>OY728163.1:1648028694-1650528694 GCA_963277665.1 Viscum album
AAATCTTTAATGAAAATATTACCACAGCTAACTCCAAATCATGAGTTGGGTAATTTTTCTCATGGATTTTCAACTATCATGAGGCATAATCTATCACCATATCATTTTTCATGAGAACACACCCCAATCCATTCTTGGATGCATCACTTTAGATCACAAACCTTTCTCCACTACAAGTCAGTGTGTGCACAGGTGCACTGGATAACCTTCTTTTCAACTCCTTGAAATTCTCTTCACACTCCTCCGTCCACACGAACTTAACTCCTTTTCAAGTCAACCTGGTGATTGGATTAGATAATCGTGAAAAATATTTCACAAAACATCGATAATATCTTGCCAAACCAAGAAAACTTCGGATCTCATTTATTGTTTGTGGTCTCGACCATATTTCGATAACCTCTGTTTTTGTTGGATCCACAGATATCCCCTCTTTTGAGATTATGTGACCCAAAAATGCAACTTTTTAAAGCCAAAATTCACACTTGGTAAATTTGGCATAAATCTTCTCCTTTCTCAGGGTGTTCAATACAATTCTCAAGTGATCTTCATGTTCTTCCTTGATCTTTGAATAGACACGAATATCATTTATAAAGACTACCACAAACTAATCAAGATAGCCTCTAAAGACCCTATTCATTAGATCCATGAAGATAACATGGGAATTAGTAAGACCAAATGGCATCACTATAAATTCATAGTGTCCAAACCTTGTATGGAAAGTCGTCTTTTGTATATCCTCTTTTTTAACCCTTAATTGATGATACCCTGAACGAAGATCAATCTTGTAAAATTATTGAGCTCCATGTAGTTGGTCAATAATTCATCAATGCATGGGAGATGATATTTGTTCTTGATAGTGATCTTGTTAAGTTCTCGATAATCAATGTAGAGTCTCATTGATCCATATTTCTTATTAACAAATAGAACAGGTGGTCTCTAAGGTGACACACTAGGGCGTATGAATCCTTTATCAAGATTCTCTTGGAGTTGCTTCTTCAATTCCTGAAACTCAATTGGGTCCATTCTATAAGGTGTCTTTGAAATGGGCATAGCACCCGGTATGAGTTCAATTGAAAACTCAACTTCACAATTTGGTTTAAGACCTGGCAGTTCCTCCGGAAAGACATCATCAAAATCCCGTAAAATTGGTTTATTCTTAATCGTGAGTTTCTATCCAACCATTTGAGATAAATAACCTTCATTTATTGGAATCAAGATCCATAATATGGAAGAAATTTCCACTGGAAGGTTATATTCATCCTTTCATCGATAGATGATAGTATATTGATCGGAAATATTAAATGGGATTTCCCGTATTTGAAAATTGATACGAGCTCTGTATAAAGAAACCCAATCCATGCCAATAATCACATCAAATTTTACTATAGGAAGGATCACAAGATTTTCAGGAAGCACTTTCCCACAAACTTCAATCGGAAAAGAATTATAGACTTTTGATGCGACCGTTGGGCCATTAAGAGTTGTCACAGCTAACTCAACATCTAATTTTTGAGGTAATACAGTGATACCCTTAGAAAATTATTTAGAAATAAAAGAGTGGGTGGATCCAGAATCATATAAAATATTTGCTACTTTAGAGTGAATGGTATGTGTACCTTTCACCACTTTCTTATCGTACTTCACATTGCCGATAGTAATTGCATGTGACATTCCTTTGTCTTTGGCCTTAAGAGTTTGTTGACATCGATCATCATCAACAACCCTTGGATTTGGGCATTGATTGGCATAATGCCCCATTTCCTTGCACATGAAACATTGAAGTGTAGGAGGTGCATTCTGTGTATCCCTTTCTTTGCTCACATAATTAGACATCTTCTTCCAATTATTTCGACATTCAACTGCCCGATGACCTTCTTTTCCACACTAAAAACATTTTCTTATCCCTTTAAGAAAATTTCCTCCATGTTTCTTTCCACAATTTGAGCATAAAGGAAAAATCATCTTCTTTTCAGTGTGGTCTTTAGATTTTCTTTTGAATTCCATTTTCCTCTTCTTATCAAACCCAAATGACGGATGGGTTACTCATATCTCTATCTCAACCTTGAGAGCACATCGAACAATTTTCTCATAGCTATTGAAGTCCCTTATGGCTAATTCCCTTCGATGAGTTGGTTTTAAGCCACTAAATAATCGATCGATTTTACTCTCAGGTTGAATAATTATTCTGGAAGCGTACCTTGTAAGTCTTGTAAAATTTTCTTTATAGGTACCAACAGATTCATCATCCTTTTTCTTCAGTTCAAGAAATTCCTTCTCCATATTTGTTCGAAGAATACAAGGGAAGTACTTATTGAAAAATAAGTTCTTGAACTCGTCCAATTCCATGGACTCAATTTCATCTCTTTGACTCATATTCTTAATAAGATTCCACCATTGATCAGCATCACCTTCCAAACAATACACTACTAAGATGACTTTGTCATGTTCAGAACATTGTAGAACTAAAAATATCTTTTTAGTGGTACTAATCCATTGTTCAGCCACTAATAGATCAGAAGACCCGCTGAATGAAGGTGGACGTTGCCTCATGAAGGATTCAACAGAATGTTGCTCCTTCCTTTGTTCGTTTGGAAGTCGTTCATGGTTTATAGCTTGAGAAAGTTATGTGATCATGGCTACAAGATTTTGCATTCTAGCTCCCATAACGTTTGGTTGCTCAGGGGGACAATCATTGTATTGCTCGTCGCATTCCGCATTAACACGGTTACTTCGGGTTCCAGACATTGACTAAAACCAATAAGTAGAGTGTGAGAAACACTAATCATAATAGGAAAACCACATAATCAAGAATAAAATTTTACACTTAAGGTCTCATCATCGGTTATTCGTGGACATTTTTAAAACACTAATATTGTGTTCTATGCTTAGACTTATCCTTAGGGTTCTTACTAGGGCTTTCACATCCTAGTTTCCAAAGGTTTACTATACCTTCCCTATGATACCAACTATAACAACCCATACTTTACATACATTGTTATTACTTCAAAATTGAAGCACACTTATTACCACATATAAAAAAACAATGAAATGACCGTATAGGTATAATGTCTTTAGAAACTGGGAAACATAAACAACTGATTCATAAATCATCTACATTGTCTCCCATTTATTTCATAATATCTAGACTCACTTTTGGAATATCCTACTTAATACCCTTCTTCCTAACATGGGGAAAAGAAAACATACAAAAGGGTGAGCTCAAATGCTCAGTAAGGGTAAACAAAATAAATATCAATCATATCATATTCATAAGAACATAACATTTTGAATATCTTAACCTGCAAAAGAGATCATAATATCATAACATGGGATAAATCATAGTGGTGAAATGTAATCCCAATAATCATAACATAAAACATGCAACTCTGTGCAATACACACATAATCATATAAAATCATTTCATTTTAGTCAAGACTCATTGCCAAGACTATCATAGTGGAAAAAGTCTATTACTGAACCGAGTTCACTCCTCGTTCCAGTCCTGTATCACTGAACCGGATTAACATGTCGTTCCAACCATGTATATATCATGAGATATAAATCTCTACCCAATGCATTGGAGGGAGATATAGGTCCCACACATCTCATAATGAAACCATTCTTATGTGTGCCACAAAATCATAAATCACACATCATAGCATAACCCATGTAATAAAAATGGGATTCTTAAACATCATGCCATCAAAACATAATACATATAAGATAAAAGCACATCATAAAATAAATTCCATCATAACATAATCAAATAAATGTAAAAATATGGATAGAAATAGAAACCTATATTATCATAGAAGGAAAATAATTTTAATAAAACACTTGAACTCCATTCTTGAGGAAAATATCTTATCTACTTCAAAAACATTTTCCCTTTATTAACATGTCATACAATTTTAAACTAAAAGAAGTTGATTAAAAATGAACTTGAAAACTTGTAAAGGAAGATTCATGGAAATAATTTTCTAAAAATCCATTCATGCTGTATAAGTTAAAGAAAAACATTCTTCTTGTACTTTGGCCAGAAAAGTCAAAAAAGTACCTCGTACTAAAAATGACAAAAGATTCATTTAATATCTTTTACTAAAAAGTCATCGAAGGGTAAAATTGGTTTTAAAAAATTTTAGGAGCATAGAAATACTATTAAATGTTGAGGAAACACAGATGTGGATGATAAATATTCCCCAAAAAATTCTTAAGTATAAACAATCTCAGATAAAAATGAGATTGCGAGCTTTTCCCTTACCATAGGTCCGATATGATTTGTACGTGTTCGAACCTCCTGTATAATGATTTAAATAATGTCATTGACTTATTACAGAGTCATAATCATTGTTATGACATCATATATGGTCATATTATTAGCTTCTTATTAGTAATATTTCATTTCTACTTCTTATTCGGGTGTTTGTTGCTTTTTGTTCTTATGTGTGTTTTGTCGAATAAATTCTTATTCATCTTTTTGGGATATAGATAACTCATTTACAGAATAATATAAGTGTAATATATATCATATTTACTCATTAAATTCATTTATATAATCTTTATTCAATGAAGATCATTTATAATGAGTTGCATCACATCGTAGAGATGGTAGACCGTACGTACGCACGAGTGATGATATCGTTCCCATGATTGTGGAATTGTATTGAAGTGTATGTATACTATTTAAGAATCAATATCACTTTAAAATAATCATATATAGTTATTATTTTCACCATTATACCCATCCACGTAAGTTTGTGGTGGAAAAAATATTACACCACGGTGTGGAGACGGTATTCAGTACGTACGCACGCACGGTGATTTCATTTTTTGTAGGATGGATAGAAGGTGAAATAGGTTTGTTTCATATTTATAATAACATTTAAGTATATGAGTGATACTGATGTAATTACTTTATAATGAAACAACTAAATAAGAAGATGTAGAAGAAGAAATAAATTTGAAAGAATTGGTAACATATATTTCCTCTTCTTCAACACGCCTCTTTGAAATCTCCTCTTAGGGCACTATGATTGGTCTTTGAAGAAGAACAGGACCTCTAAGATGTTTCTAGGGAAGTGGAGAAGAAAAATTGGCAAGGGTTGTCCGAGATTGAAGGCTCAAAGTGGTGTTAGGAGGAGAGGGAGGAGGTTCCCTTTTATAAGGGAGGAGAGGGGCACCTTTAGAATTATAAGAAATATTAATTTATAATAAATTCCAACCCCACATAAAAACCACCAAAAATGACTGAAATCAGAAGATTAGATGAGATAGGGTTGTAATATCATCATCCAATAAAATTTAGACAAGTTGGAAATTTATTTTAAACATTATCAACATGATTTATTCTTATATAATCTATTTAATTTTATTTGTGGTAATAATATACTAAATCTTAAATCATTATAAATAATTACTTATATGTAGTGAATTGTCCATAATTGTATACTTTATTACATTTTCGACCATATCTATTTTAATTTACAATTTTTAAATATTTTTGTGATTTTTAAACAATTTTATAATATGTAATTTCTATAAATTAACAATAGTGTCAATTTTGACACTATTCATTTATTTGAGTTTAAATAAAATATATACAGAAGATATGTTCGAACTAAATTATTTTATAGATTCATAAAATGTCATTTTTAACTAGAAAATTAGTGGATCACATTAAATAGTTCATATAATATTTATTTTAATACTTTTAAATTCATTTATTTGATATTTTAATCAATAAAATAATTTCATCATCACTATTGTGTCATAATTAATTATAATTATTTAATCACTAAAATTTATAAATAAATTCATATGATGTAGATAATTTTATTAGCTTTTTGTATACTATTCATGTTCGATGTTTCATGAAGTTTATCACAAAATTAAAATTATTATACTTATAAGATTTAAGAGAGTGACATGTTGTCACATTCTTTGGTTTTAAAAATAATTATACTATTTCATGGTTAAAAGTCCATGAAATGAATCTAGTTCGACCGTTAGGTGATATGGGTCGACTTTTATTCACCCAATAGGATTTTTTCAAGTGTTAGGGTAATTTTATAATCTTGTATTTACCCTTAATTACCTGATTTACCTTTAAGTGCACTAAATAAAAATTTCCGTAGTTACTATTCATAATCTAAAAAAATAAAGGTAACCTATTAACATAATTTGGACCCAATAAATCCAAATATGGAATCCATTTTTCAAAATTCAAAACATAGAAGTTGCAGTAATTAATTTAAAATTAATCCTATTGTAAAGCAAACGGGTTTTTAAAAGATAAAACATTGCCAAAGATTGAAATGTTTTCACCTACGAATTAATTTAAAATTAATGCTAATGAAATAAATTATATTAAATGGTAAAAATATATTCTATTTTTACTTTAAAACCATTAAATATTATAATTTAACAATATAAATTATTATGATGAAAAAAGTTGTTTTTAATTAAAATATAGCGTGTTTTTACTGTTCATTAAAATATGAAAGTTATCAGAATAATATGAAAAATTTATCCAAAGTAAATTTTTATATCATCATTCTAAAGAAGAATTATATTTTGTCAAATTGGTCTTCTAAACAAGTCAAAAAATCGATTTAAAGTGGGTGCTCCATCAAAAGGCGGCAAAACTGCATTTTTTAAAAATACTTATTTTACCCGAAAAATTTATTTTGTTCTCCTAACATGTTCTAGAAAATATGTAAGATGAATAATAATGTTATAAAATTTAAAATTCAGTTAATACTATTCATAATAGCTAGATTATAAAATTATAATAATATATTGTTATTTAGTAGAACTCGGTATTGCGTACAACACATGCTATCGAGGAAGGTCACGATTGCATGTAACGCAAGCCAAGCTAGTGTTGTGTGCGGAAAAAGATTCATTTAATGTTGCGTATAACATAAGACATTAAAAAATATACTTCTCATAAAATATCATGGTTTTACAGGTTCTTCATCATAAGTTCCCCGGGTTCCCACATTGCCTCTTCCATCTTATGGTTTCTCCATAGAACTTTTACCAGACGAGTCATCCAGTTTCTCAACACTTGTTCTCTTGTATCAAGAATCTTGACAGGATCTTTGTAATAAGACAGATCGGGGTCCAGTTCTAGTTCCTCATAGGTGAGTACGTGCGTTGGGTCATACATGTATTTTATCAACAATGATACATGGAATACATCGTGAACTTTGGAAAGACTTGGCGGAATTGCCAAATAGTAAGCTATAGCCCCAATTCATTTGAAAAATCTGAAAGGCCCGATGTTCCTAGGACTCAATTTACCCTTCTTACCGAAACATATAACCCCATTCCATAAATATACTTTCAAGAAAACATGATCTCCTACCTAAAACTCCAAATCCTTCCTTTGGTTATCGACATAGCTCTTCTTCCTACTTGGAGCTTCCTTGATGTGGGTTTGTATTACCTTCACCTTTTTCCATAGTTTCCTCCATAAGTTCTGGGCCTACAAGTTTTCTTTCACCAACATCATCTCAACAAGTTGGTGTGTGACATCTCTTTGCATATAACGCTTCATATGGTTCCATCTGAATACTTGAATGGAAGCAATTGTTATTTGAAAATTCTTCTAGAGGTAAATATTGATCACACATACCTTGAAAGTCAAGTGAGCATGATCTCAACATATCTTCTAGGGTTTTAATTGTCCATTCTGATTGTCCATCAGTTTGGGGGTGGTAGGCGGTGCTCAAACGAAGTTCATTATCTCGGGATTTCTGAAGACTTTTCCAAAATCATGAAGTAAAACGTGGATCACGATTAGAAACAATCGATAGGGGTACTCCATGAAATCTCACAACTTCATTAATATATAGTCTTTCTGGATGTTCAAGTCATAAATCTTATCTTATGGAAATCAAATGTGTTGACTTGGTGAGACAATCAACAATGACCAATATTACATCTTTCCTTCTTGGAGTCTTTGGTAGTCCCATGACAATGTCCATCGTAATGTTATCCCATTTTCCCTCAGGTGTGGAAAAAGGTTGCATGACTCCTCCAGGTTGTTGTCTTCCTGATTTCACTTGTTAAAAAATCATACATATTCACACAAAATCAGAAATCTCCCTCTTCATGTTTTCCTATAAAAAATGTTCCTTTAAATCTCTATACATCTTGGTGCTACCAGGGGGTATAGAGAAATTGGAACTATGAGCATCATCCAACAATTCCCTTTTTAGATCAGGTATATTGGGAACACAATGTCTCTTCCCAAATTTCAAAATTCCATCTTTATACACAAAGTCCCTCAATCTCCCATCATTCACAGCTTTAATCTTCTTTTGAAACTCTTCATCACCAGTCGGAGAACTCTTTATCCTTTCTAGTAAAGATGGTTTGGAAACCATTTGAAAAGGCATTGATGTTTCACCTTCCATGGTTATTCCCATATACATCTTTACTATATCCATGAAAATAGGATCCCTTTCAACTATCTTCTAGTTTAAAACTCCATGATTATTTCTTCTCAAAACATCTTCCACCTTATTTTCCTTCCCTGGGGGGTAGTGTGTCGTGCAATCATAATCCTTGAGTATTTCAAGCCATCGTATTTGCCTCATGTTGAGTTATTTATCTGAGAAAATATACTTCAATCTCTTATGATTGGTATATATATCACATTTTCACTATAGAGATAATGTATCCAAATCATCATAGAAAATATTACAGTTGCTAACTCAAGATCATGGGTAGGATAGTTTTCATTATGAATTTTTAGCTGTCATGAAGCATAGGCAATAACCCTATCATTTTGTATAAGGACACAACCAAGTCCTTTCTTTGAAGCATCACTATAAATAAAAAACCCATCATTCCCCGATGGAAGAGTTAAGATAGGATCATTGACTAATCTTCTCTTCAATTCCTCAAAACATTCTTCACACTATTTTGTCCAAAAAAGTTAACCCATTTATGTGTGATCTTGGTTAATAGGTTAGCCAATTGGGAAAAATTCTGGACGAAATGCCGATAATGACCTGCTAAACCAATAAAACTGCGTACATCAGTTATACTCATCGGTGCTAGCCTTTTTGGATTTCCTTGGTATTAAAAGGATCAACAAAGATTACTTCCTTGGAGACAATATGGCCAAGAAAAGAAATATCCTGAAGCCAGAATTCACACTTGATAAACTTCCCATATAATTCAGGTCTTCTCAGAGTCTTCAGGATAATGCACAAGTGATTTTAATGATCTTAATAGCTTTTGGAGTATATCAAGATATCATAAATAAACACAACTACAAAGTCATAAAGATATTCTTTGAAAACTCTATTCATTAGATTCATGAACACAAACGGTTCATTAGTCAATCCAAAAGGCATTACTGTAAACTCGTAATGCCCGTACCTCATTCCAAATGTTGTTTTCGGAATGTCTTCCTACTTCACACAAAACTAATGATATCCAAATCAAAGTTCTATCTTTGAAAAGTATTGATCTACATGAGGTTGGTCAAATAAATAAACACTGTGAGGTAAGGGATACTTGTTATTTATTGTTATAACATTGATTCCTTGTAGTAAATGCACAACCTCATAGATACATCTTTCTTCTTAACAAAAAGGACAGGGGCTTCCAATGGAGAAACACTAGGGAGAGTAAATAACATATGAATCAATTCCTCTAGTTGTTTATTTCGTTCCTCTAATTCCACAATGGCCATTCTATAAGGGGTCTTCGATATGGGCCTTGAACCAGGAATTAAATCAAGGGAAAACGCAATTTCTCATTCTGGAGGATGTCCAGGTAAATACTCTGGATATACATCAACATACTCTTTCACAATAGGTAAATACACTATTTAAACATTTCTTTCCTCACCCACAATTATTTTGATCTCTTCCACCCCAATAATTGAATTTAGTTAAGCTACTGGGGGTGGATCTAGATAAGAATTTGGTGGCGACGAGTCTGCTATAAATATAAGGTGTTTTTTTATCATTGTCATCAAAAATAGTAACCTCCTTCTTCTTATAATAAATTTTAGCATCATGGTCTGATTTCCAATACATACTGAGGATTATATCAAATTCAATCATGGGTATGATGATCATATCAACAGATAAAGAACACTTAAATGCCCTAATGAGAGATGATTCACAAAACATTGTAGAAATGATACTTCCCTTAGGAGTTTTGACTGACAAATACCTTATTAAATAAAATTGGAAATATCTAATTTTCGTAGAAATCTAGGATGATATGAAATAATGTGATGATCCAAAATCAAATAAATCATTGGCTAAACTTGAGGAAACCATTAAATTACCTTCCACCATGTCTTTCGGGGCTTCAACCTCAGCAGTAGTGATCGCATAAGCTTGGCCTTGATCCCTTAGCCTTTTTTGAGGTAAGTTTCCCTGAAGCTTATGAAATTAATTTGCATAATGTCCCATCTCCCTGCAATTATATCATTGAACATTGGTAGCATCTTTATTTCACTTACAATCACCATCCAGATGGAATTTCTGTCCACATTTTAAGCATACTCCTTTTCCTTTTAGACATGCACCAGATTGATTTTTACCGCAATTATCAAAGGGTGGAAGTTCAATTCTTCCCTTCTTTCCTGTTTCCTTATTTACATTCCCAGAGTGTTGAACAGATCTCTTCTTCTCTTTTTTTTCTTTAAAGTCATAAGACTTAGAAAATTCATTTTCTATCTTGATAGTACACGAGACAATATCTTCGTATGATGAGAAGGATTGTGATACTAATGCTCGTCAGAGAAATTGTTTTAACCCATCAAAGAAATGGTCAATATTATTTCTTGGGTTATTTATATAATTTGTAGCATGCCTCACTAACCTGGTAATGTTAGCTTCATACATTGCGACATTATCATCCTCCTTTTGCCGCAGACTCAGAAATTGTCTTTCCATATCCGCTCGATGGTCAGGAGGAAAGCATTTTTCTAAGTAAATTTATTTAAACTCCCTCCATTCAATATTTGATATTTTAGCATCTTTATTTGTGTTTTGAATCAATGACCACCATTAATCAGCATCTCTAGTGAGGTGGTAGACTAACATGACAACGTTTTCCCTTTCGCTACTCCCCAAGGCGTGGAATATTTTCTCTACAAAATTTATCCATTGCTCAGCTACTAATGGATTTATACCCTCATTTAATGCTTGTGGTTGTCTCCTCATGAAGCGTTCTAACATTTATCTTCCTCATTGTGGATCTGGGTGATCCATAAGGGTAATGTTATTATTCATAACTTTTGTGAGTTGTCCCAGTATGGTGATAAGCTGATCAGCACCAATTGTATCACCAGCTCCACTATAATTATCTTGAGAAGGAGGGAAATCCTTACATGGTGTGTATGCATTGATAAAATTTCTATTCCTTCCTCTAGGCACCATTTCTAAACAATGAAATACACTATATTAGTTTATGAATCACAATACTTAAATCTAAACTTGTAAAACACTTAACATAAATTGAACAATTTATGGATATAATCCATAATCATAAAAATATTTTCTTTAAGGAAGTATGTGCTCATAAACCCTTCATAATGGTTTGTAAATAAAATGAGAATTATTCTAAGAATATCCCCTGGGAGTGTCGTAACCAAGAGTGCAGCAAGGCCTGTTGTCATGCACCAGTTCATGTTCGAGTCTAGCTCAAAGCGGTGTTGTTGGGTTTTTCCCCTAGGTACATCTGTGCCAGAGCCGTCTCTACCTACTCGTATCCAGACAGGGATGTATTGATTAGAAAACTCATAAAATCTCTACAATACCAAAATTGTAGGAAGTTCTTCTATACTGATCCTCAAAGTCTCTCTCAGGGATATGTTCTCTGATCAGATTTTATCTAAGTATAGTTTCCAAGGTTTTTACTAAACTTCATCTAATACCAACTGTAATGCCCCGACCCTAGTTACCCAGAGTCGGTGCATTATAACATAACATTGGCATGATCACAAGGAAATCATGTCTCGAATGACCGATCGGTTTAGTATTATTGGAAACAAGATTCATACATATGTTCAACTTTACAACTTGAAAAGAAATACAACACAAATTTATTCAATTAGAAACATCCAAGACTCCTAGATTATTCCTACAAGTCACTCATAACTAACATCTTCATATCCTTGGAAAATAAAAAATAAGAAAGGGGTGAGCACAAACACTCAGTAAGGGTAAGCAATACATCGAAAGATAACATAAATATTAAGTATGGTGAATAATTGAAACCACTTGCCTTTACCAATAATAAACATGAATAATTTTATGGATGTAATATGACCTGATTAAATAATGCCATAATAAAACATAATCATGGGTATTCTACTAGTCAAATGACCACATGTACCATCAATATTATTTTCATAATGAGGGAATGTATAATGCCAGATATTCTGAAACCTTTTGTCAAGGCCTCGGCAAAGACATCTAAAAATGATTAAGGGCTCGGCCAAAACCATATATCAAATTGGGAAAGGACTCATCCAATTCCACATCTAGTTGTCTCATTAGACCTACTGATGCATCTAGGAGCTATAGCGGGCTCCACCCGTCACATAATAAGTCCAATAAATTCTTCATATGAAAAGGCTAAAATAACATAAATATTCATATTAAAACTAGTATAAGAAATGAAAATACTTTAACCATAAAACACGAATGGTTTAAGAATAACATATCCATAGTAAAACATAACATAAAACCATCAACACAATATGGAATATTTGTATCATAATGAATTGACTTCAAATAACTATAAAAACCATTAAATGATGTTGACATAAATGAAATCAAAACTATTTGGGAGAAATATCTTTTTTTAAATCATTTAAATTTACATAATTATAAAAGAAAACATTTATTTTAAAAATATTCTTATAAGATTATAAGGTAAGCTTCAACGATGTTATAACGGTGGAAAATAGTCGCACCTGCCGTATAAGTTAAAAAAACATTCGTACCTTAATTTTGTCGAAAAGGTCATAAGGTACCTTGTTTGGAAAATGATGGAATGATTCCTTTCAAACCATTTTATAAAAAGTCAAAAAAGGGTATAAATGAATTTAAACCATAGTCTATTAAATAGTAAAAAAAAAATTGAATACGTTTTTAAGAAACATGGATGTGGATGATAAAGAGGTCCTGGTAGATACTTACATAAAAACAACCTCGGATAATAAAGAGATTGTGGAATTAACCCTTACCTTGTAATTTTACTTGGTTTAGGGTAGTTTAACCTCCTATATAATTATGAAATAATTGGTATTAAATAATAAAAGATCATATACATTAATATGATATCATATATGATCTTTTAATATTGCTTTGTTAATAATATCTTAGTATTATCATCATTTCGGGTGTTAACGGATTCATTTTCCTTTATATTATTTGTTATGTGAGTCATATTTTTTATGGATGGGATGTATATTATTCATATAAAAAATTATAACAAGTATTTAAACATTATTTTTAATCATTAAATGAAAGTTAGTATTGAATGGACACGATGGGGAACGAATCTCATCGGGTTCGTGGAGACGGTAATCTGTACGTATGTAGTAGAAACAATATCATTATTTTGATATTAAAATAATATATAATTGGATGTTATATCATATATACATAATCCTTATTATGTTATATATATTATTTACATCAATTACACATCAGTATTATACCAATCCAAATAATAATGTATTAAATAACAATTACACAACGACGTGGAGACGGTAAGCCGTACGTACACATGTATAGTGACATGTCATTCAAAGGATGGATAGAATAATGAATATGGTTTTACCATATTTATAAAAACATCACTGTATATAGAAGATATTGGAGTTATCATTTTATAATGGAAACAACAAATAAAGAGGAAGTGGAAGAATAAATGAACTTGAAAGAGGGTGGTGAAATCATTACCTCTTCTTTGGGTTATTCCTTTTGATTTGATCAAAATGGATCCTTAAGTTGGATTTATGACAAAGAGAAGGCCTCTAGGATAATGGGAGGATAGTTGGGAGGGTATTTGGGTAGGTTTTGTCCGATCCAAATGGCTTTGAAGGTTAGAATTAGAGAGAAGGGGGAGTGCCCTTTTATAAGAGGAGTGAGGGGCACCTTAGGAAAAGCTAGAAATATTATTTTATAATAAAATTATTTTCAATTTATAATGCCGTTAAAATGGATTTTTTAAAGGATAAGGTGGGTATGGGTCTAAAACCACTCAAACAATAGGTTTTAGATAGGTTCGGGTCACTATATGAACTTTATCTTTTAGATTTAACTCTTAGTTAAATAGTTTGACATTTACCATGTCTCTTTATATTTTTATATTATATGGTTAATAAACATAATGTATACCTCCAATAAAACCCCAAATGGTTAATTAATGATAAACCCATAATTATATAAGTATTTTGGTGGAACCATATATTTTTAGGAATATAATATTAATTAATAATATAATATTTGTTTTAAAAACTCTTTTATGTCAATTTTGACACTATTTGGTATTTTGTTTTTTCTAAATTAATAATAGCATTATTAATTCAAAAAAAATTCATCTAAACAACCATAATATGTCATATTAACCAATAAAGTTAGTGTAATTCATAGAAAGTCACAAATTAAATTTATTTGGATATTTATAATATCAATTATTTTAATCTTTCATTAATATGGTAATTACTGCATCATCATTGTGTCATAAAAAAATTAAATTATTTAATTTATAAAAAATGTAAATAAACTAAAATTATGTAGGAAATCGTTTTATATTTATAATTAATATTTATAGTCTAATTTTTCTTATGTTTAACTCTATATAAAAAATGTTTTAGTTATTGAACTTGGATTTTAACTCTTTTAATTCTTCTTTGAATTAAATAATAATAAATGTCCCAATCTAATCCAAGTGGATGAAATAGGTTCATATTTTATTACTAAGGTTGTTTTTGGTCGAATTATACTTATCTAATTGAATTATGACATGTGTTAGGGTAATAATAATATCATTTTTACCCTTATTTACTCTATTTACTTTTAATCGTGGTAAATAAGAGTAAAATGTTACTATTCACCAAAAATTATTTTCATCATATTGAACCAAATTTTAATTACTAATATCAACCATGTCTCTAGGATTTTTTTAAATCAAACTCATAGTATTGGTAAAATTATGTTTTATGTAAATTTGAAAATGCTCCTAGGAGGTAGGTTAAAGACGGTAAAAAGTGCTATAAAATTTTTATATATCTAAAATTATTATAAACTGAATCCAATGAATTAAATTGAACATATAAAGGTATTATGTACCTATTTTTACCACAAATAAATTAAAATAAAATAAATAATTATTTAAATAAAATGTCAGTTTTAAACAATGACTTAGTGTTTTTCACTATTCATTAAAAATTGAATGTTTTCAGAAAAATACCAAAAATTCACCCTAAGCTAATTTCGATATTCTGAATCCAAAAATTAAGTCCATTTTTAAAGATAAAATTTATAAAATTTCAAAAAGTGGGTATTACTATTCATAACGGCTAGTTTGATTTGTTGTGGTGTGTTAGAACTCGAAGTTGTGTACCACACATGCTACTGTATAATTCAAAGAGAATCGTACCGTGGAAGCTTGGAGTGTTATAAAAAAGGAGATTAATGTCACAAATGTGTCAATGTGAATCATCTTAGGGATAATACATTTCACCATAAATTATTTTATAGGAGTAATGAGCTACTGTCAGTAAATAAAATTATGAGTTTTCGTATGTGTTAGTCATTTTATACTAGGGATACAATTATTCCACTATAAACATTGTAATAGAAATGAAATTTAGATATTTAGGTTTATCAACATTGTCATTGTATACTCCTTATATTATCCGAGTTTGGGTGAACCATGTAAAATTATTTCTCCTCTTGCGTGGTTTTAATATTATCATATATTTTTATTAGACAAATAAGGTAGAGTTATTTTTAAAGATTAAATATAATCACTAAAGGGAATTATTTTTATCTACCATACCTTGATTCACCCCCACCCTCTCCTACCATGATATTTAACCTAGTGGTTCCAAGAAACCTATAATTGGATATGGTTTTATGAATAGATATAATGGTATAAGTCTCTGAAATGAGTAACATTTCCATCTAATATAAAATTTTCCCTACATCATCTTTTGAAAACAAATATTATGGATAGGTAATAATATGTTAAAGAATGCATAAAATATCATAATATATAGTAAAATATCATTACCTTGTAAAAATTACAGTATAATTTACACCAAATAATAGAAAAATAAACTCAAAATTCCTTCATCAATGATCCTCCTTCTCCAACTAATGTTAATTAGTTTCAACCCTAACTTACTCTTATAATCATGAAAACTATATATTAAAAGTAAGGCTAGGTGAAAAATACCTAGTGGGATAGATTCCTTACCCTCATATTCCAATTTGATAAATTAATAATAATAAATCCATGAATGAAGATGATGAAAATATAATTACCATCATTATGTTTTCATGTCTACCCATAACTCGACCAAAATTATCTCGCCAGAAACACACACACACATGTCTATATAAAAAATCACATGAAGTGAAACCTAAAACATAAAAAATAAACGGGTCCCACCTATAAAATTTCACTAACTAGAGTATCATCATTCCTACTTACCAAAATCCTTTCTCTTAAGATGAATTTGTTCAAGGGAAACGGAACCCAGTACTACTCAATAGGTTATCTAGTAATTCATTTTCCACTAGATATTGAGTCACACCAGGCGTTGAATCTTGGATGATGTTCATGTAATAAATTAAGATCATGCATCACCACTAAAATAACATAAACATGTTATATTTACACTGAATATCATCCATTATCAAGCACCATTCTCTTATAAAAAACTATATTTATTAACAAATGATGATAATCACAATATTCATATAAACATAAAAAATTATTTTTCTATCCATATATAATCATAATAATCTCATTATTACTCATGTCTATTGATATGAATAAATAAATCCAATAAAATTGTGTTTAAATAAATTTATTTATTTATTTACACTAACCATGAAATCACTATAGAAAATATAAATCCATGTATATAATTATTTTTCAATCCATTTACCAATTAATAATTCAATAATTATGCATCATCTTTATAACCATGATTATTTTTTATCATTTATAAAATGACAACTAGATTTATTAATAGAGCGTATAAAAACAATTAATTTTTTTAACTATCATCCATAATTTAACATAATTAAAACATCATTTAATAAAACACAACTCATTCATTGAAAATAAATTATAATAATTAATATATCAATAATTCAACCATTATCAACAAATAATAATAATTAATTTATTACCAATTTATCAAAATATCATTATAAATAATTTCTAGCTACCTTTATTCAGTTTAATACACATATTTAAATCTTTTATCAATTTTATCTGCATAAACATATTAAACATATTTTCTTAGAATTTATAATTCTTTCCCAACACTGAAATTTTTTCCTATTTTATTATTATTTTGTAAAAAATACATTTTTAATAAATAAAATGTAACAAAAAAATATATCACATAAAAAGATAATATTACACATTCTTCTATTTAATTTTTAAGAAATAGATTAAGTAAGTTAATTTTAAAAAATAATTTCCTAAATACATCTCCAAATAACAAAAAAATTATATTTTTTTATTTAAATAATTTATAAGGAATTTCTTCTATAAAATTAAATATTTTTGACCTTTTACCCTTAATTAATTTTATTAATTTAAACTATCCTAATTTTGAATTTATTTTAAAATTATGAAAGAAAATAAGAAAGATTATATCACATCGAGATATAATCCAAATTAGGATCACCTGACTTGAGCAATTATGATGATATTAAAAATAGCTCGACGTTAACACCTTTTTCTCGATATCATGGTCACACTTTCATAGGAATATAAATATATCATTATCATATGATAAAATTTTCATATACAGAAAATTCATTGAAGAAAAATGCAAATGGGGGGAAAATAGATATTTAGAATAGATAAGGGTGTTTTTCCTAGTGACCCTCCCCCCATTTCCATATAGAAATGAATGATAAAAAGGATTGATTAAATTTTTTTCACTCGATCCACGTGATAACATGTCACTACCTCCAACTTGATCATTTAGTCTTGTAAAAAAGTTTAATGTATAAGTGATTATAAAAATAACCAGTAGGATCCTCCACAGATCCTCATTGGTCAATGTGATATAATCACACTAAAACATTTATGAATAAAGAATTTCAAAATAATAACTATGTTCTAGTTTGATGTCTTCCCAAAACACACTAGAAAACCCTCATTTAAAATCTAACATCCCAAACACAAACATATACAAATTACATGATTAAAAACCCACAATAAAAAAATAAAGGTGTCCCATATTAAAACTCCCACCAACTAGAGTCACATCATTCACAATATAAAATTTCTTAACTCCTAGCATAGATCTAGAGAAGGGTTAGGGTAACAAACATGACTGAGTTTGTTTTCCAAAAATTCAACTCCTCAAACCTGAATCTTAGGTAGTGTTCATTTAGGGAATAATGATCCTACACCATTCAATAAATAAAATAATGATACAATATTTACACCAATATCATCCTTGATATATCATCAAGTTAAAATTCTCCACCTCATGTCTTCAACTTTCATTATTCACATTAATCATTTGAACAATCATATTTTCCTATAATTATAAATAATTATGCTACTATTATAATATTTGGAATTTATTTTGTAACCTTAAATTATATAAATAATATCATGATTACACATATTTAATAGGAACTATTTAAAAACATAATACTCTAGTATTTTTTTGGATTTAGAAACCAATTTACACTACCCAAGAAAACCCCATGGAAAACACACATCTATATTTAAATTCATTTTAAAAATACTATTAATCCATCATTATATAAGTACTCATCACGTTTATAACTATCATTAATTCTTATTTTTTGTATGAATTATTATTATTTATTAATACGATATATAAAACCCACTATAAAAAATTGTCAACCAACATCCACAATTTAAAATAATCTAAACATAATCCTTGAAAACAAAATAAATTGATTGTTAACAAATTTTCATGATTAATCAATCTCTAATTAATACATTATCAATAAATTATTCCATTATTATTAACAAATAACCATAATTAATCTATTACTAATTTCCCATGATATTATAATAAATAATTTTTAACCATTTTCATTAGTTAAATTTAATCTTTATAATTTAATAAATTAAAAAATAAATCATCATAAACATTTTAAAATAACATTTATCTAGTTTATAATTAATTATCAATACTGAAATGATTTCACAGTTTCATGTAATTTTAAAATATATTCATTTTTATATAATTGACCATAAATAAAAATATATCATATAAAAAATTTAGAATGTATATTATATTTATTTATTTTTTTAATTATAGATTAAAAATTTTAATCTCAAAAAATTGTCACTTCCATACCCATAGATTACATAAAATAATAGAAATAGATCAAACAAAATATTCCATTAACCAAATTCATTTTTTTTGAAACTTTTCTCCTTAAAATATTTGATTACGTCAAATCAAAAATTATTGAAAATTTATTTCAAAATTCTAAAATGAAAATTGAAGATCATATCACATTGATATAGAATCTTGGTTAAGATCTCTATCAATAAAATATGGTTGTATTACAATTCTTTTGAAATAAAAACCATCATCTCAATATCATTGTGACACTACTATAGAAGGATCAAAATTTCAATACCATATGAATTTTTTTCATCAATACAATACTATAAGAATAATATAAATAGATAAAGAATGATAGAGGAGAGAGGAAGAGGTATATATAGAGGGAATGGATTAATCAAGAGACCTCCCAAAATTTATATTTTAAAATAATAGTTAAAAATAGTTTAATTAATTTTTTATAAATTTTTCTATGTGGGGGGTTTCGTCACCCCAAATATTATTTTACAGGTATAAAAATATTAAAATTAAGTGTGAGTATAAACATACTCAGTAAGATCATCCTCTGACACCCAGGTATTAATTTCATAACAGAATTTTACAACATTTTTGAATAATAAAGATAAAAAAATAAGCATCATTAAGTGTATATTCTTACTAATAACTCAACATAAATACTATAACAAAAAATAATATATATGAAGGGTTTTATAGAGGATAACAATTATCCAAAAAAATTAAAATCAAAACCTTTAAACCATAGTATCAATTTAAAAAAAATAGATTGAATAATATGATTAAAGAATAGTGTACCTTTAAAATTTTATGGTTTATATAATGTATATGAGATTATTTTAGATCATAGAGAAGAATATAAATGTTTTCTTCATTTCAGTTTATCCATGGGGTAAAACATGTCTCATTACTTAGTAATGATCACCCTTAAACTATTATTTAGAATAACCTTGTGTTTAATGTTTTTAGATATTTGAGATTTTGATAATCATGGATTTTATGAATTATAATAGGATTCTCAAATTCATATGATGATATAAAATGATAATATATGAATTAAGAACTCAAATGTTTAATTGTACACTGATTGACCATTTTCAAAAAATGATTCAATTTTTCAACATTGGAAATTTTAATATTTCATCTTTATATTAATTATTTTATTTTATAAAATAAAATTAATACATTAAGACTTCTCATAATTATCATATTATTATTTCCAACTACATATAATATTAGTTAGAGTGGTATATAGAAAATATTGACACGTTATCTCACAACATAATAATTCCATGCACAATACAATGACATTGTAACATTCATTATACTATGGAGCACAATATAATAGATGATAATATAGTATAATTCACTATTTAATTATCTTGGAATTTAATTCATGTATACATCATGAATCTCCCACATTCATTAAGGCAGCATATAATTTTCACACGTTCACATTATGATACATAATATGAAACAAATTGAAGAATCATACCCAATTTTTTTGATATTTATAAAACTCTTTTTAGAAAATATATCATACATTTTCACTATATATTAAATAACATATAACGTGTAAAAAATCATAAAAAAAATATTATAGATATCCTCTAAAATAATTTTGTGAAAGGTCTAAAAGTTTCACAAGCTTGATTCTCATTCACAAAACAACAAATTGTGACCCCACATGACTTTTTAAGATAGATTACTATATATCCTTGACCCAAGTATCCTAGAGTCAGTGTATAATTTATTCTATTGACAAAATATATCAGTAATTTCATCCTAAATGAATGAATAGTTTAGATGTCCTAGAAAACTAGATACATACTTGAAATTCACATCAAATTTAATAACATAAAATAAAGAAATAATTTTCTTTGAGAATACCATTATTCACCCAAGATTATACCTTCGTATAAATAAAAAAATTCTTTCTAGTATATTACAGAAAACAAACCATAATAAAGTGGTGAGATAATATTATGAGTAAGGGTAATCATATAGAGAAAAATATAAATAAATAATGAATAATAATTAGATTGGGGAATAATACTAAAATAGATTCCATTTAATCAATAACATGAACATAATATTTTATGAGTCAATTTTTTACAAATAATTCATTATAAATAAACACATGTCATTAAAAAATGGGTATGGATATTCAAAATAATCGAATAATCACATGGAATATTAATAAATATGTTTATAATTATTGAATTGATAACGGTGGAATACTAAAACATAATAATGAGGTTTTTCCAATAAATCTCTAAAATGGGTAAGGCCTCATCCAAAACCATATCTAGTTTTTTCTCATAATACCCACTAATTCATCGAGGGGCTATAATGAGCTCTACCTATCTCTTACAAGGTCCAATGCATTCTTAATATGAAAGGGGTGAAACATAATGAACCATGAAATTATTTTTTAAACTATAACATAAAATGTAAATAAATTTTTTAATCAATACACATAATAATAAAAATATTAGGGTTTAGGTGAATGGTATCAACATAGTATATCCCTGGTCAACCTGATCATAAACTATCCAGATAAGTAATAAGGATTCTCTCATTTTATAATATCCATATTAAATCATATGTAAATTAAAATAATGTATTCATAGATAGATAATTACTTTTAAATATCACTTTGTAATTATTTTTAGGAAAATAATCATTCTTTTAAAATCACTTGTTTTATTTTAAAAATAGAAAATCCATAAAATATATTACAAATAATTTTCATTTAAAATAAATTTTAAAAACAAAGACTCTCTAGAATATTAGGGAAATGTTTTCATTAAAAATAAACCTATAAAAATTAAAATGAATAATCAAAGAAATGACAGTCATGATGGTTGTTAATTTCATCCATGTCATTTAATATAAAAATAACCTTAATTTGGAACTTCAAAACTAATAGAAAAGTTCCCCATTCTGAAGATGAAAATAATATTTCTTTCAACACATTTTGAAGAAAAAAACAAAGGGTAAAAATGTATAAAATAAATATTATGGATATTTATAAAACATTTCTAATTTTTTTTAGAAATCATAGTTTTATAAGATAAAAGATTTTCGACAGAAGAGGGAAATATTGTCAGATTTTCATAAAAATAATTCTCAGTCATTTAATTTACTAAAGATACAAAAAAGTTACTATTACTTGAAAAAATCATGATTAACAATATTAGAATAAAAAATATTTATTTTAAGATACAAATATCAAGTAATTCGCCCAATTGAGACTAAAATGAAACCAATCCTAGATAATGACGAGATTGTGAAATAAACCCAGACCAATTTGGTAACTTTTGAATCTAAAGACCAATGAAATAAATAAAATTATAAAAAAATTTAAATAACATTAAGGTAAATTAATTAATTATATAATATAAATAAATGTATGTATATACACAAAAAAAGATAAATAAGTGGTGAATATTGTGTATGTCTCACAGATGTAAAAGTAAGATGAGAAACCCTTACCTCATGAATTATCTTCATTAAACAAGATTTAACATCATGTATACTATGTATAAGCTTGTTATTAAGTTATTATAGAACCATATTAATATTTATAATAACTTTTATGATCCTTTAATAACATCTTATCACCCATTCCATTGTATTCTTTCATTATTTCGATTGTTATAGGTGTAAATTGCCTTGTCTTCTCATTCACGCTTTGTCATGAAAGTACTGCTTATATTAAATATTATAAGTTTAATCCATAGCAAGAATAATAATAATTTAACAATTATTATATATATATAAATTATAATTTTAATACCAATCATTAAATATATTTTTTATAAATAGAGTACATTAATATCATGGAGACGGTAGGTCATACATACACAAAGGTAATGTTTCCATTTTTCAATGCCCATTATAGAAATAATTTAAGTAATATATTATCATCAAATAATGATAATAATATCATAAATACTATATTATTTCATTAAATAAAATTTTATATATCATCCATGTGGTGTGGTGATGAAAAGAGAGTCATATCACTTGGTAAACCATTAGTCTACACATACACGAACGATGTTAAGATCATTAAGAAAGTGAAAAGGTAAGAAAAAAATTGAAATATATCATACTTAAAGAATGATAAACATCTCATTAATATCATAATTATTTAATGTGAATCACATATAATCATTAGATTCATCCTTATAACTTTCCATTCAATGAATTTATGAAGACGCATCACATAGCATTGTGAGGCGGTAGTTCGCCGCACACAAAAATGACGTTGTCATATCCCATATGGAATAGAAAGTAAAAATATGTGTATATTAAGTAATGAATCTAGATGTAAAATTATGTGATAAATATCATAAATATACATTATATCCATCATTATACCTAATCGTGACATGTGGTAATGGAAAAAAAACAAATTACAATGATTCGTGAAGCGGTTGTCCACCGTACACACGAATAATGATTATAAAACCCATTTGATGGAAATATATAGATTTTTTAGTAATTAACTTAACATAAATACATCTAATTATATATAATATACTGATTTTATTATAAAATAATGTTTTAACATGAATTGAAGGATGTGGGGAATGAAATAAAATAAAAATTCCCATTGAAGAACATAGCCTCTTGTTCTGGAATCCTTTATTAGATTTCACCAAAGCCTTTATAGGATATATTTATTAAAAAAATAATGATTATATGATTAAGGGAGGTAATATGTAATGTTCTCGAATTAACCTGAATGGTTTTATGGTTTGAATAGTAAAGGATAGTGGGTCGCCTTTTATAAATGAGGTGAGTGGCACTCTTCTAATGTTTTTAAAGAAAACGAAATACCATTTAATTAACATTCCAAAAGTTTCCAAAATTTGGTATTATCAATAAATAGACATTATAAGGTTACAATTTTTCTATAAAAAAGTTTTATAAAATATTTTAGGTCAATATAACCCTTGTCTTTTTAGTTGAACCCCTGGTAAATCCAATTTTACCTTAATCGCAGTAAATAATTTTACTATATTAATTATTAATTTTGGTCAAAAAATATGTTAATTTTATTATATAATATAAATTATACTGATTATAAATATAATATCCATTTTTATAAATTCTATTAACTGATGAAAGAAATATATTTTAAAATTAATCCAACATACGTGATGAGAAACCGAGTTTTTTAAGAGAAAATGTTCAAAGTTTTACCCAGAATTTAAAAAAAAATCAACTATAAAATTGATTAAAATTAACTAAATTAAATTTAATTAATATAAAATTGAAATATTATTACATTAAAATTAATTAAAACTATATATGAAAATTATAATTAATTTAAATGAAAAGGTTGTTTTCAACTGAAATTCAATTTTTTTCACTATCCATCATGAAAATTAAACATTTTTAAAAATTTGAAAAATTAAACCTAAGATAATTTTTACAAGCTTATTTAATAAATTTACATTACTTTTTAAAAGAAATTTTAAAAAATTGGAAAAAATTAATTATTAATTATTTTCTCAAAGTGAAACTAACCGGAAATTTATAAAAAAAAGTGCATTTTTAAAAATAATTTGATTCAATCAAATGGTTCTAATATTATCTCTAAAAAAAGATATCAAATTTATTTATGTGAAACCCATATGATTTTAATAACT
This sequence comes from Viscum album, assembly GCA_963277665.1. Lineage (NCBI taxonomy): Eukaryota > Viridiplantae > Streptophyta > Magnoliopsida > Santalales > Viscaceae > Viscum > Viscum album. The sequence continues at coordinate 1,648,053,961 of OY728163.1, forward strand.
TATTTTTTATTATTCATTCCTACCATATAATAACCTTGCATGTTATTTCATATTTAAACATGATTTGCCACATACAATTACACTTTATACAACACATAAGATCGAGAGGCCTAGTGTCTTTTGTGAATGGAGATATTACATGACAACTTAAGACAAGTGTGGGCTATAAATCTTAGTAAGAGAGTAAATAAAATCATAACATTAATAATACAATACCTTTTTGGCAATAGACATATCAATGGAGCATAAGATAAAAATGAACACAAAGGAATGATATAGCATGATCATCATAACATGGAAATGTGGAAACAACATAAAACACTACATCATAAACATAAAGGAATTAGGTAACCCTATTCCAACATGGTAGATAATATCCGAAAATGAATAAGGTAAACCCCTGTACTAACATGATGTATCATGATACAAAACATTACCCAATTCATTGGAGTGCTATCAGGGCACACCCTTCATAATCATTTCAATATCATGCTTAAGTGTGCCACATAGATAATAAAACATGGATTCATTATTCATAATACTTCATTAAATTATCAAATAGTGTGTAATAAATATATGAAAGTCCTCAATAGAAATGTTATATGTGAATAAAGTTGAATACCCTTGATATAGGAAGGGGAATTGTATTCACTAAATGAAAATTTTGGAATAGAAAATCACGGTGCAATTTCGGCAGCATAACGACGTGACATAAAAATTCATTAAAAGAGTTAATGAGAGATAAATGGTACTTAATAATATATGATTTAAATTTTATGTAATAGGGAAATATAAATACATATTCCTACATGATGAATTTGAAAATAGAAGTCGTAACACAATAAATAAACCTGGAGAAGGAGGAGGAATGAAATAACTCTTACCAAATTTCAGCATGGTAAAGGGCGTACATGGGAGAGATTAATGAGAGGTAAAGTGGTATATCATCATTCATACATAATATGGGTTGTAAAGGGGAGGTTCTAAAATATACCCCATCATTTTTAATTTAAATTAAAAGGGTTTGACAATATATGGAAACATGGATAAAAATGTGAAAGGAATAAAACCATTACATGAGTGTGAGACTTCAAAATAATTGATAATGGATTCATGAGAGGTTAGAGAACTTTTGGGGGATTATAGAGATGTTAGTAAATAGTAGGTATGTTCTCCAAGGACTTTTATTATAGATAAGTGTGATATTGGGTGCGTTTATATGCTAATTGATAGGAGAATGTTTTAATATTTCACAACCATATATTTAGGAATCTATATAATTAAATATTCAAAACCACAAACCATCCCATGGTTTTTGCAAAATAAAAGTGGAAAAAATTATTTTATAATTACATGTATCAAAGATATTAAAATATTATCCATCTTTATGTGGAGGTGAGTCATATTATTAACGTAATGAACCTAAACTCATAAAATTTGTTATAAATTTTCAAGGATTCACTATGGAATTATAAAATAATTCAAATATATCTAAAATCACATTATTTTAAATTTAAAACATATATTAAATCTAATATCCCTTTAATGGTATTTATTTAATTACTATTTGGTCATTATTAATTCATAAAAACATGATATATTTCTATATTATTTAATTTTTACCCAAATCTTCGACTATATAAGATAATTATGAAAAATTCACCATCTGATAATTATGTCATCATGATTCCAAAAATAATATTCATTTTATCTAAATAATTTTCTAAATGTGTGAATTTTAACTTTTAAAATGATAACCGACATTTATAAAAAATTGATGGGTTTTGATAAAAAATATTTTTTTTCCATAATAAAAATTACATATTACTTCATAAAAATTATATACTCAATTTTTATTAATAAAATTAATTTTATAATAATATTTTATTATAATAATAATTATTTAAAAATCCATTAATTCCTAATCAATTTCTTAAAAAATAAACTTTCTTTTTATCGTATAGAAATATAGCTCTTATCATACTGATTACCTAATCATTTAAAGATAAAGAACTGATATAATCATAGTTTATAATAATTGTTTTTATAATATTATAGTTTAATATAATAATTCATATATCTTTCAAAAGTACCATTTTTACATGAAAAACAAATTTATCAAATTCATCATTTAAAAAAAAGACTATTCCCATAATGGAATTGATGGAATAAAACTTTTATTTATCGAAAGGAATTACATAATAAGTAACAAAAACACTATCACATAACCACTTATAACACCCACATAATATCTAAGGGTAGGGTGTATGATGGTGATAGATAATCGTGGTAACTCAGATAACATCACTCGGGTAGTAATATATATTAACTTGAACATCTCCAACGGAGATTCTATTCATGCTTAACGTGTTGATGCTCAAGTTGGGATTGGTCATGAAAAAAGCCCCAGGACTCTACTTTAATTCAAAGCTCTATAAAATGAGCTTCAAACGTCTCGAGTCTACTAGTTGAGGCCATTATCTCCTTTGTGTGTGTCGAAAGGATTTGTTAAAACCTTATATTTGTATTAGTTTTGTGATCACTGTTCAAAAACAATATTATCAACGGTAATGATACTTAATGGTCATTTTAAACCAATAATAAAAAAATGTGCATGTGTTTTCCATATCAAGAATACATTAAAAGAAAGGGTATTTTATTCATAAATGATCGGGTCTTTATATAGAAATTTAACAGTAAGGTTATAATGGTGACTTTTAAATAATAATATTTAATAATGTATTGTGTTTTTAGACTTGTTGTAGCATGCATTATAAGATATAAAATAGATTGAATTTATATAAAAAATAAATATATTCTAAATTATGAGAATGTTATATTCCCATATAATCTTGGTATTTATTTTCATTTAATTTATTGAATATGATATTAGTATTTTGAAATCTCAATTTGTTACATTCTACCCCCTTACGTAAATTACATCCCCTTAATTTAATCTTAATCTCGGTATTTAAGGGGTTGTAATTTTAAAATACCCTTCATAAAATCCAATATCATGAGAAGGGTTAATAAAATATAATCTTTATAATATTAAATAGAAATAAAATGGTCAAATGGATTTTAACATAACCAGTTTTCAAAGTAGGATAACATTGGTGGCAGGTGAAGATATGGTCAGGGAAAAATAGGGTAAATAATCATGGATAAACATGTCATTGATTACATGGGTGTTATTGATAAATGTAATGTTAATGAACTCAAATTGATAAATCTTTTATGATTTAAAATTCCATTAGTTCATAATAAATGAATGTTTTAGGATAATATTTTATTTCAATATCCTTTCTCTAGAGTTGTGTAATTACTCTACCATCTAGACTGACAATATATGAAAATATACTCACATAATATCATTCAATTTTATAGGAACAATTTCATCTTTCTGACGCTATTCAATCATTTTCAACTTCATTTCTTACAATAATAAATGAATATACAATGATATTTTTTTTATTCTTGAGGAACTAAAATTCACTTTTAATGGATCTTAAGATCAATAACAAAATGACAAGTCATTACTTCGATCTCCAATTATTATTATGAAAAAATGGATAGAAAAAGTTATGGAATATGTATAAATCATCATATGGTGAATTAATACATTAATATATAAAGCCTCATCCAAATTTCAACTGAAACCATTTCAAAAATGGTACACCTTTTAACCCTTCCAAAATATTAATATCTAAAACATTAGGAAAAGGTTACTAAATTTCCAAAATAAACTTATCCTTAATCTGTTCAAAGGTTTTTCATAATATAAAATTAACATTATCCATATCAATTATCTTTTTATCCCATCAACATTATCTCAACATCAGGAACATGTTATGAGTTATATATCTATCAATCATGTCTTTTCCATGAAGTAAAACTTACCATATAATCATTTATCTTAGTAATTGGTTTTTTCAACATATTCATTTAAAGTCTTAATAAAATTTACAATAGTTAAATCCTTATATTCTTTGATAATTTCATTAATAACAAATTTTAAAATATATTTTTTGGATCCAAATACATAATAATGGTAATCATACCACTTCATATGTTTTAATAAGATAAACATGAGTGTGACCCCTTATCTCTTTTTGATGTGTAATACTTTGATTGTTGGGGTATTAATGTGGTTATTGACCCATCACCTTATAGTGGAACCACATTGAATGATTATTTATTTACATTTCAATCATGATCACGGTGGCCTTCTTCTCCATAGATGAAGCAAAGTCCCTTTTCTTTTGATGCATATACGATGTTTTTTCCTTCAACAAAGATCACATGTTGGAATATCATTCGTTCCCTTATTCACTATATCTATTTTTTTCTATTTCATCTTATTCTTCTCATTTTTCCCATCAGATCCATAAAACATGGGGAATTTATTCTCTATTTTCATGGAACATGACACTAATTTTTCATATGATGAGACTTTTTGAGATACTACTTCACTCCAATGGATTAACATAATCCCATCAACAAAATTGAAAATATTTTTTTTGTTTGGATTATATGTGTGATATTAATAATTCCTTGATAACCATGTAAATATGGATTCATACATATCAACATGTTCCTCTTATTTTTATATTAGACTCAATAACCATCCTTCTATATCCACTAATTTATCATGAATAAAATATTTTTCCATGACGATTACATTGAAATTCATATACTTCATGCTTGTTATTTCCTCCTCATCATTAGTGTTTTGAATCAATGACCACCATTGATATGAATTTCCTGAAATATGATAAACTTCCATTAATTCATTCCCCCATTAACTACTTCCTAGAGTGAGAAATATCTTCCCTAAGGAACTTATCAATTACTCAGTAACAAATGGAGTTTTATTCTCAGTGAATGATTGAGGTTCCTAACTACTAAAGAATTATTACATTGTGACACTATGTGGTGGAGTAGAAGGATGGTCTAAATGGGTGAGGTTATTTCCCATAACCTGAGTCAGCAGACCCAATATGGTAATAATTTTAACTATTCCTGCTTCATCTTTAGCGACAACTTCATTATCATTCCCATGAGGGAAATACCTATGTGAAGTATGTTCATTGATACAGTTCCCATTACTTTTTTCATAATCACTTCAAAAAAACTTCATACAACATATTAGATCATAACAGTATCTAACAAAACATATAATCCTATAACTGTTGAAGAAATTAACATAAATTAAAAAGTTTATTCATAACTAATATCATAATCATAAATAGGGGTTCTTTGGGTATGCCTTTATATTAAAATCCATTATAATTCATTATAAATAATGTGTGAATAATACAAAGAATATCACTATTAAGTATCAAACCAAGTGTGTAGTAAGGGTAGTTTTTGTGCACTATGTGATGATTAGGTATACCATAATGCACCCCTTTCAGATTTATTACCCCTAGGTACATTAGTACTAGAACCAAAAACACTTGTAGAATCTAGAATGGGATGTATTTTCTTGAAAAAACCACATAATCTCTTCATTACAAAAACATTAAAATTTTCTTCTATAGTTATTATCAAAGTATATCATATGGTTATTTTAGCTAATATATGTTTATATAAATCTAGTTATCAAGGCTTCTACTAAACTTACTGTGATACAAAATTTATCTCCCCAACTATAATAGCCTAGATCCAGTGTCCCATTTATAACATTGGCATATAAGTAATCTCATTTTGAAGGACTGAATAGTTAAGTGGTCTTTTTAAATAATATATGTACTTGAAATTCATATCTCATTTAAAAAAATACACAATGATTTTTCTATGAGAATTATATTATCCCCTATTTATATATCTATATATCGACCTTGAAATAATTTCTTATATCCTAGGTAAAATAATAAATATGAAAGGGGTGAGATCATATACTTTATAAAGGAAAGCGTACAATAGAATCTATAAATAAATAAGTAATAATCAATATGGAAAAGATAAATTAAAAAAAAATCCATTTTTCAAATAACAAGAGAATAATATGGTATTAATAAAATATAATTAAATGTGTTTATATAAATAATCACATGATCTAGAAACATGACCACATATATTATAATTTATTGATTAATCATAATAAATAATAATAAATAAATTTATGATGATAGAAATCATAATACTGGACATCTAAAACATATCATTGAGGCAAGTTTCAAGACATATAATACTATAAAGGCTTGAACCAAGACATCTATATAAATGGGTATGTACATTTACAGAACCATATCTAGTTTGTATCATGAGACATACTGATGCATCGAGGGGAAATAATGGGCATCACCAACCACTTATAAGGTCTAATAAATTCTACATATGAAGGTGGTGAAACATAATGCACATAAAAATTCATTTTTAAATGATCATAGTAAATTTAAATACTTTCTTCAATTTATAAACATAGTCATGAATCAACTAGAGTACAGTAAATTATATCGACATATTAAATCCCCAATAAAAATAATCATAAACTGTCTAAAAAATTATATGGATGGTATTATTGGAGTATATACACATTAAATAATGATATTTTTAGAGTATGTACACATTTAATAACAGTTAACATCAAATAATTTATTCAAAAATAGAAAATTATTCTGAAATATCTTTTGGAATGATGGTTAGGATAGTGTGTAATTGTTCACCTCTTATATAAGATAAAAAGAACATTCCTTTTTTACTATAAAAGGGTTAGAAAAGTGTATCATTCATAGGAAGACATGAAGATTCATTTAAAACAAATTAAATAAAAAATGGTTAAAAATTTAATTAATAAATAATTAAGATTATTCTAAAAAAATTAAAAACATTTTTAGAAAAAATGGGTTTTAAAGAAAAATGATTTTCGACCGATGTTATAAATAATGTCATGTTTTCTTAAAAAATCATAATAATTTTAGGTACCAAAGAGAGTAAAATTTCACTTATTAATTTAAAATTTTCATGAATAACCATATGAGAATAAAATATATTGATTTTAATATATAAATATTTAATAATTATCATATGGTATACATAAATGAAAAAATTCCCAGATAATGATGAGATTGTGAAATAAACTCTTACCACTTTGGTAAGATTTGAAGTAGAAGCTCTATGGAATAAATAAATTTAAATGTAACATTATATTTAATGAAAATAAATTAATTCATTATATAATATAAAAAGGGTAGTATATATACCACACAAGAGAAATAATTAGTGAATATGGGGTATGTCTCACACAAGTAAAAGTTAGACAAGAAACTCTTACCTCATGCTTCCATTTGGTTGAACATGATCTATCATCCTATACAGTGGGTTTAAACTTTTTTTAAATAAATATAGAAAAATATTAATATTAATAATAGAATATATGATTCTTATATAACATTTTATTATCAATTCATTTATAATAAATTATTAATTTCCTTTCTTTGGGTGTTAATTTCCTTGTTTTCTTATTCGCACTAAGTCATGAAAGTTACAGTTTTTGGGAATAATATAGAGTTCCATAATCTCTAGAATAAAAATAATGAAATAATTATCATATTTATAAATCAATTATACTTTTATGACCTATCATGAAATATTTTTTTTAAAATGGATTACTTATTGATCATGGAGAAGGTAAGTCGTACATATGCATGAATAACGTTTCAATTTTTTATTATTCATTTTGAAAAGGAGGTAAGTAATATTTTTTATTTAAAAAATTATTATAAAATAATAAATAAAATATTATATATTTAAACATAATTATATATATTATAGATTTGGTGTGGGATTAAAATAGATTTACATCACTTTATGATGGTGGTAGTCCACACGTACACAAACAATGTTATCATCTTTAAGTGACTGAAAATGTAAGAAATAAAAGATTATATATTATAATTTAATTATGATAAATAAATCATTAACATCGTAATAATTTTATTTATATCACATATATCCATTATATTTATCTTTATCAATTTCAATTCAAAACATTAGTGAATGAAAACCCACATCATTTCGTGAGGTGGCAGTCTGTCGTACACATGAATGAAATTATTATATCCCATAAGGAATGGAAATTAAAAAAAAGGTATATATTATATACTGGATCCATAGGTATAATTATGTTATAAATATAATTTATATACTTTATATCCATCATTATACCCAGCTGTTAGTGGTAGTAATGGAAAAATGAATGACATCAGTTCTCATGATGGTAGTTCTTCGTACAGAAAAATGATGTTATTGTAACCCATTTGATGGAAGTTGAAATGGTGTTATATAATGAACCTAAAATAAAAACATATTATTATATTTATAATATTGATATTATTATATTATCTTTTTAAATAATAATTTAAGGAGGTGTTGTAATAAATATAATTAAAATCATCATTGAAGAATGTTGCATCTTCATCTATTTTCCTCCATTGGCTTGAACTAAAGCCTTATTATGATGGATTAATTAAAAAAAATAATCCAGGATGATAGGAAGGATTTTGAAAATTTTATTGTTTTGAGATTATATAATAAATTGTTTGATGGTGTGAAGAATATAAGAGAGGGGCGGCCTTTTATAAGTGAGTTGAGTGACAAAAATGTAATTTTTTGAGAGAAAAGGTTTTTCCTGGGTATTTTACAATCCAAAGGGGACCCAAATAGAGAATTATAAATACCTATACAATATAATGACTATATATTTCCATAAAATAAATTAAATATATGTTTTATGTCAATTTAATCTATATCTATTTTGTTTAACCCTCAATAAATCCATTTTTACATTAAATGTGATAAGTTGTGTTTATTATTTTAACTATTAATTTTAGTCAAAAATTAAATTTATATATTAGATAATATAAATTATTATGATTGAAAATATTGAATCATTTTTTTCAAATTCTATTCACATAATTGATAAAATTTATTTTGAAATTAATCCCACATACATGGCGAGAAACCAGGTTTTTTGAAAGAGAGAATGTTCAAAAGTTTACAATGTTTCTATATCAAAATTCAGTATAAAAATGATCTAAATGACCTAAATTGAATTAATTTATAAATTTATAACTAATTTTACTTTAAAATAATTAAAAAAATACAATTTAATATTATGAATATTTTAAACAAAAAGGTAGTTTTCAATTAAAATTCAGTTTTTCCACTATTCTTAAAAAAAGAAATTTTTTAGAAAAAACTTCACCATAAGATAATTTAATATAATTAACTAAAAATGAACATTATTTTTTAAAAATAAATTATCTTAAAGTTTTTAATAATAATTATAAATTTTGTGTTCAAAGTATGACTAACCCCTCTTTTAGAAAAGATATATTTTTTCAGAAAAGATTTCATTCTCTTTTAAGTGGTTCTAATTTTATCTCTAAAAAATAGATATCCATTTTATTTTATGTATAAACTATATATTATTCATGTTTTATTTAGTCCTGTTAATAACGACAAAATAAATGGCTAGGTTATAATAGTAATTTTTAAATGAAAATTTTTTATTAGAGAATTATGTTTCCTTAAAACATGGTATTTTGTGTATTGAAAGCTATCAAACAGATTGAATTTATCTTAAAAATAATTAAATATTAAATTCTTGGGATGTTATATTCCATTATACTCTTGGTTATTCATATCATACACATAATCAAATATTAAATTCCTATTTCAAAATATTTGGATGTTACAAGAACAATAATGAATAGTAAAAATAAAAATCTGTGAAATAAGTGAAATATAGAAAGATTAAATGTTACTTATGATACAAAGGGATATGTAATCATATTTATCAAACACGTGTATCTCTATACCCATTTCCACTATCTAATTTATATATAAGTGTGTACAATCGTATAATCTATTTTTCTAAGACACCATGTTTCCATCAGAAAAAGGGTATGTTAATCACATATGACATACACCAAGATTATAGATTCTCTGAGTATAGACAATCTAGGTCGATAAATACATCACATAAAAATCATCTAAATATTTGAAAACATACCATTCCCCTCATCCAGATATAATACGTTCATAACATGTACCTTATCTAGGTAATGAAAAATCATCCTTAGTCTATCTCAATCGTGGGACCGTATATCATACAAATCATATGTGAGGATAAATACCATCTTGGCTAATAATCAACTGATGAAATGTTTAGAGAAATACCCAAACACCCCTGATTATCTATAACTTAATTTTATAATAAAAAATGTATCAAAATGTTAATATTTCATACCCTAACCTTATGTAAATCTATGGTTTTATATAATATTGAGAATCCTTTATTTCTAACTCCATTAGATTGTTTTTACTTGGAACATTGATGTGCTTTGGGTGGTGTATGATTGGTGCACAATAATTGGAAAACATTTACTATCTTTAAGAAATAGTGCATCTTATTTTGGAGTCCCATAGGAAGGTTCCCAATTAGGTTAATGGTTACTACTAACTGTGTGGGTTACCCTATGAAATCCCGAATCATGGGAAGTGTGATTTTCATGATTAGTGAAAGGTTTTTCAAACTGTGAATCCCAACCATTCAACACTTCTTTTATCCCAAAAGGGATGAATGGTTTTCCAGATTGTGAGACGATAATTAATTATTCTGAAAATTTAATTTAAAACCTGATATTACAAATATTTTTTTCATTATTTCTCCCCCACTTTGGTTTCTTGAAAAATAGGTTATTTCATGGATATTTTGGGAATACCAACCCTTTTGGATATAGATTTTAATAATTCCAATGATTTTTGAAACATTTTTTCAAACGAATGTCTCCATACATTAGTTTGTTCCATTATTTTTCTTGATCAAAAAAATTCTTATTGACATTAATTATAAACTAGATTTTTTTATTGATATATTTTTTTAGTATTTAACCATATTTTTCATGGATCAATTAATTGAAGGGGTGGAATCATTTATATCAAAAATGATCATTGTGTAAATATTTTAGTTCTTTATGGTAAGTTGTATTTCTGTTCTAAATTTTCCATTAGATCATTTAATTAGATTTTAAATTTATTATATTAATGATTTTGGTTCTAATTATGTTCCATAGAGCCCTCATCTCCTTTAGTTTCAAGATATCACAAAATTTACATAGTTTCTTATCATTTGAGGTAGTGATACCAACCATCTCCCATTGAAATTTAATATATGATTTATTTTTCTTTCATCTTCAATTTTTGATTAATTAAAATTTTTCTTCAAATATTGAATTGTTATATCTGTAACACCCCAGGTAAATAAAGAATATGACATTTTCATATTTATCCATATTTGTGAATAAAATATTGATATTACTTTAAAGGGGACGCTATGCTCGATGGCGTACCCAACACGCAACAACGAGTTTCTTGGGAATCTTACGTTGCACTCTAATAATAAAATAATATTATTTTAAATAGTAGTTAACATGTAGCCGTTGTAATGGCGGGAATGGATAGAAATAACTAAAATATGATTATATATGTTTTTAAATGTTTTTACATTTATCCAATAAAGGATAGAGGCATAAAATACGGAAAGAATTCAATTTTAGGCGTATATGTCCAAGTTTTTCACTAAAGGTTCACTTATCACCTTTTGATTTTGAACCATCATTAAATATAGTTTTGTTCACTCTTAAACATTATTTTGGACCAAATAAAACTCTTATTAAGAATCGGGACATCAAAATTTACTTTGTGTAAATTTTTGGTATCTTTCCGATAAAGTTCATTTTTTTAATGAATAGTGTAAAATGTTGTATTTTAGTTCAAAACCTCTTTTTAATCTAATTTATTTATATGATTAGATTATCTTTTGAATTGGTTTTAAAGTGAAATTAGAATATATTTTTACCATTAAATCCAATAGTGGTCATTGGAATTAATTTCACTTTGAAATCAGACTTAAACCAGTGTCAATCTTTTGATACTTATTATTTCATAAAAACACGCTCTTTGCTCTGACAGCGGGAATTAATTATTAAATTAATTAATGTGACTTATATGTTTTGAATTTTGTAAAATATACTTCATTTTTTAATTCGGAATATCAAATATAGCTTAGGGTGAATTTTTGGGATTTTTCTGAAAAACATCAATTTTTTATGAATAGTGACACCACTAAGTGGTACTAATAAAAACTGATTTTTCCGTTTAAATGAAATTTTTCCATCTTTGTGTTTTGAATTTCAAAAATCTGACATACATGGTTTTCATTAAGAAGTAAAATGTGGTTCAATGGGATAAAAATAATTTTTTGGTGAATAGTAACTTATTAAGTTTTTAATCGAGATTAGAGGTAATTAGTGTAGTTTAAGGTAAAAATAATGTTTTAATAATATGAAATGAACTTGACACATGTCCTAACCTCATTGTATGTGTAATGGGCGACCAAGAAAATCCATGGGTCAACTTGGGGACCCCATGGAGCCACTTTGGTTGGGAAATGACATAAATAACTTTTTATTTAATGTAAAAGTAAAAATGACACAAACATGATATGTTTTACTAAAACAATTTTTAAGTGGGGTTATAAAAGTCAGATTTTTTATTATAAATAGTCATTGGAAAGATAAAAATATTTCCTACATCATATTAATTTTTTTATAATTTTTAGACATTAAATAAATTAAATTATTTATGACATCATAATGATGCAGCGATGACATCATTATCTGACGATTTAAATAAAATGAGAAGATAATGTAAACTCTATGACCTACACATGTCCAAAACTTATTAGATGGGTGGATTTCGAAACCTTATCACCTTATCCAAGAATTATATCAATGTGGGACCTTTTAAAACCGAAACACATTTTCAAATAAAGTAATATTTCTTACTTTCCAAAAGTGCCCCTCCTCTCCTCTTATAAAAGGCCCCCACCTCTACCCCATTTCACACACTCCTCAAGCCTTTGGCTAGGCCAACCCATGCCCATTTACTCTCTCCACATCCCTCTCCTCATCCTAGAGGATTCCCTTTGGGCAGAATCCTTTCAAAGGAAGCCTTTACGCTCAAATCAAAAGAAGTTACACTTTTAAAGGTAATTCATTCTCTCATGTTCATTTGTCTTATTTTGCTTCTCCAACCCCCTAAACTCTTTTTATTTACTTATTTTGTAACAAAACAATTATATTCAATATACTAGGATGTTGTTATAAGATTTATTCAATCTACACTCTCACACAACTACATCAAATGGTTAAAGAACATACGGTTTCCGTGGATGGCGAAATTCTGCCTCCCGAAACGATGATTGTTCAATACTCATTTAACACCTTCAAAGGTGGACATTATGATGTCACTATTTTTATATATGATATATAATATGTTTATTTTTTCCTTAATCTTATGTTTTTTTCATTTTGGGCATACCTTTATGGTTTCCATTATGGGTAAATGTGATTTCTTCATTTAAGGAAGTGCGGACTACCGCCCCCTCAAAGTGATTTGATTCGTTAAATACCATATGTGGGACATATAAAGGATGGAACTATGATATTATATATGATATTATACTGGAATTATAATATACCTTTATATTATTATTATTCCATTCTATAAAATACGAAATAGAAATGAAAGTAGCGTTCATGCGTACGTACGGCTTACCGTCTCCATGAACGGTGCATTTCATTTATTACCTCTAAATGATTATGTAATGTTATAAATGCATGCATGTACCAGATATATATGACATATATGATATCTACATCATGAATACAATTCTGGATATAATAAACATTTGGCCACACAAACAACATGTAATTGTAAGAAGTCCACTTTCGACTTATGAACCAAATATCGGCAAAACAAATATTATTAACTTAAATGATTACATAATGTTTTTGACATGGTAATAAGTGATATAAAAGGAATAATGAACTTGAAAAAGGTTCTTAAGGAAGTAGAAATTAACTCAGGTTTATTATTCAGGAGATTAAAGAACGATCAAGTCAAGTCGGACCCGAGGTAAGGGATCCTACTCCTCTCTTTCTTTTTAAGTACACACTTTTATGTCATTCCTTTTAAAGCTCATATTTCTTGTTATTGGGATGATATTTTATATTACACATACTGTAATTTTTATGTTCATGTGATGAGAGACCCTATTCTCTCTCATCAATCAATTTTGGAAGTTTTGAGTGGCGTCGTTAGGCTGCCAAACTTTCGTAAGAGATCTAACCTCTCTCTTTCTTTTTAAGTACTCTCCTTTATGTCACTTCTTTTAAGCACCTCTTTGTAATGTTGGGGGATGTTCTTTTATATTCCTCTTGCTTTACATTTTTTTGTAATTTGATGAGATAACCTATTTTATCTCATCAATCCATATTCAGAAGTTTTATGTGGCGTCGTTAGGCTGCCGAGTTTTCGTAAGGGATTTTTCATCTCACTTTTATTCCCATGAGATTTATGCTACATTTGCCACAAATTCCATTGAGTGGTGTATGTACTTCCCATTATTATACTATTTGTGTAATATAATTTTGTTTATGAGTATTTAAAACAATAATCTATTATCCATCTTTCATGGGGTGTATGTTTTGAAAGATACCCAAGTCGGTAAGGGAACCTTTCACCCACCTCTTTTTTAAATGACTTCTTTTGTTGGGTCTTTTAATTTACATATTGTTATGTTGGGATATGTTCTCATATATCCTTATTGATTTAAATTTTATGTCCAAGTGATGAGATACACTTTTTATCTCTCACCAACTCATTTTGATGTGATGCTGTTAGGCTGTCAAGGGAACTTTTTAACCCAATTTCAATTTCTTTGGGTTCAACATGTAGTCATTGAATATGTCATCCATTGAATATGTGTGAATGACCTTTTATTGTTTTAAACTTAATATCCACTTATATTGGGTGTATTTATATTTTTCACACATATTTTTGAGATTGATTTGTCCTTAATTTAAGGATACCTTCTTTATAAGGGATTTCATCACTTTTGACATTTCTATTGAGGGTTCATTGTTGTTATGCACCAATTCACTCTTATATGGTGTATATACTGTCCTTTGGAGTATTAAATCATGAATCCATTTATTATCATGATATTATAAAGTTCTGACTAAATTTTATTCCTCAATTATTGTATTCAAGTGTCTCTAATTTTGGTAAAACCCCTTTAACCAAAATATCGTTTTAAATGTTTTAATAATTTGTTCTTATTAATATCCATGTTTTCAAAATGGTTTTAAGGATTTATTTATATGGATATTAATGGTTTAAGATTTTAAGCTTCAAGGTGGTATGGGACACTTTGATTCAAAAATCTCTTTATTAAATGTTTTAAATGGTTTTGGAAATGGTTTCTTTTTGAATGGATTCATTATTTCAATATACTAAAATGTTATATTGTGATTGAAATGTGGAAATGTTATGTTTCCTTTATGCATGTTTTATGTGACACGTTTATGTTATGGTTCTTGGGCATTGTTATGAAAACGGGTTGTTCCGTGATAAACTAAGGGCGGGTGAGCCCGATATAGCTCTCTAATGCATTGGGTAACATGAAGGAGTGAAACGTTAAGGTTTATCCAAAGAGATTTAGGGAATATACTATGATGGGTATTCCAAACGTAACCAAGAGGGTTACTCCCAATGTAAGAATGTTATGAATGCCTCAAGTTACCTTTATGTCTTATGTTTTCTATGATTTATTCATGATTTTATATGCCTATGTTTTATGGGTAAAGTGTGATTTCATTCTAAAGTATATATGAACTCATGTTTCCTTTCCATATTTTTATAACTCTTACTGAGATTTTTATGCTCATCCCATGTTTTTGAAATGTTTTTCACAGGTCAAGGGAAAGGTACATGATGTGATGATAGTGTCAAGGATGTGTCAAGAAAGAATCTGTGTTATATTTTAAATATGTTTTCGTTGATGGGAAGAATGAATACTGTCTTTTATGTAACCACTTTGTTTAAATGTGGAATGTAATGCAAGTTTCATGATCTAATTCTCTAAAACTCTAAACCTGAAAATATCCTCAATGTGTAATCTTGTAATAACTCAAGATTAAGTAAGGTTTATGGTTGGGGCCTTATAGTTGGTATCAAAGGTCAGTTTAGATAACTTTAGAGGTTAGGGTATTCTTTAAGCATAAGTGACATTACCATAATGGTTAGGATTTCAGAAAGAGTCCTAGTTTTAGATAAAGTGAATGAGTAAGTATATCTTAGTGTTTATCTTACTCATTAGTACATGATGGTTTTTTTGATATACTCACACTGACCTTTTTGGTTATAGTAAATGGATGGATCTAGCAGGCACCAAAGTAACAGTGGATGTGAAGGAAACTGTGATAGTTTTTTTGAGCAAGCAACTGAATGATATGGGAGCTGCATGAGAACTCTTGTGATTATCCTCAACCAACTATCTGGAGTCATGATTGACCACCTAAACCTTGGAGATTTCTCTAAGGCATCATATATGCAAGAAACAAATCCCTACGGAAGTACATGTAATAATCATAAAGGTAAGTGTGTTCAAAAACCTATGTGTCAAAGATGTGGAAAGAAACACCTAGGAAAATGTTTCAATGGGACAGAAATATGATATAGAAGTGGAAATGAAGGTCATAAAGCAAGAACCTTCCATGGAAAAAGGAAACATCTAGTTGACTCGAGGAAAGGGAAAGAAGTTCTTTCTGAGGGATCAATTGAATGTTTTAAATGTGGTGTGCATGGTCATTATGCAAACACATGTCCTATGAAGAAGTTTCGTGAATGGGGTCACCAAGAGCGTACCAATATTCTTTTACCAATACCTAATGCCATTCCGATTGAGGATGAAGAAACTGACAATGACCAATCAAAGGTATGTACTATTTCATGACTATTGTTTTCTTATTTTGGAATCTTAGGATATGATTCATGATTTTGTTTGTAGGAAAGAGGTATTTAGGAATAAGTTAGAAAGGAATGGATAATGGATCATGAAGAATGTTGAATGATTAAGATGTCAACATATAAGGGCTTCAAGAGTTATGGTGAAATTCTTAAGAGTATTAAGTCTCTTTTGATGATGGGGTTACATTAGAAGACTTTTTATATTATGTGTAACCCTGATGTTTAATATAGGAAAATTTTATTCAAGTAATAGTTATCTTTTCTTTTGTGGACATAGTTATAAAGAACCATTTGGGTTTATATGATCCTTACTTTTGAGGTAATTATGGGTTACTATATGTTATGATTGAAGTGAAAGGCATGAGATAAAATTGAGGTTAAATTATGTTATGGTTATTTTTGATGATTTTATCCCTTTTTGGGGAATGATTGGATAATTATATAGTTTTGGAAAAAGGACAACACGTAGACCGTGTGACTACCTATCGCGTCGTACAAAGCTGTGGGAATCGAACCCACAGTCAAAGTTCAACTGGTATTTATCGCCTACCACTGGACTACGTGAAGTCCCTGGTTAGTTTGACTGATTCTTTTTTTTAAGAGTAAGTTTATTTTGGGTTATTTATGAAAATTATTAACCTATCATAGAGGATATGTGATTAGGTTAATTACTTTTCAATACGAGACTTTAGGAGCAACTGATGTTGTTTGGAGATAAATGTTACGATTTAACTTGGAAGACTATGTGACTAAATCCTTCAAATATTTGGGTTTCAATATTATATTGGTTTACTTTGAAGAATTTTATGGACAAATTGTTTATCGGATGGTCCTCATTGAACTTTGGGTTTTGTTGGACAAATTTTGGAGATTAAGCATGGATTTTCTTTTTAATGGGTTATCCATTTCTGGATTATCTGACCTTGTACTAACCTTTTTGGTTTTGGTTTTGGTTAAAGCCTAAAGACATGGGATGTATATAGTTCTCTTTTGTGGATTAGGTTATTCTATAGAAGTTGATTATAGTACTCTTAATGCGAACAAGTCTCCCTAAATACTCGTCTTTTAGAAAAAATATGAGTTTGATTAAGGAATCTAGTAAAAGTTGAAAGTCAATATGATAAGTGATTATGTTTCCTTATGAATAAATTCCTCAATAAAAAGTAACTTAAAACAAAAATGTTGTCTATTAAATTTTCCTACTGGGGAATCGAATACCGTTTAACACATCACAAGTTTGTGATTTTCTTGTGGTTAACTTTCTCCTAAACATGTTCTCTATCACTCTCCATCAGAACATGACCCTTTGTTTTTTCCTCCATGTCCATATTTTCATACTTGGAATCCTAGTATGGTTTAACTCGGTTGACCTATGTGCTTATCTTTCTTTATTTTAAAGTGATTGTTTTACCGACTCTTGTTCCGATGTGGGACTTTCAAGGATATTTCCAAGCTCAATTTTTAAAATTGCGAGGACGCAATTCCCAAAAGGGGGGAAGGATGGAACACCCCAGGTAAATAAAGAATATAACATTTTCATATTTATCTATATTTGTGAATAAAATATTGATATAACTTTAAAGGGGACGTTATGCTCGATGGCGTACCCAACACGCAACAACGAGTTTCTTGGGAATCTTACGTTGCACACTAATAATAAAATAATATTATTTTAAATAATAGTTAACATGTAGCCGTTGTAATGGTGGGAATGGATAGAAATGACTAAAATATGATTATATATGTTTTTAAATGTTTTTACATTTATCCAATAAAGGATAGAGGCTTAAAATACGGAAAGAATTCAATTTTAGGCGTATATGCCCAAGTTTTTCACTAAAGGTTCACTTATCACCTTTTGATGTTGAACCATCATTAAATATAGTTTTTTTCACTCTTAAACATTCTTTTGGACCAAATAAAACTCTTATTAAGAATCGGGACATCAAAATTTACTTTGTGTAAATTTTTGGTATCTTTCTGATAAAGTTCATTTTTTTAATGAATAGTGTAAAATGTTGTATTTTACTTGAAAACCTCTTTTTAATCTAATTTATATATATGATTAGATTATCTTTTGAATTGGTTTTAAAGTGAAATTAGAATATATTTTTACCATTAAATCCAATAGTGGTCGTTGGAATTAATTTCACTTTGAAATCATACTTAAACCAGTGTCAATCTTTTGATACTTATTGTTTCATAAAAACACGCTATTTTCTCTGACAGCGGGAATTAATTATTAAATTAATTAATGTGAATTATATGTTTTTAATTTTGTAAAATAGACTTCATTTTTGAATTTGGAATATCAAATATAGCTTAGGGTGAATTTTTGGGATTTTTCTGAAAAACATCAATTTTTGATGAATAGTGACACCACTAAGTGGTACTTATAAAAACTGATTTTTCCGTTTAAATGAAATTTTTCCATATTTGTGTTTTGAATTTCAAAAATCCGACATACATGGTTTTCATTAAGAAGTAAAATTTGGTTCAATGGGATAAAAATAATTTTTTGGTGAGTAGTAACTTATTATGTTTTTAATCGCGATTAGAGATAATTAGTGTAGTTTAAGGTAAAAATAATGTTTTAATAATATGAAATGAACTTGACACATGTCCTAACCTCATTGTATGTGTAATTTCCGACCAAGAAAATCCATGGGTCAACTTGGGAACTCCATGGAGCCACTTTGGTTGGGAAATGACATAAATAACTTTTTATTTAATGTAAAAGTAAAAATGACACAAACATGATATGTTTTACTAAAACAATTTTTCTGTGGGGTTATAAAAGTCAGAGTTTTTATTATAAATAATCATTGGAAAGATAAAAATATTTCCTACATCATAGTAATTTTTGTATAATTTTTAGACATTAAATAAATTAAATTATTTATGACATCATAATGATGCAGCAATGACATCATTATCTGACGATTTAAATAAAATGAGAAGATAATGTAAACTCTATGACCTACACATGTCCAAAACTTATTGGATGGGTGGATTTAGAACCCTTATAACCTTATCCACGAATTATATCAATTTGGGACCTTTTAAAACCGAGACACATTTTCAAATAAAGTAATATTTCTTACTTTCCAAAAGTGCCCCTTCTCTCCTCTTATAAAAGGCCTCCACCTCTACCTCATTTAACACACTCCTCAAGCCTTTGTCTCGGCCAACCCCTGCCCATTTACTCTATCCACATCCCTCTCCCCATCCTAGAGGATTCCCTTTGGGCAGAACCCTTTCAAATGAAGCCTTTAGGCTCAAATCAAAAGGAGTTACACTTTTAAAGGTAATTCATTCTCTCATGTTCATTTGTTTTATTTTGCTTCTCCAACCCCCTAAACTCTTTTTATTTACTTCTTTTGTAACAAAACCAGTATCTTAAATATACTATGATGTTGTTATAAGATTTATTCGAGCTACACTCTCACACAACTACATCAAATTGTTAAAGAACATACGGTTTCCGTGGATGGCGAAATTCTGCCTCCTGAAACGATGATTGGTCAATACTCATTTAACACCTTCAAAGGTGGCCATTATGATGTCACTATTTTTATATATGATATATAATATGTTTATTTTTTCCTTAAGTTTCTGTTTTTTTTTTCATTTTGGGCATACCTTTATGGTTTCCATTATGGGTAAACGCGATTTCTTCATTTAAGGAATCGCGGACTACCGCCCCCTCAAAGTGATTTGATTCGTTAATACCATATGTGGGACGTATAAAGGATGGAACTGTGATATTATATATGATATTATACTGGAATTATAATATACCTTTATATAATTATTATTCCATTCTATAAAATATGAAATAGAAATGAAAGTAGCGTTCATGCGTACGTACGGCTTACCGTCTCCATGAACGGTGCATTTCATTTCTTACCTCTAAATGATTAGGTAATGTTATAAATGCATGCATGTACTGGATATATATGACATATATGATATCTACATCATGAATACAATTCTGGATATAATAAACATTTGGCCACACGAACAACATGTAATTGTAATAAGTCCACTTTCGACTTAAGAACCAAATATCGGCAAAACAGATATTATTAACTTAAATGATTACATAATGTTTATGACATGGTAATAAGTGATATAAAAGGAATAATGAACTTGAAAAAGGTTCTTAAGGAAGTATAAATTAACTGAAGTTTATTATTCAGGAGATTAAAGAACGATCGAGTCAAGTCGGACCCGAGGTAAGGGATCCTACT
This sequence comes from Viscum album, assembly GCA_963277665.1. NCBI lineage: Eukaryota > Viridiplantae > Streptophyta > Magnoliopsida > Santalales > Viscaceae > Viscum > Viscum album. Next base: position 1,648,075,098 of record OY728163.1, read on the forward strand.
CCTCTCTTTCTTTTTAAGTACACACTTTTATGTCATTCCTTTTAAAGCTCATCTTTCTTGTTATTGGGATAATCTTTTATATTACACTTACTATAATTTTTATGTTCATGTGATGAGAGACCCTATTCTCTCTCATCAATCCATTTTGGAAGTTTTGAGTGGCGCCGTTAGGCTGCCGAACTTTCGTAAGAGATCTAACCTGTCTCTTTCTTTTTAAGTACTCTCCTTTATGTCACTTCTTTTAAGCTCATCTTTGTAATGTTGGGGGATGTCCTTTTATATTCCTCTTGCTTTAAATTTTATTTTAATGTGATTAGATACCCTATTTTATCTCATCAATCCATATTCAGAAAGTTTATGTGGCGTCGTTAGGCTGCCGAGTTTTCGTAAGGGGTTTTTCATCTCACTTTTATTCCCGTGAGATTTATGCTACATTTGCCACAAATTCCATTGATTGGTGTATGTACTGCCCATTATTCTACTCTTTGTGTAATATAATTTCGTTTATGAGTATTTACAACAATGATCTATTGTCCCTCTTTCATGGGGTGTATGTTTTGAAAGATACCCAAGTCGGTAAGGGAACCTTTCACCCTCCTCTTTTTTAAAAGACTTCTTTTGTTGGGTCTTTTAATTTACATATTGTTATGTTGGGATATGTTCTCATATATCCTTATTGATGTAAATTTTATGTCCAAGTGATGAGATACACTTTTTATCTCTCACCAACTCATTTTGATGTGATGTTGTTAGGCTGTCAAGGGAACTTTTTAACCCAATTTCGATTTCTTTAGGTTCAACATGTAGTCATTGAATATGTCATCCATTGAATATGTTTGAATGACATTTTATTGTTTTACACTTAATATCCACTTATATTGGGTGTGTTTATATTTTTCACACATATTTTTGAGATTTATTTGTCCTTAATTTAAGGATACCTTCTTTATAAGGGATTTCATCACATTTGACATTTCTATTGAGGGTTCATTGTTGTTATGCACCAATTCACTCTTATATGGTGTATATACTGTCCTTTGGAGTATTATATCATTAATCCATTTATTATCATGATATTATAAAGTTCTGACTAAATGTTATTCCTCAATTATTGTATTCAAGTGTCTCTAATTTTGGTAAAACCCCTTTAACCAAAATATCGTTTTAAATGTTTTAATTATTTGTTCTTATTAATATCCATGTTTTCAAAATGGTTTTAAGGATTTATTTATATGGATATTAATGGTTTAAGATTTTAAGCTTCAAGGTAGTATGGGACACTTTGATTCAAAAATCTATTTATTAAATGTTTTAAATGGTTTTGGAAGTGGTTTCTTTTTGAATGGATTCATTATTTCAATATACTAAAATGTTATATTGTGATTGAAATGTGGACATGTTATGTTTCCTTTATTCATGTTTTATGTGACACATTTATGTTATGGTTCTTGGGCATTGTTATGAAAACAGGTGGTTCCGTGATAAACTAAGGGCGGGTGAGCCTGATATAGCTCTCCAATGCATTGGGTAACGTGAAGGAGTGAAACATTAAGGTTTCTCCGAAGAGATTTAGGGAATATACTGTGATGGGTATTCCAAACGTAACCAAGAGGGTTAATCCCTACCTAAGAATGTTATGAATGCCTCAAGTTACCTTTATGTCTTATGTTTTCTATGATTTATTCATGATTTGATATGCATATGTTTTATGGGTAAAGTGTGATTTCATTCTAATGTATATATGAACTCATGTTTCCTTTCCATATTTTTATAACTCTTACTGAGATTTTTATGCTCATCCCAAGTTTTTGAAATGTTTTTCACAGGTCAAGGGAAAGGTACATGATGTGATGATAGTGTCAAGGATGTGTCAAGAAAGAATCTGTGTTATATTTTAAATATGTTTCCGTTGATGGGAAGAATGAATAATGTCTTTTATGTAACAACTTTGTTTAAATGTGGAATGTAATGCAAGTTTCATGATATAATTCTCTAAAACTCTAAACCTGAAAATATCCTCAATGTGTAATCTTGTAATAACTCAATATTAAGTAAGGTTTAAGGCTGGGGCCTTATAGTTGGTATCAAAGGTCGGTTTAGATAACTTTAGAGGTTAGGGTATTCTTTAAGCATAAGTGACATTACCATAATGGTTAGGATTTCAGAAAGAGTCCTAGTTTTATATAAAGTGAATGAGTAAGTATATCTTAGTGTTTATCTTACTCATTAGTTCATGATGGTTTTTTTTGATATACTCTCACTGACCTTTTTGGTTTTAGTAAATGGCTGGATCTAGCAGGCACCAAAGTAACAGTGGATGTGAAGGAAACTGTGACAGTTTTTTTGAGAAAGCAACTGAATGATATGGGAGCTGCAATGAGAACTCTTGTGATTATCCTCAACCAACTATCTGGAGTCATGATTGACCACCTAAACCTTGGAGATTTCTCTAAGGCATCATATATGCAAGAAACAAATCCCTACGGATGTACAGGTAATAATCATAAAGGTATGTGTGGTCAAAAACCTATGTGTCAAAGATGTGGAAAGAAACACCTAGGAAAATGTTTCAAAGGGACAGAAATATGCTATAGATGTGGAAATGAAGGTCATAAAGCAAGAACCTTCCATGGAAAAAGGAAGCATCCAGTTGACTCGAGGAAAGGGAAAGAAGTTCTTTCTGAGGGATCAATTGAATGTTTTAAATGTGGTGTTCATGGTCATTATGCAAACACATGTCCTATGAAGAAGTTTCGTGAATGGGGTCTCCAAGAGCGTACCAATATTCATTTACCAATACCTAATTCCATTCCGATTGAGGATGAAGAAACTGACAATGACCAATCAAAGGTATGTACTATTTCATGACTATTGTTTTCTTATTTTGGAATTTTAGGATATGATTCATGATTTTGTTTGTAGGAAAGAGGTATTTCGGAATAAGTTGGAAAGGAATGGATAATGGATCATGAAGAATGTTGAATGAGTAAGATGTCAACATATAAGGGCTTCAAGAGTTATGGTGAAATTCTTAAGAGTATTAAGTCTCTTTTGATGATGGGGTTACATTAGAAGACTTTTTATATTATGTGTAACCCTGATGTTTAATATAGGAAAATTTTATTCAAGTAATAGTTATCTTTTCTTTTGTGGAAATAGTTATAAAGAACCATTTGGGTTTATATGATCCTTAATTTTGAGGTAATTATGGGTTACTATATGTTATGATTGAAGTGAAAGGCATGAGATAAAATTGAGGTTAAATTAAGTTATGGTTATTTTTGATGATTTTATCCCTTTTTGGGGAATGATTGGAGAATTATATAGTTTTGGAAAAAGGACAACACGTAGACCGTGTGACTACCCGTCGCGTCGTACAAAGCTGCAGGAATCGAACCCACAATCAAAGTGCAACTGGTATTTATCGCCTACCACTGGACTACGTGAAGTCCCTGGTTAGTTTGACTGATTATTTTTTTTAAGGGTAAGTTGATTTTGGGTTATTTATTAAAATTATTAACCTATCATAGAGGACATGTGATTAGGTTAATTACTTTTCAATACGAGACTTTAGGAGCAACTGATGTTGTTTGGAGATAAATGATATGATTTAACTTGGAAGACTATGTGACTAAATCCTTCAAATATTTTGGTTTCAATCTTATATTGGTTTACTTTGAATAATTTTATGGAAAAATTGTTTATCGGATGGTCCTCGTTGAACTTTGGGTTTTGTTGGACAAATTTTGGAGATTAAGCATGGATTTTCTTTTTAATGGGTTATCCATTTCTGGATTATCTGACCTTGTACTAACCTTTTTGGTTTTGGTTTTGTTTAAAGACTAAATACATGGGATGTATATAGATCTCTTTTGTGGATTAGGTGATTCTCTAGAAGTTGATTATAGTACTCTTAATGCGAACAAGTCTCCCTAAATACTCGTCTTTTGGAAAAAATATGAGTTTGATTAAAGAATCTAGTAAAAGTTGAAAGACAATATGATAAGTGATTATGTTTCCTTATGAATAAATTCCTCAATAAAAATTAACTTAAAACAAAAATGTTGTCTATTAACTTTTCCTACTGGGGAATCGAATACCATTTAACCCATCACAAGTTTTTGATTTTCTTGTGGTTAACTTTCTCCTAAACATGTTTTCTATCACTCTCCATCAGAACATGACCCTTTGTTTTTTCCTCCATGTCCATATTTTCATACTTGGAATCCTAGTATGGGTTAACTCGGGTGACCTCTGTGCTTATCTTTCTTTATTTTAAAGTGATTGTTTTACCGACTCTTGTTCCGATGTGGGACTTTCAAGGATGTTTCCAAGCTCAATTTTTAAAATTGCGAGGATGCAATTTCCAAAAGGGGGGAAGGATGTAACACCCCAGGTAAATAAAGAATATGACATTTTCATATTTATCCATATTTGTGAATAAAATATTGATATGACTTTAAAGGGGACGCTATGCTAGATGGCGTACCCAACACGCAACAACGAGTTTCTTGGGAATCTTACGTTGCACTCTAATAATAAAATAATATTATTTTAAATAGTAGTTAACATGTAGCCGTTGTAATGGCAGTAATGGATAGAAATAACTAAAATATGATTATATATGTTTTTAAATGTTTTTACATTTATCCAATAAAGGATAGAGGCTTAAAATACGGAAAGAATTCAATTTTAGGCGTATATGCCCAAGATTTTCACTAAAGGTTCACTTATCACCTTTTGATGTTGAACCATCATTAAATATAGTTTTGTTCACTCTTAAACATTCTTTTGGACCAAATAAAACTCTTATTAAGAATCGGGACATCAAAATTTACTTTGTGTAAATTTTGGTATCTTTCCGATAAAGTTCATTTTTTAATGAATAGTGTAAAATGTTGTATTTTAGTTCAAAACCTCTTTTTAATCTAATTTATTTATATGATTAGATTATCTTTTGAATTGGTTTTAAAGTGAAATTAGAATATATTTTTACCATTAAATCCAATTGTGGTCGTTGGAATTAATTTCACATTGAAATCAGACTTAAACCAGTGTCAATCTTTTGATACTTATTGTTTCATAAAGACACGCTATTTGCTCTGACAACGGGAATTAATTATTAAATTAATTAATGTGAATTATATGTTTTGAATTTTGTAAAATAGACTTTATTTTTGAATTTGGAATATCAAATATATCTTAGGGTGAATTTTTGGGATTTTTCTGAAAAACATCAATTTTTGATGAATAGTGACACCACTAAGTGGTACTTATAAAAACTGATTTTTCCGTTTAAATGAAATTTTGCCATCTTTGTGTTTTGAATTTCAAAAATCCGACATAAATGGTTTTCATTAAGAATTAAAATGTGGTTCAATGGGATAAAAAAATTTTTGGGTGAATAGTAACTTATTAAGTTTTTAATCGCGATTAGAGGTAATTAGTGTAGTTTAAGGTAAAAATAATGTTTTAATAATATGAAATGAACTTGACACATGTCCTAACCTCATTGGATGTGTAATGTCCGACCAAGACAAGCCATGGGTCAACTTGGGGACCCCATGGAGCCACTTTGGTTGGGAAATGACATAAATAACTTTTTATTTAATGTAAAAGTAAAAATGACACAAACATGATATGTTTTACTAAAACAATTTTTAAGTGGCGTTATACAAGTCAGATTCTTTATTATAAATAGTAATTGGAAATCTAAAAGGATTTCCTACATCATAGTAATTTTTGTATAATTTTTAGACATTAAATAAATTAAATTATTTATGACATCATAATGATGCAGCGATGACATCATTATCTGACGATTTAAATAAAATGGGAAAATAATGTAAAATCTATGACCTACACATGTCTAAAACTTATTGTATGGCTGTATTTAGAACCCTTATCACCTTATCCACGAATTATATCAATGTGGGACCTTTTAAAACCGAAACACATTTTCAAATAAAGTAATATTTCTTACTTTCCAAAAGTGCCCCTCCTCTCCTCTTATAAAAGGCCCCCACCTCTACCTCATTTCACACACTCCTCAAGCCTTTGGCTCGGCCAAACCCTACCCATTTACTCTCTACACATACCTCTCCTCATCCTAGAGGATTCCCTTTGGGCAGAATCCTTTCAATGGAAGCCTTTAGGCTCTAATTAAAAGGAGTTACACTTTTAAAGGCAATTCATTCTCTCATGTTCATTTGTTTTATTTTGCTTCTCCAAACCCCTAAACTCTTTTTATTTACTTCTTTTGTAAGAACACCAGTATCTTAAATATACTAGGATGTTTTTATAAGATTTATTCAAGGTACAATCTCACACAACTACATAAAATGGTTAAAGAACATTCAGTTTCCGTGGATGGCGAAATTCTGCCTCCCGAAACGATGATTGTTCAATACTCATTTAACACCTTCAAAGGTGGCCATTATGATGTCACTATTTTTATATATGATATATAATATGTTTATGTTTTCCTTAAGATTCTGTTTTTTTTCATTTTGGGCATACCTTTATGGTTTCCATTATGGGTAAACGCGATTTCTTCATTTAAGGAAGTGCGGACTACCGCCCCCTCAAAGTGATTTGATTCGTTAAATACCATATGTGGGACGTATAAAGGATGGAACTATGATATTATATATGATATTATACTTTAATTATAATATACCTTTATATCATTATTATTCCATTCTATAAAATACGAAATAGAAATGAAAGTAGCGTTAATGCGTACGTACGGCTTACCGTCTCCATGAACGGTGCATTTCATTTCTTACCTCTAAATGATTATGTAATGTTATAAATGCATGAATTTACTGGATATATATGAAATATATTATATCTACATCATGAATAAAATTCTGGATATAATAAACATTTGGCCACACGAACAACATGTAATTGTAAGAAGTCCACTTTCGACTTAAGAACCAAATATCGGCAAAACAAATATTATTAACTTAAATGATTACATAATGTTTATGACATGGTAATAAGTGATATAAAAGGAATAATGAACTTAAAAAAGGTTCTTAAGAAAGTATAAATTAACTCAAGTTTATTATTCAGTAGATTAAAGAACAATCGAGTCAAGTCGGACCTGAGGTAAGGGATCCTACTCCTCTCTTTCTTTTTAAGTACACACTTTTATGTCATTCCTTTTAAAGCTCATCTTTATTGTTATTGGGATGATATTTTATATTACACTTACTGTAATTTTTATTTTCATGTGATGAGAGACCTTATTCTCTCTCATCAATCCATTTTTGATGTTTTGAGTGGCGCCGTTAGGCTGCCGAACTTTCGTAAGAGATCTAACCTCTCTCTTTCTTTTTAAGTGCTCTCCTTTATGTCACTTCTTTTAAGCTCCTCTTTGTAATGTTGGAGGATGTTCTTTTATATTCCTATTGCTTTAAATTTTATTGTAATGTGATGAGATACCCTATTTGATCTCATCAATCCATATTCAGAAGTTTTATGTGGCGTCGTTAGGCTGCCGAGTTTTCGTAAGGGATTTTTCATCTCACTTTTATTCCCGTGAGATTTATGCTACATTTGCCAAAAATTCCATTTAGTGGTGTATGTACTGCCCATTATTCAACTCTTTGTGTAATATAATTTCTTTTATGAGTATTTACAACAATGATCTATTGTCCCTCTTTCATGGGGTGTATGTTTTGAAAGATACCCAAGTCGGTAAGGGAACCTTTCACCCTCCTCTTTTTTAAAAGACTTCTTTTGTTGGGTCTTTTAATTTACATATTGTTATGTTGGGATATGTTCTCATATATTCTTATTGATGTAAATTTTATGTCCAAGTGATGAGATACACTTTTTATCTCTCACCAACTCATTTTGATGTGATGCCGTTAGGCTGTCAAGGGAACTTTTTAACCCAATTTCAATTTCTTTGGGTTCAACATGTAGTCATTGAATATGCCATCCATTGAATATGTGTGAATGAACGTTTATTGTTTTAAACTTAATATCCACTTATATTGGGTGTATTTATATTTGTCACACATATTTTTGAGATTGATTTGTCCTTAATTTAATGATACCTTCTTTATAAGGGATTTCATCACATTTGACATTTATATTGAGGGTTCATTGTTGTTATGCACCAATTCACTCTTATATGGTGTATATACTGTCCTTTGGAGTATTATATCATGAATAAATTTATTATAATGATATTATAAAGTTCTGACTAAATGTTATTCCTGAATTATTGTATTCAAGTGTATACAATTTTGGTAAAACCCCTTTAACCAAAATATCATTTTAAATGTTTTAATTATTTGTTCTTATTAATATCCATGTTTTCAAAATGGTTTTAAGGATTTATTTATATGGATATTAATGGTTTAATATTTTAAGCTTCAAGGTGGTATGGGACACTTTGATTCAAAAATCACTTTATTAAATGTTTTTAATGGTTTTGGAAATGGTTTCTTTTTGAATGGATTCATTATTTGAATATACTAAAATGTTATATTGTGATTGAAATGTGGAAATGTTATGTTTCCTTTATCCATGTTTTATGTGACACATTTATGTTATGGTTCTTGGGAATTGTTATGAAAACGGGTGGTTCCGTGATAAACTAAGGGCGGGTGAGCCCGATATAGCTCTCCAATGCATTGGGTAACCCAAAGGAGTGAAACGTTAAGGTTTCTCCGAAGAGATTTAGGGAATATACTATGATGGGTATTCCAAACGTAACCAAGAGGGTTACTCCCTACGTAAGAATGTTATGAATTCCTCAAGTTACCTTTATGTCTTATGTTTTCTATGATTTATTCATGATTTGATATGCCTATGTTTTATGGGTAAAGTGTGATTTCATTATAATGTATATATGAACTCATGTTTCCTTTCCATATTTTTATAACTCTTACTGAGCTTTTTATGCTCATCCCATGTTTTTGAAATGTTTTTCACAGGTCAAGGGAAAGGTACATGATGTGATGATAGTGTCAAGGATGTGTCAAGAAAGAATCCGTGTTATATTTTAAATATGTTTCCGTTGATGGGAAGAATGAATACTGTCTTTTATGTAACCACATTGTTTAAATGTGGAATGTAATGAAAGTTTCATGATCTAATTCTCTAAAACTCTAAACCTGAAAAGATCCTCAATGTGTAATCTTGTAATAACTCAAGAATAAGTAAGGTTTATGGCTGGGGCCTTATAATATCAATGATTTATAATTTGTTAATATTTTTATAATATTAGAAGAAAGGATATTTTGATATGGTATGGAGTGAAGAATGTTTTTTAAGGATTTTGATATTAATTTGGATGCCGAAATATTTTGTTTTCTTTTAAAAAGTATTATTTATTTTTTATGACGGTGATTTAAAAAATAAACAATAAATTTTGGTTCTCCAAATCATAGGTGTGTTCAACCCTTCTTCAAATGAGACTTTGATAAAATTTATTAATTGATTTGATTTTTTTAAAATGGTTTTATAATTATCCTTAATTTGTTCGAATCGCTTGATAATCTGAGTTAAATAAAAAATGTTATGATTTTCACATTAAATAATTTATCGGAAAATGTATAGAATTACCCTTTATTAGTAACAGAAATGTTGTGTGATTGGATAAATGAAATGATATTCCCCTTTTATTTGTGATAAATTGAATTAGAATAATTTATAATGGGGAATGTTTATATGTGGCCTTTAGATGTGTGAGAATAATTTCTATTTTTTTTAAAATGTGATGATATGAAATCATGTATGGTATAATATTAACATTTAAATTCTCACCTAAATATGAATGTCATGGAAATAATTGGGTTTCAAGTAGGGAAGTCTATGTACACATTTGCACTATTTTATTGTAATTCTAGGGATAGTGACCTTAGGTAGAACATAGGTTAACCTATGGGATTCCCCTAGTTAAGCCAAGATAGGGTAAGGATAAATTTTTTAGTAGAGGTTAATTGATTTTTTGATTGAATACAGTTTAACAAACTTTGTTTCATCAATGACCATGATAGCCCAATTCTAATCTATTTCCCCTTAGTAACTTTGAATTCCATGATGATATTAAGTAAATGTCTTCTACAGTATGATTATTTGTATAATTATTTAATGATATCCTATTTTATTTAATTTTCCATTGAAACTATTTTAAACTACTGTTTATGGATGTTATAATATGGGAAAATAAATTATGGTTCTATTTAGAGATGATCATGGTTTTTGAAAATATGGTTGTTTTCAAGGGAAATTTATGATATTTGTTGTATTGAATGAAAACATCAAAAACCTATTTTTTATTCATTTTTCAAGACTACTTGATTTGGATTATCTTTTAAGGTGTTATATTTGGTTTAGTGGGTGGATACCAACTAGGATTTTAGCTCACACCAATATATATTACAGTTTTAATAGGTTTCATAGCACGTTGTATATTCATAAAACTTTGGGTTCGATATTCGGTGGTGTTTTATGTGGTGTTCCCCCAATAACACATTGATTTGTTGGTGTTTGTTGTATCTTTTTCTTGTTTTCAGTTTTACCATCCATCAACCATGCTTTTTTTGTTTTGGTGTACTAAAATTCTTCTTTTACTATTAGATATATTTTTTATGACCTTGTTTTATTTTTTTTCTATTGGTCACCCTTTTTATATTTATTCTTATTGGGGTAAATCATCCCTATTTCATTTTTATGATTCTTGGATTCTTGTTTCCAGCCATTGGGGATCAAGGGAGACCTTCAAGATGGTACTAGATCGATTTGGGTTCCCGTTCAGATGGTATTTTGGTTTAGTTCAACATAATTGGTGTCAGGGGATGTTTTTTCTTTATTGTCCTAGGATTCCTGGTATATAAGATTTAAATATGACAAAATTCAAGTAAACAATCATGGGAGGGTGCTTTATCACCACCCATCAGTGACGGCCCTTTGGTTACCCATGTATTCTTGGATGATTATGTATCATGTTTAAACATGGTATTAGAAATTTTTTGAGATTTTTTAGATTTTTTTGGTGTATATTTATTATCTTGAGAAATAATGGGAAATTTTTTAGAATCTCTTTGTTTTAGATTGATTTTTTTTTGGGAATTCAGATAGTATGTGTTTATTGTGAATTGTTTGGAAAATTTTGTTTAAGTCATGAAAATGTATTTGGTTTACTTCTATTGAACATCACACTATTGGCACACAAATTTCCAAATTCCATAGTTACACCATGTATAGATGATATTTCTTGAATTATTTGATATTTGTTCATTCCTCTTGTTTTTTATATTTTTTAATACATTTTTTTAAATTTAATACTTTTCTTAGTTGAAAAGAGTTGGGAATTACCTAGAGCTTTAAAATTTTTCTTAATCATTTTTATTATTTAGAGGAATGAGTTTTTTTGTAAATGTGATATTATCTCTAAAAATGTGTTAAATTCAATTTTATGTCTAGAATCATGTGTTTCTAAAATATTTATAATTTAAATTTATGAATTTTTTAATATATGATTAACTCTTTGGAATAGTGTTAGATTCCAAATTGTTTTCTATATTTTTGTGGGAAGTTAAAAATTATTAATAGAAACTTTTAATGTGTTTGAGTGTGAAATGTTTAAAAACATGGTTTTTAAATTATTTCAATGATGTTTCCTTTCTCTTAAAAAATTTCTAAGGATTTGAAAATGTTGGATTATAGATACAAAAATTTTTTAGGTGGATTATAATCAAACCCTCTAGGGTTAAAGATTTAAATTTTCATTCATAAATATATTAGGACATGAATTTATTGGTTAGGTTTTTGTTTATTGGTGGATTTTGATGATATATTAAGTTTATTTTTATGTTTTTTATTTTTTATTTTGATTATTGACCTATGAATGTGGTTTAATGGATTTTATAAACTTGTTATAGGTCACAACCCCATTCAAATTTAATTGTTTATTTGTTTGATCGAGATTATATTGGGACGATTGATCTATAAAATGGATTTTCAAAGCCCTTTATTTTTTCTCTATTACCCAAGAATAAGTATTAAATTTGAGTGTGAAAAATCTTGAATCTACCTCATTTATTTGGGAAATTAGATTAATAAGAATTTGTGGAGTGGGTGTGGTCGGTCATTTCACTGAAAGTACATTATCGGTGCCCCAAATTGTTATTAACCCTCTCTTAAAACTTTAGTATAGTTGAAGTACGGGGTCGATCCACAGGGAACTTTGGCAGTGCATTGATTCGGTTGAGTTTATAATTAATATAGTGAAACATGCAGAATTGGTAGTGTATTTTCTTGGTTTGGATTGAGTGAAACTGTTTTGTTTGCTTTAAGAAAATGATTAACAATTTAAAGGAAACAACAAGTGATTTAAAGGTGTTTTAACAGAAAGAAAAGTGTATTGGGGCTGTGGAGGTTATGGATTTTTTATGCAGATTCCTTAAATGGTTATGTTGTTCATGATAATTCATCATTCTGGATTCCCTTTTATCACAATATTTCCTTGGTCCGATTCCTCTTGTTTAGAATTGAAGAAATTGACTCCATGGTCTGGTAGTAAGTGTTTCTCAATTCATAATTTGGTTCAGTCCATTTATGAATCGGTGAAACCTTTTCAATGGTCATGAAAGCTTTCACCGTTACTCTTCTTTTATATCACTGAGAATTCTTCCCTTGGCCCGGCTCATAATTCTTAGTAATATTCAACAATTATTTAAGATAACTAAGGAGAATTAAGAAGAACGAACACAACTATCAATATTAATACATCATAATAAAATCCTTCATTTCCCACAGCCCCAACAAAAGGGGTTTATTTAAACATGGAAAACATAATAGGAACAATACAGTTGATACCTGATGAATTCATTGTGTAAACTTCTAGGAGTGGTGTCTGTAGGTGGAATGGTGAAACTACTGTACTACAGTGGATTGGGAATGGAAATAGCAGAACTTCTTCTCTCCTCCGATGGTTTTGAACTCCCAAAATCCGAAGGCCAAGGCCTCTTTTTATAGAAAAATAAAGTACACGGCGTGTATAGAAAGTACACACCATGTACTTCTGTCAACGCGCTTTGGCACCAATTTCTCCACTAGTAGGTGGCCTAACACATCACCTTTGAATTTTGAACATTGAGCCTCCTGGTAGTTGAGTGTAAACGACATGTATCACCACCATACATGGCATGTAGTATAAAACTTTGTCCAGCAAAACCTTCTAGAATAGCAGACCCGGCCTGTAAAAGTGGAACACGCCGCGTCTCCTTCAACGACCACATGGGCGTGTGGACTCTTCTTGACAAAAACTGCCTCTAGAATGTAATACACGGCGTGTAATGTCGCCCCACACGGCGTGCAGCTTCTTCCTGGTGACATGGGCATGTACTCCATCCTTCGGTCTGTGTCCCTGTCTGGATGTACATGGCATGTTTAAAAAGTACACGCTATGTAGTTTTAAAATTTCCAAAGACTTCTCTTGATTTGTGTATTTTATCCAGAAAGCTCTTGAAAGTAAACAGAATCACCAAAATAAAAGAATATGTTCATGAAACAATAGATATTTTCTGAAAACATGTTTTTATTTTCAATAATATATATATGAAAATGTATACACAAATCGGGAGCATCAAACTCCCCCATACTTAGTCGTTTGCTTGCCCTCAAGAAAAATATCAACATCTAATTAAAAGAGCCTATACTTTTAAAAGAAATGCATTTAATTAATCAAAAGTATAAATTATAAATTTACTGAGGAAAATTAAAAAAGGCACAAACTCATATATATAATTCAATTAAATAATCTCATCCTCTTTCAACACATTTTTCAACCTTTCAAATATAAGCATGACACTTGATGATTACCTTACCAGTTAAAATCACACTCCACACTCAATATGTTTTCATTCAGAGTTATGCTCAATCAAATATATATAAACTCTATCCATAGGTTTGCAAGTTATCATATTCTTCACTTCAGAAAAAAATTTAATTACAAAAATCATGAGGGCTTTATCAATAAGGTTTAGATGCCTTTGGGGCTAAGGGTTGGAAGGTTTAGATGTGAAAAATAAATTCTGAGGCTTGGAAAAGGAAGGCTAATTCCTATAAACAACATTGAATGATATTCAAAGTAAAGTTCAATGAAAATGTATCCTTCATAAGCTCAATCTAATGCAGTTGTAATCACCACCTTTTCCCTTAGTCAAGTAGGGTTCCTAAATCAAATGAGCACAAGGTTCCCTTCTTATTATGTTTTTTTAAATAACTCAAGGGAAACACTTATGAATAAACCGAATTAGTTGTTTGGAACCCTTTCTGCCCCAAATAGTCAAGAGGCACTCCCCCAACTTTATTTCATGATTATGTACAAAAAATATTCCATGTATTTCCAAATCCCTCTTTAAAGCTCCAAAATTAATAATCATGCAATGTTCAAAAAGAAAAAGGATTGGAAGGGAAATAGGATTGTAATGTGACTTCCTATAAAGGTTGTTCATGGCATCTATGGGCTTAATGAAGATTAAATGTAGGGTAGGTCTCAAGATAAAGGGGTGAAAACAATCTAGTGCCTCAATAATTTTAAAGCAATTCAAAAATTCTTCATGTTTCGAAAAGAAAACTTGAAAATTCTGGTAGTGATGCATATCCTAAGAATCTCTCAATAAAGAGGGTATTTATAAAAGAAATAAAAAAAATGGTTTAGAATAACTCTCTGGAGGGGAAAATTAATAAAGGTACAATCAAGTCATGACATGCATATAAATGATTAGCTTAATGAATGTAATTAATCAAGGATTAAAAGTTGTAAATTGAAACTATATTAGTAATAATTTTAAAATACTCAAAAATCAAAATAGCATGCAACCTTCACAAAGTTCCTACTGATAACTTAATCAATTATAAGAATGATTAACCAAAATTTAATTAAATTTTCAAATATATAATGTAATAATGATGTCTCCTAGATTAGGTTAAGGACCAAGACTAAGGTGAAAGAGATAGATGCTCCCCCATACTTAATACCGCACAGGGTCCACCAAGTACAATACTAAGGTAAAGGGTGAGAAAGGGTGAGATATGGGGGGAAATGAGGGAAAGCAGTGGAAGAAGTAAATCCAAAAATAAATACAATAGAAAAGGAAAAATACTCCCCTTATGAAAAGTGATGCCCGAGGCGCTTTATGATACTTGTGACTGTCGAGGAAAAAGAAAACTGCAAACATTCATAACATCACAACAGATAAAATGAAAAAAGAGATATAGAAGATAAAGAAAAATGTCACTATCAGGGGTTCTCCTCAGGGGAGGGCACATCCAGTACAGAACTGGCTGGTAGAGACGGTGCATGAGTCGTGGAAGCTGGAGGCTCTGATGCTGCATTGGGAAGGGTAGCTGGAGAAGAAGGAGATGTATGCACAAGATCTTGAAAAGGAAGCGTAGCAGCAGGCCCTGGACTGACAGTAGTGGTGGTAGCAAGAGGAGTAGCAGTAGGGCCCACCGTAGACAGTAGAACTGAGTCTGTGGCCTACGCAGTGAAGGGCGGTGGAGCAGCAGCAGAGGGACCAGGAGCTGAGGCAAAGGCAGGTGGCGGAGGCAACAGACCAAGATGCTAAGCAATATACGCCAACAGCTGCTCCATGTGGTCCTGGAGGCTATCGATATGAATCAAATGTCACGCAATGGTGTCCTGGCGGCTGATAATACGAACCAAATGTTGCTCCATCTGATCCCGGCGGCTGTCGAAGCGACCCAAGACCTTCTCCATCCCGAATAGGCATTGGGAAAGGGAAAGATCGACCGAGGGTGCAGGGGTAGGTGGGATGGGTGATGGGACATAAGAAGGAAGGCTAGAAGAAGTGGGGTCAGTAGGAGGTGGGTGAGGTGGAGAAGTTGGAGGGGGTGGGGAAGGAGGATCAGGGTAATCGTCTGGGGAAGGAGGGTCAACGGGTGGCTGGGGGTGAGCCTGGGCAAGGATGTAGGAACTCCCCTGCTTCCGGACCATCCCCATGTGAATGAGCATGAGAAAGTCTATCTTCTGGGGTGAACCTAATAGGTCATGACAAAAAGTGGGCTTGAATACCCCAAGGTGGTGGGCGAGACGGGTACTGTAAAACCCATCGTTCGGGTTTCCCTAACGGCCAGTAAACATGGAGTGGAAATAGAAGGCAGCTAAATAGTGGAGGTATCAGTAGCCGTGCAGAATGACATAGGTAAGTAGCTCCATGTCACGGCCGGTCATGACCCCTATATCCTCATGGAGGGGGAAAAGGATGACATTGAAGCACCGGTGGGCGAAGAGGATGATGGGGTCAGCAATAAGAGTGCTCTTCTGGGAAGTGGGGGAGTACCGGTGGTCAGGCCCAACGATCTCCCGCCACATAGCGACGATCTCAGAGCGCTCAGGCCAGGATAGGGTATAAATAGGAGGTGGGGTGATGGGATGGGGGTAGAAGCTTCACCCTCGGACAAACTCGGTCATGGTGAGGGAGAAACGTCGGCCGCCTAGCTGAAACCGTCCACGGGCACCGCATCACCAGGTGTCTCCCGGTACTCTCCTCCATCAAACTCAAATGAGGCCGCAGACTCCAAAAATAAATCATGAAAAATAGGAGTGCTGACCTGGAAAATATTGAGGAGTGGGGTGTGCTGAAGAATCTCCTCCACGTCCTCCCAAATACCTAGCTGCTGCAGAATTCTTATATCGAGGTATCAACCACTCAACATTATTGACTGACGAGAGAAGCATCAGACCCTATCATATGCGATATCAGTGACCGGGGATACCGTGCGGGGATAGATAGAACCTGTAGGTACCGGCCCAAAAGCAGGTGCAGCAGCAGCGGCTGGCTCTGTGGGTGGATCTGCTGATGTTGAGGGTGACTTGGTGGATGGGGTGCTCGAGGTGGGACCAACTACTAATGAAGATGGTGCAAGTAGAGCGGTAGCTGGTGAAGCAGAAATGGTGGTGCTCGGAAGCTTGGTGTCGGAAGGTGGAGGGGCAGCAGAAGTAGACCTGGCCTCCACTGAGGGAGTGAGTGGCGGCAGAATGGCCAATGGAGGGAGCTCGAAGACCAGAGCATCTGGGCCCGGCTGCGTCGGCGGTCAGAGACGGATCCGACGAAAGATGGACCCCTCACCCTCAGTGGCGGAGGCTGGTCGCTTCCCTCGGAAAGGATCGTGATATGCCATAATCTGAAAAAGAAAGAAAAACCAAAGAAAAGAAAAATAAAAGAAATGAGAACAAAACAAAACAAAAAAAATGCGAGAAAACAGAAAAATAAAAGTACACGGTGTGTACTCCAAAGTACAAGGCGTGTAGTTGAAAATGTAGAGTAGCCCGTGTTCTCTAGATAGAGACACTGTGGGTGAAAAATAGACCATGTAAAAGTACACAGCATATACCGAACATACACAACGTCTTCACTAAAGTGTAGGTGGTTGTGTGTTCATAAAGGACATGGATATGTTTGTGAAAAGTATAAATATAAAGGACACGCCGTATATAGGTAGGACACGGCGTGTTCATTAGGAGAAGAACATGGCCGTGTGGGGGGGTGAAACACGGGCCGACCAAATGAAATGGTATACACGGCATGTACCGAACACACACTCCATGTGCAGGAACATGGGGTAAGAGGTCGTGTTATGTGCCACACACAGAGGGGGCAATGGAAAGGGTATACACGACATGAACCAAACACACATGATGTGTACGTGAAAATTGTGTGTGAGGCCGTGTGCAAAGGGGTACTCAGGCACGATGAAAAAGGACACGGTGTGTACCGAACATACACACTCTGTATATTCAAATTCGATGTATTTTGTGTGTGGTCGTGTACAGAAGTACATGGCGTGTGTTCTTCATTTTGTGTCCATGTACTGGCGGAAGACGAACGGTCGGCAAATCCGAAAAGCACCCTAAACGATTCTAAAAACTTGAAATATAGAGTGTAGAATGGCGTAACTTGACCGAGGATCACAATGTAAGAGAAATCAGAGCTTGAAACACACCAAATCAATAGATCTGAGAAGTGGGGGTGCGGGTGTCGTTCGGGAGAAGAAACCGGAAGAAGGAGGAGAAATGGAGAGCCTCACGACACGGGCTCAAGACGGGTGGCCCGCAACTTATATAGTCGCGGTACACGGCGTGTATGTTTGGACTACACGCCGTGTATTACCAATTTTTTTTAAATCAATATATATAAATATATAATTATTTTAGTAAACTGTATAATAATAATTATTAATAATTAAAATAACATAGATATATCTACAAATTCTATTACAAATAAACCTATACATGACGTATATCTGGATATACACACCGTGTAACAAAAAATAGGAAAAAGAGAAGTACAACCTTTGGTCTGGTGCTTGGGTAAAGGTTCAAACCAGCGATCGGCCTTTCCAAACGGAAGCCCTCAACCAATGGAGTAAAGTTTGTACTGCTTCCCATATTTATTATTTATATATAGTTAATCTATATGGCTTATACAAACAGGAAGAATTAAAAGCATGGCGTGTGGTTTTTATTTAGAAAAGGATGGGGATGAAGTGGGGAGATTAGCACGATTCGAAACCAGGTCTTTTGAACCTGGTGCCGACACTTTTCCAATCGGCCAACTTTACCCGGATGTAATTTATTATTTTAAAAACTTTTTTAATTTATATTGAAAAATTATGGCGCAACGGAGTATATCGAAATGAACGTCATGTGGTTTTATTAAAAGAACAAATGATGGAAATGGGACGGTTGTCTGGGTTCGAACCCAGGTCTTTTTGAACCGGATTACGATTCTAGCCAGTTGGTCCATCCACATCATGGGTTTTATTATATTTAAACACATTTATATATATATTGGAAAAAACCACACACACCGTGTAAATAAAAGGAGGAACCCCATGCCTAAGGTAGGTCAGAAGGATTCGAACTGGGGACGGCTTGAATAAACTTCAGTGACTTTACCATCGGCACCGGCATCATTCCTGGTTATTTATTTGTTATTTTATATATTTATACTATTAAGATTATAAATTAAAAAGATAAGTACACACTGTGTACATTAGAGGGACACAACATGTAACCTCTGGGTTGCCTCCCAGGAAGCGCCTTTGTTTTAGGTCATTGGCTCGACCTTCTTTACCTTTCTTACCTGATATTTACAATGGATAATGGTCATAATAGTGGCCGCCCTGGCCATCTAGGATTTGCAAGTTCTCTGGATCTTCTTCAACAGGAATGTCTGGATTGTTAAAATTATCAGAAATATAGGAACATACCAGATCATCCACCAGGCGATCGTCTATGGTAGTTATTGCAGAACAATCCTCATGATCGGACGATGATGCATGCTTGATGGCTTTAAGAACATTGTAGGATACTCTCTCGTCTCCTACTCAGAAAATCAGCTCTCTCTGGTGCACATCAATGAGTGCCTTCCCAGTGGCTAGGAAATGGTCTTCCCAATATAAGTGGTGCCTCCAGATCATCCCCCATGTTGAGGATGATGAAATCTGCTAGGAGGATCAATTGTCCCACTTCCACCAATACATCTTCCAGTAGCCCCTACGGATACTTAATGGGTCGATCAGCAAGTTGAAGGGCTACTCGGGTCAGCTTCAAATCATGGAGCCCGATCTTTTGGAAAACTCTGAATGGCATGAGGTGGACACTTTCTCCTAAGTCGCATAGAGCTTTTCCAAAGTCACAGGGTCCAATTGTGCAGGGAATAGTAAAACTACCTAGATCTTGGAGCTTTGGAGGAATGGAATGTTGAACAACTACGGAGCACTCCTTTTTTAGTGCAATAATGCCCAAATCCTCCATCTTTCTCTTATTCGAGAGGATTTCCTTCATGAATTTTGCATATGTGGGCATTTGAGTCAGGGCCTCTGCAAATGGGATGTTGATATATAGATTCCTGAATACATCCATGAATTTTCCAAATTGGTGATCCATCTTTCTTTGCTTCATTCTTTTTGGAAAAGTAAATGCAGGATTAAATGGTTTGACGGCTTCTTTTCCTTTTCCTAGTTGAGCCTCTAGTGATGGTTCTTTAGATGAAGAGAGATCTGAACCTTCTTTATAAATAGGGGATGGAGGTGCAGTTAACTGGTGGGTTGGTTCCTTCTATGGATACAGTTTTCCACTCCGCAAGGTGATCGCATTGGCCTCCTCTTGTGGGTTCTTCTCAGTGTTTCCTGGTAGTGTGTCAGGCTGCCTCCCTGATAGTTGGTTTGCTATCTGGCCAATTTGATTCTCCAGGATTTGAGTGGAATCCTCCTAGTTATGGAATTTCGTTTCATCAGTGTATATAAATTTATTCATCAGGTCCTCTAACCTTGATGTGTTCTCTTACTGAGATGGTTGGGCAGGTGGTGGAGGTGGTTGCTGCCTTTGTTGCTACGGGTGAGGGTTCTGGTACCCTTGCTGGTGATACGAACCCTGATGGAACTACTGTCTCGGAAACTGAGTCAGGTATTGAGGCTAATTATAGCGGGGTAGTCGCTAGGGCGGAGGGTTTTGCTGCTGTTGGCCCCAGCCTTGGTTCTGATTATCTCGCCACGCTGGGTTTTGGTACTGTTGATATTGATTTGACCCCCGATTTTGAGCAAAAAAGCTCACCTCACTTGTCGAAGGGTCGGATTGAAGTCTCGAGCATTCTCCCAGATTGTGGTTGTTACCATAGTTTCTGCATGATGGATAGCTCACCACATGAACTTGAGAAGCTCCTTTGAGATTCAATGCATCGATTTTATTGGAAAAAACATCCAACTGAGCAGCGAGCATGGTGGTAGCGTCAATACTATGCATACCTCTTTTTTGAGTCCCCCGCTCGGAGTGACACTGGAAGCTGTTGGCAGACATATCTTCCAGTAGTTAAAACAGTTTTTCAGGAGACTTCCTTATCACCGTACCTCCAGCTGCAGCATCTACCATGGACTTGGTATTTGTTGTGAGTCCTCTGTAGAAGGTCTAGAATTGCATCCAGAGTGGGAGTTCGTGGTGTGGGCATTTTTGTAGCATCTCTTTGAAATATTCCCAGGCCTCGTATAATGACTTTAAGTCATGCTGTTGGAAGTTGTGGATCTCATTCCTTAGTGTCATCGTCCTTGATAGTGGGAAGTATTTGGACATTAACACCTAGGCTAGCTCCTCCCAGGTGAGGATAGATCTTTGAGTTAGCCCCTTGATCCATTCGTTCTCCTTACCCCGTAGAGAAAAGGGAAATAATCTAAGATGGATGGTGTCCTAGGACACTCCATTGTACCGAAATGTGTTTCAGACCTCCAAAAAGTTGGAGAGATGGGCGTTCGGATCCTCACTAGGTAGGGCACCAAATTGTACAGTGTTCTGGATCAGCTGCATGATAGCATTCTTGATCTGGAAGTGTTGGGCCTGTATTGGAGGACGGACGATACCTGTATCTGCTCCATGGATCGAAGGAAGACCATACTCCATAAGGGTACAACATGGAGGTAGCTGCTGAGGGGGTGGAGCTTGTTTGTACTGCTGATCCTGAGGGGAGAAATAGGGTTGTTGGAAGATCTGTTGTGGCTGTTGCAGTTGGTTGTACACCGGAGGAGGTTGGTGCGGTGGCCGTTGGTAATCCCGCGGGAGGAATTCCACAAAGCCTCTAGGTGCCTTATATGGTATACCAGCAGCGAGAGTCTGATGGTCCTCGTATAGATGCTCAGCCGCAACATCCATGGCTGGTGCTCCTTCTTCCTTATTCTCCATGGTTCAGGTCTCTAGTTTGTGAGTATCTTTTAGTGCACGTTGACGATGAAGCTTGTTCTGTTCGATCTCTGGGTCAAGCGGAACTAGTTCTGATGACTTGGTGCTCCTGGACCGTGTAGGGTGTCTATTCGTTCACTTCATGCTTCTGCACAATCACAAACCAAATACGAGGCATAACAAGGGAAAAATAAAAGAGAAAAAAATGGGATTAAGAAAGAAATTTTTGGCAATGTTTAATTTTTATTTTCACTTAATTAATTACTAACAAAACTAAATTTTAGAACTTAAACCAAAATTTCCCCAGTACAAGTGCCAAAATTTGGTCGGTCGTTTCACCGATAGTACATTATCGGTGCCCCAAATTGTTATTAAACCACTCTTATAACTTTATTATAGTTGAATTGCGGGGTTGATCCATAGGGAACTTTGGCAGTGCGTTGGTTCAGTTGAGTTTATAATTAATATAGTGAAACATGCAGAATTTAGAGTGGATTTTCTAGGTTTGGATTGAGTGAAACTGTTTTATTTACATTAAGAAAATGATTAACAATTTAAAGGAAACAACAAGTGATTTAAAGGTGTTTTAACAGAAAGAAAATTTTATTGGGGATGTGGTGGTTATGGAGTTTTTATGCAGATTGCTTAAATGGTTGTGTTGTTCATGATAATTCATCATTATGGATTCCCTTTTACCACAAGATTTCCTTGGTCCGGTTCCTCTTGTTTGGAATTGAAGAAATTGACACCTTGGTCTGGTAGTCAGTGTTTCTCAATTCTTAATTTGGTTCAATCCATTTATGAATTAGTGAAACCTTTTCAATGGTCATGAAAGCTTTCACCGTTACTCTTCTTTTATATCTCTGAGAATTCATCCCTTGGTCCGGCTCATAATTTTCAGTAATATTTAACAATGATTTAAGATAAGTAAGGAGAATTAAGAAGAACGAACACAACTATCAAGATTAATACATCATTATAAAATCCTTCATCACCCACAGCCCCAACAAAAGGGGTTTAGTTACACATGGAAAACATAATAGGAACAATACACTTGATTCCTGATGAATTCATTGTGTAAGCTTCTAGGAGAGGTGTCTGTAGGTGGAATGGTGAAACTACCGCACTACAATAGATTGGGAATGGCAATAACAAAACTTCTTCACTCCTCCAATGGTTTTGAACTCCCAAAATCCGAAGGCCAAGGCCTCTTTTTATAGAAAAATAAAGTACACGGCATGTATAGAAAGTACACACCGTGTACTTCCATCAACGCGTTGTGGCGCCAATTTCTCCATTGGTAGGTGGCCTAACACACCATATTTGACTTTTGAACATGGCGCCTCCTAGTAGTTGAGTGTACACAGCATGTATCGCCACCATACATGGCATGTAGTATAAAACATTGGCCAGCAACACCTTCTAGAATATCAGACACGACCTGTAAAAATGGAACACACCGTGTCTCCTTCAATGGCCACATGGGCGTGTGGACTCTTCTCGACAACAACCGCTTCTAGAATGTAATACACTGTGTGTAATGCCTCCCCACACGGCGTGTATCTTCTTCCTGGTGACATGGGCATGTACTCCCTCCTTCGGTCTGTATCCCTGTCTAGATGTACATGGCTTGTTTAAAAAGTACACGCTATGTAGTTTTAAAATTTCCAAAGACTTCCCTTGATTTGTGTATTTTAGCCAGAAAACTCTTGAAAGTAAACAGAATCACCAAAATCAAAGAATATGTTCATGAAACAATAAATATTTTCTGAAAACATGTTTTTATTTTCAATAATATATATATGAAAATGTATACACAAATCGGGTGCATCAGGGTGAGTAATATTGAGAATTTCTATATCAATCAGGATCTTCCATGATCTCTTAAGGTTATGTTTTCACAATTCATTATAGACATACAATGATAGAAGTGGTTAAGTTTTGTTACTGAGGATAAACCATAGAGTTACCATTCCTAGATAAATTTTGCAGTGCATTTCATTAAATAATCCATTCCCATCACTGTGAAGGTATGAAAATATATGAAAAATATTGGTCTCTTGAAAGAAGATAAAACAATGTTGGAATATTCTTACTATTTTATCATGGTTGAATTGAATCTTCCTAATCTTATCATAGATGATTCCCTAATATATTAGTGTTTTAAATAATTTATTTTAAAAGATCTATCATAGGATGGGTTAATTATTTAACTTGGCCTGTGTGGATTTTTTCTGATGTGTTCTATCAAGGTCCACAAAAACATTAAATGAGTTCCAAAGGCATTGGAAGTATCTATTATTCCTGCATTCAATGGAGGGAACTCTAATGCTGGAAAAATGTAGACTTTAAGTAGAACCCATGATTGTTGGAATCGAATTTCCATCAGGATTTTTCTCAATAGATTCCACTAAAAATAATCATTTGGTTTTTTACTAGTGAATAGGGGGTCTTATGGAGAATACTTATAGAAATCATCCTAATGTAAAAAGTTCTTGTGTCCATATAGGTTTTGTAGAGTTTTATCTAGGGTTTCTATGCATTTAAAAATATGCAAGGCTCATAAACTCCTAGAGACACTACAGGGAAGAAAAAATGAAAAGACAATAGGGATCCATCTATAGACCTCATAATGAAGCATTATCAAGAAATGGAGAAACTTCTAGTGGTAGTTTATACTGGTCTTGATTATTGATCTTGATGTGGAATTTAATATTCTGTTATTTTTATTTGGCTTAATCAGTTTTCACATGGAGACCTCTTGACATCATGTGTTTTCAATATAGTCACTCAGATTTCATCATGGTGACATTTTGTGATTTATAATCTCGTTTTTGGATTCTATCTTGCTAATGTAGGAATATGATTAATGAAATTCATTGTTTTATTTTTCATTTATAAAATTAAAATTTTTTAAGAGTTAGGTGAGGTATTTTGGTACATATTCATATTAAAAAATTTAGAGATACCATCAATATTGAATTTCTCATGTTGAAAGGTTTTCCTTTCTCTTATATGGTAATTATATTTCTTTCCCTTGAATACATAGAGTTCGGTTTTATGGTTTCATTTAATCTATAGAGAAGTTCTTTATGGAAGGGAATACATTTATCACTTCAATTTAACCTTAGTGTGAGTTCACCATTAGTTTGGATTAGACCATTAGTGGTGATCTATGTGTGTTTGTTTTCATGTATGATTCATTAGAAATTTCTTATGGGATTGTGTTTATATTAGAAATCTATATTCATCGGTATTTTTTGTTCATATCTATGCTGATTATAAAATTTTCCTTTTTTAGTGTCATTAGTTCAAATAGCTTGTTATAAATTGAAAATGTTGGGTAAGTTTTAAGGTGATCAAGAATTAGTGTTAGTGAAAATTTGATGTTTTTATTGGAATTATCTAATTCCAGTGTTCCATGAGTGTGATCAGGATTTTCACTAACATTACCTATTAAAAGAATATATGGTTCATCATGGTACTTTTTTAATTGATTAATTTATATATGTGTTTAGTTTTTCTCATGTATGATCATTTAGATGGTTTGGATTGAGTTTTTTAAGTGAGGTGATTTAGATATTTATTAAATAATTAATGGTTATATTACTTATCATTGATTAATTGAGGTTTCTTATCTATTTTATAAAGTCTAGTCACCTAATGAATCTTCTTTAGCGTTTTTTTAATATTTTCAAAAATTATTTCGCATGTTTTTATCAAAAATATCATTTTATAGGGAGAGATATTAGACATGTTATCTGATGATGTTGGTTTCCTCATTGGTTTTTTAGAATCCCTTCTGGTGTTCATATAAGAGACTTGATAATTTGGATCCTCAGGATGTTACATATTTGATTGTGTATCTTAGATTGTCTTTACTACTAATCTTTTTCTTCTCTTTAATCATGACCGACCAATTTCCTTAAAGATTTCTGGGGGTATAAATCCATATAGTGGGGATAATTATTACATACTAACATTGTATAATTATATGTTCTTATTTAATTTTGAGTATATATTATTTCTCCCTCATTATAAATGTTTTTCCTTGTAATTTTGAAGTATTTTGACTGGGGTGTTTTTTGGTGCATAATTAGTGGAAACCATGTTCCATCTTTAAGAAACCATGAATCTCGTTTTGGTGTTATCGAGGATGGAAATTGTTAAGAACATGATTTATATTAACTGTGTGGACTACCCTAGTAAATCATATTACATGGGATATTGGGGTTTGGATAGGATGGTTCATGGTTTTTAAATCCATTTTTCTATACTATGAAACTCTTCTATTAGCCCAAAAACATGTTCACGGTAGGTGAAAATTTTTCCAAACCACATGGCTGTAATTAATTATTTTAAAAAATTACATTAATACTTTAAATTAATCATGTTAGCCTCATTATTTAACCTTCTCTTTGGGGTCTCATTCCATAGGTGATTCCTAGGATATTTTGTGTTTCCCAATGCTTATAGAGATTGATTTCAATGAATATAAAGGCATTGGATCCATATTTTCAAAGGTATGTCTTTGTTCTTCATCAGGATTCATCATTTTCCTTGATCACTCTTATTTTACCTGAAATAATCATATATCACATATTCTTTAATTGGTATAAGGTTCATGTTATGATATAAAAATCTTATTTTAAGATAAGTTGTTAGAAGGGGTATAATCTTATAGATCCCGAATGATCATCATGTAAATATTTGAGATCATTATGGTAAGTGGATTATATATTCTATATTGTCCAATGGATCATTGAATATTATTTTTATGATATTAGATTCATGGTTTTGGTTGTTCTTTTATTTCTTTGATCCTTAATCTCCTATGGTGTGTAGATATCATGGGATTGTCAAAGAATTTGACCATTTCAGGTAGGTATCGCAACCATCTCACTTCAGAATTAAATCTCCTTTTTCATATGATTTCATCCATTTTTTTAATGTCTTATAATATTTCCACTTATATGTAGAATCTATATTAAAGAATTATGATTTATTAATCTACTAATAAAATTCGAGAAAATGGGATTATGATATTGTAATGCCTCGAGTTTTTTCAAGGTGTAAATCATCATTGACAGAATATATTGCATTGGAAACAAATATTATAAGGTAATGTAACACAATAAGACTTTATGATGTATTTATTTTTAAATAAATTCAATATATTTTATAGCTTAAGATTCAAGAAGATTAGGTTCTACATGAAATATGATATGCTATTGAAATATTATAATTTAAACAAGACCATTTTAACATTTCTGTTAAGCTGAATGGTGTGAAATGAATTACTAGATTATGAATATTATATGTTTTGAAAATGTTTAAACTAAATTCCGCGATTATATATTTATTATAAACAAAAATAAAAAACAATTTAATGAAAAGTAAATATTTAAAAACTATATTTTTTCTAAAGAACAATTTAATCATGTTTTAAAAACTTTTTTAAAAATTATATTTTACCAATTTTATAAAATATATTTGGAAAAATTAGCTTTTAATTTTATTATCATAAGAAAATTAACATAGAGTTATCTTTGAAAATTTTATAAAAACAATAACCTTTATGATGGATAGTGAAAAATAATGGTTTATATTGAAAACTGTCTTCTCCTTTTAATTATTAACAATGTTTTATTATATTTTAAAACGGGTTTAATTTAAAATTAGATCAATTATACTAATATTTGACCAATTTATATCAATGTTATCAATTTTATTTCTAATTATATTATAAAAACCTTTTAATGTTTTGTACTTTTTTCCTTGGAATGGTAGTTTTTCTGAGACATTTGCGGGTTTAATTTTAAATTGAATTTTACCAATTATATTTATTAAATTAGAAAAAATAATTCGATATTAGTTATCATAAAAAAAAATATTATCTAAAAATATCAACATAATTTTTTACCATAAAAAATTGTGAAAATGTTAAAAATAAATTAACGATGTTAAGGTAAAAACTGAATTACCGTGGGGTTAAACTAAGAAGATAAGTGTAAAAATAAATCAAAATTGTCCAACACCCATTTTATGGACATATATCAATGTTATCGCCATTAAGATTATATAATGATCAATTATTTAGGTATTTTTTGAAAATATGGATATCTCTTTATCATTTCAAAAATTATATGTGTGTCCTCTCCCCCCATTGTAAAAGGACGCCCCCTCTCCTGTTTTATTTACACTCTCAAATCCTTTTTTCTCGGAAAATACCAACTAGAATATCTTTTTTAATTTTCACTCCTTACCCTAGAGGAATTATTTTTATTATGAAACCCTCTATATAATTCTTTAGGTATAAAACTAAGGAGGATCTCTCAAGAGGGGGTAAAATTCTTAAACTTGAGTTTTATTTTAATCCTTCATCTACATCCTTAAAATGTTATTCCACTATTATGATATAATAAACAAAATATATATGATATAACAAGATTTTATTATGATAATATGATAAGATATATCCATATTCACATAAACAATATAGAAAATTAAACTATGACTCTTGTGTATAGAAGACTACTGCCTTGTGAACCGATGCAATTCATTTTCCATTAACACTTTTAAAAGATGTAAATAATGATGGATTTGACATATTTATAAAATATTAATGAAATAAACATAATTTTTTAATTATTAAATCATATATAAATTCTTATTTGCTATTTCATGGGGGGATACAATAACGACCCTCATGTGAACGATGGACTACCACCAAGCAAAGCGATGTGATTCATTTTTCTCTTACATTGTATATAGACTGTTGTAAAGGTAAATTTAATGCATATATGTTATATTTATTAACTAACCATAATTTTATAAACATAATATAAAATATAACATCTTATCTTCCCATCTATTGGCAAATAATAATGGCACTCGTGAGTATGCATGGACTACCGCCTCCACGTAGTGATGTGAAATTATTCTCATTTAATTTTTACATGGATTGTAATATGGATGTATTTTATTAATGAAAATAATATATAAAAAATATTAATTATTTTTTAAATCTAAATTAATATTTATTTTCCTTTTTGTTCCATCCATCATGAAAATGCAAACAACATTCATGCGTACCTATAACCTACCTTCTCCATTAATGGTGTAATACATTTTCTATCATTAAATTTTATGGATTACCATAAATATATATATGATTAATGTATATGATATTTTTATCATTTTTATATTTTTTTATAAAATTTAACCATGATTAATGAAAAATGACCGTATTTAACCAACAAAAACATACATGAAAATTTATGTAATTTATATCCTGAAATAATGATTTTAATAATGAATTGTTAATAACCATGTGATAAAAGACTATAAGTAAATCATATATGGTATGAGAAATATTAGTATTATTCTATAATATATATATACATATATAATAAATAAAAATTAATTATATATGAGGTTAGGACAACTAAGAAGGATGTAGAACCTAAGTAAAGGGTTTCTCATCTCTTCTCTACTTCCGTGAGATATATGTCATATTGAAAACATTATTATTTTGTATGGTCTATAAACCTCCCCTTTTTATATGTTATATCATGAATTTATACCTATTGAGTAATTAAATGTTTCAAATTATGATATTTCGTTCATGGGTATTAGGATTCAAATGTTACCAAAATGGTAAGGATGTATTTCACAATCTCATAATTTTTCTAGAATGTTTTTTAAGTCTCCCATATAGGAATTAATTGAAATTTATATATTAAAAATAATATATTTTATTCTCTGATTATTCATGAACTTTTCATGTAATATTACCATTTCCCCTCTATTATTTATTAAAATTGATTCATAATTTTTAAGACAATATAACTATATTTATCTCTTCATCTAGAAATCATTTTTCATCCAAATCCATGTTTTTTAAAAATGATTTAAAAGATGTTAAAAAAATTATACAAATAATTTATTAAAAACATTTTTACCTATTCTTTTCTTTTTTTAATAAATTTTAATGTAATATTTATGTCATTTTCCAAAAAATGGCATATTTGGATTTTTCTGAAAATGTTAATGAAATGTTTTTAACTGATATTGCATACAAAAAATTCCCCAACATCAAGAAGAATTTTTTTTTTAAAGAATATTTTACACGTTTTGAATTGTATTTTTAAATAAAAGTAATTTCAAAAAAATTTGGGGACTTTTAGTTTTAAAAGTTTATTTTCAAAATTAGAATGATATTTTTTTAAAGAATTTCTTATTAAATTATTATGTTATTTCTATTTATCAATGACAAAAAAACTCATTTAACCTTATGATCCATTAGGAATATTTTTTAATGATATCAGTCTTATTATTTCTCTAGATGGATTATAATCAATTGATAAGGATGTACTATTTTTAATTCTAGTCCTCATATTACTCAGAATAGTTTGTTATATGTTTATTGATTAAATAAAGTATCAAAATTTCATATAATAGTTTTTATAAAAAAAATGATTATGTTGATTATGGGTTAACTTGTTCATATGAGTAATTAATTAGAATTATTATGTTATGGGTTAGGCTTGATATATCACCTCAATCTACAAGTTTGACACATGAGACAAACTAGCTTTTTTTCTTGAGGCCTTACCCATTTTTGTACGATATCTTACTTGGGGACTTTAAGGTATGGTTATGATGTACAAAATTTTAAATTACCTTACTATGAGATAAGTTATTTATGTTACATGTGATTATTCAATTAGTTAAAATATCCATGGTTACGTTTCAATCACATGTGTTTATTTATATATCATTATTTAGTTATCATTTATTTATTCTGGATTATTCTCCATGTTCATGTAATTGTTTAAATTACATGTGTTGTAGTTATTTACCTTTCAATATTGATTATGTATTTTTTATTTATGATATCTTCTTCTATACGAAAACCATTAATGAAAATTAGAGATCTCCCATTTCATATTTTTTAATTCCCAAGGATTTTAGAAAATGTTTATTGATTGAAATGTAGAGGGATCCTAGAGGGAATAAACATGATGTCAAAGAAAAAACAATGTTGTGTTTTATTTTCTTTAAATTTATATCAAATTAAAATATCTATCATGTTTACAAACACTACCAAACTATTCATTCTTTTGGGTTGATGTTATTTGTAACTTATACCATGTAATAATGTAAAAAATAACTTTGGGCTACTGGAGTTAGGGTATTAATAGTTTTTATCAGAAGAAGGTTTAGTAGAAACCTTGGGAACTAGTGTATTATAGAATATAACCCTCTGAGAAACATTTATGCTAATTATATAAGAACATAAAAATGTTTTGGTATGGTAGATATTATGTGGGTTATCCTAGAAATAAATTAGTATATAGATATTATAAGTGAAAATGGTTCTAGAAAAGATATACCTAGGGGTAAAAACTCTAAAAAAGGTGTGTCGTTCATGACTATAGTGTTAGCTGATACTCAAAAAATGAGCCTTACTGTGAACCAGGTTGGACACTCCTGGGGGAAATTCTAGGGTTGATTCGCATTTTGTTTACTAACCCTTATGAATGAATTTGAGATATTTTAATGATTTTAAAGCTTTACCAAATAAATCATGATTATAATTATGAGATTACCTAGTTTATAGAATATTTTTAAAATTTAACCTAGAGGAGGAAATGAGAAATGATACAATGTAAGTAACCCATGTTGGGATTTCTCCCAGGTCAAGATAATGAATCCGGAGCTAGAACTACAGTTATAGATAATCAAATTATTAATATCATAGGTCAATTAACTTATGTTATGAGAAATAAACTTTTTTATATGGAGTATACTATTGGTCCATAATGTAGTGTAACTATGTTGTATCCCTTCACAAATTACGAAAAAATCAACATTCAATGGGAATACTAATCCATTTAATGTTGAAAAACGGATAAGTTCGTTTTAGAAGATATTTTTCATTCTGTGATGTAATGAAAGGGATAATGTATGCATGGAAGTTTATAATATATCAATATTTGTATATAAATGGGGGTCATTGATTCAAAACACTAAGGATAAATAAGAAATGTAAAACATATACAGGAAGGATTTAAAGGTACTCTTCTTAGAAAAATATTTTCTTCATGAGAAATGAAAAAATATGGAAAGATATTTATTGAGTCTAAGAAAAAAAAGAGGTATAAATATTCTAAGTATGAATTCAACATGATAAGGTTATAAATGCATTATTTGGACTATGTACATAATCAAAATATCAATGTTTATCATCTCTTTGATGGGATTAATCCAACTATTCAAAGGGAACTTGTCTCCATGACATTCTCAACATATGGGGACATCGTATCATGTACTATAAAGACATAGAAAGAATAATCCTATACTTATGTCTTGTAATGGAATAAAGAGAAAAAGGGGATGATAGAGAAATTTATAGATAAATCGAATAATGGAATGATATACCTTTCTCTATGTGATAATTTTGGAAAAAACACTCTCGTACTTAATTGATGGGAATATGAGTTTTATATAATTTTGGAGAGAAACACCACTATGTTCAAGATTTAAAGGGAAAATAATTTTCTAGTGTTCAATAATTAAACTGTAAGGATATGGTGTGATACACCGACAAATTTCACAATAATCAAGGGAACATACCAAAAATATAAGTTAAGAGGTCATGGTTAATCTTATACTATTTCTACAAATGAAGTAGAATAATTAGTGTTCTTCTATTTGGATTGTATAATTATGTTATTGGAGTATTTTTCTCAATGATATTCTAGCTATAATAGTTATGAAATGTATAAGTATTATACAACAGTACTTCTTCTTTATATATTTAGAAATATATGTTGAATGGTACTGATGATCGAGAAATGTGAGTAAGTCGAATATTGAAGTTATTGGAAGAAAAATGTTTGAGTATAACCCTTAATATATTGTTGATATTAATATAATAATGATAAAAATGTATTTTAAGTATTTTATTTGATAATTGTTTATATCCATATTGGTTTTGTAAAATATGTAGAGATAGGAAAAAATGAATTTTACTCTTTTATGGATCTTACTATACATTAAATTTTAATATTACTGTTTCAATAAAAAAAATTCATTTTTTGAAAATCATTTCTTAAAGTAAGATATAATGTGGAAATTTATTAAGTCAAATCCAAAGGATGGAGTTTTTATTATGAAATAAAAACCTATCAAGTAATAATATTTACTTATATTCATTGATAGTAAAATAGTTCCTCACCATTAGAAATATGGCATTTAAACAAAAATATTATCACATTACATTCATAACTGTTGAATCAAATGGTCTTTTAGTTCATAATATATCTATCATTTTTAGGTCTTTAAATTTCCATTGATCATTAACTTTATTAGGATCAATTATCTCTATCACTCTCTATAATTATTTACAATTTTTCTCTATGTTATTATCTTCATGTATAAACAATGTTCTCCTAATTAGAAACCATGTTATATATTATTCTACATAGAATTTTTTCTTTAGTTTATATATTTTGAATAGGACCAATTTTTGTGATTTTGGTTTCTAAGAATGTTATTTTCAAATGTAAAACCATTATTCTATATGACTACAATTAAATTATGAGGGATAAATTTATTTAAGGGAGGTAGAATATAAAACCCCAAAATCTTAAAAGTGGAACATTTTATTTAAAATCTTATATTGAAAGAAACACCTATATTTGAAGATAATTTATCAAAAGGAGACATTAATATATTTATATATATTAAATAAAATTAATTTCTTTGATATCATATTAATTGTGGTACACAATTAATATGTTATTGTTTAAACATAACCATTATAACATATCCATTAAGTTGGTGGGTATGAATATGACTGAAACATCATTTTTTTTTATTTTCAAAGAATTCACTATTTGGGTAAGTGAGAACTTACAAACTCACCAGTTTACAAACCCTTCAACCTCTAAAACTCATCATCGCCATTCACCACCGATTTTCATGATATCATTGGGAACTCTTCACGGACTACAAACCAGAAAACCATACATCATACAACAAAATCACAAAGAACCAACAGAAAACCAAATCACAATCACATATTAATTTAACTTGCTATAAAAACACCACAGTAAGTCCGAGAAAATATGATACGCCACCGTGAATCCATCACAGAATGTCGCCAATCACCCGAAACCAAGATTTCGGTCACCATGAATGCATCACCGGTCACCGGAATCGGTGCCGAGTCCACACCGAGCACCGTAACAACCATAGCACCCCGAAACCAAGAAAAACACATAGAAAAAAAACGAACAAACACAAACCAGGCCAGATCTCGCTGGTAGGGGACCCCTCCGCCAGACTATACCGCAAATCCCAGCACTGCCTTTTAAACTGCACCCAGGGCCAGATCTACCCATCACACCCGCAGACGAAGCGAATCGCAATGTCAACCCCAAGACCGCAGCATCGACCACCTGGGACCAACATCGCGTCGCCATGGAGAGCCCTAGCCAGAGCAATCACCGTAGCAAGGATGTTCACCACAGAAGAAGCCGCCACCACTGGAAGAGCCGCGAGCCATGAGTGCGCAGAGTAGAAGGGGAACAAGGCAGATCTGCAATGGGGGAGCAGAAGGCGGCGCCGAGGGAAACCTAGCGTCGAGAGAGGCCCCTTACGGGCTCATCCAATAAACCACCCGTATGAATAAAAATAATATTATTTAAAAAATTCTATTTTTTACACATGTATAAAATAAATTAAATTGTTATCTATTTATTTTTAAAAAATAATAATCATTCTAAAAATAGATTTTTCTTAGAAAAACATTATTTTTTCAATGAGTGGTTTCATTATGTTTTAAGACCTTATTTTAAAATTAATTTTTGAATAATTTATAAAATTAATTTGAAAATTGAAATTAACTTTTTTAATAATTATATCAATAATAACTTTGAGTAGTATTTTTTTAATTTCTAGAAAAGATTAATTTTTCAATAAATAGTGAAAAATACTTTATTATCGAAAAATGAATTTTCATTTAAGTTTCTTAAAAAGTTATATTATATCCTAAATTGGTTTTAATGTAATATTAGTGAAATTTTAATTCAGTTTGACTAATTTAGATAATTTTAATAAATTTCATAATTAATTCTGATATAAACACTTTTTAAACAATTGAAATCATTCATTCAGAAAACCCATTTTTTAAGTGCTTGTATGTTAAATTTTAAATTCAATTCAGTAAATTATTATAATGTAATTTTTTTAATTGATTTCAATATTTGGAATCATAATAATTATTATTATCAAATATGTTCAAATTATGTTTTTACAATAATGAATAGTAAAAACCTCAAAAATTAATTACCACAATTAAGGTAAAAACTTATTTACTAGGGGTTAGACTAAGAAGACAATGACTAAAATGGTTTAAAACATAAAAAAACACAAATTCAATGGAAAAATTTTGAAAATATTACTTCTAAGGGTATATTTAGACCAATTTGGTATTATTGTTTAATGATAAAAACATATTTATCACTTTATATTTTAAAAAATTACATGTGTTTTCTTTCTCCCACTTATAAAATGCCACCCCCTCTCTTCTCCCCTTCACACTCCCAAATCCTTTTAGATCTGAAAAAACTACAATAATATCTTCATTAAATCAACACACTAATCCTATATTTCTTATTTTTTTAATGAAACCATCCAAATAAATCTTTAGGTATAAATCAAATGAGGCTCTTCGAAGAAGAAGTAAAATTCTTAAATTTTCATTTTGTTTTATTTATTCTTCCACCTCATCAAAATATTCCTAAAATATGATATTATAATAAAATAATTATATCCTATAAACTAAGATGTTATTATGTTATTTTAATAACCTATATCCATCTCCACTTCTAACAAATAGAAAATGAACCATTGATTGGGTGTGTGGCAGAATACGTCCTCGAAAAAATATGTAATTTGTTTTCTTTTACTACCTTGAAAAGAATGATATAATGATGGATTTTAAATATTAATTTTATTTTTATGAAATTAATATACCTAAGTCATTATCATCTCATGTATAAACTCTTACTTACCATTCC
Source organism: Viscum album (assembly GCA_963277665.1). Classification (NCBI taxonomy): domain Eukaryota; kingdom Viridiplantae; phylum Streptophyta; class Magnoliopsida; order Santalales; family Viscaceae; genus Viscum; species Viscum album. Next base: position 1,648,110,918 of record OY728163.1, read on the forward strand.
ATGGGGGGATACGATAATAACGCTCATGTGTATAGTGTCTTACCTTCTCATAAATCCATGTGATTTGTTTTTCTCTTATTATTTACATGGAAGGTAAGGAGAAATTTAATGAATTTATGTTATATTTATGATATATCCATACTTATATAAATATAATATCACATCTAACATCAGGTCATCCAATCCTTTGGAAAATAATAACATCTCTAATGGATATGTATGGACTACCACCACCACGTATCAAAGTGAAATATTTTTCATTTTATTTCTATATGGATGGTAATAAAAATGTATTTGATTATTATAAATTAAATATATAACATAATAATTATTCTATAATGGTTAATTAATATTTATTTTTATTTTATTTCATCCATCAAGAAAATTGATGCCACGTTCAAATGTTTATACCACCCACTATCTCCATGAAGGGTGTAATACATTTAATATTATTAACATTAATAGATTAATATAAATATATATATAATGAATATATATTATATTTCTTTCATGTTTTACATTCTAGAGATGATGATACCATGGTCAAATTAAAAGTGTAAAAATTTACCGAAACAAAACATTCATGAAAAAAAACAATTATATTCCGAAACAATGATTTTAAAAAATAATTATTAATTTTTTTTTATAAAAGACTATAAGAAAATAATATTTGATATTATATGTATGATTCATGCTCTTTAATATGTTTATAATAAAACTATTTTTATTATATAGTACATTTAGACCAATATGAAGAAAATAATACCTATTGTAAGAGTTTCTTATTAACATTTACCTTCTTGATACATATTCTACATTCACCAATTGGTTCATTTTTTATTATATATTAATACCCATTAGTTATGTCATATAATGAATTTATTCTTCTTAATTTTATTTATGTTTTCATTTCATTTTATTTCATTCATGGGTCTTATGATTAAAACATTACTAAAGTGGGGAAGGTGTATTTGACAATCTCATCATTATTCTGGATTATTGATGTTTAAGACTCCCTTGGAGAATTTTTTTGATAATTATGTCATCAAAATAATCAATTTTGTTATATTTTTATTTACTTAGTTTTCATGTAATTTTACCATATTTCCAATATTTTGTAACAAAATTTATTGAGAAATTTTATTTATGAAAATCTGATAGTATTTCTCTATTCAATTATAATATAATTTTTCTTCAAAATCTATGTCTAATAAATCAGTTTTCAAAAAAGTTTTTATCATTATCAAAATTATTTAATAGAGATATTTTGACCCATTTTTTACTTTTTTACAATTTTTTTTAAATGATCATGTCATTTTCCAAACTAGGAATGTTTCCATTTTAGTGAAAATGTTAAAGGAATATTTTTTAAATTATACGACATGTACATACTTTCTTGATATCATAAAAACTCAATTTTTTAATGTTTATTTTAAAAAATTCTAAGGTTATTTTAAAATAAATTTATTTCCAATTTATTTTTTTGTACTTTTATTTTGAATTTGTTATGTTAAAAATAAAGAATATTTTCCTCAAGAATTTTTTTTAAAGGGATTTTTATAGTATTTCAATTCAGAAAAGAAAGAAACCCTCATTTTACCATATGCTCCAATAGAAATATTTTGTAATGATACAATTCACCATATTACTCTAAAGAGTTTATGATTATATCTATCGATTTGGGAAATTAATAAAATTTAGTATGCTAATTTTTATAATATGAAAATTTATAATGATTATGATTCACCCCTTCCATATGAAAAATGAATTGGACTTAGTAAGTGGTGGTTAGGGTCTTCTATCACCCCTAGATCCATTGGTAGGTCTCATGAGACAAACTATATTGGGTTTTTGGGTATGGCCTTACACATTTGTGTATGATTTATTTAAATGAAACCTTAATGGTACGATTATAAAGTATGAAATTATGAAATACCTCATTATAATAATTGTTATTGATATTTTAAATGATATTTGATTAGGGGGAATATCCATTGTTAAGTTTTAGGATCATGTGATTATTTATATAAAGTTATGTTTTTATCATTTATCCCCATAGTATTATTTTTAATGTTCAAATTAATAATTAAATTTAATGTGTTTCAATTATTTGCCTTTCCATATTAATTATGTCTTTTTATTCATGATTTCTTTTCTTGTACGCTTACCCTTATATAGAATTAAGGCATACCCATTTCTTATGTTTTCTTTCCCCGAGATATTTGTAAATGTTTTATGATTTATATATAGGGAAATGCTATAGGTAATAATTATTCATTCAAAAAATAATTATGTTTTCACTTATATATGAAATCTAAGTATGTATTTAGTTTACCAAGACTACTAGAATGTCATGTACTTCAGGAATTGATTCTTTTAATATTATGCTAATGTAAAAAAATTACCACTTAATCTAGGATATTGGATTCAGGGTCATTGTAGTTGTTATTAGAGAAATCATAGTAGAAAACTTGGGAACTATATTTAGGAAAAAATATATTAGGGAACATAACCCAATGATAGATGTTAAAGATATTTATAGAACATCCTAATGTTTTAGTAAGGCAGTGACTCTGTAGTTTTCCTTAGAAATACATCTCAGTATGGATACTATAAGTTGAAATTATTATATAATAAATGTAACTTACGGTAATAACTTTTAAAAATATGTTTTAGGATTCAGTCAAGTATAACATAGTATATGAAAACTTGCCTTAATATTCCCCTTGTTTTAAACTCTTAAGGGATATGCTTGGGTTAATTCACTTTTTATTTTCAAAGCATTATCAATGGTTTGGAATATTTTTTATGATTTTAAATCATTCCAAAAGAAACCATGTTTATGCTTATGATATTAGCTTGGAATAAAATTTTCAATTTTGGTTAAATAGTTCACTAGTTTTGTGATTATACATTATGTTTCATAATGTCTAGATCTAATATAGTGTATATCATTGTTTAGAAATAATAATTAGAAGACGAAATGGTAATCATATCAATTCCAATACCATATGTAAATATTTCACCCATGGTAATGTTAATGATTATGGAGCAAGAGATGCAGGTATAACTATTCAAATTATAACTATATTAGGGAAACCAAATCAGGGTATGGGAAATAACCATTCTCGTATAGAGAAATATGTTGATTTACAACATAGTGAAATAATTTAAGATATATTCATGCATTATGAAACTCCATAAATAAATTTACTAAAAATACATTTGTAGTTAATCAATGGATTAGTTACTTAGAGAATATATTTCTTACCCAGGAAATTAATGAAAGGAATAAGATAAATTGTGTTCATTGATTTCAAACATTAAAAATAATGAATATATATAAAACATGGAATTATAGGACTTCAAGGTACTCTTCTTGGAAATATATTACCCTTTTGAGCAATGAACATATATGGAATGACAAATATTGAATCGAAGACAAATGGAATAATTTTTTTTTCTCATTATGAATCCAACATTACAAGGTTTACAAGGAATGACTTCCACTAAATACATAAAACAATGAGATTTATTGACCATTTATTTTATAGGATTAATAGAATTATTTTAAGGGAACCAGTCTCTAATACATTTTCATTATAATACTAAATAATATCTTGTGGTATAAAGATAGAGAAATAATTCTCCATGTTTTATTGACTATAAGAGAAGTAAGACAAGAAGAATATGGTAGCTAAGAATATGGATGAAAGGAATAAAGAAATGATGGATTTACACTGATGTGATAATTATGGAAAGAAACACACTGGTACTTTCTTGAATGGAACCTGATTGTTTTTACAAGTGTGGGGAGAACGGCCACCATGCTTGTGATTGTGAAGGTTTGGAAGAATCTTTTAATGTGAAATTATTCAAAATTAGGGAGTGGAGAACTACACAAACTAATGCCTCAATTATTATGTTAATATACCTCAAAATAAGCTAAAATATCAAAGAAAAGATAATTTTATTACTTTAAACTAAGTGGAATGATTAATGATATTGTTTTTGGATTAAGGAATTATGTTATAAGAGTATTTTATCAATGATATTCTAGTTTTAATAATTATAAAGTGTATATGTATTACACTATAGTTTATTTTTTTAATGATTTAAGAGCATATGATTAATGGTTATATGATATTTATGGACTTTTATCCAATATCATTTCCCCACCATTTTTATTAATTCCCATTGGATCTAGGGACAGGGTGAGATCTCATTCAAGCATCATAATTTGGCAGGCTCCTGTCTTAGATTTCTGAGCTATTTATTCTAGATATATTCTTCAACTAAGCATGAAAGAATATTTGATTCATCAATACTACTCTAGATGAGTATCAACGTGCTGTTTTTACCTCATTGAACTAAATAGTGATCCAAATAAATAGGTTTTTACTAGTTACTCATCTAGAAACTTTTCTAAGAGGGATTTACATATAATTATTTCTTCGTCTGGCCATGATAACAATTAGGTAATATGGTGTGGTGTATGGAGATCATAAATAATAAAAAATACATTATATAGAGAATTAGAAATATAGAATTTACTGCCAATGAGATTATTAAACACTTCGGTTTTAATATGTTGTCCAGCTATTCATGCTACGTGGATCACCAGGAGGAAATCCTGGCACACCAATTCTTTGATGGAGGTAGGGCTCGTTAGTTGTGTACATCATTTGTAGACTTCTCTGGTTTTTAATTTAAGGATATTCATGGTTTTGATTTCCCCAAAAAATGGTTTCAGGGAGATAGGGATGCAAGGTTGTAGAATAATTTTAGAGTAGTGGTTCTTTCAATAGGCTGTTAGATCATTTGGAAGGTGCAAAACAAAGCCCGTTTTAAAGGAATTTTTTTCACTAGGAGGGATCCTATTATAAAAACCCATAATATTTTTATTGATTTGGTTAGTTTCATAAAAAACTGGGTGGATGGTCCTTCCCTCAGAGCATTCACAACTTGAATATCCCTTATACAATTGAGTTTCCATATTAACCATGGATAACTTGTAAGATTGTTTCTTCAAAGTGTTATCCTTAAATTAATTAGAAATTACTCATTCTAAATGGATGAATGAGGGTAGGCAGGGTGGTCAAGGAACCTTGGTTTGATATTATTCCAACATTTACCTCATTCATTAGTTCCATATAATCTCTATATATAGATTCTATATCTTTGGATATAAGTCTTCTTTTATGTAGACATTATAACATCATCTTGGTGGTAGTTGAAACAGAATTTGTAACATTGTACAAGACCCAACATGGTTCAGGAATTATCTCATGGTAAATTTAATATATCATTAGAGAGTTTTGGGGATAATCAATAATTATATGAGCATCCTTCATACCTATAGATAGTGTAATAAAATAGAGGATTTTCTGGCATCAATGGTGGGTCAAAGATGCAAGATTTCGTAATTTACTCGCATGAATGACTTTAAATATGAGGGGATTAACCTAGTGTAAGTGTATGAACATGTTATTCATTATTTCAATCCCCTTAATTTATTTCCCTTTGTTCTTTTCTCTATTATTATTTTCCTTTTGGGATCATGTAGAAAATTAAATAAATATAATGACGATGGTGTTGAATGTTACTGGTGATCAAAAAAACTAATTTAAGGGAATGCTAAAATTCTAGGAAATAATACGATTGAGAATAACCCTAAATATGTTTCTAATATTGAGATAAAAATGATAAGGATGATCTTATCAAGGCATTTTAAACCTCTATGGTTTATCTTACCTTTTATGTTAAGGTAGATACAAGTTAATTAAATTTGGGAGTATTATAGGAAATACATTTACACTTTTTTGGAAAATGTACAACCCCCATGCTGAGGGATACTCCATCACATCCAGAAAGGTTGATGGGCATAAACCCACATGTTAAGGGTGATAAGTATGTTTCTCCTACCACTGGTCTATGTGATGTTCTAGTTAATAAGTTTACATAAATGATTTGATGGATAAATATTAATATTGATCTATTGGTGTTACTATTGAGGTATATAGATTAATATATTATATTGGATAACATAGTCCAACCATATTGGTATTGAAAAATATTTAGAGATGGGTGTAAATACTTGTCACTCTTTTATGGATCCTATGATATGTTAAAAGTTAATTTTAGTGAGTCAAGCATAAAAAATCAATTTTGGATATTAATTTTAAATAGTAAGACATGAATTGGAAATTTATCAAAGAAAAATAAAATTATGAAATTATTATTACAAATTGTAATGATATAATTTAATTATAATTTCTTATATTCTTAGATAGTGAAAGAATTCTTCAACTTTATGAAACTGATCATGAAATAAAATATTTGTCATATTAATTTAATATCTAATGAATGAAATGGTCTCTAAATCATCATAGATTTATGTTTTTTGGGTTCTTAACATTCCCTTTTTAATTAACTTTATTTTGATCAATGATCTATATAATAATTTATAAGTATTTATTTTTTTCTTCCATGTCTATATGTTCACTTCTAACCAATGTTCTCTGACATGGAAACCAAGTTATTTTTTATTATAGATGATTAATATAATTCCCATTATCTCATATTAATAGAATTTTTTATTAACCCTTTTTTATGAGGTGGTTTTAAAAAAAAGTTATTTTCAAATGTCAAACCATTAATTTTCAAAAACAAGATTAAATTTTGATGATGAAATTTACTTAAGGGGGTAGAATTTGGCACATATCTATTTTAAAATAGGATAATCACATTTTATAAAATATATTAAATGAAACACAAATATTATAAGATATTGTAACACATGAATAATTTATAATAAATTTTATTTTATATAAATACAATCTATCTGGTATTTTAGGATGTACATGACATTGGGTTTAAATGAAATATGGTACTATATTAACATATTATTATCTAAACATGACCATTATACCATATCCATTAAGTTAGAAGGTATAAATAGAATAAAAAATATTATTAAACATATTTGTTTTGCACAAGTATAAAATAAATTACATGGGTATATATAAATTATATATATATAAATTTGAAAGAAGAAGAAATATATTCTAAAAACTGTATTTTTCTAAAGAGATGTATTGTCACGTTTTGAGAAATTTTTTAAAATAAAATTTTACATATTTTATAAAATTTAATTGAAAAAATGAATATAATTTTTGAAATAATCATATAAAAAATAACTTATTGTTATGTTTTTTTCAAATTTTTAAAATGATTAATTTGTCGATGAATAGTAAAAAATACTGGTTATTATTGAATGCTTCATTTTCTTTTCTACTATTTAAAAAGAGAAATTATAATTTAATGTTTTATTAAAGTAAAATTAGATAAATTATATTTCAATTTGATTAATTTATATCATTATAACCAATTTCATATTTGAATTCTGATATAAATCTTTCTAATCTTTTTAATGTTTTTCTTTCAAAACCTTATTTTTTCGTCTTATCTACGTGTTTAATTATAAATGAATTTTGTCACATATTTGAATAGAATAAGAAAAAATGATTTAACAATTTGGAATATTATTTATTAATATTATATAATAATTTCAACTTTATTTTTTACTATGAAGAAAAGTCGAAATATTAAAACATAATAACCTCTTTTAACGTAAAAACAGATTTATTAGAGGGTTAAACTAATAAGATAAGAGTTAAAATGACATATTGATTTTCAAAAAAAACATTTTATAAACATATTTTCAATTTATTACATATAATATTATGTAATGACCCATTTTTGGCATTTTTTTAATGAGAAGTACATGGGTATATTTCATCTTTTAAAAAAATCCATGTTTGCCCTCTTCCCCACTTATAAAAGGCCATCCACTCTCTTATCCTCTTCACAATACAATATCTCTTTGGATAAGAAAAAACATATTCAACTAAATTCCTTAATTATATACCCAAATCCTAGAGGCATTATTTTTTTACTGAACCGTCCATAGAAGGCTTTATGTATAAACTTAAAGATGCTCCTTTAAGAGGAGTTAAACTTCTTAAACCAGCATTTTGTTTTGTTTATTCTACCAAATTCATTATATATTGTTAAAATATTATAATATAATAACTAAATTATCTCATATATACTGATATGTATTTTTCTTAATTTAATAACCTATAATTATATCCACTTCCTTCAAATGGAAATTGAAACTATCGATCATGTGTACAGACGATTACCAACTCACAAACTGATGTAATTAATTTTTCATCACCACCACTGAAGGATAAATATAATGGTTGATTTAAAAAATTTATATGGTATTCATAAAATTATTATACATATATAATTATGATATCACATATACCTTATTACTTACTATTCTTTGGGGGAAGATGATAGTACTGGTCACCTGTAGGGCAGACTACCACCTTTCGAAGTGATGTGATTCATTTTTCACTCACAACATACATGTAAGGTATACTAGATAATGTAAATGTATATAAGTTTTATTTATGAACAAAAAATACTTCACTAAATATAATATCACATATAAAATATTACCTTTCAATCGATTGGAAAACAATAATATTGCATGTGTGTATGTGTGGACTACCGCCTCCAGGCAGTGATGTGTAATTTTTTCATTTTATTTTTTCATGGATGGTAATAAGGATGAATATTATTCATATAAATGATATAAATGATATAATAATAATTATTTTATATTTAATTGTTATTTTTTCTTTCATTCTAGTAGTCAAGAAACGAGAAACTGTGTTCATGCGTTTGTATGACCTACCGTCTCTATGAACGGTGTAATGCATTTTATATCTTTAAATTTTATGGATTAATATAAATTCATATATAATGAATATATATGGTTTTTATATCATGTATTAAATTTTCGATATGATATATAAATTATAAAAGCAAAATTACGGGAATTACCAAACCAAAACATAAATGAAAAATGAAGCATTTATCACATGAAACAGTGATTATAATAATGAATTTTAATATATAGGTGATAAGTGACTATAAGTAAATTATATATGGTATTAGATATATTATTATAGTAATTTAATAGATTTATATTATGAATATATTTATTATACATGAGGTTAATACACAAATGAAGGAAATTAGACTTGAGGTAATGTTTTCTCGTCTCACTTTTACTTCAGTGAGATATACAACATATTGACCAATTATTTATTTTTTGTGGTGTATATAAATATAATTATTATATGTTATATCATTAGCTTATTCCAATTTATTTTATTTAATGTTTCATTTTAATTTTTTTCTTTTATGGACCTTATGATTTAAATGTTACCAAAATGGTAAATCACATAATTATTTGGGATTGTTTATGTTTAAGTATACCATTGGGGAATTATTTAATATTTATATCTTAAAAATAATGTATTTTATTCTATTTTTATTCATGAAATTTTCAATTAATAGTTTCTTTCTTCCTATCTTTGTTATTTAAAGTTATTGAGAAATTATTTTTAAGAAAACCCTACATTATATCCCTCTTTGGTCAGATATCCTTCTTCTAAGAAATCCATGTTTTCTAAAAATATTTACAAAAAACGTTATTAGAATTATACCAATGATTTATTAATGTAATTGTTTCTTGATTTTTAAATTTTTTACAATTTTTTTACATAATTATGATGTCATTTTCTAATCTAGGAACATTTTGATTTTTTCAAAAACGTGGAAGGAACCTCTATTAACTTATATGGCATGAACAAAATTTTACACTATCATTAACACACTATTGTTGAAATATTTTATTTAAATTTTACAATAAAATTTTAAATGAAATGTATTTTCTAAATGTTTTGTGATATTTTAGTTTTATAGGGTTATTTTCCAAACTAAAATTATATTTATCTCAATAACGTTTTTAATGTAATTTTTATGGTACTTATATTCACCAATGGAATCAAACCTCATTTTACCTTATGATACATTGGTAATATTTTTTAATGATATAATACTTATTATTTTTTTATATGGTGTATGTTTAGTGGACATAGATGTAGTATTTAGATACCATTCACCAAATTACTCTAAACTATTTATGATTATGTTTATTGATTAGGAAAAGTAATAATATAATTCCCTGTTATTTTTAAAAAATATTTTTTCATAATGATTTTATCTTTTCCATGTATTTTTTACATGAAACAATATCTGGGGCTTATTTAATAAGTAACTCTGAGTTTATATTGTATTATACACAACACAAAGTATGTATTTTGTTAAACACGATACCAATTTTAGCTAGAATTATACACAACATAGAGTTTAAACAAAACAAGACATAAAATCAAAAATATTATTATTTAGTATCATATTTATATCCTAGCCACTAGAATCGGGGGGGGTATGAATAGGATTATAAAATTCAAAAGGATCAAAAAACAACTAAGAGGGGGGGTGGTTGAGTCAGTTGTTATAATTTTTTTTAAATTTTCAATACTTTTCAAAACATTACCCACACAACCTATTTAAATTAATTAATTTATATTTTTTTGTAAAAAATCATGTATGTAAATGTAGGTAATGAAGAAAATAACATGAGATTTACAATGTTTGGCATCAATGTGTGAATATACATGCCTTCCATATCCACTACTATGGGTCTATCGAAATTTACAATTAGGAAAAATTGAATAGATTTTTATCCAACTCTCATTAGACAAATTATATCTCCCAAAAGGAAAGATTATAGTTACCCCCATTAGTTTATAATGTTTTCTTACAAAAAAATTGATCAAAAAAAATAAATTAAGATGTTTATAGAACTGATCCAAAATGTAGTAGTCTGAATCCTCATTCTTATTTAGATGGATCTGATTTTTTCAACTTGATGAAGTCAATACGATTCTATCATACCCACTCTTCAATTTTAATCTTTGCCCAAACACTCCATCTAATATCTCTTCATATTAATGACTAAGTACAATGGACTCAATATGATTAATCAAATCTAATTTTGAAAAAAATATCACTTTTCTCAAATGCTCAATACATTATTCCTCAATCTGATAGGAACTTTCACTTCCAATTATTTAGCGCTTCACATTTTTTTCATTCGTGAAAAGCTAAAATAAACAAAATATATATGACTGTATTTATAGGATACTTAGAAAATAATGAGTAGGAAACTTGAAAACAGTCCCCGCATCCTCGAATTTCAAAAACTCTAAAAATCAATCACATTTAATAATTAACATTAACATCTTTAATATTCCTTAAATTTATCTGAGATTTATGGAAAATTGAATTTAAATTTTTTTCATCTTTACCTCTTCATAAAAATTATATAATATTTTTCTTTTGAGTCTTATTCATAATCAGGTCTTTATAAATCAATTTCTTTCATATATCACTATGAATCTCTTTCTTTATCATCCCATTATGATCTATTTCCCTCTCATATCATTACGAATAAATTTTCATCTCATGTAATTATGAATATGTTTCTTGATTAGATCATTACGAATCTATTTCCTTCCTAGCTCATTATGAATATGTTTCCTTCTCAATAGATTATGATTTTTGTTTCTTTCTCATATCATTAAGATTTCAGTTTCATTCTTAGCATAATAATATTTCTATTTCTTTCAAATCTCATTTTGATTTTTGCTTCATTCTTAGCTTGTTTTGACATCTATTTCATTCTCACCATGTTACGATTATTGTTTCTTTCTCAACTTATTATGATTTGTGTATCATTCTCAGCTCATTATGATTTATGATTATTTCTCATCTCATTATTATTTTTATTTCATTATCATCTCATTATGTTTTTTGTTTCTTTCTCAACTCATTTAAATGGAATTATTCACTCTGTAACATTAAAATTATTAAAACTTTATCCTCTTTATTCATTATGAAATCTTGTAACTTCTGATTCTGTAACTTATAGAGATGAAAAAATCTTTTTAATTCCACCAGTTTTTCAAGATCATTTATCATGAGTATGATTCATGATTTAGGATAACTTCAAGATTATAAAATCCTATCATGAAATAGTTTTAGAAATTTTGAGTAATTTCCAACTTCAAACATTATTTTATTCAAAAAAACTCTTAAGTATCATTAAAAATTCCATTCATGGAAACATCAAAACCTGATTCTAGAAACCTATGTCTGAATTAAAAAATAACACCCCCCTAAGTTTGGGTATGCACATTCATCAACATTTAACTTTCTTATAGAATTCATTACGATTGATTGGTTATAATTCCTAAAAAACTAAAACATTCTTATACAAAATGGTTAGTTTTCAAAAAATAAATAAATAATTGTTAATTTTTTTTACCAAAATAGTTCTACAATATCCCCAATTTTATTTTTTCACAACCTTTGTTAATAAATCCTCCAACACTCAGAATTTTTTCACAACTCAACTTTTGTATAAAATTCACAATTTTGGACTTTTATAAAAACATAACTTTTCTCAAAAGAAAGTGTACTGACACCAAACTAATAAATAATGTAATGTTTTTATGGAATTATATACCTCAGTGGTAAGAAAATTTTTCAGCCATGTGGGGAACCCCCCCCCCCTTACATTTATCTTTTTCTATCCTTGTTTTATGATAATCACGACTTCACATTCATAAAAGAAAGATTAGTAAAAAAATATTACAAAGTATAAATTTATTACATTATCTCCCCCTTTTTCCACAAAATCCAAATCATAGTGGGGGTTATTACTTATGAGTTTTAGGAAGTAATTGGAGGTGGATGAACATAAATTTGAAGTCTCAATTCCACAAATCGTTATTTCGTATTGGTTTTTGTAAAAAATACCAGCAATTTATACTTTGTTCAGATGTATTCTAGTATAAAATATCCAATATAAACTATATATTTTATAAAGTGAATCGTTATATCAATGTGTTTATATATTGAATGATGTACATGATTTTTAGAATGATCAATTAAAATCTGATGATATCAGAGATTCTTTAATGGTTTGTAAGCTTTTACTTTCAAGTCATCTATATGAACTTTAAACCATAACATTTGATTACAATATTGATTAGCTACAACATATTTAGATTCAGTTGTAATAAAAGTTACTAAACTATTTTTTATTATTCTCACTCAAACAAAATGCACCCAATAAAAACAATCCTCTTAAGTTTGACTTTATATCAGTACAATCTCCATCCCAATCGACATCAATATAACCATGAAACTTCATCTTTTAATTTCATTTGTTTAAAATACCATGTGAATTTGTTCCTTTAAAATATCACATAATCCCCTTTGTTGTCAACATATGTGATTCTTTTAGATTACTTTTTTTAACCTAGAATACAAATTCCCAATGTAAACAATATTAGGCCTAGAGTGTGTAAGGTAAAGTAAACTTCCTATCATCTTCCTAATACTTTTTTGAATAACATTTTTTCCGGATTCAACTTTACTCAAATTTGTGCCCATATATATTGGATTAGAAAATTCTTTGGATTATTTCATCCCAAACTTCTTTTAAAATTACCTTGATATATATTATTGAGATAATGAAATGTATTTTTCATTTTATTTAACTTGTAAGCTTAGGAAAAAAGTTAATTCTCTTAACATAAGGAATTAAAAATTATTCATCATTTCCTGAAAAAAAAAATTCAAAAATATTCTCTATCCCTATAAAAATTATATCACCCACATAAATAATTAAAATTTTAGTTCCATGGTCAAAACATTTCAAATATAAGTTTCCATCAACATTTATATTAGAAAATTTCTACTTTATCAAAAAGTTAACATGTTTGAATATGAGGAATGTGGTGATTCCTTCAATCCATACAATAATTTCATAAATCAATAAACCTTGTTTTCATCATTATAAATTTTAAAACAATTAGGTTGTTCAATATAAACATCATACTCAATCTCACCATATATGTAATATGACATTACATCTATCTGATATACATCTTAATTCTGATGTGTGGACACTGAGAGAAATATTATAATGGTTTTGAATCATGAAACTGGGGAAAAGGTTTCTTAAAAATAAACATCCTAAGTTTCTTCTTGTCTCAACAAGAGCCATATAATTTCAGTTCAACTTTTCAAATAAGTGAAGTCTAATTTTATAATCTCAAGTTTCTTCTTGTCTCAACAAGAGCCTTCTGATTTAAATTTTTTTTTCAAACTCATCAAGTTTTTGTAAGTTATGATATTTCAAAGTTTCTTTCCCAACTAATCATCCCTTATCACATGATTATTATGAGTCTTGATAAGGATGTTTTGAATTACATTCCCTCTCATTAGAAATATTCGGTTTATCCTCCTAGTCATTCTTGACAACTTTTGGTAAGGAATTTTTATTTTAAATTACGTTCATGTTATATTAGTCCACCAGCTTTGGTAATAATTTATTCCAACATTTGTAACATCTCCCATTTAAAGAATATCTAATAAAATTTCCTTCAACATCTTTCTCATAAAAATTTCCCTGATTCATATTTTTGATTTTGAGAAACATATACTTCCAAAAGCATTTAAGTATTTCAATGATTGTTTTTTTCTATAATAATTTTCATAAAAAGTCATATTGGTTTCTAGTCTCAACACGAATCTATTTTGAACATGTATAGTTGTACTAATAACTTATCTCTAATATTGTTTTGAAATTTTGTTTTCTTCTAACATAGTTCTTCCCATTTCTTCTAAACCTCTATTTTTCTTTTCGATTCTCCATTTTGGTGTGGAGTATAGAGAGTACAATATTGATATTTGATACCATGTACTATTATATAAATTTCAAATGTATTTCTTGTGAATTTAATACCATTATATATTCTCAAATTTTTATAGGAATCCTTATTTATTTCTAGAAATCATTTCTAAAAAAATTATCATTTCAATAGACGATGACTTGTGATTCATAAAAAAGATATTTATAATTCAAGTGAAATAATCAATCAATGTGATAAATAATAAATAATATTTTTTTATTTATGTTTCCTCAACCCACATAAATTGGAATGAATAAGATCAAGTGGTCTGGTAGATTGAATCTCAACTCATTTATGACTTTTGTTAGTCATCTGTTCTTTTTTTCAAGTTACTCAAATATATTCTTATCTTATTTTCAATAATGAAATTTTATGAATGGAATAAACATTGAATGTTTTTTCATAATATTTTATTCAAGGTTTCCATGTATTCGGTTCCACAATTTGTTTTCATATTCAACGCTCAAGTAAATGAGATGTTGAATTCTCTTATTAGGAAGAGATTACCATCGGTTCATTCATATTTTATAAGAAATTTTCCATCATTCACACTTTTGATGATAAAAAAAATATTTTCTTAAGAAACATTATTTCTATCATTAAAAATTTGACTTACACGAAGTAAGTTATTTTTTATCCCAGCAACAAATAAAACATCCTTAGATTTTAACTTTTCCTCTTTAATCTCAGACATTCCAAGTCCTCTAATTTTTAAGGAAATATCGTTAACAAATGTAACTAATCCTCCAACATGTCATGAAATAGGTTTCAATATATTTATATCATATTTAATATTTTAATAAAAACCATTATCAAGTATCCATGGTTTTTTCATTTTACTTTCATTTAAATTTTTCTCAATAATTAATGATCCTTCCTAAATAATCTTCTTTCCAGCTTCATTTTATTTCCTATCAAAATAAAACATGTTCTGAAAGGATGTTGAGTACGAAAGTTGTTTCAGACTCAACTAATTTTTTTTTTCTAAAGATGAATGTTTAGTACAAAGACAATCGTTTATTTTTAGTGAGTATTCTACTTCAATAGTTTTCTCCCATCATTTTTTCACCCAAACTTTCCCAAAATTATTTTATGAAATCTAAAATGTAAAAATAATCGGACGAAATATAAAATTTGGTGAGTAATTATTTCACTTGATTCTTGTATTGTTCATTTTCTTCAAATTTATAAGTCTCAACTTTTACATCAGAAGAATTGTTGAATTTTGCATTCAGCTTCTTCAATGTATTTTTAGACTCAAGAAATTTTGATTGAAACATGTCAACTTCTTCTTTAGCTTCCAGATTCTTACTAAGATCTTAATCCATATTTCAATGTTCATAAATTCTATGTTTGTAACTTAATATATCATCAATGAATTCTTATTCCTTCCCGATGAAATAATTTATTCCATCAACATATTCTTCACAATCATTCATAATTACTCTAATTTAATTATTGAGTTTTTTTGTTTTATCAATATATGAAATGAGTTCTATTCAGATATAATACTCCCTATAAGATTATTCACCACATTATCCACTATCTAAGGAATAATTATCTTTCTCAACTTTTTCAATGAATGTTCATATTTTTCTAAACATTCATCTTTAGAACAATTTTTGTAGTTATGTCTGATACAAATTTCATACTCAACATACTTTATTTGTTTCCAGTAAACTTCTTCTTTTATTGGTTGGATGGATTTTTGTCTCTATCATTTTTTTTCCACTAAGTCCATCAAGTTTTTTCATCTGAATCATCTCAATATTCTCTAACATTCTTCTTATGGGAAATTTAAATAATATATTCTAATTGCACGACCCTCAAAAATTTTGAGGTGAAGTTTAGCACAATAGTTTAATCTTCTTATCCAATTGATATTAGATACAATAGACTTAATCTTATCATTAAACTCATCATCATCTTTATCTTCAAACCCACAGGGATAATCTTCTTCAATTTCATGGATTTCTAACTTTCTCAAAGATTCAAAATCTACTTCATCTTTCATAATATTTTTAAAAGTTATATATTTACTCATTTCATAGGAAACAATAAAGTTATGTTATTTATCTAGAGATAAATAATCCTTATATTCTAATGATGAACTATTAGAATAAATATTTTCTGAGAAGTTTCATATAAGTTTTTTTTACAATTGTAGAATCATCAGGGATATCTTCGAATCCTCTGATACTGCAGAAAAATCATTTAATCTGGTGAATTATTCATCAATTGTTGACTCATGATTCATTATGATGTATTAACACAAACTATGCCACATTTTTTGTGTTTCTTATTTCATTTTATTATTCCCATTGAAAATAATTTCTAGCTTTTCCCATATACATTTTGAAGTATTGGGACCCATAACCTTATGATAAACATTCTATGATCAAGATATTAATATTTAATTTTTAGCCTTTCCATCAACTTATATATTTCTCTAATTGGGAAAATTCATTGGAGAATAATTCTCAATAGGTGAATAACTAATAGTAGTAGCATCAACAAATTCCATACCAAGAGTTAAGAGATAATGACCCATCCTATTTTTTCATCCATAATAATTTTTCCATCAAATGAAGGAATTACTCTACTATTGACAAAATTGATATTATCCAAAATAAGGATTCTATAACAAAACCTTACCTCTAATACTAATTAATGTTCTAAAAGAATAAATAATAAATGAGAAGGGGTGGGGGTTGACTCAACTGTTATACTTATTATATGTTTCAATACATTTCAAAACATAACCCATGAAACCTATTATGATTTTGATCCTTATCATATTCTATAATAACTCATGCCTGAGAATGTAGGAAAGAAATTAAAGAACACAAAATTTGCAATTTTTGACCTCAGCATTAGATCCTGCATCCCTTTCATATCCACTCACATTAGTCTATCAAAATTCAATATTAATAAGAAGTGAATAAAACGTGTGCCAAATATCATTAGACACATTCAATATCCTAATAGACTCATATTAAGTAAATAAGTTTTCTTACAAAAAATTTATCCAAAGAAAACAATAAATCCTTTTATGAAAAAACTCTATAATTTCTCATCCTGAATCCTTAGTCTGATTTGGCTGGATCTGATTTTCTCAATCTAATGAAGTCAATACAGTTATCCCTTATACAATATACACTTATCAGACACTAATCAAACACTCTATATAATATTACCATGTCTGATTGACTCAATATGATGGACTCAGTATGATCAACCTATTATATATTTGAAAAAACTCACACTTTTCACATATACTCAATACGATCTTCCTCAAACCAATGAGAAATTTTACATCCAATTCTTTAGTCCTCCTCCTATTGTGCTTTTTTGAAAATATATAATGAATGAAATATCTAAGAATTTATTTATATGATACTTATAAATGAAATAGTGGGAAACTTGAGAGCTTTCCCCCACTTCATTTGATTTCAAAAACATCTAAAAATCACAAACATTTAAACATCAACTTTATCTTCTTCAATCCAACTCATGTTTCTCTAAAATTTATGTAAAATTGAATTTCATGTTTTGACATCTTCAAGTCTTCGTAAAACTTCTTGAATATTATTTTTAGTATTATAATTAATCATTTCATTATGAATATATTTTTTCTCAGCTCATTATTAATATGTTTTGTTCTCATCTCTTTATAATTTGTTTCCATCTCACCTAATTATGACTAGTTTTCTTTTTCATCTTTTTACAAATATATTTTCTTTTTAGCTCATTTTGAATCTATTACCTTTTAATCTCATTACGAATTGGTTTCATTCTTATATCATTACAATTTTTTTCAATATTCATCATAATTTCTATTTGTATCAGCTCATTGTGATTCATATTTCTTTCCCAGTTCATTACTATTTATGTTTCATCCTTATATCATTACATTTATTGTTTGATTCTTAACACATTACAATTTTGTTTCTTAACTCGTTATGATTTATGTTTATTTTTTAACTCATTAGGTTTTCTATTTATTTATCTAATCAATACGATTTATATTTCATTATCTTATAACTATTATATCCTTTTTTGTCTCAACTCATTTTTATGAAATTCATCACAGTGTAACTTTTAAAATTTTCAAACATCATAAAAATTTAAAATTATGACATCTTGTAACTTCTATGTTTAGTAATTCTGGAAGTAACACAATATTTATGATTCCTACAATTCTTTAAAAGGTTTTTCCATTAGTATGTTTCATGATTTATGAGAACATTATTATCAAAAAAGAATCTTTTTATTTTTTTTGAATGTTTCATAACATCTAACTCTTGAAATAACATTATTCAAGAAACCTCCCCAGCATCATTACAAATTCCATTTGTAGAAATTTCCAAACCTGATTATAGAAACCTATATCCAGAGAACAATAAACTTTTCTCCCCCTTGATGTTTGGTTTTGAACATTCATAAACATTCAACTTTCTTAAAGAACTCATTATAATGGGATGATTCTGATTCCGGAAATAAAACATTCTTATATAAAAGATTATTTTCCAATAAATAGAAAAACATTGTTAAAAAAATTTTACTCCAAAGTTTCTTTAGATTAATTAAGATATAAAAAATAATCCTTATATATTTATTTATAATGAATTGATTGGTGTACAATTAATAATAAATTAAAGTAAAAACTATTTGAAAATAAAGGAAATATTTTTCTAAAAAATGTTTTTATGCAAACCAAATGGGTTGTTTTTCAATAAGATAAACAAAAAGAATTTAGGGAATGATTTTAATGGAATTTATATTATATATATATATATATTCAATAAACTCTTTTACATTTATATTATTATTTTTCAATACACTAGATAATAATAAATCCAATTTTATGGTAAAAATTGTATTTTTATAAAATGTCATTTTGTCATCTTTTTATGGAATACTTTTTCAAAATTTAAAACTTTTACACTTTTATAAAAGGAATTTGATAAAATAAAATTATTTTTTAAATTCATAATAAAAAAATACCTTAGGGTGAATATTTTATTTTTTTCTAAAATGTTTCATTATTGATAAATAGTGAAAATTATTGATTTTTAATTGAAAACTACCTTTTCTTTTAAAATATTTACAATGATAAATTATATTTTTGATTTCTTTTCAAGTTTAATTAGTTAAATTATATATATATATTAATCCAATTTAGTCCATATTAATCAATTTAATATTTAAATTTAATATAAAAACATTGTTAACTTTAGATCATTTTCTCTTTAAGGAAACATGATCTCTCATAACGTCTGTAGGATTAATTTTAAATTAATTTTTGGAACTAATTTGAATTTAATTTGGAAAAAATTGATTTCTTATTTTAAATAATTGTAATTTATATTATCTAATATAGTCAAATTATTTTTTTAATAAAATTAATTGTGAATGAAGTAAAAACTTAATTACCACTATTAATGTAAAAAAATTATTTACCGTTGGTTAAACTAAATAGATATGGATAAAAAATTCTATAAACATGTATAAAATATAATTTATAGAAATATTAATACCACTTAACGTCTATGGATTTATAATGGTTTGTTTTTTTTACAATTTTGATATATGGAAATCATGGGAGCACTCAATTATTCTCTAATATAACAAGTGTTTACTATTACCACTTATAAAAGGCCACCCTCTCTGTTATCTTATTAAAACAATCATTACTCTTTTTTTAGAAAATACCTGACAAAATCACTTCCTAACTTCCCTCCCCTCATCCAAGAATCCATATTATTGGGAGAAATTATACCTAGGTAGTATTTATTGCAATCCTAAAGAGAATACTCAAAGAGTAGGTAATGTTTTTCAATAAGAATATCTATTTTATTTATTTATCCACCTTATTAAATTATTATTATATAATTATTATATAATAACCAAAGAATATTCAACATACTAATATTTTTCTATGTAAAGTTAACAACCTACAATCTTCTTCACTTCCATAAAAAGGTTTATGAAATAATTGTTCGTGTGTAAAACAAACTACTGCCTCATGTATCGATGTTATTCATTTTTAGATTACCACCAATCCATGCAGGTAATAATGAATTATAATATATATATATATATGATATATATGATATTTATTATGATATTATTATTATTTAATTGTCACATGTCAATACCTTCAGGCTTTATATTTATTTAGAATAAAAAAATTCCG
Source organism: Viscum album (assembly GCA_963277665.1). NCBI lineage: Eukaryota > Viridiplantae > Streptophyta > Magnoliopsida > Santalales > Viscaceae > Viscum > Viscum album. The sequence goes on from OY728163.1 coordinate 1,648,131,870, forward strand.
CTCATGTATACGACAAACTACCACCTCAGAAGGAGATAAGACTAATTATTTCATTACATGTAATGTGATGAGGATATATTTAATGAAAATATGTGATATATTTGACAAAAAATGATATTTAATTATTCTATATTGTTTAATTTTCTTTCTTGTAATCAAACAATAAAGTTCATTCATCGTTCATGAATATATGCTGCCTATCTTCTCCATGAAGGGTGTAATTCAGTTCCTATAACTAAAATTATATGGATTAATATAATTACATATATACATATTATATTTATGATATTTATATCATGGTATAAAATTCTGAGATGATGGAACCGTGATAAAATTATGGAGAGAAATAAAATAAAACATATATGAAAACACAATGGTTATTACCCAAAACAAAACATTACCATAGAATTGATAATAAATGGGTAATAAAAAGACTACATAAATCATATAGGGTATAAAAATATGATTATTTTTATTTAATAGATTTATAATAAACTTATATTTTTTATAGATGAGTTTTTAATTTGTTATTTGGATGTTAAGACTTAATGTAATGGATTTCTATCTCACTTTTTACATTCATGAGACATATTCCATATTCACTAAATATTTATTTTGTGTGGTGTATATACCATGCTATTTAAAATTTATGTCATGAACCTCATTATTTTAATTATGTTTAATATTATATTTTAAGTTATTCTTTATTGGGAATTATGATTCCAAATATTACTAAAGCGGTAATGGAATTTTACCTCAATTTTACTTATATGTGGCATATGTTATGTTATGAACCTATATTACTTTATGAGGGGCGTATGTGGCCCAATTAAAAATAATAACAAGAATTTATTTATCCCCATTAAATTTTATGTTCCATTTTATGTTATACCTTCACGGGGATTACGATTTATGGTTACTAAAATGGTAAGATTTTATGTAACAATATCATCATTTAATAGGATTGTGTATTATTATATATCTAATAATAAAATATTATGATTCATCTCTCAATAAACTCATGAATTTTATTCTCCTGTTTTTATTAATTTTATTTTCAATTAATTGTACTATTTTTTTCAATCATTTTTTCTTTAAGAAAATTTAATTTTATTTCTCTCTTTGTTGAAATTTTAGTTTTCTTCTAAAACCATATTTTCTAAAAATGTTTTTAAAAATTTTCAAATGATTTATTAATGAAATTTTTATACATGTTTTCATTTTCAAAAATTTCATTAAAAGGAATCATCGTATCGTTTTCCAAAACAATTTCCATTTTTCTTTTATTGAAAATGTGAAATGAATATTTATATTAATGTGTAAAGTATAAACAAAACTTCTCATCATCCTGACCATTATTTACTTTAAACTTATATTATTATCTTTGAAGGTTATTTTCAAGGAATTTTATTTTAATTTTTTTTTCTATTATAAAAATTGATTTTCAATGCATAATGGATATATTTATCAGGAAATGTTTTCAATGGTCGATGAAAATAATTTTCCATGTAAGATATTAATCCATTAATGCAACTTATGATTTTTTGGGGATATAAACCAAGGATAACGTTATTATTAATTTGATAAATGGTTTATCTTGAAGAGATGTTTATTAACCCACTTCTCTTCCATGGATTATACCATGACATAACTCCCATGAAAATCCATTCCTTTTATGGGTTATTCTTTGATGAAATGATCAAATGATTATAAAACATATCATTTTTACCTAGGATATGATATGATGAAATATTTATGAAACCTGTTTCATTTCATGGTTTTTGATATGATAAATATTTATGATCTTGTGTCACACATAGATATAGTTTTCATTAGGATACAGGTGGAACCTCTATATAATTTCATTGAATTCAGTAATGAATTATATCTCAAGATATATATTTGACTGGAACATAGAGTGATCCTAGTTTAATAAGCTACTTTTTTTGTAATGATGGTCTTTGTAACACCCCGCACCTACCCCATTAGCTTGAAGAGGTGGTGAGGGTTACCTGGCCTTAAGCAACGTTCCCAATATGCCAAAGGCTGGCAATAAATTCTGAGGGCTTCAAGATCAAGTTGGGAACGATTTTCCCTTAGGAAAAAACCAACCAAACATTCCACTAACAGCCACTATATGATGCATGTAAAATAAATTGCAAAACCATGCATTCCCAAAAAACAACTAAGTTGTTCCACAACACATCTCAAGATCAATACAACCCGACATGTCCACAAAACATCAGACTACACTATAGAAACTAAACAACCGAACACCACCACCCATGACACCACCATAGCCCCACACCACGCTTCAAGCTCCAAGATCCACCAAGGGATCACAACACTCCACTAATGGAGGGTGATGCCTTACCTTTTCCCACGTCACGGTACACAACATATAAAAAGACACCACAGTGCCAAAGCAGGGGGTGAGTACTAAAAATCAGTAGGATTTCCCCAAATTACTTCCCTACACACTCCACAAGGATAAAACCGTTAGTACAATTATATAAAATGAACCAAAAGCACAACCATTTTCATCAGCCAAACATGTACTTACAAAGTCATCAAATCCAACCCAAGAAACCAAGGGAAATCCAACCAAACAAGCCACAACCATTCCAAAATTTACCCATTAGCACAACAATTCCATCTTGAAAAGCAATGCACAACAAAACAACCATACAACCAAACAGTGGAGCTACCGTCCAACCCATTCACCCATTCACACCAAGCGGCACTTCCCATCCACTTATCCTCTATGGTGGCCCTTCCGTCCACTATCCATACCTTTTTATAGTGGTACTTCTCACCACTTCCACAAAACATTCAAAAAAATAAAAATCCAAGCATATTACCCACCATGGTCACATCATCATGCAATCAACACATTCCATTGCATATCAATACACTTTAATAAATTACCTATTTGTTTAAAACCATTTTCTATACCAAACCCTATTTCAATAAAACAACCTTTTTATTGAAAACTATTTCCATCAATCATTTTCACAAATCAACCATATCATCCAATTTTAAAATCTCCATTTTAAAATCTACAACAAAAGCGTTTCCCCACAAAACCCTCCTTTTCCTAAAAATCCCCAAAACATCACCCAAGGGATTTTCAACCAATTTCTCACATCAAAACACAATTAATTTCAAGCACAACAAATTAGTTGTAACAAGGAACCACTAGTTCTAACCAAGTTGAGTCAAGAGAGAAGCCACCTACCTTTAGGGTTCTTGAGAAATCAACCCATGAACAACCGTGCCTCAAATCCAGCGAATGCACTACCGACACCTCTCTAGATCCCTTTCCCTAACATCCACAAGCCTTAATATTAACATCCAAGGCAACCACAACCCTAGATCTGCACATAATAAGTGTAGATCTAGAAAACCGAGAGAGAGGAGGATGTATATCTAGAGAAAACACAAGGAATCCAAGAGGAGAGACTTACCCGGGAGAAACCACCTTGAATCCACCTTGAAACCCCTTCGAATCTCTTCCAAAACGTGTGGGAGATCCCCTCAAACCCTTGAGAACCGAAAATTCTGAGTGAGGCTCGAGTGGGAGAAAATTTGGAGAGGAATGAGGCAATCTCGAGTGAGCCCAGGTTTTAAAACCCTATATTAAGTGGTCGCACGGTTAGCCCGCACGGTTTGGAAAATCATGCGCTAACTGTGCACACTCTACTGCCCTGGGAGAAAGGGTCTGCATAGTTGCCTCGCATGGTTTGGTAAACAGTGTGTAGGCCATGCGAAGCCTACAGTCTCCCCTAAACGGTTTCTTGAAGAACCCGCACTGTTTCCACTAACCATTCTCAATCCATGCACCCCTTTAAAAGCCTCCAAACACATCCAAAACCATTCCAAACTCTCCCAACCTCTTCCCAACTCATCTCATGCACTTTAAACACATAAAAATTCATAAAAAAGACCACATACCACAAACCGAGGGTGCTACATTCTCCCCACCATTGCACTTTCCATCCTTGAAAAGTAGTGAATCCACCCTTTGCCGAAAGAGCTCGGGCCACTACTCAACCATCTCTTTCTCCTGCTCCCAGGTCTCCTCTTGAATCTGACCATGTTTCTGAAAAACACAAACTAAATGGATGCTTTTACCACGCAATACTTTCTCTTGGCTATCCACAACCTGCATTGGAACGTGCACCAACGAAGCATCCAGTTCTAGATCAACATGATCCCATCGAATCACATGGTCATGATCCGGATGATACTTTTTCAACTATGACACATGAAACACATTGTGCACCACACTGAACCATGGTGGGAAACCCAAACGATAATCCACCTCACCAACATGCTCAAGAATCTCAAAAGGCCCAATATACCTTGGAGATAACTTTCCCTTCTTCCCAAACCGACGATGTCCCATCCTAGGAGAGATCCTCAAGAACACATGATCACTCACTCGAAATGACAATGGCCATCGATGATGATCCGCATACGGTTTCTGAATACTATTAGCCATCTCCATTATCTTCTTGATCAACTTGATATTCTCCGTCGTCTCCTGGACAAGGCTCGGTCCAACCATCGAGGACTCACCCATTTCCACCCAACATAGTGGAGAACGACATGGCCTCCCATACAATGCTTCAAACGAAGCTATCTGTATAGATTCTTGATAGCTGTTATTGTACAAAAACTCAACCAAGGACAAGTGATCCTCCCATGAGCCACCAAAATCCATGATACAAGTCCGCAACATATCCTCCATAGTTTTTATCATCCTCTCGGATTGACCATCTGTCTTAGGATGATACATCGTACTCGTTGTCAACTGCGTTCCAAGGACTTGATGTAAGGATTTCCAGAAACGAGATGTAAACCTCAGATCTATATCAGATACAATCGAAACTAGAACACCATGCCTCTTTACCACCTCCCAGATATAGATTTTAGATAGATCCGCCACCGTATGAGATTCACGAATCGGAATGAAATAGGCCGACTTCGTTAGTCGATCCACTATCACCCAAATGGCATCATGATTTCTGACCATTCGTGGGAGACCTTTGACAAAATCCATCGCTATCTGATCCCACTTCCAAATAGGTATTGGTAAAGATTTCAACATTACTGCTGGCCTTTGATGCTCTGCCTTGACCTGCTGACAAGTCAAGCATCTCGAAACAAACTCAGCCACAATTCTTTTCATACTAGACCACCATAACTGCGCTTTCAATTCTTTATACATTAATTGAATTCCAGGATGAACAGCCCACCTGGAATGATGATACGCCCTGAGAAGATCCTCTTAAAAAGCAACTGGTACAACCATCTGATTTCGAAAACACAAAACTAAATCTCCATTCAGTTCCCAACCCTCAATGGTCTCCCCACAATTGAGTCTTGACCCCATGGTCACACACTCAAAATTAGATATCCGTGCCTCTCTAACCAGGCCAACCAAGTCAGGAATCCACAAAACCGGAAAAAAGACTACTCTATTGCCCTGGTCCTCACATTCCAACAGTATATCAGCTATAACTAACATCAACTGCCACTGGTATGATGCATGTTTTACCACATTATCATATGATTTTCTATATAATACATCCGCCTCTGAATTTCCCTTACCCGGTGTGTACATCAAGTCAAAATCAATCATCTAGAGATATTCCATCCATCTCCTTTGCCTCAAGTTCAAATCCCTTTGTCATAAAATGTGCTTCAAGCTCTTATGATCTATATATACCATGAATTTCTCACCGAAGAGATAATGACGCCACACTTTCAAAGCGTGGACCACTACTTCCAACTCCAAATCATGAGTTGGGTAGTTCTTCTCATGCACCCTCAACTATCGTGATCCATACACAACCACATGATTCCCTTGCATGAGAACGCACCCCAACCCTAATCCTGATGCATCGCAATACACCACATACCCTTTTCCTAGTTCTAGAAAAACCAATATTGGTGCTAATGTATGGCGACCGTTTAGCTCTTCGAAACACTACTGGCACTGTTCATTCCACTATAATGGGACATTCTTTCTTGTCAAAGCTATCATCGGTGAAGACAAATGTGGAAAATCATGAACAAAACACCGATAATACTCAGCTAGACCAATGAAACTCCATATATCAAAAACAGTCTTCGGCGGTTTCCAAGAGACAACATCCTCTATCTTTTCTGGATCCACTGAAACACCCTTTTCAGAAATATCATGGCCAAGAAAATGAACTTCCTGTATCCAAAAGTCACACTTTGACGATTTGGCATACAACCGATGATCCCTCAAGATCCCTAGCATTGTCGCCATGTGCTTCTCATGCTCCACCCTTGTCTTTGAATACACCGGAATATCGTCTAAAACACCACCACAAAGGAATCCAGATATTTCTGAAAGATTTGATTCATCAATTCCATAAACACCGCTGGATCATTCATTAGACCAAAGGTAATAACCACATATTCATAATGGCCATAGCTACTTCTGAAAGCTGTTTTAGGAATATCATCCTTCCTCATCTGTAATTGATGATATCCCGACCTCAGGTCGATTTTGGAGAACCACTGGGGTCCCCTCAACTGGTCGAACAAATCATCAATTCGTGGAAGTGGATATCTATTATTTATCGTAACTTGGTTAATTCTACGATAATCAACACATAGCCTCAAAGTTACATCCGCCTTCTTCACAAACAACACGGGCGCTGCCCACAGAGATGTGCTAGGCCGTATAAACCCTTTTCTTTCTAACTCTTCCAACTGGATTTTCAATTCACGCAATTCAGATGGTGTCATCCAGTAAGACGAAAGTGAGATAGGACTGGTCCCCAGAATGAGATCAATCGTAAACTCCACTTCTCTTACGGGAGGTAACCCAGAGAATTCTTCAGGAAAAACATCCATGAACTGATCCACCACTGCCGGAGGAACACTGTGCTCAACACCCTCTACCGATTCCAGTGACAAAACTGCCAACTGCTACGATAATGTGCCCATTGCTAGTGCCAACAAACTTGTTGCACCCTGCCTTTTATGCTTATCTCTTCTAAAGAGATGTTTAACGCCATCATGTGTCTTAAAAAACACTATTCACACATCATAATCGATGTGGGCCTTAAAATCCACCATCGAATCCATTACCCGGATTACATCATACCCATCCATATCATGTATTAAGAAATTTCACATTATCTCAACTTCTCCCACAACGATACAACATTATCTACACAAGAAGGCTCGACACTCTCTTCGACCCAGAGGAGTTTGAAGTTTCAAAACCGAGGGAATCACCTCTACCATTAAACCCTGCAAATAAACCACACATGTAGTAATAAAAGAGTGTGAAGCACCCATATCAAACAGCACTTGTATCAAGGTAGAATTGAAAAGAATATTACATCGCACCGTGGATGGTCCCAACTGATCATCCACCACAACCACCTCAACTTCAAACACATGTTTGGTTACCACAATATTCTCTTTGTTTCTCTGCTGAGGCGTTGTGGTATTCCGAGAATCTCCATGACCCACTTTACTCTGGTGATGAGAGGTGTGATGTTGTCCCCGTCCCATCAAATCATATGACGTCTGTGATCCCTGAGGAGTGTCACGCGCACCCGACCATAGAGAATTCTGACAATAACACTGAAGATGCCCCATCTTCTTTCAATTATGACATGCCTAAGGTTGTTCTGTACAATCCCGCTTGATGTGGCTCGTAGAACCACACTGAAAACATCCCTACTTGTTCTGGGGATTCAGAGGAAGATTCACTGATCCTGCCATCAGATTATATACCATATTCCCACCCTGGGAATAAATTTCCCTCTTCCACTTAAACCCTACATTATAGTTCCCACTATTCCCCATGGGTACCACCATGCTTCATCCACTTGGAGCACCCAACAAATCCCGCTCAGCCACCGAGGCTATATTTACCATCTCTGTGTAATCATCTATACACAAAACCACTATCTTTGAATGGATTTCTTTCCTTAATACAACTTCAAAGATCCTTGACTTCAACGATGTGATACCAGCCACCTCGGGTGTAAACTGCACTAAGTTCATGAACATAGCTGCATACTCCGTCACAGACATAAGATCTTGCTCCAAACGGAAGAAATTAGTCGTACACTGAATTCTGAATGTGTGGGTGTAGAATTATTTGTTAAATAATTCTTCAAAGCCATCCCACATCATCACCTGGTCCATCCCAACTTGGACTACCAACTCCCACCACTGAAGGGAAATATTTTCTAACATATACATGGCCAACTTCACTTTTAACTCTACCAAAGTTCCCAAGAACTCGAAGATCTTGTTCATTCTATTCAACCATGCTTTTGCCCTCTCTGGATCTGAATCACCCTTGAAGATGGGTGGATTCTTCTTTTTTAACTGAACCGCATGATCCACATTCCTTGGTTCATCCACTCTATTTCCACTTTCCACAGCTTGGAATGCTTGAACTATGCTTTGCACTAGCTACTGGTTCACCTGAGGCTCAGGTGCTACTACATTCTCAGCAGCCTCCTCCAGTTGGTCTCTATGATGCCTACCCAGTGCCATCTCTATAAACAGAAAACAAACAACCATGAGTCTCACTTCCGTAGACATAACGAAATCCCATTTCAAATCACATTACACAACACTATCGCAACAAGGCTTTCCAGTAGTTCACATTTCCCCTGGTTCACCATTTTGAAAACCAAAGAATTTTCAAAATACCAAATTTATTCACATTACAGTTTCACACAACAACCATTTCTTTATTCAGCCCATAGATCAGTATACCCCAATAAAATATTATTCCTAGTGGAAAGTCATTTCTACCATGCAATCCATGATCATCTCATTGGCTATACCCATGACAATGAGACATCCAATGCCTATAAGTGTCTCCAAAACACTTATGTAACCAACTCCCTGGTAACATGGATTTTAGTATAAAAGGGTTATCTCCGTCATTTTATGCTATACATTCCAAGTTTCAGCATTCCTACGCCTTGCTTCCATTTCGAATCAAGGGATGTAACCCAACGAATATCAACACCGGATTCGAGAATCAACTCCAAAGGAATGAACAAACTAATACCACTTGTAACACCCCACCCCTAACCCATTGTCTTGAGGAGGTGGTGAGGGTTACTTGGACTTAAGAATTGTTCCCAAGATGCCAAAGGCTAGCAATAAATGTAGAGGGCTTCAAGATCAATTTGGGGAACGATTTTCCCTTAAGACAAAACCATCCAAACATTCCACTAACATCCACTATATGATGCTTGCAAATAAATTGTAAAAACATGCATTCCCAAAAGAAAACTAAGTTGTTCCAGAACACATCTATAGATAAATACAACCCGACATGTCCACAAAACATCAGAGTACACTACAGAAACTAAACAACAAAACACCACCATCCACGACACCACCATAGCTCCACACCAAGTTCCAAGCTCCAAGATTCACCAAGGGATCACAACGCTCCACTAAAAGAGGGTGATACATTACCTATGCCCACGTCATGGTACACGACATCTGCAAAGACACCATAGTTCCAAAGTAGGGGGTGAGTGCTAAAACTCAGTAGGATTTTCCCAAATGACTTCCATACACACGCCACTAGGATAAAACCGTTAGCACATTTATATGAAACAGTTTATATAAAATGAATCACAAGCACAACCATTTTCATCAGCCAAATATGAAATTACCAAGTCGTCACATACAACCCAAGAAACCAAGGGAAATCCAACCAAACAAGCCACAACTATTCCAACATTTACCCAATAGCACAACAATTCCATCTTCCAAAGCAATGCACAACAAAACAACCATACAACCTAACAGTGGAGCTACCGTCTAACCCGTTCACCCATTCAAACCAAGCGGCACTTCTAGTCCACTTATCCTCGATGGTGGCCCTTCTGTCCACTATCCATCTCCTTTTTATAGTGGTACTTCTCTCTACTTCCACACAACATTCAAAACAATCCAAAGCCAATCATATAACCCACCATGGTCACATCATCATGCAATCAACCCATTCCATTGCATATCAATCCACTACAATAAATCACCCATTTATTGAAAACCATTTTCCATTACAAACCCTATTTCAATAAAACAACCTTTTTATTGAAAACCATTTCCATCAATCATTTTCAGAAATCAACCATAGAATCCCATTTTAAAATCTACAACAAAATCATTTGACCAAAAAACCCTCTTTTTCCCAAAAATCCCCAAAACATCAGCCAAGGGATTTTCCACCAATTTAACACATAAAAACATAATTAATTTCAAGCACACCAAATTAACTGTAACAAGGAACCATTAGTTCTAAACAAGTTGATTTGAGAGAGAAGCCACCTACCTTTAGGGTTCTCGACAAATCGACCCACGAACAACCACACCTCAAATCCAGTGAACGCACCACCGAAACCTCTCTAGATCCCTTTCACTAACATCCACAAGCCTTAATATTAACATCCATGGCAACCAAAACCCTATATATACACACACAATAAGTTTAGATCTATAAAACTGAGAGATATGTGGATGTAGATCTAGGGGAAAACACAAGGAATCCTAGAGGAGAGACTTACCTGGGACAAGCCACCTTGAATCCACCTTGAAACCCCTTCAAATCGCTTCCAAATCATTTTGGAGATCCCCTCTAACCCTTGAGAACCGAAAATCCTGAGTGAGTCTCGAGTGGGAGAAAATTTGGAGATGAATGAGGAAATACCGAGTGAGCCCGGGTTTTAAAACCCTATTTTAAGTGGCCGCACGGTTAGCCCGCACGGTTTGGAAAACCTTGCACTAACCATGCGCACTCTAATGCCTTGGGAGCAAGGGTTCGCAGAGTTGCCTCGCATGGTTTGGAAAACCGTGCGTAGGCCGTGCGAAGCCTACTGTCTCCCTTGCACGGTTTCCTATAGAGCCCGCACGGTTTCTACTAACTGTGCTCAAACCGTGCACCCCTTTAAAATCCTCCAAACACATCCAAAACCATTCCAAACTCTCCCAACCTCTTCCCAACTCATCTTATGCACTTTAAATACATAAAAAATTCATAAACAAAGGCCACATACCTCGAACTGGGGGTAATACAGTCTTGGAGTGAGCCTTGACTAGTATGATTGGACCTATAATTCATGACAATAACGTTATCTGTGAACCTGATTACATTTTTACAATGTTATTCTTGAACCAGATTATATGTTCATGATGTTATGAGTGGAACTATATTTATTTTCTATAATGTTATGTGTAGACCTGTTTTCATGTCTATAATTTTATACGGGGGTGTAATTTCATTTCCTTAACTTAATGAGTGAACCTATTTGTACTTATAAATGTTCAAAATTTTATTATCTTTTGTTTATGGAATAAATATATTTTTTAATCCTATGTTAAGATCTCATTGATCATGGTCTTTGATTTCCATAGGATTCATGTACTATGTACTTTCATTATTTATTCCATGAATCAGGTTTGTGATCTATGAAAGGATTTTTAGGAACTTCATATGTTATATTTATTATCACACACTGTTCTGATTGTATCATGATTTAATATGATCATAAATTTCTATATCAAATTCTTACGTTTACTGAGCATCTGAACTCACCATTTATTATGTTTTCTTTTGTCGAAGTTATGAAAAAAAGTTTTATATAGGGTATTTTTATGAAGAGTACTAAATGGGAATATTTATATTGGAAACATTGAATATATTTTAATATATTAAATGATTGTGTTCTAAGTATCCAATGACCCCAAACTATTATGTTCTCAAGGTATGTGTTTTTGAAATGTAAGGAATAGTAATCTAAAAGATGTAATATCCATGTATTAGAATCTTGGGTCACTATAATTAACATTTAATATGAATTATTTTTCCCATTGAAATTTTTATGTCGATTGTGTTTCACCCATTTCATGTGAGGAATCATTTGGACTTACTATGTTATGGGAATGGGCCACTATAGACCCTTGATGAATCAATAGGTCGCATGAGATAAACTAGATTAATTTTTTTTCTAAGGCCTTACCCATTTATGTATGATGTCTTGGAATGAGGCCTTGATAGTATATATATGATGTATAGAGTTATAAATTCCTTCATTATGAGATTACTTATTGATGTTCCATGTGATTATTCGATTAGTCATAATACCAATGGTTAAGTTTCAAGATCATTTGAGTATTTATATAGAATTATTTGGCCATCATTTATTACTATTGTATTATTCTTCATGTTCATGTTATTTATTAAATGGATTTTGATTCAGTAATTTACCATTCCATATTTATTATTTATTATATATTCATGATAGTTTCCATTGTACGTATACCCTTACTAAGCATTAGAGTCCACCCCTTTCTTGTGTTTCTTTTCCCCATGATTCGAGGAAATATTATATCATTGATATGTCGGGACATGATATAGGGAATAAAGATGTTATAAAAAAACTTTTTTTATTTTATATTATTAAATTTATTTGAAATTCAATTATATATCTACTTCAACAATAATATTAAACTATTCAGTCCTTCGAGATGTGATTCATTGTATTTAATATAATGAAATAAAGTATCCACTGACTCTATGGTACTTGATTGAGGGTATTTGAAAATAATATATAATGTAAAGAGTGGTTTGGATGGAATGTGATCTTCTTTTAGAATTTTTTATGCTCAGTTGTTTTTTGATAAATGTTTTCGATTGGTTTATGATTATGATTTAAAAAATAAAGAGAGAAGTGTGGTTTTATAAATCGTAGCTGTGTTTGGACCATTTGAAATGATAATTTTAAAATAATTATTTATTTATGTTAAATGATTTATAAATTTATTTATAAATGGACACGATTTGTTTAAATGGATTCATAAAATTTTTGGAATATAAAAAGGCCAGATTTCAACATTAAATTATTTATTGGGAAATGGAAATTCATAGGACATAACCCATTTTATGAAATAGATATTACGTATTCTTTAATGAATTAAATGATATGTATGTTTTGATAGTTATGAATCGAATTCAATTTAATTTATATATTTTGATAAATGGAAATGTTTTAATGTGGCATTAAAATTATTGAGAAAGACTTTTGATTCATTTAAAAATATGATGATATGATATAATATATGGCACTATATTAACACTGAAATGGTCACCTCTATTTAAAATTCATTAGAATATCTAGTTTTCTATGTGGGAATTCATTGTATACATGTGCACTATTATAGTAACAATCTATAACTAGCGTCCTTAGGTTAGACTTTCTTCAAACTATGGGATTTCCACATGGTTAAGCCAAGGTAGGGTATGTCAGGGAATTTAGGATGGGGTTAATTAATTTGTTTATTGAATACCATTATGAAAAAAAATCATCAATCACCAAGTGGATTCGGTTCTATATTGTTTCCCTTAATCACCTTTGGACTCTATTATGAAATTTCATGTCTATTTTCCATGCAATTATTTTATTTAGACATGTTTTCCTCTTTTTTCAATGTTACTTTGATACTATTTTAATCTAAAATTTATATATTATGTATAATAGAATATAAATTGTTGTTTTAATTAAATAAAATATTGGTTTTGTAAAAATTGTTGTTTTTAAGAAAAATTTATCATGCATGATTTACTAAAAGAAAACATAAAAACCTAATTTGTATCATTATTTTAAAATCTACATGATTTTCCATCTCTATTAAATTTTTATTATTTTTATAGTGACCCTTGACTTATACACATATTGTTACATGATTTATAAAATAAATATCCAATAATCACAACCAAAAGATAGTGAGGAATGGTGTTTTTGAAATACTCTGTTCAAATTACATTTAAAAAAACAAAAAATAATATCTTTATTTTATTCTATTCAATTATCTTCAAAAATTTCGTTCATCACTTAAACCCATATAGGATAACTTTTGGAATATATAAAGTATATGGTTGAGCTATAGATCCTTGTTAGTGAATAAACATGATAATGAAGCTTGCCATATGAGTTAGAAGTCATAACATGATATCATATAAGAGAAGACAATTAATGATTATATAAATTCAAAACAAGAAAGAATGTGGAATCATGAGATCATAGAAAACTTCTAATTTTGGTAGTAACATATAACATGACATAAGCATAAGTCTAGGATAACTGTCATGAAATCATCACACGGTGGACAGAGAACCATCATTGATTAGTTTCATTCCCAAATCTCATACATACCATCTCATGAGACAAAAATAGTACTTTATGAATTTTTTTACTATTTGGTAACATCCTTTATAACATGTATATGATTTCATGTGACATAAAATAATATCAATCATAATGAATAATCATAAAAATTACCCATTAAAATAAATCGGTTACAAAATCATTCTTCAAATAAAAATGAAATAATATTCCAAACTGATTAAATGGTGAAGGGGAAGGTAATAATTTTGAACATTTATATCCGATTTCATAATTCAATGTCTTGAAATGTGGTGTTAATTTTAAAATAATGTCATCAATTCCCCTTAATTGGTTTGATTTTACAGAAGGAATTTTGAGAATTGAACATAAATCATGTATTTCTACATCAAAGGAAGGGATAATAAGACAAGTATTTATGTAATATACTTTTCTAAAAAATTAGTGGCATTTTATAACCTAAAATAGAAATATAATTTTCAATATATATAGAAATATCATATCCTAGAGAAAAATGGTTGTTTGAAGATATCACTTACCTTGGGTTATAGAATCCTCTTACACATGCACTTAATATACTAAATAATAAATTTAAATTCATTAATTACTTAATTCAGATCCTTATATATATATATATATGATTTAATATAATTTTAATATGTTCATTTATATACATTTAAAATAGATATAGTGGTTAATTTTAGGGTATTGGGGGTGTTCATTTCATGGTTCTAGGGGTAAATCACTCATTGATATTTGATGATGTTCATGTAAAATGAGACTAAAACTCTAAAATCTAAATTAAATAGTATCCATTTCCTTATATAAATTAAAATAGTCCCAAATATCCTTTTTTCAATCATAGGGATGATTCACTTAGTAAAAACATTAATGTTATATGGTTAGTTCCTTTAGGCCGTTTATCAATCCACATTAATTAGATTAATTTTATTTAGTAAAATAATTATTATAACATTAAATAATATAATATAATTTATAATATACTTATTATAATCATAATAAATCATAATATTATTTTTATAACAATCCTTTACTGTAGCGAGGAAGAATGTAGTGTGTTGGTCAATGAGGTAATTGAGCAGTGATATTATAAAAAAATTATTCATTTTAGAATATAATATTAGGAGTGTAGAAGATACATATTACACCATAATAATAACATGTTATTATATTTCAGATATTTATATTACTATTTCTATGTGCATGGATAACATGATGTGTTGGTAGACGAAAAATAAAATTAAAATATGTTAGTTGAGAATTTTGCCTCTTCTTTTGGCCACCTCCTCTTAGGATACCCCTTAAAGCACCATGAAATGGTAGTTGGATTAGACCATTAGAACAAGGAAATGGGGTAGAGTATTGAGAAGTTAATTGTGTGGAAAGTTTGAAATATCCAAGGCTTTGAAGTTGTGAGGATAAGGGGTTGTATTTATATGGGGAAGATAGGGATGTTTTTGAATATTTCATTAATTATTTTATTATTTTGACTCAATAATATCATTAGTACTAATTCTTGGGACTATATATAGTAAATTATGCATGTTTGTTTGAAATAAATGGTTATTACATCACTCAAAATTCAAAAATTATTATATTTACATTATAATTCTAAATATCTTAAATTTCCATATTTCACTGTTAACCAAAAAATAAACTATTTTAAAAAATACCAAAAATATCACCCTATCCATTTTTCAATGTTTAGATTCACAAAATAAATTAACTTTTATGAAAATAATTTTATAAATATGAGAAATTAATTTTTTCAATAAAATCATTATTTATTTTAGAAATATCCATTTTAATATTATGATCAATTTTCAAACACTTGGGAAAATTAACATATGTCATAAAAATTATATTATCATTATAATGCAACATTATATTAATTTATAAATTAATTTTTTTCAAATAAAATTTTAATTTATTCATTATATTTTTTTAAATAATAAAATAAAATATATATGATTTATAAAAATTCAAACACTTTTTCTATCATATTTAAAAAATATATTCATTTGTATCATGATATAAATATAACATTTTGTCAATTTATAAGATAGTTGAATATTATTTTAAATGTCTGTAAGATAGAATATTATTTTAATGGTATGGTTTTTATATCTTATAATCATATTACTATTTAAATAGTCATGTTACTGTTCTAATGTTCTGATTATTATTCCAATGATCAGATTTCTAAGAGTCATATGAGATCCCTGTATAGTATAAATACCACAAATTTAATTCATTATTAAATAAATTGCATTTTCTCTCATGTTTGTATATTTTAATTTTCAAAATTTATATTAAATTATTAATATTTTTTTCATTTTACAATTTTTTTCATGAGTGAAGTTATTCATGTGGATCAAGCAAATAAAAATATTCCTATTTTAGTTATAATTTTTTCTATTTTTTTATCCCATTATAATATTTTCAATTCATAACTCCATATTTATTCTCTAAATTTAATGATTAAATTATAATAATATTTATTGGGTTATATCACGTGGTTTATGTGAATTATATAATTTATATTACTAAATATGAAATAATTATATATTCATAAGGGAAATTTATTTGTAAATTTTTTGTGTCATCACATTTTTTCACCCTTATGAAATTTTACACTTTAGATTTTTTTACATATTAAGGTGAAAAAGTTGCGAATATTTTTTTCTCATAGATTCTCCAGTTCCCATGTCGCTACCTCATACTAATAGTTTTTCAAAGTACCTTGACAAGTTTAGTTGTCTTAATGAATAGAAATTTATCTATACGGTCCAATATCATTATAGGATACTCATCATAAGAGAGATCATTTTCAAATTTCTCCACCTATGAATTTAGTATATTAGAGGGGTAAGGAATGCACATTATCAATTGGGAAACATGGAATATGTCATGTACTTGAGAAAGGGTTAGTGTGAATTCTAATAGAGGGGACACCAATCTTATTTGATCAAGAATATAAAATGGGCCTATGTACATAGGACTTATCTTACCCTTCTTCCTAAATCTTAGGAAAGTCTTCCATGGAGATATATAGAAGAACACTTTATCTCTAACTTCAAAATTCTGGTCTCATTGATTATTTTTAGCATAATCTTCTATAAACTATGAGAAAACATGATTTGATAGTAAATGGTATAGACCATTTTTACCATTTCTATTACCATTTTATGTCCCAGTATATTTGTTTCACCATCTTCTTCCCAACACAAAGTAGTTCAACATCTCTTTCCAAAAAGGGATTCATATGGATCCATTTGGATACTAGAGTGGACACAATTATTTAATGAGAACATAACCAAAGTAATATATTGATCTCATCCTTATTTTAAGTCCATAGATCATGATATCAATATATCATATAGATTTTAGATAGTTATCTTAGACTTTCCTTAAATTTTGGGGTGATATTCCAACTAAAGTTCAACTCAATGTTCACATAATTTTTTAAACTCTTCTAGAACGTAGATGTAATTATCATATCTTGATTTCATACAATCAATAATGGTGCTGCTTATAAAATCCCCAAATCAGATATATACATAAATTAAAGTTAATAAAGTGAGAATTCATATCGAATGGTGATGAAATAAACACTCTTTGAATTACTATCCACTATAACCCATATAGGGTTATTTCTTATAGATGTGTTTGTAAGACTAGTGAAAAAGTCAATCGAGATTTTTTCCTATTTCCATATAGGTATGAGTAATTATTTAATCATTCCCATGGTATCATTCCTACTAGCCTTCACCTGCAAAAATACTATACATTTTTACATATATTCCAGGATGCCCTTCTCAATATTGGTTCACCATTAGTTATCATAGAGATCTCGATTATAAGGCCCCAGCCTTAAACCTTACTTAATCTTGAGTTATTACAAGATTACACATTGAGGATCTTTTTAGGTTTAGAGTTTTAGAGAATTAGATCATGAAACTTCCATTACATTCCACATTTAAACAAAGTGGTTACATAAAAGACAATATTCATTCTTCCCATCAACGGAAACATATTTAAAATAAAACATGGATTCTTTCTTGACACATCCTTGACACTATCATCACATCATGTACCTTTCCCTTGACCTGTGAAAAACATTTCAAAAACTTGGGATGAGCATAAAAAGCTCAGTAAGGGTTATAAAAAAATATAGAAAGGAAACATGAGTTCATATATACATATGAGTGAAATCATACTTTACCCATAAAACATAGGCACTTTACCATACCTCATAAAACCATGAATAAATCATAGAAATCATAAGACATAAAGGTAACTTGAGTCATTCATAACATTCTTACGTAGGGAGTAACCCTCTTGGTTACATTTGGAATACCCATCATAGTATATTCCCTAAATCTATTCAGAGAAACCTTAACGTTTCACTCCTTCATGTTACCCGATGCATTAGAGAGATACATCGGGCTCACCCGCCCTTAGTTTATCACGGAACCACCCGTATTCATAATAATTCCCAAGAACCTCAATATAATCGTATCACATAAAACATGAATAAAGGAAACATAACATTTCCCCCTTTCAATCACAAGATATCAATAAAACACATTGATATAAAAACATTATGAAAACTATTTTCAATACCAAAATAAAAGAAAAGTAAAACATGGTATTTATTTTTCTTTTAAAAAAGAAGGTATGGCTTGTAGAGGAAGCCAAAACTCAAATAATGGTCACGATGGTGGAGAAGTCATTGTCGCCGCATACGTATGACAAAAACATTCCCTTTTGTTGTTTCGTAAACGCTTAATATAAAAAATATTCCTTTTGAATAAACTTAAAATTCAAAGAGGTTTATACACTGTATAAAAGATGGTTGTGTATAAAACAAAATATGGCTCAACGAAAGGAGATTGAGACGGAGTCCCATACAAAGATGGTATCCTTGGTTTAAGGATAAATCAATTACATAATTATGTGTGAAAAACTAATACACCGTATATAAGTGGATATTAAGTGTAAAATAATCAAAGTTCATTCACACATATTCAAAGGATGACATATTCAATAACTACATGTTGAACCCAAAGAATAAAATTGGGTTAAGAAGTTCCCTTGACAGTCTAACAGCGTCACATCAAAATGAGTTGATGAGAGATAATAAAAAAAGGGTATCTCATCACTTGGACATAAAATTTACATCAATAAGGATATATGAGAACATATCCCAACATAACAATATGTAAATTAAAAGACCCAACAAAAGAAGTCTTTTAAAAAGAGGAGGGTGAAAGGTTCCCTTACCGACATGGGTATCTTTCGAAACGTACGCCCCGAGAAAGAAGGACAATACAACATTGATGTAAATACTAATAAATGAAATAATATTACACAATGAGTAAAATAATGGTCAGTACATACACCACTCAAAGGAAATTGTGGCAAATGTAGCATAAATCTCATGGGAATAAAAGTCAGATGAAAAATACCTTACGAAAACTCGGCAGCCTAACGGCACCACTTAAAACTTCCAAAAAAAATGGATTGATGAGATCAAATAGGGTATCTCATCACATTACAATAAAATTTACAGAAAGAGGAATATAAAAGAACATCCCCCATCATAACAAAGAGGAGCTTAAAAGAAGTGACATAAAGGAGAGTACTTAAAAAGAAAGAGAGAGGTTAGATCTCTTACGAAAATTCGGCAGCCTAACGGCGCCACTCAAAACATCCAAAATGGATTGATGAGAGTGAATAGGGTATCTCATCACATGAACATAAAAATTATAGTAATATTATTATAAAATAACATCCCAATAACAAGAAATATGAGCTTTAAAAGGAATGACATAAAAGAGTGTACTTCAAAAGAAAGAGTGGAGTAGGATACCTTACCTCGGGTCCGACTTGACTCGATCGTTCTTTAACATCCTGAATAATAAACTTGAGTTAATTTAAACTTTATTAAGAACCGTTTCATAGTTAATTATTCCTTTTATATCACTTATTTCCATATTATAAACATTATGTAATCATTTAAGTTAATAATGTTTGTTTTGTCGATATTTGGTTCTTAAGTCGAAAGTGGACTTCTTACAATTACATGTTGTTCGTGTGGTCAAATGTTCATTATATCAAGAATTATATTCATGATTTGGATATCAGATATATCATACATATCCATAATATACATGTATTTATAATATTACATAATCATTTAGAGGTAAGAAATGAAATGCACCGTTCATGGAGACGGTAAGTCGTACGTACGCATGAACGCTACTTTCATTTCTGTGTCTTATTAATGGAATTAAAACTAAATGAGAGTTATGTATATTTTAATTCCAGAACTATATTAATCATTTAGATGTATCATTCATCATATATATCCATTATATACATGTACATATAATAGTACATTACATTTGGGGATAAGAAATGAAATGCACCGTTCATGGAGACGGTAAGCCGTACGTACGCATGAACGCTACTTTCATTTATATTTCATATTTTTATGGAATGGAATAATAATGATATAGAGCTGTATTATAATTCCAGTATAACATCATATATAATAACTTTAAATCCATCCTTTATACATCCAACATATGGCATTAACGAATCACATCACTTTGAGGGGGCGCTAGTCCGCACTTCCTTAAATGAAGATATCGCGTTTACCCATAATGGAAAACATAAAGGTATGCCCAAAATTAAAATTAAAGAAGCTTAAGGAAAACATGAACATATTATATATCATATATAAATATAGTGTCATCTTAATGTCCACCTTTGAAGGTGTTAAAAGAATGTTGAACAATCATCGTTTCGGGAGGCCGAAATTCACCATCCACAGAAACAGTATGTTCTTTAACCATTAGATGTAGGTGTGTGAAAGTGTAGCTCGAATACTTCTTATAAAAAAATCCTAGTATATTTATTATACTGTAGTTGTTACAAAATAAATAAATAAAAAGAGTTTAGGGGGTTGGAGAAGAAAAATAAAACAAAATGACTCAAGTGAAGACATTACCTTAAAATCGGGTAACTCCCTTTGGTTTGAGCTCAAAGGCTTCCTTGGAAAGACTTCTGCCCAAAGTGAGGATTCAAGGAGTAAGATAGGGAAGTGGAGAGAAACAATGGTCAGAGGTTGGCCGAGCCAATGGCTTTGGGAGTGTGGGTAAGGAGGTAGAGGTGGGGGCCTTTTATAAGAGGAGAGGAGGGGCACTTTTGGAAGGTAAAGAAAAGTCACTTTATTTTAAAATGGTATTCGGATTTAAGAGGTCCCAAATTAATTTTTTTCGAGTATAAGGTGATAAGGGTTCTAAATCCACTCATCCAATAGGATTTGGACATCTTTAGGTCTTAGATATTACATTATCTTTCTATTTTATTTAAATCGTTAAATAATGAGGTCATCGCTGCATCATCATGATGTCATAAATAATTTAATTTATTTAATGTCTAAAAATTATAAAAAAAATACTATGATGTAGGAAATCTTATTATCTTTCCAATGAATATTTATAGTCAAAAATATGATTTGTATAACCCCATGTAAAAATTGTTTTAATAAAATATTTCATGTTTGTCTAATTTTTACTTTAACTTTAAATAAAAAGATATTAATGTCATTTTCCAAAGAATGTGGATTCATGGGGTTCCCAAGTTGACCCATGGGTTGTCTTGGTCGGCCATGACACATCCAATGAGGTTAGGACATGTGTCAAGTTCATTTCATATTATTAAAACATTATTTTTACCTTAAACTACACTAATTACTTCTAATCGTGATTAAAAACTTAATAAGTTACTATTCACCAAAAAAATATTTTTATCCCATTGAACCACATTTTACTTCTTAATGAAAACCATGTATGTCGGATTTTTGAAATTCAAAACACAAAGATGGCAAAATTTCATTTAAACAGAAAAATCAGTTTTTATAAGTACCACTTAGTGGTTTCACTATTCATCAAAAATTGAAGTTTTTCTGAAAAATCCCAAAAATTCACCATAAGCTATATTTGATATTCCAAATTCAAAAACGAAGTCTATTTTACAAAATTCAAAACATATAAGTCACATTAATTAATTTAATAATTAATTCCTGCTGTCAGAGCAAATAGCGTGTTTTTATTAAACAATAAGTATCAAAAGATTGACACTAGTTTAAGTCTGATTTCAAAGTGAAATTAATTCCAACGACCACTATTGGATTTAATGGTAAAAATATATTCTAATTTAACTTTAAAACCAATTCAAAAGATAATCTAATCATATAAATAAATTATATGAAAAAGAGGTTTTGAATTAAAATACAACATTTTACACTATTCATTAAAAAATGAACTTTATCAGAAAGATACCAAAAATTTACACAAAGTAAATTTTTATGTCCCAATTCTTAAGAAGAGTTTTATTTGGTCCAAAGGTATGTATAAGAGTGAACAAAACTATATTTAATGACGGTTCTCCATCAAAAGGCGATAAGTGAACCTTTAGTGAAAACTAGGGCATATACGCCTAAAATTGAATTCTTTCCGTATTTTATGCCTTTATCTTTTATTGGATAAATGTAAAAACATTTAAAAACATATATAATAATATTTTATTTATTTATATCCATTCCCGCCAATACAACGGCTACATGTTAACTACCATTTAAAATAATATTATTTTATTATTAGAGTGCAACGTATGATTCTCAAGAAACTCGTTGTTCTGTGTTGGGTACGCCATCGAGCATAGCGTCCCCTTTAAAGTAATATTAATATTTTATTCAAAAATATGGATAAATATGAAATTTTCATATTCTTTATTTACCTGGGGTGTTACATCCTTCCCCCCTTTTGGGAATTGCGTCCTCGCAATTTTTAAAATTGAGCTTGGAAACATCCTTGAAAGTCCCACATCGGAACAAGAGTCGGTAAAACAATCACTTTAAAATAAAGGAAGATAAGTACAGAGGTCACCCGAGTTAACCCATACTATGATTCCATGTAGAAAAACATGGACATGGAAGAAAAATCAAAGGGTCATGTTCTTGAGGGTGAGTGATAGTAAACATGTCTAGGAGAAAGATAACCATAAGAAAATCACAAACTTGTGATGGGTTAAACAATATTCGATTCCCCAGTAGGAAATGTTAATGGACAACATTTTTATTTTAAGTTACTTTTTATTGAGGAATTTATTCATAAGGAAACATAATCACTTATCATGTTGACATTCAACTTTTATTAGATTCCTTACACAGACTAATATTTTCTCCAAAAGACGATTATTTAAGAAGACTTGTTCACATTAAGAGTACTATAATCAACTTCTAGAGAATCACCTAATCCATAAAAGACAACTATATACTTCCCATGTATTTAGACTTTAACCAAAACCAAAACCAAAAAGGTTAGTACAAGATCAGATAATCCAGAAAAGGATAACCCTTTAAAAAGAAAATCTATGCTTAATCTCCAAAATTTGTCCAACAAAACCCAAAGTTCAACGAGGACCATCCGATAAACAATTTGTCCATAAAATTCTTCAAAGTAAACCAATCTAAGATTGAAACCCAAATATTTGAAGGATTTAGTCACATAGTCTTCCAAGTTAAATCGTAACATTTATCTCCAAACAACATCAGTTGCTCCTAAAGTCTCGTATTGAAAAGTAATTAACCTAATCACATATCCTCCATGATAGGATAATCATTTTCATAAATAACCCAAAATCAACTTACTCTTAATTCATAAAATCATATAACTAAAAATAATCAGTCAAACTAACTAGGGACTTCACGCAGTCCAGTGGTAGGCGATAAATACCAGTCACACTTTGGTTGTGGGTTCGATTCCCGCAGCTTTGTCCGACGCGACGGGTAGTCACACGGTCTGCGTGTTGTCCCTTTTTCCAAAACTATATAATTCTCAAATCATTCCCCAAAAGAGATAAAATCATCAAAAATAACCATAACATAATTTAACCTCAATTTTATCTCATGCCTTTCACTTCCATCATAACATATAGTAACCCATAATTACCTCAAAAGTAAGGATCATATAAACTCTAATGGTTACCTTTATAATTATTACTTGAACTTCCGCATCTATTGGTCATCTCGTACATGATGCATTAAAGATCATACCAAGGTTCAAGTGGTTTATCATGACTCCTTGATAGTTGGTTTAGAACAACCACGAGTTTCCTCATTGAATCCCCCATTTTATCTAGTATCTTAATCATAGAACCACCACAGTTTCCTTCAAACCTGTTGTCTCTTTGGTGCCTGCTAGATCCATCCATTTACTAAAACCAAAAAGGTTAGTGTGAGTATATCAACATAACCATCATGTACTAATGAGTAAGATAAACACAAAGATATACTTACTCATTCACTTTATCTAAAAATTATGACACTTTCTAAAATCCTAGCCAATATGGTAATGTCACTTATGCTTAAAGAATACCCTAACCTCTAAAGTTATCTAAACAGACCTTTGATACCAACTATAAGGCCCCAGCCTTAAACCTTACTTAATATTGAGTTATTACAATATTACACATTGAGGATCTTTTTAGGTTTAAAGTTTTAGAGAATTAGATCATGAAACTTGCATTACATTCCACATTTAAACAAAGTGGTTACAAAAAAGACAATATTCATTCTTCCCATCAAAGAAAACATATTTAAAATAAAACATGGATTTTTTCTTGACACATCCTTGACATTATCATCACGTCATGTACCTTTCCCTTGACCTGTGAAAAACATTTCAAAAACTTGGGATGAGCATAAAAAGCTCAGTAAGGGTTATAAAAAAATATGGAAAGGAAACATGAGTTCATATATACATAAGAGTGAAATCATAATTTACCCATAAAACATAGGCACTTTAACATACCTCATCAAACCATGAATAAATCATAGAAATCATAAGACATAAAGGTAACTTGAGGCATTCATAACATTCTTACATAGGGAGTAACCCTCTTGGTTACGTTTGGAATACCCATCACAGTATATTCCCTAAATCTCTTCAGAGAAACCTTAACGTTTCACTCCTTCACGTTACCTAATGCATTGGAGAGCTATATCGGGCTCACCTGCCCTTAGATTATCACGTAACCACCCGTATTCATAATAATGCCCAAGAACCTCAACATAATCGTATCACATTAAACATGCATAAAGGAAACATTACATTTCCACCTTTCAATCACAATATATCAATACAACACATTGATATAAAAACATTATGAAAACCATTTTCAATACCAAAATAAAAGAAAAGTAAAACATGGTATTTATTTTTCTTTTAAAAAAGAAGGTATGGCTTGTAGAGGAAGCCGAAACTCAAATAATGGTCACGACGGTGGAGAAGTCATTGTCACCGCATACGTACGACAAAAACATTCCCTTTTGTCATTTAGTAAATGCTTCGTGTAAAAAATATTCCTTTTTAATAAACTTAAAAGTTAAAGGGTTTTATACACCGTATAAAAGAAGGTTGGGTATAAAACAAAATATGGCTCAACGAAAGGAGATTGAGACGAAGTCCCATACAAAGACGGTATCCTTGGTTTAAGGATAAATCAATTACATAATTATGTGTGACAAACGAATACACCAAATATAAGTGGATATTAAGTGTAAAATAATCAAAGGTAATTCACACATATTCAAAGGATGACATATTCAATAACTACATTTTGAACCCAAATAAATCGAAATTGGATTAAGAAGTTCCCTTGATAGCTTAACGGTGTCACATCAAAATGAGTTGATGAGAGATAATAAAAAAAGGGTATCTCATAACTTGGATATAAAATTTACATCAATAAGGATATGTGATAACATATCCCAACATAACAATATGTAAATTAAAATACCCAACAAAAGAAGTCTTTTAAAAATAGGAGGGTGAAAGGTTCCCTTACCGACATGGGTATCTTTCGAAACATACGCCCCGTGAAAGAAGGACAATAAAACATTGATGTAAATACTCATAAATGAAAAAATATTACACAATGAGTAAAATAATTGTCAGTACATACACCAATCAAAGGAAATTGTGGCAAATGTAGCATAAATCTCACGGGAATAAAATTGAGATGAAAAATCCCTTACGAAAACTCGGCAGCCTAACGGCGCCACTTAAAACATCCAAAAAAATGGATTGATGAGATAAAATAGGGTATCTCATCACATTACAATAAAATTTACAGAAAGAGGAATATAAAAGAACATCCCCTATCATAACAAAGAGGATCTTAAAATAAGTGGCATAAAGGAGATTACTTAAAAAGAAAGAGATAGGTTAGATCACTTACGAAAATTCGGCAGCCTAACGGCGCCACTCAAAACTTCCAAAATGGATTGATGAGAGAGAATAGGGTATCTCATCACATGAACATAAAAATTACAGTAAGAGTAATATAAAATAACATCCCAATAACAAGAAAGATGATCTTTAAAAGGAATGACATAAAAGAGTGTACTTAAAAAGAAAGAGTGGAGTAGGATCCCTTACCTCGGGTCCGACTTGACCCGATCGTTCTTTAACGTCCTGAATAATAAACTTGAGTTAATTTCCACTTTATTAAGAACCTTTTTCTAGTTCATTATTCCTTTTATATCACTTATTTCCATGTTATAAACATTATTTAATCATTTAAGTTAATAATGTTTGTTTTGTCGATATTTGGTTCTTAAGTCGAAAGTGGACTTCTTACAATTACATGTTGTTCGTGTGGTCAAATGTTCATTATATCCAGAATAATATTCATGATTTGGATATCATATATATCATACATATATAGAATATACATGTATTTATAATATTAAATAATCATTTAGAGGTAAGAAATGAAATGCATCGTTCATGGAGACGGTAAACCATACGTACGCATGAACGCTACTTTCATTTCTGTGTCATATTAATGGAATTAAAACTAAATGAGAGTTATTTATATTTTAATTCCAGAACTATATTCATCATTTAGATGTATCATTCATCATATATATCCATTATATACATGTACTTATAATATTACATTACATTTGGGGATAAGAAATGAAATGCACTGTTCATGGAGACGGTAAGCCGTATGTACGCATGAACACTACTTTCATTTCTATTTCATATTTTTATGGAATGGAATAATAATGATATAGAGGTGATTATAATTCCATTATAACATAATATATAATAACTTTAAATCCATCCTTTATACATCCCACATATGGCATTAACGAATCACATCACTTTGAGGGGGCGGTAGTCCGCACTTCCTTAAATGAAGATATCGTGTTTACCCATAATGGAAACCATAAAGTTATGCCCAAAATGAAAAATACAAAAGCTTAAGGAAAACATAAACATATTATATATCATATATAAATATAGTGTCATCTTAATGGCCACCTTTGAAGGTGTTAAAAGAATGTTGAACAATCATCGTTTCGGGAGGCCGAAATTCACCATCCACGGAAACAGTATGTTCTTTAACCATTAGATGTAGGTGTGTGAAAGTGTAGCTCTAATAATTCTTATAACAACATCCTAGTATATTTATGATACTTTATTTTTTACAAAATAAATGAATAAAAAGATTTTAGGGGGTTGGAGAAGCAAAATAAAACAAAAGGACTCATGTGAATACATTACCTTAAAATCGGGTAACTCCCTTTGGTTTGATCTCAAAGGCTTCTTTGGGAAGACTTCTGCCCAAAGTGAGGCTTCAAGGAGTAAGATAGGGAAGTGGAGAGACAAAATGGGCAGTGTTTGGCCGAGCCAAAGGCTTTGGGAGTGTGGGTAAGGAGGTAGATGTGGGGGCCTTTTATAAGAGGAGAGGAGGGGCACTTTTGGAAGGTAAAGAAAAGTCACTTTATTTTAAAATGGTATTCGGATTTAAGAGGTCCTACATTGATGTGTTTCAA
This sequence comes from Viscum album, assembly GCA_963277665.1. Taxonomy (NCBI): domain Eukaryota; kingdom Viridiplantae; phylum Streptophyta; class Magnoliopsida; order Santalales; family Viscaceae; genus Viscum; species Viscum album. Next base: position 1,648,160,034 of record OY728163.1, read on the forward strand.
GGATAAGGTGATAAGGGTTCAAAATCCACTCATCCAATAGGTTTTGGACATGTGTAGGTCTTAGATATTACATTATCTTTCCATTTTATTTAAATCGTTAAATAATGAGGTCATCGCTGCATCATCATGATGTCATAAATAATATAATTTATTTAATGTCTAAAAATTATATAAAAAATACTATGATGTAGGAAATATTTTTATATTTCTAATTAATATTTATAGTCAAAAATCTGATTTGTATAACCCCATGTTCAAATTGTTTTAGTAAAACATTTCATGTTTGTCTCATTTTTACTTTAACTTTAAATAAAAAGATATTAATGTCATTTTCCAACAAAAGTGGCTTCATGGGGTCCCCAAGTTGACCCATGGGTTTTTTTGGTCGGCCATGACACATAAAATGAGGTTAGGACATGTGTCAAGTTCATTTCATATTATTAAAACATTATTTTTACCTTAAACTACACTAATTACCTCTAATCGCGATTAAAAACATAATAAGTTACTATTCACCAAAAAAATATTTTTATCCCATTGAACCACATTTTACTTCTTAATGACAACCATGTATATAGGATTTTTGAAATTCAAAACACAAATATGGAAAAATTTCATTTAAACGGAAAAATCAGTTTTTATAAGTACCACTTAGTGGTTTCACTATTCATCAAAAATTGATGTTTTTCAGAAAAATCCCAAAAATTCAGCATTAGATATATTTGATATTCCAAATTCACAAATGAAGTATATTTTACAAAATTAAAAACATATAAGTCACATTAATTAATTTAATAATTAATTCCCGCTGTCAGAACAAATAGCGTGTTTTTATGAAACAATTAGTATCAAAAGATTGACACTAGTTTAAGTCTGATTTCAAAGTGAAATTAATTCCAACGACCACTATTGGATTTAATGGTAAAAATATATTCTAATTTCACTTTAAAACCAACTCAAAATATAATATAATCATATAAATAAATTAGATTAAAAATAGGTTTTGAATTAAAATACAACATTTTACACTATTCATTAAAAAAATGAACTTTATCAAAAAGATACCAAAAATTTACACAAAGTAAATTTTGATGTCCCAATTCTTAAGAAGTTTTTTATTTGGTCCAAAAGGATGTATAAGAGTGAACAGAACTATATTTAATGACGATTCTCCATCAAAAGGCAATAAGTGAACCTTTAGTGAAAACTAGGGCATATACGCCTAAAATTGAATTCTTTCCGTATTTTATGCCTTTATCTTTTATTGGATAAATGTAAAAACATTTAAAAACATATATAATCATATTTTAGTTATTTCTATCCATTCCCGCAAATACAATGGCTACATGTTAACTACCATTTAAAATAATATTATTTTATTATTAGAGTGCAACGTAAGATTCCCAAGAAACTCGTTGTTGCGTGTTGGGTACGTCATCAAGCATAGTGTCCCCTTTAAAGTCATATTAATATTTTATTCATAAATATAGATAAATATGAAAATGTCATATTCTTTATTTACCAGGGGTGTTACATCGATACATCTGTATACTCCCTGGGTGAATAGAGAATTCAATCACTGTTCATTATTCAACAACTACTTCTTTATCATAGGATTTGATGTTATACATATTTGTGAACCAAATCATACTACTCATTCTAAATAAATTTTAATTACAAGGATTCCCCTTTACATGTAGTATTCTCCTTCTTCAATATTACTACATCATCACTTTTAGTATCTTTTATCTTCTCCAGGAGTGATGGTTGATAAATAATTTGAGAAAGGAATGATGATGTTTATTCCCTTATGAATCTCATGTATATACATTAAAAGTCACACAAGAATACATCCTTTTCAATTCACATCATTGATATTGTTATAATATCATTTCTATATTACTCAAATTAAAACTTTTTTTACCTTCCAAATATCGTAGTAGATTTTGTAGTCATAGTCCCTCATTAACTCTAAAAAACTCACTAAAACATACTAAGATAATTATTTGTGAAAGTATTTTTTGGCTCTTACAATCCATATATATTTCAAATTATTTCCATAAAAATAATTATGCTAGATTATTAATAAAAATATAACTGTATAAAACTATAGAACCTGCGTTGGATAGTTTTTTCATGAAATTTCAACTTCCTTGAGTTTTAGGGCATCACATTATATATTTTAACCATTATAATTATATATGACATCTTTTAATAATCTATATATATAATAATAATTTCCCCACTTACGGGTAGTGTATGTACTAGTGTAGTAATAATCCTCTATTTCAATTCCTTGAAGCTCAATTCACATTATTCATCCAAGAAAAACATTCACCACTTCTGAGTTAACATGCTTAGTATGTTTTAAAATTGTGATAATTCTTTAATAAATCATTTTCAATTCCTAGTTAGACAATGAAAACTTTGAATCTCTATTAAAGATGTTGTTGTGGGCCACTCTAGAATTTCTATTTTCTTAGAGGGGTCCCCATAAATCCCTTTGTTAGTGATAGCATGCCCCAATAATAATAATTTCTTTATCTAGAACTCACATTTACTATAATTTTCATATATATTATCCTTTCCCCAAATACTTTATTTCAATATTTAAATGCTACCCATGGCCCCCATACTTTTAGATGATACTTTTATAACATCTATAAAAAATGTTTTTGAGGTGATCTCAATAGAATCAATTCATTAATTCCAATAATATTCTTGTCGTATTAGTCATTCATAAGGGAATGACTATGAACTCATATTTTCCATAAATTGTCCAAAAGGTAGTCTTGGGAATATCTTCCTTCATCACCTTTAATTTTTTATATCCTAACCAAATGAACACCTTAAAAAACATTAGGCTCCATTTAGTTTGTTGAATAATTAATCAATCCATTAAATGTGATACTTGTTCATTTTCATGTTTTTTTTGAGTTCATGATAATCAATGTAGCTGAAAATTAACTCATACTTCTTTTTAATAAAAAGGACCAGTGCACCCCATGGAGAAACACTCAGTAATATAAAACCCTTTTCCTAAATCTCTTTTAATTAATTCTTATGTTATTAAAAATAAATTGTTTTCATTCTCTTAGTATTATTGGATATGGGTAGGGATCCAAGAAAATGTTGAATTGGAAAATCAACCACTTAGTCCAGAGGAAGACTAGGAAACTATTTAGGGAATAAACCTGGATAGTTCCTCACAATGGGAATTTCTTATAGTGTGATTTTATAATTTTTCTCAATCATTTGAGATAGATATTATTTCTCATAAAAAATAATTTTTATTCAAGATAAGAATATTCCAAAGGAGATTCATGTACCTCCTTAAACTTTTATATAATCTGAGTTTCACTCAAGATGTGAACAATGATATCACTCTATAAATATTTGATGTTGGATTTATATAAAGATATAAAATCTATTCCTAATATATCATCAAACACCAAAACATTAAATATAATAATATTTTTTGGGAGATACAGTCAATATAAGTTTACATGGGAGGAGTCATATACATGGGATGGAACTATTTACCCATTTATTATTATCACAAATATTTAAAATTCCTTTTTTTAGGTGGTGTTTAAATAGTTAATATTAAATTTCAAGATATGATATATTGTTTAAAATTGGAATCAAATACAATTTTATCTATTCATGAATGAATAATTATCATACCTATTAATATATCATTATCATGATCCACCTCAATAATAGAGATTAATATTCCCTTCCTTAACCTCTAGGCCTTGGATCATTTTATCATTTATTATATCTGATAACCCCTAGTTTATTTCATTGGTTCCCATAATTCATAGATTTTTTGTAGTTTAAATAATACACCATAGGCTAATTTTTTATCTGAGCATTATTTTACTCTATCATATTAGTGGGATTCATCATATCCATTTTATCATTGGATATCCTGGTGTACCTATTTTAAAAATTTGAATCATCTCTTGGTTCCCTTAATGTTGTTTTTGATGTACTTTCTCCCACATTTTTAACACATGGAATGTTGGGTTTCTATTCTATGTGTGATTTATCCATCGATCCTCTGAAATTAAACCCTATTTTAGGCTTTTTATCTCAAGGACCACAATACAACAGAGATTCACCAATAACCCTTTGGGACTTATGGCTACAATGGACAATCACTCTATAGCTATAAAATAATTGAATTAGTAAATATTTTTATTGAATTTACCTTAACCCTCTAAATAAACAATGCAAATTAATTTTAGTTTTGATGATATGGATGAAGGTGTACTATGAATGCCTTAAGATGTTTTTTATACACCCTAATAAACTAATTTTACTTTTGTTTCAATTCAAGGAACTCCATTTTTATTTTTTTGGGGTATTTTTAGTAAAATATTTATTGAAAAAAAATTTCTTAAAATCATTCCATTCTAGGTATTCAATTTCCACATTGGAATTTATGTTCATAGTCGGTGTCTACCACTAATTAGATTCCCCTTAATGAAAACAAGCAATGAGAATAAATTTATTGTATCCTATAAATTGGTGAACATATAATATATACTCAATTGAGTTAATCCATTATTCTGTGATGAGGGTATTGTAAAATACCCTAATGTTAGGAGTCCTTTGTTAGATAAAAATACTTAATTTTGTCTTTACCCTTCTTATGAGGAGGTAATTCCACACTAATAATGTAATTATTCATAACATGAGTCTGCTGAGTGAGTAATGCAATGATTATCTTACCACCCACTCACAGAAAATGAGTTATATCATTAGAGAAATCATCACATTTCCTATCATGTTGGTTCTTAGCATGGTTTCTCCAATTTTCAACCATTAACAAAAATAATGCATATTAAAAAATGGAACAGAATACATAAAATAAAAATTATATAAATATGGAAACTATGAAAATATAATAAATAAATTATAAATAAAATATATATCTTAGTATATGATTATTTTGGTTTTAATCTAGTTTATCCAGGGTAATGTATCGTGTTAGGTTTTCTAACCTATTATTTTATTCAATTTCACTATATTGATTAATAAAGTGTTTGTGAATTTTCTAAATATATTTCTTGTGTGTTCCAAAATAGGTGTTCATCAAGTGATATTTGTGGTAAACTAAATAATGATCAATTTAATACCCAATTATTCATATTCAAGGTTATTACCCCTATTTACAATAATACAAGATCCACATCTGCAAGTAGTATCTTGAAAAGGATATAATTTTTTGAAAACATATCTCTATATAATTCACCATGATCTCAAGATATTATCTTATACATTGTATTATACATATGGTTTCCATGAAATTATTCTATCCTTAATACCTTAAAACATATATACCTTTCTATAATACCAACTAAAGTCACCCAATACTTTTACACATAGTATTACATTATTTTAAACATAAAACATCCAATAATAATAATATAAAGATCATGAGGCCTAGTTTATTTAGAAGGATAATTAAATAATAAATAAAAAAGAATCTAAAACACAAAATATTTATTTTATTATACTTAATTTAATATAAAAAGTTTTTTTATATGCTAAAACTTCATAATATAACATTGGGAATACATTAAAGAAAGGGGTGACCTATAAATATCAATAAGGGAATAAACATGGTAATGAAGCATAAAAAATGAGTTAGACGACATAACATGATATATTAAAAGGAAAGGTTCATGAATAATCATGTGGTGGAATAACATGAAAATAATCGAACCATAATTACATGGAAACAATGGAATATTGTAGCAACATATAACATGACATAAGCATTAGTCAAGTCAAACATCCAAGACAACATCACAAGGTGGACAAAGTCCCATCTAGGATTATGTTCTCCCCCTAATCACACATGTACTACCACATTCAAAAATAAAATTACTAAATTCATTGGGTCGCTATTTTGGAACACCCAATATAACATATATATTCTTAAATAGTCTAAAAATTGATATCAAACACAAGTCATAAAAATAAGAATTACTCATGGAAAGAAATGAATTGTATAATCATTCCCCAAATCATAATCAAAGGATATTTAAAAAAAATCAAATCAGAAGAATTAATAAAACTTTTTGGATGTACAAATCTGATTTCATAAGCATAGGTCTCTAAATATAGTGTTAATTTTAAAATAATTTCATGATTAAGTGATATAAAATATTCCCTTAATCGAGTTTGACTTTAAAGAAGTAATTTTAAGAAATGAAGTTAAGGAATATATAAATCCATAAAATGAAGAGACAATAAGCTATGTGTACATGTTATATATATATATACATAATTTAGAGTAATTACATAACATAAAATAGAGATATAATGTGAGTTAGAGAGAGAAAGTTCATAACCTAAAGAAAAAGGGTGGTTCGAAGAGATCTCTTACCATAGGTTCCATAATCATTCTGAACATTCACTTAATGTATATGATAACCAAATTAAATCAATTAATTACATAATCCAAAAAATACACTTATATTCAATTACTATTGTTTTATTTTGTTCATTTATAACTATATCAAGGAGATAAAATGTTTATTTTTATTGTTTCGAGGATATTTTCTTCATTGTTCGAAGGTCAAATCACTCATGGATATTTAATGATATTATTGTAAAATGGGACTAATAATATATAATTGATATGAAATAGTAATTATGTACTTACATAAATTTAAATATTCCCCAATATCCTTTTATATTCTAACATAGGGATGATTCACTTAGTAACAAATTTATCATTATGAACTTAGTTTATTTATCCTGTTTTACAAACCATCATGATCAAGAATCATTTTATTTAGTTAAATTATTATCAAAATATTAAATAACATTAAATAAGTTATAATATATATATATTATAATCATAATATACCATAATGATATTTTTATTACCATCCATGAATGTGGTAGTGAAAACGAAGTGTGTTTTTCATAGAGGCGGTAAACCAACCGTATTCGAAACAAAGTTTTTTGTTTTAGAATATAATTATGTGATTTTAGAATATAGGTTTTACACAATAATAATAAAATATGATTATATATTGTATTTATATTACTTTGTATAATTTTATGGACAACATGAGGGGTGGTAGAAGAAAAATAAAATTAACTGTGTAGTCAATAATTTTACCTCTTTCTTTGAATGCCTCATCGTAGGATACCCCTTAAAGATCCTTGAAATTGTTTTTGGATGATAACATAAGAATTAGAATGAGGTGGACAGTATTAGGAAGGTAATTGGGTATAAATTTTGAAATCTTAAATGATTAGAAGTTGTGAGGAGAAGGGGTGGATAATATTTATAATGGGATGAGAGGGGTGGTTTGGACATTATATTCATTAGTTAATTATGTTATCTCTAGACTATCAAAAGTAATTATTATTGGGACTATATATAGTAACTAGTGTATTTTGGTTCAAAATAATATGTCATTACAACACCCATGACTGAAAATTTTTTGTATTTAGCTTATAGTTTCAAATTACGTATTTTACCATATTCCACTATTCACCAAAAAATCAACTATTTTGAAAAAATAAAAAAAAATAATGCTCATATTTTTTAATTTTTACATTCATGAAATGTAATCAAGTTTGTGAAAATAATTTTCCAAATTTTCCAAATTTTATTTTTTCCTAAAATCCTTTTTTTTTAATTCTGATTTTACTATTATGATCAATTTTCTGACCATTTGATACATTAGTTAAGATCTCAATAAATTTTATTATCATTATAATTAAAAATAATATAAATTCGAAAGAAAATTTCTAATAAGTTATCTTTCTTTTAAATAATTGTATTGTTCATAAATATTAAAAAATAAGATATATGTTTTACTAAAATATGACTAATTATTTCATCATTTTCCAAACATTTATTTCCTCGTATTGTTATACAGATATTCTATATTATCATTTTATAAGATATCTAAATATTTATATTCACTTCTATATGTGAGGATACCATTCGAATAGTCAGGTTACTATTCATAACTATGAGATTACTATTTAAATGGTCAAGTTACTATTCTAAAATTCATATTATTATTCCAATGATCAGATTTTTAATAGTCATATATGATCCATAATTCCTATAAATAAAAAATGTATCAATCATCCTTCATTCACTTCTATTTTCTCTCATGATTAAATATTTTTAATTTTAAAATTTACATTTCTTCACTACTATTATGATTCATTTCAATATAGTTATTCATTAAAGAAGTTATTCTGTTTGATAAAGCCTGTCCAATTTTTCATATTTTAATTTTCAATATTTTTCCTTTTTTATTCCATTGTAATATTTTCTATTCTTATATATATGTGTGTGTGTGTATTATCTAAATTTAATGTTTAAATTATAATAAAATATTTATTGTATTATCATGTAGTGAATATGAATTATATAATATTATTTTACTAAAGCTGACATAATTTTATATTCATCAGGGAAATTTAATTGACAAAATTATCAATTGTTACACATTGGTTCGATGGGTGATTACCTACTGGGATTTTTTCACACACCAATATATAATAGAGGTTTATAAGGTTTCTCATCATATTAGATATTCAAATATCATTGGGTTTGTGCTTTGGTGGAGGTGTGTGTGATGTTTCCAAACTGAAACATAGATTTGTTAGTGGTTTGGTATCTTTTTCTGTATGTCATTTTTATCAGAAATCAAATTTTTTATATTACCGTATTTCTTTTACTATAGGATATCTCTATTTTTTCATTATTAGGATTATTTATATTATTCCCCCATTTTATTTTTATTTTTTTGTGTGAAATTGTTTCCACATCATTGTTATTAATTCTTAGGTTTTAGTCACACCTATGAGGATTGCTAATTCCCTTCGGAAAATTGGTGAATTTATTTGGATGATGGTTTTGATGGTATTCCAGTTCAGTTCATTATAAAAGGTTCTCATTTCTAATACCATTCCAACCATCGACATAGTGATTAAATATGAATCTTGAACCCCTGGTATACTGATAATATAGTGTATAATACTCTATTTGGTATACTTAATGGTCTATCCAACAAAAAAACTCTATTTCTGTCCAATGAGAATATTTAAAATATTTATGTTCAACACTACCCATTTTATCCTTAACAATTCATCGCAGACTATAATACATCACAGTAAACATCATTTAGGGATAACTCAAATCCATACTTGGAGAGGTCAATTATCATTTCACTTTATGAAATATCTTGTTCTAGAGTGAAGGAATTAAAATTTTTAGACTTCATTTTTTATAAAATGATGTGTTGTATATTCCTAAAAAATTTAAGAATACTAAAAAACCTTGATTGCGAACCCATTTAATCATATATGATATGATACACCACAATATATGCCTTATGTTTACTATGTTTTTAGTGTTTTATTAAAATCATTATATCTTTATATAATTCCTTTTATATATCTATGTGACAATATGATAAAATACTCACACTAAACTCTTTAGTGAGTAACATATATGAATATTTTTTGTTTAATTAATGGTTATAATTCGAAATCAAATTCATAATATTCAATTCATTGATCACAATATTGAAAACCCCTTACATCACAAAATCTAATGTTGTAATTCTACTAAATTATATCCAGTACCTAGAAATATTAATGTGATCATCATCCTCATATTGGAATGATTCTATTCAAATTTTTCCTTTGAGATTATTTATAGCAAAATGTAATAATTTCCATTAATATTTTCTTTATATGCATGTCCAAAACTCATATAGGATAAAAAGTAATATTCATATTCATTACATTAACTTAATGTTTCTATTTTAATTTTTATTCACCAATATATTCTAAACACTTTTACAATATTATGTAAAATTCACTTTCAATGTTGATTGTCTCAGTCATTTATTTTAAGTACATAGGTAAATTGAAGTCAAAATATACTCTCAATAGCATCTTAAAAGTTATATTCTCTTAAAAATGTAAATCTGTGATACACAAACTATTTTTTATAAAATAAAACATAATTTCATTAACATGGATATTAAAAAATTATTAATAAACATATATTTTACGGTATTCTGTTATTTTGGATTATTATTCTAAAAGAAGACATTATTCTTTAAAATATTCCACTATATGTGGCGGGATCTATTTATTTTATTTTTTAATAAATATTTTTTATAAAATAATTTTATCCTAGATATAAAACCTTTTATCCTTACTATATTTTCATCCATATAAGAGAATATGATGAGTTTAGAACCATGTGCATCAAAAAAATTCTCTCATGTAGTCATCAAATAAATATTGTTTGCAAGAATATTTTTCATATAAGAGATAAGAAACCATATTTCAAACGCACATCTTTTATTCTATATTTATCAAAGAATTTATGTAATCTCTTACATCTAATTCATTTATGTAAAAAATATTTCCCCATTAATTGAATTCTAACTTCTTACATTATCCATCACGTCTTCATCAATTTTGAACTCCTATATATATCCAAAAAAAATTAATGACTATTTAGAAACATATATCCTTCAAAATATAATAAGTGAATTCTATAACATTAATACATGGTGTTGAATCTCTATGGAGTTTCTTACACCCCTTTATGTGTTCTACATAGTTTATCCTCTAGTGAACTTGTTCACCATAATATAAGCACTACCCATTCCTTTTCTTCTATTTAGATAGTGGTGAGGACTCTCTATAAATATTTATTTAATCTATTTGTGGGTATCATGTTTTTGAGGTCAATTTAAATATAGATAAATATCTATTTAATTTTAATATTTTAATCATCAATATATAGTATGATTTATTTAGGTTTCTTGATTAATATCTTTTATAATTAATCACCATTCATGTATATTGATTTGATGTCAATTTGGAATATTTTTCATTGTTTATACATTATATATAAAAAACCAATACCTCATGTCTTGATTAATGAAATAATATTTCATTTAAATGGATATATTCTCTTGTAACAAATCATCCTCGATTGAATAGGCCTTTCAACCAAACTGTTCCACCCATATTATTGTTGTGTGTTCTTGATAACCTCATGATGGAAACCAGTTTCAAGGTATCACTTTTAAACATATGGGAGTGATTCCACTATCAAGAAAAACTACCATCAACAATGGGGTCTAACTAGGAACTCGACATGAGGTCTCTATATATTATATAACCCTACCAAAATTAATAAGAAAAACTAAACAACAATAATAAAAAATGTCTTAAAAAATAAATAATAACCAAATTTTTATTCCAAAAAATGAAATTATATAAACCCTTATAAACTAATATATTACAATCCACAATAATGAAACTATGATAATAACCAATTTTGGATCCCAAATAGGTTGATACACAACATGACCCAATCGGTCCGTCAAACTCAAGAAACAATATACAGCATCACCATGTGACTCTTATGTCACCACCATGAACCCAATAACACCTTATAACCATTATAGAGTTGTAAAAAACCAATCTATAATTCATTTCCTGAGAACCTATGGAAAAACAGAAGATAGAATACCCACCAATATGTGTGTGTGTTGCGAACCAAAGGTCTGTAGGATACCACCACGTTTCTATTACATTCCTTTATTGAAGAATCCAGGTTTACCTATTTGAAAATAATAGAAAAATATGTTTTCATTTCCCATAGAAAATGGAAATAAGACTTAAAATACCTTCTATCATTTGTTAACATACACCATTTATTAAGAATGACTCCATGTGGCTTCACCATAGTAATGAAATTTAATGAACCTATCCTTTCCTTTAAAAATTCCCACTTACATAACCACCAAGTTAAACCTCCTATTTCTAATTAAAACATATAAGTTGGAAAAAATAATCCACATAAGTTTAAAAAAATTAATATAAACATTTTAAAATATATTGACTATAAAATTATAACCACATTCCCTTTTAAAAATTTAACATACACAATACTAAAATTTTATTAAAGAGAATCGGGATATCATAATAAAACGAAAATCCTTGAGAAGTCAAAAGGAATGAAAATAAATTGAAATAGAAAAACTAATCAATATCAGTATTTAAACAAAAATAAAGTTCAATTAAATAATGAAATATATTTTCAAAAAATAAGTAATAGTTTCTAATAGTCACTAAAGAGGCAGAACGTAGGATACTTGACATGAGGAAACACCTTATAGACTCATGGGAAAAGTACTATATTCTTATAGGTTGTACCAAATTCCAATTTCTTTATTGTCTCACAACTCATCACCAAAATCACAATAAAATAGTCACATCCCTGACATAACCCCTTATCCTAGTTAGAACATTCAACTAGGGGATACTAGATGGTGCGTAGTTCTCTAAAAATATATCCAAAATCTGATTAATCCCCACTATGTATCTTAGGCTTCCACATGTCATATAAAATGGGGTATCTATAAAACTGATGTCAGTCACATAACACAGACAAATCCCAAAGTCAATAAAACACTACAATCATAAATATCCCATGTATAACACACTCCATTCAAGGATATTCCATCAATCGAGACTACATAATATGAATCCTAATTAATTTAATCATTAACACATGAAAATAAGCATAATAATGGGTAATAATGGGGGTAAACTAGGGTGTAAGTATCAATCAATAAAATGCATCATTCACATAAGATATCAAATAGACCATTACCTTTTAATATAGAACCACTCCTTTGGAAATCCCCTTTTAAAATAATATTTTAAATATTAGTGTAAATAAAAGGGAACAGGTAATATTTCTAACTCAAAGCCTATTGAATATAGTTCCCCAATATGGGACATCACATGACCATAGGTGCACCTCCCCATATGCTAGATGATGTTTACTAGAATCATGGTTCTAAAGACCAATTTGGGGAGACAATACCCATTTATCTGACTAAAAGAGTATCAAAAATAATATCAATAGATATAATAACAAACAAAAACAACAACCAGACATCAAACAACCAATGGAAAATATGATTCCAAGTAACACATTCTATAACAATATAATTTGTACACTACATGGAATACATGAATACAAATAAAATAACAAAACCAAAATACCCAGAAATCCCAAATTTGGACCCGAGTCCCAACCCGATCCTGAAATCCCATACTCCAACCCCTCAACCCCTTTAATGAACCAATATCTGGTCCATGTCCTAAATTTATAATACAAACTTGTAGTGTTTTCATGGGTAACTATGTTCCATGGAGGCCCGATCAGGGTGTGAGTAAAACTCATGAGGCCACTGACAATGATTTGTAAAGAAATATCTAGATTTTATAATAATGCATGTTGTCAAATAGATGTGAGGTAAATAATAAACAACAAGGGATATAGGTTTTTGTTTAAAAATATTTCTTAATTTTCTATTATACCCTTTAAAATAAGTCACATATTTATCATTTATGTTTTCCACTTTTTTATTCAAAAATTCATTCCTTTACTCATTTCATAAATCCAATTTATATTCGATCTTCATTTCAAGATCCCATGTCATTTTTCAAGAGTCCATGTTCAGAAAAACATAGAGCATATGTCCATGAATCCATCTGAGACACATAACACCATGTCTGTCCATCCCAACCTAAGTGTGGACCACCATGACTATACCCCTTATGTTTAGTAATTCCATGTCCATCCCTCGAATAACCACAGATATGAACTGTCAGAAATATACCCCTTAGGTTTAGGAATAACCTGACTATTACTTGAATAAACTTGAATATAGGCCACCATGACCACATGCCTTGGGTTCAAGAAGACCATTCTCATTCCCTGAATAGGTCAGGATATGAACCGCTATGAGAATACCCCATGGTCTCATGAACATCATGTCCATTCCCCAAAAAAAGTAAAAATATTTACAAAAGTTGATTGCATAACCCTTCCTATCATTTACCGTGGTCCCTAAATACCTTCAAACCAACACATAATAAGAGGCTCAAATCCCATTTCACAATTTCATAAAACCGTTTATAAAATTTGAAAACATCACAAAACCATTCACTTTATTAATAATTTTAGAAACCAACCTTCATTTAGGGCCTTTTTCTTTAACATCAAATAAGACTCAAGGCCAAATATTCTATTCATTTCATAAAAAGATCCCACCATGGAATTTCCCATGACTAATTAACACACAAAAAATTAAAAACCATTAGAAATCCAAAATAACCCACTTTCAAATACATGTAGGTCTAAACCACTTTTCCAAAATAGTAACCATGCTCAAAGTTTCATTTCTTTCCTTGAATCTACAACCAGACCAAATTCTAAAACATAACTTTTAGTCCATTTCAAAATCCATTTTTAAGAACATAATAAAGTAAAAGTTTAAACACATCAAACATACCAATGTACCTTGGTTATACATTAATTTAACAATTTATATCCATTCACATTCAAATTTATCCCATTTAATCTATTACCAATTTATTTCACCATTTTCAAGGGTTTTAAAACCCCCATGGATAAACCTATGTTTGGTGTCAATTCATCAACAAGAAAAATGGGTGTATAAAGGTTCTCACACCAATAATGTATTCCCTATTTACATCCCTTTTCCAAATATAAGAACACATATATTGGAAGAAACTTAGACCTACTATAAGCGCATATATTAAACAACATGACTATTGGAAAAATCATGAACACCATCTACCTCATCCTTGAAGACAATTACTATCCAAACTACATATATTAATATAGAATCAATAAACCACTATCATTGGAATATATAACACGCTATAAAAACAAGGTTTTTGGTATTCTAATGGAGAAAAACCCACACACCAAGACTCTTTCTAGAAAATGAAGGAAACATAGTTGAAGACTTACTCGGTTCTCCAATACTCCCAAAATAGCTTCCAAACTCTCGTGAATCAGAGGATAAACACACATAGAGAAGGGATGATATCATAGTTCATCACCCTTACTATAGGGGGTCAAATGGGGAAAGACTCGTGGGAGAAATAAATAAGATTGGAAGTGAAAATGAGAATTTACCACTTTTTAAGGACTGCTTGGTTTGGATGCACAGTTTTCCAAACCATGATCCAACTATGAATCTCCCTCTGTCAAAGAGTTACAAATAAAAATAGTATCCTGGAATCCCCACACGATTTTTTAGAACGTGAAAAGTCTATGCTCTTACCTCTTCCCATGAGAAGTCTTGGTCGCACTATTTCCCCAAGCTAGTTGTGTGATTAGTACTGACCATATTCCAACCATGTGGTGAATACCGTTAAGCATATTTTCTTCTAACATTAATCCTAAAACCCCCAGAACACCCCAAAGACCCATCCCACTACCAAGAACATCCCTTATAAAAATTTTATTTACCATAACTTCCATTATCTTATGGAAAGTATCATACAACCTCCCCAACTTAAAACAACTCATCCACGAGCTGCATTCCCCAGCATCACCAAGCCTCTATGACAACCTGTCAAACCACTAGGCCCAATTATCAACCTTCCTCTTCCAATATTTATCATATTCAAAAACATTACATCACCACTATTGAACTCTATAAACATGTCCACTAGAATTAATTTTCCTCATCCACACACAACAGAATCCTCATGCCCCTTAAAGGATGAATTAATCTCAAAATTACCAATGCCAACAATAAAAAACATCCCAACACTATTTCCATCACTCAACATATCTTTCTATCAATGAACAACATACTTCAACATAATTATGTTAAAAAATCAAGTCTCAATAGCCTCATTCCTCACCTAGATATCTGAAAAAACAACACAATATCAAACACATCTCAAGCATTCAACTGGTCACATCCTGAGAAAACACTCATTTCCAAAAATAGAAATAGAGATGACTTCTATAAGCTTTTATAACTAGAAACACCGGTCTTGTAAACAACCAACTACTACCCACTATGGAGCTTTACCCCACACTCTTAATTTCAGAACCACCATTTCCCAGTGGTTAGAGCTTCCAACAATTGGAAGGACCACTTGAACCTTGAACACTGCTCCCTAATACACCTGACCCATTTCCAACCCATTGTGTCCAAACACCAAAGAGGTAACCACCAAACATTAGCATCCAGCCTTGCCAAAAAAACCCCATAAAAGGACACACCTACACCATTCATACACCAATTAAAGAAATAGTGATTCCCTCAAGGTCTGCTTTCTCTCTTTGAACAAAGGTTCAATCTCAAACATCATTCATTGGTGGTTCACAACTTACAAAAACTACTTCTTTTAGCTGACAAAGTCATAAAATTTCATGACAACTAACCACATTGATTAAAATATTGGAATGCCACCATTTAGTTGTCCAATAAGTCTATATCATTAAATAAATACCATGATCATCCAAACACTAAATCGATTCCACATCTGACTCCCAGTGAGGTTATGGTACTGAACCTCCCTTTCCTATAACCCTCCATCATGCTTCGCTGCACCATCAACAACCTTGACATGAGCACCATTCATCACAATCGAAACTATTCTAAGCCTAAAGAATAATCTTGTAGAAAAAATCTCCCATGCCAAAGGCCCACCTGGCCTTCCCATGGAACCCTAACATGCACCTCATAGGTTCCTTCATTGTTTCTAGATTCCACCCCATCCAGCCAATGGTTTGATTCATGTACATAATATAGACATACTTTTACCCACCTTAGAAGCATAATTTTCTCTACCGTCATCAGGTTACTTTCATCTACCCAACCCACGCTTAAATCAATAGTTCATTCCCAAAACATTGTCATGGATTTATAGATTTTCTGTTGAACTAAAAAACAAACACCCACCGCTACTCATTATTAGCTGTTGATAATGGAACCCATGACATTTTATGAAGTCAATCCATTTTGAGGAAGTCAACCACAATGGTCGATGGTGTTCTCCCACTATCAAACTCCACATAAACCATTCCATGAGTGTAACCACCAACAGGCCTCACCTCTTATCAAAACATATTTCGTAGCTAGGTGTATATCCAGAGCTCTCTCAATGTACCCAATATGTTATGAATATATTGTGAATGATATTAAATTTATTAATGTACAATAATAAGTCTTTGATGAACCCTACTAATGCTTCCCCAGTCTGGTTTATTTAAAATGAATGACACTTATCCCGAGCCACCTGTTCACCCATCTCAAATAGTACCGTGTCTTCCTTTTTCATGTCCAAAATCCAGAACTCATCAAAACCATCAAGGTCGCATGCCTTTCTACAACATATAACTAAATTGAAAAACCTATACTCCATGAGTCACTTGTCATAGAAGATAGGTCTGGATGCCATATTTTTCACAAAAATACCCAAAACATTGACAACCCCTTTTCCCTGGCTGTTACTTCCATCTCTAAAGTTTCCATTAAGAACAAACACTTATTCAACAATGATACTTTCCCATGATTTCTGATTTATGTAGCTAAAGAATTTATGTCCTTATGATTCAAACCTTATTTGAAAACAAAAACACTCAAGTGTTTACATAACAAGAAGATCTATATGCAACCATTCACTTTACCCAAACTTGATGGCATCCATCAAGCATCAAATATAATCTTGAATCACCAACCTTTTATTTGTATCCCAGGGAACCTATGACATTGGGTTATCCACCCTTGTGGTTACTTACATTCCTAACAACCGATGTATCACCAAAAATCATGTTGTAACTCCCAACCATTTTTTTTCATTTAACCTCTTAGGTCGAACATTCAGCAACCAACTCTCTCCCTTTACCACTACTGAGGCCCACAAATGACCCTTGTTCCCACACACATAACATCACTAACAATCTAACTAACCTCCTCCATAGGTCATCCTCATAGAATAGGTAACATCATATCTCTATATTGTAGGCACACCAGGCACAAGACATTGGCTCTCCCTCTTATCCATACACCTGAAATATCAAATATGTTACTTCCCATGGGA
Organism: Viscum album; assembly: GCA_963277665.1. NCBI lineage: Eukaryota > Viridiplantae > Streptophyta > Magnoliopsida > Santalales > Viscaceae > Viscum > Viscum album. The sequence continues at coordinate 1,648,178,010 of OY728163.1, forward strand.
AGAAATCCTACAACCCCTTTCTGAAACACCAAGAACCTAGCGTACCAAGTGACCATTTACTCTATATTACGCACCCAGATACACACATATACAAACATCATAACCAGAAGAACAACACCAACTCTAGGGTTCAAAAATCAACTCATGAGGTCTCAACTAAAAAAAATACACCACATACACATCAACAGATGAAATTTCATGACCTAATGGTTACAACCTCACTGAAGACACAAAAAGATCACCCATTTAACCACAAAAAATGGCCTGAAAAAACTCACAACCCATTTTCTGAGGTCTAAAACTAGGGGAGTCTCATTGCCCTGAACACCCATAAACATTTTTAAAACCAAAAACTAGGGTTAACCATTTTCAACATCTCTTCCTCTCATCATTTTTCATTTCTATTTTATAAATTTCAGCATTTCAAAAACGAAATATGTCTCACATCAAGACTTTTGATTTCCCAAACCCAATAATTAACACTCTTCCATACTATTTTATTAACCAACATTTTAAAAAGTGAAACTAGAATTACGAAATTTCAATGGTTCAAAACTTTTCCCTCATCCCCATTTTATTCTCAAATTCCCAAGTATAAAATTTTCCTTTACAAAACCAACAAATGAAACATACAAATAACCTATCAATACTATGTTATTAACATGATGTATGAACCCAAAACCCACTCTTATCATACTAGGAAAAGAGATAAAATATCATAAATCAGTAACATCGCATCTAAATTCACTACCTGAGTTGGAAATATCAATCAACTATAAAAGAAAAAAGTAAAAACAATTTCCATCCCTAAAAACATGGATTTCGTTCCTATATGTGGGGATGTAGAATCCCCGGAATGAGCTTATTTTATAGCACAAACTATATCCTTGTCTCATTTCTACCATTACCCAAATAGTATGAAAAAATAAATGACTATGATACCACTTTTTAAAATCCCCGTCCTGAAGGACACTATATCTGGTGCCCAGAGTCCGGTCATCACATGACATTAGGCATACCTCCCCATACCCCAAAGGTTGTAGAATAGAAGAATGTGTCAGAATTACAACATGGGGAGACTAAACCATTTTATCAGAGTAATAAATGTAGCATAAATGACAAGAACATATAATTTAACCATCAGAAAGAATAACCAGACAAAAAAACAACCAATAAGTCACCAAGTAACACATGATATAACAATATGATGAGTACACTACATTATAGAAATTCATACAAATAAAATAGTTACAAAAATATATTATGAGATCCTAAACACATATCCATGTCCAAACCCCATCCTGAAATCCCATGCTTCAACGCCTCAACCCCTTCAATGAACCAGCACCAGATCCCTGTCCTAGACTTGTAATCGAAAAAATCAGTGCCTTCTTGGGTACCCACGTTCCATGGCTTCCAGATAAGGGTGTGAGTAAAACCCAGTAGGCCACCATGCATGGTTTCTTACGAAATATCTAGGATGTAAAATAGTTCACTCAAATAAATAAATGTGTGTTAAACAATAAATAATAAGGGATAAATATTTTTCTATCAAAAAAATTTATTAATTTTTTATTACACCCTTTAAAACAAGTCAAATATTTATCATAATTGTTTTTCACTTTTTATTCAAAAATTTAGTATTTTAATCATTCCATAAATCCAGTGTATATTATAGCATCAGTCTGGGCTCCCATATCATTTTTCAAGAGTCCCTAGTCGGAATAACATAGTACATTATTACATAAATCCATTCTGGATCTAGAACACCATGTCCATCCAACCCAACTGGAATATGGACCACCATTACCATACACCTTGGGTTCATGAACACCATGTGAAACCCATGAATAAACCAAGATATGAACCTCCATAACCACACCCCTTGGGTTCAAGAACTCGATGTCCATTCCCCAAATAAACCTAGATATAGACCACCATGACCATACACCTTGGGTTTAAGAATTCCTTACATATGACATAAATAATCATGAATATGTAATTCTATTAACATACCTCTTTGGTTCAATAATTCCACTTCCATTAATCAAATAAAATTAAATCATTTATTAAAATTCAATAATAGAAAACATTTATCATTTACCATAGTCCTAATAGACCTTCAAACCAACACATCATAAGAGGCACAAATCCCCTTTTTAATATCCCAAAACAACATTTTATATGCTTTGAATACTTCAAAAAACTATTCTCATTATCAAATATTTTTAAAACCACCCTTCTACAAGTGCATTTCTCTTCAACGTCAAACATGGACCATATCCAAACATTCCATTCATTTCATAAAAATATCCCACAATGGAATTTTCCATGTTTAATCCATATAAAAATAATTAAGTACAATTTGAAATAAAAAATAACTCCCTTTTCAAACACTTTGAGGTTAACACCTCATTTCCAAAACATTAACCAAACTCAAAATTTCATTTCTTTCCTTTAAGACACCACCATGCCAAATTTCAAAACATAACTTTCAACCATTTCAAAATCCATTTTAAATAACTTCACAAAGAAAAAAAATATAAATAGATAATCTATCTCATTATACCATGATCATAAATCAATTTATCCATTGTAACCTATTCACATTCATAATTATATGATTATATATTTTACTAATTCATTTCACTGTTTTTAGGGGTTTGGAAAACACCAAGGATAACCTTATTCCCTGTGTTAATTCATCAAAAACCCAACATGATCTGTGAAGGGTCTCACACCTCACATTAATTTCAAATTTATTTTCAATATTTAAAGAAAAGGAAAATTATCAAGTAAAAAACATTGAAACACTAAATAAACATATATTAAACATCAAGACTAAATAAAAAATCATAAATTCCACTTACCTCAAACTCAATGATGATTACTTGCCCAAACATGTCCCTTGATTCGAACATAGACAGAAACTATCACTAGAATGATGAAAACCCTGATAAAATAGGGGTTTGGGGTTTCAAAATGTGAGAAACCCATGCACCAAGCCTCTTCTAGAAAATTTAAGGATACAGGGTCAAAGACTTACCAAAAAATTTGATTCTCACCAATCTACAATCCAAAAAAACCCACGAATCAGAATAGAATCCCCCATGGAGGAGGAATGATATCATGGTTCATCACTCTTGTTAAAGGGGATCGAATAGGTAAGTAATTAGGAGGATAAATAAATCATATCATCTAGGAAAAATACGAATTTCCCACTTTTTTAGGGCCCCATGGTTTGGCCGCATGATTTTCAGAATAGAGAACCAACTGCACGGATTCTTATATCATGTAAGGGGTCAAAGAAGCTAGGTATTCAAGAAGAACTCACATGGTTTGGCATACCATGTGAATCTCAAGTTCCATACTCAACCTAATAGAAGTCATGGCTATACAAATTCCCCTCACCAGGTGCATAGTTAGTACTAACCATACACAAATTACGTTTTGAACACCATTTAGCCTCTTTTTTTCTCCCGTTATGACTTAAACCGCCTTGAACACCTCCGATATCCATCCCACTAGATAAAATGGACCTTAAGACAAAAATTAAAACTAGTATGTAATTTATCTCAAGGCCATGATATTACAAAATTCACTAAGAGACCAAATAATTGTCACCAACAATTTAAGGAAATAATTAAATCATCGCATCATTCCACACATCCCCTTTCTAAAACAATGAAAGTCATTTTTAAAATAAGGGAATACTTTTTAAAATAAGGTAATTCATTTAATTGGGGAACACCCCACTTTATAAATTAAAGCTGGCCCAAAATCTCATAACCAATATTTTTTCTAGAACAAAACTACGAATGAAATTTTATTAAACTCATAGAATTCATAAAATATCATTTTAAAACCAAGTATCATTTAACTATGTAATAAACACATTTTTTCATGTAATACCCACCCAAGAATGGAAAATATTTTACAAAATCAAACTATATATCATATACATCTCTACATTTGTTTAAAAAACCTCTAAATATCAATAATCTTTGTAACTCTTTAATGAAATGAAGTGGAATGGAAACACCTACTACAAGATATTAAACTATGTTTCCATCAATAAAACCACCATATTAGATATTCTATTATGGATTACAACTATTAGAAACAAAACCCCCATAATAAAAGAAAATTATACATAAAAATTGTTATCCATGGCCACTAGGGTTATATAAGATGGGAGAAATTAATGGATTCATTTAGGATAAAAAAGGAGATGGCCTAACCATTAGATGTGATAAATAACCCCCAAGAAATAATTAAGAATCCACCATAGGGTGGGATAAAAGTGTGGAATAAAGACCTTAATAGGTACCAAGGTTAGGGTAAATAAAATGTGTAATTTAAGGAATTATACCACCGATAAAATATGTTTGAAATAAAAAAACACTAAACTAAGCTTGTTGCATGATTTACAAAACCATGGGGTGACCATGCAATTGCCACTATCAAAAACATAAAAGGTCAAATGGTTACTACTACATAGATTCCAAAAACTATAAACCTAATAATCTGTCCAAATAAAATATTAAAAAGTATAAAATTTCACCCTAGGAAACCCCAATCAGAAGGAGAAAATCAACCATATAAACCTAAATAATAAAATATAATTTATTTTTGTAAAAATTTTCCCTAGCATGAGACTTTATACCACAATAAAGTAATTTATAATATAATTCATAAGATAATATCAATAATAACTATAATATAGGAAAGACCCAACCCAAAGTCTCACATCTCAAATAAGAAACCATGAACACAAACAAGAGACTTCTAACCAATAGAACCATTCTACACCGGTTAAATATTCAAAAATCATGAATGAACCAATAATCTTAAAATTATATTCCCAAAAAAATGAGATGCTAAGAAGGACAGTACTCTGATCTATTTTAAAATAATGAACAACAATATAAACTCATATGAAAATTCAAGAGTTCTTTCTGATTCATGTGATATACAAAAGGATAAACTACACCAACACACTCAGAACATATATGTTCACAAGAAAAATAATTAAAAGTAAATCCCAACCAAAAAGATCCTGGAATACAACCCAAAAAATAGACTAAATCATGTGGAGTCTATAATTATGACTCCTAACCACATAGAGTTAATCTAAAATGGTGAAACACTAGATATACAAAACTAAAATGATGATCATCACCAAAACATACATGATTCAACCAAGTTTTATATACACACTTTAAGAACCATAATAGAGAATATCCTAAAGAAACACTCATTAAGTGTCACAAAACTAGATCAGAATGATAACACCCCCCCCCAAATAGTGGAAACATGCCAAACATGATCATGTATCAGCATAAACTATAAGGTTTGAACTTTAATTCGGGAAACTGCATGCACGGTAACTCAGAGCCAACTCACGGAACACCAACTCTTAGTGATCCTGAGAGAAAATATCAACCTAGTGGATCATGAAGTATAATTATACACCAAAATATTACCCATTTTATCCCATACTACTCTTAATATATCCTCGTGTTATCCATCAAACAAACCTCAAACCATAGTCTACACCATTCCCAACAACAGTAAGAAACAAAGGCAATGAGTGATGAATATATTAGAAGATTCAAAAATAAGGCAAAAATATCTTTTATTAATTAAAAAATATTTGTTTTGTATAAAATAAATGTAAATTTTAAAAAAAAAATTATAGACAAAAAAGTGGTCACTCCCAATACCATAAAACTACTTTTGACTCTTGAGTAGATGTAATAACCTAAACTTATGTCCAAATAAAAACTACTTCCAAGTCTTCTTATGATATATGGTTAGATTCAAAAACTGTAAATATGATTGAGACAACCATATCTATGATAGGTCCTCCTAGCTATCATATAAATAGTTCTAACTTTCCTCGGCTTTTGAAAATGTAATAACTTTACATCCTTTTAATTATGATAGTTGGATCACCTTTACTGGCATTGGATTGGGTCATGGAATCACCTCATATAGGTTTCCCTATAGAAAAATACTCAATGAAGAAGGAAATATAAATCACTTCAAAAAATTAGTCATTCCATATTGAAACATCACCAAACTAAGATTTCGAAAAAATAAAATAGAAAATAACCAAGCATAATTTGAATCATCAATATCCAAATCAGGTGATAATTGGGGTAATCCAAAGAAACATTTAACATATTCCTTCACCAAATGATCACAATGATGTACAACCAATAATTACACCACCTTTGAAATTATTACCTTCTTGATATAAAACTACTATATAAAGGATGATATGAAATTTCCCCAAGAAAAAAGTTTAAATAGTTGGACATGTAAAGTGAGCTTCCATGTATCCAAACAATATCCTTTGAACAAAGTAGTGGTATACCTCACCCTAGATGTTCTTGGAGTTCCTACCGACTTGAATATCTCTTTGAATATATATAACTACTCCACCACCTCCCAAGATCCTTGATTGTCACTAAAAACAAGAATATTACATTTATATACACTCACACATAATCCATGAGTCGAGAAGAGCATCACCCTGCTACTTGATCAAGAGTATGGGAATATTCAAAAACTAAAAAGAGAAAATTTAGATCACTAGAATGTTTTAACAATATATTACCTTCTTTAAATATCAATTTCTTTCTAGAGGTCACATTAAAAAACAACACAAAAACACAACATTCAATATAAACCAATCAAAATACCAATATAGGGGATAGAAAATTAAAATATAAAAAAAATATTTTAAAAAAATTTATACTCTACTGAAAAAATATTTTTATAGGGCCTTATTTCCATTCCAAAACATCTTTTATGTTCATAAAAAATTACATCAAGGTTCGATTTGAAAAACATTAAAATATTTCAAGCCCAAAAATAAAAAGTGATCTTCTTCTTGAAAAAAAAAATCCCCATCAAAACACACAAGACAAAATAATTAAAACTTTCATAAATAAATTCATTTTTTTAATTAACAGAACCCCAAAATCATTTAATTTAATAAAATAAATTGTGACAATGTTCAAAAAAAATTCATAAATGTTGCCTTAAACATCCAAAAAAATATTTTGAAATTAAAAAAATATCACCAAATCATAATAAATTCCATAAAAATTTAATTATACTAATTGAAAACACAAAAAACAATAATTTCTTCACTAAAAAACAACATTTACCACTCATATGAGTGGTTTAAAGAACCAATGAAGAGAAAAAAACAAAATATTAAAATCATTCTTCATTATGAAAGGTTTTGTCACATGGTTTGTCAAACTGCATGCCAACAATCCAAGTTCCACATGAAATTATTTTGAACAATCTTTAATACTGACTTATGGTTTGATAGACAAGGTGCCTTTTTTGTACACACCCAATATTTTATCCAATTTCACCCTTAAACTAGGAATATCCCATGAAATTTCATGAATACTAATTATAACTCTGAGTATCAGTGAAATACATAAAAAGATTTCATAAATAAACAACAATAAATATTAATTCAAAATAAAACTCCCTATCACCAATGGAAACTCAAAATATAACAAAAGGAAATATTGGCCAAGCCATCCTTTTTACCCAACACTCTATCCTCAACAATCCTAAATTTTTTCTACCATAAAACTGAAAATAAAAAAGGGGGTTTTGAAACCATTTTGTAATGAACCATCTCTGATCATCATAACCCATAACCTAATAAGTTTTTCAACAAGTCTCAAGGTTAGTTCCTTATCACCCTATTCTATCAACCAATGTATGGATGTCACATTTTAATATGTGGGAATGATTTAACCTTCAATAAAAATTTGGTTCAATAATTGGTTCTAACTGGAGACCAGGCATGAGGTATCTATGAATTGGATAACCATGAATAATTAAAAAGAGACATCAAAGCATTCAATCAAAGTAATAAATAATATCAAAAAAATTGTAACAAAAATTTTGACACATAAATTAAACCCTTTAAAAAATCACTTAACATAAAAATATAGGATAATAGTCATAGAACAAAATTTGGAGGCCGGAGAGGTCGATAACCCACCCAACCCAACTAGTCCACAACCTGAGAGACAACCTCCACCACCACCATGTGACTCTTAAGCCATCACTATGGACCTAAAAACACCCACTTCCCAAAAAAGAGTGGTTTAAAACCAATCTACTTTCCCTTATCTATGAACCTATAGAAAACATAAATATTGTATACCAACTAATTTGGCTATGTAGGGTGTGAACCAATGGATAGTAGGATACCAACAAGATTCCATTACATTCCTTTTATAAAGAATCCAAGTCAAATTGTTTGAAATTAATATCAAAATAACGTATAATTTCATTTCCAAAATTGAGATTAAAATATAAAATACCTTATAAAATTTAAAAATTGATTTACACTACTAGAAATGCAGGCTATAGCCATGGACCTATAGCCACGGTTCTATCGGTCCATGGCTATAGCTTGTTTATAGCCACTGTTTAATAAAATGACCGTGGATATTTGATGAAAACCCGATCCTCAAACCCTCCTGCCCTCGCGATTCCTCCTCCCTGCGATCTCCTCCTCACCACGCCCTCCTCCTCGCCACAACCTCCTCCTCGCTGCGCCCTCCTCATCCCTGACGCATCCTTTCCGCACCCTCATCATCACCACGACCCTCTTTCCCGACGCCTCATCGTCGCACCCTCCTCATCGTCACGACCCTCCTCCTCAACACCTCCTCGCCGCGACCCTCCTCGACGCCGCTCTTCCGATGCCTCCTCGTCGTGAACCTCCTCCCCGATGCCTCTCTTCTGACATCGAGGTCAACACCCCCATCGCCCTCCCCGACACCTTTTCACCAGCAACCCTCAAAACCATCGACCCCTCCTCGCGGTGACCCTCCTCACCCCGACCCTCCTCCAGCGAAGTTGCTCCGAGCTTCCTCCCCTCCTCCTCCATTCTCGACGGTTCTCCCCCACAACCCTCAACACCAGAGGTAATCCCCTGTATTTGTAGCATCACCTAATCCAATTCTTCTTTTAGATGTTTCAATTTCACAAAATTTGATAATTATCTTTACCTTATGGAGTTCTAGTATAGGGTTCATAAACCCTACAATATTCTATAACACCTTACAATGTACTCTATGAACATCACATATACCTCATGATCTTCTTGAACCTCATGATATTTCTATACCATATGATGATATATATATACCCCATGGAGGTACATCATGAAGTCCGAGCTTCTCATTTCTTTATATGAATTTTATGTACCTTATATAATCAAATAATATCTTTTGAAATGGTTGTTTCTTATGAAGTCTATTATCAAATGTTATATTAGTATCATACACAGTATTACATCTTATGAGAATGGAATACCATATTTATATCGATGTCTTACACAATCACAGTATCATATGTAGAGAGTATCATATTATCACCCTATTCTTCCTAGAGTCCACTTCTTATGATGATATTATCCTAAAATAATTTCCACCATCCTTTGTTATTATATACATTTTTATCCATGGAATTTATATGATCTTTAAAAACACCCACATGCATCATGACATTTCAACTTGAGCTTACCTCTAGATTTGATGGTAGTACACAACCTGATAATTACTAGAATAGAGTGCAAACTATCAGGAAAGGAATATGTCAATGTACATGACGTCATATTTTCCCAATAATTTCTTGGATTTTAAATGTGAATAATACAACACATTTCATGACCTCATATGATAAATTGATTTGGTTTAAACTTTTATACCATAGAAGTTGCGAGGTAGCTGGTCATTTAGATCCCTTAGGGTGGCTAGTCTATCATGCAACCCAACATGGTAGATCTTCCTCTAAGCACCAACCCACACTCTCTATGCCTATGATGAACTAAAAAAGAACTATTCATCCACCATTCCAATATTGATTATATTACCTTTAAAATTGTTCAAATATATTTATGATATGTATTGGCTTGTCAGGTTCTAAGACAGCCTTTAGTAGGCCTTATTGTTTTCTAACTCCTCTATGATTTGTCAAAATAGATAATATAGTTATATCCTCAATACCTAATTACTTAGCAACCAAACTCCAAACCATATAACCCCTATCCTTATTCTATTATAACTTTAAAAACCACCAATGATTCATTCATACTTCTTATAAACAAAAGGATAGAAAATTCAAATACATTCAAATTTCTTTTTCTAATATGAATGGATATAAAAAAACACCAAATGAAAAGTCACCCCTTTTCGTTAATACAATGATAATAAACTCCAAAAGATAAATTAAATAATTTATTTAATATTTTTTCAATTAATATAATCATAAAACTTATTGGGAAAATTTATTCTTAAATAATAAGATTAGGATTTACAAAAAAAAATCCAATCTATATCTTATTCATCAAAATGTTGACATAAATATTTATTGACAATTAAATATCATTGAATAAAAATAAATCACACACAAGGTGGTCTCAACAAACCCCCTATGTATTTATTTATAATACCCAATAAAATGATATATCAATATATACTCTTCATTTCTCAATCATATTTTTATTATCTTCCAAATTCTCATAAGTCCTTTCATTCCATTTTGTTCTCTCCTCCTTTATGATAATAATTACTAAGTACATGAGAGAAAAAACGATATGAATTAATACTCAAGAAATGTACTAATATAATTATTTTCGATCTAAGATTCATACAAAATGGTAGAGGGTTTTATTTATATAATAAATCTGTCTATTTATAAAAGAAAATGATACCAATCTGAAATAAAAATACGCACAACCTTTCTCATAAGATGTGAAAATGTATTCAATATAAGATAAATATATAATACCAATTGTAATAATTATTATCTTGGAATATTTCAACCCTAGTTTCTACACTCATGTTAATAAGAAATATAAAAACATTAAAGTATAGAATTATCTAAATTTAAACATTGGAAAATATCCTATAATCTTGTTCAAAATTTCAATTTATTTTCCTTGATTAAGAATAATTTATCCCCATTAATGTTAGGTTTGGAATTTTGTAACCAAGGACGAGAGAATAATAAATCAAACCATGTCAATTATATATTTTCCATTAAATTTATGGAATATCTTGATTTATATGATATTGATAATTTTTGGAATATTTTGAAAGTATTCTCTTCTAGTCTCCCCTTTAAGAAGATACTCCATACTGTTATCATTAAGGTGCATATTTTTTATATATTGATTTTAAAATGTCTTAAGTATATAATTCACTAAAACCGATCTTTAAAACTACTATACATGTTTGAATGTTTCTTCACTCCACTTATATTGTCTAGTTTTGAAAACATATATTATATTAGTTTCCCCCCAATAACCAGCTTCATCTTAAAACTCCCCACATGGTTAACACAAAAATAAAACATAGATGATAAGGAATATAGTTAATATTCTTGTTCTTAAATGTGAACATAAATGATGAGAATATTTTCTCAACCAAGTTTCTATATTATTTATGTTAACACATCTATTTTTAAGTACTCTATTTTTCCACGTCATGAAAAAGGAGAGAAGGATCCAAAAACATATCTCCAGTATTAAGGTGAATGAAAAGACTTTTAATGTTGGTGGAAGCATATCTAATGCTTTAGTCCGTCAATTTGAATCATTGTTAACACTAAAATTCTTAGTGAATACAATTCCTTGAATGATGTCATCACCTAGATTATTAATGACATGTATAAGGTGTTATTTTACTATTTAATAACATTTATTTTTGTGTTTTCCATGTTGGAAAACAAATGTACAACACCTCACACGCCTCTTGAAGATCAAATCATACTATTGCTGGAAGCATAAACAGACATCCAAGTTTGTGTTTCTACATTTTATTCATTTTTTTTATGTTTTCCACCTTCCACTTTAAAGTGTTTGCGAGACATTGCCCATTTAATTTGGAGGTTTCTCTAGAAGACATTCTATGTGAAGGCTTCAGGTCAATGATATCCAAGATGTTATTTAGTTATCTCTGTAATGTATATTTCTGAGAATATTGAGGCAAATATCTATTTGGTTTGTGAACTCCACTACTGTTTAAACTATTACTATCTTATTTATTTCCTTAGTGCATGTGAATATAATAGGATGATCTGGAAATGTGTTTGATTTTATAATTCAATTACGACCTAATGAGTTTTGGTTCTCTTTCTCCATAGTTTATGGGATTGTATTTTAGACTGAAATATTGCTCAAGTTTATATCCATATAGCTTATACTTGATATTTTTTATAGTATAAGGTACTGGATCCTACACCAATGTTTCATATAGTTCATGCTCATAGGATAAGCATTTTTCAATGTTTTTTTAAACATAGAATAGATCCAGAATTTACTTAATTACATTACACTGTCAATTGTATTTTTTTATTCTTACTTATATGACCTAAATCAGTATGTATGTGCCTCTTCTATTTTTCTATGGGTGAGAAGCGATGGTGCTGGACTGATACATTAATTAAACTGCTACATTTAATTAATGCAGATGTATTTATGACCCTGTAGGATTTCTACCACTTATTATTTATATGGCTTCAAAGTTTAATTGAATGGTGATGTTGATTATCATGCTATAACAATAGTCTTCAAATATATTTTTTAATTCAATTTCATGTTCTCAGATCTTCTGAAGTGGTTTAAATCTCTATGTTGAAGGTTCTTGGCATGAGTGAATGTCTACAATTAGTCAGAACAAATATGGTAGACCTTCTACTTCCCCATTACATGTCTCTATTCAGGCAATCTTTAAAACCAACACAACATTATTGAGCTGCTTTGAAGGATTAGTTCAGGTTTTCATGCATATTGAATATTCAGTTTCATTTGTATATTTATTATCATGAATTGAAAATTATAATGAATTAGGTTTCCTTCATTTCAACTAATATAAATAGGAAATTTAATGATCAATACTCATCTATGCCTTTTAATTATGACAACAATTACCTTTAGGCTTTCATATTTTAGTATTATAGGGATTAGTAGTATTCATATTCCATGGTTGAAACTTAAGTCTGGACTCATCCATTCATAAAATAAAACTATTTAATATTTTCCAATTATTTATAATGATACAATATTATTTTCATGCTTCATTCATTCATATTTTTCCTTATTATAAACTATCTATTTTTTCGTTGAATGTATTATAATGAAGAAATAAACATGGTCGTTATCTTTGTTAACCAACTGAAGAAACTATCTGTTGGAATTCGATATGTTCTGACTTTTCAATTTAATATGTTTATTGATCTTCTATTTATAATTAAAAAACACCATTGTCAAATAGTCATTATTCTACATGAAGTGCATCTATATTAACTAAATAATGGGTGGTTTTATGAAATTTCCTGGTACATTTTTCCCCAGTACATATAAACTGGTTTTAATTGAAACAATATCTATGGATTAGTGTTCTTTAGTCACAATGACTATGAATCATGTAAGGCAACATAATACATTTTTATTGCTCATTAAATTTAGATTCTTCATGTTCTGTAAATAATTTATTAAGCTTTATGTACAGATTAAACTATTATGGAATGAGAACACAAGGATATTCTAGTAGGTGGAAGCAATGAGATGACAGTTGAAGGAATATTATGTACATATTCAACTCTTTTGGCACATATTATTACAGATGATACTGCTCATTGTTCAAAGGCATGACAACTCTTTCTGTGATCTATAAGTTGTACATTCTTAACATTTTTATCATTTTATGACAATTTTTTTAACATTTTCTAACAAAATATGTAATTTTTTTTGAAAACATGTGTAACACGTTTATAATGAAATCTGTTTATTATTGTGTTTCTTGATAATCACGTGTATCATGTAACCTGTACATTTTTTGAACCGGTTTTAGTTTATTGAACACTAAAGTTCATAGAAATCCATATAAAGTTTAAATTGATATTTTATAGTTGGATGATCATATATTTTCAAGACTTGTAAAAAAATTATGACATAAAGCTTTAACTGTTTATGTTTGGTTGCAGGGTACCCTATAACTTGGTGGAATCGATTATGGTTGAAGCTAGTTTGGGGGGAGGTGAGGGGAGGGGCTGGGCAGGGGAGGGAGCACGCGGGGAAGAACTGGGCAGGGGGGTGGTGGGGGATGGGGCTGGGCAGGGGGGATGGGGCTGGGCAGGGGGGAGAGGCTGGTGGGGGAAGGGGCTGGGTAGGGGGGAGGGGATGAGAGGGGAGGAACTGGGCAGGGGGAGGGGGATGGTGGGGGATGGGGCTGGGCAGGGGGGATGGGGCTGGGTAGGGGGAGGGGCTGGGCAGGGGGGAGGGGCTGGAAGGGGAGGGTTGGGCAGGGGGGAGGGGATGAGAGGGGAAGAACTGGGCAGGGGGAGGGGGCTGGTGGGGGAAGGGGCTGGGCTTCAAAACATCCATGACATATCCCATGGTGTAGATGTTTAATGTCATTAAGACATGTAAAGCATGCTGTTTTTAAGGTAATATCATTAATCAGGTTTCTTAATCCTGGCATTATATTAAAATTTTCATTTTATAATGTATTGTTTTTAGTTTTTTCAGGTATTTTTGGATCATTGGTGCACGCCTCATAATTATTATGTTTGATAATTCTATTTTATGTCACCATGATTTGAATAGATGTGTTATTTAGATGGGATTGAATTTAATGTTGCAGGATATTGTGTCCATGCATTAGTTGAACCTATTATTGGTGGGTATGTGTTTATATATATAATTATCAATACATCCCTCAGAATGAGTGATTACTGTTACAGTGATTACTGTTACTGCTTACTACCGTGCATCATTTTTTTATTTGGAAGAACTGGGTAGGGTGGAGGGGGCTCGTGGGGGATGGGGATGGGCAGGGGGATGGGGTTGGGCAGGGGGGAGGGGCTGGGAGGGGAGGGGCTGGGCAGGGGGAGGGGATGAGAGGGGAAGAACTGGGCCAGGGGGAGGGGGAGGGGGCTGGGCAGGGGGGATGGGGCTGGGCAGGGGGGAGGGGCTGGTGGGGGAAGGGGTTGGGCAGGGGGGAGGGGATGAGAGGGGAAGAACTGGGCAGGGGGGTGGGGATGGTGGGGGATGGGGATGGGCTGGGCGGAGGGGCTAGTGGGGGATGGGGCTGGGCTTCTTCCTCCATTTTAAGGAAAATGAAGTCATAGAGGATAGACCAACTCTCTGTTTCATACCGGTAATTCATCTAGATTAATCTACCATTAATTTCATCTTTATAATAATTTCCCATTGTATATTTCATATTATCCATTCAAAATATTATTTATTTTCAATTTTCTACCCAACTGTTGATTGTGTTTTCATTTCTTTGTGCTATGATTTATTAATGGTTGTTTTTTAGAATGAATCAAAACATGCTTGGTATTTTACAGTCACCCTCCTATTGTAAGTGGGTCCATTGCATGAGACCAATGGATTGAAACTCAAGAGATCTAATGGGTGGATGGGTACTTTTGGTTAAGCTGGTCTGTCATTGCCTTCATTTTTACTCATTGTTAGAGTTGTGTATTACATCTTTTTTCTTGGTGTATTACTGCTCCTACAATTACAACTACTTTAGTTAGTTTTAGATTTTGCAGGTTATGTTCGAAACGAGGCTAATTGAAATAATGGTAAGATTCAAATGGCTGAATGGTTTGGTTTGTTTAATTATATTGAATTGCATATCTTGAATAAGTTTTCTTTAATATACTTGTTTCATTTGTTAAAAAAAGTCATGTTTTTATAATATAACCCCTCCAACGGAGGTGCGCTGTCTGTGAAGATGTTGCCCAGTGGATGTCACTGGACCGGGCCAACACGCCGCGGTCATGCTGTAGTGACGCCGCGGTCATGCCGCGGTCACGCCGCGGTCACGCCGCGGTCACACCGCGGTCATGCCGTGGTCACACCGCGGTAATGCCGTGATTTGGACCTGCTCCTGCCACATCTAGCCCACACTAGCCCCCTTCCACGTTCATTTCAGCCCGCTGCCACTGTCATTCCATCTCGCAAAACCCCCTGCCCTGCGGATGTCGCTGGACCGAACCAACACGCTGCGGTCACGCCACCATCACGCCGCAGTCACGCTGCGGTCACGCCACGGTCACATAGTGATTTGGACCTCCTCCATCCACATCATTCCCACACCCTCCCCCTTCCACCTTTATTTCAGCCCGCTGCCACCAGCATTCCATCCCGCATCAGGCCCCCCTGCCACCTTCGAATCAGCCTACACCATCCCCCCAACACCTGCAACCATCCCCCTTCCACCATCATTCTAGCCTCGTCCCGCTCCCTTCGCTCTTGGCCAGAAGATGCTGCCCCACAGATGTTGCTGGATCAGGCCAACACGCCGCGGTCACGCCGTGGTCACGCCGTGGTCACGCCGTGATTTGGCCCTGCTCTGGACACATCCGGCCCACACCAGCCCCCTTCCACCATCATTTCAGCCCGCTGCCACCAGCATTCCAGCCTGCAACACCCCTCCTTCCACCTTCGAATCAGCCCACACCATCCCCCAAACACCTGTAACCAGCCCCCTTCCACCAGCATTCCATCCTCCTCCCGCTCCCTTCACTCCTGGCCGGAAGATGTTGCCCCGTGGATGTCGCAGGATCGGTCCAACACGCCGCGGTCACGCTGCGGTCACGCCGCAGTAATGCCGTGATTTGGCCCTACTCCAACCACATCCATCCCACACCAGCCCCCTTCCACCTTCATTTTAGCCTGCTACCACTAGCATTCCAGCCCGCAACAGCCCCCCTGCCACCTTCGAATCAGCCTGCACCATCCTCCCAACACCTGCAACCAGCCCCCTTCCACCAGCATTCCAGCCTCCTCCTGCTCCCTTCGCTCTTGATCGGAAGATTCTATCCCATGGATATCGCTTGATCGGGCCAACACGCCGTGGCCACGCCGCGGTCACGCTGTGGTCACGCCGCGGTCACGCCGTGGTTTGGCCCTGCTCCAGGACGACACCCTGTGGTGGTTTGCAGTGTTAGTATTCCATGAGTCTTGTGGATC
Organism: Viscum album; assembly: GCA_963277665.1. NCBI lineage: Eukaryota > Viridiplantae > Streptophyta > Magnoliopsida > Santalales > Viscaceae > Viscum > Viscum album. The sequence goes on from OY728163.1 coordinate 1,648,195,057, forward strand.
AATGTTGAGACTGAAAAATCATAATTTCTACTGGTGGGGCGATGACCAGAATGTTGCCCCGCCTCCTCTCACTCCCTTCGCTCCTAACCATAAGATGCTACCTCGCGGATGTCGCTGGACCGGGCCAACATGCTGCGGTCACACCGCGGTCACGCCGAGGTCACGCCGCCGTCATGCCGCGGTCACGCCGCGGTCACGCCACAGTCACACTGTGATTTGGCCCTACTTTATCCCCATTCCACCTACATTCGAGCCCACACCAGCCCCAACCACCTACCATCCAGCCCGCACCAGCCACCACACCAGCCACCACCCCCTAGCCTCCTGCAAAACACTCATGTCGGCCCTCTGCCACCTGCAAAACAGCCCCAGCCACCAGTTCCAGCCCTATGCCACCTACAAAACAGCCCCACCTGCAATAATTTTTCTAATGATTTTTGGAAAGGTATTCCCAATAGCAATAGGTCTTAAATCCTTTACACCCACAACATTTTCCTTCTTTGGGATCAGAGAAATAAAATTGGAGTTGATTCCATATGGAATTGAGGCAATGTTAAAGAACTCCCTCATAGTGTTAAGGAGCTCATCAGGAACTATGCCCAGTAGAACATAAATAATTAATTTGTGAACCCATCATGACCAGCCACACTCTCAAGATTTAGAGAAAAAGGGCACTCTTAACCTCTTTCTAAAGCATGTACATTCGTGAAGGCTCTATCTAATTTGGAAGCGACCACTCTATTGTACTGTTTTTTCCCATTATTTTATTCTCCTACAAGAATAAACCAAGGGTCATTAATATTAGTTTTGAGGTAATAATGGTCAATCTGAAGAGTTCTCCTTTCTTGGTATCTATTTTTTGCATAGACAAAAGAGAAGAAGAGGTGTATGCCATCAGTATTAAAATTGCAAGTAAATATTTGATCAGAGATATTAAAGGTGTTAACATTTGTAAGAGTGAGAAAATCCATAGACATTAAGCATTGTAGGTATTTGAGATTGTTCCAGTAAAGATATAATTGTGTTGACACGAGTGAGAGTATTTAGGAGAATAAGCAATGTTTGGTTCAGCAGTAGCAAATAACATGGGATGGAGAGTGTTACCAATTCTTTTTAGAAAATTGAACTTGTCAAAGTTGGCAATACCCTGAATCGGTTCTTCCCAACTCTTCCCCACCAACTGAAGATATTCTGAAAAGCGTGATCACAAGTTCATGAACGTGATGTTTTCTTACAAGGCCTCCCTCCTGCTCAGAGTGTGGAAAAGTGGAGAGTGATTGGAGATGCTCTGAGTCAAGTGATCCACCTTTGTATTTGAGAACATAGAAATATCTTTTCCATTGTAAATACAATGGTCGAGCCTACTCCGAAAATAGTTACCACCCCTTCTATTATTACACCATGTTTAAGGGTCACCTGAGTATCCCAAATCAATTCGCCCTTTACCAGAAAAAAACTGCGTAAAGGACCCACTAGCCATACATGGGAATTCACTTCTCCCTTTATTCTCCTCATGATCTATTATTATATTGAAATCGCCTAACAAAACCCAAGGCTAATCCCCTGGGTCGAACTCATTCATTTTTCTCCATAACACCTCCGTTCTCTGGGCATCACAACTGCGATAAATAAATTACACATGTATAGTGTCCCCTCCACATGGCACTCTCATTGTTATATGTTGACCCCATTCTCGGAGAAACTCCACCATAACATCCCAATGCCAGAATATCCAGATGGACATGTTAACTGGGTCTGCATGCATAGATGCATGCAACATTACCCTGGGGTAAACTCATTAATTTTAGCAGAATTTTGCTTGTGCTCAAAAATCGTAAAAACCTTGATCTTGTTCTTCTTCACATATGAGGCTATGAAGTCGATTTTCACTCTTCCCCCAACACCTCAGGAGTTACAAATGAATATAGGAATCATGGAAACAAAACATTCCCATATTTGGCCTCAGGAAACATGGTCCCTGTCATGATGGAGGCAGAACACTCCCTAACCCGCCTCTTTCTCAGGCCCGGCCTCATACACACACCTGAGCCAGTATCTGATTGTATGGAGGGAGAATAAGGAAGACTTGATGCATGATTTGGAGCTTTCCAACTCACCACGAATAGGGGCGACGAAGCCATTGTATCAGGTATTGTAGAATACTGATCCCTTGATAAATTTGATTCAACATAAGGTACCCTACTGCTCAGCATGCCATGCGCTGGAGGAGGCCAATCACTAGGGGAAGCTGAGTTCTCTATATGATTGAAATCATCCTGGAATTTTCTGAAAGAACCATATAAAGGGGGCCGACCTCCTGAACTGCATCCACCTTGGGAAACTTCTCATCACGATAGCAAGAAGCAAGCTCTACTAGAAAGACCTGAGTACCGGACTCCAACATAATTTGAGGAACCTTCAAGAAAAAATCCACAAGGCACCTGTTAATAGAAACTGGGAGGGGAGGTAAGCCCTTGGAGAGGAAACCAAGGGATCCGTTCAGGGTCTGGGGGGTTTCCAGGTTCTGGGGGGTCCAGGGTCTGTGGGGGCTATCCTAGGGGGTCTATCCAGGGTATATCTAGGGGTTTGTCCAGGGGGTCTGGGGAGGTGTCTAGGTTTTTTTTTTTTTTGGGGGGGGGGGGGGCAGGACTGGCGGGGGGGGACTAACAGGGGGAGGGGGGAAACTAGCAGGGGGAGGGGACTGGTAGGGGGAGGGGGTAACGGGAATGGGGGTGCAAGGGGTGGGGTGTCAAGGTTCTTGGGGGTGGGGGTGTCCAGGTTCTGAGGGGCTCTATCATGGGGGGTCTGTCCAAGGCATGTCGAGGGGGTCTGGGGGGTATCTAGGTTTGGGGGGGGGGGGGGCAGGACTGGAAGGGGGGAGGGGGAACTAGAAGGGGAGGGTGGGAATTAGCAGGGGGTAACTGGCAGGGGGTGCAAGGGTGGGGTGTCTGGGTTCTGGGTCCAGGGGGATCTGTCCAGGGTCTGGGGGGTGTCCAGGTTTGGGGGGGGGGGGGGTTCAAGGTCTCTCTAGGAGGGTGGGAGGGGGTCTATCCAGGGGTCTGGGGTTCTCCATGTTCTAGGGGGGGTTCTAGGGACTGTCCAGGAGGGTGGGGGTGGCTGTCCAGGGGAGTGCAGGTCTGGGCTGTCCGGGGGGATCTGTCCGGGGGGTGTCCAGGGTGTGTCTGGGGGGGTGTCCAGGGTCTGTCTGGGGGGTGTCTAGGGGGGTGTCCAGGGTATGTTTGGGGGGGGGGGTCCGGGGTCTATTCGGGGGGTGTCTGGGGGGTGTCCTGGGTCTTTCTGGGAGGTGTCCAGAGCAGTGATAACTCCAACACCTATAACCATGGGAAACATTGGTTTGCACTCTTCATTACAAACATCATATTGTCTCATTTCATATTTAAGACAGTTGTTGGATATAACTGCAATATCCTTATCTCCGTCCATAATAGCATTATCTGGAACATGTAGGAGCTCCATAATAACATTATCTGGCAGGGGCAGGGGGGGACTGGCAGGGGGTGGTGGGGGGTAGGGGGGACTGGCAGGGGGTGGTAGGGGGACTAGCAGGGGGCAGGGGGGACTAGCAGGGGGTTGGGGGGACTGGTAGGGCTGGAAGGGGGGAGGGGTTAGGGGGGATTGGTAGGGGGACTAGCAGGAGGCAAGGGGACTAGCAGGGGTGAAGTGCATTGTGTTGCATTTGTTGTCAATGAGGCATGAAGTTGTCTTGGAATGAATGGGAGTCAAGGAATTGTCAAGATGTGAATGCCAAAGGGTGTGATGGTGTTGGTGGTGAAGGAGAATGGCCATGGTACTAAGAGGCATGTCACTTAGGAGATTCACTAAGTGGCATTGGAGAATATGGTTGAAACATTCTCCATGGAAATCTGACGATTGTTGAGATGATCATTAAGTTCATAGAACTTGTATCCTGATGATACAAAGTCACAACATTGATTGAAGACCATGCATTGTCTTCACAATGCATGAGGAGTTGAAAGGAGTTCCATCCACAACTACTAAGTGGATGATGTGCATTAATGAAGTCCATGCACTATCACTTAGTGCATGTGAACATGAAGATGATCCGATTGATCTCTGATTAGATCAACAAAGATAATTGAAGAAGTTATGTGATTTAGGAGCTCGGTTGATGAAGATCCTTGAGAATTCACTCCTAAGTTGAAAATGAGATGATGAAGAAGAATTATAAATTGAGGAGTTGTTTTTAATCAAGTAGATTAATGTTTGAATTCTCAAGAAGAAGAAGAGAGGAGAAGAAATGAAGAAGGGAGAAGTGGCTTGGCATTTTGGCATTTTGAATTGGTATTTTATATGGAGGACTTTGTTTTTTTACAAAGTCTTAGCCAAAAAATATGGCCAGCCCGTGAGCACCTTGTGGGTTCAACCCCAAGGCTCATGTGGGCCTAAGGCGCCACGCCCAAGGGGGAACCCGTGGGGCGAGCTCAGGGCGGCAGGGGCGCACCCGCAGACACCACAGAGGCGCTGGGGCACGCCCGGAGGAGCGCAGGGGGCCGTGTATAAGCCCCCGAGGGCACGCGGTGGTGAAACCCACGCGCCGGAGGAGCATAGTGGGCGCTAGGAGCGCGCCCGCAGGAGCAGAGAGTGGGCGCAGAGCGCGCCCGTAGGGAGAACACGGTGCGGGGCGGCACCGTGGAGGGAGAAGTTCAACTGAGCATATGGCGGCAGCGGCAGGGTAATAAACCGCGGAAATTCCGCGAGAGAATTCGATGTGGGACGCGCATTTTTCACCCGGAGCGAATCCTGGCCGTCCGTCTCATCGCGCGCTCGATCCACGCCGCACGATTCATCTCCGCGGCAATGATCAAATCCTGGCCGTCGCGCATCACGATCCAACGGCTCCCGGCTCGTCTTCCACCTCGAGCTCGAGCCGAAGCCTCCCGCGAAGTCGCCGCTGAACCAGTGCCTCCCGGCGACAGAATTTGAGTATCCGGCCACCTCCGATCAAACCGAAGTGTCCATTGGAATCGTCTGAGCATACCGAACACAACCATGCCTTAAGATGAGCATGCATGCTACCAGATGATGAATTCGATGAAGGCCGAAGCAAACCGAAGGTGCGAGGCCACTCGGGTGTTCATGTTTTGCGTGGATAGACCTAAACAGAGGCCGTGCATGCGTTATAAATCGCATGCACGAGGAGGAAGAAAATAATAAAAGAACCCGCGGGCACCGAAGAGAAAAACGCAAAAAACTTGGAAAGATTTTAAAGATCCGAAGATCTCGGTGGTTCAAGATTTCCCACGCGGATGAACCGAGGCTCTCCTCGCCTATATAAAGAGAGGTCGTGACCTCGATGAAGCTTGCTGAAACTCTGTTGAAAAACTGAGTCCCGCGAAGCCTCTGCCTCGCGAAGTAGAAGCCGCCGCGCAAAGCACTTGCGCGGCTGTTGTTCTCGGTGCCACCCGAGGCCCGAAGGAGTTCCTTTCGCGCACCCCTTGCGCGAAAGAGGTGAAGGGAAGGAGTCCCCTGCGCGCTATCCCTTTGCGCGGCAGGAAGAACCCGGGGCAGTAGCTCTTGCGCGCCCCGTGGTTGAGGTGCCTTGCACCCAAGGTGCTTTGCACCCGAGGCTTGCGCGCCTTCATTTGAGACAGGGAGTTCGGGTTGTGTTTTACACACAGTGTGTGTGTGCAAAATTTGAAGAACCACCGTGGGCAGTGTGTGTGCAAATGGAGTAAGAGGATCCTACGGTTTTGTGTGTGCAAAGAGGAAGACCCGAGGACATTGTGCCTTGGGTGTGTGTGAAACAAGAAGACCACACTATTTGTGTGTGTGCAAAGTGGACAAGATCACCTACGGGCCAAGTGTGTGCCAAGTGGAGAAGAAGGCCCTACGGCCGTGTGTGCTTAACAAAACAAGAAAAGGCAGTAGCCTTGTGTGTGTGCAAGAAGGGAAGGAAAGGCCATTGTGCCTTTGTGTGCAAAAAGAACAACAAGTGGCCGTAGCCCTTGAGTGTGTGCCAAATTGAGGAACACATCTTGTGTGTGCTAAGTACCCTAAGGGCAGTGGGTGTGATCAAGACAAGGCCATACTTTGTGTGTGCATTTGAAGAAGAAGGTCGTAACCCTTGTGTGTGAAAAATGAAGAACCAAGTGTGTGCATAAGTGAAGTGCATACTTTGAAGAAGATTAAAAGAACAAGGAAGTGAGTGTGCTAAACAAGTGAAGGCCAAGTCTAAAGTGTGTGCAAAGTGAAACAAGTGTGTGCAAAAAGACAACAAGGCCGAACCTTAGTGTGTGTGCAAAAGAAAGTGTGTACACACTAAGAAGAAGAGAAGACATCCACACTAAAGTAGAACACACTCTAAGTGTGTAAGCAAATTGAATTAAGTGTGTGAAGATTGTGAAGAAGGTGTGTGCTATAGTTGACTACACCCTTTGTTGGTTTATTGCACCAAGAGGAGAAGAAGGGAAGTGCATGCTTGCATGCATGCACATGCACACGTGAACAGTGCTAAATCAGTGGTGTGCAACTGAGACTGGACCAGACCGAAGATAAAGATATTATTTGTCTGAGAATTCAGTAATTGGAGAGAAGCCGGGGCATCCTTAGAAGAAGGTGATAAAGCCCGAGCAAGATGAGAAGACCTGTTCACCACAAGTGATCAGAAGAAGAGCAAGGCCAGCAGCCTTTATCCCAGGCTGCTGAGGATACTTGAAGAAACTTAAAGTGAAGAAGAGCTACTCGTGTGACTCGAGGAGCCAGAAGAAGACCCTGTGGGACTCAGGGAGAAGAAGTCTTCAGTGGGATTCTGGAGTAGGCCAGTGGGACTCTGGTAACACTGTGTGAAGCAGTATAAAGACCCTCCTGTGGGACTCAGGAGAGATACGGTGGGAAGCTGTATCGACCATTGTAATACTAACAGATTATAATGGGAGAATCCATGCTGGGAGAGCATGGCAAGGATGTAGGCCTTTGGTGCCGAACCTTGTAAATCCTTGTGTCCTGTGCCTTTTCATTACTGCATCATTCGGGAAAGGTTGAGAGATACAAGAAGAGTGGATCGAGGCTTTAACCAGCCATAGAGGTTTAATTGATAAGAATCAATTAGTAAAAAGTTTTAAGGGATCACTGATTCACCCCCTCCCCCTCTCAGTGATTCACACTGATCTGGGCACTTCAATTGGTATCAGAGCGAGGTTGCCTCTAAAAGATCCAAGAGAGTCTATATGGAGTGCAGATTTGAGGAAACGAGCGACCAGCCTCAAATGGAGATATCTGCCAAGACTCAGAAAAATAGAAAGAAGAAACAGGCCAAGAAGATGAAGAAAGCCTGTCCTAGCTGTGATGAAGTTGAAACAATGAATGATCTTCAGAGTGCACTCAAATATCTTCAGAAGACAGTTCCCATGGAAGTGGAAAAGTGTATAGCTACAGGCATCCATGATCTTCAAGAAGAAAAATCACAGTTAGAAGAAGAATCCAATGCTATGGAAGATCAGCTGGCTAAAAGGGTTGGCATAACCAACACTCTCAGAAAGCTGGTAAATGCCAAAGATGAAACAGTATCTCTTTGCAATGAAAGATATGAGGACACTACTGAAGAATTGAAAAGAAGTCTTTCTGAGAAAGAATTCTTTAAAGTAATGGTCAAAGAAGTTTTCCATGCACTGGAAAAGAGGCACAAAGTGTCAATGGTTGTCAAAGATGATCAACTAGAAGACAAAGTCAAAAGGGTAAAGGAGTTGGACAACTCATTGCTTGAAATGAAAAAGGTGCATGAAGACCAGATAAAGCAGCTGGAAGAGAAATGGGAAGGAAGGCTAAGAACTATTGAGGATGAGAAGAACTCCCTCAATATGAATTGCTTAGAACTGGAGGTGATATTGAAAAATCAGCAGTCACCCAAAGCCAAAGACTCCCAGTCAGCTGAAAGGAGAAATGTTGCTACTCAAGTATGCATTGAGCAGGATGATTCTAAAAGAAAGACATCCTCTAGTGAAAGTGCAACAACTTCTAAAAAGAAGGTACCATCCATACCATCTTGTACTCATACTTCTAAAAGTGTTTCTACTAAAAGTGCAGGATGGAAGAATGATTCCAAACAAGTATGGATGAAGAAAATGAAGAAGCAGAGCTCTCCTGAAGCAGCACAACAATTCAAGACAAGAACCCAACAATCAAAAGGACTTAAGAGGTCAAGATTTGTGGGTCAGTGTTGGTGTTGTAACAGGTATGGGCATTGTGCAAAGGATTGTTGGTACAATCCACTGAATGCCAAAGCACTGAGGAAGCCCATGCCTAGGGGGAGCAAGCCAGAAGGAAAGAAGCAACATCCACAGGTCCAGAAACATCTGTTTACTGCAAATAGATTTGGATTACTTGACAACATCTGGGATGATTGCAAAAGTGGTCAAAAAGATACATGTCAATCTCCAACTGTATCCAGAGCTCAAAAGAAGAAAAGATCACAGAACCTGGCTCAGAGAGAATCCTTGGGAAGCAAGCAGAAGAAAGTGGAAGATACTCCCGAGAAGATTATGAAAAAGGAAGAGAAGACCTTGGAGTCTAAGTCCAAGAAGGGTGAGTCATCCAGTAGGACCACCAAGAAGACATGCTTCTACTGTGGAAAGAAGGGACACATCATGGACCTTTGTAAAGAAGCCATGAAACTAAATAGAAGCAGACTGAACTCCAAAAGACAATCAATCCAGAAGAAGAAGGGATTGATTGAAAATAAGTTGCCTAAAAAGGGTGGCTTAACAGTATCAAAAGAACCATGTGGAATATCCAGAACTGAGGCCACACTTCCAAGTGACTTACTAGTCATATGGCCAAATCAGTTGCAACTTGCCAAAGATCTACAAAGAGCTGAAGATGAAGTTCTGGCAATTGCTAAGGCAAAAGGGAAGAAGAATATTTCACATGAAGATGAATTGAGATCCACACCAGCACAATCATCAATGAAGATCAAATGTGCAAGTGTGAAGACTGGTGAAAATGGGACATCTCGGTTGAGAGAATCTTCTCAACCTTGTTGTTCACATTGATGAACCAAGGAGGTTCCATCTTATTCCCTTATACTCTTGGTATATACATGTGCTAACATTGCAGGGAATTGAAGATGATGATCATTCTCATCTGGAGGATGGTTTGGACAGAATGGAGTGCACCCCTTGAGGGGGAGCCAATCTGGAGAAGATGATGTTCTGAAATTAATATCATCTTGAGAAAGTAGATGAAAGGGGGAGCTTTATCTTTGCACCTGAACATTCTAATGTGTTTTGTGAAGTATGTGCAGGATTTAGCAAATTCATTGGTATATCTGAAAAATTTCAAACCCCTAAGCATGATCTCACATGTACAGTGAATTGTGGACAGCATTGAGTTCCTTGATTACATCACTCTTGTTTTCTACACCGGGTTAGCCCAAGTAGACTTAGAGTTGATCTACTAAAGGTTCCTTGCTCAAGAGAACATGTGACATCATCCCTCTCTTAGTGATTTTGAAGAAAATGCTTTTAAAAGGGAGGAAGATATTTTTGAAAGTGAACCACACCACACCTTTGCATTTGATTGCCAATAAGGGGGAGAAAATATTGGCACACATATTGACCCATTCATATGTGCTGAAGGAGTGTATTGACAACAAATACAAAGGGGGAGATTGAAGTGCATTGTGTTGCATTTGTTGTCAATGAGGCATGAAGTTGTCTTGGAATGAATGGGAGTCAAGGAATTGTCAAGATGTGAATGCCAAAGGGTGTGATGGTGTTGGTGGTGAAGGAGAATGGCCATGGTACTAAGAGGCATGTCACTTAGGAGATTCACTAAGTGGCATTGGAGAATATGGTTGAAACATTCTCCATGGAAATCTGACGATTGTTGAGCTGATCATTAAGTTCATAGAACTTGTATCCTGATGATACAAAGTCACAACATTGATTGAAGACCATGCATTGTCTTCACAATGCATGAGGAGTTGAAAGGAGTTCCATCCACAACTACTAAGTGGATGATGTGCATTAATGAAGTCCATGCACTATCACTTAGTGCATGTGAACATGAAGATGATCTGATTGATCTCTGATTAGATCAACAAAGATAATTGAAGAAGTTATGTGATTTAGGAGCTCGGTTGATGAAGATCCTTGAGAATTCACTCCTAAGTTGAAAATGAGATGATGAAGAAGAATTATAAATTGAGGAGTTGTTTTTAATCAAGTAGATTAATGTTTGAATTCTCAAGAAGAAGAAGAGAGGAGAAGAAATGAAGAAGGGAGAAGTGGCTTGGCATTTTGGCATTTTGAATTGGTATTTTATATGGAGGACTTTGTTTTTTTACAAAGTCTTAGCCAAAAAATATGGCCAGCCCGTGAGCACCTTGTGGGTTCAACCCCAAGGCTCATGTGGGCCTAAGGCGCCACGCCCAAGGGGGAACCCGTGGGGCGAGCTCAGGGCGGCAGGGGCGCACCCGCAGACACCACAGAGGCGCTGGGGCACGCCCGGAGGAGCGCAGGGGGCCGTGTATAAGCCCCCGAGGGCACGCGGTGGTGAAACCCGCGCGCCGGAGGAGCATAGTGGGCGCTAGGAGCGCGCCCGCAGGAGCAGAGAGTGGGCGCAGAGCGCGCCCGCAGGGAGAACACGGTGCGGGGCGGCACCGTGGAGGGAGAAGTTCAACTGAGCATATGGCGGCAGCGGCAGGGTAATAAACCGCGGAAATTCCGCGAGAGAATTCGATGTGGGACGCGCATTTTTCACCCGGAGCGAATCCTGGCCGTCCGTCTCATCGCACGCTCGATCCACGCCGCACGATTCATCTCCGCGGCAATGATCAAATCCTGGCCGTCGCGCATCACGATCCAACGGCTCCCGGCTCGTCTTCCACCTCGAGCTCGAGCCGAAGCCTCCCGCGAAGCCGCCGCTGAACCAGTGCCTCCCGGCGACAGAATTTGAGTATCCGGCCACCTCCGATCAAACCGAAGTGTCCATTGGAATCGTCTGAGCATACCGAACACAACCATGCCTTAAGATGAGCATGCATGCTACCAGATGATGAATTCGATGAAGGCCGAAGCAAACCGAAGGTGCGAGGCCACTCGGGTGTTCATGTTTTGCGTGGATAGACCTAAACAGAGGCCGTGCATGCGTTATAAATCGCATGCACGAGGAGGAAGAAAATAATAAAAGAACCCGCGGGCACCGAAGAGAAAAACGCAAAAAACTTGGAAAGATTTTAAAGATCCGAAGATCTCGGTGGTTCAAGATTTCCCACGCGGATGAACCGAGGCTCTCCTCGCCTATATAAAGAGAGGTCGTGACCTCGATGAAGCTTGCTGAACCTCTGTTGAAAAACCGAGTCCCGCGAAGCCTCTGCCTCGCGAAGTAGAAGCCGCCGCGCAAAGCACTTGCGCGGCTGTTGTTCTCGGTGCCACCCGAGGCCCGAAGGAGTTCCTTTCGCGCACCCCTTGCGCGAAAGAGGTGAAGGGAAGGAGTCCCCTGCGCGCTATCCCTTTGCGCGGCAGGAAGAACCCGGGGCAGTAGCTCTTGCGCGCCCCGTGGTTGAGGTGCCTTGCACCCAAGGTGCTTTGCACCCGAGGCTTGCGCGCCTTCATTTGAGACAGGGAGTTCGGGTTGTGTTTTACACACAGTGTGTGTGTGCAAAATTTGAAGAACCACCGTGGGCAGTGTGTGTGCAAATGGAGTAAGAGGATCCTACGGTTTTGTGTGTGCAAAGAGGAAGACCCGAGGACATTGTGCCTTGGGTGTGTGTGAAACAAGAAGACCACACTATTTGTGTGTGTGCAAAGTGGACAAGATCACCTACGGGCCAAGTGTGTGCCAAGTGGAGAAGAAGTCCCTACGGCCGTGTGTGCTTAACAAAACAAGAAAAGGCAGTAGCCTTGTGTGTGTGCAAGAAGGGAAGGAAAGGCCTTTGTGCCTTTGTGTGCAAAAAGAACAACAAGTGGTCGTAGCCCTTGAGTGTGTGCCAAATTGAGGAACACATCTTGTGTGTGCTAAGTACCCTAAGGGCAGTGGGTGTGAGCAAGACAAGGCCATACTTTGTGTGTGCATTTGAAGAAGAAGGTCGTAGCCCTTGTGTGTGAAAAATGAAGAACCAAGTGTGTGCATAAGTGAAGTGCATACTTTGAAGAAGATTAAAAGAACAAGGAAGTGAGTGTGCTAAACAAGTGAAGGCCAAGTCTAAAGTGTGTGCAAAGTGAAACAAGTGTGTGCAAAAAGACAACAAGGCCGAACCTTAGTGTGTGTGCAAAAGAAAGTGTGTACACACTAAGAAGAAGAGAAGACATCCACACTAAAGTAGAACACACTCTAAGTGTGTAAGCAAATTGAATTAAGTGTGTGAAGATTGTGAAGAAGGTGTGTGCTATAGTTGACTACACCCTTTGTGGGTTTATTGCACCAAGAGGAGAAGAAGGGAAGTGCATGCTTGCATGCATGCACATGCACACGTGAACAGTGCTAAATCAGTGGTGTGCAACTGAGACTGGACCAGACCGAAGATAAAGATATTATTTGTCTGAGCATTCAGTAATTGGAGAGAAGCCGGGGCATCCTTAGAAGAAGGTGATAAAGCCCGAGCAAGACGAGAAGACCTGTTCACCACAAGTGATCAGAAGAAGAGCAAGGCCAGCAGCCTTTATCCCAGGCTGCTGAGGATACTTGAAGAAACTTAAAGTGAAGAAGAGCTACTCGTGTGACTCGAGGAGCCAGAAGAAGACCCTGTGGGACTCAGGGAGAAGAAGTCTTCAGTGGGATTCTGGAGCAGGCCAGTGGGACTCTGGTAACACTGTGTGAAGCAGTATAAAGACCCTCCTGTGGGACTCAGGAGAGATACGGTGGGAAGCTGTATCGACCATTGTAATACTAACAGATTATAATGGGAGAATCCATGCTGGGAGAGCATGGCAAGGATGTAGGCCTTTGGTGCCGAACCTTGTAAATCCTTGTGTCCTGTGCCTTTTCATTACTGCATCATTCGGGAAAGGTTGAGAGATACAAGAAGAGTGGATCGAGGCTTTAACCAGCCATAGAGGTTTAATTGATAAGAATCAATTAGTAAAAAGTTTTAAGGGATCACTGATTCACCCCCTCCCCCTCTCAGTGATTCACACTGATCTGGGCACTTCAAGGGGGAAGGGGGACTGGCAGGGGGACTGGCAGGGGGCATGGGGGGACTGGCAGGCCTGTAGGCCTGCTGTGTTTTTTATTGAACTTTGATCTATAGCCATGGTTTCTAACTGTGGATATAAGGCTTGTTTGTGGTTTACCTTCTGCCACATTTTAAAACCATGGCTATAATTCTTTAGCCACGGTTTAAAACCGTGGTGATAGGGCTTTAGCCACAGTTTGAATAGTGGCTATAGGCTTTAGCCACAGTTTTAAACCGTGGCTATAGGAGTTGGCATATTGCCACACCAAAACGAGCCACGGTTCATTGAACCGTGGCTATAACCTATAGCCACAGTTTTTGGGCTTATAGCCACGGTTTGAAACCGTGGATATAGCTTAAATTTCTAGTAGTTTTATAAAACATTAATGCTTACCAAGGTAATTTCATTTCAATAAATAACTATTTTCTTTTAATCATCCTACCTTTAAGACAACACGATAAATGTTAACTTTTTATTAAAAATATGTATTTAAAAAAACTACCCACATAGGTTTAAAACATTTTTAAGATAATAATTTTAGAACATATTGTGTTTAAAATGAATAACTCATACCCTTTTAAAACATTAATCCACACAAACAAACCTCAAATATGAGTAAAGAGAGAAAGGTACCTATATTAAAAAAATCCATGAAGAAAAACAAATTATGATAATAAATTAAAGGAGAAAAACAATTAAATATCATGATTTAAATTAAAGTAAAGGTTAATTCCATAAATAAATCTCCACCAAAAAAACTAGTGACACTTTATAATAATTAACAAAGAGATATAATATAGGATAAAAAAATAAGGAAACCACTTTGGGACTAATAGGACAAGTACTAGTTGTGCATAGGTGGGGCTAACTGTTAGTGGGTTAAAGACCTCACAAATCATCAACTGAATCACTCTCAACTAGACTCATTGGTGAAATACCACTTGTAATAGTCATAAAATGAATCTAGGGGATATTATATAATGTGTAACTCTCAACTTGATTAGCCGGCACCCCTCAACTCCTCATTAGTCATGGGAACCCCAACTCTAAAAGCATATATCCTGTAGTTATATTACATTATTGGTATATAATACAAGAGTTACAATATTATCCAATAAAATAGTGGTATTAGAATAATATATATCCAGACAAATTATATTTGGAAAATAAGTTAAAACATGAACATGTCATTAGAACATTTTTACATGTTCCATCATATCCCTCAAAATTATACATATTTCACCTACAAGACTCTCAAGGAAATTAAAAATAATAATTGTGATCTAAAATTCACAATAATAATTAGTATAAAACAAAATCTATTGATGTGGCAATGTTTTCATGCTCTCTGCCACATATTTTTCTATATTTTTGTTTACTTTTTAATATCAAACCTTAGTATTTTATGTAATATTTATCAATTGTTGTATTTTGTAAATTATATTATAAGAAAATGTGTTTATTTATTAAAAGTGTGTTCTTATTTTTATTTTTTATTGTTTTTCAATAATAAAATTAAGTTCTTATTTTGATTTAATTAATTCTCTATTGTATTAGTTTTCAATAATTTTTAATTCATTAATTAAATTAATCAATTCTTTATTCTTTAATTTGTAAATAAATAACACAAGTTCGTTTTTAATTTTTTTAATAACTTAACTAATTGTAACTTACCAATTTTATTCAATTAACATCTTTATTCTTTAATTTAATTAGTTCTTTATTTAATTGGTTAATTATTTGGTTAATTAATCTAAGCAAGTAACACCGATTATTTTAATGTGTTTTAAATTAGTAAACCCAAATAAATTCATTCTTTTTTATAAAGAATTATTAGTTATATTATTTAACTTTGTTTCATTTATTTATTTTTTCAATTACATTCTATTTAATTTAATTTATTAATTGATTAATCTATTTTTAGTTTTAATAAATTATTTAGTTTTAATTAATTTAATTGTTGTGTTTGTTTTGCAGGGGTCACGATTACTTCACGGTCATGGTGCCACCGTACTGGCTCCAACCTGTCGCACTATTCCACACTCACGGTCACGGTGAGACCGTGAGAAACACTCATGGTGCCTTTCTTCCTGCTTCCACTGTCCCACCGTGAACACACATTACGGTCTCACTGTTTCCTCATGGTGGCACCGTTCCTCTTTCCCGTTTCACCGTGAGCACTCTCAAGGTGCCTCCTCCCTGTTTCACTGTTTCAGCTCAAATTGTGCCATCGTTTTATCTCCACACGGTGGCACCATTCCTCTGCCCTGTTTCACCATTCCTTCTTCCTTTCACACCACTAACACAACAACACATCACAGTAGCAGCAATCACGCAGCAACACAACCATCACACAGAAGAAACACACAAATCACAACAGCAGCATAACAATGAACAAATACCAGCAATCCATAACAACAACCAGATGAAAACAAAATAAAATCAAGAGTGATTCAACAAATAAAAAAATTAACCCAGCCGCAGATGAATAATTCAATCAACAATGTTTCAACACCATGGACCCGAGCTCACCTTTCACAAATCTGGAGCCACATCACCAGTTCTCGACTTCCTCTTCCACCCATCCACTAATTGAAGCCAGCGCTTCCACCCGAATCACCTCCGCAGCATTGCACGAGCTCCTGCCAGCCACTTCTGAAGCAGCGCCACACCCCTGCCGCACCTTTACTCACATCCACATCTCGTCCCCATTTCTCTCTAATTTCCACACCCCCTTTTCCATACCTGCGCAACATCCCGACCTCCTTCATCCCTCCAAGCCGAGATCTCTTTACCCCAAGCCCCTACCCCGCATCACCGCATCTGCCATAGCCGAATCCCCTGCCTCCATCCATGCTCCCCCTTTGCGCCGAACCAGCCGAAGTCAACTGCCCTAACCCTCGTCGCCCTACTCCTCTCCCTTCACGCCACTCAGACCCGAACCCCCCTCTTCTTTATTCTATTTTCATTTTTTATGTTATTATTTTGTTTTATATAATAATCATAATATATATTACATTATATAATATACATACATATAATACTTATATATATATAATGTTAATCACTTTTGTTTTATAATACGTATATATTAATAAATGAATATAATAGTTATTGAAACACATATATATTAATAATCATATTAGCTATTATATAAAAATATAGATATATACTAATGGGTTATTTTTTAAGTTTCGATTTAATATATGATATATATAAATTTCATTTTATTTTTATTTGAATCGCGTGCATTTTATTTGTTTAACTTGTGTTGGTTTTTTTGTTGTTTCGTGCAGGGGGAGTCACTCGTACTTGCGGGGATTAAAAGAAGTTCGTGGGAAATGTCGCGAGAATATTCACGGGTTTGTTGCAGGGGAATTGGGTACACTCACAGGGAGTTCACTCGGGAGATGGTGACGCTCACTCAAAGACGCGCCACGTGGATATCTGCAGCCTGTTAGTTTTAGTTTTCTGTTTTCATCCCAGAAATAAGAGGACTCTGGACTCGGCCAAGGCAAGGGGCCAAGAAGACAAAGGCCAGGGGGCTGAGAGCAGAGTACCTGGGGGGGACATCATTCTACAATGGGAGGAGGAGACTCCATCCTGATTCAACATCCATTCATCCACTTCTCATGGACGGGGATCGTCTTCAACTTGGAGATTGGACCTGCTCCTCCATTCTCTGCCCCACCCTCGTTGCTCTGTTCTAGTTTTAATTTCAATCGTGTCTGTAAATACTTGTGTGTGTGTTTTGTTAATGGAATTGTGATGTTTGTTTCAGTTGTTTTGTACCGTTTATCCATCCTTGCTTCGTATTGTGATCTTCAATCTCCAGAAATGCAGATTCAATTTCCGAGGTTAGATCCAGGTTAAGAAACCCGACACGATCTGGAGATCGACACATTAATGCGATCACATTATTTTTATTCGCCTTGGTAGATCACATCTGCAAGTTAGATTGAGTGAGAGAAAGATCTTGCACAGAACGATCAACTACTTTCTTGCTTAATTTATTCTCCCCTTCCTGTCTTGATTTCTCAAACTGAGAATCAAGATTGATTGTGCGATGTGACAATCTTAGTGGAATCATTCTGGATTGTGAGAAATTCTTTCCAGAATGACTTTGCTGGGTGAGTCAGTTGTAGTTCGGAGGAATACCTGAGCATGGAAGATATTATATGTTTGAGTGTTTAATTTTTAGGCGAGACTGGTGTGTGATCCGAGACATCGATCATGCACTGTGTGAATTTGAGAATTGTTGATCAATTTATTAAGCTGATCTAGGATAGAGAGTAGAGGGTGAATTAACCTGGGTCCGACCTTGTTCACTCTGACTATTGTCTTGTCCTGGTGTCATCTGTCTATCTTGTGTTGTGTTTGTCTGCTGTCTTTTCTTGTTTCATGTATAGTGTCTTGTGCCTAGGTTTCTTCACTTTTCCATCACCGTTTCCCTATCCTCTTTGCTCTTCAGCACTGGTTAGTGTTTCCGTAGGAGTGTGTTTTTATGTTTTCAAAGTATTTAAAAATACAAAAAGATTTTCGAAACGACCACTAGGGCTCTTGACACTGCTTCCTCGAGAGCGACCCTGAGGTTAGACACTGTGCTATATTTTGGGTCTTTATAAATGTAAACTTAACTATCCTCACGACAAGGACGCACGTCAAATTTTGGCGTCGTTGCTGGGGAAGCAATGAGTGTCTCAGTGGTTTTTCCAATTTTTATTTTATTTTAAAACAAAAAAACATATAAAAAACAAAAACAAAACAATCCACACACACAACAGTGATGAACTCTAATGAATCTGATATAGTGTCACTGTTTGACCCGGTTCAAGGGCTTGAGGAGGCTGTTGCTAAGTTTCAATGTTGGATGCATGAAAGGGGGCATCGAGAACTTACTGATGAGGAGACAACGTATTCTCATCAGATCATGCAATTGATGCAACTAGCCATGGATAAGGTCAAGGGATACAAGGATGACAGTGCAGTACCACCATGTCCCATTGAAGCCCAAGATTCTGAAAAACAGTTGAGAAGGAAAGAGAAGAGAAACAAAAGAAGGAAAAAGCTGGATTTTCCCAACTTTGATATGGATTTTCCCCTAGAGTCAAAGCTGGAAATTCCAGAACCAACTTCCGAGGATTTTCTCAAGGGCTGGCAGGAGACAGAACTGTCAATGATTCATGATGCTAGACATTTCTTTGATGATCATTCTTTCCCTGATTTCCATTCTAATGATTTTTCTTGTAATAACTGTTTTAATGATTTCTCAATGCTTCAACAGGTGGAGCCAGAACATGAAATTATATCATTCTCCTTAGAAGACACATCAATTGAGGTGGTGTGTTTTGAAGAGAGTCTAGAGGAGGTTGACTACCCCGCTCTTACCCCGGACCCACTCCCAGGATCACTATTCCATCACGAGGAGGAACAAGAATCACTGATAAAGGGAGTTGACAATTTTATGGAAGAAGCTGTATTTTTATTCAACTTGGATTACATTGAAGCTAATGTTGATTGTGTTGCTCCCTGTGTAGGTTTTGAAGATGTATCTCACTTTTGTGATTTCCTGAAGACTGAGGAAGTTTCGGTAGCATCTGTTGAAGAGTTAATGGAACTCCCAATTATGGATAATACTTCTAGTTTGGGAGTTATCTTTGAAAAGGAATTTTTGGAAATGTGCAGATGTTTACAAGTGGATGTTGAAAAAGTCTATTTTTCTCAAGATAAAATAATTTATTGGAATGAACCAGAATACAAGTCTCATCCATGTTTTCCAACATTCCAACTTGTGCACACTCAACCTCAATCAGAATAAGTAGCGAAGTACCCCTATATTTTGTTTTCCCCTCCATCACTCAACATGAAGTACTTCACTGCCCAGGAGGAGAATGTCGTTGAAGCTGCACATGGGGTACGCCAAAGATGGAAAATCACTGAAGTTTGAAGGAGTCACATCTGGTGGTTCTTTAGCAAGAAGCCAAATCCCACATCCAACTAGGGTTAATCTGAGCACTGTCCAGCTGTGGACAACTAAACTACAGCACCCCCTTTGGGGTTATCCCAGGATTATCCTTTTCATTTCCTACTTTAGTTTATTTTTTCATGTTGTTTTCTAAGGAGAATAAACTGGCAGTAGATTCCACGTGGCTATCATTCAAGTCCCAAAGGAAGAGTACACTGAAGATCATGGATAACACTCCCTAACTTATACTCTGGATCTGCTTTTTTATTTGAACTTTAAATATGGAACACTAATGTCAACTTGTTTCATCATGTAGGTTCCCAACTGAAGTAGCCAGAGTTCATGAACATAGAAATAAAAGGGAGGCATTTGTAAATTTGAGAAGCTTCCAGTCAGGGAAATACTATTTTAATTCTAAAAGTTGTTTCAAGGTGCTCATTCATTTTGCATGCTGCTGTGAACTATGTGTGGGGGTCTTCCCAATGCTTTTTGAAAATCTTGGAATGTGTTTTATGCTTGGGTGTTAGCCGCTAATATCTACTTAGTTGAAAATGTATTTTGAGCTGATTTTCTGAAACATGCTTGCACCCACTAATTTTATTTTCATTATGCTGTTGTTGCACATCATTTCTAAACATGCTACTGTCTAAAGTAAATTGATACAAACTTTTGAATGCTCACAATGATCAAAGCATGAATGGTATGGGAGTATAGTGTACATGGTTGCTGGTGATGGTTGGTGGGCTTGGGCTCTTCTGTTTTTGTTCTTTTTTGTTTTTATTTTCTTTCACTTTTTGTGTGGAAAAGAAAATTTTTGAACTTCATTGATACCCCTCTATATCCTTTTTCAGCTGAAATTTCTATCTGTTTTGAACTTTAACTGTCTCCCACCATAAGATTCAACATTGGGGACAATGTTGGGTTTTAAGTTTGGGGGATGGGGTCATTCTAGTGTCATGTCGAATTCCCCCTTCTTGAACCTGAGTTTGTTTAAAAAAATAGTCATTTTTTTTCAAAAAATGGTTCAAAAATGGTTCAAAATTCCTTTAAAATTTCTCAAATTCTATCATCAATTTATGGTCATTTTAGGTTCACTGGTACATAATTTATATCCTATTTAGAGGATAATTTCTCACTAGTTGTTGAGAGTGAAACTTAGTTAGATACTGGTAAGTATGAATGATTGTTGAGTGAAATTGTTCACTCTCTCTATGAACCTTTATGTTTAGGAACTGCGGATGAGAGTGTGACAGAATAGGTCTTGTGGAATGAGGATCATGGCATGGAGTAACAAGAAGTTCTCACTGGAACCCAGGGGACTCATATTTTTATAATATAATATTCAATCCCTTTAGGAAGGCAACTTGATTGGTTATTAATTAAGTCATTTGTAACTAGAGTAAATGGGAAAATTAGATCCCATGGTGAGTATCTGAGACAAGGTGCATTGGGTGCATTTCTATGAATAAATAAATCCAATTTCAATTTTAATAAGTGCTATACACAGTGCTCTGCACATGGAATATGGCTGGGAAAAAGTGAAATAAAGTACCCTTGTCAAAAATGAACTCATTAAGGTGAGGGGAATTTTGAACCCAGATGAAGAAGGGAGAAATTGACTTGGTTAATATTCATTTGAGTTGAATCAAAAAAGTGATCAATTTAATGGACTTTAATTCTTGGAACCTGGGGGAAGGTGAGAATAAAAGGTGCCCTTGGTTATGTTTTTGAGTTCCACTTCTTCTAACCTGTCATCACTCCTTGAATCAGTACTTGAATTGGATGGTGAAGTAGGATCGTTAATGAAAACACATAGGAGTAATGACATACTTGACAGTGTATGAATTTGTGAGGATTTTGACTTCTAGTGAGTTTTTGAAGCTAGACAGGACAACATTTTTGAACACCTTTGAAAAACCTAACTCATTGTTTGGTTTTGCTCCTCTGGATATTAAAGTTCAATCATGCACTTTTTGAGCTGAAATTCACAATTCATATTTCTGTTTTAAAGTCAAAAGCATGTACTTGTTTAAGGAAAAACAAGGTTTTAAGTGTGGGGGAGTTTGATGTGGCAATGTTTTCATACTCTCTGCCACACACTTTTCTATATTTTTGTTTACTTTTTAATATCAAACCTATGTATTTTATGTAATATTTAGCAATTGTTGTATTTTGTAAATTTTATTATAATAAAATGTGTTTATTTATTAAAAGTGTGTTCTTATTTTTATTTTTTATTATTTTTCAATAATAAAATTAAGTTCTTATTTTGATTTAATTAATTCTCTATGGTATTAGTTTTCAATAATTTTTAATTCATTAATTAAATTAATCAATTCTTTATTCTTTAATTTGTAAATAAATAACACAAGTTAGTTTTTAATTTTTTTAATAACTTAACTAATTGTAACTTAGCAATTTTATTCAATTAACATCTTTATTCATTAATTTAATTATTTCTTTATTTAATTGGTTAATTATTTGGTTATTTAATCTAAGCAAGTAACACTGATTATTTTAATGTGTTTTAAATTAGTAAACCCAAATAATCTCATTCTTTTAAATAAAGCATTATTAGTTTTATTATTTAACTTTGTTTCATTTATTTATTTTTTCAATTACATTCTATTTAATTTAATTTATTAATTTATTAATCTATATTTAGTTTTAATAAATTATTTAGTTTTAATTAATTTAATTATTGTGTTTGTTTTGCAGGTGTCACGCTTTCTTCATGGTCACGGTGCCACCGTACTAGCTCCAACCTATCGCACCGTTCCACCCTTGCTATCCCACACTCACGGTCACGGTGAGACCATGAGCAACACTCACGGTGCCTTGCTTCCTTCTTCCACTGTCCCACCGTGAACACACATTATGGTCTCACCGTTCCCTCACGGTGGCACCGTTCCTCTTTCTCGTCTCACCGTGAGCACTCTCACGGTGCCTCCTCCCTGTCTCACCGTTTCAGCTCAAATTGTGCCACCGTTTTATCTCCTTACGGTGGCACCTTTCCTCTACCCTGTTTCACCATTCCTTCTTCCTTTCACACCATTAACACAGAAACACATCACAGTAGCAGCAATCATGCAACAACACAACCATCACACAGAAACAACACACAAATCACAACAGCATCATAACAACGAACCAATACCAGCAATCCATAACAAAAACAAGATGAAAACAACATAAAATCAAGAGTGATTCAACAAATAAAAAAATCAACCTAGTAGCAGATTAATAATTCAATCAACAATGTTTCAACACCCTGGACCCGAGCTCACCGTTCCAAAATCTGGAGCCGCATCACCAGTTCTCGACTGCCTCTTCCACCCATCCACTGATTGAAGCCAGCGCTTCCACCCGAATCACCTCTGCAACATTGCATGATCTCCTGCCAGCCACTTTTGAAGCAGTTCCATACCCTATCCGCACCTTTACTCACATCCACATCTCGTCCCCATCTCTCTCTAATTTCCGCGCCCCTTTTCCATACCTGTGCAATAGACGGACCCCCTTTATCCCTCCAAGCTGAGATATCCTTACCCCAAGCCCCTACCTCACATCACCACATCCGCCATAGCCGAATACCCTGCCTCTATCCATGCTCCCTCTTTGCGCTGAACCAGCCAAAGTCAACTGCCCTAACCACCGTCACCCTACTCCTCTCCCTTCACGCCGCTCAAACCTGACCCTCCTCTTCTTTATTCTATTTTCATTTTTATGTTATTTTTTTATATAATAATCATAATATATATTACATTATATAATATACATACATATAATACTTATATATATATAATGTTAATCAATTTTGTTTTATAATACGTATATATTAATAAATGAATATAATAGTTATTAAAACATATATATATTAATAATTATATTATATATTATATAAAAATATAGATATATACTAATGAGTTATTTTTTAAGTTGTGATTTAATATATGATACATATAAATTTCATTTTATTTTTATTTGAGTCATGTGCATTTTATTTGTTTAACTAGTGTTGGTTTTTATGTTGTTCCGTGCAAGGGGAGTCACTCGTACTTGCGGGGATTAAAAGAAGTTGTTCGTGGGAAATGTCGCAAGAATATTCACAGATTTGTTTATGGGGAATTGGGTACACTCACAGGGAGTTCACTTGGGAGTTGGTGACGCGCACTCAAAGACGTGCCACGTGGATATCTGCTGCCTGTTAGTTTTAGTTTTCTGTTTTCATCTCGAAAATAAGAGGACTCTGGACTCAACCAAGGCAAGGAGCCAAGAAGACGAAGGCCAGGGGGCCGAGAGCAGAGTACCTGGGGGTACATCATTCTACAGTGGGAGGAGGAGAATCCATCCCGATTCAACATCCATTTATCCACTTCTCATGGATGGGGATCGTCTTCGACTTGGAGATGGGACCTGCTCCTCCACTCTCCACCTCACCCTCATTGCTCTGTTCTAGTTTTAATTTCAATCGTGTCTGTAAATACATATGTGTGTGTTTTGTTAATGGAATTGTGATGTTTGTTTCAGTTGTTTTGTGTTGTTTATCCATCCTTGATTCGTATTGTGATCTTCAATCTCCAGAAATGGAGATCTAATTTCCGAGGTTAGATCCAGGTTAAGAAACCCAACACGATCTGGAGATCGGCACATTAATGCGATCACATTCCTTTTATTCACCTTGGTAGATCGCATCTGCAAGTTAGATTGAGTGAGAGCGAGATCTTGCATAGAACAATCAGCTACTTTCTTACTTAATTTCTTCTCCCCTTCCGGTCTTGATTTCTCGAACTGAGAATCAAGATTGTTTATGCGATGTGACGATCTTAGTGGAATCATTCTGTATTGTGAGAAATTCTTTCTAGAATGACTTTTCTAGGTGAGTCACTTGTAGTTCGGAGGAATGCCTGAGCATGGAAGATATTATATGTTTGTGTGTTTAATTTTTAGGCGAGACTGGTGTATGATCCGAGACATCGATCATGCACTGTGCGAATTTGAGAATTGTTGATCAATTTCTTAAGCTGATCTAGGATAGAGAGTAGAGGGTGAATTAACCTGGGTCCGACCTTGTTCACTCTAACTATTGTCTTGTCCTGGTGTCATCTGTCTGTCTTGTGTTGTGTTTGTCTAATGATTTTTCTTGTTTCATGTAGAGTGTCCTGTGTCTAGGTTTCTTCACTTTTCCATCACTGTTTCCCTCTCCTTTGTGCTCTTCAGTACTGGTTAGTGTTTCTGTGGGAGTGTGTTTTTATGTTTTCAAAGTATTTAAAAATACCAAAAGATTTTCGGAATGACCAATAGGGCTCTCGACACGGCTTCCTTGAGAGCGACCCCGAGGTTAGCCACTGTGCTATATTTTGGGTCTTTATAAATGTAAACTTGACCATCCTTATGATAAGGACACACGTCATCTATCATAACATTAACATGTCTAAAATGATATGGTAAGAATTAATGAACAATATATAGTTATAATAAACTAAAATTTATAAGATGATATAATAATGACATTAAATGAAAACATGGATAATGTTAATCATTGATATCATACTAATGGAATTCATAATTTTAGAAAGAAAAAATGTTTTCATAGCCTAATTGTAACACACTATACATATATGGGGATAGGTATACACTAGAACCCAAATTTTTATTGCATCATGATACATGTTAATGCATTGAGGGGATATAAATGTTTTGGCCTCATCAGAAACCTAATTAAGTCAAATAAATTCATAATAAGAGTCAACAAGGCATTTCATACCATTCCCTATGAATACTCTAGATAAATAAAAATATGGCTCTCTGTGAAATGAAAAATATGGAAAACAAATACATCCCCATTCAATGGATTAATTTGGATATCGGGAAAAGTATCCCTTAATCAAAATGAAATGTTTGGGGTATCATCAATGTAATAGGAAGTGTACTTATCAAAGAAATATTGTAATGATGGTAATTTAAATATTATGGGTTATCCATGAAATATATAATTTTTTTAATAGTTTTCCATGGTATGAGACCAATCCAATTGTAGGAAAAATAATTAAATATGGTTCATAAATAACATCTGGATTTTAAGAAGCATATCCCCCACGAGTTTCAGTCATGGACTGCAGTCATAAGAATACACATTGAGAAACAGAGTGATGGTTTTTTCAATTAACAACCATACCTTTCCATGGCTATTACTCCTAGGTGATTCTATGTCATAGTTTTATACACTTTCAAGTATACACTTTTTTTTCCAAAATTTAGTATAGTTTTTTCACAATTGAAAAGATTGTGTTTTATAATAGTTTTTCGTAACACTTGTATCAAAAAGATGAGTCATAGATAAATATAAAGTTTCTTAAATCCCATTAAATTCATGAGAAATATGGTAAAAATTCGTCCACATTAACTTATTCACCAAATATTAAGAAAAAGGAATTGAATATAGCATGATTCCCAGAGAATGTAAATTAATATGAACAAAACCCACTATCAAACATAATTCATAATTTTAGATGGAAAATGCTTACCTTTAATCATGCTTATCCAAATGTAATAAAGCATTATGTGTAACAAAAATAATAATATTAATAAAAAAAATTATAACCTAATTCATAATTATATCCTTTATAAAATATATTTATAATTATTCTCTATATGTGTATTAGTTAGTTGTTATTTATTTTCAATATCATGTTGGAGAAATCTTGATCATTTTGAATTAGTTTCATAACAGATGAATTGTTATTTATTCATCTCTCAAACATCATCATTATTATATAATAGATGGTACCCAAATAGATATGTTTTTTTATTTATGAATCGCTTCCCTTATTCCATTAGTGTTTTAGTTATGTTTCATTAAATTTCAGTTAGTGTTGGCTTATTTTGTTAAATTATGTGATTGAAGATGATATTTTATTATAAATTAAATACTTACTATAAAATTTAAATAACTTTTAATAAAAATATTTTATTATAAAATTACAACAACATTATTATTTAATTTTCCATATTCAGATATGATATTTTTTTATATAATCTTTCAAGTAGGTGTTTAGACTCACCCAAACATGAACATATTATAATTATTAGATGATTATGATTATGAAAGTTGTTTATTTTGGACATAATTTCATTATTATGGGAGAATAATTATGTTTTTTTAGATAATTTTAATGTTTTTATTCTTATTTGATGAGATTTTAAAAAATTATAATGAAACTAGATGAAAAATTATATATGTAACTTCATGGAGTCAGTTGTCCACACAACGCATTGTTAACATTTTAATTCCATGAAGAATTATAGAGAATTAATGGATATTTTTATTTCACTATAAAAATTCACAGTTATATTATATATATAATATTAATTCATCGATATCAGTATTTTAAAAAAACAATGAGAGGCATTGTGAAAAATGGAATTCGTTAATTCGTGGAGGCGGTAGTTCGCACACATCCACTAATGATGATTTTGTTTTTTATTAATGGATAAAGAGGAATAAATAATGGCAGATTAATTAATAAAAAAATATAAGTATAATAATGATACTAATTTAATTATATTATTTTGGATATAATAAGTTAATATAATGAAGATTAAGAAGAGAAGATTATGAATAAGGTAAAACTTACATCATGAGCTTCATTTTTCACCTAAAAATATTATAGTAAAGGGATCCATGAAGATAAAAAATAGTGAAAATAGGACAATTAAAGTGTTATAACTTTATAAGAGGAATCATATTTCATTATTTCCAGAATAAATTAGATGGTATATGTTTGATTTGAAGTTGAGTAAGTTCCTCCCTGTTGTAAGTGAATAAAATGGATCTTTCTTCAATACCCTTTACTTTTAAAGGATATAATTACACTATTCAAGCACAAATGACTCGAAAATTTATAAATAATGTATTTTGGGGGTTTCCTTGGGCCTATAAATCTCCAATAAATAATTTACAAACATGTTTTATACATTTTTTTTAGTTATTTATCATTATATTTTTTCCATTTTTTAATTTTTGGTTTTACCATGGTAATAAGTATTTAAATTAGTAATTTATATTTTATTAAAAATATAGTGTAACCCATATTTCCAAATATGGATTTCATTAACATAATTTTAGCATCTATTTTATATTAAAACACATTATATATAGAGAAATATTTTTTTTTAATATAAATGATGTTTTCAAAATTAAGTATTCTTAATCATATTTACTATTGATTACAAAATGAAAGAGTGTTTGAATATTTATATAAACTTTTAAAAAAAATATTAGATTATTTATAAAAAAATTATTGATTTATTTGTATAGAAATAAAATTAATCAATATTAATAAAACAATTCTCTGAGAAAAATAGTTTTACAGTTATCACCGTAATTAACTTTAATCCTTATAATCTTATTTTTATTCCTAAAAATGAAATTTTCCTTATTAATATTGAAATGTTGATCTAAAATTTTAGATTCGTTTTATTAAATTATATTCTGATAATTGACAATGTTTAAGTTTCAATATAACTATATAAAATCATTTTTTAGAGTAAAATATTACTTAACTTTACAAAATGATAAACCTCGATTTTATAAATAAAACACAATAATTTTAAATGACTTATTTATTTTATAAATAATTATATTTAATATAAAAATGATTCAAAAAAATTTCATACTTATACTATGAAAATGTCATAAAATTGATGGTCAAAGATAAATCAATAATTTTTTACTATCCATCTAGAAATATATTATTTCAGAAAAGTGCTAGAAATTCATCTATGATAATCATGACATGTGGAATTAATAAATGAACTTAATTTAATGATATTAAAATCATAAAATATAAATTTTAAAATTAATTAATGAATAAAGGCTCTTTAGAATGCACGATTAGAAATTGTTTCAGGATGTAGGGTTTTTCTTTTATAATAGGGTGTCAGGTATTACATTATCTACCCATAAATAATTTCATCCTATAATTTGGATACATTTAAGACCCTAAAATATTGTTGTTATTCAGTTGTAATTTATTCCTCAAGCTACCATGTTTCCTCCTCTAGTATTTTCTTTCTCCCAAGTATTTTTACCAACTAAGTTGTCTAATTCTCCAACACTTTCTCTCTAGTGTGAAAATTATTGACATGCTCTTGATTATAATAAATTTCACGTTCCAACTCTATTACCTCAGATATGATTATGTAAATTAGATAATGAGTATATTTACTCAATAATTAAACTTTTAAGGAATCATTTATTTTTGAATGTTTGGGTGGAATAGCCAATGAATAAGATACGGGTCCAATTATTCTTATTATTTCAAAAGGCAATGTTCCTAGGTCTTAACATTACCATTTTACAAAATCATGTAATTCTATCCCATGGAGAAATAGTCAAGAATAAATTATCTTTTAAAATCATATATTTCTTTAAATGTTTACCAAAATTTTGAATCACAACACCTCTTCCCATGAAATGCTTTATGTGGTGTCATTTAGATACTCAAATAGAAGACATTATTACCTTAAAATTGAACCAAATATAGTTATTAGTCCCATATACCATGGAATTCATGAGAACGTGATATCAACATGTCTCCCAATGTCTATATAGACCAATCATAATCTCCATCATGTTGGGAATAGTAAGAGGTGAATAAATGTATCACACTATTGAGAAGTCTTTAAATACACCTCCACAATTTTAATGCGAATTGAGGGTCATGAATGGATAAGATAAGAATATTTTCCCAATTAATTCTTATGATTTCATTAATGTAGATATATGAAAATATATCAAGGGGTATATCTTCTATTATCACTAAAAAAAGAAGAATACATAGAATGGTGATCAATAATGACCCATATATAATTGTTCTTTATTGGAGTCTTCTAATATCCAATGATAATGTCCATTGTAATATTATCTCATTAATATATTTGTATAGATATAGTTTTCATATCTCCCTTAGTATTTTATCTTTAATTATTTTAATGGTGGAATTAAATTAATTGGGATACATATTCTATAATTTTCTATTTCATACCATCCCACTAGATATTTTCTCCTATATCGCTATACAAATTTGTGCTACCATAGTATATAGGGAAATTTGAGTTATGTGATCTATCGAGTACTTTCCTCTTCCTCTATGGGGTATTTGAAGCACATAACTTGTTTAAAAACTTCAAAACTCTATCTCTATAGTTTAAGTATGTCAATTTCCCATTATTTACCACTATAATCTTCCTTTATTTGTCCATATCATCTTAATGGTTATTATCTATCTTCTCTAGTAAAGATGGTTAGGTATTTTAATTGAAAGTGAATTATGAATCCCTTATTCTAAAAAAACATATCATTCTATAATAGATCTCTATGTATATGATATTGGTTAGTCCTCATCATGGTCATAATTCCTTGGTCCCTTCTTCACAATACATCAACCACATTGTTTTTCTTCCTAGGGTGGTAGTGTATTGAGAAATAATAGTCCTTGAATAGTTTCAACCATCTTCTTTTCCTCATCCTGGTCTCCTTCTAAAAGAATATATACTTCAAAATATTTTCGTTCATATATATATATATATATATCACATCATTCAGTATAAAGGGGTTCTCCTCATATTTTCAAAGAAAATATTATGGAAGTCAGCTCAGGTTCAAGATTTGGATATTTCTATTCATTTATTTCCAATTGCATGGATTCATATGAAACAACCCTATCATTCTGTATAAAGAAAAATCCAATTCCTTTAATCAATGTATCATAATATAATACAAATTCTTCCTTGCATAATGGTAAATTCAGTACTTTTGAATTAATTGTTCTTCACATAATCTCATGAAAACATTCCACAAATTCCCATGATGATGTAATTTCATCCCCTTTATATGCCAACCTGTTTAATGGGATTTCCAACTAGGATAAATATTAAAAAACCATTGATAGTAAGTGGATAAAAACATAATTCTTAATTTCTTAGTTATATGTGTCTATGTATACCGTGTTGGTAAAATATTTATACAACAATATTACTTAAATTATTAATGATTATGATGCTCACAAATTCATTTATCTATTTTAAAAATGAAATGAAATTAATATAATATCATGATTAAATTCTTGCGATATTTATTTTAATTTGATTATATTTTGGTTGTATTTTTTCTATGTGTTCTGGATATTTCTAGGAATTTTGGAATCACTCTTCTAAAACATATCTTGTTGATAATGACTGGTTTTAGAAGATAATTTTTTTTATAAAATTATATTTGTATAGACTAAATATAATATATGTGTTTTGATTAGTAACTAATATTTTGTGAAGAACACTATGTTCAAGAATACAACATATAGTTATTTATCCCAACATTTGGCATACATGATATTTTTTGAACCCTACTTTTCAGTATTTCAGACATAGATCAAACACATAATTTAATAAATTCATTTGTGGAATTTGAAGTCAAGATATTCTCAGATATTTCAACCATATTTTTTCTAGAATAAATAAAACATAAAAATATGTTTAAATACATATTGAAAGTACCTTTAACCAATGGATTAAATCTTTCTTATTTTTAATGGATGTTACGA
The DNA here is from genome assembly GCA_963277665.1 of Viscum album. NCBI lineage: Eukaryota > Viridiplantae > Streptophyta > Magnoliopsida > Santalales > Viscaceae > Viscum > Viscum album. The sequence goes on from OY728163.1 coordinate 1,648,225,779, forward strand.
TTTGAGTGGGAATTTAAATTCAAATTTAAAATGCTCAGATTTTTTTGACTATCATGATTTATATAGAACTATTTGTAGTTATATTTGACCAATATAAAATCATTTTCTAATTTATTCTCAATATATTTATTATTTAAGGTGATGTGTGATATTAAGAAAAGAGATCAATTATTTTCTAAGTGCTATTGAATAGTCAATTAGAACAAGATTAGTAATCAAATATCCATATTTATTTTCCATTAGATTCATCTTGTATAAAATATAAATTTTTATTTATTGAATCTAATATGATTTATTTATTGTTTATAAGAAATATATTTTCTCTAAATCACTATACTTTATATACATACATGTTTATCATCTGAAAAAGTATTGATCCTACTATAATAACAATAGTATTTCATAATACTATTTTTTATAAATATTTTATTATTAATAATATAACAGAATTTTATGAAGTAGTGTTCTCCGAATATTATTTATAATTTACTCTAATAATATCATAATAAGTTATTTGTAAAATAAATTTTGTACTGATCTATATTTTAACAATCAATCAACTCTTTTCTATTAGAGTGTCGTCTTATAATTTTGATTAATGGGAATTAAGGTTTCCTATAAAAAGAACATGATATTTCATAAGGTTTAACCTTAATGAACACAGTTTTAGAGGAACCCTAAAAAAAGAAAATGTTCAGTGATAATCACCAAGCTCACAGAGAGAGCATTGCTAGAGTTTACTAAGAGATATTTGTTCCCAAAACGAAAAAAAATCTTGGGTTCCTATTTACTATTTATCTACAACTCAATTAGATTGAAGAAAACAATACTACATTGTATCAAAATAAGAATTAATTTAACTTGTCCAGTTGTTTCTAAAATGCCGCAATTTACCCCCCCCGCTTGCATCTTCACATTTTCTGACCAAAAATGGTTTTAAATGAGTGATTTTTAAGAAATATATTATTATATAGTATGCTCGAGTTCAATATTTATATGAAAAAATATATCTATTGTTGATCTCAAAAAATTTATTTTAATTATTAGATCACCATATTTCAGTGGATAATATTATAGTTGTTGAAAGTACGAATGATCATATATTTAAAGAATATTGATTTTAATATTAATATGAATATTTTGAAACCTTATGAAATTCCTAGAGAACAAAAAACTTTGGATAATTCAATGGAGGCCGAATATGATGTAAACTCAAAAGATTTAAATTATATCATATGTGGATTGGTCCTATAGTTTTTAATCATGATCTAAAATGTGATCTTTCCTATGAAATTTTAAATACAATAGTTTTTTCCCATAAAGGGACTGAAAATTTCATATAGTTGAGACACTACACTTCCAAAATAAAATTTGATACTCTCATTATATATGATAGAGTAAGAATCACTCAAATGAATGGAAGATTGCTGAAATATTCAATGGTATTACTTACTTGGGATATAAAATTATTGAGTCTCATCATGAACTAAAAGTTAATAGATTTTTACCCTCTAAATGAAATGTAATATATGATGAAATTTGACAATCCAGTCCTATAAAAAATTTATCAGTTATTTAATTTATTAATAACATGATGATGTGTAACAGTGAAATCAAATATGAAGTAGAAGGTCATATAATTAAAAATTAAGAACACTTATATCAAATTTACTATTTCAAAAAATAAAAACTAATCCATGGATAATGTTGTATCATCAAATGAATTATACTATACAGATTATGGAAGGGAACTGGCCCATATGGACAAAAGATTCAGTAAGTTTTATATGACAAAAAATGAATTCCTAATTTCTTTCTTTCATTTTATGAAAAATAATCATGGACTAAAATAGATAGATGTTGTTAATGCAGACAGATGGGGAATATCATACCTAATTTCACACATATGAAATAAGGGACAATAAAAATTTAAAATAAATAAAAGAATTAAAAAATGAAATCTTGTTATGTAATCAATGGTAAAAATTATATAATGGTCATGTAGAGTGTTTTAAGAGAATCCATCAGTTTTTATAGATATTATTTATAGAAGGATCCATAAAATATGAAAGATAAAATGTGATTTATATCTAAAGAAGATCTGGTATATTCATATTATTCTTCAAATAATCAATTTAAAATTTGTTCTAATAGAGAATTAGTTTCCTACTGCTCTATTCTTGAGGAGAAATATGAATCACTATTAAGAGAGACTACATCATTAAATAATATTTATAATTTGGTTATAACTAAAAAATATTCTATGATAAAACAACACATGTAATTCAATGAAAAACTAATTAATTCTTCAATCTACACTAGGCATGAAGATAGAATTAAAGATTTATAAGATGAAGTAGAATCCTTTAAAAGATCTACTAGTATATTAACTAAAGGAAAGGAATACATAAAAATTTATTGGAAATAATATTAACAAAAAAATATGGTATTGGAATGAATGATGAAACGCTAAAACTATATAAAATTTATTTATTCCTAGTTAAAAAAATAAAAACATATATAAAATAACCTAATTTTATTATAGAATTAGTTGTCCTTATAGTAATAATTATTACATGAGAAATCCCCACATAAATAGTGTTAAGATTGTCTATATCTATAGAATCTTATCTATAGTGAATTCTATAATTTCTAGAAAATCAAAACATTTATGGTTTCCCAGATAATTACTCACTTACATAGCTGGACCCAATATCAATTGGGTAGAGAAAATTTTTAATATGGTTATTTTATAGGTAAAATTATATATGAAAAAACACAATATGATGCAGGGATAATGGATGCTCAAAGCATATCGTTGGATACATTTAAAAATTTCCCAACTTGTCAAGAGTGGATAGAGGCTTATTCAATTTCGGAGATAATACTAGAGGTATGATAATTGGAGTTAGATCATTGGTAGATCTAAAATAAATAATGGTCATCAATGTTCTCTATGTTCAAGAGATAAAGCATAATATGATAATAATTTCTCAATAATGTGATGACATATTTTAAGTTTAAATTTTCTAACAATGAGTATTGAATTTTTAATGATAGATTGTTAAAAAATTTAAAACCTGGAAATAAAAACATTTATAATTTTGAAATTATTTTTTTATGGGAGTAGAAAGTTAAATGATTAATTGTTAATATTATTGAATTATGGATATGGAATACGATACTGGGAAACTTTAATACATATTCTCTATCTAAGTTATCTTAGAAACATTTAATTTTTTATTTTCCCCATCTTAAAATTGATAAAAATAAACTTTGCGATGCATTCTAAATAGGTAAGAAGCATACATCAACTTTTAAATTTATAAAAAGGGTTGTTACATCTACAACTCTAGAATATATGAAAATTTATATGTTTTGAAAATCAAGAGTATCAATTTCGATTGGAGAATTTTGTGTTTTTGTTTTGGTTGATTATTCTTGTAGATTTACCAGGGTATATTCCTTAAAATTTAAATGTGAATCTTTTTTTCCTGTGATGGTTTTTGTCAAATTGTTCAAAAAGTGACATATTTTAAAATAATTTCATTGATAAATTATTATGGAGGAGAGTTTGAGAATACAAAATTTGACACTTTTTGCATAGACTTGAGTCTTAAACATACATTCTCTCCACCATGAAAACCATAACAAACTATAATTATAGAATTAATAAACAAGACTATTTAGGAAATGTCAATATCTATGTTAAAATAATGTTTTTTACTTCAAAAATTTTTATAGAAGCTATGAATATATCTATCCATATCACGAATAGAGTTTTTATAAGACTCTTTTTAAAAAAGACATCCTATGAGTTATGGAATATTGGAAAATCTAAAATAGGATATTTTAATGTTTTTATGCATGGTGTATATCATGAAAACTAAGGAAAACCATTGTAAGTTTGATATAAAGGTTAATGAAATAATTTTTCTCTAATATTATGAAAACTTTTAATTCTTTTTGAGTGTATAATAAAAAGTCATGGATAGATTCCTAATCTTTTAAAGTGATATTTTATGAAATTTATCCATTTCATTATAATAAAATCAAAATGATTATGTCACTGATTCCATTAATAATTTGAATATTTACCCTTTTAAATATATTTTTTAAAATAAACTAGAATATGAATAGAATAATACAGTTCAAAAGAACATGAAACTATTTACCATGAAAGTATCTTACCTAGATATCCTAGAGAATAAAAAGATCATACTCTATATACTTTTCTAGGAGACCTAGATATATGAGTTAGGAATATATGGAATGTACGAAACATAAATCATGTCACTGCCTCTATATCTATAATTGAAACTGAATCTATAAAAGAATTTATATAAGACGAGGGTTTGATAATATCAATGTACAAAGAACTATACTTATCCAAGACAATCAAATTTTGGGAATTAGCTTGTTGGTCCTAAAACCACTTGTGTCCCTAAAATGGTGAAGAAAAAGGGAACTTATGATACCATTATAAGTGGATTGAAGTGATATAGGATCTTGAGTTTAGAGAGGAAAATTTAAAAGGGTAAAGTCATCAATTTTGAATGGCTCTTCTTGAGGAAACTATTACTAAAACAAGAATTAATATTTCATGGACTGGAGTTCATATTTAATGGTGATCACATAGAGTATTTTTTTGACTAGTAAATAAAACTGTTTGAAAAAAATTCTTATTTTAGCATTGGTGATACATATGAAATTATTTTATCCAAGGTAAGCGATAAATAATTATATATTTAAACTGTATAAATTGCAAGGATTTTTAACTCACCCCATGAATGCACCCTCTGCTTCAATATATGGTCAATATGAGATACAATTAATAAATACAAAGACATAATTTATTTATTATTTAGGACCTCCCAAGTTATAATAGTGTTTTAAATGGAATTAAATGATGACCATAAGGTTGTGGTAAAATTTATTGAATAAATAATAGTTCCATGGACGGTCAAGCGGGAGAATATTTTCCCCAATATGTATCTCATGTTTTTTATGTGAAGATACATCAAATTGAATTTATATAAATTAATGGTAATGTACATGAATTGTTAATTTCAAAAGTATGTAAGGTTGTTATTCAATACTTATGTAAGGCTACTTTATATTTTCCTATACAATATAGGTGTAGTATGTGATATTCAGACAATCATAAGATACCACAATAGTAATGTTCTAACTTTTATAAATATATGTAAATTTTGATCTTTTTAGAATAATAAATGGTAATTTTATGTTCATTAGTGCTAGGTGTGTGGAAAATATAGAGTTAATTATTAGGGGGAGTGAAGATATTTCAAAGAAACTAGTTTTGTGATATTTTATGTAGAAGATGTTGGAGAATAAAGAGTATAAGAAACTACTGAAGTTGATAAATACCTTGAATATAAGAATGTTATTGAAACCAATATTTCTATTTTTATAAGGATAATGATGGTCATGGATGAAAATATCCCTTCTAGGTTAGGAAGAGTTTTTCAATTCCATGAATATTTTTAAGATCCTTCTGAATAAGAAATTGAAATTTCTCTAATTCATAAACCTAGAATATGAGTATTTTCTATGGACTAGGCTTTGGATAAAGATGCTGAAGAATTAGATCAAACTATTTCCGAATAAAGAAGAGATAAATTTAGTTTAATTGTTCCATTTTTTATTTAAAATAATATTTGTGTAATTTTCTACAGATCAAAGAAAGAAAGTGGATCATGTTGATGAGTAGGTGTCTCATTCAGAGGAGTATGTAAGAACTCCAATAACATGATCAACTAAACATATTAGAGATAACATGGTTTCCCTTATTGAATTTTACTTGGAGAGGAAAATAAAATATCAATAAAAATAAAGGACTAGGTGTCTAGGATATGTTTCATATTCATATGGTGAAGAGGATGAAATTTAGTCTCATTATTTGGTTGATATCAAGGAGCCCTCTGTCAGACTCAATTAGATAACATAATATATTGATGATTATTTTAATGATATGACTCATTATTTTACTATATACACAGTTCATGACTATAATGGGACAAAATATGATGATTTGGAATTAAAATCATAACTTGAGAGTTCATGGGAAACGGTTGAAGATATAAAGAGTTAATTTGTTCCCATAAAAGAATTTGACTTTATTTTGTCATGGTTGCAGATTTTGAAAGAAATTTCAATTTCAATAAGAGAACTTGATTATTTTTAAGGATAAATGGATGATCAAATTGGGAAAATTAGAGTTGAATTTATTCCTAAATCTAATTTTAGAGAACTTAAAACGTATTTTTGAATTCATTCTGGATCTATCAGAGTAAGTTTAATAAAAGTAAGAGATTCTAATTCTAGTCAAACATATTCGTATTTTATATGGAGTCTGGAATCTCTTACATGTATTTTTTCTATCATGAATTAAAAAATTAAAATATTATAGTATGATTTTATTTCACTTCACACTCTTTTATAAAATCAGCAAGATCTTATTGTATAATTAACCATTAAAAAACATTGGGTTAGAAGTTTAGCATATCTGATTGGTAGAATGAATTATATGTGTTCCAATCCATTAGAATTAGTTTAGAATTTCCTAAAAGCAAACTTAGTGGATGTTTTGAAGAGGAGTCAGTAAACAAGGATGCATATGAAAAAATAGGCACGACTGATGAACATAAATTTTGAGCTTTTGATACGGGGTCTGAATGCATTGCATCAGATAATCATAGAATCCTTGACCATTGAATTCTCATATATAGAAAAATTGAAGCCTAAATCATCTTCCAATACTTATCCTAATACAATTTTAAATACATTATCCAAAAAATTCATGTAATCTGGAATGATTATTAGTGGATTTTCTAAGTTTATATTTTGATCTATTTATCTATTATTTTCTATAGTTTTATGTCTAAAACTATTAAATTTTTATGATTAATTTAACTTAGTCTAAATATAAAATTAACTAATTGATCATTACTATATTAAATTTATTTTAATATATATATATATATATTCATTTTTATTTCAGTTAAAGTGAGAGGAATTGATATAAACACAACATTCCAAATTTTATGTTATTCTATTCTATACATATCTATAAAAAAAATTATATATTCAAATATTTTTAAAATTTCAAGGAGAAATTTTGGATAACAAGATCTGTTTTTCAAATCCATAAACTTAATTATTTTATTATTTCTATGAATATATTTCATAAATACAATTTATATTTAATTTAATATTTGTTATTTGATTAATTTCTATATATTTTTGTGTTTATATTTCTATGATTATTTTATATGGGTTTTTTACCATAAAAATTAATATATTGTTGGTCTTAAGTTTAATGAACAATATTTTTTAAATTAACATTGATTTTTTATGTTCACAAATACCCTCTTCTATTTTAAAAACAAAACAACTTTAAGTGAATTTCTGGATATATTCTTGATATATATTTTTTACTATAAATCTATTTAGGTTGAATATTTTATAACTATCCTAGAAATTACAAAGAATTATGGAATCTTTGTTCTAAACCCTATATTTTTAAATAATGTTTGGATTGGGAACCCAACATTTAGTAAGGAATTATACATTTATACCCTATATTTAAGATATGTGTTTTCATTGGTAACAAAACTTTTGTAAAGAATCATATGTTCAACTATGTATTATATGGTTAGTTGTTCCTCTTTTAGGAAAAAATCATTTTATGAACTATACTTTTAATTATGTTGTGTTTAAGGATAATACTACGTTTGAAGTAGTCATCTATGAAATATGAATTAGTTATATTTCATGAGATTTCAGTAATAGTTTCACTATAATAAATATCTCATTAAAACATGTTTGAAGACTTATATGGAGTATTTTAATCAATGGATTAAATTTTTCCCATTTCTAATGGAAGTTATACTTTTTAGTGAGAATTTAAATTCAATGTTCATGTTCTTTAATCATTTGTACTATCCCAGTTTATATGGAAGTATTTTCAAATATGTTTGACCAAGATCAAATCATGTTATTATATATTATCAATAGATATATTAGATAATATGTTGTGTGTTGTTAAAAAAAGGATATGATATTTTCAAAGTTCATATGAATAATAAATTAAAACATGATTGATGGTCAAATCGCAAGCTCTGTTTTTTATTGCATTCTTCTTTAATAGAGGTAAAATTTATATGTTTTTAATTTTTTGTGATTTCTTGATTGATTATAGGATGTCTCTATTTCTCTAAAGGACTACACATTGGATATATACATTGTTTTTATTAGTTTAATTATTCATCTAACTGGTACAAAAAATAGTATCTCTTGCTTCTACTTGGTGTTTCTCAACATTTTCACAATATAAAGAAAATATATTCATTTAAAAGAGTTTATTTTAATATTAATTATATTTTCCTCTAAATATCTCTTAATGTTTCAGTTGTGTAAGAAATTTTTTACTGAACCTTCATTAAAAAATAAATCATTTATTTTTTATTGGAGTGTTAGATTCTCATAATACATTATAGAAATTTTTTTCCTAGTAAAAACATGATATATTGTTAGGTTTCAACGTACTGCACTCAATTGTAGGGGTATCTAGAAAGAAGTCCTATTTAGATAAAATCACCAAGATCATGGTGAGAGAGTTGGTGGAGTAAAAATTTGGATCATTGTGCCCCGAAAAACAATAAAAATTGATGTGTTCTTCTTCTATATTGTTCCACTTCTCAATCTATTTTATGAAAAGAATAATATGTGACATAAAAAAGGTGATTAATTTAATATATTCATGTTTTTTAAAAAATAAACAATTCAACCCTCTTGCTTATTCACATTTTCTGATCATGAGGCCTATCATTTTCTATATTTGTATTTGAAGGGTTAATATATATTCCATCCTTGGAAAAAATGTGGCTAAGAAAAGGAACAACATTGAGCTATAATTATCAGTTACTGTATTTCATATGTAATTCATTATTTGATAGGGATTAAATTTTATCGTAAAATTCCATGAATAAAATCATTTCATGATATAATATCTCAAATATTATGTATATACATCACATAAAGGAAATTAGGTGCATAATACAAAACATGTCTCAAAGAGAGGAATTTGAGATGGAAAACCATTACCTCTTGTCATGAATTCCATGATCATACTTTAAGATCTTGTATTATATATATATATGTGTGTATATATATATATATCTATCACATAATTTATAACCAAACTCATATCTATTTTCATTTTTACTCTTCATAAATAGTCATTCTCTACATGAATTCTTCCAATATTCAACATTACTGTTTATAGTATTGTTTGTTTATATGAGTTTCATAATTGGGGAGTTTTAATTAATTATTTAACCAATTACATTATTAATATGTCATTAATGTTATTTTATGGATTATTTATAATAATTTATGATTTTTTAAATTCATTTCATGAGTTTTTTTAATGTATCTTCAAAGATAAAGTCAATAATAAGCTTATTTTGGGGATTTTTGATGAATGATGGGTGTTTCATTAATTGATTAATTATATATTGATGTAATTTGTCTATAAATAAAAAATTATTTACATGTATATATTTTATTGTATCAATAAATATGTTTTCATGGTCATACATTATATAAATTCATAGTATTGTTTAAGATGGTGGTTAAACCGAACCAAACTCAAATATACATTGATTAAATGAATGATTATGAGGTTGTTTTTTTTTGTAAAATTATTTTACACAAATTATATTGTAATTATTTAGTGTTTATTATTGTTTCATTTTATAATTATAAGGAATTATATGAATTAATGGATATGAAAATATTACAAAATTTCGATAAAATATTTTCATCATAGCATGCATATTTTAAATAATTAAATTAACGATGATCACTTGTTGATCATAACAAAAATAGGTTCATTAATTTTAAATATAAAAACCACAATTATATAATAATAAATAATATTTATCAATTAATACCATCATTATATCTGACCTTTTAGGTAGGATAAGGAAACAACATATTACGTCGTGAATATAGTAGCCCGCACAATGCATGAACGACAATTTTGTTTTTATTAATGAAAATGGTATATGAATAAATAATTATAATACACTTAATATAGTAACTTTATAGTACATATATTTTAATAAAATAATTATATAAGTGTGACTAGAAAATATTCTAACATATATAAATAAAAAAACTAAGCAGTTTACATCACTCACGTTGAGAAATTGAATTTTACTTGGAAGTCTCTATTGAAATAAGGTAATTACAAACAATATCATTGACTATAATCTTCTTATGGTGGTATAGTATTATATTTTATTTAAAAATAAATGTTTTTAGGATGAAAATAAATTTTTCTATGTTCCATGAAGGGGTCATTAGAGGCCGCTTTTATATGTGTTGAGAATAGATTATTTTTAATAAGCAACCTTAATATAAAGATAGTACATGTTAAACTTGTAAATTAGATCCCAAATAGAATATAATGGAGTGTGGAATAAGAAATAAATTGTGTCTTGTTAAATAGATTACATGTTAAATTTCATCTACCTAGTTCTATACTTTCTATGGTCATGTTTCAATCCCTTTACCCCATGAATTTTTTTCTTTATCATTTTTTGTTTTACCATATAGCTTGTTTTAATTAAGGTAACTTACTATTTTTAAATAAATATAAATTGGTTATTTTTAGAAAATTTGGAAATAATAATTATAAATTTGAATCCATTTTTATGATTAAATGTCAATAGGAGTTAAAAAAATTAATATAATTAATGTATAATATATTAAATAATCTTTGAGAAAATAGTTTCTTGAGTTCCAAAAATACCAATCATGGGTTATTAAACTATAATTAATATTTTAATATATATAATTTATATTTAAAAATATATATTTATTAATTATGTTTTTTAATAAATTCCTTAAATACTAAAAATATAATAAAATTTGTAGTATCTGTAAAACATTATATTTTATTATTAACCAAAATTATTCTAAAAAAATGGATAACATTATCTTAAGATAATATCCATATAAATAATTAAAAAATGAATTTTATTTTGATAGAATAAAATTCTAACATTCAAAAATAATAATTTTAAATATTCTTATGAATAAATTCTCTTTACTGTGTGTGTTGCGTGATAGTTTATGACACAGTGTTTACCAAGTATAGTAGGGTGTGGGATATTACATCCCACACCATTAAATAATTTCATCCTAACAATTGTGGTATACATAAAATACTAAAAAATATAGATATACCTTCAATATAGCTTTATGAGAATCCAAAAGTCCCTCTTCTCATTTTTGATTTCTCAAAAGGAATTTCACCAGTCAAGTTATCATATTTCGCAATACATTCTCTCTCATTTAATGAACATGAACAAATTCTTCAATATATATAAATACATGCTCTAACTATATTCCATCAAATGTGAGAAAAGTTTCTGGATCTATCATTTATTATAACACCCAATTACATTTTTTATGTATTTATTTACCATTTTTTCTCCTCCTTTATGTTGTGTGTTATTTGGGTGTTGTTTTGGGAGATTTTGGAATTTTTTGGAGGCTTTTGGGACTATTCATAGTTGGCACACTTTGTGAAAAAACCTTGCCACCACAGTGAAAACCATGAACCCACTAAGAAGTTGGTATTCGATGGTATGTACATAGTTTCCCAAACTATGCAACCACCAGGCCAAACCGTGTTCCCCAAACAATAGGGATGCATGACTGGTGCATTATTTCCCCTTATCGTGTTCCCCCTCTGGTGAACTATGTGTACAGAATTTTAAAGTTATATAAATTGTTTTTAAATTTAGAAACCCCATTTTTGAAGTTCCTAATAACCCCATTTGGACCAAATATATATTTTTTATTTATTGGCATCTTTGAAAAGGATATTTTCTCCCACAAAACCCTATACTTGGCAGATCAAAGTGGCGTTGATCTCATTTGATATCCTCCTAGTAAGTGGATATACTATTATATAGTTTCTTATGATATTTATTTCTCTCATAATTATATTTTTATGGTTTATAACATAATAGATGGATATAAACAATATTTTATTGAATATTTATTCTAGGTTGTGTTCTAATATCTTGCATTCCTTCCTTCTTCTTTGGCGTGTCTCATTGCACGTATTGATTTCTTCATAATTGATTTAAAGGTAGGTGGTTAAAAAATTAATTTACCTATGATTCAAACCATAAAATTAATAATTAAATTTAAATGTGTTTTTAATGAATTTACAATCATAGATTTGAGATGATTTAATCATTGATATAATATGGGTATAAAAATTGAGTAAAAACACGGTTTAAATGGAACTAAAATTGTGGAATGGATTTATAAAAAATTATGGCTTCATATTGAAATAATTTTGATGAAATGATTTTATGGTTGATTTTGATAAAATCTCATAAATTTAATCATTATTTTAAATGTCATGAAAAGATGAAAACGTATGATTGGGTTTTGAAATGGAAAAGTCATATAAAAAAATGTAATTTGGATATTATATCTTGAAATGTTTGAAATAATTAATTGAAAATTTTATTATTTTATTGTTTAAGGAACATATTATCATTGGTAGTTAGTGGTAACATGGATAATCACACTAGGACCATGCCTCCTTATAAATGTATTTATTATTACAACCATTTCTAAAATAACTGTGGAATGACATCCCATAATGGGTTCCCATATTTGGGTATAGAATACCCATGATGGATTCCAATATTGGGGAATATTTTTGTGTGCACAAAAGACTCGAGTCATGGCCATTACGAGATGTGTGAGGATATTATTACTTGATAAACTAACTTACCTCTAGAATGCTATATATTTTTCTTTTTTTTTTATGAGTTGTTTGATTTGATATACAAGACATTGAATTGTTGAACTATTTTATTCATTCCAAAAGACTTATATAATTGTTTTATAAAAAAAAATTAATCTAATTAATTTTTAATTAATTTTTATATATATCTACCATACTTTGACTATGAAATAATGTTTTTATTTATAATATTCAAAATGAATTTTCTTGACTTTTTAATTTTTTATAATATCATAAATGGAAAATTATTATAGTATTTATTATTGAACACTAGTGAGACCCTACTAGGATTTATAACTCACATACTAAATTTGTATTTGAGCATTGGATGAATTTATTATTCTATGTTTGAGAAAAGTGAAAGCGCCACTTGGAGGTGGTTTGTGTTTTTAATCCTTTGGAACATGGATTAATGATGGAGGAGACTGGTGGGAATGTTATCCACTTTTTTCAAGGGATAATTGATTTTTCATCTTCTAAGATACATAATACATTGATGATGTAATGTCGTGGGTTTTGTTTTTCTTATTTATTTTTGGTACATTCTCATTTTTTGAGTGTTGAGAATACTAAATTGTAGTATTTTATCTTTTTTTTTAAAAATTCATTCCCCCTATATTTCTATATGATGCTTAATGCTAGTTTACAACCCATGGGATTCGATATCACCCTTAAGGACATGTCAGAGATAGCTCAGATATCAGTGTACCAGGGTATCTAGGTTATTTTGTGATAAATTAGTATTAAAGGGAGTTTAATAATCTTTCTGCAATGTAAGTATGTAGTTTGGGTTGTCTTGGAAAACATGAGTAAAGATTTTCAGGACATATGAGGTATTTATAAGAGGGTTCAAGACCAAATCTCATTGTAATGATCGTTAAAGTCACCATGGGTGTTTGGGTAAGGTGTCTTGGGGAATAATTTTATTGGATTAAAGTTATTTAAAATCTTTTGATTTAGATAGTTTGAAATCCAAATCTCATAATCTTATCTGTTGGTATTTATATTTTCATTCTCTTAATTGAGTTGTAGATATGAGTAATATTTTTTTGTCTTCAATGTTGTGTGTTGATGTCATTTACCATCATTCCACTAATAAGAAGTGTGAATAGACCATGATAGGAGGATATTGGTGATCCAAATTGAGAGGATCCTCATATAGACAGGATTCTTGTTGATATTATTTTTCATATTGAACAAAATTTGGGTCAAGAACCTTTAACCATTCCCATTTAGGCTTCAATTATGGAATTTCAAGGGGATGAATCTCAGAATCAACATTAAGAGTTTCAATAGAAAAAATTTTCTACATAACAATGAACTAATGTTCCTTAATAGGTATAGGATTGTTTGAACACGATAGGGTTCTTATATTCATAATAGAAACATATAAAGCTATTAATGTGAAATTTGATACCTTTATGTTAGAAGGTTCATGTAGGTTATAGTGGGATTATATGCTAATAAATAATAAGAATTATGGTTTGGATTTTAAGTACATTAAATTTATTTTCACTGATTAGTTCTATCTAGAATTTATGATACTAGCTGAAGAAATGGGGTTAAAAACATTCAGAAAAATGAAGTAAAGTGATGTAGTATAAGAACAACTTTTTAGAACTTGTGTGTTTTTTTACCTTATATTGTATTAAATGAGAATATAAAGGATCTATGCTTCATCATGGCTATTTGACCTGATATCTATTCAAAAGTTTTCTTACTGAATCTCGATCAATATTTTAATTTAATGGGTAGTTGGTTGATTCTTGATCATGACATGGCTATTAATTCAGGGTTGATAGGAGTTCCTTTTTCTAATAATGGTAGTTCTTTGAGTTCCTTTAAAGGAATGAGGATGTGTGATGAGTATCATGGTGGATCTCGATAGTTGACGTCTAATGCATTCCTTTCATGTGGTGTGGTAAATATAAATTATATTTTCCCTATTAAAACACCATATATGACCAAGGTTATCTAACCTGAGGATCATTTCAATTTATTCACCAACTTTATCTAAATCACATATTCTTTCCATTTTTTGGTTTTGTTTTAAATGAAACAAATGCTATTTTTTTGGTTTTTTGATTGAATTTCTAATGATTTGAAATATACAAATTTAAAATTACATGAAAATATAAAAAACAAAAGAGTTAATAATAAATAAAAATGTTTTAGGGTCTGTTTCAAGGTTCTTCTGATGATTCTTGAATGTATAAAGTCATCCAGTCTAGTTTTTCTTCGAGGAATTGAACCTTCTTATCAAGATATTTAATATAATAACTGATTTTTTGTTTTGACACATTCTCCTAGAAATATGTGGGTGGAACTACTTAAATCATGTGTGGAGGAAAAAAAGAAAACTCTTCTTCTGTTTTGGTCACTTCTTGATAGAATTATAGGAAGTACTCTCAGAATTTATTGAGTTCTCTGGCCAATCCTTTAACCACTAGTTACTAAACGGTCTCCCTGAGATCTTAGATAAGGTCCCTTAATTTTTTCTCTTTAAAAATTTGTATTTTTTCTCCCCTAATATTTATATCCCATACTACAACACAATCTTCTATAGACTAGGGTGCTTTAGCTACAGTTTCTGTCACCTGAGAGTATTTTTTATTCCATGAATTGAAAAAATATTCACTATAAAACATCATGGAATAATTTTTTGGTTGTTTTAAATTTTTATAAAAATAAATAAAATCTATCTAAAATGTGAAATAAAAAAAGATAAGTAATTTTTTTCTGGGTCTTCAGCAACGACATAAGTTTTGAAACACACCTATCACGTGGCATTGACAAAATCAATTATAATTTTCTAAGTGTAGCATAGTGGATAACCCGGGTATTCTCACTTTGAGATACTTTCTATTTGTTAAACTACTTTATCTAAATAATTTCTTCTACTTTTTTGTTTTATGTTCTAAATGAAAAAAATGAAAATGTTTTTGGTTCTTTTTTATACATTTCTAATGACATGAAATATGGAAATTTAAACTAACATGAAAATCTAATTAGAATGAGTTAATAAGAAAAGACTTTGTTTTAGGGATCGGTTCATGGTTAAATCATTAATCCCTATTATATGTTTGATTTTAGTTTGATAATCAAGACATGAAATATCATGTTTCAACTACTATTATTTATTTAGATCTTCTGAAATATCATTAAATGTTAAGCACTCTTAATTACACCTCCTTGTTTAAACAACTTTGTTGACACTCATTGGTCATGGAGGGTCCATATTCTAGGACCAAATCGATCTATGTTGTTTCAAAATTTGATTAATTCAACTACAATGTGTAATTAAATAACTGATATAGAGAATAAAAAGTGATTAAATAAAATAATATAGATAGATTTAGTTTCATTTCATTAGGGGAAGTCACTGCATCGGGTATATTCACCTCACCCATGCATTATACTCAATTCTATATAAAATCATAAAATTAATCATAAATGAATATTCAACAACACATTCACCACACACCGAGGAGAGCTTGATGGTCAGCCTCTCATTTCTAAGAGTAAGAGATTACTTGGTGGAGTGAGTGTAAGTAAAGAAAAAGAAATATAATAAAATAAAAAAATTAAAAAGAGTAGTGATGGGAAAATAAAATATTAAAGTAAAAGAGATTTGGGATGAGGGAGGGATAAAGAATAAAATAATGTTAAAATTTTATTAATAATAATTACCGAAATAGTAATAATTATATTATTATTATTATTACTTTTTCTAATGATAATAAAAATAATAGTAAAATTAAGAGGAATAATAATAGAGGATGGATAATGAGAGGAAGTAAAATTAAAATAAATTCATGAGTTCATTTAAAATTTAAAATAAATTTGAAAAAACAAACAAAAATAAATAAAACTAAAATATGAAGAAGAAGAATGGTGGAGAAGTTTGTAGTCGCTGGACTCCCTCAGTGGAGATCTCCTCTATGGTGCCCTGATTGGCTTGGAAGTTTGGGGTTCACCTACTTATATAGGTGCGGAGGGGATTTTTTGTTCCATAATCAATCCTCCAAAAAATTTCACCTTTTTTACTCGTTGAACGGAAGAATCACACAAAGAATTTACTGGGAAATTTTTTAATAAATGTAATTTGTGTCACTCCTCCAAATTTCAGTGTTTTGGTCAATTTAATCAGGATATAAGGTCCAAACATAAAACATCACTAGATCTGTGAATATTTTACAATTGGTAACTAGTGATATTGTTTTCGGAATCCAAATGGTGGATTTAGATTTCATTCTAGAAGAAAAAAATTTAGCAAAAAATTTACGTAATCTTCAAAAAAATCACATCAATTGAATCGATAATGTAAAGGAAAGGATGAAAATACAAAATTTTCTAAAATATTTTAAATTTTTAGACTTAATAATTTTTCATATTTTATCTCATTTTCATTCAATAATTCAAATTACACATTAATTTAATAAAAATTGAAATATATGGGTTTTATCATTGAAAAATAGGTAGGAATAATAAGAAATTGAATAAAATTATGCACAAAATTTTAGTATATCGGTATCTTCTAGATATCTTACATTTTATGGCATTTTCTGCGTAACTTGCAATGAGTGTGGAAAGGTTGGGAATTAGATACACGTTTATACTGAGCCAAAACATATCTAAGGTTCTTATAGTCTCTCGGGACACCTAAAAAAATTATTTCATTTATTTTATTCTCCACATAGTGGAATGGATCATCAGTTATAAGAGGTATTGAGGTCCAATAATATTCTTTGAAAATAAATGACTTCTATCCATATAAAACTTGAACAAAGATTATTCACACGGTGGAAGAGTTTTTAGAGGAAGTTGATTCCAGTCCAATTAATTTGATACGTACCATCAAAATAGATTCATCTTTAGTGAAAAAATTTATTTGATCTTGGTGAGTCTAACTAATTTATATTGACTTTTGTTGTGAACATTCTAAATCTTTCAAAAAATATTTTATCTTATGTGATGGATATTACTACACCCTTAGGATCAATGAGTGATATTGTTCTATGCTACATGTATTGTGTTTTCTATATAACAAAGATTAATCATTTCAAAAAAATTATAATTCTAAACATAAAACCTATTAACGTCATTTTGGGGGTGGATTGGATCATTCCTAATAAGTCCCAAATTGAATGTTATCTTTGGTGGGTCTCATTTACTATGCCTGATGTGGTGTTGAATATATATCAAGGAGAATTGGACCCATGGTTTATTAGAGTGGTACCTTCTTGTCCAATGATATTGAAAGTAATATAAATGTTTTCTTATGATATTGAGTCAAATTATTTAAGTGATTATCTCCCTCCATTCATCAATGAGTTTCTCGATATGTTTCCTTTCGATTTCTTTGTTCTGCCACTAGTAAAAAAGGTATAATTTTCTACTGATTTAGATTCTGCTAATCAACTGATATCAATTCATTATTACAATATGGAACCAAATAAACTGAAATAGTGGAAGATAAATATGGATTATCTTTTATAGAAGGGTTTTATACACCTAAGTGTGACACCTTTGGCAATAAATATTCTCTTTGTGAATAAATATGATGAAACAATTCACCTCGGTGTTGATTATTAGAAACTCAATCAAGTTAGGATGATAAACAAGTATCTGTTACCATGGATTTATGATCTATTTGACTAGTTTAAAGGGGTGAAGTTGTTTTCAAATATTGTTCTTTTATTATGTTATTATTAGTTGAGATTAGCATAATATAAAATTCATAAGACTTATTTCTGGATAAGTTATATCCATTATATGTATTCAGTCATGCCATTTTGTCCAACCAATGATCCTATATTATTTATGGATCTAATGAATGGAATATTCATTGATTATCTTGATAAATTAGGGGTGTAATTAGTGGAAAAAATCATAGTTAGATCTCAGTTTGAGGAGGATCATGTTCATCATCTGAGAGATGTTTTGGAAATTTTGACAAAATATTAACATTTTTCCATGTAATAAAAATGTGATTTCGTGATTTTAGAATTGAAATTCATGGTACAAATGGTCTGATATAATTTTTTTGTTTATCCTACGATGATTAATTTTTATATGACATGTGAGTAACCATGTACATTTTTTTGAGATATAGAGCTTCTTGGGCTTAGCGAGGTATTATCGCCGATTGATAAAGTATTTCTAGATGTTGGATTATCAAATGGATTATCTCACTTGGAAGGGATTTAAGATCTTATGGAATGATAAATTTCATAGTTCTTTTATTGATATGAAATGTCTATTGACATCTGTATTAGTGTTGAATCTTCTAGGGGTTGGGTAGGGCTCTATGGTCTTTTTTGATGCATCAAGTTCATGTTTGGGTTGCATTCTTATACAGGGTGATGTTTTGGTAGCCTATAGTTCTTGATAGATTAGTCCACAAAAGAAGTTTCATCCAAAATAGTAAGTTTAACTTGATACTGTGATATATGCACTTAAGAGTTAGATATGTTACCCTTTTGAAAAAATGTGTACCATGTTTTATGACCACAAGAGCAAGAGTAATATATTCTATGAAAAATATTTGAGCCTTATAAAGAATAATTGGGTGGAGTACCTTTATTATTTTGATTTTAACATTTCATATACCTTGGGAAAGGGGAATTTCATTGTAGATTCTTTGAGTTGGATACATCTGACCGAGACACTGAATAAATCATCAGATTCATGGAAATTGATGGCCCTTTTTTCAATATTGCATTTAGGAGTCCTGGATGAAGATTCCATGGTTTTCTTATAATGTGTTTAGTTTGAATACACTCTTATAATGATGATTTTTAGTAAAAAAAACATGATGATGAATTATTTGTCATTAAAGAATCTCTTTATGGTGAGGATACCATCGTTGAGTGGGAATTTTATTTGGAGGGCATCGTATGTCTTCATAATTAGTTTTTCCCTTATTTTTAAGGAGGGCTGTAATTGTGGACATCAATAATTTATAGTGGGAAGATCACCCAATAACCCCCATGAAGTTTTATGAAATATGATTATGATTCTAGATTCCATTTATGATATGGGGAACTACTGGATTTTTTTCAAAATATTATACTTGTTAGAGTGTAAATTATGAGCACCAAATTCCTTAATATTTTCTTCAGCCACTTGCAACACCTACATGGAAGTGGGATTGTATTTATATGGATGTTTTGGTAGGGTTTCTATGTACGCCTCCAATAAATAATTTGATATGGGTTGTGATCAATAGGCTGACCATTTCAGCTCACCTAATACCCATTCTAGATTCAACCAATGTTGGTGAGATTGGAAATATCTATGTGAAAGTGATTTTTATTTTTCTGGAAGCTCCATAATTTATGTGATCTGATAGAGATCCCTTCTTTACTTAATATTTTCTAAATATACCATTAAGATCCATTAGGATATCATGTTTGTTTGAGTATGTTATACCATCTAAAGAAGGATGTCTAGATACAGAGGGATATACATATTCTTTATAAAATTCTTCTTGAATGCATTATCAATTTTAGTGGAGCATGGGATTTCTATTTTAGACAGGTTCAGTTTTCTTATAAAAATATTTACCCTTTTACAATTAATATGGATCCCGTTGAGGCCTTCTATGATAGGCCTTGAAAATATTTGTTGTATTGTTTGAATATTGGAGGATGTTCTTTGCTTGGATCAAGTTTAGCCTAATATACAACAACAAATAATTATTTGTTTCATTAGATAATTTTGACGACATAGAGCCTGTACAAATATTTTGTTTACCATCATAGGTTACTATTGGTGTTTTCAGTTGGTGGTCAGGTGTTTTTGAGAGTTCCACATCGGTTGGGTCACTGATAGCTTAAGAGGTAAGGGAAACATTCTCCTCCTTTTGTGGGACATTTTAATGTGTTTTTGTGGATGGGGAATGTGTCCTACCATTTATAACTTCCACCACAGTCATCTTTGATACATAATGTTTTTAGTGTATCACATCATTAAAAATATCTTTCTAACCAATCTCATGACATAAGTTGGAAGGAACCCATTGTTGAGCATAATTTATATGTGACTGGGCATCTAGTATATTTAGTTGATTCTATGGAAAGTAATGTCATGGGATAATGATGTCTTTTGTCTATGTGCTATAGAAGCATGGTTTTGATTCTCAGGAGACATCGGGGAAAGAAGCACCGACAAGAGAGTAATAACATCATCTCTTTGATGTGGAAGCTTTATGAAAATGATTTATAGATAAAAAAATCTTTGTGAGGAGGTTGTAAAAAAAGGTTACTTTTTTCAGGTATCATTGAACCTTTTCTTGACATTTCTTATGTCGGGTCTTGTTTTGGGATCATTTCGGTTGATTTTTGAATTATCTTGAGGGTTTTTCGGTTATGCATGGTTGGTGAATAGTTTGACCAAACCATGAACCTCCACCCTATAGTGAAAACCATGCACCCCTACATTGTGGGGAATGTACATTTGGTGCACTGTTTCCTAAACTGTGCACCCACCCAAGGGAAATAGTGTTCCCCAAACCGCAAGGGCGCATGACTACCACACTACTTCCCCTAACGTTTCCATGCTTGCATGATTTTAATGTTCCAAAATTTATTTATAAATTAACAAGAACCCCATTTTATGTTTTTAATCACCCCATTCATACCTAAAAAACATTCTTCCTTAGAGGCTCCCAAGATGTAATTCTGTATCCTCCAAACGCATTACATTGCGGATCGAAGTGGTGTTGATCTCATTTGATCTTCTATTGGTATGAGGATATCCTATCATATATTTTTCCCAATATATCTTTCTATTCAACTTATATATTGACGGATTATCACATGATATATGGATATAAAAGTGGTTTGATTGAATCTTGATTCTAGGTTGTGTTCCTAGATCTTACACGACTTTATTCTTGGTTGGAGTGTCCTATTAAGAATGTTGATTTTTGTATTTTTGAATTAATTTTAGATTGTTCCATAATAATTTTCCCTATGATGAAAACCATGAATTTATCGATTAAATTGAAATTATTTTTTAAATGATTCAAAAATTGGGATTTGAGATGAATCAATATTTTATTTGAAAGGTGTATGGAAATTTAGAAAAACTCTAATTATAGTGGAATTGAAACAGTAGAATATATTTATGAATAGTGATGGATTGATTTTTAATTTATTTATGAAATTATTTTATGGTTCATCTTTAGAAAATGGGATAAATTGAAAAGTGATTTGAAATGGGATGAAATGATGAAAACATATGATTTGGTTTTGAAAAGTAAAAGTCATGCTGAAAATTCAAATTGGGAAATTATATTTTGAAATATCTTAAATGATTAATTTATAATTTGATTGATTAATTTTTTGATCAACATGTTATCCTAGATAATTATTGGAAACTTGGAAAATCTTGTAAGGACATTTTTTACCTAGAAATGGATTGATGATAAAAACTATTACAAAAAAACTACAGAATGAATACTTATAATCAGGTTCACTATTAGGGTGTTGAATACCCATGATGGGTTCATCTATTGGAGTTTATTTTTGTGGGATCACTTGGATAGACATGTGATTATTATGAGATGTGGGAGGATCTCATTTCATAATAATCCAACTTACTGTGCGGCTCTCCATACATGGTGTATTGTTTTTTCATTTGATTTGGTATACATGCCATTGTGTTATTAAAATATTTTATTTGTTGAAACTAATTTACATGAACTGTTTTATATAAAATTTTCATTAAATCCAATTGGAAATTTATATATATATATATACTTTCCTTTTATTATGAAATCTAATTTTTGCATAAAATATGAAAAATGAAATTGCATACCTTTTTTCTTATCTAATATCATAAATGGAAAATTTTTATGGTATTGATTATGGAAAACTAGTAAGACCCTATTGGGATTATTTCCAATACCATAATTTTTTCTTTAGGCATTTTTAGACTTTCTTATTCCAGGTGCGAGCAAAGGGAAAGTACTACTTGGATGTGGTGGATGTTTTTGATCATTTTGTGTAATGACCCTATATTTTAAATAATATTTTCCTTCCAAACAATATGTGTTTTACTAATTCATAATCAATAGAAACATATAAGAATAAATGAAATTTGACCATCGATTTTAGACCATTATATGACAGCTGGAAACAATAATAATTTTCAACATTATAATTACTGGTTATAAATTGAAATGATAATGGATAATTAATGCTGAAAGAAGAGTCGATGGAATCATCTAATAGAATCCTTCCACACGAAACCCGAATTTCAGAACATGGATGGGAGTTAGAACCATTGGGATTCTATCTTGACCAATCCCATGCTAAGATTCAACATGATAGGCTTGAACAAAATCACCTACGGGATATGTTCATGTTAGTAGAGATTACCACTCCAACAATGTTATCTGACCTGCCCCAAGATTCCACCACCATCAAAAACCTTACCCTTAAGTATTTTGTGGGTTTTTTAATGGGTTATGTGTAAAGTCCATACTCACTTAAAATTTAATCATTTTTGAAATAAAAATATTATTTCATAATTTTTTTTGAATAATAGTTTTTCTTAAAAATTGAGAAGGAATTTTCGAAATTAAGTTTTCAGGTAAAAATTGTACTCTTCATAGAGATATAATTATTTTATTAAACAATGTTTTTACTAATAATGTTTATTATAATGAAATAATGATATAAAAAGACACCTTTTTTATTAAAATTGATAAAATAATTTTCTAATGTCAAAAATTTAACTAAGAAGTTTGCTAGGCATTTTTTGTCCGCTATTATTTTTAATAGTTAAGATTTTTAGATTTAAATGTTAAATTTATCATATTTATAGAATTATTGTGATAAAATAAATTTCATTTTTGTATTCTAATAGTTGATATTATCTTACGGTGAATTTATAGGAGTTTTATAAAATATTTTGTTTTTGGTGAATAGTAAAAATACAGTTATGAGTTTTTATTGTGTTTAATAGAATCTTATTTATTATGTAATTTCAAATTCTGTCCCACAATTATGAAATAAAATATGATATTAGGTATCCCAAGTGGAAAATATCTTGGAAAAATTCCCTGGGCAGACCCACGGTTTTGTAAATACTACTAGTGAGGTGTCCTCATGAATTAATTATAAACCCCCTCTCTTTTAATATAAATAAAAAACCATTCCTTCATTTAAATTAATTATAAAATATTACCTCTTTAATATCTATTATTATTACCTCCCAATATGTCCTAAATCCCCCATGTTCCGAATCATAGGGTTTTATAAGTTACTCTTCAGGGTAAGGGAATTCTCAAATTCTTTTTCTTTTAAAGTTCACTTTTATGTGGTATGCCTTTAAAATTTACAAACCATGTTCTTATTTCCATTTTATTCTTTCCCTATACTGTATTCTGAGTCTTTTATTAATGGGTTAACCTTTTCCCCACTCTTTTTAATGTTTTATAAATCCATTTTTCATACTCGTTATGTTGTAGATTTCCATCTCAAAATCTCTCTCTTTTTCTCTAGAAATTATTTTATTTTCATTATGTGAATACCAAAACCACTATGATTTCTAGGAGTATTCATCAAGAAATAATTTTTTTTTATAAAAATATTTAATTTATATAAATCAAACCCTCATTATCTTTTTTTTGGTTATAAATGACATAATGATCACGTTTTTATGCACATTTAAAAAGGATGCTATTTTGTTATGAAACACATTTCTTTTATTCTCTATGGGTTATTTATGAAATATTTTATTATGATCTGTGTGAATAACATGAATATAAAATAATATTAAGGGTTTTCCTTAATTGAACTCCAATTTATCTGTTAAATAAATTAATAACTATAAATGAAATGTTTTACGACAACATGGTGATTGACCTTGGTAATTTTTATGACACCATGGGGATAGACCTCAGAGATATGCTTATGAATGTCTAAAGTAAATTTTGGAAAAACATTTTTATTTTATGATTAATGTTTTTATTGTTATGATATTACTGTTTCTCATTCCTTTATGAAAAATCTTCATTTTTTTATTGATGTCACTAAAGTTCACATGTAAATTGGTTCCCTTGTTTTTTCCCATACAGGGCCTTATGCTCAACCTATCCTTTGATGTATGTCCCCAGGTTATGATTTGGTGTAATTTTACACATGATGAATAAATAAAGAATCATTTCAAGTCTATTAGGATAAAATTTTCATTTATTAATGTATTTTTTACCTTATATCCAAGACGCTATACTTTAAAGATCCACTATTTTGTAAAATATAATGAAATGTTGTGTAATAAAAACGTGGGATGCCATAGTTGGTATCATAATATAGTTATGTTATTTTGGAAATTATGATTTGAAAATATTATGAGGAACCCTATGTAATAGCTTAAATATATGAAAACATCCTAGTATTTTAGGTGATATATTAAGTAAGTGGTTTTAGAACAAATAAATTCCCACCTGGATAGGAACAATTGGATGTGGCTATGGGACAGATGTATCTTGGAGTTTGAGCTAGAATCGAACGTAAACTGGTGCATAACAATGGGCCCTGTTGCACTCTTGTTTTGACACACCCAGGGGATATTTTTATACATTCATAAAATTTTTATTAACTATTCTAAAGGATTTATATAAAATTTAATTGATTATAATTAATATCATGTTTAAGAATGATGTTTTAAGAAATAAAAATATTTTAGAGTTATAATATTCTTAAATGAAAAAAGTTTCTCACTAAAGTTTACTTATTTTATAAAATGGAAGGAAATAGGATGAATTGTGCAAATAATGACCACAATAGACTATGCATTGGAAGCCCTCCAATGAAATCCTAAATGGAACCATTCATGTGATTGATGAATCAATTGACTCATATTATGGTAAATAACTTGAATCAAGATGAGAGAACAATTTATCCAAAAGGAAACAACATTCACAATATCGCTTTATGTGCCAACAACCACCATTGTTTAGTTGATATACTGAGCCATTGATTACAGAAATGTGGACAAGATCTATTGAAAAGATCTTCTTTGTACGTCGTAGTTCTAAACAAAATAATATCATCCTGGTTATTTACTACATAGAGAGGAAATCTGATCAGTGGTGGGTGATAATTAAAAACATGAGGCCCAGAGGGGAGAATGAAGGTATGTAGTTGGAAGTGTTCATAGGGATCTTCTTCAATAAGTATTTCCCTCATTCGATGATAATGAAAATTGATAAGGAATATCTTCAGTTAAAATAGTAGGAGAATAAATCTATGGGAATCTATGAGATGAACTTCACAAGGATTGAATATTAAACCTCTTGATTTTTCATGGATCTTAATGGGAAGTTTTATATTATCTCTGGTGGACTAAACCTCTTCTATGAAAGAATCTACCCATATGAGACTATGATAGCTATGAGGAGATCATATGGAGTTCTATGGAACCTGAACTAGAGTTCGGTGAGATGTAGAGGTTCGATAAATCCAATGAAAAAAAGATATCAATAGAGAAAATCTTCTTGATGAATTTGGATGAGGGAAGAGGAATAAAAAAAGTGCAACATACCATGTGTAATAAATGTGGGAAGAAGCATTAAAAGAACTACCTACTCCAGAGTGGGATGTGTAATAAGGGTGGAAGAGATGTCCATATCACTCGGAATTGTCACGGTGAGGTGAAGCCTGGACTTCCAAACACTAACAACAAAGGGAAAATGGTGCATACACTACATTAAATTCAATTCTTCAAGTGTAGACAGCTTGATCACTTTTCCAATCACTTTCCAAATCTGAGGGAAGTGGAGGGGAATCACCAAATGCCTCTTCATAGCTCAAGGGAGAAAATTATTCATTTTTCTATCCTGATAGATAAATTTGAAGCTTCGAGTGATGTGGTTGTAGGTAATATATTTTCCCTCTCAAAGCTAGAATGTACTTTATTTGATTCTAGTTCTATTAATTATTTTATTTCTTCCAAGTTTGAATAGAATATAAATTTAATCCCTAGACTGATGAAAGTTGAGTTATCAGTTAAGACTCTTCGTGGGATCATTCCAGTATCAATATTTTTTAGAAACACTAGTATTTACATTAACGAGAATAATATTACCAAAAAAATTATAGTCATTCCTAGGTTGGAATTCAACATTATACTAGGGATAGAAAAGATATCAAATAATAATGCTAAGATAAAATGTAGAAGTAAGGAAATAACTATAGTCTTGAATGGACAACCTACTATTATCTTCCAAGGAGAGATATCTCAACCTGATCATTGTATATAATCACCTCATATATCCTTCTTTATGGTGTTTATCAGTGAATAATAAAAAGTAAATTATAGTATAAGGATATATAATTTTCCCATAGTTCATGAATAAATTGACGTATTTCTTGAGGAGTTAGCTAGAACACCCCGAGAAAGAGACCTAGAGTTCTCCATTGAACTCATTCATGGATCTCATATGACATCATATAACCCATATATAAAGGAAAATGTGGAGCTATAGTACTTAAATAAAAACCTCCAAGATATTTTGGATAAGGGTTTTATCTGATCGAGTGTGTCTCCATGGGGAGGTCATGATATATTTTTGAAGATGATTGATTGGTCAATGTGGCTATGCATATATTATAGAGAACTAAACATGATCATAGTGAAGAACAAATTCCATCTTCCAAGAATTGATGACTTATTTGACCAGCTTCATGGGGCTTAATTATTCTCTAATATTGATCTTTTATCTGGTTAACATTAATCAAGTGAAAATAAATATGATATTCCAAATACCTCCTTCCAATCTAGATATGATCATTATTTTTTTTTGTTTTTCCCTTAGGATTGACTAATGCTCCTTTTATTTTTATGGATTTGATGAATATAGTCTTTTAGGACTACCTTGATAACATTGTTGTTGTTTTTATTTATTATATTCTGATATATTCCAACAGTCATGAGGAGAATGAGGATCATTTATGTGTTATATTGAAAACACTAAAGAATAAGTTTTCATTTTTTTTGTTTATAAAGTGTGAGTTTTGGTTACAAAAAGATTCTTTTTGGAGCACATTTTATCCTATAAAGGAATCTCAGTTTACCCTAAATAGACCAAGGCTATGAAGGAGTGGCCTTATCCTACATAAATACCTATGATTCATAGTTTCCTTGTTTTGTAAGGATATTATAAGAGGTTTTTGAAAAAAAATCATGACTTTATAATCCAATAACCACGTTAACTTGAATAAAGGGTTAAGTTCATCTGAAAAAATGAGTGTGAGGAATGTTTCCAAGAGCTAAATAAGAGATTCATTACTACAACTATGTTAAATCTACCCTAAATTGGATAATTATTCATTATTTATAGGTATTCATCTCTAAATGGTATTTGGTTTACCATCATACAAAATGAAAATGTTATTTCTCAAGCATCTCAACTGTTAAAGCCTCATGAGTAGAATTTTCCTATGCACGATCTGGAGAAGATTTTTGTTTTTTCCTATTAAGATATGGTGGCATAATATTTATGTAGAGGACTATGATATAAACATATTACATCAATGTTTAAAGTATATTTTCTCACAAAATGAATTGAATATGAGGTAGGGGTATGTTTGGAACTTCTTAAAAACTATGATTATTCAATTCATTATCACCCTAGAAGAGAACATAAATTTACCGATGCATTAAGTAGGAAAGAACATGTATTTGAATAAATGATGAGTATTCATGGTGATCCTTTGATAAAGGACCAAGTAAAATTAAACATAGAAATTTTAAAGGAAGGGACATAAATAACCCTTTCCGAAATGATTTATGAACTATAATTACAAGATAATATCAAGAAATGTCAAAAATAATTTTCTTTTATTATAGAATATGTTTGAGGTTGTGAAGGATTGTAAGTTTATTGAGGTCAATATTGATCAAGAATGTGTACTAAAATTTCATATCAGATTGTGTGTTCCAACTATTCAAAAAATAAAGAAGGACTTCATGGATGAAGCTCATAGATATACATTATATTTACATTAGGGAAGCACTAAAATGTATGGGGACCTTCATTATTATTATTGGTGGGATAATAGGAAAAGAGATATTTCTATCTACATTATAAGGTGCCTGGTGTGTCAGTAAGTGAAAGAAGATAGACCAATTACTAAAGTGGTATTATAACCACTATCCATACCAGTATGAAATTGTGACTATGTCACTATGGACATTGTCACTGGTCTCTCGAGAATTTCCAATGGAAATAATGTGATATGGATTCTAGTGGACTATTTCACAAATACATCCCATTTTATCTCTATTCTAGAAGATTTATATCTTGATCAACTTGCCAGGATTTATGTGAGGGAATTGGTAAGGCTGCATGGGGTACCTCTTCATATAATATCTTATCATGATACATGGTTCACATCTAAAATTTAAGGAAGTCTTCAGCATGCATTGAGTACAAAATTGAATTTTAACACGACCAATCCCCCCCCCCCCAACTGATGGCCATTTGAAAAGACTATTCAAACTCTCAATGACATGTTCAAAACATGATAAATGAAATTTAAAGGAGGATGGGATCAACATCTCCCATTATTCAAGTTCTCTTACAACAACAGCTTCCATTAGAGCATTCAAATGGCACCGTATGAAGCACTATATTGAAAGTGATGTAAAACATCTATTTTGTGGGATGAAACTGGTGATAGAAATCTTCTTGGTCATGATCTAGTGTAAGAGATAATTGAAAATGTTCATGTCATCCAACAACACATAAATGATGTTTAGATTCGGGAGAAGATATATGATGAAAACCTTCATAATGACTTAGAGTTTTATGTTGGTGACAATTACTTCCTTTTAATTTCACATTGTAAGAGATCCATGAGTTTTGGGAAGAAAGTGAATCTCATCCCTAAGTACATTGGCCCCTAAGAAATCCTTGATCGCGTAGGATAACTGTCTTATCATATTGAACTTACTCTAAATCTAGCACAATTTCATGATGTTTTCAATGTGTCCCTCTTACGAAAACACATACCTGACCCTTCACATGTAGTGAATCTAGAGGTGGTACAATTGGAACACGAACTCTCTTATGTAGAGTAGTTTGTGGTGATTCTAGATTGTAGAGACAATTTTCTATGCCGCAAGACTACCCACCTTGTTAAAGTGTTCTGGACGAACCAAAAATATGATGAATCCACATGGGAATGAGAGGAGACTTGGAGTCAAAATTACTAACACATTTTATCTTATAATATTATGAGTTAATATTCTGTGGATAAAATTCCTTAAGAGGGGGAGAATTTAATGACCCAAACATTTAAATAATGTTCTATTTCTAGAAAATATGTGTTTTACTATTTCATAATCAATAAAAATATATAGTAATAAATGTAATTTTACAATTGGGTTATAACCATTATATAACCGTTGGCTAATATGATTTTGTAAGAATGAAAAAAAATTAATGTTATAATTATTGTTTATAAATAGAAATGATAATGGATAATTAGTGCATAAAAAAGAATCGATGGCCTCATCCAGTAGACTATAACTGTACAAGTACAACTTTTAATAACTTGTGTGGGAGGTAGCTTCACTGGGATTCTCTCTTGACCAATCCCAAGATGAGATTCTATGTGTTAAGCTTAAATGAAATCGCCTATGCGAGAAGATCATGTTTGTGGAGATTACTACTCGAGCAGTGTTATCCATGCCTCCCCAAGAGTCCATCACCATAAAACACCATATTCTTACGTCGTATGTAATTTTTTAGGGGTTATTTGTAAATTCATTAGTTACTTCAAATTCAATCCCTTTATTTTTAAAAAAAATTATTTCAACATTTTTTAATAGTAGTTTTCCTTAATATTTGAGATGGAATTTGATAAATTGATTTTTCTGGTGAAAATTTCACTTTTTATAAGGATATAAATAATTATATTAAACAAATTTTTTTTATAATGTTTATTATAATAAAATATTGTTATAAAAACACCAATTTTTCATTAAAATGATAAAATTGTTTTATTTTTTTAAGTTTCAAAAATTTTACTATAAAGTTTACCCAGCAAATTTTCTTTCCGATGTTATTTTTAGAAACAAAGTATTTTATAGTAAAATGTCAAATTTATGAAATTTATAAAATTATAATGATATAAAAAATGTAATTTTTTAATTCTTAAGGTTGATATTAGGTTATAGTGTATTTATGAGATTTTAATAAAATGTTTTGTTTTTCGGTGCATTGTAAAAATACAGCTTTGAGTTTTCGATGTGTTTAATGACATCATAATGATATATCATTTAATTTAAAAATCTAGAAGAATATTTTGAATTAAAATATTTTATGAGTTTTCCCAAATGTCCAATATCATGGGTAAATAACATGGTTAAGCCCATTGTATTCCAAATACCACTAAGGAGGCGCCCTTAGAAATTAATAAAAAAAATCTATCTCTTTTACTATAAATACCCTCATATTCTTTATTTTACATTAATTGAAAATTTATCATCAAAGAATATATAATTTTATTACCTCTTAATTAGTCCTCCTAATGTGTACTCAATCCCCCAAGGTCCAGATCATAGTATTTTATAAGTTACTCTTCAAGGTTAGGGAGTTCTCAACTTCTCTTTTCCTTTCCTGTTCTCTTTTATGTGATATGTCTTTCAAATTTCCAAACCATGTTATTAATTCCATTTTATTCTATCCCTATACTTTATTATTATTATTTAATTAATGGGTGAAAATTTTCCATTCTCTTTTTAATGTTTAATAAAACCATGTTTCATACTCGTTATACTGCAGAATGTTCATCTCCAAATCTCAATATTTTTCCCAATAAATTATTTTATTTTATTTATGTGAATTCCCAACCCTCTATAATTTCTAGGGATATGAATCAGGACATAAATATTTTTTCATTTATTCTTTAATTGACATTCATAAAACCCACATTCCCTTTTTATGGGTTATAAATTGAATAATTATCATTTTAAGAACTTTTTAAAACGCCATGATTTTGATATGAATCCCATTTCTTTTATTACATATTGGTTATTTATGAAATTTCTGATTATGATATATGTGTATCACATGAAAATAAATAATAATTATGGGTTTTCTATAATATCTCTTCAATGTATTGGGTAAAAAATAATCTATAGAGATGATAATTTTTACGATACC
Organism: Viscum album; assembly: GCA_963277665.1. Taxonomy (NCBI): domain Eukaryota; kingdom Viridiplantae; phylum Streptophyta; class Magnoliopsida; order Santalales; family Viscaceae; genus Viscum; species Viscum album. Next base: position 1,648,257,833 of record OY728163.1, read on the forward strand.
TTAATGATTAACCTTGGTAATTTTTATTACACCTTGGGGATAAACCTTGGAGATATGCATATGAATGTCAAAATTAAATGTTCTATACATATTTTAATGTTATGATTCAAGTTATTATTGTTATGATAATACTATTTCTCATTCCTTTATGAAACATCTCAATGTTCTTATTGATATCTTTCTAGTTCACATGTAAACAGTTTCCCTTGTTTTTTCCTTACCTGGCCTTGTGATCTCTATTTCCATTGATGTATGTCACCATATTATGATTTAGTGTAATTTTATATAGGATGAAATATTTTGAATCGTTTCATGTGGATTATAATAATTTTCCCATGTTTTAATGAATTATGTACCTTATTTCCAAGACACTAAACTTTAAAGAACCTCTATTTTGTAAAATGTAAGAACTAGTTATGTAATAAAAAAGAGGGATGCCAAACTTGGTGTCAATGAATAGTGTAGTTATTTGTGGAAATTAAGATTCTAAAATATTATCAATAACCCTAATGAAAAGTTTAAAAATTTCTAAACATCCAGGTATTTTGGTGAAATATTAAATAAGTTGTTTCAGAAAAAATAAATCCATGTCTTCATACGAACATGTGGATATGGCTTTGGAACAAATATATCTATGGGTAAACCCCAAAAACACAGATTTGAGCTAGGCTTGAACAAAAAATGGTATAAGACCATGTGCCTTACTTCACTCCTAGTTTGACACTCCTGGGGGATATGTTTGGTTAATCATAAGATTTTTAGGAACCATAAGGAAGGATTTATAGAAAATGAAATTGTTGATAATTAATAACTTGTTTAAGAATTATGTTTTAAGACATAAAAATCCATTAAAGTTATAATATTATTAAAATAAATGAGTTTCTCACTATTTTTTTCGTATTTTAGAAAATTGTGGGAAATATGAGGAACTGTGCAAATGGTGACCGCAATGGACTATACATTGAAGACCCTCCGATGAAAGCTAGAAAGGAAACATTCATGAGAATGATGAATCACATGAATCTAGTTATGGAAAATAACATTAATCAAGATAATAGACCAATTTTAATAAGATTGAAACAACATAATTTTGAGTCATTTATTCATTAATGAACACTAATGTTCAGTGGATCTATTAACCCATTTATTGGGGAATAGTGGATAAGCTCTATAGAAAATATCTTTTCTGCACATCATTGTTTTGAATAAGAGAACGTCACCCTCGCTAGTTACCACATAGAGGTAGAATCTAATCAGTGGTGGGCCCTTATCAAAACCAAGATTCTAAAAGGGGATATTGAAGATATGGAGAGGTAATTTCTCAAAGGGATCTTATTAAATAATTATTTCCCTCATTCGATGAGAATGAAAATGGAGAAGGAATTTCTCAAGTTGAAACATAAGGAGAATGAATATATGGGAATCTACAATATTAACTTCATAAGGCTTTCACATTACATCTCTTGAGTTTTCATGGATCCTAATGGGAAGGTTGATATATTCTTTAGTGGACCATGAACTCATATACAGAATAATCTATACAACTGAAACTATGATAGCTATGGGGAGATCATAAAAAGTTCAATGAAGGGAAAACTAGATTCCAGTGAGACATAGTTTTCCCATAAATACAATGAAAAGAAGTTATCAATGGAGACATGATTGGGGAGGTGCTTTTATCATGGATATAAAGAAATAATGTGAAACTTTCCACGTGTAATAAATGTGGGAATAATCATTCAAGGAACTTCCTGCTCGAGAGGGACAAGTGTTACATATGTGGATGAGATGACCATATCACGTGGAATTGTCATAATGAGGTGAAACCTCAGCTTAAAAACACTATAATGAAATGGAAAATGGTGTAGTCCCTACCTGGAATCTAATGCTTCAAGTGTGGATAGCTTGTGCACTTTTCCCATCACTTTCCAAATCTAAGGGATGTATTGGGGAATCACCATAAGCCTCCACATAGGCCAAGGGAGAAAGGTATTTATTTTTCTATCACGATGGTTGAAGTTGAAGCTTCAAATGATGTGATGGTAGGTGGTCTTATTTCTCTCTCAAAGATAGCAATAATTTTTTTTGATTTAGGTTCTATGCATTCCTTTATTTCTTCCATGCTTTCAATGAATATTGAATTGATCCCTAATATACTCAAATTATAGCTATCAGTCAAGATTTATAGAGGGAATATCCAATCACCAATAGTGTTTATAAACTCTAGTTCTTACATTAGTGAGAACAATCTTGTAATAAATCAATTAGTCATTCCCATGTTGGAATTAGGCATTATACTAGAGATCAATTGGCTCTAAATGTATTATTCAAAGATCAAATGAAGAAGCACTGAAATATCTGTAATATTAAATGGACAACCTACTGTTATCTTCCATGGTGAGATAGATCGACCTCATCTTTGTCTAAGGCACATTCTATAGCCTTCTTTATGGAGTTGATTAGTAAAGAATAAGAAGAAAAATAGAGTATAAGGATATAGAATGTCCCCATAATTCGTGAATAAATTGAAATACTTCCTAAGGAGTTACCTAGACCTCCCCCATAAATATAGGTAGAGTTCTCCATTGAACTCATACCTATATCTCATCTGATATCAATGACCCCATATAGAATAGAACATGTGTAGTTGGAGGAATTAATGAAACAAATCCATGATCTTTTGAGGAATGTGTTTATCTTACCAAGTGAGTCTCCATAGGCAGTTCCTATTGTATTTTTTTAAGAAGAAGGATGGATTAATGCGGCTATGTATTGATTATAGGTAACTGAATGAGATCACAGTGAAGAACAAATACCCTATTCTATGAATTGATGAATTATTTGACCAACTTCATGGGACTCAATTCTTCTACAAGATTTATCTTCGATCTATTTATCATTAATTGAGGGATAATAATGAAGATATTCTAAAGGATTCCATCCGATCAATATACATACATTTTGTGTTTGTTTTTATTCCCTTCAACTTTACTAATTCTCCTACTATTTTTATAGATTTTATGAATATATTCCTTAAGGACTACCTTGATACCTTTATGGAATTTTTTATTGATGGTATTTTGATATATTCAAAAATTAGTGAGGATAATGAGGATCATTAAGGTTTATATTCCAAAACACTAAGGAGAGTTTATTTTGAATTTTTTTCAAGTGTGTGTTTTTTTAAAACAAGTTACTTTTTAGGGGCACATTGTAGTGAGTTAAGGAATCTTAGTAGACCATTCAAAGAAAAAGGTTGTGGACGAGTGTCCTCATCATTCAAGAGAAACTAAGATTCATAATTTACTTGATTTAGAAGTATATTATATGAGTTTTGTGAAAAACTATTCCTGGAATTCTAATATACTATCCAAGTTAACCCAAAAGGGGTTATGTTAATTTAGAAAAATTAGTGTGAATAACATTTCTAAGTGCTAATGAAGTGATTGGTTACTACACCAGTGTTAAATATACCATAAATCGGAGAAGTACTCTTTATTTTTAGCAATGTATCTATAAATAGGATATTTTGAATCCTCATGAAAAATGGAAGGGTTATTGCTTATGAATCTTGATAGATAAATCCTCATGAGAAGAATTATCCTACTCATGATCTGTTGCTGATTGCGGTTGTTTTTTCTCTGAATATATAGAAGCACAATATTTATGGATAGATGTGTGATATATACATAGTCCATAAAAGTTTAATGTACATTTTAACACAAAAAGAGTTTAACGTGATGCATAGTAAATTTTCGAGACTTCTTAAAGACTATTATTGGACAATTCATTAACAACATGGTAGAGAAAACAATCCCATTGATGTATTAAGTAGAAAAGTACCTCTAATTCAATAAATTATGAAGATTTAGGGTGTTCCTTTGATTGAAGGCCATGTAAAACTGGACATGGGAATTGTAAGGGAAGGGACATCATCAACCCTATCTCAAATGATTTGTCGAACATAATTACTAGAGAAGATCAAGAAAGATAAAAAATAACATCCTTTGTTACAGAAGAATTTTGAGGTTGTGAAGGATGGAAAGTTTTCTATGTTCAATATTTATCTAGAAGGTGTAATGAAATTTCTTAAAATACTATTTGTTGCATCTATTATATAATTAAATATGGGGCTGATGGATGATGATCGTATCTCTATATTCTCTATATATCTTGGATGCACTAAAATGAATAGGTATCTTTGTGATCATTATTGTTAGGAAAACAAGAAAAGGGATCTTTCTGACTACACTACAAAGTTCCTCATGTTTTATTACGTGAAGGTAGAGATATAACTTCCTAAAGTGGTATTACAACCACTACCCATACCAAAATAGAAGTGGGAAAATATCACTATGGACTTTGTCACTGGCCTCCTAAGATCTTCCAAAGGAATCAACGTAATATAGGTTATAGTGGACCATCTCACCAAGGATTCCCATTTTATCTCTATTTGGGAAGATTTTTATCTTGATCAACATGACAAGATTTACGTGATAGAAGTTTTAAGGCTTCATGGGGTACCACTCTCTATCGAATTTAATGGTAACTTAATGTTCACATCAAAATTGGGGATAATTATTCAATATGAATTGAGTTCTGAATTAAATTTTAGTACAGCCTGTCACCCCAAACTGATTGCTAATGTGAAAGGACTATTAAAAGACGTGAGGAAATTATGAGAACATGCTCAGTGGAATTTAACGGAGAATGGGATCAACATCTCCCATTAGTTGAGTTTTCTTACAACAATAGCTTCCATTCGATCATTCAAATGGAACCTTGTAAGGCTTTATAGGAAAATTGATATAGAACTTCTAATTTTTGGGATAAATCTAGTAAGAGAAATATTATTAGGCATAATATTGTGCTAGAGATAACAAAAAATGGTTCATTCCATTCAATAACACATAAAGGATATTCAGAGTCTATAGAAGATTTTTGATTATAATTGTTAAAGGGACATGGAGATTGATGTTGGTTACAAATTCATCCTTGGAATTTCACCTTGGATGTGAGTCCTAAGGTTTGGGAAGAATGGTATTCTCAGCCCTAGGTAAATTGGCCCCTAGGAAATCCTTGATTGCATAAGATAAGTGGCCTATTGACTTGCACTTCCTCCAAATTTAGAACAAGTTTGTGATGTTTTCCTGATATCTCTATTGAGGAAGAACAAACTTGGCTCTTAACATGTACTGAATCTGGAGGTGGTAGAAATGGAACATGACCACTATTAAGAGGAGAAACCGGTGGAGATCTTAGATCATAGAACATGTTTACATGCAATAACATTAACCGACTTGTTAAAGTGTTGTCGAGGAACCAAAAATATGAAGACGCCACATGGGTACCAGAGGGGACTTTGTGGTATAAGTACTCACACATTTTTTCTTCTGAGGCTATGAGTTGAAATTTATTGGATGAAATTTCATATGGGGGGAAGAATGTAATGACCAGAACATTTGAATAAAATTATGTTTCAAAAAAATGTATGTTTTAATATGTCATGATAAAAATAAATAAATAAGCATGGATAAAATTTGATAATTAGTTTTTTATTGTTATATGTCCATTATTTAATATGAACATTGGAAAAGATAATAATTTATAAGGTTGTAATTATTGTTTATAATAGAAATAATAATAGATAATTAATACATAAAGAAAAGTCAATGGACTCATCGAGTAGAATCTTTTTTTATGAATCCCATTTTTCCGAACATGGGAGAAAGTGTGAGTTACAGGGCATCACTTTTGACCAATCCCCATATCACAATAAAAGTTTTAATCTTGAATGAAATGACCTATGGGATAAGTTCTTGCTAGTGAATATTTCCACTCGGGTAGTGTTATCAGAGCCTCCCAAAGAGTCCAACACCATCAAAAACATTCCCTTTAGGATATATGTAGTGTTTTATGGGGTTATGTTTCAAGGACATATTTAATTAAAATTTAATCCATTTGTTTAAATAATATTTTGATTTCATCATTTTCGTTTTAATAATTGTTTTTCTTAAAAATTGAGATGGATTTTGATAAATTGATTTTTCACATATAAAATTCACTTTTCATAGAAATATAAATTATTGTATTAAAATAATATTTTATTTTTAGTATTTATTATAAATAAATAGTGTTATATAAACACTAATCTTTAATTAAAAATGATAAAAATCATTTTATTTTATTTTTTGTGTTGAAAATATTACTATGAAGTTTCAAATGCATTTTATGTTTCCTATTTTTTTAATAATTAAGTATTTTAGAGTACAAAGTTAAATTTATCATATTTATTGAATTATTATTATAAAATAAATTTCATTTTTTAATTCATAATGACAATATTAGGTTACAGTGAATTTAGAAGATTATTATAAAATATTTTTTTCTGTGAATAGTAAAAATATAGAGGTCAGTTTTCTGTGTGTTTAATAAAATAAAAATAATTTGTTATTTAATGTAAAATTATCGTAGAATATTGAACATTCAAATATTATATGATTTTTCCCATGTTTCCAATACCATGGGAAAATACCATGAGAAATCTCATGGTTTGTCAAATACCACTAATGAGGTGTCCTCAGAAATTAATTAAAAACTCCTTGTCTTTTACTAAAAATACCGACCCATTCCTTCATTTTTATTCATTAATAAATCATCCCCTAGAATATATAATAGTATTACCTAAAAATTATTCCTTTAATGGTTACTTCAATCCCCCAATGTCCCGATCATAGGGTTTTTGATGTCAGTCTTCAAGGTAAGGGAATTCTCAACTTCTCTCTTCATTTAATGTTTTTCTTTTTGTGGTATGTCATTGAAAATTTTATACCATGTTATTATTTACATTTTATTATTTCCATATAATGAATTATGAGTCCTTTATTAATGGTTGAAATGTGTCCTCTCTCTTTTTAATGTTTTATAAAACCATGGTTCATACCTATTATGCTGTAGAATATTCGTCTCAAAATCCCACACTTTTTCTAATGAAATTTTTCATTTTATTTATTTGAGTACACAAACCAAAATAATTTAATGGTATAATAATAAATTCATAGAAATTATTTAATTTAGTGTTGAATTTACATATATAACACCCCCATTCCCTTTCATTGGGTTATAAATGACATAATGATCTTGTTTTTAAGCACTTTTTAAAACACCATGATTTTGATATGAACCCCATTTATTTTATTTTCTATGGGTTATTTATGAAATATTTAATTATTTAATATCTTTATGACATGAAAATAAATACATATTAAGGTTGAAATTTTAAATCTCTCTAATTTATTGGGTAAATAAATTAATCACTAGAGACAAAAAGTTAAATGATACCTTGGTGAATAAACTTGGAAATTTTTATGATACCTTAAGGATTGACCTTTGTGATATGTTTATGAATGTCAAAATTAAATTATTTAGACACATTTCAAAGATATTATTCATGTTATTATTTTAATTATATTCCTCTTTCTCATAGCTTTATGAAAAATCTTCATGTTCTATTTTATATCTCTCAAGTTCACATGTAAACTGTTCACTGTGTTTTTTTCTTTACGGGGCCTTATGATCACCCGTTCATTCGATGTATGTCCCCAGGTTATGAGTTTGTGTAATTTTACATAGGATAAAAAATTAATAATCCTTTAAAGTGGATTAGAATGGGTTTTTTAATGTTTTAATCTATTATGTACCTTATTTAAAAGATAGAAAACTTTAATGATCATTTATTTTGTAAAATTTAATGATGCATTATGTAATAAAAAGGAGGGATGTAATTTTTTGACCATGGAGTGATGATGGAGGTGACTAGTGTATATGTTATCAACTTTTTTTTATGTTTTTTGTGTTTTCATCTTACATTATACTTATTAGTTTAAAGGTTTACTACTTTGGGTTTTAATTTAATTATTTTTATGGTGCTTTTTCTTTTTGTACTGATGAGAATACTGACTTTTAATCTTAAATCTTCCATTTTTTGTGGAAAATTCATTCTGTCTTAGATAATGTGATGTCAGGTTCCCATCACCAACTCATGGGGATCTATAATTACATTTTTATCATATCACATCTAGCTCATGTATGAGTGTACTGGGGTGTACAAGATTGTCCTTGAAATGTATTTCCTTATTAATGAAACATGGAAGATGTCATATACTTTATAATGGTTTTGTGGAATAGAAAATTGGTAAGATACAACCACAATTATTTGATGTACCTCAAAAGGTGTAATGATCCTAGGGATTAACTTACACTTTTTACCAAATCATAGGACTCCCATTCCAAAGTGAAATCTTTATGAATACATGATGTAACAACCCAATATTTTATGGTATATGTATCTTTAAATAAGTTTAATTTCATTGATAGATTTATTTATTTAAAACATTTGGTTTAAATGAACCAAAACATACTATTGAAATATTATTATGTCATAGTTACAACCTAGCCATTAGATTTAAGGGGATTAATATGATTAACAAAATTATGAAAAAAATATACATTAATATATTATTAAATAAAAAATTAATTGTTAATTCTTAGGAAATAAATAGTCACTTTCATGAAAATATTTTTAATGCTTCAAAAATTTATTTTCATCAAAACCAATTTTTTATTAAATTTTGTATACAGATATTATATATTCATTAAATTTTAGAAAATAAATTTTATAATAATGACATAATTTTTGAAATCATAAAATAAAAATCATCTTAGGGATAATTTTTTGTATTTTTCAGAAATGGTTGGTACTTTAGAGAATGGAGACAAATAAAAACTTTTCAAATACTCACATTTATTTTCAGTAAATTAAAATATTTAAAATTACCATTCTATTTTTAATTTTATATTAAATTAAAATATGGTATATTTTCTTTATAATAATATAATTATTTCCAATTCTAATAATAAATATTCATGATTTTTATATAAGATTGTTTTTATGATTAAAATTTTATTTTTACAAAAAAAATGGTTTTGGTTCCATTTTATGCATTTATATTGACAATCATTTCATTCACATATGATAATTGAATACTAAAAAAGGATTACATATTTTTAATCACTTCATATAAAATTATTTAATATTTCTCAATTATTCTTGGTTATGTTAATTGTAACAGTGGTAAAACAATTTCACCTTAGTAAGGATGAATGAGGCAATTATGGTTAAAAATTAATATGATAAGGCTTCAAATTCATTTGAAAAAACTGAATTTATTTCATTGTTGGAGTCTATTTCACAAATAATCATCCAAAAATTTAAAATATGACCTTTTCCAATTTATGTTTAATTTTAAGCTTTATAATATTTATGTACTGAATAGAGACAAAAAATTTCCTTGAATTACTCTTAATAAATATAAAGATAGTGATAAAATAAATTCTGTTTAATTATAAATGTTTATTGGAAATATAATTAATTTTTTTATAATGGTAATTTTTTTAATTTTTTTTATTTAATACTTACAATAAATTATTGCACAACACCAACACAATATTTATTTAATTAATAGAAAAATAAAATAAATCATTTAAAAAATATTCAAAGTAATACAATTTGGATCAATTGTTATTTTGTATGAATTTTTTAGATAAATATAACTTAATATTAATTTTTAATTGTTTATATATCAATGTCATATTATTTTTCATGTATTTAAATCAAAATTAAATAAATAGTGCTTAAATTATTATTAATGAAATTTTATGAAAATAATATTTTATTGAATTATTTAAAATTCATAGAAATCCTATATTCAACGAAGTGAATGATATATGGTTGAAAATATCAGTCATTTTCTATTTATAGGTCACATTTCCTTTTAAGGTAACATTATTAAACCATAATTAGTAAAAAACATTGATATTGTGGTAATCGTCAAAAAGGTTAATGGGGGTTAAAACTAATAGTTAAGGGTGAAAACATAACCAAAATTTTTCCAAATTTTATTAGATGAAAGGATTATTACTCAAAACTATATAATCTTATTATTAAATCAATTTTTATTGATTTTTCCTTGAATATTAATTTATAATAATTTAATTAATTATGTAATTCCAATGGTTCCTCACCCCTCACTTATAAAAGGACGACAGTTCTCTCCATTTTTTATACTAATTTAACCCATATGGCTTAACCAACCCCTATCCAATTCTCTTAAAAACTTCCATTAACATGAATTATAAGTTATTTTCTTCATAAAAGACTAGTTCAATGGTTTTCAAGAAGGGATATATATGATATATACCGAATAAGACGTGGAAAAAATTACTTATTAAGAAATTCAAACTTGATGTAAGGGGTTTATATTACAAAATCTTATTACATTGATATTGACTGTGATTGAATTTTTTTAGGGAAATTATATAAGAATTATATGATAAGGTGATTTTATTTTCATCTCCTCTGGTTAATTAATGAATTTTCATACAATGTTACCAATTATTTCTATTGGGTAACTAAAATATCATGACAACATTTCTAGAAAAAACGAACTTTATTTCATCTTGATTCGAAAATCATTTTTCTACATGTCCATTTTTACTAAAAAATTTCAATAATATTTTAAAAATTATCCTATCATTATTAATATAAATTTCCCCATGATTTACTTTTTACAAAATGGTTTAAGGACAATAATATTTCCATTTTCTGAACAATGTACTTTTTACTTTTATCAAAAAAATGTGAATGGAATATTTGTTTTAATATAAATGTAATGAATAGAAATAACCATCATAATGACCAATCAAGAATTTCATTCTTCGTTTACATTTTTTCAAATATATTTTCAAATAAAATGTTTTCCTTAATGTTTGTAATTTTTGTTAAATTTTAACAAGTTATTTAAAATTTAAAATTGAATATTCCTCAAGATATTTTCCTGGGGTCTTTTCTACTATGACAACACTCATTGATATAATAGGGTATATTATTCAATTATAGCATCTAAATTCCATTACTATATGATTTATGATGATAATGTCTTGATATTTCATATTCTTGATTCAATAGGGATTATTGTTGACTTATAAATAATTTTTAGAATGAAATGTATTGATCATTAAAAATATAAGTAATGAACAAGACGTGAAAGTGATGAGAGAGGTGTCACGACCCCCTCCCACCAAAGATTCCCCTCCTGAGCTGGCAATGGTGAAAGGAAGATAATGTCCCCCCGAGTCCCGCCTCCAGTAGGCCCCGGGTTGGCGACTAGCACCAAGGGTATGAGTTTTCACAAATATGGGAGGCATTACCCTTTTTATTATTTTGGATCGGGAAATAGGACAAGTCAACCACCAAAAAGGGAAAAGAACAAGTGTATATAAATAAACCCAAACCAAGCCCACATGCATGTTTAAACAATTTTTATAACAAGGTACAAGTACAAGGAAGCTCAAAAGTACAATGCCAAAGAAAACAAGAGAACAACAACTGCAACAACTCCAACTGCCCGACTAGTAGGGTCCCGCACGACCCTGGTAGTGCTCCTGGAAACCTGAAAGTAAACATAGGGTGAGCATACAAGTATACTCAGTAGGGAAACCTAAGGCTCTCATGCACAAGTGGGGAGACACCCTAAGGTCCCGTGAGGAAACAGAAGAACCAGAAACTAACAAGGAAAAACTATCCACCCAGCCTCACTGGTCACACTCACCAAGTAACACAAACAAGTTTAGTATATATATATAGAACAAAAGTATTGGGTACCCCGCACCATTTCCCACTTAATTAGATGCTGCTCTTCCTAACGGCAAACGTCCTGACGCTACCACACTCTTCCTGCCCGCACACACCTGGGCCAAACCACGCATCCCGCCCGCACACACCTGGGCCTCACAACCACACATCTCGCCCGCACACACCTGGGCCACAACCACTAACCCACCCGAAGACACCTGGGCCTCATCCCGAAGGTTCTTGGGAACGGTAAGCCTGCCCGAAGAGTCTTGGGCTAAAGGTCGCCTCAAGCCATCACAGCCTCCGAGACCTACCCGAAGAGTCTTGGGTGTAAGGTCACCTCAAGCCATCATAGCCTATGGAAGAAGGAGCAGGAAGGAGTTAGTAACTAAGGGGGAACACCCTCTCCCATAAAATGGGAGTGTTCAGCACTAGGTGCTTGACATGGGTGTGGTGCGACAAAACACAAAGATACAATTATATATATACATATACCAAACACACAGCCCAACCTATGGCTTCTTAAAAAGAGGAACTAAGCATGTGCCTCAGCACTGCTACCACGAAGCATGCATCAACAACCAAACAATCATCCCCCAACCCCATTTAGGTTTTCATGTTTCATGCAATGGTTTAACAAATTATTACTACTGGGAAACTATCATCCAGACAAAACCTTTCACAAACATATACCTGCCATCCACAACCAAGGTTAGGTAAAACGCAAGCAACCACATGCCATTTCATTTACAAAAGATTATCACAACCATACAACATTACATCATTCATTTATTTCAGAGTTCCACACACAAAACCCTTTCCACACACAAAACATTTCCGCATTTGAAAACACCTTTTACTTCCAAAACACTTTTCATAATCAAAACACTTTTCATAAATAAAGGCATTTTCCACAACCAACCACTTCCCATTTCAACCCCATAGTTTACAAAAACATTTCCCACAAAACAACCAAACCACCAACATGTTCATTATTCCAATTTTGTTCAACCGGGGTGATCACACAAGGTTTTCATTCTCATTTAATCAGAAAGTCTTTACATGCTTATCCATTTTCCATGTTTTAACAAGACCAACCACAAACAATTCAGATATCAATTGCGCACGCAAAGGCCACCAACGACCTTGATTTTCAGTAGGCAAAGGCCTTTCAATCCAAAATCACAATCAGAATATAAAGAAATTGGAAGGCAATAGAAACAGCACAAAACCCCAAACCCTTCTTTATCCGGTTATTATGTTTATTTAAAGTTCAACTGCATACCATGGAACAAAAGAAAAATATCCCACCCCGCATGTTGCACCAAATAGAGAGACGAAGGTAAACCCCTACCTCAAAAGGTCCCGATCACGTCGCTTCCGACGACGTCCTTCGGTGTCCTCCGCCTTCGCCAAACTCGACAAACGCCTCCTAGGATGGAAGCTGGAGAAGGAAGGCTGGAAGGAAAGGTGACAAGTCTGGGCTTAGAATCTTCGTCTCATCGCTACGATCCTGTGGCCGCTGACGGATCGTAATTCGGAGCTCGTACAAAGAAGTTAGAGGAGGAATACTTCTCGATTGTCCAAGAGCGTCGTCGTGCGACAAAGAGGCGATCGATATGGAAGATAAAACATGACCTCGTTCTTATATAGGAAATGAATAGGTAAATCCGTATTCAGCGTGCATTAATGAATACACGATGTGACCGTACATACGTTACATGTTTTGATTGGTTAACACACAACACGTCACGTGGTTTCCACGCGTTTTAATAAAAAACGTTAATTTTATTAATATGTGTGTTTCGTTGACCCGAGACATAACTCATAAAAAGGTATCCATCACTGGTCTTAAAATGACCATCTTAATTACAGGATTACACTACCGCTGACGGTTCGTCATTCCGACACCATATGAAGAAGTTACGGTCGAATTAAGATTATAAAACCCAAAAATAATAATAAAATTTTATATTATTATTATTTATTTATTTTCCTTGAATTTTATACGCTCAAAAAAAATTGGGTCCCCTTTTGCTTTCATGCCCAAATATCTCCACCACCAATCAATCACCTTTATTTTTATTCTATTATGATAATAATATTATTATGAATATTATTCATTTAAGGGGAAGAAAAAAAAACCCCCTTACGCCTCCTTTAACCTCATCATACACCCCCTTTATTCTCCCCATTTATTTACTTTAATTTATTATCTCATTTAATCCATATGATTTATTATTATAATATACATGGGGAGGTCCATGTATAGCGCCTCACCCACATGCTCCTCATTAACATAATAAATATATAATACAAATATTTTTATTATTATAATAAAGGAAAACCTCATATTCAATTAATTCATGAGAGTTTCGGGTACCCAATCTGAAAACCCGAAAAAAGACATCCAATATTGGACTCATAATTTCCGTCTCGTAGTCAGGGTCACACTGCCGCTGACGGTTCGTGAAACCGAGGTCGCATGAGGAAGATACCGTCAAAATTCAGTTTTCCCATCCAAAATTAATAATTACATTATTATATTATATTATTTAATTTAATTCTTAAATTCTCACATTCTCTCTCCAATCTCCTTGAGATTCACGCACAAAGTCATTTGTTTAGGTGGATTACACTTGGCGCCTCTTTCCTATATTTATTTTTCAATAAATTTTATTTCCTTTAATCATGTTTCTCTCTCCAATATTCTTACCTTCTTCCACAAAAAGTGGCGCCTCTCTCTTCCTCATTCCATGCCCAAAACACCCCACCTTGTATTCCTTCTCTCTCTTTTTTTTCATTTAATCTTATCTTTTATTTTATATCATTATTAATATATTTTTCATCTTCTCTCTTCAATCTCATTTCTCTTCCAACAAAGTGGCGCCTCCCTTGATTTTACACCATTAGTTCCATTCTTTTTATCATAATTATTTTCAATAATAATTATTGAATCTTCCTAAAAAAACATGCAAGATCACCTCCCATCAAAACCCACATGACACACACCTATTTTAAATCTTTATAATTATCATTATTTTTTTTAAACACAATTATCATAAATAATAACATCTCTTATTTATCCTTATATCTCAAATCTCATTGCAATTAATTCAAAACATAATTCTCATTAAATCATTATTACCAGATCTATAAAAAAAAACCAACATTATTATTATAATTATTTAGTATAACACTTATAACAAAACCCCAAATAAAATTTATTAACACGTCACCATTTATTATTAATAATAGTTATTATTTTTGATGTTCGCCGCATTGACCACATCAAAAAAACATTTTTACAAAGTAATCGACCGGAGAGGTCCGGGCCATTACATTAGATACCTCTCAAAACATTCTCGTCCTCGAGAATTAAAAACTGACCCAGAAGAAGGAAAGGATCTGAAGAACCACTCCACAAGATACCTCTCAGGGCTCTCGTCATGACAAGGAACCAACCAACAACTCTATGAGTTAGGAATTCCCTCTCCTATATCAAGATACTATCCACTTTAGGCGGCACTAACTCGCCTGCACGGGTTTAATCGCATCCTCATTAATGCGTCTTGATTAAGGATCAGGTTTTTCCTTTCCCATATATTAGGTTTTTGTTTTCCAACATACACTGCACCCAACAACGTACAACCCACACACTGCCTGGACACATGGCTTGAGGAATTCCTTCTCCCATGTTGAGATATTATCCGCTTTAGGCGACACTGACTCGCCTGCACGGGTTAAATCGCATCCACATTAATGCGTCTCGATTAGGGATTAGGTCTTCCCCTCCCCACATGATAGGGCTCTTCACGTACATTTAAAGAAAAGAGGGAAACAACATAGCATTATAGACTCATGAAAAACAAGGTCCAGGCCCAAAGCATGGGTGAGAATGAGTTTCAACAATTGAGTGTGATGCTCCTGGATTTAAACAAAACATAAACGAGAGCATTTAAGTAAAACATGAAACATATCTCTCGATCTTTCGCCTTGCTGGGGTTGCCACTTCTGTTGCGTGAAATTGTCTGCGTCCCACTCCTCTGCATTTCTGTTAACATCCAAGTGCCATAGATGTACGGTAAACAAGGATCGCCTAAGCCTAAGTAGTAAGGAAAAACTCAAAGTTTTAATTATCATTTTATTTCAATTTCTTTCCCAGAACACCCAAATCAAGTAAAACACAAACATGATGATGCATGTACCTTCCCTAGGGTCTCTACCCTGCAATCAATATAGTCTCACTTGGTCGTTCGGTAGGCTCAGAGTCCTTGCATCGGATCACGGGTGGCCCTAAAATCCCGTGTCCTAGCCGGTCTTCCCTGGCCTATGTCACGCACCAAGATTAATGAACACTGTTTCCCTACCATCCCATGCAATCCTCACTGTGCCTAACTCCAGACTCCATCCTATCTCTCAACCATCAGCCTCTGATACCATTCTGTCACGACCCCCTCCCACCAAAGATGCCCCTCCTGAGCTGGCAATGGTGAAAGGAAGATAATGACCCCCGAGTCCCGCCTCCAGTTTGCCCCAGGTTGGCGACTAGCACCAAGGGTATGAGTTTTCACAAATATGGGAGGCATTACCCTTTTTATTATTTTGGATCGGGAAATAGGACAAGTCAACCACCAAAAAGGGAAAAGAACAAGTGTATATAAATAAACCCAAACCAAGCCCACATGCATGTTTAAACAATTTTTATAACAAGGTACAAGTACAAGGAAGCTCAAAAGTACAATGCCAAAGAAAACAAGAGAACAACAACTGCAAAAACTCCAACTGCCCGACTAGTAGGGTCCCGCACGGCCCTAGTAGTCCTCCTGGAAACCTGAAAGTAAACGTAGGGTGAGCATACAAGTATACTCAGTAGGGAAACCTAAATCTCTCGTGCACAAGTGGGGAGACACCCTAAGGTCCCGTGAGAAAATAGAAGAACCAGAAACTAACAGGGAAAAACTATCCACCCAGCCTCACTGGTCACACTCACCAAGTAACACAAACAAGTTTAGTATATATATATAGAACAAAAGTATTGGGTACCCCGCACCATTTCCCACTTAATTAGATGCTGATCTTCCTAACGGCAAACGTCCTGACGCTACCACACTCTTCCCGCCCGCACACACCTGGGCCAAACCACGCATCCCGCCCGCACACACCTGGGCCTCACAACCACGCATCTCGCCCGCACACACCTGGGCCACAACCACTAACCCGCACGCAGACACCTAGGCCTCATCCCGAAGGTTCTTGGGAACAGTAATCCTGCCCGAAGAGTCTTGGGCTAAAGGTCGCCTCAAGCCATCACAGCCTCCGAGACCTACCCGAAGAGTCTTGGGTGTAAGGTCACCTCAAGCCATCATAGCCTATGGAAGAAGGAGCAAGAAGGAGCTAGTAACTAAGGGGGAACACCCTCTCCCATAAAATGGGAGTGTTCGGCACTAGGTGCTTGACATGGGTGTGGTGCGACAAAATACAAAGATACAATTATATATATACATATACCAAACACACAGCCCAACCTATGGCTTCTTAAAAAGAGGAACTGAGCATGTGTTTCGGCACTGCTACCACGAAGCATGCATCAACAACCAAACAATCATCCCCCAACCCCATTTAGGTTTTCATGTTTCAGGCAATGGTTTAACAAATTATTATTACTGGGAAACTATCATCCAGACAAAACCTTTCACAAACATATACCTGCCATCCACAACCAAGGTTAGGTAAAACGCAAGCAACCACATGCCATTTCATTTACAAAAGATTATCACAACCATACAACATTCCATCATTCATTTATTTCAGAGTTCCACACACAAAACCCTTTCCACACAAAAAACATTTCCGCATTTGAAAACACCTTTTACTTCCAAAAAACTTTTCATAATCAAAACACTTTTCATAAATAAAGGCATTTTCCACAACCAACCACTTCCCATTTCAACCCCATAGTTTACAAAAACATTTCCCACAAAACAACCAAACCACCAACATGTTCATTATTCCAATTTTGTTCAACCGGGGTGATCACACAAGGTTTTCATTCTCATTTAATCAGCCAGTCTTTACATGCTTATCCATTTTCCATGTTTTAACAAGACCAACCACAAACAATTCAGATATCAATTGCGCATGCAAAGGCCACCAACGACCTTGATTTTCAGTAGGCAAAGGCCTTTCAATCCAAAATCACAATCAGAAGATAAAGAAACTGGAAGGCAATAGAAACAGCAAAAAACCCCAAACCCTTCTTTATCCGGTTATTATCTTTATTTAAAGTTCAACTGCATCCCATGGAACAAAAGAAAAATATCCCACCCCGCATGTTGCACCAAATAGAGAGACGAAGGTAAACCCCTACCTCAAAAGGTCCCGATCACGTCGCTTCCGACGACGTCCTTCGGTGTCCTCCGCCTTCGCCAAACTCGACAAACGCCTCCTAGGATGGAAGCTGGAGAAGGAAGGCCGGAAGGAAATGTGACAAGTCCGGGCTTAGAAGCTTCGTCTCGTCACTACGATCCTGTGGCCACTGACGGATCGTAATTCGGAGCTCGGACAAAGAAGTTAGAGGAGGAATACTTCTCGATTGTCCAAGAGCGTCGTCGTGCGACAAAGAGGCGATCGATATGGAAGATAAAACATGACCTCGTTCATATATAGGCAATGAATAGGTAAATCCGTTTTCAGCGTGCATTAATGAATACACGATGTGACCGTACATACGTTACATGTTTTGATTGGTTAACACACAACACGTCATGCGGTTTCCACGCATTTTAATAAAAAACGTTAATTTTATTAATATGTGTGTTTCATTGACCCAAGACATAAATCATAAAAAGGTATCCATCACTGGTCTTAAAATGACCGTCTTAATTACAGGATTACACTGCCGCTGACGGTTTGTCATTCCGACACCATATGAAGAAGTTACGGTCGAATTAAGATTATAAAACCCAAAAATAATAATAAAATTTTATAATATTATTATTTATTTATTTTCCTTGAATTTTATACGCTCAAAAAAAATTGGGTCCCCTTTTGCTTTCACGCCCAAATATCTCCACCACCAATCAATCACCTTTATTTTTATTCTATTATGATAATAATATTATTATGAATATTATTCATTTAAGGGGAAGAAAAAAACCCCCCCTTACGCCTCCTTTAACCTCATCATACACCCCCTTTATTCTCCCCATTTATTTACTTTAATTTATTATCTCATTTAATCCATATGATTTATTATTATAATATACATGGGGAGGTACATGTATAGCGCCTCACCCACATGCTCCTCATTAACATAATAAATATATAATACAAATATTTTTATTATTATAATAAAGGAAAACCTCATGTTCAATTAATTCATGAGCGTTTCGGGTACCCAATCTGAAAACCCGAAAAAGACATCCAATATTGGACTCATAATTTCCGTCTCGTAGTCAGGGTCACACTGCCGCTGACGGTTCGTGAAACCGAGGTCGCATGAGGAAGATACCGTCAAAATTCAGTTTTCCCATCCAAAATTAATAATTACATTATTATATTATATTATTTAATTTAATTCTTAAATTCTCACATTCTCTCTCCAATCTCCTTGAGATTCACGCACAAAGTCATTTGTTTAGGTGGATTACACTTGGCGCCTCTTTCCTATATTTATTTTTCAATAAATTTTATTTCCTTTAATCATGTTTCTCTCTCCAATCTTCTTACCTTCTTCCACAAAAAGTGGCGCCTCTCTCTTCCTCATTCCATGCCCAAAACGCCCCACCTTGTATTCCTTCTCTCTCTTTTTTTTTCATTTAATCTTATCTTTTATTTTATATCATTATTAATATATTTTTCATCTTCTCTCTTCAATCTCATTCCTCCCCAACAAAGTGGCGCCTCCCTTGATTTTACACCATTAGTTCTATTCTTTTTATCATAATTATTTTCAATAATAATGATTGAATATTCCTAAAAAAACATGCAAGATCACCTCCCATCAAAACCCACATGACACACACCTATTTTAAATCTTTATCATTATTATTATTATTATTATTTTAAAAACAATTATCATAAATAATAACATCTCTTATTTATCCTTATATCTCAAATATCATTGCAATTAATTCAAAACATAATTCTCATTAAATCATTATTACCAGATCTATAAAAAAAAACCAACATTATTATTATAATTATTTAGTATAACACTTATAACAAAACCCCAAATAAAATTTATTAACACGTCACCATTTATTATTAATAATAATTATTATTTTTGATGTTCGCCGCATTGACCACATCAAAAAAACGTTTTTACAAAGTAATCGACCGGAGAGGTCCGGGCCATTACAAGAGGACTGATTATAGATATCCCCTTGATACATCAATAGGTCTAATGAGGCCAAAAAACTAGTATTACCTATTAGATATGTATTTGGTTTACACATACCAATTTAATAAATATTATTTCGTGGTTGAGAGACCATGACATTAAGATTCATTATATCTTCGATTATAGGTCTTGATGACAAATTTCTTGAATTATGAATTTACATTTTCTAATAATTAAATTTTATTAATCCATGTGTTTTATATGTTGATATTATCTAAGGATACTCATTTAATTCAAGTGTTTATTTAATGGAATGTGTTTTGATAATTCACTCTTCATTGTTTATTTCACCTTCATTACTTATGATAATTTCCACTATACATAACCCTAACTGAGTATCTTAACTCACTATTTTTTTTCCCTTCCCCAATATTTGAAGAATGATATTATGACTGTTATTAATGATGAAATAATGTTTTATATTCTATGTTTTTTTATATCTCCAATGTAAGTTGGGAATCATGTATGTATCTAGTTTTTATAGACTCTTAAATCAATTTATCATGTTTGGTGAGATTCATTGTATCTTATAAAATATAATAAAGTAAACACTGGAACTAGGTTATTGAAGTTGGAGTTTCTATTGTTGGTATCTTATAAATTTTAGTATTAATCATTTGAAAATAGATTTTAAACAAACATAACTAATATTGGAATTATAATAATAACTTATATTTATTTTTAAATGATTAGTATTATTTGGATTTTTATTTTATGGCTCATTATTAATGATGATTATGTTCTAAATAATTATCCAACATTATTTCCTGATATAACCTATTGGCTGAAGTGGAATCAACACCTGATGATAATATAGGAATTTCCCTAATGAGTAATCCAGTACAACTGGCATTAGAATTGAGCAGATCATGGCCATATTAGGGTAGCTAACTTATGTTTTGATTAATAACCTTGACCATATAGAACAACCTATTATTTCACAATATGATTCACCTATGTTGTGTTTATTCATGCAATCAAATACTATATATTTTAATGGAACTATTAATCCATTATTAGCTATATAATGGATGAAGTCCCTCCAAAATAAATTCCTCAATTTGGGATGTAATTTAAGTGAAAATGTTATTCTGGAAATGTATTATTTTAAATGATATTTTGATCAGTGGTGTCCATTGATTTATAACACCAAATAAGTTTAAAGATATAAATCAAGGAATTGATATCTTTTAAATTAATATTCATTGAGAAAAAAATCCCTCATTATTAGTGAGATAAAATTTAGAGGAAGTTCCTTAAATTAAAGTAGAAGAAATAAAAAGGTGTGGGGAAGTATACGAATAACATTAAAAGAATATATATTCATGTTGTGCACTACATATTTAATTTACAAAAATTATAAATTTTTTAGTTGATGATATTAAACTAAGACTCTAAAGGGAACTATTTTCTCAAATGTTTTCATCATATGATGATATAGTTTTGAGTTTCCTCAATATAAAGAAACAATTTTCTATGTATTATACCTTTTAAGAATTTCAAGAAAAGAAGAGGTCAACTAATCCCCAAGGAAAAAGGAATGATTCAAAGAAGGATAAATAGAAGATATAATATTCTCTATGTGATGATTGTGGAAAGAAACATCCTGAAACTTGCTTAATGGGAACATGCTTTTTTTAAGTGTGATTAAAGGGATCATTCTTCTATTTAATTTAAGGTATAGAAATAAATAACTATTATTCTGTGATTTAAATATAAATAGATATGGAATTATTGAAACAATGTTTCCATGACTCAAGGTAACTTATCATAGAAGAATACAAGGGGAGAAGAAAACGTTTATGAAATTACTACTACTAAATTAGAAGTTCTTAATTATGTGTTGAAAGGTACATTTATTATCTAATCTGAAAGTGAATTTTTTTACATGATTGAACATTTCCCACTTTTAAATTTATGAATAATTTTATAAGGGTATCAAATACCTAACTCAATAGTAATATCTTGAGTTACCAGTGAAAGCTCATATTTGTAAGATGATTGAATCTCAAGTCTATTTCTTATCTCTAAAAGAAACATGTGGAAATTTGTTTCTTGCAAATCCAGTTATTATTTATCCAGTTGAATTAGATATAATTTTAGACATGGATTGGATCTCTCAGTATATATCCCATATCAATTTTTGAGTAAGGGATGTTACATTTTATATTCTAAATCAACATATGATCATCTATTAGTGTTGGGATAAACCAAAATTCCAAATGCTTCACATACAGCAGGAAAAAGTATCAAGAATCACAAACCAAAGGATTCATACCGACCACACAACTCCTATGGGAATAATGGTGTTGGGAATTCAATACTAATAGAATGAAATAAGTAAGAGAATGTGGAAGGATATATTGATATTGTAAATATCTAAACTGATTCACTGGTTTAGATACATTTTCATTTTCCAATAAAGGAATATCTGGTTAAGACCATTCGTTTAGAACAATTAAATGTTTCCTCAATATTAATGAATTTGATATATGATTTATGGGATTTGAATTAGCCTCAAATACATTCAAATGAGGCATTAAAATTGTTTTACGTTAATGGAGATGACAAAGGGTATAACTATAAGAAGTTGGAAACACTATTCATAATGCACCATTAGGTGAGGAACTGCTTGATGAGACACAACTATCAAGGAACTTCTAAATAGAGTATCACTTGATGAGGAACCTCTGAATGAGTCAACATTAGATCAAACACCTACCACTATTAGTGAGAGCATGTTGGGTGTGACACCTCCAAATATCCTATTTCCCTGAGTGAGGCACCGCAGGTTGAGGCATCATTAGGTGAGTGACCGCCTATGAGCGACCACCAGGGTGACACTACATGGGTGACACTACCAGGTTGAGACACCATTGGTCATATTCAATATTGAAAAATGTAGAAATTGGTAATTTTTTAAAATTATTGAAATGAATCACCTTAACCTCTCAGAACAACTTAAACACCAAGATTTTCACAAAGTAATGGGCCAGAGAGGTCTATATCATTGCATCAGATACCACTCAAGTTATTATCGTCATCAAGAATTCAAACCCAACCCAGAAGGTAAATATAGGAAGGGTCCAAACAACTATCCCTCGAGATACCTCTCAAGGATCTTATTACACTTGAAACACCTCTATAAACTAAACACCCCAAGGTTCAATGATAATCCACCTTAGGTTGTATGTATACTGTAGTGGACACCTCTGAATACATGAAAACCTCCTCTAATATATGTTAACTATCACATCAACCAATACAAAAACAAAAAATTCCACACAATCACAACAACCACACCGTCCCAAACACATGAATGGGGAAATTATGTCCTCCATATTCTTATACTATCTGCTATAGGTGGAACAGACTCTCCCACATCGTTTTAATCGCATCATATATTAATGTGTCCAGATCTGGAAATAGATCCACCCCTTTTCATATGTCATGAAATTACAACACCTTACATCACATATTGTAAAATAATGATAAAAACTCATTTCAAAATCAACATGATTCAAAAACCACATTACAAGGAAAATAAGAAAAACTAAAACAAGATATGGGTACTAGGAAGAATCTGAATCTCTCACTCCCAAGTACTCTCCTCCATTCCCCCATACCTCTATAACACACGAATTAATGGAATGGTATGACCCCACAACACCTTCTATTATTGATCTGGGATCTCTAATGGTCACTCTACAAATATTGCTTTGTCCTTGATATCCAACTCTCCCAAATCAATAACATTGGATTCATCCTATTGATACCAACGAAGCTGAGAGATGTGGAAGGCTTCATGGGTCCTCTCAAACTATGGTGGCAATGCCAACCGATGTTCCACCTCACCAAATCACCCCAAAACCTCAAAGGGTCCAACAAAACTTGGAGAAATATTACATTCTCTTCCAAACCACCACTTCCCATGTCTTTGATAAACCATTAAGAACACGTGGTCTCCAACCCTAAATTCCAAGGGCCTACTTATGTGATTGGAATACAAACTCTATCAGTCCAGTTCTTCTTTCATCCTTTCATGAACATGATGAACTTTTTCTATCATAATATTTACTACAACAGGGCTAGGAAAACCTATCTCCCCAATAATCATCCAACAAAATGGAGAACAACATGGTCTATTAAAAAACTCAAATGAGACTATGCTAATGGTAGAGTTATAACTACTATTATAAGAGAACTCCACTAATGGTAGGTGTCGTACCCATGATCCACCAATGTCCAAGACTCATGATCACATTATATCCTATAATGTTTGGATATTCCTTTCTATATTCACTTCTATCTAATGGTCGAAAGCAGTGTTGAGGCGTAACTGAGTGAAAAGAAACTCTTCAATCCACACCAGTCTCGTGAGGTAAAAAATACATCCCAATCTGACACAGTATACCTTATAACTCTATGAAATCAAACCTCTTCATCCACTTACCTCTTGGACAAGGAATCTAATACATGAGATTTTTTGATCACTCAAAAGTGGGCAGATTTCATCAACTAATACCCTATCACCCAGATAACATCATAACCTCCATGAGATTTGGGAAATAGTATGATGGAATCTTTTAGTATAGCATCCCATTTCCACTTGGGTACATTCAATGGATACAACAAACCACTATGAACATGATGATTAGTGTTTACCTACTGAAAAACCAAGCACTTTGCAAAAAACTCTAAAACTATCTATTACACCTTGAGCCACCAAAACAACATCTTTAATCCATGTTACATATTGAAAACTCTGAGATATTCCACAAAGGTTGATTTATGAGACTCATAAAGGAATCCACTATGAATTTCTACTAAAACAACAAATTTTCATGAAACAACTTCTGATTCTGAATATCCTCTGACCAACCCTATGGAGCATCACCGTGTCCAACACGATCTCAAATCACCTCTACCTATGAATATCTCTAGTGAGACTCCTCCACATACTGCATTAGAGAAGAATTAATTGTCATCTGAAAGAGAAAACATCTACCACCATCCACTGATGCATCTAAGATCGCAGCTACCCACTCCTCCATTACACTCCAAGTATCCTCAGATTCCCAAAAACAAATCCTTCCATAACATAATAATCAACGAATTGGCCACAATATTTCTCATTCCTAGGATATAAGAGATATCAAAATCATAGTCCTGAAGAAAATCCACCCCCTATGCTACCATAGATTCAAGTCACGATGGGATGAGATATACCTCAGGATCTTGTGATCCATGAAGACCATAAAGTACGCCCCAATGAGGTAACTCTAACAAAAATTCATCATAAAAATACTATATCTACCTCCATGTCGTGTGTGGCATAGATACACTTGTGATGACCTATCTTCATAAAACCAAAATAGATCACCGCTCGCTGTAAAATTCAGTACACATACTAAACATATATGGGAAGAATCACCAAACACCTCAAACATCACCCATTCCTCAATAAACTTGAGATATGGGGAACTGACCAAATTCCCTTTTAGGTAAATAACTGTTGTCTGGAACTTATCACTCTACACAAAACCATGTATTTTTCTATTAAAATATATCAACAGGGCTGAAAATCAAGAGAAATTTTGTAAAACCTCGAATAAATGCCTACATGATCAAGTAAATAGTAATCATCTTCCACTTTCTTAGGTGCATCACACGGAACAACTACCTAGATCTTTATCGGGTCAATTGACACACCCTTCTTAGACACCACAAGGCCATGTAAATGAACCTAACATGTCCAAAACATACACTTAAGAATTAATTCAACAGAGATCGTGGGGTCAAAGGACTTGAAATATAGTTCTAAGATGCCCAATGTGGTCCTCCTATTATTTACAATATATTATTATATTATCAATGAATAGGATGACAAACCAATCCAAAAACTCATAAAACACAGAGTTCATAAGCCCCGTGAACATGGATGGTGTGTTCCTAACACTGAATGGCATGACTACAAACTCAAAGTGTCTATTCCTGCATCTAAAATATGTATTTGGGATATTACCCTCCTTAAACCTCAACTGTTGATATTTAGAATATATATTGATATTATAAAACAAACTCACCACACTCAAATGGTAGAAAATATTGTCTATCCTATGAAGAGGGTAATGGTTCTTCACTGTCACCTGATTCAACATCCAATACCTCAAACCACTATCTTCCTTCTTTGAAAACAAAAATGTAGCACCACACAGAAACACACAGGGCCTGATAAAAACCTTTTTCATTAGATCGTCTATTTGAATCCAAAACTCTCACAACTCAAAAGGTTCCATCTGATAAGAATCCATCAAAATCGTAGAATCACCAGGCTATAAGTCTATCCAAAAATAATTATATCGCAGAGGGGGTAGTTTCATGACCTCTTAAGGTAAAACATTCAGGACATCCCCAAAGACCCTGGTAACCTCTAACATTTCTTTGTTTGATGAATCCACCAACATATTAGCCAATAAGGATAATAGGGTCCCCACACACCGACATCCCACCTAACATCTCAACTCACCAATGAATACCACATGTTGGACATCCACATCAAAAAACATGACTCCCCTATGAAATAAATTGATAACATCATGTGTGGAATACAAAAAAATGATGCCAAGGAGAAATCATATGGCTTTATCTAAAGAATGAAAATATTCCCTTGAGACTAATGTAGTCTCATCACCATTCAACACCCATGACACACATCAAACAAAACAGACTAGCTTCCAACAAGAATACTACACACCAAGGGCACGAGAACACTATCTATGTCTAGTCACAAATCAGGGGCTAAATATGGTTCAACATAAGAGTGCGATGCTCTAGAATCAAATAAGGTAAAATAAACGGTTCTAAATAAATTGATCGTACAAATGATGATATTTGGACCCACCGAAACAACTAAGTACACTGCTTACAATTGACCACGCCTATCTCCTCTACATCTCTACTAATTACCACCTCCACGAACACATTCGAGTCACTATCCCTATGTATGATGTAAATCTTGTGGTTTGACTCTTCGTACTCCATCTCCCCTCAGTGGAGAAAATGTTTGTTTTCCCGGAATCTGGAAATATCTCACCAGAATCTGTTGTCGAGGCTGTCACTAAACTTGACCACCCCCACTAAACTGAGGTTGAGTAGAAACTGGGCCCTGGTTGTGAAGATGTATGTGAATCTTGCAAATGAAACATGTCATCTCCAAGCTCATAGGAAAGACACATGGAACAAAAAAACCAAAATGAACCTGTCGAGGTGGAATCCCCACCAATCGAAACATTGAAGGTCCTAGTGCCTATGACCTACATCTAACAAATCATCCTCTATAATAACACTAATAGATCTCTTATAGTGGAAAAAATCTTTCTGAGTGCATCCTCTTGACTAGCTCTTCCTAATTCCGAGCTTCCAAATATGATGAAAACGTAAAAGGAGTAACAACATACTGTACATAAGGAGAAAGTGCCTCCTCAAGACTTATCGTATTAGACTCCTTATCTAGAAAAATATGTTGGAAAATGATGATGGTCCTTGTGCATGATCTCAATCTCTTGAACTAACATAATCCACTATATAATGGAGAGTATCATCTGGATCTTCTTAGCATTCATGGTAGACATAACGAACTATGCCATAAACTCCTTCTAAAAGTATAACAGTAGAATGAATGACTCCTTTTTTTCTCCTAGATATAGTGTCCACCAATAATGTACCTCACCCTATATCATACTAGACACCAAGGGGACCAAGTTCTCCATTAGGGTCGGGATCAAACTAATGGTTACCTCCAGATCTTCTATCCCACTCTCTATTTCATGTCTGAAACACTACCCTCATACTTCCCCAAATACATCCATTAGAAAGCACACTATTTCTTATTCCATTGGTCATATTACACAACAATTTCATCCATAAAATGATCCAAAGAGATCGAATGTAAAATGCTTCATTGCCTGACCCCCATGTGGAAAATTCCCAAGATCCATATTTGAAAGGTAAAGAGAGATTTCTGAATCCCAAGTAGCATGAAATTTTTTTAAGATTGGTTTTAATTTATTTCATGTATTTTATCTATTTTACCTTTTGAAAAACACCTTATTCAAAAAAGAACAGAAGTCATTTGGATGCATTTACCTCTCCTCGGTCTCAACCCTATATGCAGGCCCACTTCACATAGTCATTCAATGATCTCAGATTCCAGGCACTAGATCATGGGGGCCTGAATATACCATTTCGTAGCTAGTCATCAAAGCCTAAGTCATGCACCAAGGTCCACTGAATTTTTTTTCATACCAACCCATGTAATACTCATTGTGCCTAACTCCAAACTCCATAATATCCCTTAACCATCACCTCTAATACCACTCTATCACAACCCCCACCCTCCAAGAAAATCCCTCATATGATAGAAATTAAGAAAGGGATATATTGATTGTAGAGTCCCGCATCCAGTAGGCCCCAAGTTGGAGACTTGAACCAAGGGTGTCAAAATCTCACAATATGGGATGCATTTAGTTTTTTAAGAGACAAGATCATGAGATATAATGAATCATCCGCATAAAACTACAATAAATAATATATAGAAATCCCAAACCATCACATATGCATGTATAAAATAGAATTGTAAAAATACAAAATTCTCCAAAGTGAATACCCAAAAGTAAAGATATGAAGTGACACAACAAATTTCAAGATCTGAGATAGTAAGTCCCTGAATGGACCATCAAATCCTCTTAGAAACCTAAAAATAGTTTATATGCATATTGTGGTAATAAAAGTGTTGTCAGTGGGGAAAACTAATGTCTCCCATTCACATGTGAAAGAGGAATAGTAATACACTCGGGAGAATATAGTAGAACCAAATAGCGCCTAAGCATGTATTATATCCAAACCCAAACTCACAAAGGAACTCTCACTAAGTAAAACAAGTCATGTAATATAATATATAGAAAATTCATGACAGGGTACCCCATACCAATTTCCCACTGATTAGATGCTCTAACACCCTTACAGAAAATGTCTTGGCACTCCCACCCATTCTGAATCTTCCACAACACAGCCTGTTGGCACACACCAGGTCCTCAAAATGCATCCCTCAAACACACACATGGGCCCCATAAAACATGTCACCCACACACATGTGAACCTCAAAACACATCAAATCTCTTCCTAAAGAAACATTCTAAGGTATATCACAACTCGTCCCTAAGACACAAGGGAAAAAACACCTCACCCGCAAACACTGAGGCTACTACATCTCACCACATCCTACCCAATGATACATGGGCTATCATTTCCTAGAAGAGAGAGTAAGGAAGAGAATGTTTCTATCCATCAATCCTCCTACCAAGAAGTTTTTAAGGACACCCTCCCCAATGATAATGGGGGTTTTTCGAAAAAACTGCTCAAGTAGTGTGGGGTTCATATAGAAATCATAAGTAAAATACAAGTGTATACATATACGATATCAAACACGCATGCCCATCCTATGGGTTCTCAAACATAAAAGCAACTCACAACACTTCCACCTTTTTTGATACCTCTAAATTCATAACACCACACATCATGTCATAAAACCCATTCCACATTACCAACAAATTTATTTAACCATTTTCATTCTATTAACCAAAAAAACCTTGGTCATTACAAACATTAGTTAACAACTATTTATTCATTCCATCACTATCTGGTAAACTAAGAAACACATAAGATTTCATTTTGGAAGGTTAAGATCCTAATAAATTAAGGAGCCTCCACATTAAAGACAAACAATTCCATGGAATCCACATTTACCACCCATTCATGATATATATTTATATATGAGGTAAAGCTTTATGCATGTTATAAATGGAGAATCAGCCATACCAATCATTATTATCCTTCTTTAAAGTCATCCTTACCAAACTAAAAAACCAAAATTTAGACCCCCTACTCACAACCGCATATAGTAATAGATTAACCCACAACCTATTTCACAACCTTATTTCACGATTATACCATGCCCAGATTACCACACCAACAAAGCCAACCGCCGATACAAAATCGTACCCACAACCACATCCCCACACAAACCAAGACAAAAAAATATTCATATTTATTAAGATATCCCTCCATTAATTTACAATTATTAATTCATTGGTTATCAAAAAACATTGTGATCATGGTGAATCCGTGTATTAGCTGAATATACATGGGTAATATTTTTCATAAATAATCATCCAGAAGGATAAAAAAATAATCCATTATCCATTATATGCACAAACAAGGACCCCCAATGGCCACCATTTTTTATGGGTAATTGTACCATACAAATCACAATATCAATAGAAAAATATCAAGTACATACTTCACATATTCAATCCCCCATTTTATTGATTTAAAGATATTTTAATTAACATTATTAATCCTTAAAAAATTATATTGAAAAAAAGTAACATCCACATACCCACCCCACATAATACACAATTAAGAAAGATGAAGGAGAAACCAACTTGGAAAAAAATATTATCGACAGTCCCAAATTGCGCAAAAATAAGAGTGCATAAGAAGATGGAAAAACACTAGAGAATCGCCAACCAAAGGATATAGCCCAACCAGATGAATCCTATGAGAAGAAAGCTCTAGGGAATACCATACCAATAAAAATTAATTAGGATGAAAAAGGGAAAGAATATCTTAACTTTGGAAAATTCTAAAATAATTCACTGGTTTAGATACATTTTGATTTTCCAATAATGAAATATATGGTAAATACCACGTGTTTTGACCAATTAAATGCCTCCTCACTCTTAGGGAATTTACTATATGATTTATGGGATTTTAATCAGTATCAGATTATATCAAATAATTAATTAATATCATTTTATATCAAAGGAGATGTCAAAAGGGAAGAACTGAAAGAGGCCGGAAACCCTAGTTACAAGGCACCATTGGGTGAGGCACCGATCGATAAGACACCTCCAATGAGGCATCTCCACATAAAGTACCACCAGATGAGACATTTCTAGATGGGGAACCATAATATGAAATCTCATCTACTATTAGTGAGAGACTATTAGGTGAGACACCACAAGTCATCCTATCACAAGGCATGAGGCATAGCTAGTTAAGGCACCATTGGGTGAGCAAACTCAATCGAGCAACTAACAAAGTGATAATGATAGGGTGACACTACCAGGGTGACACCGCCAAAGTGACACCGCCAGGGTGACACCACCATTGTGACACAGCCAGGGTGACACCGCTAGGGTGACACTAAGATGTTGACACCCCCAGGGTGACCCCAATATGGTTAGACACCATTTGCACCAGACAACATTGAAAATCTTGGAAAACTAGGAATTTTTTAAAATCATTATCATGAGTTACCATGACCTCCCAAAAGTCTTATGAAACAAATATTCATACAATGTAATTGACTAGAGAGGTTTGGCCCATTACAGAGTTATGCACCAAAACTCATCCTTATTTCTATTATGATACTTATGGGTGCATCGAGAGGTTATACGAGTTTGGTCTCCACCCATCTCTTGATTTATCCCAATTCATTCAGCATAATAGTGTACAATATATTTTATAAAATTCTATATGAACATCTAGTTGAATAAAAACATGGCTATCCATATAATGAAAAAAATATATAAAAAATACTTCCATATTCAATGTAATAATTTTTAAGGTGACCATTACTAAATCAACATAGAAGATATATTTTATTGTCAAAGAAATAGAAATTACCCTTATCAAAGTAATATAATGGTGAGGGTACCTTAAATTTGCAGAGATATCCATGAAATATAGTAATTGGTTTTAATAATTGTCATTTGTTTGGTAAAAATTCAATGGTAGTAAGAATCTGTCATCATGGTTCATATAGAGAATATCAATATTCAAAAGCATATCTCCTAGGACTGTCTATTTTGGGGTATGGTTTTAGTTCCACTCACCGGACATTAGAGTAATGATTGATTCAATGCTCAAAAAAACCTTTTCAGGGTGATTACCCCAATTTTAAATTGTTCCCCAACCATACTTACATTACTATATCTATACAAGGATATATTTTCTAAGAAACTACACATTTCTTTACTTCACCAAAACATAGGATGTTTTCCCACCCTATAAAATATTGAGTTCTACAACTATTTTTTTAACTCATGAATTAATCTAATTTGAGGCAAGGATAAAAATAAAAACATGTAAATCCTTTTTAATTAATGATAAATTTTCTAAAAATTATTCCATATAAATATATTCCCCACATAGAAGTAAATAAGTGGTCACTATTTCATGAGTCCCGAATAATGAAAATTGAGATGGAAATCCCCAATTATGGATTGGGTAGAAATTAAATCAAAACCTCTTGAAATAGAAGGATTATAATTGATAATAAAATAAAAATAATAAATATAATTTCCTGATATAATAAGTAAAATAGGTATTGTATATATAAAGTAATTAAAATTAGGTGCATAATAAAAAACATATCTCAAAGAGAGGATTCTGAGATGGAAAACCCTTTCCTTTAATCATGGTTACCTGTATATTCTATATCCTTCTACATAAAAACATATCTTAATAACCTATTTCATAACCTTATGCATAATTATAACCTCTTTCTTATTCATTTATAATTTTTATTTACATTTTTATTTGTTATTTGTTATTTATTTTCAATATTTTTTGTGAGTAATCGTCATCGTTTTGAACTAGTTTCATAATATATGTGTCATTATATATTATTCAAAAAAAAATTATCATTCATAAATAACATAAGTTTAGAGAATAGATAAATTTTATTAACATACAAACCACTTATCTCATTTCATTGGGGTTTTATTTATGTTGTTTGACAGTGGAATTGGTATTAACTTATTTTGATAACATTAGAGATTGAAGGTGATATTTTAATAATAATTAGTTAAATGCATAATATTACCGTTATAGAAACATTAAAAATACTTATTTTATTTTGAAACTACTATAATAATAGTATTTATGTTCTTATAGTCATTCGTGATATATTTTCATAGCATCATTCAAGTAGGTGGTTTGATTAAACCAAACAAAGACATACTATAATTAATAGATAGTTATTAATATGGAAGGGGACAATTTTTTATATAATAAGATTATTATGGGATAATAATGATATTAATTATATAAAATTTATTTATTTATTCATATTTAATTAATTTTTAATAAATAAGAAATAAACTTGATGAAAATTGAGATATGTTACTTCAGGGTGGCGGTTGTCCACACAATCCATGGTTAATGTTTTCATTTCTCAAATAATGAGTGGGAATTACGTTATGTGAAAATTTAACATTGAATAATTATATTTATATTATATATATCATATTTATTCATCAATCCCATCATTAAAACCATCCATAAGATATATTCTGAAAATAGAAGATGTTGATTCGTGTAGGTGGTAGTCTATGAACTTTCACTAACCACACTTTTTTTTATTAATGGATGGAATGTAACGCCCTGTAATTTCTGTATAACTTTTTTAATTATATTGAATTATATGAAGGCTGAAAAATATAATGGTGTGTGATTCCGAGGCCCAAAGTGCATGTAATGATCAGTCAAATATTGGTTAGGATTTATTTAGCGCACGTAAGCAGTTTTCATGAAAAAGTAGAATAAATATTAAATGGTTTCCCATATCATAAATCTGAGTAAACTATTGCGTTTAGGATGGTTGTTTTACCCGAGGCATGGCATAAGTTTAGTCAGAGTAGGCCTCCTATGGGAAAACTTGAAAATACAATAATCATAAATAAAATAATTAAAAAAATTATTTTATTTTTCAAATTCTTATAACTCACGAACAGTAACTTGAATTGAAAATCTGAGACCACCGCTAAACTCATGAGGGTATTCTTTCCATATGTTGATAATAATATTGGATGGCACATGCCACTAGTGAAAGATAGTTTTTTTCCATAAATAATATATTTAAGAGACAATTATTAAATTGTAAAATCCATAACATCTAAAAGGTAATTCGGATTGAAAATTTGAGAGTACTATTTAGGCCGTGAGAATGTATTCTCTATAGCCGGAGCCTAACATAGATTGACATGGGTCAAGGGTGACTGTTAATAATTTTCTGAACTTTTTTTTCGGATACGTTCAGTAAAAGTACAGGAAGAATTTTCTAACTATTGAACCAGTGCTCAGATTAAACATCTGAGGGAATAGTTGAATCCGTAGTGCCAGGATTATTTTAAGGGATAATTCACTTCGACCACAGTAGTTCTGGAGAAAAAGTTAGATATTTGGAAATTTAAAAAGAATAATAATAAAACTTTGTTATTTTATTTGTTTCATTTCTTTTCATCCAACAGACAAGAGGTAGTGTTAGACCAATGACGAGTCAAGCCATTAAATGGATTGAGCCTTCAAATTCAAGCTAACGACGTCGTTGGAATTTAGGAAGGTTCCTATTAAATGAAGCCCATAAATTCCATGATCGATAATTACCCTCCCCTCTCCAATTTATATAGATTTTGGGGGGGGGGGTATTGGCATGACTTCACCAAGAAATGAAACTCTGGTAATGTGCCACGATGCCCAACACTTTGAGGATAGAGCTGGTTCCAGCAGGCTGTGAGGGGTGAAACCGAATCATGAATGGAAGGATGATGTTCAAGCGACAACGTTGGAAGCTTTTTGTAGGGACGGCGAACGCTGAACCTTCCTCAATCGTGAATGTTCTGCAACGATCTTGAGGTAAGGGGTTAAATCTGTGTGATTGTTGTTTCCCATATTCCTATCTTCTAAACGAAGAACATGAAATAACTCACTAACTAGTTGATCCGAGGATGATTTCTTGTTGCAGGATTGGTAATAATTATTTCAGGTTGATGTAGGGATTTAATTTTTTATAATTTCAATTGATTGGTATATCATTTTCTACCCTCCTATTTTCAAGTTAACAAGGACGGCGCGAGCCAAACAAACATGACCCGGACCCTATACTTCCATTTTTACCCTTTCTCTCTCTCTATCTCTCTCTATGTGAATTTCCTCCTACGCAACGACATCGGCCGGCCATGATGGTGGCGATGCAGTGGTGTGCGCTGCAGGATGAGGTGGGGCACCATTGTGCGCCGCAGAAGGAGGTCACAACACTACGCTGTGGTAGTTAGTATAGTGGCCAACACTGGTCGGATGCGGTGGTGGTGCGGCGCGCTGTCACACATAGCTAGTGGGCAAGGACCGTGGATGAATCCATGGTAGGTGAATAAGGTTGTAGGCCCGAGCTGTCCGTGGTAGGTGGAGGGGGAGGGGCATGCCATCGTGCACTGTGCTGGGTCGGTGGACCCTAGATCAGTCAAAACAGCTGACCGTTACAAGGTGGGGCAGCGGCCCACCAGCTAGCCGAAATAGCCCCACACCAGTGGGTCCAGATGGGAAGAATAGACCACCTTCTGTTGGACCGGGATGGATACAGGCTGACCGAGCGGGCCGGACCCGCCCAGTGGACCAGACCCGCGGCCCAGTGGTCCAGACCTTCTAGTAGGCTAGGATGAACACGTGGCCTGGTGGGCCGGACCTGTGGTCCAGTGGGTGGGACCCGCCAATGGGCCTGGATGAACCCACTTCCTGATGGACCAATGCGGGTGGGTCGATCCCTACCCGACGGGTCGGGCCATCTATGGTCCGGGCCCACAAACTGAACAGGCCGACCCTTAGTGGGCCAGACCCGAGCAGGGTTAGGTGGACCCCAGGACCCGTTGTGTCTGGCCGGTGTGACCATGTTGGACCAGGCCCAGACCCAACCGGTCCCTAGATAAATAAACATCGTAACTAAAAAATCGAGTGTCTATTTGACACGCCATTAGTGGCATTAGGAACTCTTTTGGTAAGCGGTCCCTTTGGAATATTCCGGCAGGCCCGATTGAGTCGGGCCTGACCAAGGAGCGATCACCCCCATTTAATAAATAGGGGTGTAACTAATAGACTGGGCATCCATTTAACGAACCATATATGACACTAAAACTCTTAGGATGAGGCGAACCCCTTTGGTATACTCCACTTCAGTTTTGCAGAAAGTTGGAGTTCGGCTGGGTTGGATCAAACATTAATCCTACCAGGCCCTTGGAACTAAAACACTTATATGTCATAGACCGGGCATCTGATTGACGCGTTGTCTGTCACATTAGAAAAATTATGACATGGAATTCCTTTGGGATAATTATTCTTGGGGCTTCATGGTGGTTGGGGTAAGAATATAGTCTTTCCATGAAGTTCTCCCTAAATCAAGCGTATTGTGAGTGGGAATCCAATGGCTGGGAGTGAGGTGGTGGTTGGAGACAAATCATACAAAGGTTAGTAATGAGTGATCATGTGTGGGCCAACACTGATCTTGTGTGAGTCATATCCTTTGTGGGTCAGAGCTCAATGATCCTATGTGGGTCAGTGCATACTGATCTTGTGTGGATCATATCCTGTGGGGTTCAACCCTCAATGATCTTATGTGGGTCAGCACAAAGTGATCCTATGTGGGACAGATCCTGTGTGGGCCAGCGCTCGCCGATCCTGTGTGGGTCAACGCATACCGATCCTATGTGGGTCATTGTGGGGGTTAGTGCCTAATGACTATGGCCGGGTCAGATCCTGTGTGGATCATTACGGGGGTTAGTACCTATCGATCCTGTGTGGGTCAGACTTAGTATTGTCAGCAGCAGTTCCTCTTAACAGAATAAAATGATCTAGCTTCACAATTGATCGTCTCTACATCTATACATATATTTTTTTTTGTGTGCGCAGAGTCCTTACCATTTTGGTTATACCTTTGTGGTAATTTTACCTTCATGGTGATATCATCGTGTTGATACATATGTGGTAATTTTACCTTCGTGGTGATATATTCATGGTGTTACTTGTGTTGTACTTTTAACTTCGTGGTGTTTTCTTAATGGTGTTATCTGTGTGCTACTTTTACCTTTGTGGTGTTAGCTTTGTGATATTCTTCGATCATGTATGAGATTAGTATATCTTGATAATATTGGTACATGTATGGGAATCTAAATAAGTTGATTTGTTGACTACTTCGTGCATTTTGATTCAGGTCTTTCTTTGTGGCCTTTCCTTTATGGAATTCTGGGAGAACTTTGGGGGTCTCTGGGCCCCTACAAAGTATTTTTATACTCACCCCTGCATGGGCTTCACCCACACCTTGTTGTGTCTTGTGAAGAAGACAGAAAACGTTGATTGAGGATGAGGGAGCCAGGACTAAACGGTGCTCAGAGGTAGACCATTTGGTGTGACGTTAAGCAGGGACTACTAATCGAGAGTTATTTCTACCCTTCAGGTAGGATCCTTGGTGGATGATCCTGGAGCTATTTTTTTCCCTCTTTTCAGTTTTACTTGTACTTTCTAATTGGGCTTGTATTCTAGCCCCTTTACATTCAATACACTTTTTACTACATCAGTTTGAATCATGGTTTCTTCATTTTGCGTTCTTGGATTGTGTGTTTTTACCATATTAAAGGCCATGCCTTCCCATTATAGGGATACTCCTTTCCAGCGCTAGTCTTCATCCCCGGACATATGGAAGGCGGTCTTGGGCTAGTCACGGCACGGGCCCCGTGGGACAGGCCGTGATAATGTGGTTTCAGAGGATTCAGTTCTACCGAAGAACTAGAACTCTGATATTTTCAATGTAGTAATAGTACTATGTGTTTTGAGTGTGTTATTAAGTTAGGGGAGTCTAGTGTTGGTGTAGCAGGCTACGTATCCATACACCATGACATTGAATTATGATTTCCGGCTTAGTACAAGAAAACACTAATTGTGTGTGTTTTGAAATGTTTTTCCTTGGTTTCTCTAGAGTCATCTCACTAGGAATAACTTAATGATCGTGGAAATAATGTTCCTTATCATGATAATGCCATGTATATAGCTAACCTGGATTCCCAAGAGTGTACACGATGACGGACCACCGAGCGATGAGGCTCTGGTGTAGGGCCCTCTTACTGTGTTGGACACTTTGGGTTGTGTACCAGCAGCAGCACCACCCATTGGGAAGTAGTTACCACCAACTGCACTAGTGGATGGTGCACGCTGACTGAGCATGTTTCACGGGTTCCATTGGTAGAGGCCTCCAAGGTTCCGAGGCGAGACAGATCCCCAGTCATGTGAGGACAAGCAAGAGGCAGTGGCTATAGTCTTCAGCCTAGTTAGTGCACCAGCATATCAGATAGTGATCTTACCTGCTAGTCCTTATCATTGTGTGACCATGAGGATGGTCCACAAGGTGATGAGGCTTCATTACATGGATCGTTTCATGATGTGGTACCTTCGAGTTTTGTACCAGCTATATCAATGCTCATTGGTCAGCAGTTACAACCAGTGGTTCTGGCAGAGGACACATGTAGACTTAGTGCCTTAGACGTGTTTCATCATCAGATACCCCTAAGGATCTGAGGCGATCCTGACTCATAGGCGGCTAAAGACTGGCTTGAGGAGGTGGCCAAGTTTCCATCTAGTTCGAGAACCATTCCATTAGATGGAGGTCCTGGTAGTGATTATTTTACGTGGCTCATCCAGATGATGACAGGGTTTAGATTTACATCATCCTGCGAAGTGGTGACTTTTCTGTGGAAAATATTGAAAACCTACATAAGATAAGGGGGTTTATTTACAAGAAAAGCTAAAGGGAGAGTGTTCCCTAGATCTTCTATAGATTCAGTAAGATGAAATGTCAGGATTTGAGTATTTATCAAGGCGTACTGATTATCCCAGGTACTCGATGAATACAGTAAGATCAATGATTCATGGATCTGACCTCCGATCAGGGTGTGTTTAGGGACATCTGAGCCATAAATTTTCTTCTATGCATTCTTACATATATTATGGTTCTATAGAGAACATTTTTGGTTGAATTTTCTTTGGAAGAGTGGATAAATCCAATGAATGTTAGCAGTGGGAAAGAAAGAAACTGATGCAAGTCTCAGATACTTGGGAATGTAAACTGTTTCGGGAAGAGGAAGTGATAGAAGTAGATGAATATACAGGGAAACAGATGTGGATGTGGAGCTAGGAGATCAGCATGAGGTGGTG
Organism: Viscum album; assembly: GCA_963277665.1. Classification (NCBI taxonomy): domain Eukaryota; kingdom Viridiplantae; phylum Streptophyta; class Magnoliopsida; order Santalales; family Viscaceae; genus Viscum; species Viscum album. The sequence continues at coordinate 1,648,297,030 of OY728163.1, forward strand.
TACATTTTGACATGTTACAACCACCACTCAAATGTGTTCCCCACCAGGCTCAAGGAGCTTGAGGACAGGGGAAGGGAGTAGCTGCATGTAGTCAAAGAGTGTGACCCAAGGGTTCCAGGAATGATTCAAGGTACTCATTGTGTCTACAAATAGCTATTTTATTAATATATATAGTTACCAATCATTCCTTCTTACCATGAGTTTTGTTCAGGACCTTTAGTTTCTGGTTAAACTGACGACTTCACTCTTACGTCTGGAGATACCCTTGGGAGGATACTTGATAATCACTCTTATACTGACGGTATGATATGACCCTTAGGGTAAGAGTTTCGGTTGCATCCACTTGGTTGTAGTGTCGAGGCCTTACAACATTTTTTTGGGTATGGAATGGACATCCACATTTTATACTCAGATTGACTTTATTATGAAAAAAATGATGTCGTATATCTACAATGATGGAATGGGTTTTCCTGGGTCGGAAAAAAAGTATAACCAGGAATAATAGGATAAAATCATGCATGGGAGGGCGAAACTGATCAATCTTGAGTTGGCCAACCTTACGCTCATGGTAGGAGTATTTTTGAGTTTTCAGTTCCCAACAGTAGAGGAAGAGTTTGTGGACAACTTTACAAAAGATGTTTCGAGGACTACCTCCATCGGGGGAGGGGCTTATACTTTTTTTCGGTACTACCAAAGGTTTTTACCTGACTTCACCAGGGTAGTGACACCCTTGTCAGATTTGAAAAAAGAAGGGGGAGCCTTTCCTGTGGATAGATATGTGTCAGTATGGCTTTCAAGAACATAGACAGAGACTAACGAGTGCACCCATCTTGAGGCCACCAAAAGAGGGTGTTGGGTATGTAGTCTACTGTGATGCATCAAGGCCCAAACATGGATGTATCCTAATGTAGGAGTGAGCAGTGATCATGTATGGCTCTCAGCAGATTAGAAATATTGAGCAAGACTACGCTACCAATGACCTAGAGTTCACAGCAGATATCTTTACCATGAAGATGTGGCGACTTTACTTGATGGCCAAACATTTTACAGTCTACTCAGATTACAAGATTATCAGGTATATCTTCTCTCTAAAGGACCTGAACCAGAGACAAAAATGATGGCTGTATTTTCTCCAAGACTATGACTTTGAGATAGTCAATACTCCTGGGAAGGGGAACGTGGTAGCATATGCACTCAGCAAGAGGTATGGTATGCACTAGCCGAGTGAGGTGATAAAGAATATAGCCAGGTTGCAGATATCATTTGTGGATAGGGATGGAGTATCATACCTTCAATATAAGACTTTCATTCCCCCACTTCTTCAGCGGGTTTGGGAGTCACTGCTTGGGGACGTCGACTGCGAGGCACAACCTACTCAGATATACATAGTACATGCACTTGATAGATATTCTAAAGGTGGGGAGCATGTTATCTTATTTAGAGGATGCACCATGGTACTGGTGACACTTTGGGTGGAGGTATTGAAGGATTCCCATATATCCCCTTTAATGGTACATCCTGTAGTGGTGAAGGTGTACCAAGACCTCCAGCATCAGTACTGGTGGTCAAGGATAAACGAAGTAGTGGCAGAGTTTGTACCATAATTCCTCACTTGTTAGCAAGATAATATTGAACAAAGTTGGCATATATATTATGCCGATAGGAGACAGAGACCCTTGGAGTTTGTTGAGTGAGTTCATGTCTTTTTACGGGTCTCACCCCGATGAGGAATGTAGAAATTCGGCTGGGGTGGAAAGCTATCTCTGAGGTTCATCAGACATTTATAGATCCTCAGAAGAGTAGGTGAGGTGGCATAATGTCTATCTCTTCCCCCACAGATGCACATGAAGCATAATGTTTTCCATGAGTCAGATCTGTGGTGATACGTGCATGATCCATTGCACGTTATTGACTCGGGCAAGCTGGGCATCGATGATGGGGGGACTTTTTTGGATTTCTTGGTAGAGATAGAGGATCAAAAGGACCGAGTTCTTCATGGATGTTCGATCCTTGTGATGTGAGTTTTGTGGCAGCATGGGAACCTCCAAGAGAGCACATGAGAGTGGGAGGCTCAAATTCATGCTCATTACCCTCTTTTGTTTCATTTTACATTGTTTTGGATTTTGGGGACGTAAGGCCCTATGTTGCGGAGATTGTAATGTCCCAGAATTTCCATATAGTTTTTTTAAAATTATATGGAATTATTTCAAGACCGTTAAATCTGACAGCGCGTGATTCTGTGGCCCAGAGTGCCCGGAATCATGCGTCGAAGTTTTGTTAAGCTTTAATTAGCGTGCTTAAGAATTTTTCCCGAGATATTGCATTAACTCTTAAACTATTTCCAGGATCAGAAATCATAGGGTACCATTTCATTTAGAATGGTGGGTTTACCATAGCCGCGACATAAGTTTAGTCAGTGCGGGACTCTAGTGGGAAAACCCAAAAATGGAATAACTATAAATAAAATGATTAAATAAAATTATTCTATTCTTCAAATCCTTATAACTCAAGAACGGTAACTCAGATTGAAAATAAGAGATCACTGATGAACTTGTGAGGGTATTATTTCCTTATACTCATACTAACATTGGCAGACATGGGCCACTAGTAAAAGTTAGTTTTGGCTGTATATAAAATAATTAAGTAAAAATTATTTTATTTTAAAATCTATAACTTCTAAGTAGTAACTCGGATTGAAAATCTGAGAGTACCATTGAGCTCTTGAGGGTGTGTTCTTTTCAAGTAGATTCTTACCTAAAACGGGGAAAATCGAGGGTGACTGTTAATAATTTTCAGATATTTTTTTCGGGGATGTTCAATAAATGCGGGGGTGGAAATTTCTAACTTTTGAACAAGTGCTCTGATTAAAAATACAAGGGAACCATTGAATCTACAGTGCTGAGATTCACTTAAGGGAGACTTCACATTGATCACAGTAGGTATAGAGAAAAAGATAGATTTTGTGACTTTTTAATTGAATAATAAAATAACTTTGTTATTTTATTTGTTTCTTTTATTTTCCTCCAACAGATAAGATGTATTCTGGGACCAGTGATGGGTCAAGCCATTAAATCGATTTACCTTTCAAATCTTAGGTAACAGCGTCGTTGGAATTTAGGAAGGTTCTTATTAAATGAACCCCCATAAATTCCATGATCGTTATGTACCCTCCCCCTCTCATATTTATATGGAGCATGGGGGGAGGTATTGCCATGACTTCACCAAGAAACAAATCTCTTGTAATGTGACGTAACACTCAACAATTGGAGGATGGAGCTGGTTCTAGTGGGAAGTGATGAGCGACATGGAATCACGTACCGAAGGAGGACGTTTGATCGAAAACATTGGTGGCGTGTTGCAGAGAAGACGAACGCCGACTCATCCTTAGTCGCGGGTGTTCTCCAATGATCTTGAGGTGGGGGTTTAAATCTGTGTGATTATTGTTTCCCATGTTATTCTATTCTAAATGAAAAATACGGATTAAATCACTAACTAGTTGATCCGTGGATGATTTCTTCTTGTGGGATTGAGAATAATTATTTTAGGTTGATGTAGGGATTCATTTTGTTGTAATTTCATATGATTGTTAAATCTTTTTCCCCCATCATGTTTTTAAGCTAACAAGTAGGGCATGGGCCAAAGGAACATGGTCCATACCCTCTGCTACCTTGTTTACCATTTCTCTCTCTCTCTCCCTATGTGAATAAATACTAGCATGGTGGCATCAGCTGACCATGAATGTGGCGGCGCACTGTCTGACACCATAGGAGGAGGCCATGGCATTACGCCTTGGTGGTTTTTAGAGCGGTCGACATCGACCGGCCGCAGAGGGGGTGCGGCGTGTTGTCGCGTGCTGCCGGTGGGTGAGGGTCGCTGCAGGTGGAGTGCGGCATGACTCCCACGCCGTTCCAGGTTGGCGGAACCCGGGTTGGAAAAAATGGATGACCGTTATGCGATGGGGTAGTGCCGCATCCGCTGGCTGAAAATGGACCCTCACCCATGGGGCCAACTTGGAAGAATGGTCCGCCTTCTGGAGGACCGGGACAGGCCAATCCTGTGGCCTATTAGGACAATGCAGGTGGGCCGAGCCCCACCTGACAGGCCAATCCAACCATGGAATAGGCCCATGTACTGAAACGGGCTGACCCTTAGCGGGCCGGACCCGAGCGGGGTCAGGTTGACCCTAGGACCCATTGTGTCGGGATGGTCTGACAAAGTCGGACCATGCCTAGACCAAAATAGTCCCCGGGTAAAGAAATGTTGTAACTGACAAACAGGGTGTCTATTAGACACGCCTTCAGTGGAATCGGGATACCTTTTTTGGGAGTTTTCCCTTTGGCATATTACGACGGGCATGACCGAGCCGAGCCAGACCAAGGTGTGAATACCCCCATTTCATAAAAAGGGGTGTAACTAACAGACATGGTGTCTATTTGATGAACCGTCTATGGTGCCAAAACCCTTAGGACGAGGCTGCCCGTTTGGTATACTTCACTTGTGTTTTGGAAAATGTTGGAGTGTGGCCAGGTTGGATCGACCCCAAATCCAACCAGGCCCTTAGGAAGTAAAACGCTTATAAGTCACAGACCAGGCATCTGATTGACGCATCGTCTATCGTGTTGGAACACATACAACATTGCGTTCCTTTGGGATACTTCTTCGGGGAGATTTTTGGTGGTTTTGGTATGTCCGAAGGCTTTAGGATTGGTTCTCCTAGAATCAATCATACTATGAGTGGGAATCTTGTGGCTCGTAGTTAGGTGGAGGTTGAAGACAGATCATATAATGGTTGGTACCTAGGGATCTGGTGTGGGTCACCACCAATCCTATCTGGGTCAGATCCTATGTGGGTTAGCGCTCAATGATCTTGTGTTGGTCCATGCATATCAATCTTATGTGGGCCAGATCCTATGTGTTCCAGCACTCAGTGATCCTATGCGGGTCAGTGCATACTGATCTTGTGTGGGTCAGATCTTGTGTGGGTTAGTGCTCAGTGATCCTATGTTATTCAGTGCATACTAATCATGTGTGGGTAAGATCCTATGTGGTTCATTGTAGGGGTTAGTACCTATAGATTCCTGGGTGGGACGGATCCTTTTTGGATCATTAAGGGGGTTATTACCTATCGATCTTGTGTGGGTCAGACTACGTATAGTCAACAGCAGTGCCTCTTGATAGAATAAAATGATATAGCTTTGCGACTGATTGTGTGTACTTCTATAATTCACTAATATTTGGTGTGAGATGAGTCTTTAAATTCGTGGTGATACATGTGTGTTACTTTTACCTTCATAGTGATATCTTCATGGTGATAAATGTGTGGTACTTTTACCTTTGTGGTGATATCTTCACGGGGTTACATGTGCGGTACTTTTACCTTCGCGGTGTTATCATTGTGGTGTTACCTGTGGGGTAATTTTACCTTCATGGTGTTACCTTTGTGATATTATTACCTCATATATTAGATGTTTATATCTTGATAACTTAAGTATATGAATGGGAATATACCTAAGTTGAGTTGTTGACTACTTCATGCTTTGTGATTGAGGCCTTGCTTTGTGGCATTTCCTTTTTGGAACTCTGGGAGACCTTCGGGGGTCTCGGGGTCCCTACTGAGTATTGTTATACTAACCCCTGCACAGGATTTGCACACACCGTGTTTTTTCTTGTGTAGACGATGGATAGTGTTGATCGAGGATGAGGGAGCCAGAACAGGATGGTTCTAAGAGGAGGAAAATTTGGTGTGATGTGATGCAGGGACTGCAAAATGAGAGATGTACCTACCCTTCAGGTAGGATCCTCAGTTGACGATACATGATCTTTTTCTTATCTTTTCAGTTGGGCTTGTATTTAGGCCCCTTTGCATTCATCACACTTTTAACTACAACAGTTTACATCGTGGTTACTTCTTGTCATGTTCTTGGATTATGTGTTTGTACAAGTTTAAAGAAGACTACTTCCTGTTATAGGGATACACCTTTTCGACTCTAGTCGCCAGCCCCTAGACTATGGAAGGTGGGCTTGGGGTAGTCAGGGCACGGGCCCCGGGGGACAGGTTGTGACATGGAGAGGAATAAATAATTATTTTACAAACATATAATAACTTAGAAATATAATAATGATACTGATTTTATTATATATTTATTGATTTATTTTTTCATATCTCTAAATATATTTTCGGTACTTATATCCATTTTTTACCATCTTTCATTTTGGTCTTTTCTCAGGTCATTTTAGGTGACTATTTTAATTTTTTAGAGGTTTATAGGCACATTCACTAAAATGAAACATTATTTATATTGAATAATATGAAATATTTTGATTAATATTCTTGGATAATAGAATGGATTCTATGATATTTTCTAGGCGCTGCAATGATTTTTGGAATCTTAAGTGAGTTTTAGCGTTATTTTGATTGAAATGGGAAATATTGCAGCCTAGAGAAAGCTATGGTGGTATTTGTGTGCCTTATTGTAAAATGAAAAAAATAGGGAAGTGTCTTGGATAATTAATGGTGCTCAAAGGAGGCTATAATAATCCAGATCATGGGTGACATCACCCAAGCCATTTTAGAGGCTGTTGTGATGGAAAAATGGAATGGTTCTCACTGCACACCAAAGGTGGATAGTTGTTTTGTGGTTTGTTCAAGAAAAAACATACCCAAGGTAATTACATGGTTTTGGGGAATGGTGATGTCTATTCTATCATTTAAATGGTTAGAATGTGTATCTTTATTCTTGAATCACGAGTGTTTTCAAGGGATAAACATGTGTGTCTTAAATTAGTTTCTTAATTGAGATATTAATTCATATTCACCCTATTATCCCTCAATAAGACCAAGTATTTTTTTGTTACTTTGATCTGTGAATTTTTATAGGGTTTCAAGACAATTTAAATTAATGAGATAGGGAACATATTCTCTCTTCATCATTCCAACTGAGAGAGATTCCCTTGTTCATACTAGAATGTCAAATCAGGGATGATAAAGGATCTTTCTGAGTGATCAATGATATAGGGCTTGAGGATTATTTGACCTATAATAAATCACAATGAGTTATCCCCATCCAGTTTATGTTTCTATTTTCTCCTTTATCAATCAATCCAAATTTAGATTGGAAGATTATTATTTTTTATTTCTTACTATTTTCTCTTGATTCTAGAATGAACATAGATCAACCCCTCCCCTTAAATTAATGTGTGAAAAATTTGGAGATTTTTTCTATTTTTAGAATTACGGTTTTTTTAATTTTTGTTTGTTTGTTTATATATCACATTTAGATTCCATCAATTATAACTGAATGAATATGGACTTTAATTTCTATTTACTCTTGTGTTTTATTTCCTCCTCCATTCATTCTGCATTCATCACTAGTGTTTGATTTCATTACATTTCTACTATATTAATGAACATATTTCATGGAGAAATTGACTTTAAAATTATACATATTTTTTATACAGGTTCAAATTAATGATTTCGGATGTGATAGATGTGTGATAGTGATAACAAAAAACTAACAGTGGTGTGGGTGATGGTAGTTCGGTGAGATTAATTGGGATGTTGCGTCTATTTGAGGTGTAATGATGATTACTAGGGAATTTTCTACAAAATATATAATCTTTTCTTTTAACACCCATTGTGTATTTAAAAGAGATAGAGGCTCGAGTGATTTTTCATGGAATATCTATAGTTTCTATGAAACACTAACAAACACATAGTGAAGTTGGAAAGTTAATAAATAACGTGGACCTATTCTCGAAAGGGTTATAAATTTTGGATGGGAAAGTATCACCTGATCCTCAACTTTGTCTACATTCCATGAGAATGTTTAACTGGATTCGATTGTAGCGACTGCTTGATCCCGGGGGTGACAACTCAACACCTGCATAGAGTACACACACAAGAATCCAAGTTTCCCCACATGTTGTGCGAGTCGAGGTCCACCCCCTATACATCATAGAATATAAATATTCTGTATATGTCATAATCACGAGTAACTATTAATTTTTTCTATCATAACAACATATCATGTATCTAGTGAGGAATACTCTATATGAGATGGAAGGGAAAGGGTAGAGCTTGACGTAGTGATATTTGATGCCCCCAAGGAAATTTCATGGACTAATTTTAGGGTATATTATATATGATTATTCCCTTGGTATAGATTTAGTTTAATTTTGGTTGTGTTCCCTCTTTCAGTTTCATTATGGTTTATTTCACTTATTCTAGGGTGATTTTCCTTAGTCTTCCCCCATGAGGGATCATTTTGAAATTTAGTCCTAATAATTGAATGTATGTTCCCCTTAGCGGATTAATGTATTTATCCATATATGATTCAATGGATTGAATCCCCATACCCATGATTCCTCTAATTTAAGGTTAGGTATCATGAAACCTACATACTCGACGTCTGAAACCCTTCATAGTGGGTTAATCAAGTTAGGGTTAGATTTCCCCCATGGGCCCTGGGTGTGATCTTATATTTTTTATCAAAAAACCAATACCCCCAGTGATATGTAGTTTGATTGAGTGATTATCTCAAATAATTGCTTTCTTTTCATTTTGAAATTAAACATGGAATGTCCTGATGAGTTTGACCACTTGGTTGAGTTTCATTAGTTTTAGTGAGACGTAGTGAGTGAAGTTCTTTCAAATGAATGTTACCTTGGATTATCATTAATAATCCCCATGCTTTAAATGAATATAGAACTCACCTTGAGACATGGAGTCTTCTATTGACCATATATGGGTTATCTTGATTATTCTCTTGTGTTTTTTTAAAGAACACTTCTTATTTGATTCTTTCTATATGGTGATTTCATGGTTCCTTATTGGGTATGACTATACTTAAACCTGCATGGATTCTACTTTTAAATTTAAATTCTTATAAAGATGATGGGAATTTTTTCATAATCCTAATATGGTTGGGCTCATGTGGAGATTAGATTTGGTTTGACATACCATATATGGTTCCAAGAGTTTCATCATAATAAAATTCCACAATTTTTTTGTAGATTAAAATATTTTTGGTGTTTTGGTGGGATTGAATATATCCCATATTTAAATTATATATACTATTTATCATAGTTAGATATGGAGTTAGTTATTATGCATGCATTTGTAGTATCAGTTCATTATCTTTTTTTATTATACTCGTGCATGTAGATGTGTGTTTATGTACACGTACTTCAGGACAAGGCCCCCATGTGTGTGATTTTCCTACACAATGCTAGTTATTATCACCTGGCCTATTAGAGATAGGATTGGGATGTTACACTTGGATTACTACTGGAAAGGTTGGCCCCAATTCTTTAGTTTACTAAAAAGTGATATTAGAGCCAAGTATGTCTTATGAATAGTGTTTTGATATAGTTTTTCTATGGGGATTTGGTCTGGGAACTAGGTAAACAATGTTAATGTGTCTCAAGTTCAACTCTTGAGATAGAGAACCCATTGATGGTGTGGTTGATGATAAATATATTTACTAGGACTCAAAAAACATTCTTATTGATTTGGTACATGTAACCATTGGTTGTTGGAAGAAACGGAGCATGCATCATACAAGAATGGGTTATGGTTTCTATGTCCTTCTAGAGTAAGCTCCCTAGATATACTCTTTTACTATGGTACAAGTTATTAAGCCACAAGATGCCACCATTTAATTATCCATAAGTGGTTTCAAGTTAGGATCATGAATATTATCCTCTTAGTGATGAGAAATACGTATATGGGCCTATAAAAGAGGCAGTTCCTCCGAATGGATAGGGAGAGATACTTATTCTCTTTGAATATCATGAATAATTTTACATGGTTTCTCTTGAAAAATTCATCAATTTTTCCAGGTTGAAGATAATTTCAGTAGTTGTTGATGATGATGTTTGTTAGTTGATAATGCTTTTGGATTTTCATTGGCTGGGACTGCCCATGTTTTGATGGCATGTCGGATCTATGGTAATTTGATGGCTAGCAAGAGGTGATGGATCTGGTATTTCACCTTACGAGGACCCCTCCTAGTTAGATGGTGGTCCTAATATCTTGTCCTCTTCTGGGTTAGATAGGATGTTTTTGGATATGTTTGTTTACTATGTATTATGTGACATTGATCATGGAATATAAAGACTCTCCCCAGTAAGAGCCATTCTATTATAATGTATTTTATATACTTTTGGGTGAGTAAGGGATTCCCAATGTGGATAGTATTGTGGTGTGGTGTATGGGTTCTTTTGATTGGTATTTTTGAGGAAATTGTTTATGTGTTACGGTGTTATAGAAAATTTTGGTTATAGAGAACAGATGGATAAGGGAATGGATAGTTATAGGTAGTGGGGGCTTCTAACTTAGAGGCTTCGAGTGTTATTTAAGGTTTGATTTTCATATTATCTACGTCAGATATAGTTTTGGTGGATGTAGGTTTAAGTCACACATTCATTTATATAACCCTTTTCTAAGACCATGAGAATCCTATGGAGCCTTTAGCTCTAAATTTTCACATAGAGACTCTTACCATGAGAGATTCAGTGTTGAAAACCTTTTGATGAGAGTGTGGCCTAACTATGGGAGAAGAGATAATCATATGAGATCTCTAAATATCCATGATGAGATCATAAGAATTAAATCTCTGTATTTATTGTGTCTCTCTAGTCCATGAACAAATTGAATATTTCAGGCGGATGATGCGGTATATTAGGGTTGATGGGATGATATTTTTCGTCTTTGGAGAGAGGAAAACCCAAGAAGAGTAAGATGGGATTTTATATAGGTAGATAAAATATATTTCTCATCATTTTGATATATTATATCTTATATAACTTAATTTAGTGTGATTTTAGTTCCCTACTATGGTGGTGGAGTGTGGGGAAGTTTTCCTTGGGGATGTGTAAGGCTTAACCTCCCCCCCCCACCCACCAAGAGGTTGAATTCTTCATAAACCTACACCCAAGGACTACGCCAATATATTTTCCAACATATTGGATAACCCAATAGAGTATTTATAGTTGAAGGTACCATTGGACTATCTATATAAGAAGGTCTTTGTTATACCCATTGTGTCCCCCTAGGCATCCCCTGTTTTTTTTGCAAAGAAGGTGGATGGGATTTTGAGGTTATACCAGGACTATCGGTGCCTGAATTTGGTAACTATATAAAATAAGTATCCACTAACAAGAATTTAATAACTATTTTACTAGTTGAAAGTATTTAAGTTGTCCTCAATGTTTAGCTTCGAGTTAGGTTATCACTAGATTTGAGTTCGAGATGATGATATATTGAAGATGGAATCCCATTGTATCTATTGTATCTATGAGTACATATTGATTACATTTGAATTGATGAAATCACCTATAGTGTTATGGAAATCATGAATTATAACTTCCATCCCTTCATAGACTAGTTCAGGGATGTCATCATAGATGACATCCTCTTGTACTCAGTGTTAGAAGAGGAGCACACCAAACAATTGGTTATAGTTATGAACCTACTCGAAGAGAACCATTTATATAAGAATATATCAAAGTTTAAACATTATATTTGAGTATAATAATTATTATGACATATCTTCCAAGAGGAGGGAGTAAAAATTGACCCAAAAAATATTAAATCAATGCTATCCTGGGAGCTTCCCGATAATGTGCTTAAGGTGTAGAGAATCCTTGGTTTAGAGGACTTTTATCGGTGATCTTGATTGATTTCTCAAGGATCATGGATGATATGACTTCATTGACTATAATAGGGCATTAATTTAATGAATTAAATAGAGTATTAGAGAGTTTATCTCTTCATTCCTCACTTTCCAGAATATAATGGACGAGCATCAAGTGCCAGTGGGTTTGGACCAACCTCTTAGGGTTCCAGAGTGGAAGTGGGATGGTATCTTCACGGATATTGTAATGGGAATTCTATTATCATATAGAGTTCAAGACACTATCTTGATTATGGTAGACTTACTCAAATAAACCATACAATTCATATCCATCCGAATCTTATTTTAATGGTGAGTTCGAGACAATGCATATGTAGTAGATAATAAGGATTCTTGAAGTTCCCTCGATCATTATTTCAGACCATGATTCTCACTTTACGTCATGATTATGTAGTGAATTATAAGAGACTTTTGGGACATGGTTATAGTTTAACATGGAATTCCATCCCAATGAAGATTTCCAAATAAAGCAGACTATTCACATCCGTGAGGGCATGTTGTGATTATGAATGTTGGATTTTGGCCACAAAATGTAGGATCATTCACCCTTGGTAGAGTTTGAAGATAAAATAGTTATCATTCCATCAATGGTATGGAGTAATTTTTTCCCCTTTTATGGGAGACCCTAAAGGTCACGAATTTTCTAGATTGATCATGGGGAACAGTATATATGGGCCCAAAGTTGGGTCCAGTGAAAATATGGAAGATTAAAATCAACTACAAGATATTAGAACTTCACCAATACAAGTTAATTCATATGAGAACAAACAAAATAGGACTTTATAGTTTTACATGGTAGGATGTGTGTTTGGGATGTTCTCATCGTAGTAGAGGTTGTAGAAATTTTGACAAGAGGGGCAAGATATATTTTAGGTTTGTTGTCCCTTTATTGATAATGTATAGAGATTGTGATGTGGATTAATTCATGGAATTAACACTGTAGTTAGAACATGTTCATGACATACTCCATAGGTCTCCTTTGATGAGATATGTAAATGAAACATCACATATTACTGACTATAGAGAATTGGAGATTAAGAAGGTAGCTTCCTTCATATAGTACCCAGTGGAGATCAATGATCGGTATGTTAACATTCTTAATTGGTTAGTTATTTCCTTGGGTTTCCTTCATTGTAAGAACATGAGCCTCCAGGATTGATCATGGGAGTGGAAGAACTTTATGTGATCCCAGTACCCTTGCCTATTTAAGATGGTTTTTTCTTTTCTGGATGAAAATATTTGAGGTATGGAGAATATAATGAAATAGTTTTTTATAAACTTTGAAATATTTTAATTTATATTTTCATAGTAACACATGGATTCACAAGGTTTTTCTAGGATCTGTGATGGTTGTTGGAATATTGAGTGGATTGTAGTATTTTTTACAGAAATTTGAAACACAATTGCTGGTACAATTTAGGGAGGCATTGGTGTTCTTTAATATAAAATGGGAAAGTGTAAAATGGATTTTCAAAATCAAATACTATTGGAAAAAATATGGGGGACCTCACCATAGTGGTTTTAGAGTCCATGGTGAGGGGAAAATGGTATGGGACTTATTGCACACCAATAGTGGCTATCTGTTTTGTGGTATATTGAAGAACCACCACTTCCAATGTTAGGACATTGTATAGGTCATGGAAGTGTTCATGATGGCTTTGAAATGATTGAAAATGTCATAAATATACATAGATCTCCTGAATTTTCAAGTTGGAAACACAAGTGTATTAAATGGGGGTCTTGATTGAGATCTAAATTCTTGTCCGACTATTATTCATCCAAACCTATAATTAGTGTTTTCCTTTGATATGGGAATTTTCTAGAAGGATATGAGACACTTCAGATGAAACAGTGAGAGAAATAATTCCATCTTCATAGTTTCTATCAAGAGATATTCACTTGTTCCTACTAGAAGATCAAACCTCAGGAGATAAAATATCTCTCATGGTGATAAATGAAAAAATGTTAAGGATTATTTATGTAGATAACAATTATTGTATGTTATCATTGTCTAGTGATTACATGAATTTCCTCATTTGTTAACTGAACCCAAGTAAGGTTGGACCATGATGGTATTTTTATAAATCTTTTTATTTTTTGTTGATTATAGAATGAACATGGAAAAAATACTCAAATTGAATCCATGTTAAAAAAAGTTTAGTATTTTTTCTAGTTTGAGAATTATGGTTTGTTATTTGTATTTGTAGTTAGTTTATCTACCATATTTAGATTCCATCAATGATGACCAAATAAATAAGACCTTTTTTTCTATTCACATTTTTGTTTTATGACTACCTACCATTGTTCTATGTACATCATCATCATTTGATTGGATAATGATTCAACTATATCTTCGAACCCATTTTGTGATGTTTTTGAATTTATGATTCTATTCATTGTTTATATGGGTTTGATGTTGAGATTGAATACATGATAGATGCATGATGTTTATGAAAAAACTGATGGAGGTATGGGTGATGGTGGTTTTATGAGCCTAATTATGGGTGATTCCTTCTAGATATTTGACGATGGTGATTCCCAAATGGTCCAAATAATCTATGGGATTTTTAGACAAGAATAGTTTTAGTAGTAAAGTATACAGTTTCATGGGTTTTTACACATGAAATATCTAGAGTTTTTGAGAAACTCTAACATAAACATAGTGTATTTTTGAAGAGAAGACATTATGTGGACCCGTCCTTGCAATTGTTATTATTTTAGGCCATAAAATTATAAATTGTCCCTAAATTTTTTATACAATCCATGTGACTCCAAGAATGGATTTAAACTACAGATGGTTCAATGAGTTGTATCTTGATAGCATGCCTCCTTTATTAGTAGGTTAAACTATGTTTGAAGTTTATGAAGGATTGTATTTGGACCCTTTTATCATTTTACACACTCATTGGCATACTATGACATAATATTAGTCATTATACATTAACTTATAGTATCATTTTGTTATATTGTATACATTATATTGGTGTATGGAGATGTTTGTGTACATGTACTTTAGGACAAGGCCTCACATGTGTGTGATATGCCTACTCGATGCAAGTCACCAACCCCTAGCCTATTATATGTGGGATTGGGATGAAAAAATTAACATACTATCAGCTAGGTAGGCCCTAGTGGGTTGTTTAATGACATGTATGGTTGAAGCATTGTTCTGAAGGCCTTTCCAAGAAACCATGCATCTTTTGTTGGCAACCCAAAAGAGCATGCATTATTAAGCACAAAGTTTGTTTAAACCACATGAATTACTCCTCAAACCATGTTTCATGGGATAAAGTGGTTATTAAGGGTTGGTGCATATTTTTTCAAACCATATTGCCAAACCGTTTAGATCCTCCAGTATCCTATAAATTATCACATGGTTAATGAAGGGTTTCATAAAATGTGTATCCAAACCATGAGATACATATTAATTAAAATGAGTTGTTATTTTAAGACCTAAAACTCATCTGTTTTTCCTCATTCTACTATTGGTGGAATATTAAATCATCATAGGAGATTCCTATTTGATATTTTAGAGATTCCATGACTCCCATTTATCATTTTTTTGCATCTTTGGGTATTGGATCTATTTTTTTCAAAGGTATGTGTATGTTCTTACTTGTTCATAATTTTCCTTCATGTTCTGCTTTTCTCACCTTAAATGAACCATTATGTCAGTATTTTTTAATCAATATAGAATGTGTGTGACTAGATATCACTAGGTCTCTCATAGATCTATCATGTAAGTAGTTTTTATTATCTTGATCTTCATAAATCATTATACGTTCTTTGAGAACAATTGTGGTATTTGATTTCTATCTCTATTTAATTTTTATATGAATGATTAGTTGGATGTTACTAATTGAGAATTCATGGATTAGCATTCTACTATTTCATCTCATACCCTCTGTTCTTCTTGACATATGGATCAACTAATATTTTCTAAATTTTATGTGTTTCAATATTAGTGGTTTCATTCCATGGATTTATTCTACAAAACCATTCATTATTGTTCTTTTTTACATGGTTTAATAAATGTTTGGAAGCATGATTTATGGATTTTTCTTAGAAATCGGGTTTAAAGGAATGATCAAGGTTTTGATAAAATAAATTGGTTTTTGAATTTTTTCATGGAAACACATTTCTCCCTTATTTTTTAAGAGATTTGGTTTTAAATTAAGATATAAATGATTTTAATGAAGAAATTCCCATTGAATTATTTTTATTTTCTAAACTTGAATTTGATAAATGATGATGTTGGGATCCATCCTTGGCGATTAACTCATTCCCCTTTGATTTGATCAAATTGGGTAATTTTTTCACTATCTTGACTATGTTCCGGCAATGATCCACTGATGGGAGTGACCACATTACCACTAAACATGTCTTTATAGGGTAATTTACAAAGTAGGTGTCATAATAATCATTATAATGTGACAGGAATCCTCATTGACCTGGAACTATTAATAACCATGGACTTTATTTCTATAATGATTATCTTTGGAATGCATGTTTTTAATATCTATAAAAATTATTTGAAGAACCTTTTTGTTGGTATTCTTTGATAAATTGGGAAAATTGGAAGTTATCTATGTTTTTTATTAAACTGTGTAAAACTATATCTCATGACTTGTATTCATTTTCTACAAAAAAAATAGTTTATTTAATATTGTCTTCTTATAAAAAACATGGCGTAATAATACTAGTCTCATCTTCTCACACCCTGTATACATGTTTCTTCAGTGGATTATTGACATTATCATCTTGGTTTTGATAATAATTCAACCCATCACTTTTGTTTACTAATATTTTTTTAGAGATTTTAGACTTACTATTCCGAAGAATTTATTTTATATCTAAAAAGATATAGATCATATTATTATTATTATTTTGTTAAATAATAAATATAATAATATTATATTCATTTTATATATTTATTTATAAAGTTAAATTATTTGTTTAAATTGGGAAAATTATTTGAAGTTATTTCATATTTTTAGTTATAGTGAAATTTTCAATTTAATGTCACCTCTTTATTATTATAATATCTCAATCCATAGTTCCTGAAAATGTACAAAAATTATCACGTTGTATATCCAATAGATTTATATAAATTTAAATCAAATGTGAAATATTATGAGAGGATCGATTTGGTACTAAATAAATTCCCTAATGTTTCTCCAACATTTAAATGTTTCTACAATTTATTGATTTTTAAGTGTACTATATTTCATTGATTAAATGATATAAAGGGATTTGTATCATCAATAACATGGTGTGATGGAAAACCATTAAATTTATTTATATTTATATATTTTTCATGGAATTATAAAAAATTTGTTTTAATAGTCAATAAAATAGCATAATATATATATTGTTTTTGTTGAGCATTAGATTTTACATATTATGATTCCTACAATCTTATAATAATATTAGTAGATATGGAATTCATATTGAGTTTATTCTTGATCTATTGAAAAGTTATTTCAATTACCAAAATATAATTTTTCTATGTCACTATATTAGTCTGATGTTAAAAATCTATAAAAATTCATTAATGTTGGATGGTAATTTGTTCAGTTTTGAAAAAGGTTTTCATTCCAATTTTTTTATCCCTGTATTAGATAAACCCCATGTTTATGTGTAATGTATGGTTTATTAACACTTCATTTAAATTAAAAGATATGTTTTCAAACTACCATTACATGAAATTATCCCTACATTGGAGAATGAAAAATAAGATACATCACCATGAACCTCACGTTGTTGCTGAAAAAGTGGTGCTTAAACTTACTGTATATCACTACAACAAACATTAAAACACCACACTTAATAAAAATTATTAATACTTATTCCAGATGTAAAAAATCCTTATCTTGTATAAAACTCATTTCATGACGAATTTCATGTAGATATCAACCTCTTATATGTGTTACATTTTTAGAATGATAAATGAAGAATATCCTCTCCTACTAGTTTTTGATGGGAACACTTTTGGGTACAAACAGTATTTTTTGTTAATAGATTTCAATGAGGTTGTCAATGATGATAAAGATGAAAAAGTATTCCTCCATTATTAATAGATATTTGTTGAAGTTATGGTTCCTAGAGAATTATTATGGAATCATAGTAGTGATTAAAATTCTTGAGAAGTTATCCATGTTGTTAAGTCAGACTACTGTTTCACTATTCTTAATGATAAAAATACATGTATCAATGGTGACACATTGTTTAGAACATTGAAGGTGTTTGAAGAAGACTCCACTTTTTGATATAGAGTGATTATTGGAGTTCTTTGTAATTAACACTGTAAAAGGAATTGTGGATTTGAAGTGAGGATGAAGAAGTAATTTGGAATTCATATTCCAAAGAGTATAAGAATAATAAATGATGGTTGTTGAAGTTGAAGATAAGACATGAAGTAGTGCATGAGCTAGGCACTATGAGAATGGCCTAAACCAGACGATTCCTTTCTGGATTTTATTTCACATATATCATAAGTTTTTCGGAAAACTTATGATCCAAGATTTATGAAGTAATGGGAGAGAGAATATTCTTTCAATTAGCATGGTTGGTTTTGCAAAAGTTGGTGTCTAAAGTGGCACAATTATCCAGTTTTTTCCAAATTGTTGGGGTCCAAAATTTAGGGTTTGGTAAGCATTTCAAAAAGTGCATTTCCTTCGAGATCTCATCCAAACATGGAAAATGAATGAATTTTTTAAATATTTATTTTATAAATAATTAATTGAAAAGGTTTAAAGGATTTTGATGGTGATTTATGTGAGTACAACAATCCTCGCAAATAGAAGAGGAAAGGATCGTTGTGGGTGGGAATTATGGCAGTGAAGGTGTGTAGAATTATGGTTGTGCAAAGTAAGAATGATCATCACAAAAACACAATAGATTTAATTGAATTCTCTATGATTAATAATAGTTTTGAAATATGAAAAATTTTCCACTATGCTTCACGTAAAATAGAGAATTTCAGCTGATTTTTTGGAGAGTTGAAAAAATGGGATTATGTGGTGCTAACATGGATTAGAAGGTTCTATATTCAATTGGAATCACCAATAAATAATCCACTACCCCATAGAGAATAAGTGGGTGACTTTAGAAAATTCTTAGAGATCTCAAGTTGTAAAGTAGGTTCACAAAGATAGCGAGGTCTGCGGATAAAGGGAGCATTGTGATGGTAGTGAGCTCTGAAAATGTAGTTAACTCTATAAAGGTAGTTTTCCTTGTGAAGTCAGTGGGTTCTATAAAAAAAATTTCTTCATGAAGGAAGTGGATTAAAAAACATTAGTGGTGCTTTTATATGGGGTGATCTTTGTAAAGGGTTGATCTGTACAAAGGGTTGAGCTCTACGAAGAAATGTGCTCTTCGAAGCAGTGTTCTCTATTAATAGGTGAGATTAATGAATGTTTGAGCTCTAAAAAAGTGTTCTCTGCGAAGTAGTGTGCTTTGTGAAGGGTTGAGATCTCTTAAGGTTTGATATTTTTGAATGGTCTTCGCAAAGGGAAATATTTAATACTTGGTTTAGGTAAACGAGTGCTTTGGAAGACACCACATCTCTATTCCATATTATTATGTGTCCAAGAATAATAAAGAAGACAATAAATAATCTGTAATTGAGGCCATAGAAAATTTGATGATTCTATGCTAAAATGATCCCCTTCCTTTTTAAAATCATAAAGGGAGTTTGTGATTTTAGCAAGAAGACGAATAAGTTTCAGTGCAGTTTGTTTTACACAAAATAATACTTAGAAGAAGACTGTGTATCTCCTAGTTTTGCTACTGGAAAATAAGAAAAGTGTTACAGTCATACTGCCAAGCATGTAACAAGTGAAGAGTATAAGATCAATTAGTAGTGTGATATCCAACAGTTATAAACAAGTGGAAGACTCTATTGGCGTTGCAATACCTATTCAATAGGGAGAAGACTGTCTTGGGAGGCAGTATAAAGAACTAGCTAGATACTGTAAGTTGGACTAGGTTATCACTAGTTCTGGGAAGAATATTGTTCCCTCCACCTTCCAAATTTTAGAGACTGACACTGGAAATAGGACTGTTTTCAATTCAAACCATTGTAATAGATACTACATTATATTAGAGAATCCATATACTGGTCATCACCATACATGGAAATGATTTTTCTGCTCTTATTGAGTAGTGAAACTTGTAAAAATATAATGTGCATGTTTTTTTATTTCTGTTATTCTATGTGATGGGAATAATAGGACAATAGAATCATGATTCTAACAGGTCAATAGGTACAAGTAAAAAAGTTGGAATTAGTTTAAAAAGTTCCCAAAAATGATTCACCCCCTCTTAGTGTTAGGTATATCCCAAACTGGTCCTCTCAATTTTCTCATGCATTTTGTATATGGCCTAGAAAAATAAGTTGGTATACATGGTATCCACTTGGAATCAAATGATGGTGTCCACCATGCATGGATTAAAGTTAGTACATAACTGGTTTAAGGATATCATCTTGGACTCGTTGTGTCATGTTGAGTATCATCATGCAGAAAAACATTTTAAAAAAGAAAGTATGATAGATGTTCAACAAATAAATATATAGAACCTATAATATTCCACACCCTGACATGGATCATCACGTTTATATTCTTATAGTTATCATATTTTCATATCATATTGAAAAATAACTCAAACACGTGGTTTTCAATCTCATCTATGTGTTGTGCACTTAAATATTAAGAGAAGTCTTCATGTAATGTCATAAAATACTACACCTTCCTTTTGATCATATGGTTTGGATATTTTAAGAAGTCTGAATTTAATCATATACATTGATTGACATAGGTTCCATGATCTATTGGTAGCTCTTTTTATGAGAACTCGATGAAAAATGTACCATGAGAATAATTTTTATTACGATTTATACAGATGACCTATGCTTTGATGTTATACTGAAATACTAGAGGAAGAATATGATAATGCACGATTTTATATCTATTCTCATTTATTTAATGAATATATTATAGTTCCTCTTTATAGCTATAAATTTAAGCAACTCATTGAAGTACACTACTTCATGGGTTCCTTATAAATTTTTGTTCACAATGATGGATTTCAACTCTTTCATTTGGATACATTGAATTGTATAACATGTAGTTTGGGATTCTTAGCATAAATCAAGTAGAATGGATATACAATAAATTTAATATCCTAAGTCCATAAGTCATTATATGATCAAAATAGAATATTTGATGATAAATTGGTCTAAATAATAAAACTATAAACTCAAGATCACGATGCTCTATTTTTCATATTATTGGTATTTTAAGCTTCTATATTTTTATCTAGATTATATTCAGTGATTTATCAGTTGGAAAAATTCTCATAAAATCAACATATTTCGGTCGATATATTTTTAATGTTTTTTTAGATAATTTAAACAAAAAAATGGTTATTTTATTCTCACATCATTTTTTCCTTATAAGATGCAATACATAGGATTATTTGAGTTCAAATGTTTGAATTATCTTAGGAATTTTGCCTCATGTTTTATGATTTTTTTAATTTTATAAAATAATTTATAGAGAATTAAACCATTTATATTTTTAGATAATTGAATATTCAATGATACTAATATTTTGGATATATTATCATAAAAATTATTCAAATGATTTTGAATTAATTTATTTTAGATATGAAAGATGAAAGAAATGATGTTGCAATTTTAGTGGGGAAATTTTTTGAATCTCTTAACAAAATTTATTTTGAAAATATGAAGTAGGAGGATCAATATAAACAATATAATATTTTATTGTTTATGTATATATGTTTCTTTGGTCATTTTAATATAAGCACGAAAGAGAAATGATGTGAAAACTCTATTGAAAATAAAGTACTAAAAAGTGTCATATTATTGCTTGATGTTTCTAAAGAGAGAATAGAAATACTCTTTATATCCATTTTACTCTCATTATTTTAATAAAATGAAGAATAATACTTCTTATTATAAATAATAAAAATATTATCTTACTACTGTTTAAATAAAAAAGGAATACATGTGACTTTGAAGATTATTTTAATGCTATTATGCATTATTAATGATTTTTTACATATGTCAGTTATTTTTGCAGCTTTGTGTTGAAGATATTTTAACATTTTACATATCATATTTTTCTACAAAATTGTTGAGTGGTTTTACATGATCATTTTGGATTTCATCTTGCTGTATAATTTTTTGGATATTCATGCTCCCTGTGAAAAAAACTAAAGGCTCTATAAAATCCTCTCTGTATGGTGTCAAATGCATAAACTCATTTATAGTGGTACCTAGGAAAAGTACCTACTTATTGAAAATATCCATTCTCAAGAATAGATCATTAGTAGAGTAGACTAGAGGATTCTTGTTCCCCAAACTATTATTCATCATTGTTTCATATTCTTTCCACTATTTATTTTCCATTGCTTAGTCATCTTTAAGAGATAAGGAAAGTATATCTACATTTCAAGAGGGATGTTTTTTTTCAATATTTTTTAAATCACAAAATTAACTCCTCCTTAATTCATCATCCTTCATTCAAAGGTATAATTTGGTAGAAAAGGTTAGTCTTTATTGGATATTTTTGTCATTCTAGAAATCTTTGAAGATATATTATTGTTTATACTTAATAAAAATAGGTAGTATTATAATGTTTTTCTCTTGGAATATATTGAATATATTTTTTCCTCTAATAACCCTTATTTAAATTATCCATATAAAGATAAATTTCTATTAATGATATGAGAGAAGGTTTTTCGATGATCCGGTCTCCTTATTTTAATAATGATAATTATGATTGTCAGTATGATCACACGATTATCTATTTCAAGAATCTATATTTTAAATTTTATAGGAAGATTGTTAATCCATGATAAATTCCACGGTAATATATATAAAAATTTGGCGATACCATAGAATTTGAATATGATATAAATTCAAGAGTTCTGAATGCTATCATATGTAGACTTGGGCCAAATGAATTTAATATTATCTATCAATGTTCTTTTACTAATGAAACATGGAAGAATATTTTTGTTTCATATAAAGGAACTAATGATTTTTGAAAACTAAGGTAGAATACTACAAATCATAAATTAGATACATTCATGATGTTGAAATATGGTAGTATCATTCAGATGAATGGGAGATTAACATAATTAGTCAGTGATGTAACTGCCTTGGGAACTCCAATTCTAGAACCGGATCATGCATTAAATGTAGTTATAATAATACCTTATAAGTGGAATGAAATATTTTATTCTTTTTACAATCAACACCGGCTAAAAATTTATAAATGATATAATTTATTGGAACTTGTTTATGTCTGAATATGAGATGAAACATGAATCCAAAAATCATATTTCTATCAAAAAGAAAAATACTTCACTCAATGTTTCAATAATTTTTTTTTCTAATTTATATTTTATTCATTCGGATATAAGTGATGATTTTTATGATCATGAAAGAAATTTCATAATGTTGTAAAAAATGAGAAAGATATAATTAAATAGAATAAAGAGAAGGAGTTTAGATGCTATGAATGGAAAAATGAAATTTTAATTGGTATCTAATTGTCCTTTACTAAAATCTTAAAGGATAGTTCATTATAAAAGAATTTTCAAGAAATTATTAATGGATAATTTGAGTAATTCTGAAGATTTAAGTGGTGAGTATAATTAAAACTCTGATGTTTATCATACAACTAAAAAGTTAAATTAATGGTTCGTGGCTCACATTTATGAGGCACAATCCTCTTTCTATCAATGTTCTAATTCAAGAGTACTTCTTATAACGAACTTAATGAATATTTTTTTATGGTTCATGAAAAAATATTATCCTTAATGAAACATAATAAAAACATACAAAAGTATTTTAATTCTATTTAAATTTAAAAAGAGAGTTTCGATAACCATATTTTATATTTAAGATCAAATCCTTCCCATTTTTTTTTTCATTTTCATGAAAATAAAATTAAGGATTAATTTGATGAGGTTAATTTTTTAAAACTAGATTTTAGTATATATATAATGGGACCGAATTATCTAACAAAAATTATTATTAAAAATAAAATTAATAAAGTAAATATTTTTATTGGTAGTAATAGAAAAATGCATATATTATATAATAATTACATTATTTCTGATTATAAAATTAAAATAATATATACATTTAATTTTTTTTCTTTATAGATTTAATGGAAACTATACTAATGGTTTATTTATTTATGAATCCTTAATTTTTTTTGTTAAGTATGTTCATTATTTGAAATATTTATCTAAATCTAAATTTGAAACGTCTAATCAAAATAATTAGATTTGGTTACCTATGACTTTTGTTTTTAACACACCAGAACCCAAAAGTATAGTGTACCAAAAGGCACTTGTATGTGATATTTTACATATTTTCCCCATTGGACCTCACTATAAAATAATTAAGTGGCAACATGAAATTCCTGAATGATTCAATATTTTATAAATATTGATCATCTCTGAAGTAGTTTATTATTTGAAAAATTCTTATAGCTGTAACTATTAAAATTCAAATATTATTTCATTTCCATTTTAATATTTAACTTAAATACACTGATTATTTTATATAGGAGGAGAAGTGATTTAAAATAGTTTATATTTTTCTTATATAGATATTTATTCTTGTACATAAACTATTAAATCATTATAGTCACCCTATTATTTTATTTTACAACATAATTTCTTATATCATTTTATTAAAATCATGAATAATCTTTAGAATTCTATGTAGGAATCAGTTAATCTATTAGATTTTATTTTTCTTTTAAGCATGTGTTTAAATTTAAATTAGTTTCATGTGTTAAAATAATAAACTATTATATGTGATATAAATATTCTATTATTAGATTAAAAAATTTTGTTCATCAGTGGAATGCAAGAAATTTTTTTTTTACAAATTCTTTGAAAATATTTTATTTTAATTTATTGAATATCCTAATTATTTATGGTCAATCATACAGATTAATATTATAACTTGTTTTAATATTTTATTGTTATGGGATGGTTTAATTTTTATAATATATATTTTTGTTAATTTTAAAACTTTTTTAATAATCGAAAAATATTTTACATGTTTCTCACTTTATAAGCATAAAATTTTATCTTATTAAAGGGGGTGTAAATTAGCGTGGAGTCTTTATTGATGTATATATTAAAAAAATTCATCTCATTCTCTTTAACTCAAATTTTTGTTCTTTTAAAATAGGTGATAATTTTTTTCAAAATTTTAATTCTTTTTTATCCTTACACAAATGTAGAGAGAGCCTATAGAGAAAATCAATGTTTTGATATTTTTTAAAAAAATGGGGAGAATGTTGAGTGTACTCTTTCAATTATTATCTTGGTTTTTATAATTACATCAAATAGCATTTTTTTACTAATATTTTTATTTTAGAGATTTTATATTTATTATGTCTACAGATTTATTTCATATCTCATGTGATATTAATCAAATTATCACATTTTTTATTTAATTATAAAATAAATATGATTATCTACATTTCATATGTTATCATTGAAATCTAAATTTTCTGATTTTAATGGGAACAATATACCCAAATTTGTTTTATGTTTTTTAGTGACAATACAGTTTCCCAATTTAAAGTCACCACTATATGTTAATAAAATATTATGCTAAAACTCTCGGATTCACACATAACATATAACTTTGAATATCTAATAGATATATCTAAATTTAATTCAACTATAATGATGTCTAAAATTATCTCCTTGAGGCTCAAATAATTCACCTAATTTTCTGCAAATTTCAAGGGTTCTACAGTCTACAGATTTGGATGGGTACTATATTCCATTGATTAAATGGCCTAAAAAATATAAATCATGAAAAACATGGTTTTATGTAAATAAAATACAATTATATTGATTTCATTGGCTATCATATAAGGCCAAAAAGGTTGTTTTGATGTTCAATAAAATATTCTATGTTCTGCAATGTTCTTGTTGAGCTAGAGATTTTCTAGATTATTATTTGTTCAATTTTTCCACAATATTATAGGTTGTGGAGGTCTTATTTAGGTGTTTATTTATCTATTGGAAATTTCATGAAATTAACTAATTATAAGGCTTCTAGGAATATGAATCCAATATTAAAAATGCTCGAAAATATCAGAGATATTTTATGAAAAATATATTAATTTTCATAAAGGTTTTCATACCTTTGTTGATAAAACCTATGACTATGTATAAGGTATGTTTTGGGAACCCTACATGCATGAAATAGTCTATATGTTAGAGAATAAACATTTCCCCAAATAATCATGAACCACATGTAACTTCTATTAAATTGTTTGTTAATCCTACTTTATATTTCTACAATGAATTGGAAAACACCACACATGAACTATATCTAGAATACTTTGTCCACATGCAATATCGACTTAGCTTGTAGAAAACTTATCTCATGATGAATATCTAACAGATATAGACCACTTATATATTTTGTTTTTCTGTAATGGTAAATGGATTATATCCTCACCTACTCATGTTCTCATGCATGTTGGATATAGACTGAAAAAATATATTCTTTACAGTATTTCAAGATGGAAACACAAGATTGTGTCGTCCATGCATGGATTCAAGTTAGAAAATAAAATTTTGAAGGATATCATCCATTATTTATTGTACCATACTTAGTATCATAACATTTAATAATATGATAAATAGTGTAATTTATGGAGATGTTCACTACATAAATATGCAACACCTATAGGAGTATGCACCATTACAGGGATATTCACCTTGATATTCCAGGATTTTTTTTATCAAATTATACAATATTGAACAAGAAAATAAACACATGGTATTCACACATAATTTTTTCATTGTATAGTGAATGATTGGGATAATTATTCATGTAATATCTTTAAATACCACACCATCCTATTTATCAGATTATTTTGATGATATATGAAGGATTCACATCATCCTACAGGATGATAAGAATAGGTGTCATGATCAGTTTGTAGGTCACTACTTTAGAACCTGATTAATAATGTAATGTATCACAGTTGAATATTTTTATAATTCTTTATTTTCTATAAATTTTATTCTATTTCATAAAGATACATCATTTTAGCTTTATAATAGGAAATAGAAGCAACTCGTTATAATATGTAGATTCATGGTTTCCATATAAAGTCTAGCACATAGTGAAGGATATGAAATCTTTCATTTTAATATCTTAAAGTATACCACATGTGGTATGTGATTTTTAGTATTAAATAAGTATAATGGTTATGTGTTTCAAGTAATAGCATATGTCTGGAGATCATCACATGAAAATAAATGGAACTTATGATGATAAAATGGTATAATGAATGTGAATAATATCTCAAGATTATGGTGGTTATTTTCCAATATTTTTTATATTTTAAGTTGAATCATTATTATCAGGATTATTTCCATGGGTTATCTATTGGATAAATTATCATAAAATCCAAATATTATGATTAATCTATTTGATATTTTTTTGATGGATAATTTAAATATTAAAATCATTGGATTATTTTTCATCACTTTTTTCTAAGAATATGGAGGACAATGGATTATTTAAATTGAACTCTTTGAATTCTCTAATGAATGTTGCTACTAGTTTTCCTAGAATTTCACAACTATTTTAATTGAGAGTTTTAAGAGAATAAACTATTTCTATTTTTAAATAAGGAAGTATTCAATTATGATAATATTTGGGAGATATTATTGTAAGAATTATTTAAATTCTTTTTATTGCATTTTTTGATAGATGAAAGAAGAATGAAATGGGACTGTGATTTTCTGGGAGAAATATGTGAATGCTCTTGAATCAATTTATTTTTATTATATGGAGGAGGAACCACTACAAATGTGGAATATTGTAAGATCCTGGGTCTTTTTTTCATGTATGTTTTCCTTTTTATGGTGTTTTTTAGAAAAAGAGGGTTTTATAGAAATTTTTTAAGTACACGCCATATACTTATATGTACATGTCATGTACTCTTTTTTTACACGTAGTACTGTGCTGGCCATGTAATGGTCGAGCACACAGTCATCTGTGGTGACCTAAAGACCCCCCTAATGTGGGAGCCAATAAGGGCAAGTACACACCGTGTACTTTTGTTCATTAAACATACTGGGGTTGCGTCTAATAGACAGAACTATCTTCTTCTAGGTATGTATCATCCGAGAGTGATCATACGACCCCAAATCTTATCTAAGCCCTGATCAAGAATCCGTTATCCTAGTTGACCATTTTTGATCGCATTGGGATCCCCTTATAAAGCTCTTTTGTCTTCTAGAGTTTTGTTTCCTGATTCCTCCTCTTTCTTTAGTTATCCTCGGTTGAATGTTTTAGATGTTTTTGTAGATCTACGATGTTATTGGGCGATTCAAGGCCCGAGGTTCACGTATAATGATCAAAAAATATCGAGGTAAGTGGTTTGTGCCTTTCCGTAGTTAGTGTTTGAGTTATATGTGCAAAGGAGACAAATACACTTGAACGAGGTATTGCGTGTTTGTGGTTTTAGCCCTATTTTGTTGCATGTTATTCCTTGGTTGATTGGATAGTGGTTATTTGTTGTGAATAGGCTTTATTTTTCCCTGCTATGGAGTTTTTTCCCATGATTTCATGTTTTTAGCATGTGGTCTCGTTTTCCTTTTAGGATGTTGTTTGTTTCCCATGCGTAGTATTGTTAGGATAGATTGATTATTTATTTGACATGTTGTTATGTTGTAGACTAGTTAGCCAAGTAGTTCTTGAGGGTTACTGTGGCCACGTTTCATTACTGTGCTCGATTGAATTACACAGGGCTATAGGAACCTGGGGTAGTAGGCCATAGGGAGAATGGATGTAATGGCATCTCCAGAGTGTCTGTAATTATTGTTATGATGAGATACCATAGGGGTAATTGACTTAAGTTCTTCCTCATAGTGACTTTAGTTCCTTGGCGCGAGCCATAGGGGGAATGAGACATAAGTGCTTCCCCAGAGAGCCTTTTAGTTACTGATATGAGACTATTGGGGGAATTGATGGTGAGTTATTCCTTAGAGATTCCATGCTAAAGCTGAACCAGAGGGGTTAGACTGTGAGTACTCCTAAGAGGGTTTCTCATGTTGTTTTTCTAGAACCATAGGGGTTTAGCTATGTGTACTTCCTAGAGGGTTGCTTGTGTTTTCTAGGTAGGACCAGAGAGGATTGGCTGTGAGTACTTCTTAGAGGGTTACTTGTTTGTGATTATCTGATTACTTGATATGTGGTATTTGGATTCTTTGAAACTATTGGAATGATTACTCTTGAGTACTTCCTTGTTTACTTCTTCTTTTGATTATTGTCCTCCATATATATTCATTGACTGTTAGGAACAGATCTCTTAGTGGTTACTTACTGGGATTTAGTTTCACACCCGGTTTGGGCCATGCTTTTGGGCCCAAAAAAAATATATTGTTGCAGGTATAGATAAGGGCATGCATCCTTCTTCTTCAAGTACTTGAACTCCTTTGGAGCTGGAGAGCATGTGACCAAGCTGAGGCTTGCTATACTGAGAAGTTGTTTACTATTTTCTTTCATAGTTTGGTTTCTTACTGTATTTCAGCATTGTGTTGTGTTTGGCTGTTTTCCTAGACATATTAATCATTCATGATTATATATGTGCTCCAGCTGCTTATTACTTTTAGTCTTCCACTGTTAACTGTTGTATTCCATTATTACTACTTCGACTATTATTATCTATTTCTCTTCCACTATGTTACTCTGCCAATGAGGGCACAGTTTCCACACTATCACCCCCAAGGCCCTCACTGCTAGTTGGAAGCCTCCGGCATTAGGGGAAATTTTCTTGAGGCCATGTGACAAACCAGGTATGGGGAGCCTCTAGGAAGCTTCCGAAATCGGGACATTACAAAGTTGTATTAGAGGAATTATTTTCTTCCTGATTTACTATATGAAGCCTATAGCCAGTGATAGGAAGAAATAGGTACTCGATAATAAGTTGTGCCTATGAGTAGCTAACTCGTGTATATGGAAAGTCTAATTCACCTCATTATTGGAATTTTTCTGGTTTTTCAATCATTACAGTTGATTTAATTTCAATATTTGGGTGATTCACATGGTTTGTGCTATTATTGTTGATATTATTGAGGTTCTATTTCTATTGCAACCTGATGAGATGAGGGTATGTCATCTCATCCATCATATAGGTACTTTCTATAAATCACATGTCATGAATTCTTCCCATGCCATTTCAGGTGCATTAGCAATTGCATGTTGTTGTGATAGATGTTGTGCTAGATATGTATGTTGTTGTGATAGATTCCTTGATAGAACGCCTGCTTTCGATAGAGCATTAAATTGTGAAATTTTTGGTTGAATGAATTCCAAACTATGGTTCTTGAGGTGATATGGGCCCTCATGGATCAGAATTTGGTGGATAATTAATTTTTTCTTCTTGTATATGACATGTGTAAGATTCCAAGAATTGATTCTAGAGGAGTATGGGCCCTCACAGATTGGAATTTGGCACTTAAATGATCATTTATGTGATTTTCTAGGCTCCATAGTAGTTTCAGAGGCTTATTATTCAGAAAAACCCAGAATACACACCAGGTGTTCTTCTATTCGAAAAAAAACTATTTTTCTTAAGTACATGTCGTGTACTGTATGTACATGTTGTGCAGTCTCTAACCATGTCACTGGTTGGGTGTGTAGGGACACGGGGTTGGTAAATCCTTGGGGGAACACGCTATGTACCGGTTGTACACATCATGTTGTGTAGACTATGTGTCCACCCATGTGAATAATGACACAGATGAATTAAAAACTTAAGTTATTAATGTCGTGTCTTTCTTGAACATGCCGTGTACTGAACCCCTTTAATCTGGCCTTGTAACAAACAACACGAGTTGGTGAAATCCTTTGGAACACGTTGTGTCCGTCTAGAACACACCAAGAAGTCTGATCCATGTAACTGGTCATGTAACTAACAACATGAGTTGGTGTAGTTCGTCTAGTACACGTTGTGTCTAGAAATAACATGTTGTGTAGTCCTATTCTAAGAGAACTGTGTGGCTTAGTCATGTAAGTGATCTCGGGAAGGGAAAGAGGATTCATATACATGCCATGTGTTAGGACAACATGCCATGTATGGGGTGTTATACGACCAGTTTTGGCAGAAGTACAGGCTCATGTGAATGGATTAAGTTAACACGTCATGTTGTTAAATATTCACACCATGTACCAACGTTTTGAAAATATTGAATGTTTTCTTTTTCTTATTCCCTCCTTACGCTCCTAGTTTCCAATCCTTTTTAATCTTGATCTAAGTTGCGTGCTTGACCTTGCAGAGTCATTCCACCAAAATGTTCTCCGGTTGTACACCAGTTACAGGGCAACGATCAAACACCAGACATGGATGATCAAGGAATACCAGTAGATCCACTAGTGTAGAAAACAATTTTAACGTTACCATTTTTTACGTCAGTTATATATAATTTATGTGAAAATCATTGATACGTGGTTTTTTACGTTGGTTATTTTATAACCGATGTAAAAAATACGGATAGTAAATTTTTTATGTCGGTTATTTTAATAACCGACATCAAAAATCCTGCCCGTTCGTTTTTTTATATCGGTTATCAAATAACTGATGTAAAAAACCAAAGAGCGGAATTTTTTATTTCGGTTATTTGATAACCGATGTAAAAAATGAGGTATCTACGAATTTTTTATGTGGGTTATAAAATAACCGATGTAAAAAATGCGGCATCTGAGGCCTTTTTGACATTGGTTATCAAATAACCGATGTAAAAACCCAATCTGCTGAATTTTTCACATCAGTAATATTAGAACCGATGTAAAAAAACAACACTCTGGCAATTTTTAGGTCAGTTATAAAATAACCGACGTAAAAATTGCATTATCTTATAAATTTATAACATCAGTTATTATAATAACCAACGTTATAAATGTAATAAAAATAGTTTATAACATTGGTTACTAAATAATCGACGTTACAAAAAATTTAAAAAATTAACATGCCCGGTGGATTGTTATTTATGATTTTTCGATCGACAGACCGGTGAATCGTCTCTCTCGCACAGAAAACCCTAATTGACTCTTCGATCTCATTTCGTTAAACTCGTTTTTCCATCCTTTTTTATCATCTTTACTCTCCTCGGATCTATCATCTCCACTCACAACACTCAGGTAAGCCTCCCACGAATTTATTTCGTTCGTTTTTTTCGAATAGTCTATATTTACGTTTTGCGATTTTTTTTGTTTAAACTAGGTAAGATTCTTTAATTTCGAACCCTCTTACCTCGTTTTTCCATCATCATCTTTATTATTATAACCAGATCTATTAGATCGACTCTCAATATTCACGTAAGCCTCACCTACTTCTATTTCGTTTGTTTTTGTTTCACGGATGCCCGACATTGATGGTAATTTTAATTTTCATTGACAACTAATGATCTCATTCCCCTATATTACTGCAATTTATATGTAAATCATTGTGATACACCCATTCTGTATAACAGTGTGATTTATTTTATAAGTATATATGGTTTTTCATGGTGGAATGTTTATTTTGGGTCCTTGGTTGTTTCTATTTTGGGTATCACTTTTTGTAGTTCCATAATCTATTTACGTCTCTTATTTTCATAGACTATTATAGGTCTTCATATGATATTAAAACCCGATTCATTGGATAATAGAGCATTTTAGACCAGTAGGAGATACAGTTCATGGTTCTCATTTTAAATAATGGCATGATACCAAAACTAGTAGCTTGAGGTTAAAATCCCTAGATATGCCAAAACTAGTAGCTTGAGGTTAAAATACCATGGTTCTGGGGGGCTTTCAAGAGGTTTGGTGGTTGTCCAGGGGTTTGGGGGCTGTCCATGGGGTTGCAGACTATCCAGGGTGTCCATGGAGGTGGGGGGGGGGGCAGTCCAGGGGTGTGTGTGTGTGTGTGGGGGGGGGGGGTCCAAGGGGGTGGGGTGTCGAAGGGGGTGGGGGTTGTCCAAGGGGGTGGGTGGATGGGGGGGTTCCAAGGGGTGGGGGCCTGTCCAGAGGGTTTGGGGGGTTGTCCAGGGGGTGGGGCTGTTTAGAGGGTTGGGGGTGTCCAGGGGGTGTCCAAGGGGTGTCCAAGGGGGTAGGGGGTGGGGTGGTTTCCAAGAGGGGTGGGGGTGATTTCTAGATGGGTGGGGGCTGTCCAGTGGGTGGGGGCTATCCAGAGAGGTGGGGTTGTCCAAGGGGGTGGGGGTGGTGTTCAGAGGGTTTGAGGGGCTGTCCAGAGGGTTGGGGGTTGTCCAGGTTGTCCATGGAGGTGGGGGGGGGGGGGGGGCAGTCCAGGGGTGTGTGGGGGGGGGGGGGGGTCCAAGGGGGTGGGGGTATCGAAGGGGGTGGGGTGGGGGGCTGTCCAAGGGGTTGGGGCCTATCTAGAGGGTTTGGGGGGTTGTCTGAGGGGGTGGGGGCTATCCAGAGGGTTGGGGGTGTTCAGGGGGTGTCCAAGGGGGTAGGGGGTGGGGGTGGTGTCTAGGAGGGGTGGGGTGCTGTCTAGAGGGGTGGGGGATGTCTAGGGGGTGGGGGTTGTCCAGAGGGTTGGGGGGCTATTTAGAGGGTTGGGGGATGTCCAGGGGGTGTCCAAGGGGGTAGGGGGTGGGGGTGGTGTCTAGGAGGGGTGGGGGTGCTGTCTAGATGGGTGGGGTGTTGTCTAGAGGGGTGGGGGCTGTCTAGGGGGTGGGGGATGTCCAGGGGGTGGGGGCTATCCAGAGGGGTGCAGGCTTTCAAAGGGGGTGGTGGTTTCCAGGGGGTGTCCAATGGGGTGGGGTGGTGTTCAAAGGGTTCGGAGGGCTATCCAGAGGGTTATGGGGTGTCCATGGAGGTGGGGGGGGGGTGGGGTAGTCCAGGGGTGTGTGGGGGGGGGGGGGTCCAAGGGGGTGGTGGTGTATAGGGAGGTGGGGGCTGTCCAAGGGGGTGTGGGCCTGTACAAAGGGGTTGGGGGTTGTTCAGGGGGGGGGGGCTGTCCAGAGGGTTGGGTGGTATCTCAGGGGTTGTCCAAGGGGGTAGGATGTGGGTGGTGGTGTCGAGGAGGGGTGGGGGAGTCCAGGAGGGGTGGGGGTTGTCCAAGGGTGTGGTGATGTCTAGGGGGTGTCCAAGGGGGTGGGGGTGGTTTCTAGGGGGTGGGGGCTGTCCAAGGGGGTGGTGGTGTCCAGGGGGTGGGGGATAAGTGTTAGTTGGGATTGACTACTGCATCGTGGTTTGTGAGATTATGACATGATGATTGTATTGTTTCAGGGATATTAGTGTTGAAATATGGTTCTATTTGGTTATATATATTTTGACCAGTCATCAACTATGAGAAAATTATGGGTTATGGGGGATACCATGTCATGGTTTTCAAATATGCATAGTTATCCAGACCCAATTGTTCCGTGATGATTGGCTTTACATTGTGATTTTCTCCATTTGAGTTTTTATTTTAAATTTGATTTGATTCTTTGATTTACTCCATCTTTTCCAATTTTCTATCAACCATTGGAGTCCCCATGGTTTTCTTTGATTCAATTGAATTTAAAACTGTTATATCTAACTATATTTTCTTTTTAAAATCATATTCAAGCATATTGTTTTAAATACGCAAAGATTTGTTTTATATTTCAAAATTGTTTTACATTAAAATTATGATTTTTTTCATATAAACATATATTTGTCTTATCTTAAAAAGATGTATAATTTTGATATTTTTTATAGTTAACAATAATTCAAAATTGGATTACGGAACATCGAATGAGCAATGAATATGAGGAGGGTGTTGATTCCTTTTTAGAATTTTCTAAACAAAATGTTCCAAGTAGTGACATTATTTTCTTTCCATTCCTGAAATGTTTGAATATGAAGAAGTTGAAAAGTTGAGAGATAAAAGATCATCTGATTTGTCATGGTTTTAATCCGACTTACATCCCTTGGATTTGGCATGGTGAAACTGGACGTAATGTCACTGATGATGATGATTCACAAGATGGTAACTCTGATGGAATTGAAGAAATGATTCCTGATATTGCAGCAGAACAAATGGAGATAGAACCGACAGTTGTGCGTCTATATGGTGATGCTGAAAAAACATTATATCCTGGTTGTACAGATTTTACGGGTTTTTCGGCGGTGTTAAGATTGATTAACCAGAAGTCAAAACATGGATATAGTGACATAAGTTTTACAGAGCTTCTACAATTAATGAAAGACATTATTCTATAAGATAACAATCTTCCAGATTCACATTATAAGGCCAACAAAATATTATGCTCGATGGGATTGGGATTCAAGAAAATACATGCATGTCCGAATGACTGTATTATATATAGGAAGGAATATGAATTTCTGTCTGAGTGTCCTAAATGTGGGACATCACGGTATAAGGTGAAAGAAAAATCGTTGGCTGATGTAGATATTACAAAGATTCCTTTAAAGGTATTTTGGTATCTTCCTATAATTCATCATTTCAAACGTTTATTTTCTAATTCACATGATTCAAAAAGGTTAAGATGGCATGAAGATGAGCATTTATGTCATGGAAAAATATTTCATCCAGCTGATTTTCCATAATGGAAGAAAATTTATGAGTAGTATTCTACATTTGGAGATGAAATTAGAAATCTCAGACTAGGGTTGTGCATAGCTGGAATGAATCCATACCGAACCCTCAGTAGCACACATAATTCATGGCCTGTTTTATTGGTAATTTATAACCTCTCTCCTGAAGTTTGTATGAAGCGCAAATATTTCATGTTGAGTATAATGATCTCTGGTCCGAAGCAACCCGACAATGATATTGATGTTTACTTGTCACCGTTGATTGATGATTTGAAACTTTTATGGGCTGATGGTATTGGGGTGTATGATTTTTATAAAATGGAATATTTTCAACTGCATGCAGTGCTTTTGTTCACTATAAATGACTTCCCAGCATATGGAAATTTGTCTGGATATAGTGTCAAAGGGAATAAAGCATGTCCAATTTGTGAACAACAGACTTCATATTGTCAATTGCATCATGGTTGGAAAATAGTGTACATGGGTCATCGAATGTTTTTGCCTATGGATCACCCTTATAGAATACAAAAAAATGCATTCAATGGATAATAAGAATTTGATATTGCTTCAATACCTTTATCCCCTAATCTGTATTTTGAGATGGTGAAAAACCTTGATGTGACATTGGGAAAGAAACATAAATCTGGTAATGATAGACATATTTGGAAGAAAAGGTCAATATATTTTGAGCTACCATATTGGAGATATCATGAAGTTAAACATAATATTGATGTCAAGCACATGGAGAAGAATATCTGTGATTGTTTGGTTGGAACATTATTAGATATTAAAGGAAAAAAGTATGGGTTGAATGCAAGATTAGACTTACTATCAATGGGAATACGTTTGGAGTTAGCTCCCACTTCTAAAAGAAGACGAATATTTCTTCCCCCAGCTTGTCATACGTTATCGAAGAAGGATAAAATTATCTTTTGTCAGTGTCTTCATAATATCAAAGTGCCTCAAGGTTATTCTTCAAATGTAAAAGATTTTGTCTCCTTGAAGGACATGAAGTTGATAGGTATATCACATTGCATATTAATGAGTTGAAACAATGTCATCCAAAGAAAAAAAGAAATGTGGATTTTGAATGAGAACAACAAAACATTTTTGTCATGGTTTAAAAAGACCTTGCTTGGAAGATTAGATGTTTCAGAGACATTAAAATGGATAGTGGGTGGTCCATGTTTAAATATGATAACATGGTCCGGTTATGACATTAATGGCTATACATTTCATACAAAAACACAGGAAAACAAAAGTATAGATTATAATAGTGGTGTATTGGTGTTTGCAGAAGCAATGCATTTTTTGAGTGCTAAGGAAAAAACTCAATTTCTGCATTAAGTGCATATTATGGAGTGATTGAAGACATATGGGAGGTTGATAACTTTAAAATTAAAGTTCATGTTTTTAACTGTAAATGGTTTATCAGTAACAACAGTGTCAGACACGACGAATTTGGAATGACACTTATTAATCTGAATAGATTGGAAGACATAGTAGATTCTTTTATAATGGCAACACATGCAAAACAAATTTTCTATGTAGTAGATCAATCAGATATGTAGTGGGATATTGTTTTACAAGGGAAAAAATAATATGTTGGTGAGGATGAACTTGATGAAGATTCTGATTTATCTGAGATCCCTACTTCCATGAAAAGATTAATAGAACATAATGATGAGAAAGTTGAAGACATGGTTTGTTCTATAAGGAATGTTCATAATGAAGGAATTTGGGAAAACAATCCATTTTTACATTCCTAAAATTACAGGTAACATATGTTTATTTCTTGTTTACATTTATTTGTTCATAAAATGTTAGATATTGTAAGTTTTTTCTTAATTAAAACATGTATTAAAACAAAATAAGTATAAGTTTTAGTTTGTTTAGTTTACTTTATCATGTTTACAATTACATGAATTATATATCTATTATTTTTGTTCAGTGATAATAACTTTACCATGTTTACCAGGTTTACTAGGTTTACCATGTTTACCATGTTTACCATCTTGACCATCTTTACTATCTTTACCATTGTTTAACATGCTTACCATATTATTAATGTTTACTATTATGTAACTTAGTGAAATTTTCTTTTTTCTGATTACAGTAGTATTAAAATATTTAAATTTTTATATTTGTGAACTAATGTTTGTTTTTTTGATTTGAAGGATAATGACAAATCATTCAGTTGATCAACCACATGATTCTGGAGATGAGCATATTGGTTATACCTCCGGGGAGGAACATTCACATGATCCTCTTAATGTTCCCCAATCTTCATCATGTGCTCCTATTAAGACAAAGAGTTCAAGAGTTGGTAAATGTGGGTGCACATGTTTACCAAAATTAGCACTTGCCTGTACGCATGATCAGAGGATACTTGTTGAGTTTGATGATAATGAAATTCCTAGAGGTCCAAATGCAAAATATTTAAATAATTTTGTATGAACTCAGGCTAAGAGAAAAATAATCATTTTGTATCATGACTGGAGAAGTGTGGATAAAGAGATTATCTCTCAGTTGTGGGAGACGATTTTGGTAAGATCTTTTGCTATTTTTTGACTATTATTTAAATTTTTCTAGTATAATAATATGTTTAACCTCTTGTTCATCAGATGAAATTTGATATTCTTGACACTAGAGGATGTCAGGAATAAATGCTTATTGATGGATGTTAGGATATGGAGGGATTTAAAATCAACCCTCTCATCTGATTTCATTTTTGGTCATAGGAGTCGTGACAATCCATGTCGTATATATCCTTTTATAGATGAAGACGCATGGATAAAGTTTGTTGAAAGTAGAAGAAAATAGTCATTTTTGGTAAGGGCAATGTAAATTTTTATATGCTTTCTTATATAAATGATCTTATTAATGTTTTGTTAATGATTTCTTATTCTTAATTTACAAAAAACAAGGAAATCTCATCATAAGATCCAATATAAAAATGTATACCCTCATAGTTTATCATAGGGAGGGTATGCATTTTTGGATCAACAAATGATGGAAGAAAAAATTCAAAAACTAATATCTGAGACTTTAAGCTCTAGAGAGGTGGCCCCTCCATCCCCTCTATCTAGACATGAAAAAATGGAAGAGATCTTGGATGGGAAAAAAGGGAAATATCTTTCGGAAGAATTGATTATTGTAGCTGAGAGGATTGTAAGATATCTATTTTATTTATTTTAGTTAACTATTTTCTTCATATAATTTTAATCATTACTAAAATTTTCAATTAATTAATACCGGACTCTCTTGAGGAGTAGAGCTCACATGAGGCATTTACAGCTACTGGGAGGCAAGATATTTTATTTGTAGAATTGGGAAAGCCCGAACATCCTGGTTGTGTAAGAGGATATATGGAAAGTGTATCGGTAAGAAAAGTGTTTCCACGTACTTCAACTTATAACATTGAGGGTGTTTATAAAAAAAATAGAATCCTTTGAGTTTGAAGTTCATAATATTAATGCGACGATGGAGGAAAAGATTACAGTGTCGATACAGTTTATGTTTGCAGACATGCAATGACAATTTCGGACTGCAGCTCCCACTCCTCCACCTCCCCTTACAGACCCCGTTATTTATCCTCCACCTCCACCAGTAGCTCCCACTCCCCCACCTAGCCTATGAACCCCATTTTTTATCATACTCCTCCACCACAGCTTCCTACTTATTTCATGTTGTATGATGATGATCCATAACATCATATAGTTGCATATGGGTTGGTATATTGTATAGGAGATACAGTTCATCATAAAAAATTAGAGGTAGAGAATCAGAGGGTCACTGTAGAGAATATTATAGATAGATCATCTCGAGTACCATTACCTACAAATGAGGTGATGAAAATTGGACATAGTATTGGCCATTTTTTAATTTGGCTATCCAGACTTCTTCGACTCATTACCATAGAGGTATTAATGTTATATCTTTTTTTATTAAAGTTGTTTTATCATTTTAAAACTAATGTATTTTTATATTTATTTTTACAGGAATACTTTAAAGGTAAAGAAATACTGTATAGACAACAACAAAGACAAATTGTTATGACATCAGATACAGATTCTAGTAGTCTTGACAGATTGTCATGATATTCAAATTTTTTGGCGGGACATTGTGAGTTTCCAAGGGAAGCTTATGTTTGTGGACGTGCAATAACTGTGGGGATTATGAAAACTGATTTCATGGAGCTTGTTACTGGAGATAAGTTGGGAATCAACGTGATGCAAATTTTTTCCATTTAAGTCATAACACCTTTTCACTGTGTTATATTTATTAAAAATGTATACTTATATCTGTTTTGTATTAGGTATCTTTATAACATTTGTGAGAGGAATGAGCTGACATATGTATATGTATTCATGGACCCACAATTGATTTCCCCTGAAACATGTGCATTGGATGAGGAACAAAGAATGCTTTATATTGATGAAAGACATGAATAGAATATAGTCACACAATGTTGGATGATGCCTTTTTGTGAGAGGTATGAAACACATCTCTCTCAAAGAGTTTATTGTCTTTTAACATAAAAAACCACTAACCTTAAATTTTCTTTTATCAGTGATCATTATATGTTAGGGGTTTTTTTCCCAAGGGAGAAAACACATTATTGCATAAGCTCTGTCCATGATGATGTGTGGGAAAGTTTTATGAATATATTGGAAAAGTAAGTTTCAATTTCTCAATAGTTTTATATATTATAATGAATTTTAAATTTAACCCATTCATAGTATTTTCTAATAGGGAATGGGTCTACTCTCGAAAAAACACAAATAAAAGGAGTGAAAATATCGAATATGTAAATGCGAAGGTAAATATCAATTTATAATTTATACCTTCTGATTTATTGCATAAAAATAATATATTGAATTTACACTCATTCAAATAGAATTTTCATGAACAACAAGGCGTCATCGAATGCAGATATTATATGTTAAGATTTATGTATGAAAAAATAACAACTGGGATAGTTGTGAACTTTGACCTGGTAATATTTCCTTTTAAACTATTCCATAATATTTCAATTTTATTTATTCATTATAAACATTAACTACAAATCCTTTTCATTTTTAGCTATTTGATGACCCTCAACCATATATTGATTAAGACATCAAACACTTACAAGTGGAGTGGTCAAATTATTTTACAGGTTTGATTGAATTTTAGTTGTTTGTATTGTAAAATGTAATTTTGAATATTGTCATTGTAATTGTGTATTTTGTAGTTTTTTAGGTTGGATTTAGTTTTTTTAAGTTGATAGTGTATGTTTTGAATGTTATATATGTGAATGTTTAATTTTTCTCTACTTCTTGTTTTGGTCTACTTATGATGGTTTTTATGGTATGGATTCTGGTCTGGGGGGAAGGGGTTCCAAGGGTGTGGGAGGTGTTCAGTGGGGTGGGGGTGTCTAGGGGTGTGGGAGGGTTGTTCGGTGGGGTGGGGGTGTCCAGAAGGGTGGGGTTTCCAGGGGTGTGGGGGTTTCCAGGGGTGTGGGGGGTGTCCAGGAGGGTGGGGGTCGTCCAGGGGTTTGGGGGGTTGTCTAGGGGGTGAGGGGGAAGTTCAGGGGTGGGGGTGTCCAGGGGGTGGGGGTTGTCCAGGGGGTGGGGGTGTCCAGGGGTGAGGTGGGGGATGTCCAGTGCGGTGAGGGGGTTATGGTCTGTTTTTGGTAACTTTTTGGTCTGTTTCAGGGGTGTGGGAGGGCTATCTAGGGGTGTGGGAGTGTTGTCTAGGGGGTGGGGGTATACATAAGGGTGGGGGTTGTCCAGGGGTGTGGGGGCTATCTAGGGGGTCGGGGCGTAGTCCAGGGGTGTGGGGGGGGGGGGGGTGTCCAGGGCTGTGGTGGGGGCTGTCCAGTGGGGTGAGGGGGGCTATCCAGGGGGTGCTGGGACAGTCCAGGAGAGTGGGGGGTTGTCCAAGGTTGTTGGGGGCTGTCCAGGGTGTGGGGGCAGTCCAGGGGTGTGGGGGTGTCTAAGGGTGTGGGGGCTGTACAAGGGGGTGGAGAAGTCATGGGGTGGAGGTGTACAGGGAGTGGGGGTATATATGCGGGTGGGGGGGGGGGGGGGGGTTATCCAGGGGTGTTTGGGGCTGTCCAAGGGGTCTGGGGGGTAGTCCAGGGGTGTGGTGGGGGTTGTCTAGTGGGGTGAGGGGTGGGAGGGATGTCCTGGTGCGTGGGAGTGCTGTCCAGGGTGTGGGGGGTATAAATTAGGGTGGGGGTTGTCCCGGGGTGTTTGGGGCTGTCTAAGGGGTTGAGGGGCAGTCCAGGGGTGTGGTGGGAGCTGTCTAGTGTAGTGAGGA
The DNA here is from genome assembly GCA_963277665.1 of Viscum album. NCBI lineage: Eukaryota > Viridiplantae > Streptophyta > Magnoliopsida > Santalales > Viscaceae > Viscum > Viscum album. The sequence continues at coordinate 1,648,338,658 of OY728163.1, forward strand.
GGGGCTGTTCAGGGGTTGTGGGGGGCTGTCCAGTGGAGTAAATGCTTAATTTTCTTTGGTTCTTGTTTTGGTCTACTTCTGTTTTTTTGGTACGAATTCTTGATTTGGTTTCTGGTTGTTTCTGGGGAGAGAAGAGGACTGAATTCCATTTATAAAAAATTGTTCTTCCACAATGGTTATTTTATAACCGACGTGGAAAAAAATGGGGAAGGGTTTATCACGTCAGTTATTTGAATAACTGACGTGATAAACCATTTCCCACGCCTCTTATCAGGTCGGTTATTAAATAACTGACGTGATAAAAGTCCCCTAGACTGGTTTATCATGTCGGTTATTATATAACCGATGTGATAAACAAATTCCCAGGGGTTTATCATGTCGGTTATTAAAAAACCGACATGATAAAAATCCCCCACACTATTTTATCACGTCAGTTATATAATAACCGAAGTGATAACCCCCCCCAGTTTATCATGTCGGTTATATAATAACTGACATGATAAAGGCCTAGGAAATGTTTTATCACGTCAGTTATTATATAACCAAGATAATAAACACCCTCACATTGTTTTATCACATCGGTTATATAATAACCGACGTGATAAACCCTCCCCCTTGGTTTTTACATGTCGGTTAATTAATAACCGACGTGATAAACACCGCGATGTTATGTTTTTTAGGTCGGTTTGTAAATAACTGATGTAAAAAACAATATTTATAACGTCGTCCGTATTAACTTCGGCTAAAAATAGACGTAAAAAAGAAAAATAAACGACGTTAAAAATGTTTTCTGCACTAGTGATCCTCTTACTTGTTCTAGTCTTGGAACCGACTATCATTCCAGACACAGGTGCTGATGCATAGTTTTGAGAGGGCTTTATGAGGTTCTTGCAGACCTTCTAAGGAGTACCACATCCTGCTCCTTCTATGGAAATGTTGACGCTATTCTTTCAGTAGTAGCATCCTTCCACTTTAACTGGGGAAGGAGGAACTCATGTTTTAGAGTCATGGTTCGAATCCATGCTTTCCTTCTTTGAGCATCAGGAGATGCTTCCAGAGAGGAGGGTTAAGCTCGCTAGGTACATGCTTCGGGACTCCGCAAAGAGATGGTGGGATGTGATGTCATAGGTGAGACACTGTAAGGTTATGTCCTGGGGTGAGATCCAATATGCCTTTTATGACTACTTCTATCCAGAAACCTTGAGGACCGATCGAGCTCGAGAGTTCATCAGTATGGAGCAAGGTACTCTCTTAGCTATGGAGTACTCTTCTAGTTTCACAGAGCTATAGAACTTCATGCTTATTCCAGGAGGTGATGAGTCATTCCTAGAAAAAAAGTTTGAGGATGGTCTGAGGCATGACATCCGATCATAGGTGAACATCTTCAGGTTGACTTCCATCACTTCTATAGTCAACCAGGCATTGATCACTGAGTGCAATTTGAGGGATTTTGGAGTTGAGAGCTAGGGCGGTTCGATAGCTGGAGTTATTATCCGTTCTACTAACAGCCGAAAGCACCGTAGGGGGTCTTCACATGGTGATCCAAGGAGGCGAGATACTTTTTCTCAAAGCTTGGTGGTGTGGTACTAGTGCAGGAAGAGCGGGAATAAGAGGCCACATTACCCAAGTGACCTGTTGGAGTGCCGATCATGTGGAAAGATGGGTCACCTCCAGCATTTCTATCAGTTTTTCTCACTGGTAGCTAGCAACATGGGTTCTTCTATGACTCCACATTTAGGAGCAGCAAAACCACTTTCTCAATAGTCTGGGAACTAGAGTTCTTCCGGCCGTTCAGGCCAAGGTGGAGGTCGTGGTCGTGGTGGTCAGTTACCAGGTATTCAGTGACAACAAAGTGGATCAGATCAGAGTGGTTAAACAGGGTCACAAGGCCGCATTACATGTCAGACTTTTTTAGTGGAGCAGACCTAAAAGGAGCAGGATCCCGGACCCTCTACAGTTCAAGTTACAATCCTAGTTGCCTCATTTTTAGCTTCTTCTCTTTTTGATATGGGGGCATCCCAAAGATTTTTATCTATTACTGTTGTGGAAAGCCTTAGGCTCTATATCTTCTCTTCTGCTGATATCTTGACTCTAGACACTCTTTTAGGGACTAGAACAACTAGTGTACGTCAATGCAAGGAGTATCTTCCAGAGGTTGGTGGGTGTAACTTTTTATAGTACCTCTATGTCCTAGAGATGATAGTTTATGATGTTGTTCTTGGAATGGACTGGTTAGTTCCCTTCCAGGAATTTGTAGATTTCTATTGTCGTAGGGTGAGTTTTACATCACCAGAGGGCATATCGTTTCATTATAAGGGAGAATGGGATTTCCATGCGAGAAGAGCAGGACCCAAGCATCATTGGTTGAGAGGAGTTACAGCCTAGATTGTTAGTCTATATATGGATGACCAGGGGACTACATAGGTGGAATTTCCTTCAGTGGTGGATTGTTTCAAGGACGTCTTTCTAGAATAATTTTATGGTTTTCCTCTAGAGTGAGTGGTGGAAATTTCTATTGATATTGTGCCAAGAGTGGAACAAGTGTCTATTCCTCCTTATAGGATTGCTACACTAGAGTTTTAGGAGCTCAAGAAGCAGTTAGAGGAGTTGTAGGAAAAGGGTTTCATCCGAGCTAGTTCTTCTCCTTGGGGTTCGCCTATCCTGTTTGTGAAAAAGGAAAATGGTAACCTCAAACTTAGTTTAGATTATCGGATGTTGATCCAATTAACGGTAAAGAACCAATATCCCTTGTCGAGGATTGATTATCTATTTAATCAACTTCTAGGATCTCGGGTGTTCTCAAAGATTTAGTTGATATTCGGTTACCATCAGTTGCGCGTTAAACTATCAGATATACCTCTTACAACCTTACATAACAGGTATGGTCTATACGATTATGTGGTTATCCCGTTCAGTCTCACGAATGCACCTGCAGATTTCATGGCAATGATGAATCGAGTGTTCCATCCATACTTGGATACTTTCGTGTTAGTCTTCATGGATGATATCTTTTTGTACTCTCACACTCAACTCGACCATGCCACACATCTTGATATCATTTTGAGTACACTAAGATACCATCAGTTATTTGCTAATCTCCAAAAATGCCACTTTTGGATGGACCAAATTCACTTCTTGGGTATTGTTATCTCAGAGGCAGGAGTATCGGTAGACCCAGAGAAAGTGGGAGAAGTAGTTTCTTAGGAACAATCAAAAAATGTCTTTGATGTACGAAGATTTCTAGGCTGGATGATTACTATAGAAATTTTATACAGGACTCTTCATACTTAGTAGTGCCACTTATGGTCTTGACTAAGAAGGGTGTGAAGTACTTGTGGTCAGATTCTTGTGAGTCATCCTTTGAGGAGCTGAAAGGGAGGTTGACTTCAACATCGATACTATTTTTGGCAGATCCAAGAAAGAGCTACATTGTTAACTATGATGCTTCAGTTATTGAGCTGGGAGTAGTGCTTATGTAAGAATAAGGGGTTGTTGCATAAGGGTCTCGGCATTTGAGGCGACATGAGAGGAATTACCTGACGCATGATCTCGAGCTGGCTGCAGTAGTTCATTATTTATGCTATTGGAGACACTACATGTTGGGAGAGTATTTGTGGGTTTTACCGACCAAACAAGTCTCAAGTATATATTCACTCGACATGACAAGAATTTGAGATAGAAAAGGTGGGTTGAGTACCTTCATTCCTTTTACTTTGATCTTTCCTACATGCCTGAGAATGGAAATGCAGTGGCAGATGCGTTGAGTAGGAGGACTCAGGTACAAGCAGATCAAGAGGCTAGTAGTGAGTGGCAACTTACGGCTCTGTTCTCTAAGATGCATTTGGAGGTGCATGATAGTCAGGGGTAGAAATTTCTATCTTATATAGTTGTTACCACTACTCTTCTTGATCAAGTGTGAATGAGGCAGCTATCAGATTCAGAAGGCCTGGTCCTACAGGAAAGTGTGTCAGAAGAGGACCCTATTCCTAGATAGATAGTAGGTGAGGATGAGATATTTCATTTTCATGGGCATATATGGGTGCCAATAGACATACACGAGGAGCTGATGTGGGAATTTAATTCCTTAGTTTGGGCAGTTCATCCTGGTGTCACAAAGATGTATCATGATCTACACCGTTAGTTTTGGGGGACATGTATGAAGAGAAATTTTGCTGGGTTTTTCATGAGATGGTCCACCTATTATTAGGTGAAGGAATAACATCAGTGATAGTAGGGCTTTTTCATAAGTTACCCATTCCTGAGTGAAATGGAATGACATCTCAATGGACTTCATGATGGGTTTACTGAGGTCACCTTGAGGGAATGATGCAGTATGGATTTTCATTGACAGACTCACGATGTTTTCTCACTTCTTACTAATTAACGAGATCTTCAGTGTTGATGAGCTGCGAAGATTGTACATCTGATATATTGTACATTTACATGGAGTTCCACACTCCATTATTTTAGACAGAGACACATGTTTTACTTCTCAGATCTTCCAGGGATTACAGAAGGCCTTTGGTACATAGGTACATCTAAGTACAGCTTACGATCCCCAAACAGATGGTCAGTCCAAGCATACAATTCAGGTGCTTGAGGACATGCTTCGATCATGCATCTTGGATTTTGGAGGTTTTTGGGAGAAGCACATACCTCTAGTAGAGTTTTCCAACAATAATAGTTTTCAAGAAACTATTCAGATGGAACCTTATAAGGCTTTTTATGGTAGGCCATGCCGATCAACCTTGTGCTGGATGGAAGTAGGTGAGGTAGCTATATTGGGACCTCGACTTGTCTAGGATACCACATTGCAGATAGAGTTTATTCAGAAGAGGGTGGCTACATCACAGTCGTAAAAGAAGACTTATGTTGATCGACGGAGACATCCTTTGGAGTTCAAGGTTAAGGGTCAGGTTTTTCTACATGTCACACTCAGCTTTGAATATGGGAATATTAGGAGAGAAGGTATGATTTATTTGAGGTACATCGGGACATTCGAGGGGTTGGAGAGAGTTTGGCCGGTTTCCTATCGGTTAAAGTTACCTTAGAGGTACCAAGAAATGCATGAAGTCTTCCACATTTCTCTTCGTTGATGTTACTTCTCAGACCCATATCATGTTTTTCAACTAGAGGATGTTGAGTTAGAGGTGGATGCCTTGTTTGAGGAGCATCTTATCAGAATTTTTGATGGCAGTAAGAAAGATATCAGTGGTCGGTCTGTTCCTCTGGTACGAGTGCTATGGTAGCACAGGCGAGTATAGGATGAGACTTGGGAGAGGGAGGATGATGTACAATCACAGTGGATGAAGATTTTTGAGGATTCTTCTTCTACGTCACCTTGCTAAGGAAATTCGGGGATGAATTTATTTAAGGTGGGAAGATTGTATGAACCTGAATCTTTTTTTTTATGTATGTTTTGCTTTTTCTAGTGTTTTTAGAGAAAGAGGAGTTTCTATAAATTTTAAAAGTACATGTCGTGTACGTATATGTACACACAATGTATTCTTTTTCTACATGTATCCATGTGATAGCCATGTAACGGACGAGCACACAACCATGTGTGGTGACCTAGAGACCACCTAAGGTGGGGGTCGGTAAGGGAATGTACATGTCGTGTACTTCTAAAGTACCTTTGTGTACTCTCTTTTTCTCATTAAACTTACCAAGGTCACATCTAATTGGCATAACCATCTTCTCCTTAATTTGTCTCATTTGAGAGTGACCATATGACAATGGATCTTCTCTGAGCCCCTGATCGAGCATTCATTCTCTGAATCGACTATCGTTGATCACATTGGGATCACCTTTGTAATCTCTTACTTCTTCTAGAGCTTCGTTTCCTAATTCGACCTCTTTCTCGAGTTATACTTGTTTGAAATTTTTAGACGTTTTTGTAGATCTATGGTATTATTGCATTATTCAAGGACAGTTGTTCACATATAATGATCTTGCAACATCGTGGTAGGTGGTTTTTTCTTTTCTGTAGTTATTCTTTGAGTTATATATGAAAAAGTTCCCAATACCCTTGAACATGGTATTGTGTTTTTATGGTTTTAGCCCAATTGTGTTTCATGATATGCCTTGGTTTATTGGATATAGGTTATTTTTTGTGAATAGGTTTTAGTTTTCCATGCTATGGAGGTTTTTCCCATGATTGCATGTTTTGACTGTTTGGTATAGTTTTCCTATTATGGTGTTGTTTGTTTCCCATGCCTGGTATTTTTAGGAGGGAGATATTGTTTATCTGACATGTTGTTATGTGATAGACTAGTTTGCAATGTATTTCATGATGTTTTCTTTCTCCACTTTGCATTGATTTCTCGATTTACTTAAACAGGGATGTGGGAACCTGGTGTAGTAAACCATAGAGAGAATGGACGTAAGGGATTCTCCAGAGTGTCTGTAATTATTATTAGGATGTGAGACCATGGGGGAGTTAATGTAAGTGATTCCTCATAGTGTCTGTAGTTCCTTAACGTAGGCCACAGGGTGAATGAGACGTCAGTGCTTCCCCTGAGTTCCTTTTAGTTACTTATTCGAGACTATAGGGGGAATTGACGGTGAGTGCTTCCTCAGAGAGCCTATGAGAAAATTCAACCATAGGGTTTAGACTGTGAGTACTTCCTAGAGGGTTGGTCATGTTGTTTTTCTAGAACTAGAGGGGTTAGGCTGTGTGTACTTCCCAAAGGATTGTTTGTGTTTTCTAGGTGGGACTGAGGGGAAAGGCTGTGAGTACTTCTTAGAGGGTTACCTGTTCATGATTATCTACTTACTTGACATGTGGTATTCAAATGCTTTGAAACTGTAGTAATGTTTACTGTTGAGTAATTCCTTGTTTACTACTTATTTTATTTATTTCCTTCCATATATATTCACTAACAGTTAGGCACAGATCTCTTGGTGGTTGCCTACTGTGATTTAGTCTCTCACCATATTTGGGCCATACTTTTGGGCCCAAACAGATTATATTTTTGCATGTATAGATAAGGTAAAACACCCTTGTACATTAGGTACTTGACTGCTTTGGAGATGGAGAGAAAGTGACCAAGATGAGGCTTGCGATGCTGAGGAGTTGTTTACTGTTTTCTTTCGTACATTTGGTTAGTATTTTATTTCAGCAGTCTGACATGCTTGGCTATTTTCCTAGACATATGTATCATGCATCATTATATATGTGCTCCAGTTGCTTATTACTTTCAGTTTTATGATTTTTACTATTGTATTCCATTATTATTTCTCTCACTATTATTATCTAGTTCTCTTACCTTGTGTTACTGTACCAATGAGGTCATATTTTTTCCAATATCACACCCAAGGCCCTTGCTGCTAGTCGGCAGCCTCTGACGTTAGGGGAAATGTGCTTGAGGACATTAGACCAACCGGGTAAAGGGTGCCTCAGGGCATATTTAAGAACCGGTACGTTACAAATATATTATTAGTTATATATTTTTCTCTACAAATGGTTTAATATAATCATGGAATATTAATATGTGCAAACTATTACAAAAATAATGTGATGAAAATTTTCATTTTACTGCCCAACATTTTTTAAGAGAGAATTGAAATACTTTGTATATACATTATTCTATCACATTTTAAAGAACAAGAAGAATAAAAATGCTTATGAAAAATAATTAAAATAATATCTTACTTTTGTTATTGTTTAAGAATCATGTGTGATGTTAAAGATTATTTTTTAAATATTGTGAATTCTTGGCAATCATGTTAATCTATTAGTTTCATCAAAATCTATATTCACAAGTTGTTTTAAAATTATACATCTCATATATTTTTATATAAGCATCGATAAATTTCACTCACCCATGGTGGAGTGTCCTCTTCTCATACATTGTTGTGGATATGGATGTTCCTAATAATAGAACATGAAGTACCTATAAAATCAATCATATAATGTGTCTACATTCTACACTTAATTCTAGATATCTCCAATAAAAAGTCTTACTAGTGAAACTTTCCAAGATCTTGGAGAGAGAATTAGTGGAGTGGATTTGGGGATTAATGTTCCAAAAGACATTATATGTCATCATGTCATATTTTATCCTTTATTTATTTTCCTCTACTTACTCATATTTACGATAGAAGGGTTGCATAGCTACATTTCAAGAGGGTTTTGGATCATAATTTATATGTATATGTATATTAGATGGCACAGTACAAGAGTGGGGGTGCATTTTAGGTCTAAAAACATTGTTTTTAAACACATAATAAAGAACATAGTCTAAGATGTCTTAAACTAATACAAATCAAAATCAATACAATTGACCATATGGGTCTTTGATATGATGGTTATGATATGGTGTGATTTTATAAGTAATGTAAAACAATTTTATTTGAATTCAATAAAATTATTAGAGTAATACAAATGTAAATTATTATACCAAATGGAGAATATAATCTATTAATAAAATATGTAAGAATGAATCTTAATTGAAACAATTACAATTGAAATGTGTATGAATAGAAATAGGAAACAAAAAAATTCCCTTTCTAATAAAAATATTAGAAGAAATGTAAATTTATTACAATTATTTTATCCCAAGAGTGTGAAATCCATTCACCTATGATAAAAGGTACGTATTACCACCACTTTTGTAAGCCCTTGATATGATGATCAGCATGACTATCTTCTTATCCCCATAATCCCTCGATTAAGAATGCAATCAACGTCTCTGTCTTTCAAAAAATTAAAATCCCTTGATACAATGATCGACAGTATGTCTTTGATCCCCAGAATCCCTTGATCATTATCACAATGATCGGTCGCACAAAGAAGAAACAAAAAACATATAGAAATACAAAAAATGGAACAAGTTTTTCACTTCTTGTATCATTGAGGCTTTCAGAAAAAGAAAGATATAAGTCACAACATCTCCCTGTAGAATTGATAGAAGAAAAATTTGTATATTCTTGTTCGAATGACCTTTTATTTATAGGTCTCAGGTTCCAACAGTCATATTTTCTCCAATGGTCATATTTCTCTAAAAAACACGGAAAGACATGGACACCTAGAATTACAATAGTCAAAACAGATAGAATACACAACATCATTTTGATTGGTAAACAACCAACTCAATGACATCATTTTAAGTTAGAAAATTTTATGTGAAATGGAATTAAACAATGAGTATGAGATACAATCAATTGATATCGATGTTATGATAATATTGTAATTTATCTCAAAATTATAATACATAACTTGTTTTCTAAGATTATCATGAGAAAAAATCATATCATGATTACAATTTATAACCTGGTTAGGACTCTTAACCTGGTTATGATGAATGATATTTAAACTAGTTATGATACTTGAATACCATGAATAAAAAATAATTCAATACATAACCTAGTAATGATTCATTACTATGATACAATACTTAAACCGGTTACGATGCATAATTACGATTTGGTCCATTGCCTGGTCATAATGCACATGGTTACAATTCATGATCTAGTTATGATACAAGTAATTACGATGCATGACCTGGTTACAATATATGTGGTTATGATGTAGGTGATTACAATCCAATACTTATCATGTTTATGATTCCTAATTATAATGAAATACATAATCTGGTTATGATTCATGATTAAATTGTTATAGATATTCTAGTTATGATTCCTAATTATAATTCAATACACAATCTGATTACGATTCCTAATTATAATTCAATACATAATCTGGTTCCCATTTTGAATCAACATATAAAACAATGTGACTGGACAACATACATGATTATGAAAAGAATAAAACATATAATAAATACAATGTGGTTGATTATGACTATGAAACAACACTCATGATAAACAATCTTTGTGATTATGATATGTGTGATTTGTGATTTCCAAAAAAAATGATTTATGGGTAAGTCGAAACAGTTTTTGACCCAAAAATATCCCCCTTTTAGAATGAAAAAAACAAAACAAAAAACAATCAATAATTCCTTATCTCCCCTGATTTTAATATATCTTATGAAATTAATTGTAAATATGACTAATTCCACCCTTGTTTTGGACCAAAACACATGGGATAGTATTCTACTTACTTTTACTTGAATTTTCCATTTAATAAGGATATCATAAAAATTATTATTTTTAAAACCATTCTACCACTTTTTGATTTTCAAAAAAAGGCAATGTATTTATTTACAGTAAAATGTTAGAGAAAAAAACATGTAAAACAATAATTTTTACTTGAAAAAAAATTCATTACAACAAGAGTTAAAAAAATATTCTTTCTCGTTTTATTTTTTCAAAAGAGTAAACATCATAAGCTTTATCTTTTTGAACTCCTTTCTATCCTCTATGATTTTATTAATAGATTCTTGGTGCGCCTTCATCTTCTCTTCATGTTCAGCAATAACCAATTCATTCTTCTGGAGACTTTGTTTTAGAAGCTAGCTAATTTCATCTTGGGCATTAATCTTTACTTCGTGAGTTTTAATCCTTACTTCTTGGTTATTGAAATCATCTAACCTAAGTATATAGTCCTTATATAGGATAAAAACGTTATTTGAGAGTGGAAAAACCTCATTACTGTCATTCTCTTACATTTACTTTAAACTTTCAAGATCTTATGTGGATACTCTTTTTTAGGTACTGGGTCTTTGAAAGTATTTTTTTATTCAAATCACCAATCAAATATAGATAGATAGAGTTGAGTTTAATTAACTAGTTTACCAATTATTCATGCTTGTGCAGATGGTTCTTGAGGCTTTCATCAACATTGTAAGACAACCTCATTACCTTATGGAAAGCCTTAATGTGATCAACAACACTTTCCTTAAAAATCATGAAATCAAATTCGAAATATATAAATCATTGCATAAAATACATGGCATAGTTCATTCTATCATTATGGGAATTTGAATGAATATTTAGTCTAGATTCAACTTTTGGAATGAATGGTAACAACTTCACTAATCTATTTGAGGCATGTTCAATGTACTTAATTCCTTTCATAGTGATTATTCATTCAGAATCCATGTCCTCGGTATATTGTGGGAGATCACAAAAATGAGTTTCAGTGGCAATCACTTGTGCTTGATAATTCCAATTCATATCAGATTCTTCCACTTGTTTATCTAAAATTTTAAAAACTTTCTTGGAGGAAACCGTATAATAAGCTTTCATGGAAGACCGAGGATCTGGAGATGGAAAATTGAATGATGGAACTTCTGAAAATTCTATGGCAAGAATTCTCCTGTTCGTATATTATTTTTCTTCCACTTATATTTCTTCTTATCCATGTTCTTCTTCCCCATATTATTCTTGATTTACTTAATATTCATAATATTCTTATGCAAGATATTGTGTAGCCAATTGTTCAAAAATAGGTATCCCTTTTCCTTTCATGGATGGAAATGATTGAGTCTTAACAAATGGCTCCCTAATTTCAATTCCTGTTTTTAGTTGTTTAGCTATTCTGAGAAGACTATCAATGTCGATATCTTCAGCTTTTATCTTCTTAAATCTCTTCTTTATCTCTTCTTCTTTAATGTTTTCTTCTAACATTTATTTTAATCCCAAGGCTTCTGTATAATCCAATCCAAACCGAGGATCCCCTTATTTCCTTCCATTATTTTTTTCTCCATTCAACATAAACTTCATCAGATACAACCATTTATTTCTTTTATGGATTTGGTGTTGTAGTCTTAACTACATTTATTTTATTCAATGTTGTCTTTTATGGAATATAAGGTTTATCACTACCTTTAGTTGCTTCCTTTTCTTTATCTGCATCCGAATCATTCTCAAATGTTTTTATTCATGATTGAATCATAACTTGAGCCTCTTAATTGTATCCTTACTGATTATGGGCTCCTCAAAAAATATCAGATCTGACTTGATTGCAACATTACTCAAGCTCAAGAATTCTTTCCTAAACTTACTAATAATGGTGGGAACCATGATCAACTATGATTTTATAACATCAGATTTGAGCTTCATGGTTTTCAATAAGATGAACCCCATATGGTTGAACATTCTCATGTTTACCAAATAATTAAGGACATAGACATCTGAAACATTCAATATTTCCTTGTCAGTCTTTCATGGCACCAAAAACCCGTTCATCTATAGAGCTATAAGTATATTATATCATGATTAATGACTCACTTTTCTCTTGTCCTCATCAATCTCAAAAGGTGTTTCTTCATATTTAGACTTATCAAAAGTTCCACTATCTTTCATTAATTTATGAGAAAGACATAAATAATCTCCCTCAAATTGAACACCTATAAACGTAACTTCTTGTTTAGAGTAGGTTTTATTCTTATTATCATACAACATAAAAGAAAACTTAATATCCTTATATATCTCTATTGATTCATTAAATTTCAACACCTAATCATTATAGAAATAATCATGAATAGAATCTAGTCTTTCCACAGAAATTGATTCCCATCCTTGAAAACTTATTATTATTTTCAAACATGAATCAAAAGATTCATAAAAGTATCGGGCATATAACATTTCTCCCCAAAAGGTCATGGAAGTGAATTGTTTTGGATGTATTTTTTTAGGAAATAAAGGAGTAGACTCAGTCACGAAAGACTAACTTGAACCCTAAAGATCCTACTAATTATGAAATCTATGTAGACCTCTGATTACAAAAACTATGGTTGGAATTGATTTAATACCATGATGCCTATTTATAGACAAACTGATCTTGAGATCAAAATAGATGAGATCGATGTGTGTAGGTTTTTTAAAGGAAATTGACAGCCACGATTAGATCTAAAAGATCCAATGGCCAAGAATGGTTGATAACTCTTGATGTTTTCTTTAAAAGAAACATGTATTCAGATTGAAATCAATTTGAAAATAAAAAAATTGAGAAACTATAATTGAAACAACCAAAATAAGGCTTAAGAAATTGCACCTATTGGGGTGTTGGGGTTTATGTATTGGTTTCAATATATTGTTCTTATGAAAACAATAAAAACAATAAAAACATTGTAAAACGGATAAAAATTCTAAAACTCATAAAATGAAATAGACTGATACTGATTATTTAGAACTAATAGACTAACCTGCAACTGATAGTCTAGTACCAACAAAGTAATCAATCACTGCTAATATCGTACCGATAAAGTATTTCAGTATCGAAAGTTTAGTATAAATAAAGTATCATAACACCAATAGTATAATCTAGTACCGATAATTATGAAACCAAAACATGCAACAGATAAAGTCATGAAACCGATAAAACAAATACCGACAAAATGAAAAACTAAAGAGTAAAATTGATTATAGTTAATATAATTATAGTGAAACTGATTTACAGTAAAACTGATTCATGTAAAACTGATTCATTCTAAATTGATATATATATATATATAAATAATAAGTACAACCGATAAAATAAAAAACCTAAACGGTAAAACTGGAAAAATTATGTATACTCCCCATTTGAAAAGGAGTAACTTAATGTAAGGAGATGGATTAAACAACAAATTGATGTGAATTATTACTTTACAGTGATCAATCCTTGTTTCTGTTTAATGTATATAAATCTATTTGAAGAAAATTGTTTTGTTAAAATATCAAAAAGTTTTTCTTGCATTCTGATGAATTATAAAACAATATCTTTTTTTGTGTGTGATCACAAAGAAGTGATTCCTATTATCTATGTGTTTTGAACGTGAGTGATGTCTGAGGTTTTACTAAGAGAAATGTCAATAGTATTATCACATAGTATTAGAATTTTTGAAAAACTCATGCCATAGTCAGTGAGTGTGTGTTGCATCAACAATACAAGAGTACAACAACTTCCAGCGGCTATATATTCAACTTTGGTAGTTAAAAATGCTACTGAGTGTTGTTTCTGGAAAGACCAAGAAACCAAATAATCTCCCAATAAATGACATATTCCAGATGTACATTTTCAATCCATTTTACAACCACTAATGTCAGAATTAGAAAAGATTTTGAAAACAAAATCATTTCAAGAAGAATAGAATAGTCCTAAATCTATAGCTCGCTTTATGTATTAAAAAATTATTTTCACTAATTTTAAATGAGGTTATTTTATATTAGATTGGTATCTTGCACATAATAACAATGAAAAAATTGGATGACTAACTATCAATTATAAAAAACTTTTTATCATACCACTAAAAGTGGTTTGATCCACTGGTTTCCCAACTTCATTAAGATCAAGGGTATTTGAGTTACCGATTGGGGTGCCAATAATTTTTGAGTAAGTTGATGATATTATTATGTTGAGATATATTGGTTCCTTATCATTTTAGAGTTATTTTAGAACCTATATAACTAATTTTAACTCACCCATCATACTCATTTCAAAATCATATTTTAATAGATTCACAAAATAATAAGTTTAGGATTGCTGAGTTGATCCGAATATAATGTCATCAGCATAGATTTGAACTATCATAACATTTTGGTTTTCCATTTTTATACCAAGATTTGGGTTTTTAGTACCTTTTTCATAATTGTTTTGTAAATGAAATCAAGTGAGTCTACCATACCATGCTCTAGGGGATTGTTTAAGGCCATACAAAGATTTGGTATGTTTAAAAACATGATGAGGGTGTTTTGAATCTATGAAACCAGGAGGTTTTTCAACCAAAACATCTTCTTGTACAAATACATTAAGAAAAGAACATTTTACATCCAACTAAAAAAGTTTGAAATTGAAGTATGCTCCAAAAGCTAATACATTTTGAATAGATTCACATCTAGTTACCAGAGAATAGGTTTCCTCATAGTCTATTCCCACTTGTTGATTATAGCCCTTAGCAACAAGTCATACTTTATTTCTTATAATAACTCCATTTCCATCACATTTGTTACTGAAAAATCATCTTATAAAAATTATAATTATTTCTTTATGTCATTGAACTAGGGTCCATACTTGATTCCTTTCAAATTCATTTAGTTCATCTTGCATTGCTTCAATACAATCTTCATCACCTTAGGCCCCATTAGATGTTTTGGGTTCAAATTAAGATTGAAAATAAATATGTTCAATTTCATTTCTCAAGGAATTTTTGGTTCTTTCTGGTTGATTTACATCACCGAAGATATTATCACAGGGATGATTTTTAAGAAACAGTTGATTTGGGATTTGTAAAACCTAATCCTCAACATAAGATATAAAGACTTCTGGATTAATTGTTTCATAAACATTTTCTTGAGTATTTCCCTTTTCAATAGAGTGTCCAACCAAAGGTTAATAATCCGTTTGTGAGAATACCTCATTTGATGTAGGTAAGGATTTTTTAAAAACAAAGGGGTCAGTTTCATTAAATTTGACATGCACTATTTTCTCAATAGTAAAATAGTTTTTGTTAAAAACTCTATAAAACTTGGAAGTTTTGGAATAACCTAGAAAGATTCTATTATCGGATTTGGGTGCAAATTTATGTAAATTCCCTTTTTCATTCAATATTAATACTTTTAATCCAAACACTCTGATGTAAGAAACATTAGGTATTTGTCCAATCCACAATTCATAGGGTGTTTTATAAAGAAGACGTCTATTTAAAACATGATTTATATTATAACATGAAGTATTAATAGCTTCATCCTAGAAATTCTTAGTAATTGAGTATTCACTCCACATAGTTGTTGTCATTTCTAGAATAATACAATTTCTTCTCTCAACAACGACATTTTTTTGAGTGCTTCTTGGGGTATAAAATATGTGGGTAATACCTTTATTACTACAAAAGGTTTCAAATTACCAATTTTGAAATTCACCACCATGATCACTATCAATAGTTATCAATTGTAGGTTTTTCTCATTTTTAACTTGGGCTCTAAATGTTTTGAAATAGAAAAAGGCATCAGATTTATTTTCTAGAAGATAGACCCATGTGATTCTGGTGTAGTCTTCAACTAAAACAAATACACACTACTTGAATCCAATGCTTCCAATTTGTGTATGAATGAAAAGATCCTTGTTCACTAACTGTAATGCATTATAATTAAAAACATAATTGATAGATTTAAATCTAGTTTTATGTTTCTTTCCATGTTGAAAACAGTCAAAACCTTTTGAAGAATCATACATTAGATTTGGTAGATCCATAACAATTATTTTTTAGTGTTTAAAAAGTTTCCTAAGATTACAATGTCCTGACCATCTATACCATAACCCAGATTAGTTTTACATTTTACTTAAGTAAGGTAGGTATTGGATCATATGGTCATCTAAGTTATTTTTTTATATATTCCCTTACCTATGTGGAGAAATAATGAATTCATCCTTGTAATTGTGAAATAAACATTTATCATTCCTAAAAATCATAAGGTAACCATCACCATATAATTGAATTCTAGTTGTAAGGTCTTTCTTAATACTTTTGATAGGAAAAAACTTTGAAACTAAATCTTTTCCTAAAAGAACAATATTACCTATAACAATGATCTTTCCCTAAGAATTATCTCTGAAGGTTACTCTTCCACCTATCATTTCAATAATATTTTCAAAAAAATATTTCTTTCCAGTCATCTGTTGAGAACAACCACTATACAATTATGAAATGTTCTTATTGTTGGTATAATTCTTGTTTCCTTGAGAGGGAAACAATTTGTTTTCAGAACCCAAACTTGTATGGATCTAGAAATTTTAGATAAAATAATTTTAGGAATCCGCAATCATTTTTCAAAATGGGATTTATGAAATCCTACAGATTGAGTTTTATTAAGAGAAAAATTTCTTTCCTAATTCCCACCACATTGGCATTTAGTGAAGAAAGAATCATTCTGAGGAACAAAATAGTTATAACTAAAAATTGGTTTTGAGTGAGTGTAACCAATCCCAGAACTACTCCTTAGAGGAAAAGTTTGGGAATATATTTTTTCAAATTATTTCATTACATTAGTGAAAGTATAGTGATTATATTATCATTCTCAATGTAAATTGCTTGGGAATTATTTTTAGTAAAAACATTTTTCATTAAATAATGTTTTTCAAAGTCCTTAAGAAGTTTACCCTTCTTAGAACATACTTACATAATGGTTTTTGAAATATTTTTAAAATAAGAAGTTTTCTTATCAATATATTTTGAAAGATCTAACAATTCTTTTGTATGAAAAGATATTATAGAATTATAATTTATCAATTTTATTCTAGATTTTAGAGTTTTCATTCTCAATTAATTTAGAAAATCTGGATACTTCTTCAAAAAATGGTTAATTGTCCTCTTCTAAGGAAGATTCTTCATCTAAAGAGTAATAATGTTTCTCATCCGAGAAATTTTCATTTAAATATTCATTTGTAATCGGTTTAGCATTGTGTGCCTTATCGATAAAACAATTATTCTCAATAGGTAGTCTGGTTATGATTCTTATATTCATCTGACTAGAAGATTCATATTCTGAGGATTCTTCTAACGAATCACCACCACTTGAAGTCCAAGTATCATTTTCTTTCAAGAAGTTCTTAGTCTTTGTCTTGTAATCCTTTTTATAGATTCTTTTAGAATGTTTATACTTCCTATCATTTCTTTTTAGTAAAGGACTATCTAGCCTACTATGACTTTCTCTCTTAAAATCATAATATGTTACTTTTGAGTCTTCTGGTCCTTCATATCTTTTTTTTGAATCTGTATTGAAAGTATTTAGTTCCAATAATCATGTTCATTTTTTGAGAAATATTGGATAACTCATTCTTGAATAGCCACTATCACTTGATTCTGATATAACAATAGTTTTATTATCTTTGGATTTAGTTATCCAATTAAGTGTCTTAGCTTTAGATGTAGTAGTAAAAGCTATAATCCCATTACCATTATTATTCTTATTTAAATCAAAATCTGTTTTCATTATAGTCTCACACTAAAGAAGAGTTCCAAATAACTCATCAAGTGTAATTTGAGTAACTTTTCTGTTTTCATTAATATATTTCCTTTTAGATTCCTATTCATTTGGAATTATATCAATTATCTTGTCCACAAATGATTCATCATCAAGAACCTTTTCACCCATATATTTTAGACTATTGACGATTGTTATAAATCTTTGCTGAACGTTTCATAATGGTTCTCCATAATGAAAAATAATCCTATGATATTCTGCTCGAATCATTCGTCTTCATGTTTCTATAACTTTGGATGTACTGAAATGTATGACTTCTAATTTCTTCTAGATACAATTGGTTGCTTCACATGATAATATATGACTATATATTTTCATGGTCATGGAACACCACAATCTATTATATTCCTTGTTGTTTAATTGATATTCTTGTTTATCTTGGTTAGTGAAGGTACTGATTTCCTCGTCTAGGATTTTTTATTCTCTAGTAAGCATGAAAAAATTACTACTCCATTATTAATAAAAATTTTCTTCATTCAATCTCTCTCGTACTCATAATAATTCCCCATAAAAAATAGGTGCTCTAGTTTGATTCAAATTGTCAATTGATCCAATATTCATTCCTACCATCTTATAAAAAAATTCATTTCTACTCCACATGATAGTATAATAAGTAGTTATAAACAAAATATTGGTAAAATAAATGAAATTGAGTTAAAAATAAATAAATCATGTAAAACAAAGAAGTGGAAACATTCTTTGATACCAATTTTTGGATCATAATATAGATTTATTTGTATATTAGATGGCACAATAAAAGAGGGGGTTAATTGTAGGTTTAAAATCAATGTATTTAAACACTTAAAAGTGAACTTAGTTTAAGAGGTATTGAACTAATACAACTCATAACCAATAAAATTAACAATATTGGTCATGGATCTGATGGTTATGATATGGTGTAATACTATAGGTAATGTAAAAAAATTTATTTGAATTGAATATAGTGATCAGTGTAATACAAATGAAAATTACTCTACCATATAGCGTAATGAATCTCTTAATAAAATATTTAAGAATGAATTTTAATTGAAATAATTAGAATTGAAATGAATATAAACATAAAGAGGAAAAAATACAAATCCCTTTCTAATACAAATAGCTGTGAAAATGTAAAAGTATTACAAATATTTTTTCCCAAAGAGTATGGTATCCTTTCACATATGATAAAAGTTCTGTCTCACCATCACCATGTTAAGCCCTCGATTCAATTATCGGAATGATTGTCTTCCAATTCCCAGAATCCCTCAATTAAGAAGGTAATCAACACCTCTGTCTTTCAAGAAATTGAAATCCCTCGATACGATGATCATCAGTATGTCTTTGTATCCCTAGAACCCCTTGATAATTATCACAATTATCAGTCACACAAAGAAGAAAGAAAGAACTTATAGAAATAAAAGAACATGGAACGAGCTGTTGAATTCTTGTATCTTCAAGGATTTCACACGATACAAGAGAGATGTCAAATCATCTCTCTCTAGAATATGATAGAAGAAAAAGTTGTATATTCTGGTTTGAATAACCACTTATTTATAGGTCTCAGGTTCCAATGGTCATATTTTATCTAACGGTCATGTTCCTTCCAAAAAACTCAAAGGGACTTGGACACATGCCATTACAAAGGTCCAAACAAACTGAATGCACAAAATAGTTTTCATTAGAAAACAACCAACTCAAAAACATAATTTTATGTTAGAAACTAGTAAGTACAAAGGAATGAAACAATGAATATGAGATACATTAAATCAGTATTGAAGTTATGATAAGAGTGTAATGTATTTTAAAATTAAAATACATAACTGGTTTTCTTGGATTATCATCATAACAATGCATAACATGATTACAATTTATAATCTGGTTACGATTAATAACATGGTTACGATCCCCAATATTTAAACTGATTATGATACTTTAATACAATGCATAAACTATAATACAATACATAACCTGTTAACAATTCATGACTACAATATAATACATAACCTGGTTTTGATGCATAATTATGATCTGGTACTTAGCCTGGTCATAATGCACATGGTTATGATGCATGATCTAGTTATGATTCATGTGATTATGATGCGTGACCTGGTTATGATATATGTGGTTATGATGCAGGTGATTACGATCTGGTACTTATCCTGGTTACAATTCTTAATTATAATGCAATACATAATCTAGTTACGATTCCTAATTATAATGCAATACATAATCTGGTTACAATTCATGATTATAATTCATTACACAATCTAGTTATTATTCTTAATTATAATGGAATACATAATCTGGTACCGATTTTGAAACAACATATAAAATAATGTGAGTGAAAAACATACATGATTATGGTAAGAATACATCATATAATAAAGACAATGTGAGAGATTATGATTGTGAAACAAAACACTTGATTAACAATATATTTTATTATGATATGTGTGATTTGTGATTTCCAAAATTAACGATTGATGTTAATGTCAAAAAATGTTTTGACTTAGTAGAGGGATGTTTTGATTTTTTTTTAGGATTTTTTAAAAGGACACAATTCAACCCCTCTAATTCTTTCATCGTCGTTATTCTGACACCAAACCTTTATGTTTATATTGATTTTGATTTATCTAACACATGTAAGGGAATGGTGGTGTAGGGTAGTGGTGGGATTTTTCTTCAATAAGGTGTGGGAGACTAGAGGTGATGTTTGGTCACATGGTTTTGGGTTTCAATATAACTTGTTTACTTTTATTTTTTAATTGATCTTGCTACTTGTTTTTCCTAATGGTTATATATTTCAAACTATTATCTTTTTATGAAATAAAAATATTTCATTTATCTTTATCTCTTGGTTTCATGACCTTTGTCAAAATAACATTCCCAAAGGTAGTTCTTGGTTCTTGGGTACTTTTTAAAATCTCATGGGGATCAAGAACATCATTTAGGTCAGGTCAATACTTATTTTGGTTGTGGATGGTTGGGTAATATGGATTGTTTCTTGAATGACTCATTCAAAGGAAAGTTTGATTATTTTTTTGGTGGTATATATTTTGTGATGTATTGGTAGAAATGAGATATGAATGTCGGGACATAAGGTGATGAGATTTGAGTTACCATGAGTTGCTGAGAAATGTGTCACTTAGGATTCAAATTCATCGAATCTGAGCCTTTTATTTTCTATGGATTGTGGTAATTCTGGTTGAATTCAATTATTTTAAATTAGAATTTATTCATGTATCTCATGTTATTATGTTTATTTATCTATAGATGTGCAGTAATATTCCCCCCAAAATAAAAACAGTGATTCTGTGAGAGGTAACTGGTAATGAAACATGGTAGGGAAATCATCCTACTGATTATAATTTTATCGAAGTAGTTGTGAACATTTTCCAACTATGGACCAAGGTGTTGAACCTTTCTATATTCATGCTAGAGTGGTAGAACCACTAAGGAAAAAAGATAGGAATCAAAATCAAGATTTTATTAATCATAAACCACCATCATTATAAAGTAAAAAAATGAACCTCATGAGGTGAATTACTGGTTAGGGGATATTAATATTCTTTTTGAATTCATTTAGACTCGTTTTTAGTAAGTGTGAGGTGTGTCTCATTCCAACATGAATGTCTGATCACAATATGGTGAAATTGGGTTTTATTAGCTATAAAACATGCGGGATTTGAGTGTAAAGACATTTAGACCATTTTAATAGATCAATTCAACCTATAGTCTATGAAAATTGAAAAATCCATAGAGTGTAACACCATTGAGAAATGGAATTAGATAGCTACTGAGTATGACAATCATTTTTTTAAGATTGCACAATTTTATTTTGAGGATGTGTATAATGAGAAGACAAAGGATTAGTGGTTTTTAATGGATTATTGATCTAATATCTAGTATCAATTATTTATGGTAAAGATAACCATAGATGATGAGGTGGTTAATAGGGTGGGGATTGAAGAGATTGAAATGTGGGAATGTTTGAGCTAAGTGAAATACCTTTTTTACACTAGTGATAATTATTATTGTTAATTCATGGAAAAAGAACGTGAATTGAGTTTCATAGGGGAATTTTTTTTTATTTCTTATCCTAAGTAACTATTGGGTCCACTGTTAGTGGATAGTTGTTTGAAATATTACTAGTGCAGCCAAAAAAGGCACATGAAGCTCATTTTTCTTATGCCTCTAAATGTTTAAAACTCGTGTGGCTGTTGTAGTTACTGGTAAAAATTATGCTAAGATCTATTTGTCCTCACTTTATCATAGATATTTAAGAACCTAAAGGATCTATGGTGTAGTTATATGCTTTGAAGACTACAAGGTTACATCCAAAAGCATATGGGATGAAGCAGTTACACATAGTGGAAGAGTATCTAATGGATGTTAATGTGGATCCTCTGATTGTAGGAGATGATGTTTATATAGATTCTAATTTAGAGAATTATTTATTTTTAATGGGTGTCTATCAATATTTCATGCTGACTCATATGGACATATTAAAAAAATATCCAACTAAACTCACTTCAAGAAAAAGTGTTTTAGTGTTGGTTTTTCACAGCAGTTTTCAAAACCACTGCTAAAATTTTATCTATAAAAAATTTTGTTGTAGTTTTGAAAACCGCCGTGAAAAAACATCCGTTAAATATTTTAAAAATATTTTTTATAATTTTTTTAATATTTCTTAAAAAAAGTAAACATTTTTTTGGAGCGGTTTGTTGAAAACCGCTGCAAAATTGAATAATTTTTTTTAAAAATATTTATTTATTAATTATTATACTTTATTATTTAATTACAATAAAATATATTTTATTATTTATAATTTTATTTATTTATAATGAATCAGTTGGTAAATATTATTAATTATTAGTTAATAATATTTTTAATCTGAAAACAATTCTTCAATAAGTTAAAAATATACTTCAACATGAAATGACTGTAACTTCTGATTCGAAGGTCCATTTCAGCTCCACAACCAATCAAATCGAAGCATATCAAATGAGATAAAACTAATTGATATTTTAATCATGTTATAATAAATGGATAAAATATATTCAAATTTCAGTAGTCAAAAATCAAACTCGAACTTCAAACAGTCAAAAAGTTTAATCCGGGTGTATGTTTGGGCACTACTATATATCAAATCAAACCTATGACAAGTTCTACACCATTTAGGTTTTCCACCAACTATTTCATTATTGTAGGTCTTTTTATTCTGCCAAAAAGGACCAGAAGACCTCTGAAACATAGGCTTTAGTTGCAGACCCCAATTTTTTAAAAATTCAAACGGTAATAACCTTCGATTCAGGTGTTCGTTCGACATGTACCATATATCATATCGATGATCATTTCATGATCTTTGATTTGACTTGTTATGTAGAAAAAGGATTCTTGGATCTGAATTTATGGTCATTTCAATGTTTTTAAGGATTTCAGAGGTTCTTAACGTTTCATGATTTATATAACTAATTGTTTTTTCATTATTATTTTTATTTGTTATTATTTATTTAGTTTTTATTTACTATTTATTTATTTATTAATTTATAAATTAGTAATTAATTAATTAATTTATATTTATTTATATATTATTTATTATTTACTTATCTATTATTCATTTATTATTTATTTATTTTTTTATTTATCAATTTACTTATTAATAAATTCATTTATTTATATATTTATTTAATATTTAATAAGTATTTATTTATTTATTATTCAGTTCTAATGTACACAATAATTATTAATTTATTACTAATTTATTAATTAACTATTAATTAATTAATTATTATTTGTTTATTATTCATTTATTCTTTATTTATTCTTTATTCATTATAAATTTATTAATTAATTAATATTTATTTATTATTTACTAAATGTTGAATATTGAATACTAAATATTAAATATTAATTTTTAATTTTTAATTAATAATTATTAAATATTAATTATGAATTATGAATTGTTAGTTATTATTATTTATTATTATTTATTTATTTATTTATTTATTCTTTATTCTTTATTCTTTATTTTTTTATTCATTATTCATTATTAATCCATTTTTAATTTATAGTGTATTAATTTATTATTAGTCTATTATTCATTTATTATTGATTAATTTATTTTTTGTTTATTTATTCAAAGTTCATCATTTATTAATTATTAGTTATTTATACATTAATAATTTCTTAATAATTTGATAATTATTTATAAATCATTAATTATTAATTATTAAATATTAATTATTAATTCTTAAATATCAATTATTAATGAATAGTTATTAATAATTATTAGTTATTAATTATTAATTATTATTATTTATTACTTGTTAGTTATTATTTATTATTTACTATTTAATATTTATTTTTTATTATTTTTTTTATTATTGATTATTTATTAATTTATCTATTTATTATTTACTAATTTTTTATTTATTTATCATGCATTAAATTATTTTTTAGTTAATATATTTTTTATACACTACTTATATATTATAAATTATATATTATGTGTTATATATTATGTATTATGTATTATGTACTGTTTATTGTATATTTCATATTAAATATTATATATTATATATTATATATAATATATTATGTATTATGTATTACATATTGTATATTATATATTATGTATTATATATTACATATTATATATTACATATTATATATTATATATTACATATTGCATATTAGATATTATATCTTATGTATTATGTATTATATATTATCTATTATATATTATATATTATATAATATATTTTATATATTATGTATTATGTATTATGTATTATGTATTATATATTATCAATTATCAATTATATATTATATGTTATATGTTATATATTATATGTTATTTTTCATATATTATATATTATATATTATATATATTATATATATTATGTTATATATTATATATTATGTATTATATTATATATTATATATTATATTATATATTTATTATTTATTATTTTTTAATTAATAGTTAGTTTTTATTATTTACATGTTACTACTTACTATTTTCTACTTACTATTTACTATTTACTATTTACTATTTACTATTTATTATTTAATATTTTTTATTTACTATTTATTTCTATAATATATATTGATTTATTTATTATTCATTTATATTCTATTTATTAATTAGTAATTTGTAATTAGTAATTATTAATTATTAATTATTAATTATTGATTATTGATTAATCGTTATTGACTAATAATTATTGATTAATCGTAATTGATTAATAATTATTGATTAATAATTATTTACTGCTTATCTATTTGTTATGTATTATTTGTTTTTCCAATTTATATATATAAATACAAGTATATTAAATTCGATTTATTGACCACATGAAGAGTCTGATGGAGTGGTAAAGTGTTTAGAGAATAAGCAAGAGGTAAGGGGTTCAAATCTTACCCAACGTAGAATTTCAATATATGGCATGAGCATGTGCATAAACATGGACTTGTGCATGGGGAAATACTTGATAATGGTAAAATAAAATAAATAAATTACAAAAATAAATAAATTATGAGAAAAATAAAAAAGAATATATTAATAAATAAGTAATTTATGAAAATGAATAAATTAGAAAATAAATTAAGAATAAAAGTAAAAATAAATAAATAAATAAATAAATAAGTAAATAAAATTTAAAAAATTAAGAAAATATAAAAAATGAAAAACTATTTTGCAATAGTTTAAATCTTCACTGAATCATTATCCGACAATTTTAGAAAACTGCAGCTAATTATTTCTCGACACGCGATTTAGCGGTGGTTTTGGAAAACCGTCACAGAACGATTTTGTGGCAGTTTAAACTATCGCTAAATACAAATTTTGGCATAGTGACACATGTCATTAATTATGGAATTTCTGAATACTTTGGAAAAGAATGAGTAGAGTTTTTGATGCCCCTCATGAAATTTATTTTTGAGTGACATAGAGAAGGTTTGGGATTTCTTGGTTTCTGACTTACACCTCTTCCATGTTAAAATCAAAATGGATAGGTTAATATATCACAAGTATCTGATCGATCAGTATCATCATTTGGTGTCTTTTATATCCCCCAATGGGAACCCCCACATGTTTTAAGCTGAGTTGGACCAAAGGTCTACTCGGGTAGGACATACTTTTTCAGATGATGGTAATTTGATATATTTTTATATGTTTCAATTTAGACAAGAATCTTCACTGGCATATTCCTCCAGTTTTTAATGAGTATCTTGAAGTTTTTTCCTAATATTTTTCATGTTATTCTCCAATGAGGGGGTGAAGTTATCAATTTTCATAGTCTCGGGAACCAAACTTATTTTGATCTCATCATAACACATGGTGTTGGTTGAGTTTAAAGAGATAAAAATCAATTTTGATGATTTGGTATCAGAGGTCATTATACACCCAAGCGTGACACCATGGGTAACTAATTTTCTTTTAACCAACAATGCTAATGAAACTCTTTATTTTCTCATTTATTAGCAGAATCTCAATCAGGTAATGATTAAAAAAATACCCCTTATTGTATATTAATGATCTTATTTGATTGGTTGAAAGGGGAAAATCAGTTTTATAAAATTTATGTTTGATCTAGTTGTCACAGACTTAGAATCAAGGAATCAAATATTCTGAAGACTACTTTTAGAAGAATGGATGGCCATTTTGAGTACCTTATGTTTTCATTTGGTATAACTAATTATCATTTTGTCTCTATTAAAATAATGAACCATATTTTCCACCAATATATTCAAAAAAAATTAATGGTTTTTCTTGATGATGTCTTGGTTCACTCAATGACCAAGGGATATCATATGATTCACCTGAGACATGTTTTGGGAATCCTAATAAATCACCACCTACATGTAAAACTATCAAAATTACAATTCTTTATTCAATAATTTACGTTCATGGGACATGTGATCTCATAAAAATATCTATCATTTGATCCTAAAATGTTGATGGATTCCAGGCCATGATAATAACCATGAAATTTCATTAATATTCACAACTTCCTTGGTTTGGTAGAAAATTATCAGTAGTTCATAATGGATATCTCCAATAATACTTCTCCATTTATTTCTCCCACCTAGAATATGAGAAATATCTTATTGGATTTAATGTGACAGGAATTCATAGATGAGATAAAATTTAATTTTTCCTCAACACTGATTATGAATCTACCAGAAGACACACAAGACTGTAGGGTCTATTATGATAATTTGATCTCAAGTTTCGATGGTTTACATTTCCAATGAGATCTTATAGTGTCTTATGGATCATGTCATCTTAAACCTCGTGAGAAAAAGTATCCCACTCATGATTTTAACATTAATCTATTGTGAATAACCTTAAAAGATAGCATTACTATCATTTTGGGTAAAGAATTATCATTTACTCCAATAAAAATTTATTCGATTATATATTTTCTCTAAAATATTTGATCTTTCAGCAGGGATGATGGGTGAAATATATATATTCATTCGAAATTGATATTTCATATACTCCATGAAATGGTAATGTAGTTACTAAATCTCTTAATAGGATGTTGAATTCTTAGGTAGTAAAGAAGGGAAAGGTGGAATGGAACATGATGAGAATATTTTTTCATATGCACCTAGGATCAGGGAGGAAGGATTTGGTAATGTTAAGTTCAGTTTTCAAAAGACATCAACACTCATTGATATAATTCTATAATAATAATAAAAGTATAATGATTTCTATAAATTCAAGTATTATTTGTATGTTGGGGAGACCCTCTATGATTTGTATCTGTCCAAGGAAGGTATCATTTTCCTCAAAAATTGGTTTTTTGTTCCATCAACTACAAGGAAGGCTATTTTGAGATATTTAAATCATTAATTCTGGGTAGTCAACCCTGGTACCACAAGGATCGTTTATGACATGGGGTTTAAATTCTGGTATCCTTTTATGAAATGGAATATAGCTTACTTTGTGTCTCAATGTTACACATGCCAATAGATATCGTTTAGCACCAAAAGTTAGTAGGTTTGATTTAAACACTCTTCATCCCAACAAGGATACTGAATGAGATTTCAATTGATTTAATTACAATTTTGACTCAATATCATTGAGGTAGGAAATCTATTTAAGTGGTGATTGATCATTTGACCAAGTTGTCACATTTCATACTAATTGATAACACAAATAGTAAAAGACATAGAAAAGTTGTATATGAAAGAGATCAACAGGTTGTATGAGAATCCAATGGAAATTATCTTAAAAAAGGACCCTATCTTTACCTCATATTTTTTTAAGGGACTCCATGAGGCAATGGAAGCTCAAGTCGAGTTGATTATGACATATCATCCCTAGATGGATGGGAATATGAAAAGAGATAATCAATTTTTTCAACTGTCTTAGACTTTAATGGTTATTAGTATAGCCATGTGGGTATCATTGAGTTTTATTATAATAATTGTTTCCAATATTATATCATAAATGAACTTATGAATATTTATATGTATGGATTTGAAACTCACCTATTTTTTGGTCCTAGATTGGTGAAGTATCTTTATTGGTACTGATCTTGGTTCATTAAATAATAATAAAGTTTTAGATTATTCTTCATCATTTGGTGACGGCTCAAAGTTGGTACAACTCTCAGTTTGGACATCGAAATAATCCTTTATAGTATTCATTCATTTACTAGGTGTTCTTGAACATCTCACCCTTGTTGGGTTACTGGATGCTTTAAAAATAAGAAAGTATCACTCCCTGATATATGGGACCATTTGAGATCATTAAACAGCTTAGAAAGGTAGATTATCACATTGATTTAACAACATAGTTATCTTCTATCCACAATGTTACCCATTTTTTTCCAAATCAATAAGTATCATCTTAACTTATCACATGATATGATTTTGGAAGACCCTAATACAGAACCTGATATGTCTTTGACTAAACAACTCTCTTGAGTTTTTGATTCTTAGGAGATGGTTGTATTTGATATGTAACATCCATTGGATCTAGTTATGTGAAAAAATACATTAGACTCACATTATACGTGAAAGTGGAATTCTAATGTGAGGGAAATGTGGCCTCATTTGATTGTGGACAAACCTAATTTGACTTAGATTTATTATGGTAGAATGAAAAATGGGTGGTATACTTATCACATCATGATGTTTCATTTAGGTACTTACATCCTTTTATTTTGACCACCTTTCATTTGAATATTTTATTTAGTCATTTTAGGTGACTTTTGTATGTTTTTATTGTTTTTTGGACTTTTGAATGATTTTTTCATGGTTACAAAAAACCATGCTAGTCTTCCTATGAAACTGTACATCTTATGTTATATCTCTAGAGGAGGGTGCGTGGATAAAAACATTGTTAGTCTAAACCAAGTGGATTTTTCCTCAACTATATATACATAAGATAGAGGGGATACTCATGGTTGGTGTATGGTTTATAAATCTATATGAACAAACTATTAATATCCACTAATATCCTAGAAAAGGGTGCATGGTTAGTGGATAGTTTGAAAAACTATGCATCCAAACCATGCCATGTGTATTATTTATTATGTTTTTTATTTTATTTTATAACAAAAAACTCATTTTCTTGACTCATTCTTATTCTGGTGGAATATTATCTCAACCTAGGATACTGCAATTTAAGATTTCAGAGATTTCTTACCTCCCTATGATCAATTTCTATGGATCTTTGGGTGTTGTATCAATTTTTTCAATGGTATGTTCCCATTAATGGTCATTCAACATTATTCATCTAGAATCACTCTTCTTGAATTGGACAACACCCTATATGAGGTATTTTTATTCTAGATATATGTTTTATGACATGATATAATGGGACATCTTATATATCCATCGTGGAATATGGTTATTTTTTCTGGAACATCATTGATCATTATTAATTATTCAGTAATAATTGTGGTGAATGATGTCAAACTATCTACCATTATTATATAAATGATGAATTAATTATTCTAATTTTTATAGTTTATATATTGGGTTTCTTTCTTATCTTCTTTAACCCTAGATTATTCATTGCTTGTGGATCTCATGAGAGTGTTTAAATTAAAAGTGTTTTTAGTGGTAGTTGATTTCATGATTTACCAATAGTCTAACAGAACATACTTTCTTGTTCTTTGAACATGGTTTCAAAAATAGTTGGAAATAATGATTTATGGATTTATATTATAAATGAGTTTTCAAATAGAATTTCATGAAATTAGATTTTTTTGGATAAAATGCATTTTTTCGAATTTTTTTTGAAAATATATTTATCCCATAGTTTTTTTAATATAAATGGATTTAAATCATCATTTTTATGACGTAAATGATAAATTTCCCAATAAACTAATTTTATATGGTAAACTCAAATGTGAGCGGCGATGAGATAGGGATCCACTCTTGAGGAAGAATTAGTCCCACCTAGATGTGATTTATTATTGTAATGTGTGATTGAGGATACCAAGTTAGGGAAAGGATACTCTATTGGGAGTGAAATATATCTACAATACATATACTTCTAGGGTAATTTACACAATATGTGTCCTATATATCATGATAATGAGATGATAGTTTTCATTGACATAGAACTTTTGATACTTATCGGATAGTTTTCTCTAGTAATTATATTTGAAATTAATTTTTGAAAAGCTTGCAGGAATACTTTGAAAAAACAAAGTTATTTTTATGATTTTATAAATTGGGAAAAATATTATTTATACAAGTTTTGTATTAAATAGTATAAAAAATATCTCAATCTTTATCTTTATTTACTTTAGTATAATTGGATTACATTATAATGTATTCTTATGAACCACATGGAGGTATCCTAGTGGATCTTTTAATAACAACCAATATAAACCTTTGGTTTTATATATATCTTGTTTTATCTAAATATAGTATGGTAAAATTGTCATTGGGTAGTGGTAGTCTTGTTCATTAGTAAGGTGTAGGAGTCTGGAGGTGATTCCATGTCACATGGGTTTGGGTTTTCATAGATCTTATATAATTTAGTTGTTTTATGGATCTTGGTACTTGTTTTAGCGGATGGATATATATTTTCACACATTTACTACTTTTGGAATACCAATATTTCATTTGTCTTTATCACCTTATTTTTAGTTCTTTGGGGTAAATTTTTTTAAAGGTAATTAATAATGCCTAGGTTCTTATCGCTAGCCTATAAGGATCGATAATGCCCTTTAGGAAACATCAAGACTTGGTCTGGTCACATATAGTTGATTAGTCTTTGTGTGTTCATGGAATAATAGGTTGCGAAGAGTAATATTAAGAATAAAATATTAATAAGGGGGTAATAATTACTTCAGGAGTTTGATTTTTACATTAAAAATATCCCTAGAAATATAGGTATTAAGATAACTAATGGTAAAAAGAGTCATAAGTAAGTTGGATATGGTTTAAGGTGGGAATAAATGGTATAGTCTAAATAACTTATTTTAAGGGATATGTGTGGTATGAAGTTTAGGATGTGTCTCTCTTTTATAAGTGAAGATAATGGAACTTTTCGGAACACCCTTTACTTTTCACTGATATCATTGAATAATTCCAGGGATAATGAATCAAAACATTCAAAATAATGTATTGTGGGGTGTACTTGTGTTGATAAATCCTCAAACAATAATTTACACGTGTTTTTTAAAAATTAGTTAGTTATTTACCAATATTTGTTTTTACATTTCCCCCTTTTTGGGTTTAACCTTGATAACATGTTTTTAATAAAGTAATTTAAAATTTATTAAAAATATTAGGTAACAAATATTACCAAATTTGGGTGTTATAAAACTAAATTTAGTCTATATTTTACCTAATTAAACTTCTAAATATGAAAAAACTTACTTTTAAATTAAAACTTATAATATATAGAAAAATAGTTTTCTGTAGAAAAACAATATTTTCCCAATTTACTATTCCAACCCATATTTAGTATTGATCTCTAAATGAATGATTGTTTTTATATTGATATATATTATTAAAAAAGTTATTGTAATCATTATTGGTAAGTTAATAATTTATTTTATTACATAAAAATCACACAATATTAATAAAATAATTATTTGATAAAAATAGTTTTATGATTATTTCAGTAATTAAATTTAATCATAGAAATATTATTTTTATGACTAATGAAGAAATTTATAATATTAGAAAATTTGTAAAATTTTATATGAAATATGAAATCCTTCCAATTAAATTATACTCATAGAATTGAAAAAAAATTAATATACACGCATAAAATTGGTTGTTTTAGATTGAAATATATCATTTTACAAAATGATAAACATGGGTTTTATAAATACAACATATATTTTTCAAATTATTTATTTTAAATTATAAATATATTTATATATTTTAAAGAAAAAATGTTTCAAAAACATTTAATTCATTCATTTTTTATGATAATGTTATAAAATTGATGGTACTAGAAAAATCGGTATTTTTATACTATCCAAATGGAAATCAATTATTTCAGAAAAGTAATAAAATTTCTGTTAAGATAATTGTGATATATGAAATTTAAAAATTATGTTTATTTTTTCATTTTCATAGAGTTAAATAAATTCATTACTAAGCTCTCTTTAGTGTTCACATTGTATGATAGTTTCAAGATGCAATGTTTACCTACTATAGTGGGGTATTGGGAATTACAATATTATACCTGGGTCACTCATTACATAGGTAACATTGGTGGTACACTATAAATTTGACTTAAATCACATTAAATTCATACATCCCAAATGAAATAATACAAAAAAATCATACACATTCCCCCTCCAACACACCCTATTAATGGATGATCCCCCAATACAAACTGCATTAAAAGAATCAAAAATCATTTAATAATTTATACATGATTACAAGAAGACAAAATGGGTAATAAAATTTATAAAATATGGTGTAAAAATCAATAATTAAAATCTAACATTTATACAAGACTGTAAATGGTCCTTTACCTTGAAATTGAGGAGCACATCTTTGTAAGTTTGTTTTCAAATAAACATTAGAAAAATGAAGTGTAAATCCAAGGGAACTCCCCAAATCACCAAAGCATATTTTCTATCAAATCAATGAAATAACTAAAATATCACATCAATCAACAAATAAAATTTTTAAAACAAAGATAACAATTTTTTCAAAATAAGGATGATCCTTTTTAAAATAATGGAAGACCTTTTAAAACACGGAACCCCCTTTAAATAAAAGAACAACCCACTTTATAAATCAAACATGGAAAAAAACATACAAAAAATCCTTTCTCCTGATGAAACCAACCAATTTAAATTTATCAAAATCATAAAATGGATAAAAACCACATGAATATACAGTGTCAATTAACTATGATATTAATCAATTTTTAAGTGGGAAGAATCCACACAAGAGTGGAAAATAATTTAAAAACCCATCTAAATATCATATATGTCATTAATTTTGTTTAAAAACTATTTTAAATTTGAAGAATACTTGGAAATCTGTAATGAAAAGAAATTGAATGGATCCCACAAAATTAGTAAAAATCATGTCACTTTTAACAGAAACCACAAAATTAGATCTCTTAATATGGCTCACAAAACATATAAATAAAACCCCTGAAAGTAATAACCTCATACATATAATCCATCCCAACATATCCACTAGGGATAGGAAAGATAGAATAAATTAGTGGAAACTTAGATGATAAGGAATGACAATCCTTAAACATTTCATCTAGTGAATAACCACTAAGAAACCATCAGAAATCCACATTTGAGGGGCATTCTAAGAGGATGAAATCCACTTGGAGGTTTCTAGGTTGGGGGAAATGAAATGGGGAAGAAAAAGGAGAGCCCATAAAATAATCATTAAAAGAAAAAAGTACAAAAAATCAAGAAAACCTCATGGTTTAATCACACATTTCACCAAAACATGAAGTTACCATGTGATGTTCACTGTCTAAAATTTTAAATGTCCCATTTTTTCTATAATAATATTTCCAAAAATTGGTGCCTAATTATGAATCTCTAAAAAACATTGTAATTTTCAAAATTTCACCTCAAGAGACCCCAATATCAAGGGATAAATCAACCTGATAAACATAAATAATAAAAGTAGATTTCAGGATGTCACATCCCCTTCGAAAATACCGTTTATGTATCAATATGGATTTATTTATAAAAACATTGCATTTATCATTTTGTTTCTTTATAAATATACACTTAGTTCCAATTACATTCTTCCATGTTGGTCTTGGAACTAAATTATAGGTATCATTCTTTTCAATCTAATAAAACTAATCATTCTTAGTCATTAATCACTGATTATATTCAATAGCATCAACAACTGATTATGGTTCAAATAGTGGTATAATTCTTTTTTAAGTGAATTTTAGATTTATTCATGTTTATACTCATGTATCCTAATCTACAATGATGTTTTTTATTTTAAACTACTTTTTCACCATGTTGTTTTTTTATTGAGTATTTAGATTTTTTTAATAATCATTTGTATATTCTAATTCAACACTACAACTATCTGGTTCATCTCTAATTTCATCTTCACTGACTTTTATATTTTTTTTATCATTTTGTTTTCATTTTTTATGTTCTTAATCATATTAATCACTCATAAAGGGTTCCAATTATATAATAACTAAATAAAATATGTTTACTATATTGAATAGTTTTTTATTCTAGTATTTGTATCCTCTACCATTAGAAAGGTAACTTATAAAAAATACTTCTCTTGTTTTCATCAAAATTACCAATATTGTAATTCTTTATTTTGAATAAACATTGAGTGAAAAATATTTTGAAAATATTTCACATTTATTTTTCTCTTGTACCACGTCTTATAATTAGTCATGTTTGATTAAATTATTAATAAACCCATGTTATTGTATGATTCCTTTTTTTCAATTACATCCCTCATTTAATTTTTTTATTTGAGCCTTGGTGGATGAGTCTTGTTCCAATATCAAGATCCCTTTTGGGGAAAATAACCTAAATTTCTAGGATTTTTTTTGAATTAATGATTTCAGGCTCTAAATATACTACATTGGTTTATGGGTATTTTCAATATTTTTGATGGATTCGAATGTGGTTTGGGTTCTTTTAATGGAATATTGGTGATTTTTTTTCTATAATTAAATTACATGTCATTTAATTATGTTACATGATGTGTAACAATTTTCAGACACAATCCATAATCCAGGTTTGTGACGTGAAATGAATACATGTCATGAAATAATTACATGTCTGGTAATGTTCGGGTAGTGTTTAAAATTACCCAAGGCAACACATTTTTTGGATTATCAATCTAAAAATAAATACATGATGTGTAACTTAATTACACATCATGTAATTTCCAAAAAAAATTGTAAAAGGTTTCTTATGTGAGTTTGATCTCATTCCCTCATGTGTAACTTCCTCCTCTCGACCTTGGGGAAGATTCCTTATGATTTTTGAGCACTTATCTTGATTTTGGGAACCCCGATCACACACCCGGTCCATAGTAAGTGGTTTTGGCTAGGTTTTTCCTAATCTCCCATTCTCCCGTATCTATTTCTATGAAATATCTTGATTATGATCACTACTTTTTTATCTTGATCGGTTTTGATTTAGGATCCATCTAGTAATCATCCACTCCATCTTCCTCGTGAGAATTTTCAATAGAAAGCATTGTTTGATCATTAGATAAAGTTTGTGGGTCCAAACCTTAATTATATGGTTTGGTAATTGTCAAGTTTGTGAAATATTAAAAATTTGTGAAAACATTGTCATTCACTAAGTAAATTAAACAATTAATTGCATTATTCCTTGGAATACCTATAGATCTAATTGGTTATAGACCTAGATTGTGGATACCATTAGGGTGAGAGAAACCATGATTATAAATGACCTAATTAATGGATTAATGTGTGTTTAACATGATATGGGATTTAGGAGACAATATTATATAGATTCACCTTGTCCTGGCCTGATTATTAATGTGACTAAAAAGTTATTGGTTTAAGATGAAATGAAAAATTAAATTTTTAATTGAATGATAAATGGTAATTTTATTAAGTAACCATCGAACTTGATGATGTGATACTGTGATATACTTATTTACATGATTTTTTTTGTTTTCTATGTTTTAATTTTTATATAGGTAATTGGACCAGTTCACATACTACAATTCTTATATACTAGGTTATACCATGAGACATGCTAAAATTCTTATATACCAGGTCATGCCCTGAGACATTCTAGAATTATTATATTGAGGGATATTCCCACTGACATAAATTAAAATACTCTTTTATAGGGCTTGGCCCTAATATAGACTAAAATGTTCATATATTTGGCTTGTCAATAATTAAGTGTTATAATTATTATATAGTGGGTTTGAACCAGTTTTGTGAGATTAATACCTTAGTTATAAGGTTATATTTTACTATATCTCTATGGTTATGGTTGACATGGTTTTAGGACATGCTCATAGACATTATGACATGATGTTGAGGAAGGGTATGTTTTTTATAGTAATATGGTTATTATTTTCATCGTTGGGAGTCATTCTTAGAGATATCCTAACATGGTGTCTAAGTAGATTATTGTGGTTGTTGATTTAATTGTTTAATAAATTGATAGACTAGTTTATTGAATAATTTCATGAACTTTTCATCATACTAGTTATTTTTAGACATAGGGGTGTCGAATGAATGAGTTATACTCACACCCTACTTAGGAAGAAATTTGTAACCTCAGCATATTACATGGATGAATGATTGGTCAAGGTAAAGGGACTTTTCTGTTGATTTTTTCTTGCTGGATGGGCTAGAGTATGGATACGGGACGGAAATTGGTTTCAGAACATGGGTATTTTTATTATTATATTCTTTTATACTGTATTACTTCTAGCATAAAATTTATTTACATTCCATACCAAAATTAACTTATTCATTTATTATTTATTTCATTACTTAGTTAGATTTTTTTTATTGGGTTTTCCACTGTATTGTATTGTTTCCACTTCTTCTACACTCTAAAATTAATTTATTTTTGTTATATGATTATTCCATAATGTTGTAAATTTATAAACAGGGGGTATATTCTCCCCAATATACATATTACACCCCAGATAATAGTTTTAATTCAATTGTGTATTGGGATGAATTCTTGAGTTCTCGTGACCAACCCATTGAAGCCACATGAGAGAGTACTAGATAATGGTATGTTACAAACTGGTATCAGAGAACACTAGGTTTATTTTCTATTTCATTACTATTTTGGGAAGGTATAAAATAGACTAGTGTGTATCATGAATTATTAAGGAGATTTTTCATGGGAGTATTTAACCCATGTATGGTGGAAAATCTAAGTCCCCAGAAGTGGATTGTTGTTTATATTTTTTTATTACAACTGATGTTATTTCACCTCGTGGGATTCATATGTTGTGTGAGGCTATTATTTCATAATTTTATTAGTTATTTAGATTTATACTCATGTCCTGGTATGGAATTTCATGAGTCTGCATGAATAATGATAGGCACATGGGGATATAGATTGCAATACATTCTTCTTGATGGATACATATCTATCGCATGCAATATATACTTGATTGTTTTAACTGTGAAATGAGACAACTATTATATCTGATAAATGATATAAAAACTGTTATTCCATACTAAAATAGTTGTAATGCCTGATTTAAGAGACCAAGAGTCAGCAGTTCTTTATTATTGTCACCTATTAAGGTTGACCCTATTGTTATAGCTAGTTTTCTGAATCTGTTTATATTTTAGAGAAAATTTTTCCCCAATATCTTTGAGTTGATCATCATGAGAGTTGAAATTAGCATGATCCCAACATAGGTGAATCATAACTTCATATATTTCCTGAAGATAATATGGATTTTTAGCTTCGTAACCACTTTTTTATTGTTATGTAATCCATAAAAAGTGATATTATTCACATCGTTCCTTAAATATACGAGATAATGAGAGAGAGAAAGCTACATCATCTACCTATGTTCACTGAGGAGAGAGGCCCTTATACAGTTGAGTTTAGTATTGAGTCCATCTAGATAATGTTTAAGAATCTTGAGACATCCACACATATGAGGGTGATTCTTGCTACATATATGATTTTTGGTCCTAGAAAGAATCAGTGGGATGTTTTGAAGAATTATGGGAAACAAGATGAGTTTTATTGGAAGGAATTCGATATGAATTTCCAAATCCATTCATGTGCTGATTTGATGGGGGATGAGAAGGCTTGTGATTTCATCAACCTAACAGAAGTGGCCTTATCATTATTAGAGTATGTTGAACATTTCATAGATATACAATTGTTTCGAACATCTTTTAATGCTACTGGGATATCGAGGGTGATTCATTTTTTATGGGATTTTCAGTGAGATCAAATTGTAGTTGAATGTGTTTTTTCTGTGTAGTTTTCAGATGTGTTGAATTATGTACTCATCACAAAAGGGTATTTAAGATAGTCCATAAGTAGTGGTTTGGCTATTTTTTTGGGGAAAACTATAACAACTTCTTCTTTTGTAAATAAGCATCATTAAGAAATTTTTTACCAAGGAAACAGTGGTCAGAGTAGTTAGGGAAATGGGAAACCATATCATGATGGTGTTTTTTGTAGTTTTATTAGTGTGGAATGATGGTATACAAAAAAAATTAGTGTCCATACCCCACTTTGAAGTGTCACTATTTTAGCATATTAGGCCACCTACAGAGATTTTATAGGGGAATGCTATAGTAGAGTAGTTGCAGGGGATCAAGATAGGTATTTTATTTTAGAAAGGACTCAGCTACTTCTTAGTAGAAAATATCTAGAGTTCCATATGACGTTATAGTCAAGGTAGGGAATGTGTTACCCCAGTAAAGGAATGGATGTGTCAGGAAAAGGGAATAACATAGGGGAGTCATGCTGGAGCCTAGGGAATAGGGGTTGGTCAGTTGTATATTGTGAAGAGTACTCTAGCTATTTGTGTAAAGACCCGTAAATTTCAAGAATTTTTTTTCTTAAATTCGTTGGGATTTTACGAGTATGTAGTTTCTGACGGAACCTGATTCTGAGGCCCGGTGTGCCCGAAATCAATTTCCGAAGTTTAGCTCGAGTACGTTCAGTAAAAAAATGAGCGAGTTTTTCTATCTTTTGAACCGGTGCTCGGAATCGAAATCCGAGGGCTTCGATGAGTTTGCAGCGCCGATGATTGCTTAAGGGGACCTTTACCGTAGTTTCATTTTAAGCGAGTTTGGAATTAATTTTTGGGGGAAATAGTTTAATATAAATAAAATTGGTGGCATAATTTTATTTTTATGGTTGGTGGATAATTTCTCCCAATGGGAGTTGAAGGTGGGGCCCACACCCACATATCCTCCCATGAGAGGATATTTTGTGGGGTGGGGCCCACACGTGACATAAACCCTTGATTGTCCCCAAACCTTTTAAACCCCCCCTCCCCCCATTAAAATCTTTGTGTTTATTGTTGGAAAACTCAATGTATTTAATTGGGTAACTCCTCCTGTCCCCA
The DNA here is from genome assembly GCA_963277665.1 of Viscum album. NCBI lineage: Eukaryota > Viridiplantae > Streptophyta > Magnoliopsida > Santalales > Viscaceae > Viscum > Viscum album. The sequence goes on from OY728163.1 coordinate 1,648,378,039, forward strand.
CTCTCCCACTTTAATTCATGCCAACACACACTTAATCAATTAATTGAATTAAGTGTTTGAAATTTGGAAATTTGAATGCATGGCATGATTTAATAAAATAAGATAAGACTTATTTTATTTTGGTGGTTGGCTTGTTATGTAAGGATTTTGGGAGAGAGCCTTTGTGTGAAGAAAGAAAGAAGCTCCTCCTTCGTTGAAGAACGTCATCCTCTTCAATGAAGAACGAATCGGTGACCCTGGTTTCCCCATCAACTTCTTCCTCCATGAAAAGGGAGGAGACATCGATGCGGGAGCTCTCCGATGATGGGCAATAATATTATTCTCTCCGTGATAAAAGAGGAGACGTCATTTCCTCGTGTGCATGACGATTATGACGGAAACGACTCCATCATCCGCGACGCTTGACAACCGCGAACTAATTTACGAGGTAGGGGTTAATTCTTTTGTTCGAGTTTATATATCGTTCTTCATTGACTAAATATTGGCCACTTGATATCGTCATAACGGGAGGAGATTGGATAGCACAAACACGGCCGGTTCTCCTCCCCTTTTTCTGGTTGATCATCGTTGAGGTTTGAGGCGAAGCCGGCGCGGTGTCGTTGCACCGCGAGGGATGAAGAGGACCGCGGCCGGAGCGGGCCGTGGCGGTGGTGAGCGGCGTTGTTGTGCCGCACTGGTGAGATGAGCCGCAACCTTAGGCTGTAGTGGACCAGGCAGGGGCGGCCGGCCAACCGGCCGCCAGCGTCTCCATGAGGCGGGACCGAGAAGGGGTCCCACGACAGCTCACAACCGACCAGGCACAAAGGCCGACCGTTACCATGAAAACTGGGGGGGGGGGGGGGGGGTGTAACCCCCCCCCCCCAACCCCCCCGACCAGCATTTAGGGCGGACCCCACTGGGTCCGCCATTTCCAGGAAAAGGGGGCACGCCCCTCGCGCCCCGCTCGGCCTGCGCCGAGCCGCAGACAGCTTCTGAGCCGGGCCGCAGGCTGCACGAGCTGGGCCGGCCGCGCCAGCCGGGCCGCGCCGCGCCCAGCCGCGGGACAGGTCGTGCCAGCCGCGCCAGACCGAGCGCACCCACTGGCCGGGCCATGCCAGCAGGGTCGGGCTGCACCCAATCGTGCCGGACCCAGACCCTGGTCGGGTCGACTCGGTTCGGGCAGACCCAGGGGGTATTGGGCCGGGTCGGACCTGGCCCAGACCCCCTTATTTTCGGACCAGGTTTGTTCAAATGCCCATATCTTGTGCTACGGAACTCCGATCTATACAAAGTCAGTTGTGTAGGGATACTTTGATCGAGACGGTCGTTTTGGTATATTACACTAGAGGTTTTAGCAAAGTTTGGGTATGACCGGGTTGGTTCGAACCCAAAGCCAACCGGGCCCTTGGAGTAGAAACACTTATAACTTAAGAACCGGACGTACGGATGGCGTGCTGTCAATTACGTTGAATTCATCTTATTGAAACATTTATTTTGGATTACTCCACTTGAGGTTTGGAAATAGCTGGAGTACGATCGGGTTAGTTTTAGCTTAAAAACCAACCAGGTCCCTCGGACGGAAAAACCAATATCTCTCAGACCGGGCGTCCGATTGATGCGCCATCTGTCACATTGAGTTCCTTTTGACAAGACAGATATTTGGGATACATCTTCTCTGGACTTTGTGATAGTTGATGTAATGCCCTATTGGCTCGTGGAGCAGACCCTCTCAGAAAGGAGCATGCTATTTGCGGGAACACTAGAGTTGGCTGCGACTGCGACGATGATGATGACTATACTTGGATCCTACGTGGGTTCGGCAGCGAGGAAGACTGTATTTGGATCCTCCGTGGGTTCAGCAGCGATGACGACTATACTTGGATCCTACGTGTGTTCAGCAACTATGGTTACTGTACTAGGATCCTACGTGGGTTCGGCAATGACAACCTCTATACTTGGATCCTACGTGGGTTCGGCAGGGGAGATGATTCAGAGGCTACATCTATCATCTCCACCCCTCTTTGGCAGTAGTATACCTCTGTGAGCTGAGTCCTGATTTTCAGTCAATATCATCGATATGATTGACTTGCCTTCCTGTGTGGATTGGGTTGTGCTTTCCTGTGTGGAATGGGTTGTACTTGGGCTCGTGATTTGAAGCCGAACTGGAACTGATGACTTAGGTATATGTATGGGAATATAACTAAGTAGAGTTAGTTGATATTTAATGTTTGTATTTTTACTTTGTGGTTTATCCTTTGTGGATTCTAGGAGACCTTTGGGGGTCTCAGGGTCCCTACTGAGTATCATATACTCACCCCTGCATGGGCTATGCCCGCACTACGTTGTGTTGGTTGTAGGCGACAGACAGCGCTGATCATGGTTGAGGCTTGTGGAGCGGGACGGTACCCGGTGGTGGACTATTAGGCGGGACGTACACGAAGCGGATGGCCGGACCCGAGGAGCTGAGGAGACTATATGTACCCACCCTTCAGGTGGGATAGCCGGAGGATGACTCAGTGGTTGCTGATTTACTTTACTGCTGCTGTTCTTTCTTTTCAGTTGTACTATACTTTCAGTTTGGTTTGTATTATGGCCCATTTACTTTTTATCACATAATTTTGTACTCAGTTTAATTAGTGTTTACTTCAGCTTGTGTACTCTGTTGTATTTGTTTACTTATATAAAGTAAATTCCTTCCCTTTTATCGGGATTTACACCTTTGGTGCTAGTTTCTAGCCTCTGGCCTATGGAAGGCGGGCTTGGGGTAGTCACGACATGGGCCCTGAGGATGGGTCGTGACAAATAGGTATCAGAGGAGTCGGTTCTACCGCAGAACTTGGGACTCTGATAATTTCTTTCTGTGAAGAAATAGTGTTAAGACTATTGAGTGTGGTTATCAGTCCAGGGAGTCCAGTGTTGGTGCAGCGGCTGACGTATCCATACACCAGGACCCTGACTTCTGATTTCCGACTTAGTGCACAAAAACATTGATTGCATGTGTGTTCAAAAGTTTTCTTTGTGATTACTTTGTGTCGGCTCACCAGGTATACTTTTTTAACCATGATGCACCTATTTCTTTTTAGGATGGCCCCATGATGACATCCAGCTAGGGTTCCAAGCTTTGTGTGAGATGGCAGCCTACCGAGCGACGAGGCCTCTGTGCAGGGACCCATTACAGCGGAGGCACCAGCAGTACCTATACCCGCTGGGCCACCGATACCCCCAGCCCTAGCAGCGGATAATGCACGCCGCCTGAGTGCGCTACACGAGTTTCAGCGACAGAGGCCGCCCAGGTTCCACAGAGAGATGGACCCTCAGGCAGCTGAGGATTGGCTGGAGGCTGTTGTCCGAGTCTTCAGATTTGTAGGGACACCAGCTGACCTTATCGTGATCCTTGAGGCGAGTCTCTTGCACGTAACAGCAGGTAGATGGTGGAGCTTGTTGCTCCAGGTGCACGACAAGGCATCTCTACTTTGGACGGACTTCGACAGCCTCTTCCGCTCGGAGTTTGTTTCAGCCACCCTCCGTGCGGGGCGCATCTAGGAGTTACTACAGCTGCAGCAGGTTAGCATGACAATAGCCCAGTACTCGGCGAGATTTACAGACCTCTCGCGCTATTCTACGGACATGGTACGGGACCCATTCTTCTGGGCCCAGACCTTCGAGCAGGGACTGAGGCATGAGATCAGGGCTTTGATGATCTCCCTCAGCATTCCGACACAGGCAGGAGTACTGGAGCAAGCCTTACTTATAGATATCTTCCTTCCTAAGCCTATACCACCAGTGAGTCCTACCGTAGGGTGACACCTGGTGGAGTCTTCTACAGCAGGCAGTAGACAGATGTCGTAGAGGTCCAAGCAAACCAGGCCATCAGGTGGGTGATCTCAGGATACTAGTTCGGAGGTGCAGGGCACACGCAGCAGAGCCGGTCATACGAGAGGCAGTTAGTGTTATGCATGCGGAGGGCAGGGCCACATGGCTCGTGACTGCCCGACACACCATGTAGAGGAGCAGAAGACGGTTGAGGGACCACCCAGGCAGAGGCAGAGGTTCAACTGTGGTGGTCCGTAGGGAGAAGGCGGATAAGGAAGAGGAGCTATCCGAGTAGCAGGTTGTGGGTGACGCTTTGAGTATTTACCACTACCACCACCATGAGGTCCACCCCGACCATAGGGATCTGGAAGACAGAGGTAGGCTCAACTTCAGGCAGTGGAGGCTGACGACCAAGACGCACCTGAGATGATTTGAGGTACTTTCTGTGTCTACTCCAGCCTTGCTGCAATTCTTATAGACATACGATCGAGTCATTATTTCATTTCCACTGCCCTTGATCAGAGCTCAGAGATTCTGACAGAGTCGTTGGCTCGATCTTTATGGCTAGAGACTCCTACGGGAGAAGACTCGATGATTAGGCACTGGTGTCGGCAGTGTGAACGTACTCTAGGTGGCGAGAGCTTCGGCTAGGATCTTCTTGTAGCGGCATTGAGGCCTTACGATGTCATCTTGGGCATAGATTGGTTATCTACAGTCTATGCTCAGATCGACTGTATTAGGTGCAAAGTGCAGTGTGTCCACACAGATGGGAGCAGGTCCACCTTCACCAGTGAGAAGGGAGCCTTTGCAGCACAGGATGGACTTACGCAGAGGAGAGGGCAGCCGATCACACATCAGTTGGCTAGTCTCATCCTAGGAGCAGTTGATGTGCGGAGTCCGAGTTTTCCTTTTGTGGTGGATCAGTATGCGGACGTTTTTCCTGACGATGTTCCAGGACTACCTCCATGTAGAGAGGTAGAACTTTATATTTACATGTACCTAGGGACAACCCCGATTTCTACTCCAGCATATCGGATGGCTCCTACTGAGATTTGTGAGCTGCGGGAACAGTTGGAGGACTTGTAGGGAAAGGGATTCATCTGACCCAGTGTTTCTCCCTAGGTTTCTCCCATTTTATTTGCCAAGAAGGAGGATGGGAGATTACGACTATGCGTCGACTACCGTCGCCTGACTCAGGTGACCGTAAAGAACAAGTATCAACTTCCGAGGATTGACAACCTCTTTGATCAGCTCAAGGGAGCATGATGGTTCCTGAAGATAGACCTCAGGTCAGGCTATCATCATCTCAGAGTTTGAGATGAGGATGTGTAGAAGACGCCCTTCAGGTGTCGGTATGGCCACTTTGAGTTCTTGGTTATGCCATTCGGCGTAACCAACGCTCCAGCAGTGTTCACGAGTCTCATGAACAGGATATTCCAGCCTTACCTCGATCAATTTGTCATAGTCTTCATCAACGACATATTTATTTACTCGACTACTGAGGAGGATCATGCCTACCACTTCCGGGTTGTACTGGACACACTCCGAGAGCACCAGATTTATGGTAAGCTCTCGAAGTTTCAGTTCTGGATTCAAGAGGTCCACTTCTTGGGACACGTCATCTCTGAGCCGGGAGTTACAGTGGATCCTATGAAGATCGAGGCAGTACTAGCTTGGGATGCCTCTACGTTCAGAATATCGGACGGCTTCATGGTGTTCCATCATCTATCGTCTTCGATCGAGATGTTCAGTTTACTTCCCGGCATTGGAAGGGGTTGCAGGAGGCTTTTGGAACTCAACTATGCCTGAGCACCACATTTCATTCTCAGAAGGATGGCCAGATAGAGAGGACCATTTAGACTCTCAAGGAAATTCTCTGTTCATGTGTTCTCGACTTTGGTCTCAGCTGGGAGGATCACTTACCCTTGGTGGAGTTTGCGTAAAACAACCGCTACCACTCCACCATCAGGATGGCACCATATGAGGTATTGTACGACCGACCTTGCAGATCACCTCTATGTTGGACTGACCCTAGGGAGTCAGCACTCGTAGGACCATAGATGCTCCAGGCCACGACGAAGAAGGTGCAGATCATCCAGGAGCAGATGATGATTGCCCAGAGCCGACAAAAGTCCTATACTGATAGGAGGTGGAGACCACTGGAGTTCGAGGATGGCGAACACGTTTTCTTATGGGTATCACCTTGATGTGGATTACTGAGATTTGGATGGGGTGACAAGTTATATCTGTGCTTCATCAAAACATTCCAGGTTCTCATTAGGGTAGGAGAGGTGTCATATCACCGGGCTCTTCCACCTCAGTTGCACCGGGTGCAAGATGTTTTCCACGTATCTCAGCTGAGGAGATACGTGCATGACCTGACACATATCATCGATCATGTCAAGCCTGAAATTGATAATGGTGCGAATTTTGGGGAGGTCCCGGTGGAGATCGAGGATCGACAATAGAAAGTCCTACGTGTACGATCGATTACTCCTGTGCGCATTCGTTGGCAGCACGGGAACCAACAGGAGAGCACATGGGAGCGGGAGGATCTGATGCATTCACAGTACCCTCATTTGTTTCCCTAGTTTATGATGTAGCTTTAAGAGGACGTAAATACCTGAGATGGTAGTAATGTAATGACCCATAAGTTTCAAGGAAAATTTTTTCTTAAATTTTTTGATATTTTACAAGTACGCAGTTTCTGACGGGACCTAATTCCGAGGCCCGGTGTGCCCAGAATCAATTTCTGAAGTTTAGCTCATGTACGTTCAGTAAACGAACGAGCTGATTTTTCTATCTTTTGAACCAGTACTCAGAATCAAAATCCGAGGGAACTAATGAGTTCGCAGCGCCAGTGATTGCTTAAGGGGACCTTTATCACAATTGTGTTTTAAGTGGGTTTGGAATTCATTTTTGGTGGAAATAGTATAAAATAAATAAACTTGGTGGCACAATTTTATTTTTATGGATGGGGGTTAATTTCTCCCAAAGGGAGTTGAAGGTGGGGCCCACACCCACATAACCTCCCATGGGAGGATATTTTGTGGGGTGGGTCCCACACGTGACCTAAACCCTTGAGCTTCCCTAAACCCCTTAAACCCCCCATTAAACTCTTTGTGTTTAATGTTGGAAAACCCCATATATTTAATTGGGTAACTCCTCCTCTCCCCACTCTCCCACTTTAATTCATTCCAACACACACATAATCAATTAATTTAATTAAGTGTTTGAATTTTGGAAATTTGAATGCATGGCATGATTTAATAAAATAAGGGAAGACTTATTTTATTTTGGGGGTTGGCTTGTTATGTAAGGATTTTGGGAGAGAGCATTTGTGTGAAGAAAGAGAGAGCCTCCTCCTTCGTTGAAGAACGACATCCTCTTCAACAAAGAATGACTCGGCGACCCTGGTTTCTCCATCCACTTCTTCCTCCGCAATAAGGGAGGGGACATCGACACGGGAGCTCTCCGATGACATGAAATCATCTTCTTCTCTCTGTGATAAATGAGGAGACGTCATTTCCTCAGGTTCACGCCGACGACGATGGAAACCACGCCATCATCCGCGACGATTGAAAACCATGAACTACTTTATGAGGTAGGGGTTAATTCTTTTGTTCGTGTTTATTTATCATTATTCATTGCCTAAAGATTGGTCGCTTGATATCTTCATAATAGGAGGATATTGGACCGCACAAACACGACCGATTCTCCTCCCCTTTTTCTTGTTGATCATCGTTGATGTTTGTGGCAAAGGGGCGCGGTTTCGTTTCACCACGCAGAGATGAATAGCACCACGATTGGAATAGGCCGTGGTGGTGGTGTGCGGCGTCGTTGCGCCGCGCCGGTGAGGCTGAAGGAGGCTGCGGCCAGGAGCGAGCCGCGACGGCGGTGTGCGGCGCCGTCGCGCGACGCCTGTGAGATGAGCTGCGACGGACCAGGTAGGGGCGGCCGAACAACCAGCCACCGACGTCTCCAAGAGGCAGGACTCATAAGGGGTCCTCCGGCGGCTCACAACCGGCAGGCCATAATGGTCGGCTGTTACCAAGAAAACTGGGGGGGCGGGGGGGGGGGGGGGGGGTGTAACCCCCCCTACGAGCATTTAGGGAAGACCCCACTGGGTTCTCTGTTTCCAGGAAAAGGGGGTTCACCCCTCGCGCCCTGCTCGGCCAGGGCCGAGCAGCGGCCGGCATCCGAGCTGGTTCGGGTCGTGCCCAATCGGGCCAGACCCGGACTCGGGTCGGGTCGATCCGGTTCGGGCTGACCCAGGGGGTATTAGGCTGGGTCAGACCGGGCCCAGACCCCCTATTTTCGGACCAGGTTCATTCAAACGCCCATATCTTAGGCTACGTAACTCTGATCTATGCACCTTCAGTTGGTATGGATCCTTGGATCGAGATGGTCATTTTGGTATATTACACTCGAGGTTTCAGCAAATTTTGGGTATAGCCGGGTTGGTTCGAACCTGAAACCAACCGGTCCCTTGGAGCGGAAACACATATAACTTAAGAACCGGATTTCCAAATGATGTTCCATCAATTACGTTGAATTCATCTTAATGAGACGGTTCTTTTTTCTTACTCCACTTGAGGTTTGGACGCAGCTGGAGTACGGTCGGGTTGGTTTTATCTTAAATACCAATTGGGCCCCTCAGACAGAAAAGCCAATATCTCTCAGACCGGGCGTCCTATTGACGCGCCGTCTGTCGCATTGAGTTCCTTTTGATGAGGTAAAACTTTGTGATACATAAACTCTGGACTTCGTGACAATTTATGTAACTCCCTCTTGGCTCATGAAGCGGACCCTCCTGGAAATGAGCGTGCAATGTGCGGGAACCATAGTGGTGGTTGCGACAGCGATGACTGTTCTTAGATTCTATGTGGGTTCGGCAGCGAGGACGACTGTACTTGGATCCTCCGTGGGTTCGGCAGTGATGACGACTGTACTTGGATCCTATGTGGGTTCAGCAGCGATGGTTAATGTACTAGGATCCTACGTGGGTTCGGTAGCGATGACTTATGTACATGGAACCTACATGGGTTCGGCATGGGAGATGATTCAAAGGCTACATATATCATCTCCACCCCTCTTCATGAGTAGTATACCTGTGTGAGCTGAGTCTTGACTTTCAATCAATATCATCGATATGATTGACTTGCCTTCCTCTATGGATTGGGTTGTGCATTCCTGTGTGGACTGGGTTGTACTTGGGCTCGTGAGTTGGAGATGAAATGAAATTGATGACTTAGGAATATGTATGGGCATATACCTAAGTAGATTTGGTTGATATTTCATGTTTGTATCTTTCCTTTGTGGTTTATCCTTTGTGGATTCTGGGAGACCATCGAGGGTCTCGGGGTCCCTACTGAGTATCGTATACTCACCACTGCACGGACTATGCCCACACTATGTTATGTTGGTTGCAGACGACAGACAACACTGATTGTGGTTGAGGCTTGTAGAGCGGGATGATATCTGGTGGTGGACTATCAGGCAGGACGTACGCGGAGCAGACGGCCGGACCCGAGGAGCTGAGGATACCATCTGTACCCACCCTTCTGGTGGGATAGCCGGAGGATGACTCGGTGGTTGCTGATTTACTTTACTGCTGATGATCATTCTTTTCAGTTGTACTGTAATTTTAGTTGGGTATGTATTCTGGCCCATTTACTTTTCAGCACTTACTTTTGTACTCAATTTACTGAGGGTTTTCTTCAGCTTGTGTACTCTATTGTATTTTTTTACTTTTATAAAGGCAATGCCTTCCCTGTTATCTAGATTTACGCCTTTGGTGCTAGTCGTCAACCCCTGGCCTATGGAATGCGGGCTTGGGGTAGTCACGGCCTGGGCCCCGAGGACAGGTCGTGACAATTTGGGATGCAGAACCGTAAACTGAAAAATGTACAATTCTTGTATCATCTACCCTTTATTTAATTTTGTATGATATATGATCATTACAGTCTTTTTATCTATTATTTTGGTAAACTATTTCGAATTTAATGTGGAAATATTAGATGGTTTTTTGTCCATCGATTAACAATTGGGAGTGCAGTTATAGAATACCAAATGTTTCAATGCATGTTCTCAAGAGATTATTGGTTATATTTTCTTGTGAGAATTGACTGTGATCGAAATAATAAGTTTCAATTTGATTCTTGGTATGTGTTGTTTTGTTCTATATCTGGATAATATTAACTATCAACGAAGGAGATTAACATTTTTATCTCTAAAAGGAGGAAGCTATTTTTACCCAAGTGAGTGGGATCATCAGGCTGGAAATACATGACCAATTTAGTGGAGATTATATTGTCTCGTGGATTAGATAGCCAGTATTTCTCTGGATGATGGTTGAATGTAGTTGGATTGTTTTCCTCTAAATGTAGACCATTTTTTGGATATTTTTCATGAAAATTTCTCGGGATTACTTCTTAAATGAGAGATCAATTTTATGATCGAGTTGGTGTTGGGAGCTGAGCCAGTATCTATTCCACCTTATTGAATAGAACCAGAAGATCTTTGAGAGTTTAATGTTCAGTTGGAAGTTTTATAATCTAAAACATTCATATGTCCTAGTACATCTCCTTTGGGTTCTCAAATTCTATTTTCCATGATGGCTAAAGGGACTTTTCATTTATTTGTGGATTATTATTGATTGATCCAGATGATGGAAAAGAACTGGTATCCCCTTATTGGTATTGATGGTATTTTAAATTAGTTGAGAGGTGAAAAGTTTTTCTCCTATATCATCCCAGGATATTAATACCATCAGTTAAGTTTGAGACCATTGTACATACCATTAACTTCTTTTATGGGTAGTTATGGCATGTATGAGTTTATAACATTGTGTTTATGTGTGGGATATTATGGATAGAACTAGATTATGGTCATCAATAGGTAACCCATTCCATATATCGATGATTATTTTGACCAGATTGTAGGTGATAAGTTCTTATCCAATACTGACATGAGATATAGATACCATCAGTTGAGGGTGACACCATTTGACATACATCAAACTTATTTTAGGAGTAGGTATCCCTTGTACGAGTTCATAGTGATTTTGTTTGGTTTGACCAATTCAATAGAAGTATCCATGTCCTTGAGGAATTGGATCTTTCATCCCTTTATTGATCAGTTTGAGGTTGGTTTTTTTATGATTTATTAGTTTACTCCTCGTCAACAGATGATCATTCCCAATATCTTAACATAATCATGGGTATATTGAGAGATCATCAGCTTCATTCCAAGCTAACCAAAGTTAATTTCTAGTTTGATAAATTTCACTTCTTTTGTTAATTCATCTCAGATGTAGGAGTGGTAGCAGACCCAGATGAAGTTACCGTTATGGTTTCTTAGGATCATGCAAAGAGTGTCTTTGTGATTTAGTGGTTTTTGGGTTTATCAAGTTATTATTTGGTCTTTATCTAGGACTTCTCCCATCTTAAAGCATCAATTTCTGGGATGACCAAAAAGGGTGTAATGTTCATTTGGTCTGATTCTTGTGAGAGAGATTTGTAGTAAATAAAATGTAGGTTGAACTCCGAACTTATCATCACTTTACCAGTGTTGGTTAAAGAATATTCCATGTGTAATTTTGAATCTAGAGTTATACTTGGAGTAGTTATGATGTAGAAGGATTGATTGGTGTCTTATCTCTCTAGATAGCTAAGACCACATGAGAAGAATCATCTTACTCATGATTTGGATTTAGAAAAGTAGTACATTTCATGATATGATGGTGTAATTATCTCATGGGTGAGAGGTTTTTGGTATACATAGACCACAAGATCCTAAAGTAGATCTATTCTCAGTTTGACATAAACCTTCAACCAAGTATATGGGTCAATTATCTGAAATATTTGGACTTTGAGTTAGCTTATACACTTGAAAAGGGAATCTTCATTGTTGAAGCATTAAGTTGGAAGATATAGAAAGAGGCAGTATAAGAGTCTTTTGATTAGTGGTGGATGATATCACTCTTTTTAGACAATAATCTTGATGTTTAGAAGTCTCAAGGATGAGTAGATCTAACTTTGACATCTGTTACCCCCATGATTTTAGACCATATCAAAACCAAGAAGTTATATGATCCAGAGTGTTTATCTCTAAGAGAAATCCTATAAGGTGGGGAGAAACCATTAGCATGGTAGGAAGTGGAATTTATTTTCTTTTATGTGGATGATTATGGGTTCCTAAGAGAATGTGTAAGGATATGACGAGAGAGTTTCATGAATCTAGATATCCAGAACATCCTAGTTTGATAAAAATATATCGTGATATCTATGGAAAATTCTACTGGTGAGGAATAATGATGAAGGTAGCATACTTTGAGGTGATATGATTCACATGTCAACATATAAATCCCATGAATCAGATTTTATCTGGGATTTTTCATTCTTTTACCAATCTTGAGTGAAAATGGGATGATGACACAATTATTTTTTATAGGATTACTCTAGAAAATCTAAAATAATGATGTTGTATGGGTGATTATTGACATATTGATAAAGGTAGAAAATTTTTTACCTATTAGGGAGACCTTCACAGTTGATGATCAAGGTAGTCTTTACATATGTGAGATATATAGGTTGCATAGTGTTATGACTATTGTTTCAAACAAAGATCCAAGTTTCACATGATGTTTATGGTAGGGTCTTCTAAATGCTCTAGGATCTTATGTTATTTTGATTTCATCCTATCATATTTAGACTGACGGTCAATTTGAGAAGACTATACAGTATATAGAGGATATATTATGAGCCTATATTTTGGATTTTAAAGGTATATTGGAGTAGTATATTATACTCATGGAGATCTTATATAATAAAACCTTCTAGGAATCAATCTAGATGTCACATTTTGAGAATTTTTATGGAATATTGTTCCATTAAACTATTTTTTTGATGGAGTTAGGTGAGTCAATGCTTGTTGGGCCTAGTCATGTGAATGAGACGAATGAGCAAGTTAAATTGCTAGATAGTTGTTGGTTACTATGAATAGAAAGAATAAATCGTACAATTACCATTGGAGATGACCACTGCAGTTTGAGGTTGGTCATTGTGTTTTCATTCGGATATTTCCTAGGTTAGGGAAACATCATATCAGGAAATAGGGGAAGCTGGAGCCCAAGTTTGTCAGGTAAATTCAGATAGTGGATAGGTCAGTCTAGTGGTAAACTGATTATCCCTTCCATAATGTTATAGCTTGATGCACAATGATTTTCTTATGTCATAGCTTCAGAGATATTTTCTGACCCTTATTATGTGATAGATGTTTTAGAGGTTTAGCTTATTGTTGATACGTCCTTTGAGGATTATCTGATATATATTTTGGATCATAGTAAGAAGAATCTCTAGGGTAGGGTGATTCTTTTGGATCAATTATTGTGGAATAATGGGTGAGTTCAAGTGGATACCTGGGGGGAGTCCAATATGCGATCACTTTACCCAGACATGTTCATTGAGACCCGACAACTATAATTTAAGAAACTCAGAGGTGAGATGTTATACAGTGGGGAGGTTTTCAGATATTATTTTTTCTCAGGTATGTCCCTCCCTAATTTTTTTATTTGATCCTAGGTGGTTGAGTCTTGTTTATAGATATAGATCCTTTTTTGGGGTGAAATTACCTAAATATTGGTGATTATTTTGAATTAATGGAGTCTAGGTATAAAGGTGTTAAGTGGGTTTTCGATGGTTTTTCATGATTTGAATGTATTTGAAGGTGGTCTAGGTTTTTTATGGGAAATATGATGAAGGATATCTATAGAAAAGTTACATGTAATGTAATTATGTTACATGATTTATAACTATTTCCACAGACAAGTCAGGAACTGGGTTTATGAAGCTAAATGAATATCTTCTATGAAGGCATTTCACATCATGTAATGTTTGAGTAGTATTGAAAATCACCTCAGTTGATGTATTTTTGGGTGTTTTCTTCTAAAAATAAATACATTATGTGTAACTTAATTAGACACTAGGTAATTTCATGAGAATAATTTTAGAATGTGTTTTTCATGAGTTTGATCTCATTCCCTCGTGTGCACCCAACTCTTCTCAACCATAGGGTATCTTTCAAGTAATTTTCAAGCACATATCTTGATTTCAGATATCCCGATCGTGAACATGATCCCTATTTAAGGGGTTTGGATAGGTTTTCCATTCTATGAACTAATTCTCCATCCATTGTGGTTTAATATATTAATCATTGTAATTTTTGGTTTTGATCATGATTAATTTTGATCTTGATCAATTTTGATCTAAGATCCTTCTTTTGATAATACGCTCCTTCTTCCATGAGGGTGTTTGTAATAGGAAGAATTTGTTATCATCAGTTAAAGGTATGAGGTATAAACCCTAAAACTATGGTCTAATAATTTTCATGTATGTGTAATATTAAAAATTTCACCAACATTATTATTCTCTAAATGAATTAAATGACTAATTGTATTATTATTTATAATTCCTTTGTATCAAATTTTTTATTGACTCGGGTTGTGTCTACCATTAGGGTGAGTGAACCATTGAATATAAATGAATTTATCAATGGATTAAAGTGTGTTTAGAGAGACATGGAATTCAGGTGACTGCTTATTATAGATACACATTGGATTAGAATAATTTTTGATGTAACATAAATGTTGTTGGTTAAAGAACAAATGATAAATGAAATGTATACTTTATTGATAAATGGTAATTTTCATAATAACCCATTGAGCCTGATGATGTTATATTGTGATATCCTTTTATTCATGACATGTGTTGTGTTTTCTATACTGAAATTATTATACAAGGAATTGTCCCGGTTTACATGCTAAAATGATTATATATAGAGCTATGCCCTCAAACATGTTGAAAAGATTATATACCGGGATATTTCCTTAGAAATGCTAAAATGATTATATAGTAGGATATTCTTAGTGACACAAGTTGAAATGATTATATAATGATATTGGACCAATTATATGATAAAATTAATATATACAAGTATAAGCCTTGAATAAATGCTAAAACTATTACATATTTAGTTTGACCTAGTCTTTTATTTATTTCTATCTTGATTATAATGTTATGTTTTACCATTTCTATATGGTTATGGTTAAAATAGTTATGAGATGTGCTCAGAGATATTCCAACATGGTGTCGAGGAAGGTTTTGTTTTTTCGTGGTTATATGGTTATGGTTAGTATAATTGTGAGACATGATCAGAGAAATCTTGGAATAGTACTAAAGTAGGTAGGTTCAGAATTAATTTAATTGTTTAATTAATTAATAAACATGTTTATTGCATTATTTCAGAAACTTTTAATCAGACTGGTTGTATTTACACATAGTGGTTTTGACCTATTGAGTTATACTCACACCCTAATCGGTCAAACTTTTGGTACCTAATAATATTACATGGATGTAAGACTGGACAAGGTAATGGGGCCTTTTTATTGATTGTTTCTACTATATAGAAAGAAGTTTATAGATGGGATCGACATATGGTGCGGTAAGAGGGTCTTTAGAATATAATAGTATTTTATTTTGTATTACTTATATAATGAGATTTATTAAGATTCCAACATGACATTACATTAGTCTTTTATTATTTATTGGATTATTTAGTAGGATTTTGTTATTATCTTTTCTGTTTTTTTTCATTATTTTCCCTATTTATCCACTCTGAAATTTATTTATTATTGTTATATAATTATTTTGTTGTGTTTTATCTCGATAATCAATTGTAATAATCTTCCCATTGTACATATCACAACCTCACTTCTAATTTTCAGCCTCTTGGGTATAAGGATATGCGCTTGAGGTTTCAGGACCAACCAATTTTTACCATGTGAGAGAGTGTTGGATTGAGGGATGTTACTATTATGAATATATACAGTTATTGAAATAACCCCTTTACACAAGAATTACAAATATTTGAATTCAAAATATATGGATATTCCAATATCCATCAAAAAAAATTTCTCAACAAATCATTTTTAGTAAGGTTTGTATGGACTATTGTACTCATATCTTATTACATGCTTAGTGAGACAAGAATAAAATTAATCAGATGTGTTCTTATCATTATTTTCCTTATTTTGTTAATAAAAACCCAACTCAATTTAAAAATATCTTTTGAATATTATAAAATTATAAATTTATTAGGAATTATTATTTATAAGAATAAAATTCTTTATCTTAGTAATTAGATTAATGAATTTAATTAAAAAAATCATCTGTAGTGGATAAATTTCATATTGATCTATATATATTATAACAAATTAACATTATTGGACTCTTTGATCATATCTCCACTCATATATTATTTTTTTATAACCTATTACCTTTCTATAAAATGTCACAAATTACAAATTTTTCAATATTTACTTTTGGAATGTTTCTAATAGAGTTTAAATTTTAATATTTTCTTAAACTCATTTTTCCAAGATGACCAAGCCGTTTATAATAGTGTTGTTTCATCCATAATATAGAAATAGAATTAAAACATTCTAATACAAATATGGGATTAACTATTAATAGTACTATCTCCCTCAATGGAAATAATCCATCTTTTATAGTCTTATAAATAAAGGGTTTTTTCCTTAAAATTTTATCATTACCATCATTGAACAAATAGATAATACTTGAGATATTATATATAAACTCATAAATAAATATTACTTATTTTGACATTAATTTTTGGGATTCAATCTTATTCATTCTTACCCCTTTTTTCATTAATGCACATTCATTATTAAAAGTCATGGATCCTAGATTATGACTTTTAGTTTTCTTCAATATTTTTTGCATCTTCAATCTTGTGAGATAAACAACCATAACCAAATATCAATGGATTTCCTTTTCTTATTGCTTTTAGATATACTTTATCAATATACTCAATATAAAATATTCTTTATATTTATGGATTATTAAATTAAATGTTGTTTTGTAATTTTTTTGGAAGAAAGATATCTCCTTATTCAACATTATGACCAGTTTCATCTCTTCTATCATATGTTTCATAAAAACAATCATATTTTTCTGTTATAATTAATAGATTTTTCCTCATTCCTTATAGTTTACTCATATTTATAGTGTTTCTCATCTTCCAGGTTTTACATCCCCTCATTTCATTCCCTCTATAACCTTTATAAAAATAATAATTACATCAAAAAAGATTTTATTTATTCCCTTATAGATTACAACACCAATTATTTTAAGAAAAACCTTTTATTCTAAACTAGAATGTGATCTTCCAAGAATTAGTTATTTGTTTTTTGGAAGGCCAAATGGTCGCTTTTCTACCATATTTTTGGGAGATAATTTTTATATGATTTATTACATTATCCATTCACATATATGTTGATTTTTTATAATTTTTTATCAATATGAATTTTCCTATATTTGGATTTTAAGCATTAAATGTTAAAAAAAATTATTAGTGTTTTTTTATTTTTCCAAAAAAAAAATTACCCTTTTTATTTAATCTTATAAAAAAATTTATCACATAAAATTCCAAGGATTTATTTCCCATAAATTGAGTACATTTAATATTAAGAGACTATTTATGTTTTTTTGGGGGAAATAAATCTTTTATCAAAATATTTTGAAGATTTAGTTTTGACCTAAAGATATTTACTATAATATATATTCATATACTTTATGACATTTTTAGTATCAAGACAATTTTCTTAAACATGATTTAATTATTTATCTTTTATTGAAAAAATTTAATAAATATATTTCATTATTTACTTATTATTGGTAGCTTATTGTTGGATAATAATAGGAGCTTTAAAGTATTATGTTTGTTTTAGGAAACTCAAATTCACGTTTTTATTTACTTTTCAAAATACTTTTTTATAATTTTTATCTCCATATTGATATTGTAATTTTGAACAAGACCAACCACTAATGAAAACTTTTAGAAATTATTTTTATAGATCTCTTCATATTATTAATTGATACTTGAGGATTTATTACGTTTCCCAACATGAGCTATAATGGTCATATGTTTTTAATTAATTTATTAATATTATAAAACAGTTAATTAAGTATAATTATCATAATTTTTTTTATTTCTCAAAATAATTATTATTTTGTGTCTTGAAAACTTTTTCTTCTCACCATAACATTTTTAAACCCTTTGGAATTGAGTATTTTTTCTATATCTTCTTGGATTTTTTATTAGTTATTATCATTTTCTATTTCAATTATTTTCTTCATTGGGGTATTTAATATTAAAATGTACTAACAAAATTTTTTTAAAGAATTTAATTATTATTCTAACTTCATATTTTTCTTTAATTTCACTAAGGTTTTTATAAATAATATATATAATATTTTCAGGCTCTTATTCCCAATTTTAATCTTCACTGAAGTCAGTAGATGACTCTTCCCTCTTTTATATGAGTTCTATGCTTCTAAATTTATTTTTAAGAAATATCATTGACTTATATAATTTAAAATAATTCTTTCTTATTTTTTATTCCAAATTTTATTTGTGTAATTCATCAAATGGAATTTTATTTAAACATTTTAATTCTAATGAAGAAACTTTTGCACAACTTTTTTCAAATAGCGTCTTTATAGTTTCTTACCAACATGGAATCCATAAATTTTTCTTCAAATAAAATTCTATTTATTAAAATATCATTGAACTTAGTGGAAATATGATTAATTGTCTCATCATTATACATCTTTACATCTAAAAAACATATTCTATAAATTTTTAATTTGTCATATATCACTCCTATTTTTTATTTATATATGATCTTAAGCTTCTCCCACATTTAATTTTAAGTATTTAATCACATTAACTATGCGAATAACTTTTTATATAGGTATATAAAAATAAAATTTCTAGGCTTCCTATTTTTTTAGATTTCTTCCTGATAGTAAGTGTCATGGGATATATTTACTCAGTAGGTGATTGAAAAATATTAATAACCTCAATAACATCCAAGGCAAGTAATGGTAAGGTTTCATTTTATTCTTCCTTGCATGATAATTTTCACTATCAAAAGTTGTCATAAATATAATATTAATTTTATTATGATTTTTCATAATTTTATTAAATTAATAAATGGTGGGACAAGAGAAAATAATAATAGAAATTTAGGATTAAACTTTTATAGATTCTATATATTAAATCAAGTTTCTCTGATTCCACGTAAGATTGTAATGATGGATATAGATGCATCACTAAAAAGGGTAGTTGAATCAGTGTTGATATCTTTTTATGATTTGTATTTTAAATAAAAATTTGAAGATAATTAGAGTAAAAACCATCTAATATATTTAAAAACTCTTTACTCATTTTCAAGAAAAATAAATATAGAGGGAAACAAATATTTTTTACAATGTTCTCCCCGTATATTTCAGTGACTATATCATTTTTATGATTAATGAAATCAAAAATATAAATGTATCACTAATGTCATAATGTGATTACATGTATTGAAATATATAATCCTTAACCCATTAAATGTATTTGTATATTGATACAATAACACCTCTTGTTTATAATTAATGTTTCTAAATAGATAAAAATATATACATTATTCTTCAAAATTTTAATAAATCAATGAATATGATTTTTTGTGTTGTTCTAGGAGTTTCAGTATAATATTCAATGAAATTCTATGTTCCATGGATAAAAATTATCTCAATAACATTCTTCCCACATTACATCAATACTTAATTATTGAAATATCTCCACTCACATTAATTTTTCACACATATGAAGTCATAATTCAATGTTTATGTCAATATTCATAGATACCTAAATCATCAATATATTCTGGAAAAATTATTATATAACTTTTATTAAAATAAATAACTCCAAAATCTCATCTTGAAGTCTCACTATTATTGATTTCTAATGTCTTCAAGAAAATATTGTTTGATATCAAAAACTCCTTTTAAAAAATATTACCACATTGAAAATCACATAAAACTAAATTAACAATATGTATTTGTTTTAATTTCATATATACTCCCTTTTATAATCTCCCTTGAATATTTTAAAAAATATCCACAATATTTTAGTCACAATTTCAAAATGCAATGATGTTAATGAAATACCAAAGAATTAATCTTTTATTTTACCATAATATAAACCATTATTTAAATCTACAATATAATAGTCAAATATTTTTTATAATATTTCCTTTGTTGTTATTAATCTACAAAAAACAACCACTTTGTAATAATGTATAATGACCCAGACTTTTAATATATAAATATCACATAATAATAGATGAATATTAATAAAAACTATTTTTCACGAACTAATATTCAGTAAAATTCTTATTTACCTAATAATTCACCATAGTGTCACACCCTAGGGTCAATCATAAGAAGACCGCTTACACAGAAAACTTTTCTATAGTCATTGTTATAATCTATCTTATATAAAACTAACTATTATATATTGGGGGAATTTTATTATAAAAATATTTGAAATAAAAATATAATATATCTATATATATAATAAAAAACACAAATAAAATAAAGAGAAAAAATAATTTATTTGAAAAATGTGTTCTTCTCGGTGGTTCATAGTGGTGGTATCATTGTAATTAAAAATATTTCACCCTTATTTTACTAAATGTAGAGATAAAGACCTTTCACTATAAACCATCTCATCTTAATGGTATTACCCTACACCAATACCTTTTCATATAAGAGTAATCTCTTACACATTTATACATAATCTGAACTACATTGCTTAGATGACTTACATATCAATGAGAAGAAAAATGATTAAATTAGGAGGAGGAAAATAATAGTAGTGAAAGTTGGAAGACCACTCACCAAGATTATTTTAACAACAATTAAAATATTAGAATAAAATAAGAGAAATCATGAAATATCAAAAATCGAAAACACCGCACTGCAACTTCCCCCTAGAACAATAGTGAGTGTTATCTCTCCACAAACATGGACCTAAAGTATCATGGTGAAAGATTTTTTTTGAAAACAATAAAAAATTTAATAGTAGAAAAATAAGTGATAAAGTAATATAAATTGAAATTATTAAATACTATTACATAAACTGAACTCCCCCTTACCCCTTGAAAAAATTACCCTTGTAAAAGCTAAAAGAGATGAAAATTTATAAAAAAATTATGAAATTTTTTTAACTAAAATTATTTCTACTAGAATATATCACATAGTAAACCAATTAACTGGATTAATTGGAAAATTTTACCATCTTTAATGTTGTTTAATTTTATCTCCATATTTTTCCCTCTAAATTTAATCTTGATGAGATGTTGTAGTAAGGAATAATATATGTTCTACTCCTGAAAATAAATTCTTCTATACAGACTTTTCATATTCCAAAACATCAACTTATCATGATATAATACCATGAAACCAGTGGATTATGGAATGGAATAATTAATTATATTTGTTACTACATATTTTTTATATATTCATGTAAAATTGGATTTCATTTTGTTTTTCCATGTAAGAGATATAGACCCAAAATAAAAAATCTCTAGATCTATGCACAATTTTTAAGGCCCAGATTACAAGATAATTTTGGGTCTCTAAAAGATAGATTAAGCTTTGGATCCAGAAATATGAAATTAGCTTCTAGATGTTATGAGTCTTGAAAGAAATAATTTCATAAATTTAATTTGTGTAGAAAATTTTATGGCCGAAATAAATAAATAAATTATAACTATTTAATCCGAAAATTAGGCCATTTTGCAATTAAACACAAAAAACATAAAAAAACCCCAAAATGTGATAATTATTCATAATATAAAACTATTATGGGTTTATAAATATAAAAATAAAGTATAAAAAGTATGAAAATGTTAGATATATTACTCCCCCACACTTAACCATTGTAATCCTAAAAAATCATCTAATACCAAGGCCAAAACAAACTTCCCAAAATATAAATGTCAACACAACTCAATTATCATATAAAAAATAATATCATTCACCCTAAATTGATTAAAATTACTTAAATAATAAAAAAAAATAATAATAAAATCAATATAATGTTAATATATACATGCATGGAATACCTACCTCCCTGGAAGAACATTTCTCTCTTCACTCAAGGATTTTTTATGGAACTTTTCTGATTCCCATGAAAATGTGATATTTCTATAGGATTGATGTCCTTATAATATTCAGACTTATTAAATTCATAAATTTTTCAATTTTGAAGAAATTTTTTATGGGTTGATATGAGTCTGAGTGTTTGAAAATTTAAAATGTAAAAACATCATATGAAAAATGAGGAGGGCTTGTCTCTAAATTAATGTAAATGAATGAAAATTGTTTTTCTAAAAAATGGTTTACTACCAAATTATCTTAAAACTGAATCACCTACAAACACCTCCTGATTTATTTGGGAAGTTTGCACTTATAATTTAAGAATCAATGAAAATTTATTCCCTCTTTTCCCCATTTCTAGCATTGTTTCAGCTTGAATTTAGATATGGAATTTCTCATCATAATATAATTTTTTAGGAAAAATATATGATACTT
The DNA here is from genome assembly GCA_963277665.1 of Viscum album. Classification (NCBI taxonomy): domain Eukaryota; kingdom Viridiplantae; phylum Streptophyta; class Magnoliopsida; order Santalales; family Viscaceae; genus Viscum; species Viscum album. The sequence goes on from OY728163.1 coordinate 1,648,400,340, forward strand.
TTGATCATAAAAAATCAGGGAACTCCTAACCTAAAATTGTAATGATATTTGTGATAATCAACCACATTTACATAACTAAATCTCATCTAATAAAGACTAAATAGATATAGAAACAATTTTATCATTATAACTCAAACAAATTCTTCAAGAAAGCTTAAGACGACTCATCTTATCCATCCCACACAGTTTATTTAAATAATAATTATACATTTAACATCTGTAATGTTATGGAAAGTGATAAAAATATTGTAATTTGGATACCTAAAATGGTATTTCATGGACTATAAGGGCTTAATAAAGGTCAGATGCAATGGTTGTCTAAAATGATTGTTAAATGAAAAATTTATTTTCAAAGTGGTGCCTCAATATTACTCAACACATTCTATGAACACTATAAGCTTTGAGGAAAATATAAGAGCATAAATTTATGTATCACACAAAATTTATCAAGACTCTCAATAAAAATATAAATGTAATAATATGTCAAACTTTTTTAGAAACCTCTCATAATGGGAAAGATTTTCAATTTGGACAGTACTAGCGCACATGAGTTTCACAATCAATCAAACATCATCAAATTAAATGATCAAAAATCAAGAAAAAAATCTATTTCAAAATCATTTAAATAATAAATTATTTAAATCATGTTATGTTCTAAAAAAATATGGTTTGAACTTTCCCATGTATTATATTTAACTCAAGAATCCTAAAAACACACCAAAAATAAAAAGAAAAACATGAAAAAATTAGGAAAAGAAAACTTGAAAAAATTAAATGGAATCATGCCCAAAATTATGAAAAATAAATTTTTAGAACACCATAGTTATAACATTTAGTAACCTATTTTTTTCAATTTAGATAAATATTTTTTTGTGTAATTTTAATTGGGTAGAAAACCAAATAAATATATTGAAAGAGACAACATGATTTATTTTTAATGTTGAAGCCTTGAGTTAAGCCTCATGATGATACCACATTAAAACTAAAATAAATAATTGAGAAAACATGAGAAAAATAAATAAAAAAATAGAAAGGGGAAAAAGAATAATTCTTGGTTTGACCCCCCCCAATAGGGTTCTAGGTTTTTAGTGACCCTTGTTAGGTAGTTGCAGTTCATTATCCCCAATTAAAAGGTGGGTTTGGTTTCTTTCTTTAAACCCCCCATAACTTTTTTATTCTATTTTTTAAACTTTTATAGTTCCTGTAGAAAACCATGGATGGAGTAAATTAACTACTCCCCCATTCGAATGTGGTATGAATGGAGTAATGTTCAATGTATTAAGAATGGGTCCTCTTCTTCATCAGAAACAACTTTGATGACTTCTTCCAGGGTCTTCATGGGTGAATCTACTACATAAATAATATTAGGAAGGTTAATATATGCGAGTGTTTCAATTTTTAAAGAATTAAAACAATTAAAATTGAAAAAAGAATATTCCCCTATATTTGTAGTAGATTGAATGTTAGTTTATTCTGGTAGGAGCACCAGACACTCAATATCAGTCAGAGAATCATCTTTATCTTATTCTAAATAAATAGAGATGTGGAGAGGTACTAAATATTAATTTTTTAATATATGAGGATCACTTACCTTTCGGTCTTCAAAAATCAAACCAATATTCTTTGAAATCATATGCTTCTCCCATAGTTGTATCATATATCATGACATCATCAGATTTCTCATCAATAAATGTACAATGATAGAATATTAGATCATAAAGTATCATTTTCATGTCTTCCTTGGGTTCTTTAATTTTAAATATGGGTGGAACCATTTTAATGTATTTTGGTTCAATTTCATTATTGGTTGTTTGTTACTACTATTAGACATTTGATTCCTGAATGAATCCCAAAAGGTTGTTCAATTTATTTCTCATCAATAAAATTATTATAAGGTTATATTCAACTTTTTTTAAAAAAAATTACCCTAGATACATAGATAATCACTATAAGAAATATAATAAAAATCACTAAAATAATCCATGATGACGTAAAGAAAAAAACAATGAAGATATTTGGTTTAGTTCTTGAAAATTTTAATTTTTTTACTTTTCTTTTAAAAAACATGATTAAGCACATGACCTCCCTAAAAACACCCAAAATTGATAATAATGGTTTTTTATAATCCACTATTCAATTAAAGTATTTTTTTGGACAAACTGAGACATGAATTAGACACCCAATTCATGCCCCTGAGAGTTTTTTTAAAATGAAAAAGCTCTAGTAAAAACTAGAGGTGTGATAAGATCACACCATAACAGAATTAGAGAAAAAAAATTCTTGAGACACATAATAGAACCATCTATAAGTACACACTACAACAAGCCTATCTGCATCATCTTTCCTCATCCGGGAAGAAGCCACATCAAGTAATCTTCTCTATTTTCACATAAACTCCTCGAATGCATAGATCCGTGTATCATATCAATGTAAGACAAAAATAACTTGAAAAACTATGACATGAGTTTTGTAAAACATGATGATAAAGATAATAACTTAAATGAAGGTGTATGAGGAGAAGTAAATAAGGCCAAGTAGTCAACATAACAGGTCACAGTTATAATCTAACTAATATAAAACTGACAAACTAATATATATTAGGGGTATTTAATTATTAAAATATATATAATATAAATATAATATATCAATATATGTAAAAAATCTAGACACATTTAAAATAATGGAAACAAATAATAAGTTAGTAGAATTAAACTATTTCTCTTAGGGGATTCTTGTGGTGGTTTCTTTGTTCTTCAAAATATTTTTTAATTATTTTACTCAATGTAAGAAAATGACCTATCACTATAGACCTTATCATTTGAATGGTATTAACCTTCTCCAAAAAATCATCATGTAAGATAAATATCTTACGCATCAATACCTTATCCAAACTCAACTATCTGAATGACTCAGATATCAATGAGAACGAAAATGATTAAATGAGGAGGAAGAAAAAAATAATATAGAAGGGGGTAGACCACTCACCATAATAACATTAACCAATCTTTAAATTTTAGAATAAAATAATAAAAATCATGCAATATTAATAAACTCAAATACCACCACTTCCCCCTGGAACAACAGTGATGATTAGCTCTATAAACATGGAGATAAAAAAATAATATTTGGATAGAAAAAAATTTAAAAAAAGAAAAAACCGATAGAAGAAGATGAAGAGATACACTAATATAAATTAAAAATATGGAATATTATTACATAAAATAAACTCTACATTTCCCCCTAAAATTTTTATCCTTGTAAAAGGTAGAAGATATGACAATTTTTTTAATATGGATAGAAAATGTTTTCGGTCCAATTTTTACCTTATATGTTCATGCATGTTATACCCATGAAATAGTATAATTGGTAAATTGTACCTTCTTAAAAGTTGTTCTATTTTATCTCCCTCATTCTCTCTCCATATTTCAGTTTTATTAGACACATTATGGAGGAGTTATGTCTATTTAACTTGGGACATTTAATTCTTCAATATAGACTCTTCGAATTGCAAAACATCAACTTTACATGCCCTAATGACCTTAAAACATGGGATTATTGCATGAAATCCTTAATTCAAGTTGTTAATATGGATTTATTTTGTATTTTGGTTAAATTTAAGATCATTTGGTTTTTACATTTAATATATGTGGGTTTAACATAAAAAATATCTAGATCTATGAATTATTTTCAATTACTAGATTGTGAGTTGATTTTGGGTATCCAATGGTTGGATTTAAATTTTGATACAAAATGATGAAATTATGAAAAATATTTCATAAATCATATAAAATTAATTTCACAATTTTAAATAGTGTAGAATTTTTTTTATTAAACAATGAAATAAATTAAAACTATTAAATCACAAAAATGGAAATTTCAGATGTTGTCTCCAGAAACACAAAAAACCAAAGAAGGTGACTATTTCCAAAATAATAAAACTATAGTTGGTTAATAAAAGTTGAAATATATTATTACATATATTAAAATATCAGCTGCATCACTCACCCACACTTAACAATTTCACTCCTGGACAATCATTCAATACCAAGGTCAAAACAAACATCCCAAAATAAAAATGATAGCACAACTCAATTATCATATAAAAGAAAATATCATTCCTCTTACATGGATAAAAATTAAATAATTAATTACATATCATATGAATCTATTAAATATCATGTTTTTTCTTACATGAATACCATACTTATCTCCCTAGAAAAATATTTCTCTCTTTACCTAAGGATTTTTATGAAGTAATTCTCATATCAAAGAATATATTTGATTTCCATGGGCCTAATGTCCTCTTATTATATCCACATAATAATGTCATAAATTTGTAAATCATGAGGTTTTTTCCATTGGATTTTATGAGATTAAGGGTGTTAGATTTAAACAACAAATATATTAGATGCAAAATGAGAAGGGTTGGGATTTAATGTGAAGTAAATGCATGAAAATAGTTTTTCTCAAGAATGGTGACCACCCTAATCAGCTCAAAAATAAATCACATCCAAACACATATTGATTTATTTATTATTTTAATACCGGTAATTTCATAACAAATGATAAATATATTCCCTCTTTTCCCAATTTTCATCATTTTTTAGCTTGATTTTATATATGAAATTCAATTTAGAATTAGTTTTTTTAGAAAATGAGAGGTAACTTTTTATCTTACAATATTGGTGAACTCACTACCCATCATTGTAATGATATTTGGAATTCCCATTCATCTTTCCATCATTTTATTTCATCCACCAAACTAGCAATAAATATAGAAATTTTTTTTCCATTACATCTAAAACAAATTCTTCATTAAAGAAAAATACATCTCATCTCCTCCCTCCCCTATACTTTTGTTCAACAATAATCATGAATTTAACTTCTAGATAATGTTTTAAAAGGGTAAATGGCTTTTAATTTGGATGACTAACATGGTATTTTATGAATTTTAAGGTATTAATAAAGTTAATATGTAAATGTAGGCCAAAATGAGAGTTAAATTAAAAAGGGGGGCTTTCAAAAGGTTTCCTCAATCAAACTCTCAACACATTCCATGAAAAATTAAACATTTTAAAAATGTAAAAAATAAATTTCTATATCACACAACAAGTCTTAATAATCTTAATAAAAATATAAATTTAATAAGATGTAAAATATGTTTAGAAACCTCTCGAGTTGGGAAAAATATTTAATTTGGGAAGTACTAGTGCACATTAGCTTGACAATAAAACAAAACTCATCAGATGAAAACATCAAAAATAAAGAAAAAACTAAATTTAGAAATAATTTAAATCATGAAACATTAAAATAAATCAATGTGTAAAAAATACCATGCTTTTTTGGAATTTTTCAATATATTTTATTTAGCTTTAGAATCCTAAAAACGTATCAAAAATAAAAAAACAAAAAAAATTAAAAATTCAGAAAAATAAGACCTATAAAACATAATTGAAGCACAAAAAAAGTTATTAAAAATATTTTTATCTTCCCACACATATTCCATTTACTACGCTCTTTTTAGTTCTATTTAGATAATGATTTTCATGCCCAATTTTAATTAGGTAGCAATCAAAATAAATTAAAGGAAAGACACAACCTAATAAATTTTTTATGTGGAAAACTTGATTTAAGATCTTAGATACTTCCAAATTAATAGAAAACTTAATAAATGAAAACATCTGAAAAAATAAATAAAAAAATAGAAATGGGATAGAAATAGGATAATGATTGGTTTCACCCCTAAGCGGGTGGTAGGTTTTTACTTCCCCTAGTCAGGCAGTTATAGAGCATTATCCCAAATCATATTGTGGGTGTGGTTTCTTTATTATAAACCACCATAAATTATTTCTTCCATTGTTACGAAAAGTTTACCATTGTTATAAGAACCCATGGATAGAGGAAATAAGATCTCCCCCATTGAAATTTGGTACAACTTGAATTATGGGGGGGAAGGATATAGAATGTGTCCTTTTATTTTTTAAACACAACTTTGATGAATTCATTCAAGGTATATATAAGTGAATTTAATTAATCAATAATTTTATGAAGGAAATTTTCAGAAATAGTTTCTTTTTTAATATAATGGAAATAATTTTAATCAATAAAGGAATCTTCACATTCATTAAAATCAGATTGATTGTCAATATCTCCAGTAAAGAGCCCCAAATACTCAGTATTAGTAGTGGAATAAACATTTTCATCTTATAAATAAAAATAGATGTGGAGATTTACTTATTCTTCATTGTAAAATATGGGAGTATTACTAACCTTTTGGTCCTCAACATAATCTAACCAATGTTATTTGAAATCATACTGTTCTCCCACAATTTTATCAACCGGCATGACATATTTAGAGAACTCTTCATGTAATGTTCAAGGATATACAATTAGATAATAAAGATTCATATTCATGTATTTATTGGTTTATTCAAAATAAAATGTATTTACAACAATGTTGATATATTTTTATTCAATTTATTTTTGGTTTTATTATTCTGGCTATTGGATATTAGATTCTTGAATAAAGGTCGAAAGGTTGTTCAATTTTTTCTCAACTACTCCATTATTCTAGGGTTACCTTAACCTTGTTTATTTAAGAACACACCCATGATAAATAAGTTATCATTAATAAAAACATAATAAAAATAACTAAAACAACCCATTTTGACCTAAAGAAAAAAATTAATGAAGGTCTGGTTTTTGTTATTTGCAAATTCTAAATTCATTTGGTGTTTTTGAAAAACATTTTTTGTTACTGATTAGACTCCCTGGAATCGATTCCAATTTGATAACAAAATTTTTTCATGAATCCCAATTCATTTAAATTCTTAATTACCTAATAATTCACTATAGTGGTACACGTTATTTTTTACACAGGTGAGGCCACTTACAGCCACAAATTATTCTACTTTCTCTTTTATAATCCATATTTTATAAAACTAACTAACCAATATATATGAGTGGACTTTTATTCTAAAAATATATGAAATTTAAATATAATATATATATATATATGTAATATAAAACATAAATAAAATAAAGAAAACTCATGAAGAAGTTAGTAGATGAAAATTGTTTCTCTCATGGGTTCATAGTGACGATATCATGGTTATTAAAAATATTTCCTCATTATTTTACACAATATCGAGATCAAGATTTATCCCTCCAAATCCCATAATTTTAATGGTATTATCCTACACTAAGACCTTCGTATATAAGAGTAATCATTTCTAAACAAATAACTAATCCAAACTCTATCGTTTGAATGAATTAGATGTCAACAAGATGGAAAATTAATAAATGAAGAGAAAGAAAACAATAATAGAGAAAGTGGTGAGTCCTCCACCACAATAATTTTAAAAACTATTGAAACATTAGAATAAAATAATATAAATCATTAAATATCAATAAACTCAGAATCCACCACTTCTCCCCTCAAATAATAATGAGGGTTATCTCTCCACAAACATAGAGAAAAAAGAATCATGGTGTGAGAAACACAATATTAAAAACAAAAGAAAAATTAATAGAGGACGAAATAAATCAATACTAATATAAATTTAAAATATGTAATACTATTATATAAACTAACCCCCAATTACCCATAAAAATTTATATCCTTGTAAAATGTAGAATAGATGAAAATTTATATAAAAAATATAGAAAAGGTTTTGGATCCAATTTTGTCATCTGGATGTCCACGCACGTTAAACCTGTTGAATAGAAGAATTGGTAAATAGTAACTTATTTATAGTTTTTTAAAATTATCTTCCTAATGTTTCCTTCAATTTCATTCCTGATTATACATTGGAGGAAGTTTTTATGGTTGTTTTACTCTAGATATTTAATTCTTACAGACGGACTCTTTTTATTCAAAATCTTCAGATTCTCTTACCATAATTACCTTGAAACTGGCGGATTCGGGCATGGAATTAATTATTAATGTTTTTAAAATGGATAACTTCTGTATTCATGTCTAATTTGAGCTTATTTGGTTTGTCCATTTATGATATATGGACCCAATATGAAAAATATCCAGATCTATGAACAATTTTCATGTCCTAGATTGTGAGATGATTTTAGGCCTCTAAAAAATGATTTAGATTTAGCACTAGAAAGATAAATTTAGGCCCTAAATATTAGGGATCATAAAACAAGAAATTTCAAAATTTAAATTAGGTTATAATATTTTCTAGGAGAAAAACATAAATAATTGAAAACTATTAAATACAGAAATTAGTCCATTTTAGAAACAAAGCTAACAAAACATTAAAAATCCTAAAATTTGACAATTGATCATAAAATAACACTTTAATTGATTTATAAACATTTAAATACATTATAAAATATATGAAAATATTATCTTCACCAAATATTCATTACATAAAATAACAACACATGCCAAAATAATTTAGATCTCATATCTTTTGAAAATTAGAAAAATAAAAAGTGGTTATTAAGTCGGTTACACCATGTCGCACTATGTTCTTCATAACTAGAAACCTTAATAGAAATGTTATACATAATACATTTCTTCATAACCAGGGGTAAGGAAAAATAATAAATCATGATATTCTATTATCACTAAGAGTAAATATGAGAGATATAAATGATCACAAAAGCATAACATGGGGAAAAAGTGATGAGAACAAGAGAATAAAATTTTCAAACTATTCCCAATATATCATAGATCATATACTTCAGTCAAGGAATAAGTCTTAAGAGTTCCTAAAACATGAATAATAAATAAATTAAATAAAAAAATCCATGATTTCATTAAATTGAAATAGGACATGTATTTCTGGCAAACACAACATCATAAAAATATTTTTTAAGGATATCCACTAAGATATATTTTACATGATAAGCTTGGCATAACAACCCATGTACATACTTAATGTTTTGAATAACCTCTAATATACACTCTTTTTAGGGCTTGTGATAGCCTCCAGTATACCTAATTGTTAGTATTAGGATATCTTCCAAGGTACACTTTTTTTGGATTTGGGTAACCTCTTGTGTAGCATATTTTGGTTTTGGGTTAACCTCTCATATACCCTTTGCTCTCATATAATATTAATCATTATCCAATGAATTAGAGGGATATATAGATCACACCTATCACAAAATCCATAAATTTATGTGACACTAGATCATAAGATATTATTCATATCATAACCAATGAAAATGAAATGGGTTATATAAACATTTAATTATATCATATCCCATGGAAAATATATGCTTTTCATAACCATTTCATCAATTCATCATAGCATAACCCTTAGAAAAGGAATTGGTTTTGAAAAAATATTTTCATAATAATCATAAACCTCATAGATAAATAATAAATATGTTATAATTTTCTCATATACCATGTAAAAATAATTAACCTAAAATGATTTCATCTTAGATAGAAATTTATTTTCAAAAATCATGATAAGCATTTCTTGAGAAAACTATATTTTTTTAAATTAAAATCACTTATTTAAAATATAAAAATTCCCCCAAAAATTAAAGAAACTATTTTATTTAAAAATTACCATGGAAACATGAAAATATATTTTTAAATTAGTGATCGTTCATGGTAGAGGGAAATACAATTCATTCTGTACACATTAAAACGAATATTCTTTTCACATTTTTTGTAAAATGTTAGTAAAGCCTTATTTTGAAAACTAAAAGAAGAATAATTTTAAAAAATTAATTTAAAAAGTTAAAAAGGGGTAAAAATGTCCTTAAAAATATTTTTTTAGTTTTAATGTATTCTTTTAAAACATTTTTAGAAAACATGGTAATTGAATAAAAAGGACTCTGAAGAGAGAAATAAATTAGATTTTTCATTAACACTTTATTTCAATCTTCTGAGACATTAAAGAGTCAAAAATTAATCGGAAAATGTATTATACATAAATAACAAGATTATATCATTAAAAATTATATTCTTGAGTGAAATATTACAATATTTTATCATCTTAAATATAATCATAAACAATCCCAATAGATAATGAAATTATAACATAAAACCTTTACCACTTTGGTAATGTTTGATTTGTAGTCCCTATGAAATAAAAAATCTTTAATGGATATTTAGATCCAAATAATTTTGATAAAAATCATAATAAAATAAATTTTTGGGTAATTTTTTCACAACATAAAATAAACAAGTGGTGAATACGGCTTGTGTCCCATAGAAATAAAAGTGAGATGACAATATCTTACCTCAAGTCTTGAATTTATTCACACATGTTTAAACCTCCAATATTATAAATATCAGATTATTATAAATAAATTAAAAAAAATATTATATATATCATACCATTTATTATTTACTTATGACCTTTTATTACTCATTTATCAATAATTCCTTGTTAAAATCGAATTTTAGTTAATGACTGCTTCATTTTTCATGTAAGATTTTGTTTGGTATTTTATGTACATTTACATAGACCATGGATACATCTTATCCAGAATATTAACCATGATATAAATATAATATATACTGATTATTTAATTATTTATATTAATCCATTAAACTTATAGTTAGAAAATTAATTACATCATTCATGGAGACAATAGTTTGTTCATACGCATGAACAATGTTTCCATTTTCTTGACAGAAGGAATAAAAGAAATGTTGATATTAATTAAACAGTATAAAATAATTTTTATATCATAGATATCATAAATATATTCATTAAATATAAAATCAATAACATCCATGTCAAAATGAAATTAAAAACATATCACATTGCTTCGTGGAGGTGGTAGTCTGCACGATTACATGAGCGACATTCTCATTTTCCAACAGATTGTAAGGTAAGACTGTAGATGTGATATTATAATTATATAAGTAGAGAAATTTCTTAAATATCACATATATAATTTTAATTCATCATTTTACAACCTTTTAATAGGTGGTGATGTAAAATGAAGTACATTGATTCATTAGGAAGTATTCCATTGTATACACGATCAACGGTTTTGTTTCCCATTCTATGGAAGAGGTTATTGATATTTGTTATTAAATTAACATATAAAAATATAATTATATGGAAGATAATTATGTTATTATATAATCATATTTTAATAATATTTCAATGTGTTTGAAGAAGAAATAAAACAATAATACTCGATTAAAAATGATACATCTTCTTCAGAAAACCTCTTCCGTTTATCACATAAGCCTTCTTAAGAGGGTTTTCTAATCAAACTATGGTCTATTGGAAATGGGAATGGAATTGTGGAATTCATATTGGCTGGTAGTTTCTGAACCAAATTTATATTGGAGTGTGTATAATATAGGATATGATATTTCTGTATATAAGTAGGTAAAGGAACCTACATGGAAACTACTTGGAAATTTCCCAAAAAAATAAAGATATGTAAGTCATTTCAAATAAAAATAATTAAAATGACCATATATTCGAATTTTTTATAGGATACGGTTTATATAGGTCAAAAAAATATTATTTATACATGTTTTATAGGAAAACTCATCATTATCATTTTAGTTTAACAGTACAGTAAACCCGTTGTAACCATAACTGTGGTAATTAATTTTTAAAGTTTATACTATTCAATATGACAATAAATTAAATTTATGATATTTTATAAAATTAGTTATTATGATTAAATATATGAAATCCATTTTTATAAAATCAATTCACATTTTTTAATAATTTAAATTTAAATTAAACATTCATACACAATAAAAACGGTTTTCTAAATAAAATGTTTTCATAAGTATCCAATATTTTAATATCCAAATTCAATATAAAATTGATTATAATGAACTTAATTAGATGAAAAAATTTACAATTGAACTAATTTTACTTTTAATCAAATTAATTCAATATTTTTTATTTTTAAATACATTAACCAAAAAAATGATGTTTTTAAACAAATCAATATTATTCAATATTCATCATAAAATTAATATTTTTTAAAAATTATCTAAAAATCACCATATCATAATTTTGAAATTTTGATTAAAAAAATGAAGCTAAATTGTTAAAATACTTTTTAAGATATTAGAAAAATTAAATTTATTTATTTTCCAACCAAATTCAATGGAAATAATTTTATAGATGAAATTTATTTTCCAAGTATATAAATGCTTTACCAAAAATTAACTACATATTTTAAAATATATTTTAGTTATTTAAAAATATTATATTTAATTTTAAAACATATTATTATTATTCATATTTCAAAATTTAATTCATAGTTTATAACATTCAGGTTTAAATAATAATATTAATAGTATCTCGTGGTTGTTAAAAGTCGGTGTTGTGTGAAACACATGAAATCCAAGAATTTTTTTTGTTGAAAAAAACATAAAATCTCAAGAAGATACATTATACCCCCCTTAAAAATAATTTTACCATTGAAATTTAGTTACATTGATAAAAACAATTGAGGATACTTGTACCTCATCATATCCTCAAGTTCCTATGTAATTTATTCAAATTAGTGATTTCACCGTAAAACTTTGAACAGGTAAATTGTATTATTTTATAGCACCTTCTCTATAAGATACAAAATGTCCATAAATTTTAATTATTAGGAAAGACCATTCTCTTTCGGTAGGACTATTGATTTTAGTACATGTCAATAATTATGTATGTACATTCTTCTGAGATATAAATAAAATACATCATGGAATCGAGATGGGTTTAGTGAAAGCCTCAGTAGATACGAAAATATCCCTACTCGGCCAATAATATACAAGGGGAAAATATACCCAGGGATTAAATTTATATTATTTCAAAATATTAAAACCTTATTCAATGGATAAATTCAACAAAACACAACATCACCAACTTTTAACTTTAAATCTCATTGATGATTGTCAGCATAAAATTTAAATCATCTTTTTTTTACCCTTATGTGTTGTTGAATAGATCTAACCCTCTCTGCCATTTCATCAACTACTTGAGGTACTCATAGATTTATCTCTATAACTTCATCTCACCATGTTGTATTTCTAAACTTCTTTCCATAGAGGGATTCATTAGGATACATCTGAATGATTGAGTGAAATATATTATTGTTGAAAACTCAATAAGAGGAATGTGTTGATCCCAAAAACCTTTTAAATTCATAGTATAATATCACAATATATTATAATGTATTTTAAAGGTAATATCAGACTGAACATATGTATGAGGATGATATGTCATTCTAAAACACAACTCTATATCTAAAGCCTATTATAGACATCTGTATCACATTTTGGTAAACCTTGGATCCTAATTAAATAAAATAGAATATGATACACTATAAAACCTTACCACTTCATTAATGTATATCATATAAATATGATCTAAAGATAAATCTTCACTTATAGTTATGAATTTTTCTAACATTGTAAAGAAATCGATTAAAACCCATATAACATTGTTCCATATAGATTTTTTTGGGAGTCTGATAGAGAAACTCATGGTGATGTTTTCTCATTTTCATTCTGGTATGGGTAATGTTCATAACATCCTTTATAATTCAATCTCTCATCAGTGTCTTACTGTCATACCAATAATTAAGATACAAACTCTACAATATTTCTCTTCATTCCATCCCACCAGAAATACTATTTTAAATATTTTAACATATTTATAATTTTATGATAAATAAGAAATTAAGAACTATGAGGTACCTCTAAAAACTCATTCTTGAAATCAGGCATATACAGGACACAGATATAGTTTCTAAAAATTATCATTCCATCATAATCAAGGTAAAACATGGGAATATTTCTAACCTTATTCTATAGTTCAACATCATCCTTTTGTGTGTCATTAATATTTACATGGATACATAGTATAACACTCACTTGGGAAAGATTGTATTCCTCCCCTTCCTTTAATATACCATATCTATCTTTTTAAAATCAATAAATATTGGATATTTTTTTATCTTCAACATAGATAACTGAGAATGATCCTTTCAACATAAAGCGTCATCCACCTTGTTACTTCTCTGAGGGTGATAATGTATCGAGCAATCATAATCTTTAATCAACATAGCCCATCTTCTCAACCAGATATTTACATATTTATTTGTAAATATATATTCTAAACATTTATGATATATATATATATATTGATTATTTCTCCATAAAAATAATGCCTAATTATATTTAAGGAAAAAAATTTCTATCTAACACCAAATAATGAGTTGGAAAATTTTTCTCCTGAACCTTCAATTATCATGAGGCAAAAGCTATAACTATATGATTTTAAATAACATGGTTATTAGTATGGTAAAATATATTTTCAAAAATAAACATTATATATATCAATAACATTATTTAAAAAAATCATACTAAAGAAGACATCACATAGTCTAGAGATAGGAATTTCACCCTTATCATCCTTAAATTATTGGTTTAAGCCCCCACAAACTTGTCAGATGTGATGGGTTTTTATTTTACTAAAACAATATTAACATAATTCATATGACATACCCAAAAAATTATTAACATCCTTAAAAAATAACTTTAATCACCAAAGGTCATATAAAGCCTAAATGATATCAATTCCTATAAACATATGAAATATCACTCTTCCTCAAATAATACATAATTTTGAACCTAAGTGTTATATATACTTTATTCCAATAAAATTTCTACCAAAATATCATTACGAACATCAAAATACCATCACTTATAAAATAATAAGGGTCTTCTAATAATTTGAACTTATGATCATCCATAAACTCATAATACCATGATAGTTTTCATAACATTTCAGTTAATCTTACGTGAAGACATATATTCTTCTAAAATTAAAAAAATCCATAAATTTTTCTTAATGATAATAACCAAAAATAAATTTTTTAAAAAATAATACTATATAATTTTTCTTGAATCTTAAAAAATAAATACTTAAACTCTTTTACATAAATAATTTGTTATAACATTAGTCCTTCCTCAGTCTAGTGGATAACCCTTAGTTTAGGTAATTAACTCAGATAATTCCCATGTTCCCAAAAAATAAGACATAAAATTCTATAGATATTAATTTATATATAATTTTAATTTCATCAAAAGAAACATCATCCCCTCAAATTGAGATATTTTACTAGGTGTTTCATCCCATTTTATTGACATGTAGGAAGACACATAATCTTTTCTATATATTCATTACCACACAAAATTTCATAAAATTCCATCTTCCTCTTAATTTATGTGTAAGAAATTTCACCGAAGTCTATATTGGTAATCATAAATCACGATATCTAAATATACATAATCATAATATATTTTATTCCATTCATATTACAATTTAGTTTCTAATATCCATGGAATTTTACATATCATTCAATGATGACATGAAACCGTTGGTTTCAATCTATTAACTAAAATGACAAATCATAGTGTGAGAAATAATAATCATAGTGGGGAAACCACATAATCCTGAAAAATATTTCATAGGATATCAAAATCATGACACATTTTAACCTAGGTTATTTATAGTCATCATCTATTCAAATAATTCATGATGTTTTGTAAATATTTTATTATTTTTAAAAAAATATCCACCAAGTGTATCATTATAGGTGTGCAACAAGGACCACTATCATGCACTATGTGATGATCAAGTAAAATCCTAATGCACTGTTTTCAGAATTATTACTACTAGGTGAACCTATATCAGGGCCACATCCACTTGTGTTATATTAAAATGGATTTATTGGTTTGGAAACCAATCATTTTTTTCTTCTACAAAATTATAGGATATTTTCCTATAATTTGACTTCTCCATGGGTTCTCACTAAATTTTTTCTGATTGTAGTTTCCAAAGGTTAACTAAAATGTACTATAATACAAACTAAAATGACTCACACTTTTCATACATAAACAACACATCAAAATAGATAAATATTCATTACATAACATATTGATCCATTATGATATCATATATGTCTGTTATATTTAGAAACATGGACATGTAAAAAACTAGTTCGTAAGTGAGATCTTTCATATCCCACTATGTTATTCATAACTAGAACCCATCTTAGATATTTCATACATAATACCTTTATTGATGACATGGGGTAAGGAAACATAATAAATCCTGAAAGAAAATTCTTAATAATTTTGTACAATGGAGATATCAATGATTATATAAGTGTAAAATGATTATAAGGGAGTGAGAACACAAGAATGTTGTCTGAAAACCGTAACATGCATATGATAGATAATAAACATGAGTCATGGAATAAATATTTGTCTTTCATAATACATGAATCATAAATAAATAAAATATCATAATCCATGAGATAATAACATTGGCATAATACATAGATTTTTGGCATACACATAAGCATAGAAAAAATTATTCCAAGGCTATCCATCATGGAATTCGTATCATGTTAGGCTTGGTTTAACCACATGTGTACCAGCTTTGGGATTGAGATAGCCTCATGTGTACCCTATTTTTTGGGATTAAGATAACCACACATACCCTATTATTTGATTTTGGTAAAATCTTATGTTTAACCTATTTTTGAGCTATGGATAACCTCCAATGTACCATTTTCTTCTTTGGATAAATTTTGTGCACCCTTTGAGCCCATAGAACATTAATAATTACATAATGAATTGGAAGTAGATATGAGTACCACTAGTCATATAATACATATATTTTTGTGTCAAAAGCTAATTAGACAATCATTATATCATAATCTATTAAAATTAAATTGTTTTCATAAATATTTCATTATATAATATCCTGTGGAAATGATGTGTGTTTAATAATCCTTTAATCAATTCATATTAGAAAACCCCATGGAAAAGTAATGAGTTTCCTAAAAATATTTTCATCAATATTAAACTATAATGAGAAATAATAAGGATATTATCAAAAGATGATATCACCACTAAATCTTAATTAACATCAAAGTATGCAATCTTAGATGGTAAATGATTTTGAAAGATCACTTGAAACATTTATTGAGAAAAATATCATTTTTACATTTAATTAATTTATCTAAAATATAAAAAACTCTCAAACATTAAGTAATTTTTCTTTAAAAAAATAACCCTGTAAAATTTTAAATGAATATTTAAATCGTTGAGTGGCTGTGATGGTGGAAAATTTTAAATATTAAAGAGAAAAATAAAGTTAATATTTTTTTAAAAAAAATATTTCATTTTCTTGAGTACTTAAAAAGATTAAATTGAACTGAAATAATTTTTTTCTATATAAGTAACAAAATGAGAATAAAATACATCAATATATTTACATTAATATCATAATATTTCACCAATAGAATCATAATCATAAAAAATCTTTATTAACTGTGAAATTGGAACATAATACCATTACCAATTTGGTAATTTTGGAATCATAATCCCCATTAATGAAATGACCTTTTATGAATATGTAAATACCAATAATTTTTATAATAATTGTAATAAAATATATTCAATGGTATAATAAATACAACAAAAAAGAAATACATGGTGAATATGTCATGTGTCCCATTGAAATAAAAAGGTGACAAAAATATCTTACTTCAAGTCATGAATTTTCCCATACATTTTTAAAACTCTTATATAATAAATATATATTTATTATAAATATATTACATAAAAATATTCATATATATAATATAATATATTATTTACTTATTACCTTTTATTACCATTTTATAAACAATTCTTTGTTAAAATCACATTTCATTTAATAATTTCATTGTTTTTCATTTATGTTTTGATTTGGTTTCTTCAGTCTGTTAACTTTGATCATGGTTCCATAATCTCCATAATTTCAACAATGAAAATAATATCATATATATTCATTATAAATGTATTTATATTAATACATTAAATCTAGACATAGAAATTGAATTACAATGTTTATAGATATGGTAAATCGTACGTACACATGAATGTTATTTCCATTTTCTTAACGAATGGAAGAAAATAAAGGAAAATATTAAATAAACATTACATAATAATTATTATATCCAAAATATAATGTATATTATTTAAATATACACTAATTACCATCAATGTAAAAATGAAATGAATAACATACTGCATCGCTTCATGGAGGCAGTAGTCCACACGTACACATGAGTGACATTATCATTTTCCAATGGATTGAAAGGTAAAAAGGTAGATGTGATATTATAATTCAGAAAGTATAATAATTTCAAAATTATAATATATATAATTTTAATCCATCATTATATTAACCAGTTAGAGGTGGTGGTGGAATGAAAAGTACATTGGTTCCAAAGTGGTAGTTCTCCATATAAATGATAGAAAATTTTATTTCCCATTGTATAGAAGAGGAGAAGGATATTGGTTATTACATTAAAATAATAACATCATAGTATTTTATTGATATTAGTTTTGTTGTATAATAATTTTTTAATAATATTTTAAGGGGTTCTAGGAAGAAATAAAATAAAAACGATCTATTATGAACGATGTATCTTATTAAGAAAAACTCTTTTGGTTAGCACCAAAAGCCTTCTTAGGAAGGATTCCTAATAAAACATGGACTCCAGGATATGGTAACTAAAGTAATAAATATAGATTTTCAATTATTTTTTGAACCCTAATGATCATTTAGTTTATATTATAGAGGGTATGATATTTCCTTATATAAGTGGGGAAAATAACTGACTAGGAAACTCCCTTGAAATTTCCCAAAACAATCCAAAGTTATAATGTCATTCTCATTAAGAACCATCCAAATGAACATAGATTAATTTTTTTGAAATTATTGGTTTTTAATATTGATATCAAATTTTATTAATACATGTTTTATTGTCAAACATACCCTTATATTCTTTGTTTAACCCCTAGTAAATTTGTTTTAACTTTTACCAAATTAATTAATTTTCACTGTTTTTACAATTCATCAGAAAAAAACATAATATTACCTCATTATATTATATTAACAATTTTGATTAAAAATATAGAATCCCTTTTTCAATATTCAATTCATATAAGTGACAAAATTTAATTCAAAATTAAAATTATAGACACAACAAAAAATGGTTTTCCATATAATCATTTTCATCAGTATAAAGCGTTTAAATATAAAAATTCAATACGTAATTGATTTAAATGACATTAATTAGATTAATAATTATATAATATATGTAACACTAATTTTAATCAATTTTAAAACAATATTTATCTTCAAAAATACTTTAAAATAAAAAAAATTAAATTAAATATTTTTCACTATTAATTGAAAAATTATAATTTTCAAAAATTTCACAATAATTACCTAGAAGATAATTTTGACATTTTGATTAAAAAAATTAATTTTCCATATAAATTTTCTAATATGGGAAAAAATAATTTTATAATTATTTCAAAAATATCAATGAAATTCATTTTTTTGAAGAAATGTGTTTTTTAAGTATATTAAGACTTTATAATGAATTAAGTAATTATATATCAATATATTTTCATTATTTAAAACCATTAATCTTGACATTAATTTTTTTTTCTTATTCATTCTTCAAAATTTAGTGGCTATTTTATAATAGTGATGTTTAAATAATAATATTATTAGTATCTTGTGGTTTGTTAAAACTCAGTGTTGCATATAACGCAAACTATTGAGGAAAATTAAATTTTCTCAAAAATATATATATTTCATCAAATCTTGGGGTGTTGCATCGTGAATTTAAATTTTCATGGAACCATTATAGAATATGAAATAACTGGAATAATAATTAATTATATCATTACTCGGATGTCTTTATATTTTGTTCAATGTTATCTCAATTTTTTTAATAATTTAAATATCTTTGTTGTTTTATTATACTTCACATTTAATTAATTAATTATACACAATTAACATTGATCCCTTCATAGTTATTTCACTTATTTTACTTATATGACACTAATACCTTTCAAGGTTACCTAATTTTGTTTATAAGTTTAACTAGGATCCCTTTTATAGCCACTTTGTTTGTTCTGTATTCATTATTGTAAACTCATCATTGTCACTTCCAAAAAACTACCAAGCATCATAAAAATCACCTAAAATCAATAAATTAATTCCTTGAACATATTTATAGAATTTATAAACTTATTTCTTAGATAATAAATGAAATGAACTGAAAAAATAAATAATAATCAATTCTTTTTATTATTTCTTCACTCCAACTTTTATAACGTGATTTTTTACTCATTTATGAAATTGTTAAAATAATAAACCAGAATAAATGGATCATTTAAGACCCCCAAACTACTAATTTACAATTACATGTGGTATTCAATTTATATATATGTGTCACATGACAAAAAAGATAAAATTAAAAAAATATAGGGTATGTGCATGCAATCTCTCACAAACTAGAGTCATGTCATTCCTAATGTCTAATTTCATGTCTCATAGACTGAATATGTATAGGGGTGAGAGGAAATAGTATTTCTGATTTGGTTATATCATCCAAATAAATTTTTTTGGTATTTTATATAATCACATTTTTTTGTTAAGTGTTACCCCTTGCAAAACCAACCAGGAAAGATAAAACCCTTAGCCAACCAAAAAAGATCACCAAACAAAATCCAACACAAGGAAATAAACTTAAAAAAAATCCATGAATCCATCACTACACACCATCCATGGGATTTTGGATCACACACCCCATAAATCGTTTGTAGTATTCATTAATAAATTATGATCACACATTATCACTTAAATAACATTACCATTCAATATTTTAGGACAATTATATCCCTTATCCATCAATATGTTCTAATACTCCACCTTATTTATTCAATTTTAATTATTCACAACACTATTGAAAATTTATTGAGAAACCATTGATGATAATGATACTGTCATGATTAACCAAATTTATTATTCACTTTCCATAAACATGAAATTCTTTTTTCTACCAAGATTTATTAATTTATTCACACTACCCAAGAAATGCCCCTAGAAATACACATCCACTACAAATTTAATTTTAAAACTCTCTATTAATTCATCATTCTATTAAAATTATGTTTATTCATAACCATAATTGAATTTTATCATTTCATATAATTAAAAATAGTTATTATTAATGTATTTAAAATCCACTAAAAAAAGTCAACAATTGTTCATAATTTATCATAATTGAAATATCATAAAAGCTAAGATAACATATCCATTATTAACCTGTATTCATAATTAATCTATCCCTAATCTTTTGATTATTAAAAAAATCATTGTAGTGTTATTAATAAATAACCACATTTCATTTATTACCAATTTCTCACAATAAAACAATAATTAATTTTAACTATCTTTTTTAATTTATCTTAATCCACAAAATTTAATACTTTACAAATTAAATCATTACAAACACCGTAAACTTATTCTATTATAATTTAATTTTCATTCACAATAAAAATAATGTTTAATTTTTTATATAATTTTATAAAAATGTCATTTTTATAAAATAAATTATAATAAAAAATAAGAAGCAACAAAATTTTAAAAACATATGTTCATTATTTTTATTTTTTGAATAATTAAATTATATAATTATTCAATAAAATAATCCTTTTATAGATACATCCCCAAATCAAATAAAATAGTAATAGTTTAAAATTTAAATATATCATTAAAATATATTCCACCTTAAAATTAATATTTTTTATGTTTTAACTATGATAATTTTTATTCGTTATAGTCCCCCATTATTTTTAATTTTAATTAATTTAAAAAAAGAAAATTCTCAATCATATGACATGTAAAAGGAAATGAATTTTCTATTAAATTTTTTCGTAATGAAATCATTTCATGATGGGTTTTAAAATTAAAATTTTCATTTGAGTTCATGATCTAAATAGAATGATCTACTTAATTTTTTCATAATTAAATAATAAAATAAACAATTTTTCATGGGATTTTCATGTGAGTTGATTCTTTTTTACTGTCAATGTCATTGATTTTTAAGGATCCAAAAATAAATTTCTGTATTGATATCCATACTTAATGTGTAAACAATAGGATCTCACTCTCAATAAATTTTGTATTGGTGTGAAGAATCAATATCTATTCAGTATTTACAAGTTGATTGCATATTAATCTCTATATTTCTCATTGTGTCTTAAAAGTGTTTTCGGATAGAAATATCAATCAGTGTCAAATTTAAATGATGGATCTTTAATCAAATCCAAAATTGATACATATTTAATAACATTACCCAACTAAAGGAATCTGTAAAAGATCACCTACCTTTTCTTCTTTTCCCAAAATAAACCACATATCATTTATAATTATTTTACTTGTAATTAACCAATAATAAATATTATTTAATTGTTAAATAAATAAAAATTTCCAATTTTATCTTTCATTTTAAAAATATATAAATTTATAAAAAATTATTTAAGCTGGATAAATAAATATATCCCATGTAATGATTAATTTAATTAAATAATTACATGGGAAATTACCTAAACAGTCAACTCTAACTTTCTCTTATTGCAAAAACTTCTGAATATTTTGAGAATCTCAAAATAAACTCTATGATTTAGATCATGAATAAATTCCTATAGAATTATAATCAAAAAAACATAAATAGAATTTTCATCTATTAATTGAGATCTAATCTATTCTAAAAAATAAAATTTGATTGATGGAGGTACTCTTTTGGATACACTCAGTGTGTGACCCTAAATGTACCTCTCCTAGTGTTAGTGGATCTAACAAATAGAAAAATAGCAGTGGATTAAAAAACATTATGATCTCCATAAATAAAGATAAAATTTATAACATTAACAATTACCACAACAAATCTAACAATATGATATAATACCATTACCTTCCAATATCTCATCAAGATGGATGTATAACTTTTTCATCATCCCTTAATCTTTGATCTATATTTTATTGAATTTCTAATATAAAATTTTCTGTAAATTCTTTTTATATATTATTCTCTATTACTTTCATCTAAATTAAGGGTTTATTGATATAATATTTCATGAAATATAAGGTAATAATATTTTATTAATTATTAAATTAATAACACATCACTCACATCACACCCAACAAGAGATAATTTTTTATGATCATCCATGTTATTTGATTCTCCTTGAATATAAGTTTAAAATTGATGATATATCATAAAAATGACCTCAATTATGAGTAATGTTATTCAAATTCTCATATTGGAATATCCAATAACACAAATAACATGTGGAATTCCTATTAGTTGTTCTTTCCTCATGAACATATCCTCTTAGAGATCACCAATTATAATACCATGAGAAAAATATCAAATTATTATGATCCCTCAAATCTTATTATTCATACATCATATATTTCCCATTATAATTATTTTTCTAGATTTTAGGAAACACTTTTAAGAATTTTATCATTGTATTCCTAGGTTCTTAAAATATTTGGTACTTTTATAAACTATTGATGCAACAATAGTTGATAGGTAATTATAACATATATCATTCAATAAAAAAGATCAATAAGTGATGAGAGAAAAAATATACATATCAAGTTGAATATATTCTTTGTTACTCATGAATATATAAAATAAATTTGATTATAGGGATTTAAACCGAACAATATTTTTATTTCATTAGATCTAACTCCTCACAATCTTTAATCTTTTAGCTATCTCATTATATTCATGCTTATTTTTAGAAATTAAATTAGTTAGTAAGTCTACCACATTGGACTTTGAGGTCACTCTATTAATTTTGAATTCACTTATTTGATTAAAATTTCTTAATTGATAATACTTATAAAGTATATGTTTTTAAATTTTTTATTTTTATCTCTTTACCCAGAACCATTATTGTAGTGTTATGATTGTACAATGTGATAGGATATACACTAATGGATATTACACTAAACTCTATGATAATTTTTTTATCCAAAAAGCTTATTTTGATACATTAAATTTTAAAATATACTTAAAATATATAATATAATCGACATCCAAGGGTCTCATTTATATTTTCCATCTAACTACACCATAATTTTTGATAAAATCATATTCTTATGGAAGATTTAGGTCATCGTGATTTGTTTTGAAGTTATCATATTTGTATCCCTAAAATAATTGTTCCTCATATCTTTTATAAACCAGAAAAAATAATTTATACACCTAAAGTTATTTATTATATTTATATTTTTACAATGATGTTATCCTAGTCTTTCATGATATTTTCTTACTATTATAAATGTGTAATAAACAAAAACCCTAGTACAAAACATGGCCTACTTGATAGATCTGATTCTTGCAACATTAGGGATTCTAATCATTCAATCTTTCTCATCATATGTATGAGGAAACATCTCTTTATATATTT
Source organism: Viscum album (assembly GCA_963277665.1). Lineage (NCBI taxonomy): Eukaryota > Viridiplantae > Streptophyta > Magnoliopsida > Santalales > Viscaceae > Viscum > Viscum album. The sequence continues at coordinate 1,648,424,650 of OY728163.1, forward strand.
TTATACCATGTGCAACAGGTAAAAGTAATCTCTTAGACTTATTTATATTTTATTTTTCAATACCTTATTAATCTATAAAAATTGACTAGGCCTAATTAACCTCTTAGAACAATATCTAAAGACTATTATCCCTATAATATAGTCCATATCGCCTAAAAGTTTTTTTGAAGAAACATTCATTTACCAAGTATTAACTAATTATAACACCAGTATATAATTTCCCCTATTAATATGACATCGGTATATAATACTAAGAAAATGATGACAATCCCGTTAAGCTACTTGTAAACACAATGGTTTAGTGTCATTATTAATGAAATCAAATTCTCTTATGGTCACAAATAAAATTAATATTATCTAATCTCGATGTTTACAATAATTAATAAATTAATCTCAATATCTTATACACTTTATTAGCTTCATTTGATGTCATAAAATCATCTAATTATGCTAGATATACATCTTCATGAAGTTTCCCATTTAAGAAAGACGTGTGTATATTTATCTACTAAATTTCACAATCATTATAAGTTTTTATGAAAAGTAAAAATATATTTTATTTTTTTATAATAACCAGTGAAATGGTTATATATAATTTTATATAAGTATAAATTTTAAATGACGATTTAGAAAAATTATATTGTAGGTAATTTTATGAAAAATATGTAAATTTTAATTTTTTTAGATGCTATCTAAAAAATCCTCGGGTTGTGTATTTTGTTAAAGTGGGACTATAAATATTCATTAAGAGTTTTTTAAAATTTATTTTTAAATTATTTTAGTTTTATTTAAAATGTTAAAACATTCATTTTCAGAGAAATATATGTGTTTTGTTTGTGTGAATTTATATTTATCTTAAGATATATATATACATTATAATAAATGAGAGTTTTTATCATTATTTTTATTATTTTATTATTGTTATTATTATTATGGTTATAATTAATATTATGTGATTCATTAAAATAAGGGGAGACCCTCCTTTCTTCTTACATGGGGGATATATGCATGGTCCAATAGTGGGGGGTCTCCTACTTCAATCTTCATATTCTCCCTCACTCATTATGGGGACTACAAGATGGAATCTATGTGAGCCACGTTTTTCTCATATCCTTCTTCCTAGATTATGTCAATTTCTTGCATGTTTATGGATTTCATGTTGGAGTTTCACCTTGGGAAGATAAAACAATTAATATAAGTGGGAGTTTTTCTTAATAAATCAATGAGATTCTTCTATGATATGATTGAAAACTATTGGTGTTGGTTTTAGAATTACACCACTTAATGATAATTATTTCATACTGGATATTTCATTTCTAAGTTTAATATGTTTTGTTTCTTTATATATAATTGTGATGTTTGTGTGTGGTGGCTAGAAAATAACTTAAGAGTAAAACTTCAATCTGTTACCTTCAATTTTAGTGTCACCTCACTTATAGGAGACTATTTCTAAACATAGGGATTGATGGTGTTTATTTATCTCTTTGTAAAAATCATACAATTAATTATATATTATTTTTAGGTGTGTTTAATATATTATATGTATTTTATTTTGATAATATTTAATTTTGGGTGACATATCAAGGCATGGAGTTCTATTCCTGTTCTATAAATTTATTATCCTTTAGTAGTTACCAGATTTAAATTAGGTTTCTAATGGAGTAAAAAGTATATATGATATCTATGACCAAATTGGTGTAATATTTAGATTTCTTCCCAATTTCATCTTTGACAAAGATAAACATTTTTTATAAGATGTTTTAATTTTACATTTGGGTAAAATATTTATATAATGTGATTGATAATATTCCAATATCATTTTATAATGAAATAATAAAATGGGATTTCATTTAATGATGTGATATGATTTATAAAAAAAATTTGAAGTGTTTTTTATAAGGGATTCAAGGATAAAGTGGTGTTTCTCAAAATTTGATGTGTTTTAACAAATGTCTTAAGGTTATTCCATTAATACCCAAATTTGAATGATAGGTATGAATATTAGTTTTTTAAGGTGATATTTCATGTGAAATATTTTAATTATTGGAAATTATTTGATTAAGAAGAACCTCATTAGAGAACTTTTTATACATTGGGGGTTTCTATGATGATAAAATAAGATTTTTATTTATGAGACTTTTTATATATTTATACTTATTATGAAAACCAATATGTAGAAATTACACTAACATGGTGATAAAAAATATGGATATTGCACTACCATAGAGATAATAATCACGTACATGGTTTACCCCCTTCAAACTCACTATGAATACATAGAACCCCCATAGAAAATGACCATAAAGTCATGGTGCTCCCAAAGATACCAAACCATGTGTACATGGAACCCCCATAAATATAATACTATAAACTATCCTCAACAAAAAAAGACTTCAAATGGGTTCCTAGGTTTCAATGACTTAGATTCATAGGTACCCCCCCCAAATACCTCAACTAAGTATTATTTTAAATTTCACTATTTTCATACACTTATTAATGTTACTTATTTCTCATGAAAATGAGTTTTTGTAATTATATTTTAAACTAGAATAATAGGTTTACTCTTTAATTAAATTTTTAAAAACTTCCACACCATTACGGGTTGGTTAAATGATGGAAAATTTGATTTTTTTTCTCCTAGTGCATGGTATGTTTGGTGAATTGGGATATAAACCAGAAATATAGGTGTTAAAACATCTTAGTGATGTGTTTTTGGATGTGTTATAAGGTTTGAAAGGTGTATCTGGTGTTTGGGTGAGTATTGGAGTAGGGTTAGGTGGGATTGCTGAAAATTTAAACTCTAAGTAGTGGGTCACATCCTAATTAGCGACTGTCATAATGTGGACTATTTTAGGTTTGAGGTTTTAGGTAGATTTATGATTCAAATTTTTTAGAATTTTGGATGGAACAATCTATGAAGGTTTGAAATTATTTTAGTGTTTTAAGGTTTTTTGAAATGATTTGAGGTGGATTAGATGCATGAGGATAAGTTTTGGTGGGTCTTGGAGTTTCAAAATATTCCAATAAAATTGGGGAATTGATTATTATGGTTTGATTTGGGTGAATGAATGAATAAAAACAAATTGGGGGAGTTATAGTAAATTTTTAGAAATTTATTTAACTTGCATACATAAGATTCATTTTATAATCTTTAAGATTAATCATTCATAATGCTCTAGGAGTTCGGAAAATTTGTTTAAGTCTCATACGTAAAGGTTAACCAATGAAGGTTTGAAAAATATTGTTAAGTCTTAGAAATACCATGTGTGAAATTTACTCTTATTTAAGTGTTCCCCCTAAATAAGAGTCCACTTATGTTGAAGCAGATAAGTTTGGGAGGCTATATAATATGTAAGGGTCCTCATATTTAGAAAAAATAAAGTATTAGGAGACCTTTTAATAAGTAATGGTATCTTTTGTGAGTACGTATGATATGTAAGGGTCATTACCTGGTATATAAAATAATTTGATATATAAAGGTCATAAAATTGTAATAGGGGAATACATAAGATTCATTTCCCCAAAAAATAAGGATGTCTCCATAGACAAATGTTTAAATATAAGATTCATTTGATTTATAAGGTTCTTTTAGCAGAGAAATTTTGGAATGTTTGGGAGTTCCACATGATATATAAGGTCTGATTCCAAAATTATAAGGATTATACCCTTTACTATAGAAGTTATGTCTCCCCCTCTAGAAAAAATAATATTTTATGATTGATATAGAATTATAAATAATAAAATATGATTTTTAGGAAAAATATTTTTTCTTAAAAATGATTATGAATTGAATAAAATGATTATAAATTGTTTTAAAATTATACTAAAATGTTTTTAATATATTTATTATATTATAAATGTGCTATAGAATAAATCCATCCATGAGGATATAACAACCCACAAATAATTATACCATAAATTATATAATTTATGGGATATATTTCATCACTAGCATCTCAGAGGAAGATTTTAGGTTTAGAGTTGTATAAAATTTGGAAATATGTTACATTAAAAAATGTACATTTCCACACAATGTCCATTTTTCACAAAACATGTTCATTATAAACACATACTTACATAGATCAAGGTAACTCCTATAACTGGAACTCAAACATTGTTAATGTTCCTACTCATACTTATGCCCTATGAAGTTTATTTTAAAATTTGGGATAATTAAAAAAAATCATGGTAAGGGATATAAAAAAATAACCCCATTAGGCCATTTGTAATCATGAAAAAATTACAATTTTTTTTTTCAAAATTAAAATTTGAGCTCCAAAAACTATTTAAATTTACATGAAAATACTTAACATCTTAATATATTTCATAAAATATTTCATCTGATATCATAATGGAAAAAATCATAATTATATTGGTTTCTTATAAAACATGAACAATAATCAATACCTTTCCTTGAGAAACAATTCTTTCACCTTTTTTTCTAAAAAAATTAAAAGACATTCATTAAAAACAAAATCTCATTTTCATACCATTTTAAAAGAAAATATTTTATTTTCAAAAAGACGAAAAAATATTATGTAGGTACCTTTTGATATTTTTTGTACATTAAAAATTACAAAAACTCTTACCATAGAATCATCTAACTAGAAAATTCCAACATCTCATAGGAGTGACTTATCCCTAGTAAACTTTATCACATTACATAATGCATTGGAGAGTTTAATCAGACTCATCCATTATTAGAGATCTATCAAACTCACCCATAATTGATATAAAATTTAAAATAATCCCAGAATGATTAAAACACATATATTTTTAACTTTTAATATTAAAATCATTTCAATTGTAACTCATGACCATAAAAAATAACACATTCAATAATCTCATAAAAATGAGAATACATGTATGTATTGTTTGAAATTAATTTTAAAAATAAAAACTCCTTAAATGGAATGAATAAATTAGTATTTGAAAAACCATTTTAACTTGTATAGGAAAATAGTTAATGAATAACATCTATTATTTTGGAAAAGGAAGTTCATGTTATATATGTTTAAAAACATTCTTTTATACTTTTGTAAAAATTAAAAAATAACCCATAAAGAAGACACTAAAATATTTATCTTTAATACATTGTAAAAAAATTAAATAATAGTTAAATATAGACATTATAAACCTTTTATGAATAAAAAATAACATTCTAATTTTGTTTAAATAAACTCTATATACAAGAAAAATATTTGTATGGAAACCATTAAAATAATATTTTTAAAAGAAAGTCCCTTACCTAAAGTCTCAAATCATTTCATTATTAGGAATACAAAATAATTAATAAAATTAAAATAGGATTAAATATAATTAATAAAATGTTTCATGTTTATTACTGGATCATTTTCCCCTTTATTTCATTTTTTACTATATTTTACTTAGTTACTAAAATGGTTAAGTTCACATTGGGTGTTTTGAGGAAGTTTATTTTATAAGAGCATAATGGCTTTGGTAGGTTGAATAAGGTCAGAGGAATCATCGTACCCTCATATAAATAACCATAATCATGAAAAAATTATACTTTCTAAACATTAAAATAATTTTTAAAACCATATTTATAAGGTGGGTGTGGAAAATAAAATAATTTTTACTATGGAGGTGGTATTCTACATGTGAACAAGATAAATGTTACCATTTTTCTACTGGATGGAAAATAAATAAGGTATATAATATTTTAATTTCAAAAAAATTATAATTATGTTATATATTTTATATTTATTCATTACTTATATCATTATAACCAAACATGTGGGGTTTTAGAGAAAAATGAATCACATCACTCTGTAGAGGTTGTGTTCAACATGTATATACAAGTGACATAATCATTTTATAGTAGATGGAAAGGGTAAGAAGGTAAGTAATATATTATCTTTATAAAATCAAAATAATTTTAAAATATATATTTTATATTCATTAATTACATATTTACAACCATCAGTGTGTGGCAGTGATGGAAAATAAAAATACATCTCTTTGTAGAAGTGGTAGCCAACATGTACGCATGGGTGAAATTTTTATTTTTAATAGGACGGAAAAGAGATAATTTTTTTTATTTAGTCAACATAATAAACATTTACTATAGAGATTATATTTTTTATAATTTTATAGTGGTTAGAACATAGTTTGAGGAGTTATAAGAAGGAATAAACAAGAAATTAATCTATTTAAGACTTATACCTCCTCCTATGATATGTGCCTTTGGATGACACCCTATTCCTTCTACAGTTAGTCTTTTTAGATGACCAGGACCACTAAAAATATGGTTGATAGTTTTTAAGGGTTTTGGGTAGATATTTTTTGAGATAAGTGGCTCAAAATGTGTGAATAATTGTGGAGATAAGTTTCCCATTTATAGGTGAGGGGAGTGGAAATATTGTAAATTGTTTAAACATTTATATATAATAAATATATTTATCATGATAAACTGGTAAAATTTTTATAAAATTTTAATCCTTGATAGTTTAAGGTATAAATACGCTCAACAATTAACAATTACCAATTTTTTAGAGATATTTTATTCCATATATCTTAGTACCCCCCCCCCCCCATTAACCCGTTTTTCCTTAAATAGGGTAATAATGTTTCACCATCGTAAATATTAATTATAACCAAAAAATGAAACAAAACACATTAAAAAAATTGAACCTTTTCATTAAAAATGTAAAATCGATTTTTAAATATTCAATTTCTAGAAGTGGAATAAATTAATTCCAATATATATCCATAAAATTCAATGAAAAAATATTTTTTGAAAAGGGTTATTTTTAAGAATAAAAAAATTATGCCAAAAATATGAATTCAGTAATAAAAATTGAGATTTTTTATTAAATGTGGAAACCCTAATCCAAAAACAAATATTTCATTTTACATTATTTAAAATGATGTATAGTTTTTATAAAAATTAGTGCTTTACACTATTGACTCGGAATTATGTCTCTTAAGAAAAATACCAAAATTTTACCTTAAGATACTTTAAGCATATTGAAAAAAAAATATTTTAATTTTATAAATTTAAAATTCTAAAATTTAAAAAATAATTTTTGAAATGAAACCATATATTTCATGGAAACATTTCATCTAGAATAAAACTATTACTTTTTCAAACAAATAAATATACAAAATAAATATATTATATATGAATCCATAAAATATAATTATAAATATTGATAAGAAATTAAATTGATTTATGATTAAAATTTCCTATGTTTTCATATTTTCCATCATTATATTAATGGTGTCTCACAATTTTCTTCGTTACTTAAACAAGTGAGGGTATTTTTCCTTCACAACTTTTTCTGATTCCCATGTTGTTTCTTCAATCATATGGATTCTCCATAAATATTTTACCAGGTGAATTTACTTTTTCCAGAATATTTTATCTTTATGATCAATAATCTAAACTAGACATTCATCAAAAGGTATATTCTCCTATAATTGATTCACATTAGGGATCAAAACATGATATGCATTCAGTGTATTCTTTCCTATCAATGAAACATTAAACACATCATTTACCTAAAATATACTCTACGGTAAGGCTACTTGTTAAGAAACTAATCCCATTTTCTCTATAATTTCAAATATTCTAATTAACTATGGGATCAACACTCGTTTTTTACCAAAATAAAATACACCATTTTAATGAGATACTTTAAGAAAGACATGGTCACCTACCTCAAATGAAAGGAATTTCCTCAAATTATTTGTATAACCCTTTTCCTACTCATTACTTCCCTCATGTTGTGTTAAATCCTTATTAACTTATCAACATTATCCTCTAATAATTTTGATCCCAATAATTTACTCTCACTAACTTCATCCCAACATTATGTATTTGGACACATCATTCCATATAATTCCACAAAATATGCCATCTAAATAATTGAATCAAAACTATTATTATAATAAAATTCAAATAAATATTAATGTTGATCTGAAATTACCAAATAATTTAATGATAAATCTAAATATTTATCTCCATAAGTTTGAATTGAGTGATTTGACTTTACAAAATATGTTGAATAAAAAATTATAGAAAATTTTATTTTATTTCCCATCGACTATTGAATTCCATTCCAAATATTTTTTGTAAATCCAAGATCATGATCAAAAGAAATAGATTAGAGGACTATATATAACATTATTCTCTATTAAGATAAGTTCTAAAAATATTATTTAAAGATATGGTATCTGAAATAGGTTGAAAATGAACATAATTAGTCAAACGATAAATAATAACCCAAATTTCAGAATTTCTTTAAGATGTATTTGGTAATATCAATATGAAGTTAATGTATATGTTCTCCCATTTTATCTATAGAACTAAAAAGTATTAAGCATGCCCTTATGTGGCTGTTTTTCTGCTTTAACCAATTTAAAATTCAAAAAATTTCATTCAAAAATTTGGTATTTTCTACATCAATCCTTCCCACCAAAAAATTCATGATGGTCACTATATATCATATTCATGTTGGAATAAACACTACATAGAGAGCCATGATCTCCGCATAACAATTTCTTCTCCAACAAGGGATCAATTGGAACATGTAACCTCTTTCCAAATAAGGTACCTCCATATTCATCAATATTAAACTCAAAAAACATACACTTTTTTTTACCAATTCTACTAATTCTTGCAAACCATGATATTATTTTTGAGCCTCATTAATTCTTTCTGAAAATTATGATTTCACTGATACTTGAAAAAAATAAAGTATTTTCTACACACATAATTTATATACCGATATTTTTTAAATAATTAACTAAAGTATTGTGCTCTTAACATATCATAGTTAATGATGAATTATATATTTGAATCAAGGATTCAGCTACATTGTTTTCATTAAATGGATGATAATTAATTGTTTAATTAAAACTCTAGATATCTTTAATACCACATGCTAAAATATTTTTGAGTGAATATATACTTTAAACTTTTATTATCAATATATATTTTAAATTTCTCTCTATATAGATGACATATCCATATTTATTAAAAAAATTATTGTAGTCATCTCATGCTTATGTGTAGATTAAATCTTCTCATGGGGTTTCATTTGAGGAGATTCATAATTGAGAATCTAACCATTATAATGAATAATATAACCAAGTCCCGTAAAAGAAGCATCACTATAAATATAAAACTCCACATTTCTATATGGAAAGTAAAACACCTAAAAATTAACCAATATTCTTTCTAATTCATGGAAACCTTAATTATATTCCCTTATCTAGTTAAACATAAATATTTTTTGAATTATCGTAGTTAAAATGATTGATTATTGAGATAATTTTTCAAAAAATAATCTATAGCTATTAGAATATGCTATAATAAATTAAATGCATCATAGAACCATCATTCTTTTTAAAAAGATAAATAAGATCACCTCAAGGTGAATTTCTAGGGTTGATTAAACCCTTATTATGAAAATCATTTAACTAATTTTTCAATTCTAAAAACTCATTTGAAGAAATTCTATATATATGTTTTGAAATTATCTTATCATCAGGAACAATGTTAATATTAAATAAAAACCCTAAATCAATAATAACATCAAACAAATCCTCCTGAAATACATCTATATATTCATTTAAAATTGGTGAATCTCTAATTTGAATGGTTTCCTTCATTTCAATTATATGTACAATAAAATATTCACTCTATTATTTTATTATTTTAATAACTTCTTGATATTTTATCCAAAAAATTGACTCGTTATTTTTCACAAATTTAAATTCCCTTGAAGGATTGAATATGACATCTTTAAATTAGAAATATATCTTAGCAAGATAAACTAAAATCCATCCCAAACCTAGAATAAAATCAAACACAAATAAGAGTAAGACAACTATATTTTTAATAAAATCCATTCTATATATGAGGATATAAATTTTACTATATATATTTTTTTCTCTAATACTTACACCATGAGTTTTTACCAATAGTTTTTACCCATTTGATGAGGTGATATTTCTATTTTATTACGAAATTTTTCAAAATTAAACTGATTTGTAGATCCAAAATCAAATAGTAAATTGCAATACATCTAAAAAAATGTAAATTACTTTTTACCATATAATTTGATGGTCTATCAATAAAAAATGGGTTTCTACAACTTTATTCTTACATTATTTGTAAGAACTATCCTTCATACATTTCTTTGGACATGCATTTGTATAATATCCTATATTATTAAAAATAAAACATTTCATTTCATTCTTTTCATTATTTATTTTAAATTACCATTTCCCTTTTCATTTTATCCATGATCCACGTTTCTTGGATTTCCAAATCCGTAGAACTTCCTAGATCTCATAATATAATTTTCAGAATTATTTTTTTATAATTATCAAAATAGAGTAATTGAATTTTCATAGATTTAGATTTCTTTAATTAATGATTTCCCATTTTTTCACATGGATTACCTCATAAATATATCACTGAAAAATTCAAAAAAAAAACTCTATCTGGATTATCTGAACACACTTTAAAATTTCATCAAAATTTCAAAACTCATTTATAACCATATCCCTTCATAAACATGCACTCAATCCTAAGTAAAATTGATTGATTTTAATATCATGTGCTAGAATAAAATTTGGAACATACTTGAACAATATAGTAAAATTAGATTCATATGTGGAAATATATTCCTTTTCCTTTTTATTTAAATCAAGGAATTGTCATTCCATTTGAAGTTAAATAAATTTTGGAAAATATATTTCAAGGAATAGATCATTAAATATTTTTCATACCGTGGAATCTGTTTCTCCTTTTACATAGTGTTCTTAATCAAATACCACAATTGATTAGCTTCACCTTCAAAATAATAAATAGAATGGGTTGACTTCTGATATTCTGAACATAAATTATCAACAAGAAATAATTATTCTATACTTATTATTTCACTGGGTCTGAGGATCTTCCAAAATATCAAGGGTGTCATTTCATGAAATTTTAGGCTATTGATATATTCTTTTTTAGAGAATATTATCACTACATTACATTTTACAAGGCTGAAAACTACCCTAGTCCAATTCCAACCATTTTAGGTTGCAGGTTTAGAAGGATATTATCTTATTTATGTCTTTCTACGTAAGATTTTTTTCTCTATGGAAAACCATATTGAATAAACATATATTAGATGAAGAGACATGGAAATCCTCAAAATTTATATCATCATAATATAACCCTAAATATGAATTGGTTAGGAGTATATATTAACATCAACATAACCTCAAAAATTTTCTACACCCTTTCTCTAATAACAACTATAACAGATGACACATAATTTTCCCATAAATTATTGTAAAATTGGGTGACCATGACCCGTCTTGAACGGAACTATTCAATTTCCATATCATGTGTACATTGAGTTAAACATAATGTACACATAACATAATAGTGTTGATATTTATATATACACTACATATATATTAATTTCCTTGTATTACATATCATATCAAAAGAGTTCTCATGATATAATGGGAACCTAAATATTACATGATAGTAATATTAAACTTATTTTTTATGTTCTAGATACATCAATTTGATAGGACACAAATAATGTGAGTCCATCAGGTGTTGGGGTCTAATAAGCATTGTGACTCTTCCTCCAATTTTTTTACTAGGAGATATCAAGTAGATGAGATCTTGGGGAATGACCCAGCCAATAGGAACACAAAATATTTTAGTTAGTGTTTATCTATGAACACATTTAGTGTTGTCAACAATTGACATTATTTTTAGTGTATACACTTTGATTACAAAATTTGATACAAGAATATAACCATTACATTTATATCATGGTGAGGAAGCTAGAGTTGGGTGTGTCATTAGTGGTATGGCATTGATTGAATAATAAATATAAAAAATTTCAATTCTAAAAGTAAGTGACATATCAAGACTAGTTGATCATGATGGTAGAACATTCACTAAATTTATGGTCATGGTAGAAGAAGGTAATTCTATCTAGTATGTTCAATGAAACATAAATCAAGAATGGATGATGACATAATGTGTGCATCCTACATTTGAAGATATCACATAACAAAGAGATTATATTACACATCATATTCTCGTAGGAAAAGTTGTCATTTCTATGACTTTTTCTTATCTCCTTAGGGGGATTGATCGGTTGCTAGACTCTACTTGTAGTTTTTGAATGGTATTTATTTATATCATGATTTTGGGCTTGGGGGTTACACCCAAATCATATTAAAAATTCTAGTCATATTATTATAAATATGAGTATTGAACATGCTGGGACTCCCAATGGGGTTCGGGAGATGTCCGAGTATAAAATAATGCCAAGGAATAAATGAATTAATTATTATTTGAGTATATAATAGCTGGAGTTGAATTTATTTATATAATGTATTTATAATTTTTAATGTGGACATATGAAAAAATATTAAATGAAATTAAATTATTTTAATATTCGATGTTAGATTAATTTTTTTTGGGAAAAAATAGTCAAGTTAATGAAGAAATTTTATCACGTAATATTTTTATTACATTATATATATGTGATAAAAAATATAAATGAATTTTATGACAAAGTTAGTTGGTCATAACATGTCATTTATGGCGTATTTGGTGGGAATTACTTATATGCAGGATGGGGAGACCTTTATGGGTAATTAATATCCAATATATAAGAAAAAGGAATCGTTTTACCTATTGACTATTCATCCACTCAAATTTAATAGATCCTCTCACATACATCCGTCCGAGGGAAATAATTTATCCTTCTATGCAATCGATCCAAGATTTTGTTCACAGATCAAAGGAATGATTTAGTGGTGATCATAGGGTCATCATAAGATTTATTGGATATTTTTTATATGTTATATATATTAATGATTGTATTTTGTGTTGAATTTTTATATATATATGGATGATCTAGAGGAATTAGACCACAGTTCCTTCGAGTAATAGTCACTAAGACTGAACGGGTTTTGAATGTTACTTTAAAGGAAATGAGGAAATCGATTGATTTTTTGCTTAAATATTTCATGTGAGATCCTAGGATTTTGAACCATGCTTCAAATCACCAATTTGACATAGTTGCTTCAATTTAGTGATAAAAGTTTAAATCAATGGTTGATCTATTTCTGTTGCTCACAGTGGTGCATAGAATTTGTATCAGTATGATCACATTTTCGTTTAATCCAAAGAAAAATTATATTTTAATTAAATTAATATATAGGGAAGTGAGAAAATATCATTTCACCACACTCATATTTGAATCGATATTAGACATCTAAGTTATGGTCTTCTAAAGTTTTAAATTTTATTGAAACCGATTCTGTAGTTTTCAAATGAAAATTGTTAATATGTTTGTATGTCTCCCTATGTGTGTTTGTGAATCAATATTTTCCTAGTGGTGGTGGGTTTTCTAATTGGATTTTATTGAAATGATGCATTCTGGTCATAACTATAGTGGCTGGAATATGTTTTGTTTTTCATGGGAAATTACTCTAAACATTTGTGGAGTTTTTTTTCATGTTGTATTGTCTGGTTTTCCAACTAGATTTTGGTTAACCGCGGCATTCCAACAAAAATATCAAAGGATATAATAGGATTTTGAAGCATGAAATTTTTCTATACCATGTTGTAATTTATTTCTTTTGGAACTTCCAAAGGATCTAATAACAACTCAGTAGGGGGGTTGAATCATTTTTCATTTCAATAAGTTTCAACACATTATAAAATATTACACGTAAATTATATTATTGTTTTGTTACTAACCATATTTTAATAAATACTCATTCATGAAAAGGTAGAAATGAAACTAAAGAAAACCATATTTATAATGTTTGGATTTAGTGTGAGAACCCATATCCGTTACATATCCACTTTATGGGTCTATGTGAGTTCACTATTTTGAAGATGTAAATAAAACATATTCTAACTCCCAAGAGACAACTTCTATATCCCAATATAAAAGATTATACTAACTCCTATAATTTTACAAATTTTCATAAAATAAAATTAAGGAAAAACAAAATAATAAGTCTTTGTTCAATTTTCCCCATAAAATATCAGTCTAGATATGATTTTTCTAGATCTGATTATCTCAATCCGATGATGTAAATATAATTCTCCCTTACTCAATATGCACTTATCAAACTCTTCTTAAACACTCAGTCTTATTGACTCAATATAATGGGCTAAAAATGATAAACCCATTATTAATCTGCAAAACACAAAATCTGATCAAATATTCAATATAATATTCTCAATAAGATTTTTCTCTGGGAAATTCTATTCTCTGGTATAAAAAACCTTTAGGAGTCTGATCTTCTTCAGAGATCCCAGTCTAGAATGAACTATCACTCAAATTCATCCTTACTCCACCTTTTCTGCTTATTTAAAAGTTACAATGAATTAAATATATGAGAAAATATTTCTAGGCGACTCATAAAAGGAAAAGCGTGAAACATTTAAAACATCCCTTACTTCCTGAGATTTCAAAACTCTAAAAATATCTAAAATTTAAACATCTACTTTGACTTATTCATTCCACCTTAGAATTATTTTGGATTTATGAAAAATTGAATTTCATATATATCCACTAAAACTAATCAAATCACTTCTTCTCAATAATCAGTTTTTTTAAAATTTTGTTTTATTCTTAAGTATCTTAAAACATTTTCAGTGCATTTTGATGAAGCATTTTTCTCAACTCATTATGATATGCATGTCTCTCTCTTCTCATTATGATATAATTTTCTTTCTCAGCTCATTATGATCTATCTATCTTTCCCATCTCACTAAGATCTATCTTTATATAATAGATCATTGTGATTTTCCTTTCCTCACAACTCATTACAATATCTCTTTCTTTCTCAGCTCATTCTCATTACGATATGCCCTTCTTTCTTCGTTCGTTACGATCTGACTTTCTTTCTAAGATCATTATGATCTGATTAAAATTATTTCTTATAGTTAGTCTGATAGAATACTCATTATGATGGAATTCATGTTACGATAGAATTTATATTACGATTTATTTCCCCATTATGATGGAAATCCCATTATGATGGATTTTCTCATTACAATAAAAATACCTTTCAGATGATTTTTTAATCGAAATGGTATTCAATAATAAATCCACTCTGCAAATTTGAACTTCTTCAAACACTATCAGCTTCACACATTTTGACTTTTGGATCTGATGTTCTATATATGGTTCTTTTGTATCCAATGAATCCATTTTATGGATTATTGGAACTGATACACTCATTAAGATCCCCTTATTTCTTCGAAATCTTTTATCATGATCATGTTTCACAATTTATAAGAACATTGTGATTATCAAAGTATCATAAGACTTTAATTAGAATTTTTGAGAGAATTATTACTCCTAACTTCACTTTCTTCAACAAACCTTTTTTGTATCATTACAAATTCTTCACTCACTAAAACATGACTTTCTAAATAAGCATTTGCATTCTTTATCGGGATATGGAAAAGTCAAACTTCCAGCAAACAACAATTTCCACATCCAGTTATTTTGGATTCAATTATCAGAATCTAATATTGAAGGATCTGATACTCTAAGGCTGGTGCATTTCATTACAAAAATGTGTTTCCATAAACATGTTTCCAGAAAACAACTTTCTTAAAGAAAAAAAATTATCGCCTCCTTTATGTTTGTGTTTGAACATTTAAAAACCTCCAAATTTCCTAAAAAACTCAATATTATGGACTAGGTATAATTATTTAATAATAAAAACATTCTTATAAAAAAAGTTTAGTTGTCAAAAAATAGAAACAATTTTCTTAAAAAAATTTATCAAAAAGGTTATTCAATCTCCCCATTTGGATTTGTTGACAACCCTTGATAACAACTTTTTCAACTCTTATAATTTTTTTTCAACTCATGTTTTGTAAATATATTTTTTTTCACTTTTATCAAAATATATCCTTTCCTAAAAAAGAGTTTCTTGACACCACACTAATGGATAAAGTAAATTTCTATATAATTTCATCATTTGGTGACAAAAAAATTGCAACCATGTAAAGATAAACTCTCCCTCACATTAGTTTTTCTCTCACTTTTCTTTTTCTCTCGCCCATTTTATGATAACCACATCTTCTGATTCATTAATTAAAGATATGTAAAAGATTCTTATAAAGTACAAAGTTCTTAATTTCTCTCCCACATTGTCAATATAGTCCTATTCCAGGTGGGGGTTCTTTTTTATGATGTTTATTATGTCCTTGGATATGGCTGAACATGAAGTTTCAACCTCAATTCAACAAATCTTTTTTTCGCATGGATTTGGTAAAAATATCATCAATTTGATATTTTTTTCATATTTATTCCAGCATAACATCTCCAAAAGTAACTTTATCTTTTATAAAGTTAAACTTTAAATAAATTTGTCTTGATCTTTAATGTTGGATAAGATTTTAAGAAATATAATCTTCACTCGGATTATCCTAAAGTATCTTAAATGATTTAGAAAATTTTAATAATAAGTCTTCTAGATAAACTCTCATCCAAAAAATAATAGTATAATACATAGTATATACAACATATTTGGATTAAAATATGTTCAAATTTACTGATTTTTTTTCTTAATATGCAAACTCCCCCAATATTCACTAAAGAAAAATGTTCCTCCTGAGGTTGATTTTCACTAATTACATTATCTAGCCCAATAAGCATCAGTAAACCCATGAAACATAATTTCACAATTTTTTTTATAATAACTAATGTGAACTTATTCATTTTACATATCTGTGAATTTATTTTTCATCCAACATAATTGATTTTTTATTTTTATTTAATACATAGAACATAGAGTCAATACATAAACAATATTAGGCCTTGAGACTATGTGATAAATTGCTGTTCCTATCAGCTTCTAAAAAACATTCATATTTACACCTTTTCTGGAAACATCTTTACTCAACTTTGTGTTCACTCAAGTAGGAGTAGAATCTTCTTTGGATTCTTCCATTCCAAACATCTTTAAAAATTTTCTAAAATACTTTTTATTAGATAACAAAATATATTTTTTATTTTTTTAACTTGTAAGACACATAATAAAGTTAATTATCCAAATATTAATATTTCAACATTCTTTTTCATTTCTTTATAAAATTTTTAAAAAATACCTTCTATAACCCCAAAAAAATTACTTCATCCACATAAATAATTATAATTAAAGTTCCAGAGTCAACATATTTCACATATATATTTCTATGAACTTTTCCATTACAAAAATTTAACTTTCTAAAACAATTTTATTGTTCCAAATAATAAGTATGTGGATCTTGTTTCAGAACATATAATGATTTATTTAGTTTAAAAACTTTTTTTTATCCTCATCATGTAGAATCTCATAAGGGTTTTCAATGTAAACTTGTTCCTCAATATCACTATTTATTATAGCTGACTTTACATCCCTCTTATAAATGTTTTTATTTTGATGCACGTCAAATGATATAAAAATCCATGTATTTTTTAATCCTTGAACTAGGGAAAATGATTCCTAAAAATAAACACATTCAACCTATGAATAGACATTACAAATAACTCTATCTTTGTTTCTTGAAACTTCTCCATGTTCATTTGACTTGTTTCTGTAAACCCACTTTGTTCTGAAAATATTTTTATTTTGTAGTTGTGGAATAATTTACAGGTTTCATTCCCCTAGATCTAATTAAATTATTAATACATATCATCCACCCGTCATTTTTGTTCAATAGATTCTAAAACTAATTCTGGTTAAGCTTTTTAAATGAGTGATTTCTGATGTTCTAATCTAAACATTCTTCTTATCTGAGTTGGATCCTTCTAATTTCTAATAATTTTGTCTAACTAAACATGTTTTTGTAAATTAGTAATTATTAAATTTTATTTCATAACTAAACATTACCATCACATTAATTTTCTGAATATTGATAAATATGTTTAAACTTACATTCACTATTATTATAAATCTCCACATTATCCACCTTAACATTCTCAACACATTTTGTTAAGGATTTGTTTTCAATTACCTTCACATCATATGATTCCACAAACTTTTGTAAATATTTCTTCCAAAATTTTTAAATTCGTTTATTTGGTGAAAAACACATAAAATTTCCTTCCTCAACTTTTTCATCAAACTTTCCCAAATCCAGACTTTTTTAAGTAAACACAGACTTTAAAAAATATTTAAGTGCTACAATGAAAGTTTTTTGTTATACCACATTTCATAAGGAGTCATTCTAGTTTCCAATCTCAAAAATAATCTATTTTGAACATTTACAATAGTAATAACTACCTATCTCTAATTGAACATTGAAAATTTGAATTTATCTAACATACTTATTCTCATTTCCACAAAACTATTATTAATTCGCTCTAATACTCCATTTATTAGGAATGATAGGGAGCACTATACTTATGTTGGAAACCATGATTTCTCAGATAAGTTTTAATAGTATTTATTGTGAATTTGGTACCACTATATGTTCTTAAATTTCTTTGGGAATCCCCCATTTCATTTATGGAATCTTTTTTGTTGAATTTGAACATTTCAATAACATCTAACTTGTTCCTCATAAACTTTAATTTTTTCATCCGAGTGAAATCATCAATAAAAGTTATAAAGCATAAATGTCCTTTTGTTGACTAATATCTCATAGGCCTACCGAAATTGGAATGAATAAGCTCAAGAAGTCTGGTAGATCAAATCTCAACTGTTTTAAGAATTTTTTTAGTCATCTTCCTTTTTTGACAGGTTACACAAACATATTCTTCTCTTATTTTTAATTATGGAAAGTTATGAAGGGAATAAAATTTGGAAGGTATGTTCAAAATTTTCTATCCAAGTTTCGTAATTATTTATCCCTTTTTAATAAATTTTCCATTTTTCACACTTTTGATGATACAAGAATCTTTTCTAGAAAAAAAATTTATTTTTCATCATCACAATGTTAAATTACACTTTGTAAGTTATGTTTTATCCCATCAAAAAATAAAAATTTATTATATTGAAACTTTTCCACTTCTATCTCATCCATTATGATTCCTACAATTTTTAAGGAACGATCATTATCAATGTAAGGACCTCGACCCCTGTTTCCCAAAGTCGGTGCCTTATTTTATTACATTGGTACAACTGAAAAGAACGTCACATCTCGAATGAGAGAATATATTAGTAGTTTTGTAGAACAAAATAGAAACATAAATTATAATTTACAACATTAATGGAAAAATAATACACAAATTCCATTGAAAACATTCAAAACTCCATGATTATCCATGCAAGTCATTCATAATATTCATCTTCAAATCCTTGGGAAAAATAAATCATTAGAAAGGGTTTAGCTCATATTCTCTACAAGGGTATGTAATATAGAACAATCATAAATATTAAGACATGTTGAATAACTAAAAGAACACATTCCATTAAAACATAATCATGAGCTTAATATGGTAGGAATAAAATATGAATAAATATTGAAATATTAATAATCAGGCTGAGCATAACCAAGGTTATTATACTAGTAAAATAATTACTTGATTTATAAATTACTAATATCATAATGAGGTAATTTATAATTCTAGAAATATGATAAGGACCAATGAGGCCTTGATGAAGAAATCTGAAAATTATTAAGGCCTCAGCCAAAACCATAACTGAAAATGGGATAGGCCCTGTC
This sequence comes from Viscum album, assembly GCA_963277665.1. NCBI lineage: Eukaryota > Viridiplantae > Streptophyta > Magnoliopsida > Santalales > Viscaceae > Viscum > Viscum album. Next base: position 1,648,444,334 of record OY728163.1, read on the forward strand.
AATTACCATATCTATTTTGTCTCATGAGACATGTCGATGCATCAATGGCTATAGAGATCCCGACCCATAAAATGATAATTCTAATTAATTCCTCATATGGATGGGTATGAACATAAACAATATGAACATATGAAATGTAAATAACATTCCCCATTCAGTATTCATAATCACTAACTAATATGAGTAGCATGGTGAATGGTATCATGATAGGACATATATAGTCAAACTTGTCATAAACTATTTAATGGCATGTAATAGATGAAAATAATAAGATATCAATCTTAATAAATCCTAAAATTCATTATAGGGGTTGAAATAGATGAAAATACTCTAATAAAATCTTTGAGGAATTCTTTAAAGAAATACTCCATCTACTTTTTAAAAGAATGTTTTTTTTGGAAATTTTTTTTTTATTTTTCATAAATGTTTTTATAAAACTATTAATAAACTAATATTTTTTTTCCTGAAAAATTAGTTATTTTAGAAAAATAACAGTGTCTTAAAACATATTATGGATGTTACATGAACATGAATAAAAAATCGAGATATTCCCTTTAATTGGGCTTGCGTATCAGGTAGAATTAAAAAGGGAACCTTTAAAAACATGAATTTATTATTAAAAAAATTTAATGATCAAGAAACATTATTTTGGAATATATGAATGGAATTTATAATAATTTTTTTAAGAAAAATTAGTAATTATATTGATGTATATAGGATAAAAGCATATCCCCAATGAAAATAGAGTTTCAGAAACAAAATCCATACATTATGTTTGAATGAGTTCTGTACTTGACCTTAACTTCATAGAATATGAAAGTAGACTGATTAATAATATAATCAATAACATATTATGAATTTATATAAATTATTATAATTTTATTGAGATATTTTATATCCTTTTTGGTAAGTTATAAGATTTAATTCTATCACTCTGGAGTGTTTGTTTCCTTCATTTTCATGATCGGTTCGCATGATTATATGTAATGGAGATCATGTAAAAAAGGTTATAATTATAAAGAATTGAAATTACATGCTATTAATTAACATCTATAATTTTAAATGGTATTATTTATTATTTTTTCATATATGAGTATGAATCATTAGATAATATGTTAATGATAATCATTTAGCTTAATTTTTGCAGTTTTCGATCACAATGAAATTTTCTTATTCTATTATTTATTATTTTGTATATACAATGGTTATAGAACCATAAATAAGAAATAATAAAGACTTTTTAATCTGGTTCCACCATAAAAATGGGTTCATGTCTATACTTTAAGGAAAAATTAAATAATAAATGTTCTGCATCCCCGAAGGTTGTAAATTGGCACCTCCCTTATGATGATTTGTTTTTAAAATAAAAATTGAGATATGGTAAGGAGATTGATAATAAATACTCCATTAACATGATATAATTAAATTATATAGATGATAAGGGATTAATCATTATCATTTTCATGTTAGTGATGATGGTAGATAAGAAAATAAAATAAATTGAAATTAAATTAAAAGAAAAAGGAAGAGGGTTTTCCTCTGGAATTATCCTCCTTGAGAACATCCTTAAGGGAAGGGGTTTTGTTCTTTTAGGAGTTCCAAGAGATCCTAGACATTGGGAGACACTAGAGAAGGATATTAGGTTAGAATTTTGACATGCTTCAAGGCTTATAGGTGTGAGTAGAGGATGGGGTGATGTTGTCTATTTATAGTGGAGGAGGGGTGATTTTTGAATATTAAATTCATTTGTTTTTAATTTTAGCTCAAGACTGTGAAAAGTTTGAACATTATCATAAATAAATTAAAATAATTAATTTATGTTCAATATTATGGGTTTTATATCAGCGATTACTCAAGGAATTGTTTATTTAACTAATATTGTATTTATACCATAAATTACAGTATTTTTCTATTCCCCAAAAAATCAAGTATTTTAGAAAAGTCCCAAAAATTCACCATAACAATTTTTCAACATGTTTAATTAAAAAATACACTCAATTTTATGAATTTTTTTTGTAAATATGATAAAATTGGTTTTTAATTAAAATCTTTATTTACTCAAAAAATACACTTTTTTTAAATTTTAACTGATTTTATAACACTTTGAATAATTAACTAAAGTCTTATAAAATTATACAAAATAATTAAATATAAAAATGTTAATTTCTGAATATATTTTATAAAAATAAATTTTATTTTAAATAATTTTATTTATTATAAAATTATAATTAAATATTTATGACATACAAAAATACTGACACATAATTAATTTTTTTAAATTTTCTTTACATAAACAATGATATAATTATATCATAATTTCAATTATAATATGCTTAAATTTTATTGAGACATTAATGGGTGAGGATACTATTCATTTGTCCAATTTACAATTCATAATGGTCATATTACTATTCAGACAGTCATGTTACTATTTCATCAGTATAAGTTCCTTAACTACTATAAATATTTCTTATTTCATTAATTCTTCATTTATGATGTTTTTATTGTGTTCTATAAGTTATTTTATGTGATTTATACTATATGAACTAAAAATATGAATGGAAATTTCATTGATAGAGTTTTGGTTCATTATATTCTCCCCTCCTACAAAAACTTTAATCACTGAAATTTCTAGACTGTTACCTCATAAAAAGATTTTGGTAGTTCTTCATCATCATTTCCAAAGGCTTCCACTTTTCCTCTTCAATTGTATAATTTTTACAAAGTACCTTTACCAGCCAAGTCATCTAATTCCATAACACCTGTCCTTTAGTGTCCAACATCTAGATAGTCTCTTTACAGTAAGATAATTTAGGTTCCAATTTGATACCTTCATAAGTGAGTACATGTGTTGGGTTTAACATGTACATCCTTATCAAAGAGATGTTGAACACATTGTGTAAATTAGAAAGTCTTGGTGGCATCCCCAAAAAATAAACCACAACACTAATTCTACCTAGTATTTTAAGAGTCTGATATACCTCAGGATCATTTTACCTTTATTACCAAATCATATAACAAACTTCCAAATAGATACATTCAAGAAAACATGATCTCACACTTAAAATCCCAAATACTTCCTTCAATTATCGGCATATATATTTTTCCTAATTTTATATTCATTGATATGGGTTTGAATAGTCTTTACCTTCTCTTTTTTACACTACAAGCTCTAGGCCTACAAACTTCATTTCACCAACTTCATCCGAACATTTCATTGTATGACTTGTCTTTCTATTAAATGATTAATATGATTATATTTGAATACATGAATGAAAACTATTATTATTGTAAGACACTAACAAAGGAAAATAAGGGTCCCATGTACCATGGAAGTCTAGGGAGAATGATCGCAACATGTCTTCTAATGATTGAATGGTCCTTTCAGACTGCTTGTTAATTTGTGGGTGATAAGAAGTACCCAATAAGTGCTATGTATCCTAATAATTCTTAAAATTTTACAAAATATTAATTTAATTAATAGATCATGATAAAAAACTAGAAATATGTTCTCCAAGATTCCTTAAAACATCTTTAATATAGAGTCATGCAAGTTTCTCTAGTGTAAAATCCTCCCTTTTAGCGAGGAAATGTGTAGATTTGGTAAGTCAATCAACAATCACCAATGTTATATCATTGTTTTTGGGGGTTTTGGTAATACAGTTAAAAAATCATAGTAAAATCATCCCATTTATATATATTAATAGAAATTAGTTGCGTGACTCCCGTAGGATGTTTCCTTCCAACCTTCACTTTTTGACAGACTAAACATCTTGATACATAATCCATAATTTCCCACTTCATGTTATCCCACCGGAAATGTTCCTTCAATTCTCTATACATATTAGTGATACTATGGTATATATATAAATTTAAACTATCAAAATCATCCAATAAATAAATTATTAGCTCGGTTATATAGGGAACAAAAAGTATCTTCCCAAATTTCATAATTCCATCCTCACACATGAAGTCTAGAAACTTACCATCATTCACAACTTTAATTTTATTTTGAAGATTCTCATCATCAAACTGGGAACTTTTAATCCTTTCTAAAAAAGATGGTTGGACGACCAATTAAATTATTAATGATGTTTTAACTTCCTTGATATTTCCAATATACATATTTTCTAGATCCATATATATATTCTCTTTGTAAAACCTCATTTTGTTTAGATCTCGACGATCCTTCCTAATCAATGCATCAACTACTTTATTTTCATTCCCAATGTGTTAGTGTATTGTAGAATCATAATCCTTAAGTTTCTCAAGCCATATACTTTTCTTTATTTTTATTTCTTTATGTGAGAATATATATTTCAAGCTCTTGTGATCTCTATATATCTCATATCTTTCACCAAGTAGATTGTGTATCCATATTTCAACGAAAATATTACAGCCGCTAACTCAATATCATCTATTGGATAGTTCTGTTCATGAAATTTTAACTACCCTTATGCATAGGTGATAAATCTATAATTATCAATAAAGACACACCGAAGAGATTTCTTTGATGCATCAATATAAATAAGAAATCCATTGTTTCCTGATAGTATATTCAACATCGGGGAATTCGCTAATCTCCTCTTAAATTCTTAAAAAAATTCTTCACGTTTTTTTCAATACAATATTAACCCATTTACGAGTATTCTTGGTAAACAGGTTATCTAATTAGGTAAATTTTTAAATAAAACACTAATAATAGCCTTATAAACCAATATACCAACATAACTAGGTTATTTTTACCAGTGTAGTCCATTCCCAAAACCACCATTGTTTTCGATGGATCAACTAAGATTACATCCTTCAATATAATATGTCCAAGAAAATACACTACGTGAATCCATAATTCACACTTTCGAAAGATCCCATATAATTCATTTCTTTGAAGAATCAATAGAAAACATAAAACTTATTCTCATGGTCTCCATATATATTGGATTATATAGAGATATCATCAATTAATACCAAAACAATGTCATCAATATATTCTGTGAAAATATATTAATTAAATAAATGAAAATGAACATTGAATTAGTCAATCCAAATGGAATTAACATAAACTCATTATTTTTATACCTAGTTCAAAGTGTTGTATTTTGAATATCTTTCATCACCGTACGAAACTAATGATATCCAGATCGAAGGTCATTCATTGAAAAATATTGAGCTCTGTGAAGTTGATCAAATAAATCATCAATATGAGGAAGGGGATACTTCTTATTTATTATAATAGCACTAATTTTTATATGTTAAATTCACAACCTCATGGATTTATCTTTCTTATTGACAAAAATAATATGGGCTCCCCATGGATAAACACTAGGTAGAATAAATCCCTTGTCACTAAATTCATCGTGTTTCTTCTTTTGATACACTAAGTCCACAGTGGCCATTCTATATGGATTCATTGATATAGGTCTTCAACTATGAATTAAATCAATAAAGAACACAACTTCCATCTCCTAATGAAGTATAGGTAAATCCTAAAGAAATCCATCAATGTATTCTTGTATAATTGTTACAACCTCAATTTAAAAATTTATTTCCTTAACCATATATGATGTTTTATTTTCCACCCAAATAATTTCATTTAGTGAAGTTACTGGGGGTGGATCTAGATTATAATCAGATGGTGATGTTTCTTCTCTAAAGATAAGGGTTCTACACCATCCTCAAAAATTGTAATTTTCTTCTTTTTGCAATAGATTTTAGCATTATATTTTGAAATAAAATATGTACATATGATTAATTCAATTTTGAACATAGTTATGGAAATAAAATCAGAAAATAAAGCATGTTTCTATGCCATAATGGGAACTTCATGACACATATTTTCTACAATGATACTTTCCTTTAGGGTTTTGACTAACATCTCTCTTGTTAAGGAGAATTGTAAATATCTAATTTTTAATGAATACTGGGATGATATAAAGAAATGTTATGATCCATAATAAAATAAATAATTATCTAAATTTGATTAAATAATTAATGTACCTACACCCACATCTTTAGGAACTTCATATTTAGTAGTTGTGACTACGTAATCTAGGCATTGATCTTGTGGAATTTTAAGAGGTATGTTTCTGTGATGCTTTAGAAAATCATTTTCATAGTGTACCATATCCCTAAAAATATAGCATTAAACATTCGTAGGTTCTTTCTTTCCTTTTCAATCTTGAGAGTAATGACCTTTCCCCCAAACATATTAAAAACTCATTTTCCTTTAAATTATTCACCTAGGTGTTTCCTTCTAGAAGTATTTCACTTTTGGAAAATTCCATTTTTATTCCATTTATCCATTATTTCTTCTGCCACCCTCTACTTTTTAGTTTTCCCTTAAATTCATAATACTTAGAGAATTATTTCTATTTCTTGATAGAACAGGAGAATATATATTCATATAATGAGATATTTTGGGAGACTAGTTCCCCTTAGAAGAATGGTTTTAAACTATGAATGAATTGATATATATTTCTCATTATATTATTTATATAGTCCGGGACATGCCTTGATAGCCTTGTAAAGTTTTTTTCATACATGAAAACATTCTCATCCTCCTTTTTCCTCGTATTCAAGAATTTCCTTTCCATATTCGCTCATTGTTCATGAGGAAAATATTTCTCTAGGCAAATTTCCATTAAATCCCACTAGTCAATATTTTTAATTTATTTCTAATTTTTATTTTGGATTAGTAACCACCATTGATCTAAATATCTTAATAGTTGATAAATTTCCATTACAAAATTTTTCCCTTTCATTACTTTCCAAATAAATAAATATCTTCTCAAAGGAACTTATCTATTACTCAGCTAAAAATGGGTTTGTAGTCCCATTGAATAATGGAGTTTGTGGTATCATAATGTTTTCTACCATTTTTCATCCACGTTGTGGATATGTATACTCCATACTAGTTAGGTTATTGTTCATAACCCAATTCATTTGTCCAATTGTAGTTATAATTTTCTCAATACCAGTCGCATCTCAAATACAGACATCATTGTCTTTCATAGGAGGAAAATCCCTACATGGGATATGTGCATTGATAAAATTTCCATTCCTTCCACTATGAAACATTTATAAATAATTCAATACAATAAATTAGGTAGTAAATCATAATGTATAATCTCTAACTAGAAAACACTTAGAATAAATTTAAATTTTATACGCATCTAATCTCATAATAATAAATATATTTTCATTGAGGAAAAAGGTAATTTTAAATCCTTCATAGTGGTTTTTAAAGAAAATGTGAATCATCCTAAGCATATCCTCTGGGAGTGTCAGACTATCTGCACAGTAAGGAACATTTTTATGTACTAGGTTACCCCAAGTCAGGCATGGGTCACCTTGTCAGAGTTGTTACTCCTATGTACATATGTTCCAGAACCATGTCCACTTGTAGTATCTAGATTGGGATGTATTTCTAGGATGATCCACATAATCACTACCTTACCAGATTTTAGGGTGTTTCTTTAATACTTATCCTAAAATTTGATATTTAGGATATGTTCCCTGACCTATGTATTCTAAATCATGTTTTCAATGTCCCTATAAAACTTTTTCAGATACCAACTGTATAGACCCCAACCATAGCTGCCTAGAGCCAGTGCATTAATTTGTTACATTGGTACAATTGATAAGTAAGTCACTTCCCGATGTACTAAATAGTTTAGTAGTTTTAGATATCTAATTATAAACATAAATTATATATTAAAACATGAAAGGAAAAACTAAATATAAATTCAATTGAAAATATCCATAAATCCTATATTATTATATGTCATTAAAAATATTCATCTTCGCATCCTATTGAAAATAAAACATAATAAAGGGGTTGGCTCAGATGATCAGTTTGGGAAATTAATATAGAAAAAATAATAGATAATAAGACATGTAGTTTAAATAAAAGAACACATTCCATTAAAATATAATCTTGATCTTAATATGACATGAATAAAATCAAAATAAATAATTACATATAAATAATCACATGAATCTTATCCATGATTATTATACTAATATAATAATAAAATTGTTTATAAATTTCTAATATAATAATGATAGAATGAATTATTTTGGACATCTATTAAATAACATCTAGGATTAGGCAAGACATATAAAATGATTAAGGCCTCTGCCAAAACCATATCTGAAAATGGGTTATTCCTTAGCCTAGTCCATATCTATTTTGTCTCATTAGACCTACAAACGAATTGAGGGTCTATAGAGGCCCCCACAAATTAAATTATAATTTAAATTTATTCATCGTATGAATGGGGATAAACATAAACAAAATGAACATATGAAATGTAAATAACTTTCCATAATCTGTAATCATAATCACAAACCAATATGAGTAGCATGGGGAATGTTATAAAGATAGCACATCTACATTCAAACCAGCCACAAACCATTTAATGACATATGGTAGAAAAAAATAATAATATATCAATCATTATAAATCAGAAAATTAAATAGAGGTGATGAAATAGAGAAAAAACCCTAATTAAATAATTGATGAATTCTTGAGAGAAATAACCCTTTTACTTTTCCAAAGAATATTTCTTTTGGAAAAATATTTTTTATTATTCATAATTGTGTGTATAAATCCAGTAATGAAGAAACATATTTTTTTATGAAAAAATTATTTATTTTTAAAAAATAATGATTTCTTAAAACATATTATGGATGGAGATTAAAAATGGATATGAAATAGAGACGTTCCCATTAATTGGGCTTGTGTATCGGGAAGAATATATCATTGAACCCTGAAAAAAACATGTAATTTTTTAAAAAAAGATGAAATGATATGGAAACATGACTTTTAAATTTATTAACAGAATTTACAATAATTATTTAAAAATGGACAATTTTTTTGGTGTATATGGGTAAAAACATAACTTGATTGAAAATGGTGGTTCGGGAAGAAAACCCTTACCTTATGTCTGAATGAGTGTTGCACATGTCCTTAAATCCCTAGAATATATAATTAGAATAATTAATAATTTAATTTATAACCTATTAAAAATTTATATTGTTTATGATAAATCTACTAGGTTCATTTATGGAATTTTTGATATGTTATATTATTGAATTTTGTCACTCCAGAGTGTTCTTTTCCTTGATTTTCAAGATCGGTTCGATTGATTATAAGTAATGGAAATCATGTAAAATGACTATAATTCTATAGAATTGGAATTAAATATCATTAAGGAACAACTATAAGTGTAAATGGTAGTATGTATTATTTTTAAATATATGCGGATGAATAATTAGATAACATGTTAATGATAGTCAATAAGCTAAATTTTAGCAGTTTTTCAATCACAGTGAACTACTTTTGTTCTATTATCTATTATTTTGTATATACAATGGTTCCAGAACCTCACATAAGATATAATAAATATTTTATAATCTGGTTCAACCATTAAAATGGTTTCATGTCTAGCATTCAAGGAAAAATTAAATAACAACTGTTCGTCATCCATGAAGGTTGTAAATCGGCACCTCCTGGACAATGATTTTTTTCAAATAAAAATAGAGAGATGGTAAAGAGATTTATAATGGATATTACATTAACATTATATATTTTAATTATATATAAGATACTGGAGTTATCCAGACCGTTTGAAAATATTAGGCAAGGATAGGTTAATAAAAGAAAATAAATTAAAATGAAATTAATAGAAAAAGTAAGAGGGTTTACCTCATTAATTATCCTCCTTCGGAAACTCATTTGGGGAAGGGGTTTTGGTATATTGTAAAGAACGACAGATCCAGGACATGGTGAGATACCAAGGATAAGTATTTGGGTAGAATTTTGACAAGATTAACGACCTAGTGGTGGGAGGATACGAGGGGGTTATGGGTGGTATTTATAGTAGAGGAGAGGTAATTTTTAAATATTTAATTTAGTTGTTTTTAGTTTGGGTCAAGAATATGAATAGTTTGGTAATTATCATCAAATATATTAAAATAATTAATATATGTTCTAGATTATGGTTTTTAAATCAGTGATGACTAAAGGAATAGTCTATTTAACATATAATGTATTTATACCATAAATTACTGTAGTATACTATTCACAATAAATCATGTATTTTAGAAAACTCCAAAAAATTAAACATAACCATTTTATTAATCTTATAATTTAAAAAATAACTCCATTTTATGAAAATAATTATCTAAATATGATAAATTTACTCAAAAAATTAAATTTTTAAAATTAAAATTGATTTTATAACGTATTCAAAAATTAACTAATGTCTCATAAAATTAACCGAAAATCATAAGACATAAAAAATTTAAGTTATGAATACATTTTATGAAAATAGATTTTCTTTTAAATAACATTAATATTTATACAATTGTAAATAAATATTTATTACTTACAAAAATACAAGAATATAATTAATAATTTTTGAAATATTCATTTACTTGCGCTATTATATAATTATATCATAATTTCATTTATAAGATTCTAAAATTTTATTTATACTTTAATGGGTGATGTTACTATTCATTTGGACAATTTACTATTCATAAGGGTCATATTACTATTGCTAATGTCAATTTACTATTTTAGCGGTATTGGATCCCTAAATTATATAAAGAAATATTATTTCATTGATTCCTCATTTATGATGTTTTTATTATGTTCTCTATGTGATTTTATGTGATCTATACTATATGAAATATACATAAGAATGAAATTTCATTGATAGAGTTCTGGTTTGTTACAACAAAAGGTATCTTCTCCACTATCATGAATTTCATCATGTTTCATGATTTTTATATCACTTTCTATATGTAAAGAACAACCACTATTAAGTATCCATGGATTATTCTTATTATCTACTTTCAATGTTGTCTCTGCAATAAAATATATTTCCTCAACTTTCTTTTTTTATGTTTCTATTTCTTTTAAATCATACAAAACTTGTTCCGAATGGATTGTCATACATATTTCAGCATGATGACCATCCTTATCAAATATTATAGAAACTTCTTCAAAACATTCAAATTTATTTTTTTAGGAAAGTTTCTAACATCTTGAAAATTCACCGTTTCAAATTTCTATAAGTTACGAAAGTTATTCATTATACTTTCATTGTTTCTTCCACTTTCCTTAACCCCTCATCTGAGTAGACATATGTTGTGCCAAAAATTATAAGCTCCATTTTCATTGATTCCACAACACTAGAAATAGCCATAAAATCTTGATTTTTTATTCAAGAAAGTTATTTCTCTATAAAAAATTTGTTGAGGTTGATAGATTATTTCAGCCCTAGAATACTAAGGATGTGTACCATCAATTATTTTGAGTGATTTTTCAACTTTTTTAGATTTAATATGTTTCTCACATCTTTTATCCACCCAATATTTCAAAACACCTTTTCAAAAAACAAAAATGTTAAAAGTATCTGACAAGACATTAATTTTGGTGAGTGAAGATTTCACATAGTTCTTGTATTAATTCATCTTTACAACTTTAGAAGTCACAACTTTTACTTCCAAAGGATTGTTGATATTTTCATTCATCTTTTTCAAGTTAAATTTTGACTCATTAAGTTTGGACTAAAACTTGTTAAATTAATCTTCTTTAACTATCAGCTTCTTAATATGATTTTCTACCATCTTTCCTTGTTCAACAATTACCTATTTTCAACTTAATATCTCCTTGATTTATTTTTCCATCGGCATGATGAAAACATTTCTTCAATCAGAAACTAATTGATAATATTTCTTCATTAATATAATTTTTCATTTAGAGTTTTTTTTCTCAATAGAAGAAAGAATTTTTATTCTAATCTGATACTCTCTATAATATTTTCCACCCCCTTATTCACTATGTAAGGAATATTATATTCTCTCAACATTTTCAATAAAGGTTCTGAATTTTTCTGAACATTCATATTTATAAGAATTGTTTTCAGTTAAGTCTGATTCCAAATTCTTACTCAACAAACATGTTTTATTTTTAGTAAAATTAATTTTTTATTTTTTGGATAACATTTTTTGTTTATCATTTTTTCAACTTCTTTCATTAAGGTTTTTCATTGGAATCATATTTATATTATCCAATATTCTTCTTGGGGAAATTCATAAAAAAGTTTTTGATTCCACCACAATCAAAATATTTGAGTGGAAGTTTACCAACATATTTTATTCTTCCTCTATGATAATTTTTAGAGAATAGATATGTAATCTCATCATTAAACTCATCATATTCTTTATCATTGGAATCGCAATGATTATCTTTTTCTACATCATGGATTTTCATATTTATCATTGCTTGAAAATAAAATTAATATTTTATCTTATTTTTAAAAATTGGATAATTCCTCATTTCATATGCTATATGAATGTCATGCAGTTAATCAAGATATAAATCATTCTTATCTTTTAAAGAGTAAATTTAAGAATCAAACCTATCTGGGATGTTTTTCATATGTTTATTCACAATTATAGAATTTTTTATGACATATCTGAATCCTTTGAGGTTTCAAATAATTTCATTTACTCCAATTAAGTATTCATCATTAGTATCATCATTTCTCATTTTGATATCCTTATATTATCTATGCCAGATTTGTATCTTTTCTTCCTTCACATTAGTATTCCATTTGAAAATACTGTCCATTTTTTCCCACATACTTTTTGATGTATCGAGATGCATAAACTTATGATAAACATTATCTAATTATAACATAAGGATTTTATTTCTAGATTTAAAATCAACTTTTATATTTCTCTTATTAGAAAACTTTATAGGATAATTATTCTTAATGGGTGGAAAACCAATAGTATCAATATAAATGACTTGAAGTCCAATATATATATGATAAGGAATCATCCTATTTTTCTATCCATAATATTTTTTATCAAATCTATAAATTCTTCTACTATTGATAGAATTTATATTATCCATGATAAGTATTCAATAAAGGAACCTTCCCTCTAACTCTAATTGAAGTTATAAAGGATCAAATAACAACTTAGAATGAATGGTTGAATCATTTGGTCTCTTTTATAAGTTTCAAGACTTTTTTAAACATAACCCTTGCTACCTATTATGATTTATTTCATTATAATATTTTTGTAAATACTCATTCATAAAAAATAAGGAAATAAAGTAAAGAACAAAATATTTATAAGGTTCAACCTCATTTTGAGAACCCACATCCTTTCCCTAGTCACTTCCGTTGGTATATGGAAATTCACTATTAAAAAAAGTGAATAAAACTTGTGATGACTCCCATTAAACACCTTATATATCATGATATGAATGATTATATTAACTCCAATCAATTTAAAATGTTTTGTACAAAAATATTGGGCCAAAAAAATAATAAAACATTGTTAAATTTTCTCCACAAAATCTCAGTCTGGATCTATTTTTTATGGAACCTATTATATCAATCTAATGATGTCAATAAAATTCTCCATTACTCAATATGAACTTCTCAAACTATCCTCAAACACATTGTATGATCTTCGTCAATCTGATTGACTCAATATTCTGGACTCACTATGAAGAAACCATTGTCAATATGAAAAACTCAAACTCTTCTCAAACATTCAATATGATATTCTCAATAAGATGTTTCTCAATGCGATTCTCCTATATGGTAAAAACCATTTAGGTTTATGATCTTCTTTAGAGATCTCATTCCAGAAATAAAATTGACTAGAATTATTTATAACTTCTTCTTTTCTAATTATGTAAAAGTTATAATGATTTAATGATATGAGGAATTATTTTTTGGTGACTCAAAAATGTAATAATGGAAAACTTTAAAACATTACCCACTTCCTAAAATTTAAAAAACCAAAAATATATCGCATTTAAACTTCTAATTTTATTGTGTCAATCCTTCTCACGTTTCTCTAAGATTTATGCAAAATTGAATTTCATGTTTGAATATATCAACTATTCACATAAATTCTTCTTTATAATCAGGTTGTTGGAAATTCTTATACATTATTCAGTATGATGAAACCTCCTCAACTTATTATGGTGAAACTTCTTTCTCATCTCATTACGATCTGTCTTTCATTCTCATTTATTTACATTCTTCCTTTCATTATTAAATCATTATGATCTGCATGTCTTTCTTAGTTCATTATCATATATCTTTCTTTATTATCTCATTACAAACTGCCTTTCTTTCACATCTCATTATGATCTGCCTTTATTTATTATCACATTTTGATATGACTTTCTCTCATAGATCATTATGATATGATTGAATTTCTTTATTAGAGTCAGTCTAATGGAATCCTCATTACGATGGAATTCATATTAAGATGGAATTAGCATTATAATGGATTGTCCCATTATGATGTAAATCCCATTTAATTTCCCATTAAGATGGAAGTACTGTTAAAATGATTTTTCAATAAAGATATAATATATTCAAAGATAAATCAACTTACCAAATTTTAACTTATTCAAACATTATCCACTTCATACATTCTAATTTATTGATATAATCATTAGCTTTTAGTACTTCTAGATCTGATAAAAAAAATTTATTGATCACTATATCCAATTAAATCATTACGATACCTCCATTTCATAAAAATATTTTATCATTAGTATATTTCATGATTTATAAAAACACTAAGATTATAAAAGCATCATATAACTTTGATTAGAATGTCTGGGAACATTCTAACTCCCGAATTAAATTTCTTCAAGAAACCTTTTCAACATCATTACGTCTTATTCACTCAGAAATATATGTCTTTATAACTCAAAAACTTCATTCATTCTCTGATTATAATAAAATAAAACTTCCAGAAAACAACAATTTCTTCCTCTGATTATTTTGGATCTGATGATATAAATCTTATGTTGATGGATATGATACTTTGAGTACGGTTCTTCTCAGTCCAAAATGTGGGTTTGAAAACCCGTGACTGGAAAACAACTTTCATAAAGGAAAAAACTTTCCACCCATTTTTTGAGTTTGAACATTAAGAAACTTTCAACATTATAACGATACTCATTACAATGGACTGGGTCTAATTCATAAATAGAAAAACATTCTTATATATAATGGATAGTTGTCCAAAAATACAGAAACATTTTTAAAGTAATTTCTCACAAAGGTTCTTCACTATCAAAGTTTTGTCATGTGTTTTAGGATTGGATTTCAGTGAACCGCAACATTCGGGCTATAAATGAAGTGAATATTATAGTTTTTTCTATAGTAAATTATTCCAAACCATTGTGAAAATATTTTTATAAGAATTTTCAAAAGCCTTTGGTATGTAGGATTGAAAATTTGAAAAAAAAAATATATAATTCATTGGGTGGGGTGGTGTCAAGATTACAATAAAAGAAAATAAAAAAAAAGATTTGAAAAATGGGGGTAAGTGGTACCCCTACAAAACACACTAGTGTCAAATACAATTAATGTAATTATTGTTCCTCATGCATAAGAAGAGAAAAAAATGTGGTGGGGGTGGCTAAGCTACCCCAATTGTTAAAAATACTACCCCATAAAGGGGGCAGATGGAGATGAGGGCTTGCACCCAGACAGTGCGGGTGGTAATATATATATGTATGTATGTATGTACATATGTATGTATGTATGTATGTATGTATGTATGTATGCATGTATGAATGTATGTATGTATGTTTGTATGTATGTATGTTTTTTTGTTTGTATGTGTGTATGTATGTATGTATCTATGTATGTATGTATGTATGTATGTATGTATGTAAGTATGTATGTATGTATGTATGTATGTATGTATGTATGTATGTATGTATGTATGTATGTATGTATGTATGTATGTATGTTTGTTTGTTTGTATGTATGTATGTAGGTACGTACGTACGTACGTATTTATGTATGTATGTATGTATGATTGTTTGTTTGTTTGTATGTATGTAGGTACGTACGTATGTACGTATTTATGTATGTATGTATGTATGTATCTATATAGGTATGTATATATGTATGTACGTACATACGTACATATATATGTATGTATGTATCTATGTATGTATGTATGTATGTATGTATGTATGTATGTATGTATGTATGTATGTATGTATGTATGTATGTATGTATGTATGTATGTATGTATGTATGTTTGTATGTATGTATGTATGTATGTATGTATGTATGTATGTATGTATGTATGTATGTATGTATGTATGTATGTATGTATGTATGTATGTATGTATGTATGTAAGTAAATAAGTATGTATGTATGTATGTATGTATGTATGTATGTATGTACGTATGTATGTATGTATGTATGTATGTATGTATGTATGTATGTATGTATGTATGTATGTATCTATGTATTTGTGAGAGAGGTAGTGTCTCCACCATATCACCCAAGCCCCGTACGATGTGTGGGGTAGACATTATAAGCCAACCCATGGCCATGTTGTGTTGGATCGACCCGTACTAGACTATGTCACGCCCTGCCCAACCCATCTGGCTCGATACAGGTCAAGATATGGCCAAAAATCTTATTTTAGGGATTTCCGAACAAAGGGCCTGAAAATTTAAAAAAATCAAAAATTAAGAATATGTTTTTGGAATGGTTTAAAATATTAGGGGACCATGTGATTATTTATCTGTGAAATAAAATGGATAAAATGATTTTAATTAATTTAAATTACACTCAATTAGATTTTTTAGAAAAATTAATTTATATTTCATGTATATTACCTAAAAATGGTTGAATGCATTGACCAACAATTGTATGTATGTAATTTAATTTATTTAATCAATCATTGAAATTGCATCAGATATATGTAATAATTAATTGTTTTGGACCTTTAGGGCATCGTCTTACCCCTCTTTATATGTAAATGGGTTTTTGGGCCCATCATCACTTTTTTTTCATGTGCTTTATACATTCCTGAGTCATTATATACAAATTTGAGGAAGTTATAAGAGGTAAACCAAGCTAAGAAAAGGTGGTATTCTAGAATAGAAGTGGATACATTGGACTAGGGTGTGGGCCGCAATGTGAGTTAGGTATGATTCAGGTATTTTCACCTAGATTATAGTAATTCCAAATAGGACCACAGCTCGTGGGTTTCACATATATGGGGTGGATGCATGGTGGGTTAGGCCTAAATATTTTTTACTGTTAAGAGCACAGGCCAATTCAGGTTGAGCCAACACTGGTGTAGGACAAGCTGAGTTGATCCCATGTGGTTGAAGGCTTACCCTCGATCCTTATTTAAAAAATATTATTTTTACAATATATTCTTCGATAACATTTATGTTTCTTTAATAAAAAATCATGATTAAAACATGTTATATAATTCCTCACTGTAATGGTCATACTAATTTAAAATTCATTCACATGTCAATTTGAAATATGTTATTATTTCTTGTTCTAATATGATATTATAATATTTATATATTAATTAGTAACCATATTCACATGATGTGTCATACCACCTCTCAAAAAATGGTAATCATATCCCTTGCATATGGTTCCAATTCTAAATAGTTATTATAACATTATATTTTTTAGTAAATTTATTATTTTTATTATTTTTATTATTTTTATTATCAAAATTGGAAATTACCTAACGGGAATCCTAATCACCTCCTCTGAAATTAGTCATTACCTAGAGGTTAATCATTCGTTAACGAACCCAATCATTCATATCCCCACAGAACCAACATCATAATTTATTTCCCATCACCGATCACTCACAAACTCTGCATCATAATAGTTCATTGCCACATCGATTTCTCCATATTCCATCATTAACGAATCAAAATATGTTCCATAAAATCCCTTAAAACACTAATAATAGTTTATTCACACTTCTCCACACAACTACCAATACTAATTTGAAAAATTATTATATTTAAATTATTATAGATAGTATATTTTTTATATACAGAAAATACTTTGGACTACCAATTGGGATTATGTGGGGCCGGGTGAGGTTCAAATTTCTTATTTCTAATTATATATAGGTTTTTATGGAAAAACATTTGTAGAATCAAACCGGTGCAGGCTTGGCATGACCCGCCCAGCCCCACCCTATCACATTAATACTAAGGTCACAGTAGATTCATTAACATTCAATGGAATTCCAAATAATAAATTATCAATATTTTTCATATTTTTTATTTATTCCGTGAATCATTTATTATTGTTTTTTGAATATGAAACTTTACATGATGACATAAAATAATAAACTAAAATGCATAGATTATAAAAATTAAGACACGATGACTGCATTCTATTTACTACATAGTCATGTTGTTTGTGAGATCACATAGTATGTTCATATCTAATGAAAATGGATTTTATTTGTTGGTAAATAATAAAAAATTTAAAAGATATTTAATGTATTAACACCATAGGTCATTTAAATTTAAACAAAACTCGACGTATGAGGTACTCGATATCCCTTGTTGAGAGTGAATCCTATTACTAGGGAGTTCTTATTAAAGAGATTGGTTAACTTAGCTAAATGAGGTAGTAAATAAGTAGAAGTAGAAATATTTTTATCACCATAGAAGAAAATAATTTAGTAAACAATGATTACAATTTACAGAAACTAGGAACATCACTCAATAGTTTAAGGAGTATTGAGTTAAATTAGTTGGTGAGTCAAACTCTTACCTTGAAACTCTCTGAGTTTTGTAAAAACTATTACTTGGGATATGAGTACAGGTTTTATGTATCATTTCTACTAAAATACACAAGTTATTGAGTATTCTGCATCTAGTAATGAGGGATACTAGGCTTTGATAAAATACTAGGTTACATCTAATGTCTAGTTGGTTATCTGTAAAAAGTATGTATCAACTAAAATTAAATTTTTCGAAGAATATGTAGTAATACCACAAGTTCACTGAAATAAATTCTACAAAATAATTTTCTAACCAACATGAATTTTTAAGAGTAGTATAAACTCATTCATAAATTACTAAAAAATGAATAGAAATTATATGTGTTAGGGACCCACTACTTATTTGCCCACCTCAATAAAAGGGTGTGCTAATGTTTCTCACAAAAGACTCACGTATGATGCATTTGATGTTTACATAATAATTATATCATTAAGGACTGATGTGTTCTGAAAAAAAATATTACGACATGGATATTTTCACATGTTATATCATCTCTGAGAACTACACAGGGAGAAATTGAAGTAACATGTAAATGACATGACGATTACACTGAATACATGTAAATTGAAAGATGGATCAATATTTTTTCAATACGTCACATTATTATATATTTATTACTCACATAATCTAGTTTTATTTAAGATAAAAAAACAATCATTTTGGAGGAAACATTTCATTACCTTTTTGGTATGGTTTTCCAAGAAAATAAGAACTCAAATAAAGAATAATATATAGTGTTTATGGTAAAAAAATATGAAAGATAAGGTGAAAAGATCCAATGGAAAGTGTAATGCCAAAAGAACCTTCAAAATGTGATTCAAATTATAAGAGTCATATCATCATACAGGATTCTATTTTCATCGCATTTCAAAGGATAAGTATATAGAAGATTAAATGTTATTAATACAATTGAAGAAGAAAGTGGTCATTTCTTCAAGTATATTACCCAATTATTAGTGATGTTCATGTTAAAGTTTTTGATATTAGATACTCAATGTGTTTCATGAATTTTATTAAAATATCTTAACCAAGTAAGTATAAAAATATTAAAATAAGTAAGGTGATTTCTCTAATAGGATAAAAAAGGGTGATTACAAATACAACAAAGCTAATTACTTAACTTCTAATTGTTTAGTTTAATCATTCTAGTGGAACATTTGTTAAGTATTAAAAACATTTATCTCACATGTCCATTAGACACAATGAGACATTATTTCATAAATGGATCTTTTTTTGGTATATAATACTCAATTAATTGTTCATTAATTCTTGAATCATTATAAATAACTAATAAATTTATTGTTTATGTCTCTGTTATACCCCGTTATGGAAATACAATTCTATTTCTCATAAAACTATGTAGTTTTCAAGGATATACCCAATACGGTTCTTATACCATTTGAAGTTAAAGACCGTAGGCATTATCTTCACATTTAATTATTTAGTTTTGGACAAATAAACCATTATAAATAAAGGTTAATGTTTCTTATGATCATTGAAACCACTATGACGGGGGGCCTACATAACTAGTATTATTTTTACAATCTAAATTCCCAAAACATAACAACTGAAACATTATAGAGTTATTATCCTTATAGATATTATGTAAAAAAATGACAAGAATGAAATTAAAATAATGTAAACAAGGAACATAAGATTTAAAATTATTTTCCTTAGTGTCGGAACATACATTATTTCCATGGCGACTCCCATCAGTCCTTGTAAATTCAATTTCTGAAAGAAGTTAATAAAACTTTGGTAAACTCCCATTATACTACTTATATATCATTATAGGAATTATTATACTGACAACCATACATTTAAAAAAAACAACTTGCATTCTAATAAAACATTTTTGAAATTTTTAATATATCACCCAAAATTTCATTAGGAAATCTCTGTGTTATTTCCTTTATCTAGTAAGTATATGGCGAGTGTTCCTAACTTCATCCAGTATTCTCCATCTGTTTAACCTCACTAAAATTTCACATGTTTTCTAATGATATTTATATCTTCTAAAAAACAATTATGCCTCCAAAACATATAAGAATCTCTATCCATTAGTCTATGTCTGGTTTCTCTGAATGGCTTCTCTGAATTACTTCCCTTTCAAATTTCTCTATACTGAAACACTATATAGAACTTTTCTTCACCATGAAATTAAACTTGGTTGGAAACATACATATAAAAAACACTTTAGTATGACATATTTTTTAATGTGTACATATTTTTATGTATTGTGTTATGTTTAACCCCCTTTATATATATAAACCCAAATTATAAAATTTGGGAAAGAAATTTCATTTTACCACTAATCTGAATTTCATTTGATGATATTTGAGTTATCTAGAGTATTCTAGAATAATAATGACCCTTATTAAAAACTCCAGCATGTCCAACCATCTTAAAACATTATTAAATTAATTGTTATTAAAATTATATAATTTTTATTATCACTAATACAAGAAATCAATTTGAAAATCAGTACAAAATAATTACGGTTGAAGTAATTTTCAATGTTTTATAGTGTTTCTCATAACAAAATTTCATGTGTAATGTTTTTCTAATGATTTTTTGATGAAAATTATATAAAGTTATTATTTTCACTTATCCACTATTCTTAATTTGGATGACTTAGTTTGGTCATCAAGACATAGATTATACTATTTTCAAAACCAAATTCTCATTATTTTCTATCTGATGGATCTTCATCTGATGGATTTGATCCAATGAACTTCCTTCAGTAGTGCACGTCATGAATTTGAACATAAAATATCACATAACATAAAACTTTCTATAATCTAAAAAACTAAAAAAAATTATATCCAGAAACATAATTTATCTTTTTCTAGTAATATTGAGAAATTTTAACATGTTTTACTACATTGTTACAATATATTGATACATTAGTTACATGAAACTTTATCTACCTTAGGCTTTGTTCATATTTTCTCTATTTGTCTATATAGACCTAAACATTGATAACCACCACCCCCTTTGTGTTTTCATAAATATAATATCTCATTATGCATTATCATTTTATTACTTCTCATAGTATTTACTTCATTTATCAAAGTTGATCAATTTATCCTTTTGTGCATACCTATAAAAAATTAAGAAAATTGTTTTCTTACAATTATTTTTCCAAAAAAATTGTTTTATAGTCTATGTATGGTGGCATATGAAAATGGTTTTACATAATTTTTTCTGTATAGATATCCTCATGGAATTCATAGTACTACATATCCATCCTCCTATAACTATCTAGTTTTATGTTCCTAGGGATCTCTATCTTGTAATGTGCATCTAATAACAATGTTGTATTGTTCTCCCGATTAAAAAATTCATTTTTTGATAAGCTTCTATCTGGAGAATTGTGTCTGGAACTCTATGTATGAAAATATATTTCCTAAAACATGAACCTAGAACTCTGGAACAAGAAACGTTATCTCTCCCTATATATCTACACTATTTATATAGCTATGTACAAACATTATCTTGGATCATAAAGTTTTATGATATTTTAAATCATTATAAATGACTTATCATGTCACGACCCGTCCTCGGGGCCCGTGCCGTGACTACCCCAAGCCCACCTTTCATAGGCCAGGGGCTGGCGACTAGCACCAAGGCATAAATCCCGGTAAAAAGGGAAGGCATTGCCTTTGTAAAGTAAACAAGCACCACAGAGTAAGCAAGCGGAAAAGTAAACACTAAGTAAAAAACAGAGTACAACTGAAGTGATGAAAAGAAAATGGTCCAGTATACAAACCCAAACTGAAAGTAAAGTACAACTCGAAAGGGAAAATAGCAACTGTAAAGTAAAAGCCGCTACACCGAGCTGTCCACTGGAAATCCCACCTGTAGGGTGGGTACAGATAGCTCCACTGCTCCTCAGGTCCCACTGTCTGCTCCAAGCACGTCCCACCCAGTGTTCCACCTCCAGGTACCGTCCTGCTCTACAAGCCTCAACCACGATTAACACTGTCCGTTGTCTGCAACCAACACAATGTAGTGTGGGCATAGCCCATGAAGGGGTGAGTATAACGATACTCAGTAGGGACCCCGAGACCCTCAACGTCTCACTAAAAACAACAAAGATAACCACAAAAAGATCTCAACAGATAACCTCTACTTAGATATATGCCCATACATATACCTAAGTTATCAAGTAACCCATCTCAATCATGATAAAACACAAGGATTGTGAAATCAATGGATAACCACTACCCGGGTATATGCCCATACATATACCTAAGTTAGCAAGTGACCCATCTCAATCATGAGGTAAACACAAGGTCAAAAGTCTCACCTCAAACCAGTATTTTCATTATCGAAACCGTAACTGCTGAAGAGCTCCGTCTCTAGAGTGTACAGTGGTCCTGTCACGACTCCGAGGTACTACTCACTATCCTAAGACTGCTGAGGTACTCCTCCTGTCGAGTACCGTGGGCCTGCCACCTCACACAGTAGTGCTTCCCGCCGGGGTCTGCCACCCAACACAGTAGTGCTCCCCCCTCATAGCCTACAGAGGTACTCCTCCTGTCGAGTACCGCGGGTCTGCCACCTCACATAGTAGTGCTCCTCCGCTGTGGGTTTGCCACCTCACAAAGTATTGCTCCCCACTAGGCTACGTAAGTCACTCCGAATCGAATCGGACAAGCAGTCTTCAGGTCTCGGCCGACTACACGGTCTCCGTACTTCGTACGCTCGTCTCTGGGAGGGTCCGCTGCACGAGCTACAAGTTGATACTCTAAGTATCTCAAAGTCCCACGAAGAAGTATCTCAAAGGACCGCCTCTTCATAGGGGTCTCAACGCAATAGACGGCGCGTCAATCGGACGCCCAGTCTGTGAGTTATTAGCCTTTTCGTCCCAGGGGCCCGGTTGGTTTCGTGAGTGAACCAAACCCGGTCGTATCTCAACTATACCCTGAACTCTCATAGGGTATACTCATAGGGACCGTTTCTCAACGAGATCACCAACGCCACGGACGGTTCGTCAAACGGACGTTCTGTAAGAAAGGTATCAGCTTTTCCGTTCCAGGGGCCTGGTTGGATTTCGGTGCGATCCAGCCCGGCCACTATCCATATGCATCCAAATCTCGGGCGGAGGATGCCAAAAGATCTGTATCGTCAACATGAACGCAACGAGACAGACGGCGCGTCAATCAGACGCCCGGTCTGTGAGTTATTGGCTTTTTCGTTCCAGGGGCCCGGTTGGTTTCGTGAGCGAACCAACCCGACTGCACTCTGACGGCATCCAAACCTCGATCAGAGTAAGCCAAAAGATCCGTCTCACTTAGAGGACCTCAACAAAGATGACGGCACTTCATTCAGACGTCCGTAGCTCAAGATATGAGTGTTTCCGCTCCGAGGGCCCGACTGGTTTCGTGTATGAACCAACCTGGCCGAACTCAAAGTATTCCGAAACCTTGAGTGCAATATACCAAAACGACTGTCTCGATCCAAGGATTGCATCGCCGCTGACAGCGCATCGTTTGGAGGTACGTAGCCCGAGTTATGTGCATTTGAATCCACACCGCTCGGTAACGGGGGTTTCAGGCCCGGGCCGTCCCGGCCCGAGACCCCCCGGTTGGCCCGAACCGGGTCGACCCGCCCTGGACAGGGTCGAACCAGCCCGTCACGGCCTGGCCTGGCGGACCAGCCAGGCGCGCCGGTTCGGCGCAAGGCAGTGCGCTGGGCGCACTGCCAGCTCGGCCAAAGGCCGAGCTGATTGGAAACGAGGGGCGCCATCCCCCCTTTGTGAAACCGCGCCCCCCCCCATTATGGGGGGCCGTTTTGCTGGCCAGGGGAATTAAATTCCCCCGGTCTTCCTCCCTTCCGGCCGGCCCGACCTGGCCGTCCGGTTCTTCCTCAACGGGACCGACAAAGGCCAGTCCCCTTCCGGCTTCCGACACCGGCGGCCCGGCTGGCCGCCGGTCTTCTTGTTCCGCCACGGCCCAGAACCGGCCGCGGCCTTTGTCGTCCGGCGCGGCGCGACGGCGTCGCGCCCTTCCGCCGTGGCCCCGATCCGGCCGCGGTGTCTTCGACTTTCTTCGACGCGGCGCGACGGCGTCGCGTCCTTGCATTATTTTATGACGCAGCGCGACGACACCGCGCGTTTCTTGCCGTATGATCCCGCGTGGTGCGACGGAACCGCGCCACACCCGTTTCAATCCAAAACAGAATCAACATGAAAAAGGAGGAGGGTTGGCCGTGTTCGTGCGGTCAGGCCCCCTCGCGTTATTCGCTAACAATTTGGACAAATTTCACGAAGAAATAAACACGGGTATAAATCATGAACAAAAGAATAATAAAATAAACCCCTACCTCGGTTTCAAGTGCGGAGCACGTCAACAAGATGCGGAAGTCTAGCGTCGCGGAGGTCGGGCGTCACAGAAATCGAACATCGTTTCCGTTGACGTCGAGGTGTGTCTGAAGAGGTACGTCGCTGGAGAAGCTTCGTAAGCTGACAGAGATAGTCCGAGGAGGAAATGGCGTCTCCTTTCATTAACATGGGAAGAAGATCGAAGAAACAGCATCGTCGATCTTCGGAAACACACCGGCTATGAAGAAGAGAAGCGGCGTCCTTCGTTCGAGCTTAAGTGTTCTTCGTGTTCTTCATCAAGGTTGAAGAAGATGAAGAGAGAGCTTCCCAAAACCTCTCAAGGGACAAAGGATACTAACCAAATAAAATAATCTTAAAGCTTATTTTATTTACCCAACTAAACCACTTGAATTTCAAAAGTTTGAAATTAAAACAACTCAACTCAATTAATAACCCTAGTTGTCAAGATTAATTAGAGAGGAGTTATTGGGAGTTAAAAGAGGAGATGAAGTGTTAGGGTTCGTGTGGGCCCCACCACACTTAATCCTCTCAAGGGAGGTTAAGTGGATGTAGGTCCCACCCCTAACTCCCTTTGGGAGGATATAACCAACTTGGATAAAAATAAAATGTGTTTCCACATTTTATTTAACTTCATTTAAAAATCCCCAAAACTAACTCTCAACCCGCATAAAACGCAACCTCGGAAAAGGTCTCCTTAAGTGAAAATCGGCGCTGTGAGATCATCAGTGCCCTCGGAATTCAATTCCGGGCACCAGTTCAAAAGTTAGAAAAACCCGCTCGTTCGTTCACTGAACATACCCGAGCCAAACTTCGGAAAATGATTCTGGGCACACCGGGCCTCGGAATCAGGTGTCATCAGAAACTGCGTTCTTGGAAAATTCAAAAGAAAATTAAGAAAACATTTCCCTTTAATTTTACGGGTCTTTACATATCATTTTTTAACATTGTTATAAAGTTTCTTAAAAAAGATAAGTAATTTTACTTTTCATCTTCCTAAAAATTCATAATAAAACGTCCATAGCAAACATATAGAAACTTTATTCTCACCTATTTGACAAAAACATTCTCAATAAAAATGTTTTGTGCAAATAAATAACATTTATATAAAAACAACACATTGGATATTCTATATCACTTTTTGGGATTGTTGGGGAGAATTATGACAACTTTTCAAAATCCAAATTTTTTCACAAAACATTTTTTTACTACACACTTTTTCTCAAATTTTATCAAATAATAGCCTTTGCTAAAGATAATTTCATGAAACCACATTACTATTTAATGTAATGTTATTAAAGGACTTATATCCCTTAGTGAAAAGTAATTTTTTGTAAATGTTAAGATAAAATACACCTTAATTTTTCTATCACTCAATTTTCTTTTCTAAATTTTACGATAAAAAAAGCTTCATATTCATAATAGAGAGTTTTAATTCTACTTTTGATGATTTAGATTACATCCTATTTTCCAACATAATAAAAATCACAGTGGGGGAATGTCCTTATAAAATTGTAAATATTAATGGAGGCGGAAAAAAAAGTTCCATCCACAATTCCACAGATCTTTCTCTTGAAATATTTTTGGGGAAAAAATCATCAAATTTTTAATTTATTTATATATACTCCTGTATAATATTTCTCCTAAAAACATTTTCCTTAATGAAAATATACTTAATATTAATGTGTTTTGATCTTAAATGTTATAAAATATTTTTCAAAATATCAACTGCAATTTGATTATCCCAAAGAATCACTAATTGCTCAAAATAATTCACCATCAAATCTCCCAGTTGAAATTTTATCCAAATCATTTGTATACAAGCATGGTTTGTGGAAAAATATTATACTTCCACTATACTCAATGTTATTAAATTTATTTCTTACTATACAAACTCGCACAATATTCCCTTATGAAAACATTTCATTATAATATTAAGAGGAAATAATTATAATCTCATGTAAAACTAGCATCAGTGTATCCAATAAATTTTATGTCACCATTTTTTTAAAATCAGTCATAAGATGATGTTCCATTAAAAAATATGAGAAATATTTTTTATTCCACAGTATGAAATCCCTTGGGAACACTCTAATATATTTCACACAAGTTATCATCATAAAACATGTTTGGTATTGATCAATATGATTTATTAAGCTTCCAATAATCATTATGAAGTATTTAGTGTAACAACCCAAACATTTATTAATAAAAATTACTCTTGACCTATTTTAATGTCTCATTTTGTAAAATTTTTATATAAAAAAATGCACATCATTGTTTTTATGTTTTTTTATTTCAAAATTCCTTTAAGAATTTTTATCGTTGCTAATATAGTAATTGAATATAGATCACATGATTAGTATAAATATAAGGCTTTAACAAATCAAATTTACATAGATAAAGGATGTAATGACCTCATTCAATAGAATTTCTCCACACAAAGACGATTTATTGGAGCTCGGAAAGGAGGTAGCATCACTGGAATTTTCTCTTGACCAAGCCCAAGCTGAGCTTCAACACGTTAAGATTGAATGGAACTGCCTATGAGATAAGTGGATGTTTATAGAGATTACCAACCGAGCAATGTTATTCGAGCCACCCCAATAGTTTTTCACCATCACATACCTTACCCTTAGGTCTTATGAGGATGTTATAAGAGGTTATGTAACAAGACCCTAGCCCTATGATTATGAGAATTATTTTTGTATATAATAAAGAATACACATTTGTTTTATTATTGTTACTTTATAAATAGTTTTTAAAGAACAAATAGTATTTTTAGTTAATATTCCATTAAGAAATATATTTTGATGAATTATTAGATTTTTGGAATTAAAGAATGTTTTAATAAAATATTATTATTACTAAATTAGTTTTTATTAAATATAAATGATCGTATAATTTTTCTGAATACAATTGTAATTTTTATTAAGGTTTGGAAATTGTATTTGTCAAAACCCATGAATATTCATTAGATGTCAGTTTTTATTTTAAAAGTGAAAATTAAAATATTTGTAAAATTATTTAGATAAAATTAATATTATTTTTGGAATCAGAATGTCAGAATTTCCAAACAATAAATTTTTCATACTTTTCTGAGACAATCGAAGTTTTGGGTAAAAATTAAATACTGTTTTAATATATAATGTGTTTTATGACATCATAATGACCCAATACTAATGTAATAAAATACGATAAATGGTATTTTTGGAAAATATATTTTTTCCTTTTAAATAGTATGATTTTATATTTGTTTTTCTAATTTTATGATGCCTTAGTTGACTATCCAAGACTTATAAAACATTTTAACTTTTTAAATTGATTTCCTTTAGAGTATGACTCAACTCTATATAATAAAGCATAATATTTTAATGTGGTCATACATTTTCCATGAAAAATAATTTCTTCCACTCTTATTCGGAAAAAACCATGGGAAAAATCATGGGATGGTTTGTTGCTTTGATTAGTTTAATGTGTGGTTCCCAAAACCTAATTAATAAATAATTCATTCTCTTTTACTATATAATCCCAGCCATGATTCTACTTCCTCTTCACTAAAAGCCTTTTTAGCTAGAACAACCTCTGCACTACTCTTTATAGAATCCTCGCAAGTCCCCCCAAGCTCCCAATAATCCTCTCTCAAGCCTCTCCTAATCCTATGGGATCACAAATCCATGTAAGGGATTTTGTCCACTCTCATTTTTGTCAATGTTTATTTATGTTTCTATACCCTTTTATGTTCTATTAAAAATATTGGGGTATGCTTTTGAACATTCCCCATAATTTCCTCCTTATGTTTTAATGATGATATACCCCTTTCTCCCTCATTAATCCCTCTAATATACACTCGTTACCATGCTGAAATTCCATAATGGATTTATCTCTCCTAATTTTCATTCAAGTAATTATTTTGTATTTTGAATCTGAATTCCATTACATATATTGGGAAATGTTTCTATATGACCACCTACATTGAATTTAATTTACATATGATGAGACACCCATTTCCCTCTCATCAACAATTTTTATGAATTCTTATGTCATGTCGTTATACTACTAAAATTTCACCTTGATTTTCTAAGACAACATTATTGTGTAGTGATTAACATGCCCATTTCTCTATCAATGGTATTTACTTTTATGAACACTCACTTAATAATTATAGAGTTTTATTTATGAATTCAATATTCTTTTATCATGGAATAAATCATGATGTTTGATGAATCCATGTTATATGATTCATGTGGCGCACTTATGCATGAAATGAAATGATTAAGAAGGGTGTACGCTGATAGATCTCCAATGCATTAGGTAAAGAATAGTTTCATTATAATTCAAGTGAAATGAGGGTTTACTCATTATAATTCATGTGAAATTAGGGTTTACTCATCCTCCATGTGCAATGAAACTTGGATCATGCTAATATCATGTTAAATGTTGATGTTGTGTTTCAATGTTATGATAATCGTGCTATATCATGCCTTTATCATCATGTTTCTATGGTGATCCATGCATATGCCTATTGCCTAGAATTAACTATATTATTCATTTATGCCTTTTTACTCTTTTATTGGGCTTTATATATCACCATTTTCTTATTCATGTCCTCATGTTATCTTATGCAATTATAAGTACAAAGGAATATTGTGGCAAAGTAAAATAAGTTTTCGATAAAGATGTTTTGTTTTATGTACTAAGTTGTTATTTAATGTTCCTAATCTCCAAATACATCAGGCATATCGATATTCTACCTTATATCAAGTGAATATTTTATTTAATAAGTTATTTTTAAGTGTGAAATAAATATAAGGGTTGTTGTGGTTGGAATCAGAGGATAGGTTTAGTTATTTTTGGGATCAGGATTAGAAAACATAGTGAAAGCCATAGAGATAAGAATAATTATAATAAAAACATCCCTAAAATTTTGTGAGTAGGGAGTATGTTTTTTATCGAAAAAATACATTCATGTCTGGATATGAGTAGGTAGAGGAGGCTCTGGAATAGATGTATTTAAAACCCGAAAACAATGCTTTGATCTATACTCAAATGGAAACTATTACAAGAAAATGGGCCTTGTTTCACTCTTGGTTATGAAACTTCTGGGGGTATGAAGTGGTAAATTTGTAATCTTAGTATGAACCATTATTAAGGGAATTAAAAAAAACACCTTATAATATATGTTGGGATGTAGATCATGAATAACATAGATTGAAGCCTGTAAAATCATATGTTAAAGAAATAAAAGTAATTTATAAGTCATCTGTTTTTGTCTTTGGATTACCCTTTAGGTGTTACACCTAACATTCCTTTTATTCCATCTAATGGTCAGTAATAGGAGGACTAGGTCTAATAACCGATGTTAAGATCAATGTGATGACAGTTCTAATGAGATACACAATCCATTGGGAGTGGGAATCAAAAACATTGTCATGATACTCTCTCAGTTAACTCATCTTTTTTATAGAAAAATGGGTCAAGAGGAACATTCAACCCCCCCCCCAAAGAAATAACAAGCCACAATTGAGAGATTCATGATACAAAGGACTCATTCTTTTAATGGATCGTATGATCCCTCAATAGCCAAACAATGTATGAACTCAATTGGGAAGATGATCTCCATCCTTCAATGTTCTGAACTAACTGGTTTCATTTCATATGTAGGGTGAAGCTGATAAATGGTGGACATTTATCAAAAATACAAATCCTAAGGAGTAGATTGAGGAATTTGAATATAAGGACATCTAGAAAATGTTTTCTGATAAATATTTTCCGTGTAACCTTCTACATAATATAGAAAGGGACTTCCTTTACCTCCATAAAAAAGACAAAAAATCCATTATATCATACTAGGAAAACTTCACAAGGCCAGTATGATAATGATCCAACTTTTTGGTTACCCTCGAATACAAGGTTGACCACTTGTTTGGTGGGATAAAACCTAGCCTACACAAATCCCTAGTGATACATGACTTCGACAGCTATGAGGGAATTTTTCTACGGGCCCACAAATTCGAAATGGAGATCGTTGAATCTCATGGGTATCATGGGGATATAAAGACTAAGGTGGACTTCAATTTTGGAGGTCTGATGGATAAATCTAACGGTGCTATGAAAAATCCATCACCCGACTTTCCAAAGATGTGTAAAGAAACACCCAAAAAATTGCTTTAAGGGGATGAGGAAATGCTTTAGGTGTGGAAGAGAATGTCACCTTGCTCTTAACATTGAACAAGAAAAACCCGCATCTTTGATATAGGAGAGAAACACTCCGTTCGACCCTCAACACATTGTCAATTTCTTCAACTGATAATAATGAGGGTATTTTTCAAACCACGTCTCTAAGCCAAAGGGTTTTTGAAGTCATCCAGCAACCTCTAAGGTAGCAAGGGGGAGCTTTTTCCATCACTACCACCAAACTGAACCCCGACAACAAAGTGGTGACAGGTACATTGGTTATTCATTCAAGAATAGAGAACATACTTTTTTATTCTGGTTCTACATATTCTTTAATATCCTAAATGTTTAGTAGAACAATCCCAACACCGCCAAAAATCATTGAAGTAAATATGTCAGTGAGAACATAAAATGGGAAAATCATTGTAACCCAAGAATATAACTCCCCCCCTTTCACAATTTGTTCTTTAAACTTCCTGGAGAACCTCTTAATGCACCATTTGGTGGAATTTTATACAATTCATGGCATGGATTGGTTTTCCTAATATAGTTCCAATACAAATTATTGTAAGAGGGAAATAACTCTCCATAGGGATAATCGACCCCTGATTCTATAAAAGTGAAAGGAAGAGGATGAATATTCTTTAGCACCATCACATCAAGCATGGATATTACTTCCCTATGAGAACATGTATAATTCTAAGATGATTGAATATAAGTAACCATCCTTAAAGACAAACCTATTGTGAGGGAATTTTCTGAAGTGTTTCCTGTAGAATTTCCCAGTCATCCTCCAAGAAAAGATGTATAATTATTGATTGACATTATACCTAGGGCGTTGACAATATCCAAGGATTCATATAGAATGGATGTTGTAGAGCTTGAGGATTTAAATAAATAGCTAAAAGAGAATCTGGATAATGATTTTATATTCCCAAGTGCTTAACCATGGGGTGAAATAATCTTTTTCAACAAGAAGAAGGATGGTTCAATACGCCTTTGCATTGATTATCATGAGATCAAGAAAATCACGATAAAGAACTAGTATCCTCAGCCCCTAATTGATGACTTTTTCAATCATATATGTAGATAACAATACTTCTCCAAGGTGTATTTTTGGTCGGGATATTACTAAGTAAGGGTAGAGAAGGAGGATATCCCCAAGGCTGCTTTTTTTAAAATGGTTCGGGAAAAATGAATTTATATTAATGCCTTTTAGACTCACTAATTCTCTATAAATCCTTATGGAATTGATGAATAGAGTCATTAGATATTACCTCAAAAAAATTTTGGTAGTCTTGGTAGATGATATTCTAATATACTCCAAAAGCAATGAGGACCATGAGGAGAATCTAAGCACTGTACTAGAGACTTGTGAAAGGAGAATATCTATTTAAAGTACATAAAGTATGATTACATGTTGAAGGAGGTATCATTATTGGGTTATATCATCACAAGCAATGAGATATCTATGGATCCCTCCAATATAGCTGCAATTGATGGTTGGTCAAGGCCAACATCTGTGATAGATATCTGTAGCTTCTTTGGGTTCGTAGGATATTATCACTGATTTGTGAGGAATTACCGTGATTGTAAAACACTCTTACCAACCTAACTCATAAGGGAGTCAAGTTTTCTTTGAGTGATGAATATAAAGAGAGATTCAAGTATTTCAAAAGTAGGATTATCACGACGCCCTTTCTCACACTACCCACAGGTTGAGAACTTTTTGTGGTATTCAGTGATTCTTCGAAGAAGGGAATGAGTAGTGTGTTGATGAAAAATTACATATTTATTGGATATTCTTTGAGAAAATTGAATTTTCATGAGAAAAAACTATCCAACACAAGATTTGGAGTTGGTTTTAGCAATCATCACTTTAAAATTTTGATGAAATTATCTCTTTAGCGAGAAGTGTGAAATATAAACAGATCACAAAATCCTCGAGTATATATTTACACATAAAGAGTTTAACATGAACCAATAAATATGGTTATATTAGATCAAATATTATGACTGCTCAATCTATTACAACCCTGGGAAAGAGAACAAGGTTCCATATTCTCTATATAGAAAGGATCCAATGATTCTATCATTGATGAGAATTGAAAAGGATCCAAATATTCCAAGATTTAATGATGATGGACATGGGAATCATAAAAAGTTAACATCATCAATACATTCACAAATTATTTCTCAATCATCTCTTTTGGAATGGTTAATGAATCCTCAAAAGGATGATGAGGGAATTCAGAAGAATGTGGAAAATATCAGAAAATGGAAATCCGCAAAGTTCAATGTTAATGAAGAAGTAATTGTGAGATTTGGGAAAAGAATATTCATTCCAGAATGTTCGTAGTTAATGAATGAACTTTTGGATGATTCACATAGTTCAAATTTCTCCATTCACCCAGGAAACACAATGATGGATCGAGATATTTGAGAGAAAAATTGATGGGATAACATGAAGAAGGGGATCGTTGAGTATACATCAAAGTACCTGGTATGTCAGCAAGTGAAGGTTTAGAGGTAGAAGTCTAAGGGGATGATTCAACCATTACCCATACCGGTAAGGAAATGGGAGAACATCAACATGGACTTTGTCACTAGATTTACAAATGCATCCAAAGGAAAACATTCCATCTGGGTTATTGTCGATAATCATATAGAGACTACACACTTCATTGTAATTCAAGAGGATTTATCATTGGATCAACTATAATGGAAATATATCAGATAATTGGTAACCCTTCCAAGAGTACCACTATTTGTTGTATCTGATAGAGATTTAAGATTCACCTCTATGTTCA
Source organism: Viscum album (assembly GCA_963277665.1). Taxonomy (NCBI): domain Eukaryota; kingdom Viridiplantae; phylum Streptophyta; class Magnoliopsida; order Santalales; family Viscaceae; genus Viscum; species Viscum album. Next base: position 1,648,478,311 of record OY728163.1, read on the forward strand.
GGAAGAGTCTTCAACGTGCTCTAAATACTGAGTTAATCTTTAGTATGACTTATCATCCCCAAACTAATGGATAATTTGAGAAGACTATCCAAACACTTGAGGAAATGTTGAGAGCATGCTCAATGGACTTAAAAGTAGGATGGGATCAACATATTCTTCTTGTTGAGTTCTCTTACAATAATTGTATCCTCTTAATCATCTGAATGGATCCTTATAACACCTTTTATGGGAAGAGGTGGAGAACAGCGGAATGTTGGAATGAAGTTGTGGAGAGAAAACTCATAGGTCCATAAATGGTTAAAGAAATGGTGGAGAATGTTAAGACTATCTAGCATCACATTAAAGTTGCTCTGAGTAGACAAAAGAGCTATGTTGATAATCATCTATGAGACCTATATATTGATGTTAGAGACATGTTATTCCTCCGTATATCACTGTGGCAGAGAGTTATGAGATTTGGGAAGAAGGGACAATATAGTCCAAGGTACATTATCGCTTTTGAGACCCTTGATCACATTGGAGTAGTGTCCTATTGACTAGAACTCCCACCAAACCTATCACATGTACATGATGTATTCCATGTATCACTCTTGAGTAAATACATACCTGAACCATCACATGTACTCAATCCAGAGGTGGTACCATTGGAGAATGAACTCTCCTATGAATAGAATCTAGTGAAGAACTTTCATTATATAGAAAAATATATACAAAATAAGACAATGGCCCTCGTGAAGGTATTGTGGAGAAACCAAAAGTTTGAAGAAGCAATGTGGGATCTGGAGGTAGTGAGTAAGAAGAGTTACCCACATTTTTTTTTGTGTGGGAAGAAGAAAATTTTGAGGGAGAAATTTCTTAAGGGGGGAATTTTGTAACAACCCAAAATTTTATTAATGAAAATTCCTCTTGATCTACTTAAATGTCTCATTATGTAAAATGGTTATATAAAACATATGAAATTCCTTGGATCTATGTTTTGGAATTTAAAATACCATTATAAATTGGGGTCATTTCTAATATAGCTGATAAATAATGATCACATGATTATTATAAATATAGGGCTTTAAAAAATCCAATTTACTGAGACAGAGGATGTGATGACCTCATCAAATATAATTTCTCCTTAACAATTCCATTTTTCAGAGATTGGAAAGGAGGTAGTGTCATTAGGCTTCTCTCTTGACCAAGACCATGCTGAGCTAAACCACTTTATGCTTGAACTGAATCGCCTACGGGAGATGTGGATGTTGATAGAGATTACAACCCGAGAAATGTTATCTGACCGCCCCAAGAGCTTGTAACCATCTCACACCATACCCTTATGTCTTATTTGGGTGTTATAAGGGTTTATTTAACAAGACCCTAGCACTATGATTATGTGAATTATTTTTTTATAGAATAAAGAATAAACAATCATTTCATTATTATTACTTTATAAATAGTTTTTAAAGAACAAATAGTGTTTTTAGTTAATATTCAATTAAGAAATATATTTTGAAGAATTAATGGATCTTTTGAATTAAATAATATTTTAGTAAAATATTATTATTACTAAATTATTTTTTATTAAATTTAAATTATCGTATAATTTTTATGAATACAATTGTAATTTTTCTTATGTTTTGAAAATTGTTTTTGTCAAAACCCATGAATTTCTAATAAATATCAGTTTTTTATTTAAATGTTAAAATTAACATATTTAAAAAATTATTTAGATAAAATAAATATTATTTTTGGAGTCAGGACATCCAAATTATTTAACAATGAATGTTTCCTATTTCTCTGAGACAGTTGAGTTTTTGGGTAAAAATTATACACTGTTTTAATATATGTGTTTTATAACATCATAATGACCCAATAATGATGTAATGGAATACTAAAAAAGTTATTTTAGTCTAATATTTGTCTATCCTTTAAAATAATTTTATTTTATTATATTTTTTATTTATTTTAGGTTGCCTTAGTGGACCCTCCAGGACATATAATACATTTTATCTTTTAAAATTGATTTCCATGAGAGTATGACTCACTTCCACATAATTAAGATTAATATTTTAATAATTTAGAAAATTTTACTTGTAAAATAATGTTTTACACTCCCATTTGAAAAATTCATGGTAAAAAACCATGGGATAGTTTCTGATTTTGATTATTTTAATGTGTGGCGCCCAAAATATAAATAATAACGAATTCACTCTATTTTAATATATAAACCCACCCAAGATCACACATCCTCTTCACTCAAAGAATTTTAATCTTGAAAAAAATATGCCCTATTCAATATATAATCCTCCCAAGGATCCCCAATCTCTCCGGAAGCCTCTCTCAAGCCTCTCTATAGCCTTTGGGATCACACTTTTATGTAAGGGATTTTTTCCTCTCTCATTTTTGTCCACGTTTCTCAATATTGTTATACCCTTGTATTTTCAATTAAAAAGTTGGGGTATGATAACTCACCTCCACCATACTTCCATCCTTATGTTTTAATTATGATAGAACCATTTATCTCTCATTAATTTCTCCCATGTACACTAATTACCATGCAGATATTCCGTAAGGGATTTCTCTCTCCTCATTTGCATTCACGCAATTCTTTTGTATTATGAATCAAAATTCCATTAAATATATTGGGACAGGTATCTATATGACCCTACTACTTTCCATTTCATGTTAATATTATGATAAACCCCTTTCTCTCTCATCAACCATTTTTATAAAATCTCATGTCATGTCGTTATGCTGCGGAAATTGGACCGTGATTTTCCAAGCCAAAGTCATTGTGTAGTAAATACCATTCCCATTTCCCTATCAAGGGTATTCACCTTTATGATTATTTACTTATTTATTATATAGTTTCATGTATTAATTCCATATTCCTTTAACATTGAACAAATTAATATGTCTAATGAACACATGTTATATGATCCAAGTAGCTCACTTATGCATGAAATGAAATGATTAAAAAGGGTGTGCCCTGATAGTGCTCAAATGCATTGGGTAATGAATAGTATCATGATACTTCAAGTGTAATGACAATTTACTCATGATAATTATAGTTAAATTATGGTTTTCTCCTTATCCATGTGCAATTATCCTTGGATCATGATAATATCATGTTAAATGTTGGTACCACATTTCATGTTATGATAATCATGATATATCATGCCTTTAGGTTCATTTTATCTTGTGCTCCATTTATATTCCTATTGCACAAAATGTAATATATTCTGCATGTTATTCCTTGTTTACTCCCTTACTGATCTTTATAGATATCCCTTTTCTTATTCATGTCCTAAGGATATCCCATTCAATGGTAAGTATGAAGGAATGTTGTGATCGTGTAAAAGAATTTTTTAATAAAGATGTTGTGTTTTATGTTCTAAGTTGTTATGTAATGTTACTAAGACCCTAAGACACTAGAAAAACGGATCTTATATATTTTATAATGTGATGATTTTATGTAATAAGTTATGTTTAAGTGTGAAATAAAGAGAAGGGTTGTTGTATTTAGGGTTCAAACTTTTCCTAGATTTTTCTTTACACATATCCATGCCAACCGAAAAGTGTGTAGAAAATTATTTGGAATCCCCCATATAAAAAAATTTCAATAACTCATCGGCATAAGTTTCTTGTTTTATAAAAATATATCACTCCCTCTATTGATTTTCTAATCCAGAAAATAAAGATAATTCAATGATCATTAAAATTTCTGTGATTTTCCTTTTTTTTAGAAAATTCTTTACAAGTATTATCTCTATCTCTTATAAAAATTATGTCATTAACCTAAACATTATTGATTTGGGTATATAAGTTTATATCCTTCATTTATAATTTTTTTCCTAGTTTTCCTATTGAAAAAATCATCTTATTCATGAAACTATCATGTTTTGAGTACCTGCCCTGTGGAGCTTGTTTCAATCCATACAAATATTTCGTCAGCTTACACACTTTAATTCCATATTTATCATGTAATAACCCTCAATGTTTATGAATGTAAAATTCATCTTCAATTTCTACAATTATGATTTTTGACTTAACACCCATCATATAAACTAGAGACTTCTGATATCCAATGATATTGTCAAATTCCACCAGTTTTTGTAATGTATTAAATTTCATATAATTTCATCATATCTCACTTTCATAATAACATGATTCATTTGAATATTCATGTAAAAGTTTTAGATAATATTCATATTAATTTATTTATTCTCATTGGAAGTCTTCAGTTTATATTAAATAATATTTTAAAAAAATATTTTTAAGTAATTTTAATTTTCAACAACCTTCACATCATAATAATCCCACAACTTTTATAAACATTCATTCAATATTTTATCATTTATTATGTTGGATGAATGTCCCATGAAAATTTCTTCCTCATATTTTTCTTAAATCATTATGAGATTTGGTTTTTTGATCTTTATAAAATAAGGAAACAAAACCCCATAAAATATTTAACAATATTTTTTTATTATACCACATCTCAAAGGAATTAATTTTAGATTATGATCACAATAAACCTCTTTTATGTACGGGAATAAAAGTACTTATATCTTCTCTCTAAACAAACATATAAATTTGATACTTAGAAAACATACTTCTTCCTATTTCCACTAGACTCTTATTCTACCTTTATTACACTCCCTTTTATTGTTTTTTATATAGAACTATATTTATATTTGATTACATGTTTATTTAGATATAGTATAAACTAATTTTTATGTACTCTTCCAGTTTCAATTCTAATCTTTAGTATAGAAACACCCATATCTCTTTAAACTTATCTTATCAAAAATTTGAACATTTATACAGCCTTTGATTTATGATTAGTATGTATTATGTTGGTAATTAAAGTTAATTAATAAAAAAAAGTGATAATGTAAAAATCTCCATTATGTTTATTGATACCTTGTCGATCCACAATGATTAGAGTGTATAAGGTCAAATGGTCTGGTGGATTATATTTAAATTGTAATATGACTTTACTAATCATCTTACCTTTTTAACATTTTGTAAAAAAATTATCTTATTTCCTCTTCAGTGGTGGAATTTTTATTAAATCATCTACTTTGGATTTTTTGTGTATAATTTTCTCACCATGATTCCAAAGTATTTGATGCCAAAACTTATATTCATCATCACCACTCAAGTAACGTTATTAAAAAATTTCCAATATGAAAGGGATATCCAATGGTTATTTCTCCATTTGTAATAATTTTTTCATCATTCAATATACTAAGGATAAAATATTATTTCCTGAAGATAACTTCATTATTATTATCAAAAATATATTTAACCGTAAATAAGTTTTGTTTGATCCCATAATCATATAAACTCTTTTCGATTTTAGTTTTTGAGATTCAATCTCATAATTTTATATTCCTTTAATTTTTAAGGAAATATCACATGAAAATTTAACTTTTCATCTTCCATGATTTTCAAAAAAAATTAATATCTTTATATCACCAATAATATGTGAGGAGCAACCACTATCAAGAATCCATGATTTTGTTCATTTTCCATTATTTTAGAGATATCTCTACACAAAAATCTATTTCATCAAATTTCTTCTTTATTGATTCTTTTTATCTATAATCATAAGATACTTATCATGTAAGAGTTTTAGAAAACTCTTCAAAAATTATTCATTTCTATCCAAATCTTCCACAAACATATTCCGAGAAACCAACCTAGTTTTTCATTATAAAATTTTATAAACTTTTTAATTTTCATGATTCCTATGTTTTAGGAAGTTTCTAATCATTTCAACTATAATTTCTCCTCCTAAGTTCTTGCTAGTTTTTAAGAAGTGACATTTTGTGCATGAATTTTTATTTTTTGTGCCCATAAATTTCATAACACAAATAAAAATTACCAACTCTATACCATCTAGATAAGTAGTATTTCTCTCTATAAAAATGGTTTTTACATTCATAAAATATTTCTATTTTTTTTACCTCATGGAGTGGGAAAAATTATTATAGAGTTTATTTTCAACTATTGTTGATGTGATGAATTTCGTACATACTTTTTCTATCTAATATTTCTCAAAATTATTTCTAACACCTTCATAGTTAGAAGTATCCAATTATCTTTTATATTTAGTGGGAAATATTTCACATGATTCTTAGAATGATCGATCATTAAAGCACAATATTTTTCAACAATTATCTATAATCCATTCTTGAAATTTTCACTAATATTATTTAAGGTACATTCATTCTCAAAACATATCTATTGAGTTTCAAAAACCTCATCTTCGTTATAATAATGTTTTATACCAAGATCTTCACCCATATTCCCTTGTTCCGCAAAATTCAGTTTAAGGTTTATGATCACCTAAATATACTCATCTTACTATTTAAGAATATATCTTCTTACTTTATTATTGTTTCCACTTACCCTTTTCAACATTCTGATATTTTTCATGCTTTTTTTATCAAGAAATTTAACGAGTTATGATTTCAAATAATACTCTATGTAAGTTTATTCACCTTCTTTTTTTCATTGCTTGAAGTGTATTCTTTCTCTTCCACATTGAAAAATAAATTTTTAAATGTCTTTTGATTTTGATCTTATGATGAACTACTATCAAAATATTCCTAATAAAATTCTTTACTCGGCACATTTAGTCTATTTCCAATGAACTATTTCTTATCACTAGTGGATTTCTTATCTTCCATGGAATTTTTTCTTACCCTTATTCCACAAGGTTTTCCTACAGTATAATATTTATATACTCTCACATTACTCTAAGGATGACTATCAGAAAAATATACAATTCCTCCACACTAAAAAAATTTATGTGGTAATTTTCCTTAATACATTATTATACATCTTTGGTATGTTTTTTGAGATGAGATACAAGATCTTTTCATTTATTTCGTCATCTTCCTTATCTACTTAATCATTATGGTAAGAAATTACCAGGGTATTTTATTTATTACTTAATATTAGCTTCAATATCCATTTCATTATTGATATTATTTTTTAATACAGAATCATTCCTCATCTCATATGCAATAATAAATTTATGTAATTAATCAATAGATAAATCAACTTTATATTATAAAGAATATATTTTATAAAAAAACTCTCAATGAATTGTATCATTTTTTTTCCAAAAAATGTTAGAATATTCAAATACATATCTCAAGCCTTTGATTTAACAAAAAAAAACTTTGCCAACTATGGTGAATTATTAATAAAAGGTTTCTTCATCTTCCATTTTAATTTCTTCAAAACTTTCTTCAGCAAATTCGTAACTTTGTCTCATTCACATTTTTGTTTCCCTTAAAGACACATTAGATTTTTCCCACATTTCCTTATCTATTTCAGGCCTATAACCTTCATGAGAATATTTTACGACAAATACATTAGAATAAAAAATCTATCTTTTTCATCTACTTCAAAATTTTGTTTATTAGAAAATGTCATTACTTAGTCTTTCTAAAAGGGTATAAATCTAATTTTTGTTTTATAAATTACCATCAATACGAGAGGTAGATTATAGGGTATCATTAGATTTTTTCAAGTGTGAAAATTTTTTATATAAAAGGTAGGAAAACCTATGTTGTTAACATAGTTGAGATTTTCCATGATAAGGATATAATATGGGAATATGTGCTCGTATACCTACTAAAGTTCCTTTGGATCATTGAAACTACATATATGGGGGGTTGAATTAGTGTTCATAATCTTAAAATTTCAATTCTCTTATATTAATACCTTAAAATTGTTATAGTTATTATCCTTATCAATTATTTATAAAAACCACACAATAATTCAATGATAATAAAGTAAACAAGGCATGAAATATTTACATGTTTTTTCCATAGTGTGAGAACCTACACTATTATTATAGTGAATCCCATTGTTTTATAAAAATAACCTATTATAAATAATTGAATAAAATATGATCCAACTCCCATTAGACTCCTTCTATCTATATATATTAATAATTATAATAACTTTAATCAGTTTACAATTTTTTTCTTACAAGATTGATCCAACAAAAAATATGTGATACTTCATAAAACAGATCCCAAAAGTTCATTAATAAATCTGTATATAATTTCATTCATATAATAAGTGTTTTTATAGTGATCCTACCTTCTCCTAGTATTCTTCATCCACTTCAACTCACAAAAACTATTCCAATTTTCTAACTTGATTTTTTTCATTGAAACAGAACTACTACCCATCACACTCTTCTAGGAAACTCTATCTATTACTATCTCTCTAGTTTATATGAGTGGCTTCTAGGTCCTATTCCTCTTCACCAAAAAATTATCTGGTACTTTTATTCAACTTGAAATTAAACTCATTTGGTAAATCAATTGTTACAATAACATCAATTTTTCAAATTTTCATATTTCTGAATATTATTTATTAGGGCTGTAATTTTCACCCCAGTTATATAATTTCTCCCAAATTATAAAATTTTGGAACCCAATTTAATTTACCTACTCATATATAATTCCCTGGAAGATTCGGGAATAGTTTAAGGTGTTATGTAATAAACATGAGTCTTCATGAAAACTCCATCAATTACAATATTCTTTGAACTTCCTTAACATCACTGTCAAGAAACTAATATAATTTTATTAATCTATTCTAAAAAACAAACCATTTGAAAATAAAAACATAATAATCATCGTAAAATTTCTTTTAGATGTTATTTAATGATTCTCAGAAGAAAAAAAATTCCTGGAATGTTTTTTTGATAACTTTTTTATGAACATTCCACCCAATTATTCCTTCCACTTCACAACTTTTCATTATCTGGATTACTCTATTTGTTCATCTAGAGTCAACTTAGTCTTTAATCAAATCCAATATCTCATAATTGTTATATTTTATGGATATTAATTTTATGTAATCTATCTTTTTTACCTTCCTTTTAAAATGAGCTTCCTAAAATTTCACATTATATAGAATAGAACATAGGTCTTTTCTAATAGAACAAATATGAAAAAAATCTATCTAGAAAAATAATAAATCATTATTTGGTAATCCTAATACCTTTTAAGATTTTTGAGTGCATTGTTTCAACTTCTAAATAATTAATTCACATGAGACTTTCTCTATATAGTTCCCTCATCTCATTTCCATTTATTACCCTCTTAGATTTGGCTTACATAATACATCATTATCATCCTTTGGTTATATATTTTTAGGATTATAACCTCTTGGATTATATATAATCAAGTTCTCATGATTTAATGTACCTTATACAGCTCTTTATCTCATCCATTCATCCCTTTATATAGAATCTCTAGTTGATACCCCTCTTTTTAGGATATTTTCAAAGCATGGATGGTTGTTTCTAGTTATGGATAAGTTCATCTTGATTCACCTTCAAGGTTGGTAGATCATGATCCCTTGTTTCATCTATTTGGATTGTGGTACCCTATGAAGTAGTAATAAAAGTGGGGAATTATTCACTTCTCTTATTTAAAGTGAAACTGTGAAGTTATCATGATTTACCTTGTTGGGTAATGGTGGAATTAACCCTAATTAAGGTAAAACTAGAATTAAATAATGGATTTTGGTTTTGGGTTATAGTGATTTCATTTGCCTATATCGTATTGATGGTTTTCCATTGGTTTTTCTAGATTGAGTATTTCCATTATAGGCATTATTATTTAACATATTTTTTATACTTGAACATTGGATAAAGAATGTAAATATGGTAATTATTGATGTTTGAATAATAAATATACATTTTTTTTAAAAAAATATTCCTTATAATTGATGGGAATTGTATTTTTATTTAATCATGTTTAAATAATTTATTAGTTTTTGATATTCTAGGCCCTATATTTCAAGTGGTAGTAACCAATTTAAAATGAATCTGCTAATTCAAGATAGTAAAAATTTAGTTTTTTTGATAATGCTAATTATTAGGGTCCGATTTAGACCATTTTCTTATGAAAGCATGATGCCTTCGTTATAGGTCCTTAATGCCCAATTAATTGTTTATTGTTTTTTTACTACCTTGTAGGACTACTCGGATGTGGAGTCTTTCTATGAGACATGATGTGAGCCTGGGATATTTGGTGGATTGGTGATAAATTGGTGAGAGTTCCCATGGTTGTGATAGTAGTTGGATCTATTGATGGTGGTATTGTTAGAGATATTCATAGTGGTGTCAAGGATGGTACTAGTACTGATGGACCATGTTTATGTTGGGATTTAAAATTATTTATTTAATAGAAATATGGTTTTCTCATATGTTAATGAATTTATTTCCTTGAATTTTAGACACTCTGTTTGCTTTAATTATGAATTCATTTCCCACTACTTAATGCAACTCGTTATGTTTGGTCTATACATATTTTTTTGTAGATTAAGATGAGTCTTGGATTAACCATAATTCTGGAATATTAATGAATATTAAAAGATTTAACCGATGAGGATTATAGTTCAATGGTTGAATCATTATAATTTGTTGGTAATTACGTAATTTTGAGATGTTCGATGGAAATAATTAATTAAAAGCCTCTTTTAAATGTTTGTGTTCCTATAATAAATCTAGTCCATACCATTGGTAGCTGGGTATTTTAGGGGCAATAATAGTAATTAAGGTTAAGGATGTGTAGTTTCCTTTAGTCTATATTGTGAACTATATATATATATATATATATATATATTCCTCATGTTATAATATTTCATATGTTAACCCACCCATTTTGATTATTTAAATGACCCCAAGTGGACTCTGGGTGTGTTTTCCCCAACATCCTGGTTAGTTTTGGTGGATGGTTGATTTCCCACTCTTCCTATATATCTCTTCTATAGTAGGAGAATTATATATTAGTACACATTTAGGTTACATTCCTATATATGTTTCTGGTGATTTATAGTGACTTTCAGTTATTTCACCCATGTTTATCTCTACATATAGTGTCCTAAGGATCATTATAGGCATACTATGTATGGGTTGTGATGGATTGATGAGTAGTATATTGAGTATTGGATTTAACGGATTTAATAAAAATACATTATTAATATCTAGAGAATATTATGATGATGATGATATTATATACTACATGGGGTGGATAATATTAGAAATTTTCCTTCGACAGATGTTGCATATTATAGTGGGATGGTTTAAGTGCACCATAAGGGTAGGGAAACAAACCGACGGGGAAGTGATAGAGGGGTAACTTTACATTTATATTATTTTTTATATTATATTTTTACTTGTACGTGATACATTGTGATCGATTTATAGTGATTCTAGGAACTTTTCATACCTGATTAGGTGATGAGTTTGCTTTATTGGTTATTCACCAGGCTTTAGTATAATTTCTTCACATTTGTATGAGAGGCTCTAGAACATATCTTACTAAGTATAAATATTATACTCATCCACATATATATAAACCTTATTTTAGGTCTTTAGTATGTGGTTAGTGATTGGGATGAATTTTAATGGGGAATCGAGTTATTTAAGTGTTTTTTAATCTTTGGCGTCACTACCAATGATTTCATTTGGAACTTATAGTTTTCATTTTTCATTTGTTCCTATTTGTATGACAATTTATTTCTATATTAGAATCATATATTACTTTTTGAGAAATACTTTTGGGTGGTCTCATCATATATATCATTTTGTATAATCTTCATAGAGGGGGATTCCTCCCATTTACATGTATGATATCACCTTAGTTTCATTCTCTATCCAATGGCATATTTGAGGTGGGATTTAGGAATAATCATCATTCGTATTTCAATACTGGATCCAGATGGGTAACTTTGGGAGGAGGGGTTCATGACAAAGTAGTATCAAGACATGGTTGATGGATATGATAGAGATTAGAGGTAGACACTAGTAAGGACTATATGAATTTGTAGGGAAATGGTGTTATCTAAGCTTTGTATATGATGTAGATAGAGGAGACCAGCTAGAACATAGGTATTTAAGAACCCATGTGATCTAATACAATAAACTTAAATTTTACCAATCATACTAAACCAAGTGATTCTGGTGGTGGGGTTGAGACCTTGGAAGGGATTATACATCATTCTTTTTTTTGTCTGCATTTGAATTGGGTACATCTTGGGATTAGGTTGAACCATAACTAATTAATCACAATTATTCCATATCATGGGTTTTAGAGTCTCTAACCTTTTTTATTTTATAGGAATGGATCCATGACTATGTCCTCATTAGGGTTTTGCTAAAGATGATCATCATGAAGTTCCAGTAGATCAGTATAAGGTTTAGGACAATGATGACAATACTTGGAGGAGGACACTTTGAGAGTTTCAGTGAAATGTTTTATAGTGTTATGAGTGCTCCATATCATATTAGGTGATAGAGAACATGTTTTAGGAGGTGGAGATAGCATTCAGTTCAACATTTACTTTGATGGAGCACTTTGTATTGTTAGCAGTGATAATGCTGAGTGGGGTAGCCAGGAAGTGGTGGTTTTTATTATTTGCAGATTATGAAGAATCAGTTGTTTCATGGGAGATTTTATGGGGAAATTTCTGAGCCATGTCCATTTTTTTAACTGCAATGGAGGCTATCTATTAAGAGGTTCTTAACCTTCAATAGGGATGTTCCTGCATGTGATAGTTCTGGATCTATTTCAGGAACCTTCTCCAACATTCTATGGACATACTGTCATATGAGGAGGATTTACATGCATAGATAAAAAATCTTTTCTCCCCATTTATGTTGTTGAAATATAATGTGGTACTAGTGAGAGCATAGGTTGTTGAGAGGATGATGGCCATGATCAAATCGCTATGGGAGGTTGGTCATTAAGATTTTACACATAGCATAAAATTGATTGGGGTTTCCAATTACTTGGAAAAAAGGTTTTTGGAAAATTTAGGGCATGGCCCATCCTTCTTCATATCTTTTTATAAGGCTAATGCTTAAGGATTATAGGTTTTTTTCTTATGGATGTTATAGTCATCAGAAGTGGGTGTGCCTGACCTTTATGACAAGATGATATGTGGATGTTGGTATGCTTTAGGTTTCTTTATTGTAACAGTATTTGTTGAGGCAACATTAGATGGGTGATCTAACCTATCAATATCATAAGGAATACGGGTATTAGTTCCAACATAGTGTTGATAGATGGTATCGAGGGGGTTGAACAAACCTGATTAAAATTTTAATTAGATGGATTAAATAACAAATTTAATTAACAAAGATAATTTTTAGTTGAAAAAAAATTAATTAACATGGAGAATTTTTATATCAGTTCATTTGAAACTATTCTTTCTCTACACTTACATCACTCTCCTTGGTAAGAGATTTATTTTAACTACCTAGTTTTTTATGAGAATCATAACCGGATACATTGTAAACCTTTTCAAGTTTAAGTATAACCAAAAAAAAGAATAGAATTTCATGTATAGTACAATACATTACAAATAATTTGAGGAACCTCAAACCTATCATGGATTTTAGAATCTGATACTCACAACCTAAATATCCTAACATTACAATCTATGAGTGACAACCCAAAAAGATAAAATAATTTTATATGGGAAATTCACAATCCAATGTTACAAAACATATGATAAGATAGAAAGAATTTTTAAAGGCAAATAAAAAACTCATAGTACTAGGAGAAATTCAATGATTTTTTTTTCATATCCTAACATTCTAAATTATTAGTTTAGATTATCTCTTTCATGGTGTAGTAGTAGTCGAAGAATTTTTTGTTCAACACTTTAAAGTATATCTTGAAGATGAAAACATGTTTTACCAAGAATTGGTTTGTATACCACTTGAATGTTCATAGTAAATCACTTTTTTTCTTCAAAATTTTCTGTTCTCATCAATTTTTTCCTTTGAATGTGTCTCAAAGACATTAAATTTGATATGTAATACTAATAATAAAATCTTCAATCAGGTAAAGTAATTAAAATTCAAACTTCATAATTATCTAAGAGAGGGAAAATTATCATTCCAAAATAATAATAAATATTCAAAAACTAAATACTAATTCAAATATATTTCAATTCATTTTTAAATAGAAAAATGTACTTGAAATAATAGGTTAATGAAATCTTATATAAATCATAAGATGATATAACTATAAATTTTAAGTTTCAAAATATTTTATAAATTCATATAGAATTAAATTATTCAAAATTTATAAACACTACATTAAATAATGAAAAACATGTTGGAATAAATTTTTATCCCTAATCAATAGTTTTAAAAAATAAAATAACACATAATACAAAAATTTAGATATTCTTCATATATGTTGTATGTATTAGTATGAAATGATGAAAAAATTTAAACATAATTTAAATATATTTAGAATACACTTAAAATATGTGAATGTAATCTATAATATATAAAAATTTTATAAACAAAAAATCATACAAAAGTAATATTATTATACAGTAAATCAAAGAATAAAAAATAATATAAATCATAACATTCTTTAAATTTCTATATTTTAGACAAATAAATTAAGAAATTATGTGACTATGAGTGTTGAGTGGTCATGAGGTATATATATTGAATTTGGTTGACTTATTATGATGTCATAACATGTAGTTAGTTAAAGTAGTTTTTCAGTAAGTTTACTGACCGTGTGAATATTATAATGTGTGGTATGTATGATGTAAATCATATTTAATAATGGTGGATGACTTAAAATACAATAGAATTTATGAATCATGGATTTTCATCTTAAGTAACCTATGACAATAAGCAATTTTCATCACCTTATCCAACCTATGTGGAGAGATTTAGTTCCTATATATACTCTTTTAACATAAAGTTCTGGTCATAGTAACTGTTATCTTAACACATGCGGTAGCTTCAAACGGAAAATTGAAATCTCATGGTTGGAAAAACACTATTTGTTACATTAAATTGTGTGAAATATTATACTTCATGAAGTGTGAAATAATTTTAAATTTTAAACCCAGAAACCATGCTTCATTCTTAATAATATAAGTCTATATAGAATAAGAAAGCTTTATATAACGAGTCTAAATACAGCAACATAGAGTAATGAAATCTCTAAACCTACAACTATTAGAGGCTTGAATTAGTATACTTAAAATTATAATCATGCAATCCCTTCATGTAGTTAAAGAAAAATGATGTGACTGGCTAAAAAAATACACATGTGACAAGTCATAATAAATACACATGCAGTCAGTTGGATTAAACTAACATGGTAGGTTGGCTGAAGAGAGTGAAAGGATCACTATGTGGTAGGATGGAGGTTAACTCAGTTAGTGGCTACTAAAACCACATTATCTATTTAGTGATTTATTCAAAGTCACTTTAAGACTCATTTAGTATGTTTTCTATGGGTTATGTTGTAAGTTCCAAAAATAATTATCACATTTTCATCATAAAATTTAGTGAATTAATAAACCCTCTAAACATGTTATTCAGAATTCAGTCCAACTGTCTCAAATGTAGATAAGTTCATGATATTTTTAGTGGATAAACAATATTTGAATCTAAATTTTATAGTGTAATAAATCACCAAAACTATATAAAAATATAATATATAATATTAAGAAAAATAAACTAATATATTACAGGATTTTCCTTCCATCCAAACATGTTTTGTGAACTTCTGATCAATGTAACCAAAGTTATCAATAAATAACATAAGGTAACTATAAATGAATAAATATAACTAAAAACATGTAGTAATTTCAGACCAAATGTGTAACCATTTATAGACTAACATATGCACCATTATAGTTTAATAAAATATAGATAATTCTATTATCTTTTATATGAAATAGGATTTATAAAATTCCAAGCACTATAGATCATGATATAATAGAAAGATAGAGAGAAAGAAAAATGGATTTCCTAAAATTATGTAATAAATAAATATTGTACAGAAATATAATATTAAAATAAAAAATATAAAAAATTATGAAAAAACTCCCCCTTTTCAAAAATTACCAGACAAAAACAATATTTTATATAACCATCCCCCCCATTGAATTGTTTCAAAAATACTATATTAAGAAATATAAATTCAAAACAACTAAAAGAGTATCTGAAAAATATAATCATAAATTCATATAATATTTTCCTTAATAAGCACATATTAATTTATGTCAAATGAAATTAAAATAATATTTTCAAACTAAATTTATAATATACCAAACTCAAACTTTATTTTCACAAACATTAAAAAGTACAAGGTTTTATTAAAAATATATACCAGTTTATTTTTAGTAAAAATATATTTAAAATATTATCATCCTTATTGACAAAATATATTATAAATGGAAAATTCATATTAATTTTACTAGTTCTAGAATATTTTAAAGTGTTTTATAAAATACAAATTTCATAAAAATTATCATAATAAATAGAAATCCTTTAAAAATTAAAACAATATTAAGATAATGTTTTTTATCCCATAATTATTGATAACATATTTATTTAGGAGATATATATATTCATTTTCAGCATTTGAGTATTATCTTATGTTTTAGACCAAAAAAATCTAATGGGAATTCGAATTTTATCATTTGGTGTATGGGTCTTTCTTTAAACTGAGATTTCTTTTTAGACATGGTTAATGAACAAGTGGAGCCTTAGGTGTTATTTTGAGTTTTGGGAGCATCATTCAACAAAGAATCCATTTCTAGAGAAGCTGGATGAGGCATACAGTTTTCCGGAAGTCATGCGACCCTCCAGAAGAAACTATGTGGCTGATCATGAGGGTTTTTTGGGGTCATGTGGTTTGTTCTAACCATTTACATATGGTCATGTGGCTATATTTATATCCTTGATAAATTATGATGGAAAAATTTATGTATGGTTTATCAAACCGTGTTCCTGAACTGTGAAAGCCACCATGCATAGGCAGTAGCCAATGCACAGTTGGTGTATCGTTTATCCAACTGTTTATCCAAACCATGTTCCTCTTTATAGGGGTAATATTATAGTTCTCCCATATGTTATTTTAATACTCCCCCTACCTCTCATCCATGCACCATATTTAGTAAATGGGTTTCCTCCCCCTTCATTCTTCCATAGAGATGTTTTTTATGTCTAGACTCCATTTCAAGCAACATCAGGTGAGTTAGATATCCCTTATTGATTATACAACTCCTCTTCCCTCTATTCTCGATTTATCTCACCATATTAAATGCTATTCTGGTGAGAGGAAATTCAACCTATTATTAGGTAGTTTTTATGTTTATTTGAATTCTCATAAACAAGATCAAATCAAAGCTTGATATTTGATGAGTGGACCATCCTATGTATATTGTAGGTGTTTCATATCTTTTCAATCGAGGTTTCATTGTTTTCTAATTTACACCATTGTGTCACATGTCATTATTTCCATGTGATTCCTCTAGAAATGTGAAATTCATGATTTATACCCTAATCTTTGGAAAAAAAATAAATGTTTACATTAAATTACATTTTTGGATGTTATTTTCCCTAATGTGGACCACCACCCTAAGGGTGGGTTCTTAAAATTTAAAATTAATTAAGAAACTATTTTCTAATATAACCTCTTATTGAGGTGAAATCTCTTATAAAATGAAAATGGGTTAACTAATGGTTTTCTTTAGATACATAAATTTATATAATTATCCTCCCTATTACTCCCTTGTGGCCAAACCACCTCATACAGGGTTTTGGTTTGGGTTATGTTTAAAAAGTATAATTTCAATAACATGAAAATTGATTAGTAAGACCTTATCATGTTACCATTTGATAATTATGAATTATATTGAGGTAATATAATTTACATGGAATTTCTTCTTACCTGAATTTAACTAATTAAATGTTTTATATATGCCATTGGACTATGATTGGGTGACTTCTTATAGAATTCCTTGGATGGGCACATAGGCTGTTAAAGATTATAAGTTCATTTGGGTGATATGTCGATTACCTCTTTATAGTATGACAACTACGGGCTCATATGTTAATTTATTTTTATTTGTTTTGGAGTGATACTTGGGTTCATTATAGGATTCCTTGGATGGGCTCACTGATCATATGTTTTACTTACCCATGAGAGATATCGGTTCCCTAGGGCAGTTACCTTGGACGAGATTAGTGGGCATTATATTTATACCAAGCCATTAGATATACTTGTTCCCTGATGTAGTATACCTAAAAAGGAATAAAAGGTTCATTCTTTACACCATACCAAGAGTGATACTTGGGATTCCTTTAATAGATCACCTTGGATGGAATCTTATGGTGATTTGTATTTACAGTTCTCCTAGATTGATAGTTGGGTTCATCTTTACAAATCACCATAGATGAACTCAATATTCCATCTATATTAACTTATAAGGATGAATTTTTATTTATAACCTTCTATTAACTTTTATTATACATATGTAATGATAACTTATGAAATCCAAGGATACTTATTCCACAAAAATTTGATCATCCATTTGTCCCGAAGGAATGATGACTTTTGAAATATAAGGATGTGTATTGTTAGAAAAAGAACATTTTTGGGTTTTGTCAATAATTACAATTGACTTTTATGATGGACAAATTAGGAATCCTTGCATGTTTTATAGGAGAATAATATATATATAGATATATATATATATTATCTAAATATGTTGACCGTGGTTCAAAATATTTTTGTATAGTAAGAAAGCATGTATGGTCAGACAATTGACCCTGAGGAACTTGATCTGACTTTTTTACATTTATTTATTTACTACTTTACTTTTCATACATAAAAACTACTTTATGTTTATATTCAGAGACTAGATATATTTATACACCATTGGTGGTGGACTAATAAGTAGATCTCACGCCATTTTTGGGCAACCATTACAGTGGGGTGCTCGAATAGCCCTCTTGATTTCAGGTTCAGGTTTATTGTATTTTTTATTTTGTTATGCTTGTACCTGGAGATAGGATTTAAGAGAACATGATTGAGCCAGATCTTAGGGAACTCATGGAGTTATCCCTTTTGGATTTTTCTTATTTTTATTATATAATTATTTTACTACATTGTACTTAATTCTATTTGTTTATTTATTTAGTTATGTATCCTCATCCATACATGCATGCATATTTTTATATTTGGCATTGGAAATATTTTTAATTAATGAGTTATTGTTTAATTATATTTTTATATACTATTTTATTCATTTATTCTATCTTCATACCACTATGATTCTCGGATTATGAAGGTATAGTCTCCAAAACACACCATCATTATACCCTCACTATTAGTCAGTATCCTCTAGCATGTGAGGAGGTGTGCTTGAGTCCATATACTGACCTATATGTGGACTATTTATAGAGTGAGTTAGGCTGGGAAGTTACAAATTAGTATCAGATATGTTTTGTTTCCATTTTTCATGCTATTTTGGGACGGTATATAAGATACATGAAATGTTTCAGTTCTTAGTAAATACTTGTATATGGAAGTAATAAACCCACCCATTGGGAAAATTCCAAGTGTTTAGGGATGGGATTATTGTTTGTGTTTTTTGATGTTACAGTGGATTATGATTTCACCTTGAGTGAATGGTTCACTTTCCATAGTTACTAATTCATAATATTTAAATTATTTTACCCTTGGTCTAGTATGGAAGGAAAGTATAATTACATGCGTCATTATAGGCACATTTAAATTCATATTCCATTCATATTCCATGCCATGTAGGTTTCATTCTTATACTTCCTGATATAGTGAACAACTCCTTCAGTGATATGCCATGATTCCATGATAGCATGTTTATAGGTATGTATTCTTTATTGTATTTTTTTAAGGAATGATTACTTGTTTACAATTTTGTGTTGTGATTTTTCATAACTATTTGTATTTACGTGATAGCATGGCCAAATATAATTTAGATAAAAATTTGGTTATTAAGTTTTCTACATAAACCTAAATGGAATTTTATTTTATATATTGATGGTGTAACCTTAACTAACAAATCATGAAATGTTTATGCCATTAACCATTGGTTTCATTGGCTTAAACATTTTTAGTTTCGATTAAATGGGATATAATTTGAAGTTTATAATGTGTATTGGTTCATTATAAATTAGAAAGTGGTGACACATATAATCAAACCATCATATATGGATTTAATATTCCTTCCGACCATTTTATAAATTTTAAAGCTATTAAATTACGTATTTGAATTATTTAGTTACTTTTGGACCTCTAACAGGACTTGACCCAAGTAGTTCAGTCTTGACCTTTTATGGTTATGGGATAGACTTGACTCAACCCATATAGGTTCGTCATGGTACTAAGTTCATATTAAATGAAACTGCTAAGGGTGTTCCAAAATTTCAAAGTTTAAAATGATTCTTCTTTTATTTAGATGTTCCCAAAATGGATAGAACCCTTGTAGGTTTTTTTATTTTTTTATTCTTAAATACATATCCCATGGGGTGTGTTTATGATATATAGGTATGGTTATTTAAATTTTCTTTATCAACTTATGTGGGTTTACATATAGACGTATGGTGGAATCTTACTCGAATATTCCCCTTTTTAATTTATAAAAACTAAATACATTTTTTTTATGTATATTTATATGAGGCAATAGTTAATTAAAATTCCAATTTCAACCAAATGGATATTTTTTTCTATATATTCGAATCATAATTTCATTAACTAATCTAATTGGGAAATCTTATGAATAAATAAATGATGATTAAAATTTATTTTATTTGAAAATTTACTTAATTATGATTGAATTATAATTAATTAAATAATGCTGGAAATGAAGCTTGATATAAATTTCTTGTGACATGTGGCATTAGGTAAAAAAATTACCAGAAAATTTACCTTTTTACTGGTGCTTAAAACTCTTTAAAAGATAATCCATGAAATTTTTAAATAACTAAATTAGATTTAGTTTAATGCCTCAAATAAAACTGTATTGTGGTGTGCTTAACATCCACCCTTGAGTGAGAGTAGTTTTAATCTTTCCTAAAATTTCACTTGGATGCGAAAAGGTGTGTTTCCCATATTATTCATATAACAAAAGTGAAAGGAAGTAGATATTTGTAAAAAAATTATTGTGGCCTAGCGATATAGCTCACACTTCATTATTTTTTAGGGGGATAGCCTGAGGTTGGTTGTGCCCTTAGAAATAAATGCTTCAGTGAATGCTTGTGACAAAAAGTTTTAAACGAATGGTACCATTATGGCTTCATGGTCCCTAGTGGGACTCTTAGATTCTGAAGTAACACCCAAGATAGACTGGTGTTAATTTTGTATTTTAGACCTTGTCACCAGTATGAGAATCATGTAATTCATAGTTTCAATGGGTTAGAAATGTCGAGGGTGCCACGAACCGTCCCTCGGGGCCCGTGCCATGACTACCCCAAGACTTCCTCTTATAGGTTAGGTTCTGGTGACTAGTGACGAGTAGGTATTTCTAACAAAGGGGAGGCATTTTCCTATAAACTTGCACACACGCACTCATCCCAAAGAACAAGTACTTAAACTGAAAGCACTAAATAAATAGATATGAAATCCACAAAGAAAACCACTGAGAATAATAGTATATGCATAAATTTAAACAATCCAGAATAAAACCCAACTGAAATAGAAAAATACAATCCCCTAGAATACAACTATTGAAAAAACTACCTGAATAGGTAGGTATAGTAAGCGATTTGAATGTCGTTGAAGCGTACCACGTCCATCGGGTCACCCCAAAAAACCCATATATACAGCCCACCAAGGACTCTGTCAAATTTTTTTAACATTTGCAATAGACATGACATGTGTAGGTGAAGGCCCTGAAGGGGTGAGTAAAACAATACTCAGTAGGGACCCCAAATCACAAAGGCAAACCACAAATCATGACACAAGGAAGACTACCAAAGAGGTTTTTCGAGGTGTAGCCTCTAAGAAGTGCAATCAAAATAGTCACTAGAGTCAGTAAACATAAAGATACATATGTGAAGAAAGTCCAGGTATATCCAAATCCAAAGAGATACACACCACATCTCCATATGAGACACACTCCATATATCTGTGGGAGACACACTCTATATATCTCTAGGAGACACACTCCATATATGAGTAAGAGACTCACTCTGTATAACCATAGGAGAGAAATTCTGTATATCCATCGAATACACACTTTGTATATGTTTAGGATACATACTCCGTATATGCATAAGAGACACACTTTGTATATGTATAGGAGACACACTCTCTATATGCGTAGGAGACACACTCTGTATATGTATAAGAGACACACTTCATATATGCATAGGAGATAGACTCTTTATATTCATTAGAGAAACACTCCATATATTATTAGTATACACACTCCATATATTCATAGGAGATACACTCCATTTATGAAAATGATATACAATCTGTATATTCATAGGAGACAATCATTATATCTTCACACAACCAGTCGCGAGATTTCTCTCTTAGTGTGCTCCTTCTAGGAGAACCTACTCCTCAATCCAAAAATTTCATATTCCAAATACCACATAATATCAGTTAGATAATCTCAAAAGGATATCCTTATTTCAAGGGTCTAAACACTACAAACAGCTCATCAAATGGACACACAGTTTGAGAGTAATGGGAATTTAACTAAAAAGGGTTTGGCTGGGTCCGGGGGTGGTCCGACCTGACCCGGTGGGTCTGGGTTGAACCGAACCGGCCTGGAAAAAATATGCTACTCATTGGGTCTACTGGACATGGCTCATTGGGGTGTGGGTCTGGCTAGTTGGGCTATGGGTCTGGCTCGTAGAACATGATGGGATGCTGGAGTGGCCCAGTTGATCTAGTCTGGCCTGACACATGTGGACTGGTGTGATCCACTAGTCACGGCCTACCCTGGTTGTGACTCTTATGTCTCATACATGTGATATAGTAGTGTTCTCTCTGGTCAATGTGGTCAGACCATGTGGTGTGGCAGGTCAACATGACCAGTGGATCTAGCAACTCTATCCTATATCCCTCCTCTGACAGATGCATCACTAGTGAGTCGCATCCCTCCACTGCGGCCGTCTACCACCATCGCTGCCCACTTGTCCACGACCCCTGAATTCCAACCAAATTTTCTCCCTCCATGGGGCTCCTCTACTACCTAGGGTCACTGATGCGGCTTTATGCCACATCATATCCGTCGTGGTGGCCTCCTTCCATAGCTTCTTTCTACAGCTACGGTCCCACCTGGATCGCAGATTGTCACTACCCCAAGCTGCCCTCTAGGTGACTCTTCCGCTAGGTCTGCCTTGCCTTACCTCACTACCGAGATGATGAAACCTCCTCCATTGGCCTAATCTCTTCAATGAACTCACATGATCATGTGGCCAAAACATCTGCATCACGGCGATTTCATATCCATTTCCAGATCTTTATAGCACTGAATAATGAGATGGAATTTGGGCGGGTAAGCGGATCACAAGAATGCCCATTGTGGATGGATCTAGGCCTTTCTCATGTTGTCCTTGATCAACCCACTTTAGAATTGAATAAAAAGTCTTAAAAAATTAAACTCCAACACAGTTACAAGATGGATTAATATTCCCAAACAATATCCCAAATCAAAACCCATCCAACAAAAATGATCAAACCGCGGATCAACCTTTTCATTGCTTGATCTGCGTTCATTGCTGAAAATAAAAATGGGGTATGGAATCACAAAGAAAAAATAAACCCCCTACTTGGAAGTTTGTATGTGACATTAGAAAAGAACAGAGTTTCACTTCCATCTTTCATCGATCCTCAATCCTCAGTTCATGATCTGTG
This sequence comes from Viscum album, assembly GCA_963277665.1. Classification (NCBI taxonomy): domain Eukaryota; kingdom Viridiplantae; phylum Streptophyta; class Magnoliopsida; order Santalales; family Viscaceae; genus Viscum; species Viscum album. Next base: position 1,648,502,034 of record OY728163.1, read on the forward strand.
ATCCGTCGGCGTTTGTCGACATTCTTCCTTTTCCAATGAGAGTAAATTTCCATGCTCTCCAACAATTCTCATAGGGAAGGATTAATAATCATAATTCTGAATCCCATCCAAAGGATAAAGACTCATTTCATAATTTCTGTTTCTCTTTAAAAAATTTTACCAAACAATTTCATTAATGAAAGGAATCAACTACTTTGTCATTGCGTCGCAGCATTGATGCGTCGTCACGAAGCGTTAAAATAAAAATAAAATAAAAATTTTATTATTATTATTATTATTCTTATTTAATTGGTCTGAAAAATATTTTTCATTGTCAACCTGTTTCATCCGAAGATAGGTCATGCCTATGAAAAACACGCTGCTCTGAACACAACAGTGCCCTTTGATCTCAAATCTGAGCACTCATTTAAAACATACTAAAACTTATCACGTGCTCTATTTTTAATAAACTTAAAAAATGTTCGAACAATTATTCTGGGAAGCCTAGGTCTTTGAATCATGTTCCATCTTAGCACCTAGTCTCAAAATAATCCTATATAATTTTCAAGAAAAATACATGGAAAATTCAGGACATTACATTATCCCAACCTTAGAGCTTTGCATCCTTGAAATCTAAAATAATGGTTAAAAATATGGGGATACTGAGCACAAATATGAGCCTACCACTCCAATGTGCTTTGTTGGAGATTCCCATGTTTCCACTAAGCATTCACTAGATGATTTTATCACCCAAAAAGGTTCCTCTCCTATCAATCCTCGATCTCTACTAGGATCTCCGAAAAAGTAGCCTTGTCATCAACAACCAGCTCTCCCTAGTCATGGGTCGTGTACATATCTCCTAAACTATAATACATGAAAGAAATTGGGATCCAAATCTAACTACAAAGGTAGAGCCAATTGGTATGTCACCTCATCCACTCCACACAGTATCAGAAAACATCCAATGAACCTCATATATAACTTTTCACCCCGAATAAATATACATATTCCAAGTCGATGAGAGACCCGAAGGAGCACATGGTCCCCCTCCTAGAACTCCAAGGGTCTCTGTCACCTATCAGCATATGAATATTGATGGATCTGTGTAGTCTTCATCTTCTTCTAGATGACCTAAACCTTCTTTATAGTCCCCTGCAACAACTAATGTTCCATGAGCACTGACTCTCCAGGGTAAGTCCAGAGAAAATGGTGACCCAAAAGGTCAAACGTCAATGCCTCTAACGGTGCCACACCAATGGTGGAGTGGTAGCTATTATTGTATGCAAACTCCACCATGTGTAGGTGATCCTCCCAACTACATCCAAAATCATGGATTCCATCATGTATCATGTCCTTTAAGACTTAAATGGTATCCTCTATCAAATTGTATGTTTATGGGTGGAAAGATGTTCTCAAGCATAGCTGAGTCCCAAACCCCTCCTACAATCCCTTCCATAACCAGGATGTAAAGCATGTGTCATGATATGAGAATATCATATATGGGACTCCATGGATTCAAACTATTTCCTACACATAGAGGCATCCCAAACTCTCTACTGAACCATGTTCCCAAATCACTAGGATATGCGATGACTTAGTGAGTTGGCCAATGATCACCCAGATTATATCATCCCCTATGGATGTATGAGGAAGAAAAATCACGAAGGCCATCAATATTCCACCCCAATTCCCCTCTGGAACCTTAAGTAATTGAGAAAAAACCCTTTGGAACCTGGTGCTCGTCCTTCACATGCTGACAAGTGAGGCATCTAGAGACAAAATCTGCCACTAACTTCTTCATCCACGGACACCAAAACTAACATCAGAGTTCATGGTACATCTTTTCCACACTAGGATGTACCACAAAAGGGGGTTAATTGAACTCCTTCAAAACCTCCTCCTGTAACGTCACCAGTACAACTTTTTTTCCTCTAAAAAGGATGATATTATCTCCACCTTTAGAATATCTATCAGGGATGTGCCCTGTGGACTTCTGAGAATGTGTTGCCTCGTAGATGATATATCTGAGTTTTTTCTCCCACATGTTCTGTTATAGTGGAGGTGTAACAAAAATTGACTATATATAATCTAATTTATATATATATATATATATCCATAAAGGATATCTAACTGGAGGCCAACTACTCTGATACCTTGTTCAGTAGTTATTAACTTGATCTCCGGCTACGAGAATCGACAACTACATTCCCCTTCCCAAGAGTATAGACTATCTTGAAGTCATATTCTAGGAGGAACTCTTGACAAAACCATGTTCTATGGTTCAAATAATTTAGAGAAAAGATATACCTGAGACTTTTGTGGTCTGATTAGAAAATAAATCACTCACCCAGAAGGTAGTGTCACCACGTCTCCAATGTGAAGACTTCTACTACCAACTCTAGATCATTGGTCGCGTAGTTTTGATCATGTCATATCAACTATCATGAACCATAGGAAATCATTTCATTCCCATGCATCAGGACACAACCAAGCCTAGTCCCTAATGCATCATATAACAACACATAATCGATACCCTCCTCTGTAAATCTCTGGATGAGAGCGCTCATGAAAATATTTCTCAGTAGCTGAAATCTCTCATGGCACTTCTCCTTCCATAAGAATGGTTTAACCTTTCATGTAAAGGATTTCATGGATGAAGATTATCTAGAAAATTCAGTAACAACCCTCTAATATTACCTAGCACATCCAAGGAAACTCTGCACCTCGGTAACGTTCTTGGGTGGCTCCCAAGAAATAATTGCCTCTATCTTCACTGGATCTACTGCAAATCCAGCCTCCAAAATGATTTTACCCAAATATTGGACATATAGTATCTAGAACATACACTTAGGGAGCTTCCCATAAAGCTGGTTATCTCAGATTAATTCCAAGACCATTCTCTAGTGTATCGCCTACTCATCCTCGGACACTGAGTACACTAGGATGTCATTAATAAAGACCACTAAAAACTGGTCCAGGTAAGGATTTAAGATCTTGTTCAATGAGTCCCATGAACACTAATGCGACATTAATCATTCAAAATGGAGTCAATAAGTACTCATAAGTGTCAATAATGACATCTAAAAGTGGTCTTTGGGATTTCCTCATCTCGCACCCAAATTTAGTGATAGCCTGATCTGAGATCTATTTCGAGAACCATCTCGCTTCCTTCAGCTGATTGAAGAGGTAATAAATTCTCAATAGTGGATACATATTCTCCATGGTCAGTATATTTAGGCACCCAAATTCCAAACATAACATCAACCACTCTTATACTATCTTGGAAAACAATATCAGGGGTGTCTATGGTGAAACATCGGTTCCCATGAAGCCCTTCCTCTACAAATCCTCCAACTGTACCATCAATTCACAAAGCTCTGTGGGATCCATCTGATGTGCCTGTGTAGATATAACTTTATTAATGGGGTAAATATCAATGTATAAATCTACCTCCCTATAAGGATGTATTCCTCTAACATCTTCCAGAAATATTTCCCTATACTCATCCACCATTGTAGGAAACTGAGGACTCATCTCATCCACTTCACCAGGGTCATGCCTTCCAACTAGTGTGTGATTGGATTCACCCCTCCAATGTGTGGGTCCATCATGCACTGATTGTGAATCCCTTTTAGCTAAAAAAGAAAAAAAATTCCCATATTCCTAGATACATCACATTTAGAACCAAAGATAGTCGACTTGAGCATGAACTGTGGATAACTAGTCCATACTCAGAATGACATCAAAAGGCCTCTACGTTTCCACCAAGAGATCTCAACTGAAAACCTTTCCCCCAATAGTAAAGACACTCTATTGGAACCAGTGTGTGATCTTGGAATATTCTCCCATATGAGTATAATTGCATAGGGATTAAGTCAAAAATTCCATAGGAATATCTATGTCTCGAATAAGGGCCGTGGCAAGAAAAGACTGACTGCAAATCGTTTCTATAAAAACTGCAAATAAGGTAGAAAAGACATATATCATACCTTTAATCATCTTTGGATTCTTGGTATTAAAAGAATCAATCTCCTAGAGTTTCCCTCACACCTATCCACCACTCCCTGAGCTCGAGGTGGACCACCTGGGCATGGTGGGGGTAGTGCCTCGAACCTCCATCCAACTCTTTACGCTAGTCCCACTCCTCTACCACATCAGTCTCCTAGTGGAACCCCCTGTTCCTACCTCTGTTACTACCTCAACGGTCCCTTGACCATCTGTTGGAAAGTCATATGGATGGTCATATAATCTCTATCCATATGTCCCAGACTTCCACATGCATAGGACAACCTCTCATTTGGAAGACTTATTCTTCCCTAGAGGTCATGCACCACTAATCTCATGTATTAGGGTCATTCGATAAACTATATTTTCCTCTTGAACCCTTGAGTTAGCTATTGGATACATTCTTCCAATGACCCATATACCTAACGGCAGATTGAATCTCCCACCACCTGTGTCTGGTCCTCAAATAAGCCCACTAGTAGTAGATCTCACTACAGCACCCTTGCATTTGTATGGATGCTAAGGGATATCATCGACACCCTAATCTCCCATTTTAGTCCCTAATAGATGGTACAGTCTCTGAATAAAGGGTCCCCACCTTGTCTGTAGAGTAGTGAGAATGGTCTATGAATCTCACTGAGTACTCTACAAACGTTTGGCTTCTCTATTGCGGATTCAAGATCTCCTGTATATGCACAGAGCGTAATGTCACTAGAAATAACTCCTCCCTAAGGAGATTCTCAAACTCTATCTAGGATAGGGTCAACTTATTGGGTGTCTGGATCGTCAAGATCCACCATCTCCCTGCGAATCCCTATAGAAGACACAAATTTAGGACCACCATCTGGTCAAGAGAAGTCCTCACAAGGTAGAAAACTCACATCAACACCTCAAACCAATCCTTTGCTACATATAGATCCTTCTAACCTCAGAACCTAGGTGGTCTCTATCCCTATAACTCATGCAACTTACTAAGCCTGTCTTCATCTTATACCTATAATGCTGGTATTAAATGGTCCACTTCAGGTGGTGGTATTGCTGGTACACCACCAGGAGGATCTATCTCTAGAATTGGTCCATGTACCAATGCCTCATTGCTCAGTGGACCATCCTTATGGTTTCTCCCTAGAATCCTAGATGGTTGTTTATGTGGATGCATCTTGAAACATAACAAGATGTTCCAAAGATAATAGAGTATACCTAGGAAGATAAATCTAACCCTAGAAGGACATGAGATCACACTCAATTCTTATAAGATGCAAGAACCATTAATTTCCCCAACAACTAATGCTTTCATGTACAGAGTCGAAAAGACTAATTCAAGGTCCTCATGTATGGATATGTCGATTTTCACACCAGTACTAGTTTCCTTGAATTCAAAGACAAACTCGAAACACTTAACACTATTTACCCAAAACAAAAGTAAAACTGACTACCCTCTGATACCACTCTATCACAACCCATCCCTCGTGCCCCATGTCATGACTACCCCAAGCCTAACTCCCCTGGCTAGGGTATTGAGACTATTGCTGAGTTGGAATTTCCCATAAAGGGGAGGCATTTTCCTTTAAACGTGCACACACACACACATGTCCCCAATATTAAGTACGGAAACTGAAAACACTGAGTAAATGGATATTTAATCCACTAAGATAACCACTAAGAGTAATAGTACATACTAAAAAGTAAATGGGACAAAATAAAAGCCCATCTAAATTAGAAAAGTACAAGCTCCTAGAATCCATCTGATGAAAAGCCTACCAGAATTGGTAGGTGCAATAAGATGTCTGAATGTTGTTGAAGTATACGATGTCTGTCGGTTCACTTGAAACACCCCTATCTTCGTCCCACCAAGTACTCTATAAATTTTTTTGATCATCTTCACAAGGCACGACATGTTCAGGTGAAGCCCATGAATGGGTGAGTAAAATAGTACATAGTGGGGACCCCAAATCATAAAGGTAATCCGAAAAGAAAGACACAAGGCATACTACCAAAGAGGTACACAATGTGTAACATCTAAGAAATAAAATCAAGAGAGTCACTAGATTCATCTCACAGTTGAATACATATACTAAGAAAGACCAAGAATATCCAAATTCATGGAGACTAGCTCCACATCTTCATAGGAGACACACTATGTATATCTGTAATAAAAACACATGGTATATCTTTAGGTGACACACTCTGTATATGAATTTGAGACACACTTCGTATAACTGTTGGAGACAAACTCTATATATATATATAGAATGCACACTCCATATATTCATAGGAGACACACTCCATATATAAGTAGGATACACACTCTGTATATGCGTATGAGACACCCTTGATATATTCGTATGAGACACACACTGTATATGCATAGGAGACACACTCCATATATGCATAGGAGACACACTCCATTCATGCATAGAAGAAACACTCCATATATGGAAAGTAGATACACTTTGTATATGCCTTGGAGACACACTCCTGTTATGCATGGGAGTCACACTCCACATATGTGTAGAAGACACACTCTGTTTCTTCGCACAGCCAGCTATAAGATTTCACTCTTAGTGCATTTGTTCTGGGAGAACCTACTTATCAAGCCAAAAAGATCATAATCTAACTTCCCTAGAAACTCAGTTTGAGTATCTCAAAAGGAACACCTCGTCTCAAAGGTCCCAATGTCGTAAACTTCTCATCAAACAGACACACAGTTTGAGAGTTAATGGAATATAAGTAAAAATTGGCCAGTAGGGTCTAGGTTCGGTTCGACCCGACCTGACTTGACCCAGGTCCACCAACCCGATCCGGCCTACACAACTCGACCAGTTCAGTCTAGGTTTACTCGAACTGGCCCGCCGCGTGTGGGATGGTGTTCTCTGCTAGTCATAGCCTGCTTAGTTGTGGCTCCCATGTCTCCAACATGTGGCCTAGCTACGTGATACCTGGGAAACACATCTAGACCACATGGTGTGATCGGTCCTCATGAACAGAGGATCTCATGGATCTTCCATGGGTCCCTCCTTTAACTGATGTGGCTCTAAAGAGTCGTGTCCCTCTTCCATGCTCTTCTACCTCGGCCATCTACTACGGCCATGACCCACCTAGCCAGGGCCTGAGAACGCCACACACAGCTATTGTCGCCCCGGGCCCCTTCTGCAACCTGGGGTCACCGATGTGGCTGAATGATGCATCCTAGCCACCTCTTCGACCTATTGTTGCAGATTACACCTACTGCAGTGATCCCTCCTAGACCGCAGATCACCACAGCCACTATCCCCCTCTCAACGGATCTTCCACCCGGTATGCCTGGACCAACCTCACTATCTTGCTAATGCCACCTCTACCACTGAACTCATCTTGGTGGTGGCCTTGACCCGTCATACCACCAAATCATCCACATTGTGGTGATTTCGGAACACATTATGGACTGTTGCAGGGATGAAGAATGAGAAAGGATTTGTGGGAGGATGCAGATCCCTAGAACTCCCATTGTGGATAGATCAGTGCTTTATTCATGTTGGCCTTTATCTGTCCATGTTCAAATTGAAAAATGAGACTTAAAATATCAATTCCAACACAATTATAACATGGATTATAATTCTTAAAGAACATACTAAATCAAAAACAATCCCAAAAAATGATCAAATTACGGATCAACATATTCATGGGTTGATCCGCATTCTTCATTGGAAATAAGAATGTGGAAATGAATCAAGAATTAAAAATTAAACCCCCTACGTGGATGTTTGGAAATGTCATTCGAGATGAACACAGTTTCATTGACGTCATTCTTTGGTCCTCGATCCTCAGTTCATGATCCGCAATCCATTGACATTCATCGGTGTGCATCACTTTCTAAAAGGAGTAAATCGCTAAGATATACTCCAGCGTTCACAAGGAAGGATCAATAATCCTAATCCTAAATCCCTACTAAAGGATAAAAATGTGTTTCATTGTTACTACTTTTATTTAAAACAGAATCACCACATTGTTTCATTTATGAAAGGAAAGAGTTGATTTGTCGTTGTGTTGCAGCATTGTTGCGTCGTCAAGGAATGTTATCAGAAAAATAAAATAAACTTTTTAATTTTATATTTATTATTCTTTAAAAAACCTGAAAAAAATTTCCACAGTTGACTCACATCGGACAAATTTAGGTCCTACCTACGAAAAACCCGCTTCTCTGAACACAATGGTTCCCCCATATTTCAAATCTGTGCCCTAATATAAATGTTACTAAAACAGGTCATCCATGCTATTTAAAATAAACATAAAAATACATTGAACATTTATTCTGGGCATCCTGGGCCTTAGAATCACATATCGTATGAGCTCCTAGTCTCAAAATAATCCTATAAAATATTCAAAAATATATATATAAAGATAGGTACATTACATGGGGAGAGATTAAATGTTTAATTGGTTGTTTTCCCTTCTTTTCTTACTATTTTACTGACAACCTAGGAGTTCATCAACCTGACTTACAATCGTATAGGATAATAAAAATATGGTCTTGATCTCTAAATGTTATATCAGATAATGGGTTTCAGAGGGATGATAAACCTATGGATAATATCTAGCATGATCTATTTTGTTGGTGAAACCTCAAGGTAGTATGCATTGATACATGTAGTACCCATCGATTTGTTAAAATTATAAAACGATCCACTGGAGTTTGGTGGTAATCATAAAATACATAAGATATCATGCTACATTCTCAATTTATCTAAAGAGTGTAGTCACTAGGATATTAAATAAATATCAGACTCATTACAATTCTTGGGTTTATTTCATGAAAAGTATTGGGTGCATTAAAGTGTTGTTTGATTGGTTTTGGCTTCGATTAATGAAGTTATGGAGCACATGGAAATAGCTCATGAAGAGTTTCACATGATCATCTAAATTTAAATCTAATATAGCATGACTTTTAGTGGATTTTTTTAATCTCATTCAGTTTAAATCATTCTAAAGAGTGTTTTACATGTCCTAAACTCATATTAAAGGTTCAATGGAGCATGTTTTGTTGGATGGGTTTCACTTTTTTAGTTAATCCAACAACTAGGACACCCCTAGGTTTTGGATTATTGCATCAATATGGGTAATATAAATCCTTACATGTTTATGGAACACCTCCTAGTAGGAAAATATATAAATGGTTAGTGATTATTATTAATTTCATGTATTTAGTGAGTTTCAAGCTATACTGGTGCTTATGAGGCTTCTTGATAACGAAATGGTAGTCTTTATACGAAACCTTTGAAAAATAGTGTTAGTAAGGGTGAAATTTGGTAGTTATTATCGATTAATCAAAGAGTTTCCTAGTATTGAGGGCAATATGATCTTTTAATGATGATGAATCAGTAAGATCACCCAGGGTCTTCTATAGGAAATCATCCAATAGTGGTTTGATTGGTTCCTTCTTGAAGTTGGATATGGTTGGTTGGGAACCATACCAAGAACTTCATCAATGAAAGTGTCTTGGGTATTCTTGTTAATTTTGTATGTCCCCTTTTTTCACTCTTTTCATAGAGACGATCAAGCCCTCATTCTTAATATCGTTTAGGATAAACTGAGAGACCATCAGTTATATGACGTGTTAACCTAAGTTCCCTTCCGATTTTAGTGAGTAGACTATGTGATGGATGTTATTCAGAATAGTTTTTGTTTATATGGTAATGTTTAGTCATGAGTGATACTTGTGTTACCTTTTAGGAATTCCTTGGATAGACTCACAGACACCATCTATATCTTTAACATGATTTCCATTGGGCCGAGTCATCATTTTGATGCGTGGAGATTTTTTCAATGTATGAATGTATAAATTGTAATCTTTAGAGTGTGAAATACCTAGGATGATCTATATGGACTCTATTTGATGATATTTATGATACCTTGGACTTTAGTTGAGTTTGTATGGGATTTTTGAAAGGGTAACAATCCGAGTGTACTGGATCGGTTTACTTCCATGTTCATGATGAAACACGGCCACATAAAGAATGTTTTGGAAAGAGACACCACTAGACTCGGGTTATGGGATTTGGTGAGCATGATTGGTTCAAATATCAATGAACACTTATTTAAATGCATTGGGTTTGTCTTTTAAAATTCACCGGCAGTCTAAGTAGAGTGTTTTTATAGTAGTTGACTAGAGGTGGTTCCACTTTACATATATATATATATATATATATATATATATTGTTTCATGCATTTAGTGAGGAACCACATCAAGAACATTATTAAGATGAGATGAGTTTTTTCCAAGCGTCGTCCAATAATTTGAATGAAAATTTTACGTGACTAGGATAAATGTGTTCTATTGGGAATTAACCATCTGATGAAGTTGAGAATCATTTTAGAGAATCATTAGAGCGCTAAGGGGTGTTCAAATATGTAATTCCAATGGTTGAGATACTGTGACTAAAAATTTGAATTTAAATTCTAGAAATTTTGGTGGTGATAGATATAGACTAGAATATAGAAGATATTACAATGTGATTGTGTCTCCATTTCAACAGGCTCAGTAAAGTGTTGTCTCGATGTTTTATTTTGAAAATGATTGTTGGTTCGAGTTTCTACAGCTTATGTACTGTATGGTTAAGGTGATGTCTAAATGTTCATTGGGAATTTTGAAACACAATGTGATAGTTTATATGAAACTTCATGACATGAGTAGGTTAGTTGTTTTTTTCATTTTATCCCAAGGCTTCTCAGGGATGAAATGTTCTATGGTTGGGTGGTTGTAATTCCTCGTGTTTTGAAATAAGAACATATTCGGAGGGGAATTTGAATTTTACCATTTGGTGGATGGTATGTTCTTTAAATTTATTTTTTCAATGTAAATTAGATATCTGGAACACATAAATGTGTTATTTTTAGACTTGGTTAAGTCATGAGAGTTTCCATAGGTGTTTCGTTGAGTTTTGAGAGCATCAGACCCTGAAAACTCAATTTTAGGATAAGTTGGAAGAGGATTATGGTTTTTATAAAATCATGAGACCCTATAGAAGAAACTTTGTGACTAGTACTAAGGGTTTTTGGGTGTCAAGTGATTTTCCTCGCCATTCACACCAGGTTTCATGGTTGTGCATCTGTTTATAGATCCTTGATAGAGGAGGATGTCATGGTTTTTGCATGGTTTCTCAAACTGAGCATATAAACCATGCGAGCCAGCATGCATAGGAAGTAGCCCAAGCCAAGTTGGAACTTTTTTTATCCAACCATAAATATATTTAAAGGGGTAATTTTATGTTTTTACCATATTTTCTTTTAACCCCCCCTCTCATCAACTCACAACAGCCCAACCATCAGTTTCCTCCTCTTCTCCTCCATTCATGGAAAGGTCTCCTTCATCTAGACTTCATTTTTAGCATCTTCTTCATAATTGGATATCTCTTTGTGATTATACAAATCCTCATACCTCTATTCTCAGTTTTTATTTCCATTTTAAATGATATTGTGTTGTGAGATAATTCTCTATATTTTCATGGCATTTTCCCATTTCTTCAATTTCTATTGAACCAACTCAAAATGAATCTTGATATTAGATCAGTAGACTATTATATATACAAGATAGGTCATCTATATATTTTCCCTCAAATTTTCTTCATTTTATAATTTACATAGTTGTGTCATGTTCCATTATTTCCATGAAACGCATCTAGAAGTGTGAATTCTTTATGTAGACAATAATTACTTGAACTAAAAAAAATTTACTCTAAATTTTTTCATTGGAGGTTTCTATCGCCAATGTAGACCACCTCCATTGGGATGTTTTCTTAATATTCCATAATAATTAAGAAAATTATTTCTAATAAAAATTCCTATCGAGGTTACCTCTCTTATAAAATGAGGATGGCTTAAGTAAATGTTTTCCTGAGATATTAAAATAGATAGACTTTTACCCCTATTACAATATTGTTTCAAAATCACCTCCTAAGGTGTTTTGATTTTTTTTATGTTTAAAATTTGGTATTTAAATTATACATAAAGTAATTGGTAATACCTTGTCACGTGACCATTTTCTAATTCTGAATTAAACCATGATCTATTAAATGAAATTGTTAAATTGTATATGTCATGCTTTAGTACATAGCCTTTTTTATTCTCTAACAGAAATTGTAAATGGGTGAAGCCTTGTATAAGAATACTTTTTCGGTGATTTGGTATAGTGACTCATTCTTAACATACATAGATATTACATAATTTCTTATGAATACATAGCATATTACAAAAATACATTCATGAGGACTGTAATAGTTTAGTTCCTTTGGAAACTTGCAAACAAAATCTTCTATCTTGGTGAAATATCTTCAAAATGTCCCAAAAATATCTACACCTTTAGTACTACAACCCAAAACCTTAATTCATAACCTAGGTAATGAAAAAATAAGAAAGGGGTGAGATAAAATTCTTAGTAAGGGTAATTAAGGGAGATATTTATGAATAATTATGAGCATAACGGTATGAGAACATGATCATGATAATAAAAGATCATAACATACATATCAGAGATCATACACTTGATTCATGGAATAATGATTCAAAGTTCTTAAGAAATGAATCATAATAAAATAAATAACATAATCCATGAAATCATTACATAGGAATAAACCATGGAATTGTGGAAGACACAAAAAGGTATAATAGAATTTCCATAGTTTCCAAGGAATTGTTGGAATGACCATTAATGTAGTATATCTTCACTCCCCATACCATCTCGGTAGTCATGGTTTACTCCTATGATCATCTTAGTATCATGATTTCACTCCTCATACCATCTTGGTAGTCTTTGTTCACTCCCACGTCCATTATACTAGTCAAGATTCATTCCCAAGACCATATTAGACAATATCATGAGATATAAATCTTTACCCCATGTGTTTTATGGAGATATAAGTCCCACCCATATCATAATGAAATCACACATAGATGTGCCACAAAATCATAAAAACTCATATCATAAACCATGAAATGAAATTGGTATTATAAACATGTAATCATATCCTAACCTATGGAAAATGTTTGTTTTCATAATCCTTTCATAAAAAGCATAACCCGTGAAAGAGAAATGGAATTCATCAACATATAACACATAAAAGAGATTCATTTTTAATAAAGAGATAACCCGTGAAAGAGAAATGGATTTGAAAAACATATAATCCATGAAAGATAAATGGGTTTGATAAATACTGTGACATTAAGCATAAACCCTTTAGTGAAATAATATGAATATAACCTTAATATTATAACTAATAAAAAAATTAGTATCATCAATGAATGTCATATAAGATGGAAAATAATTTTGAAATATCTTTCAAAAATATTTCTTGAGGAAAATATATTATCTTCCTTGAAAAATATTTTTTAGTATATAACACCATCAGGAAATAATTTTTCTTAGAAAATAACATGAAAACATATAAATAATAATTCAAATATTTTTGAAAACATTTTTCCTTGAAAACTTATAAAATAATCTTCAAGACATTTTCAATCCCATTTCCTTAGAAAAAACAATGAAAAATTTGAAATAAAGCATGAAAATGTTTTGAAAACCATTTCATTGAATATAAATTGAAAATTTAAAATGAAATATTGAAAATTTTATGAAAACAATTTCTTTGAAAATAATTAGAAAAATTATAAATAAGGCTTGTAAACATTTTGAAAACTATTTTCCTTGAAAACATATAAAATATGATTCAAGCCTTTTTAAAACCATTTCCCTTGAAAACATATAAAATAATCTTAAAATAAATTTTCATACCATTTTCCTTGAAAATATCTTTTAAAAACATTTTGTTAAAAATTTAACTTTTCACATAAAAATAAATATTCAAAGGATTGACGATGAATAAATCTATAAATTTTGGTACAAGGTAAAAAGAATATTCCTTTGGCACCATAAAAAGAATAGAAAAATTCCTTGTTCAAAAAGAGAAAATAAAATTCTTTTTAAGATATTGTTAAAATAAAATAAGATTAAAATATTATTTTAATTATCATAGGAGATTAGTAGAACATACGTGGAAACTCTTTTTATATAACATGGTTTTTCTTCCGAAGAGAGTGTAAAGTTGGGATTTTTTAAAAATGCATTCTTAACAACATATATACCAAAGAGTGTAAATATGGTACCAATACTTGTGTATAGAATGAATAACCATAATTTATTAAAATTAATTAATTTCTTGAAATATGGGTTGTAATATTTCATCAAAGGAAGCATAAAAATATACAATCTTGAAAAACGATGAGATTTCCACAATAAACTCTTAAAACATGGTATCCAGGGAACATACTCTCCATGTAAGAAAAATAAATTAAATGAATTGTAAATATCATTAAAATAATTTTTTTTGAATATATCATTTAAAATATAAGTATATACACCTTGAAAGTGAATTTAGGTGAAAAACAAAACACGAGATTCAAATAATAAATATTGAGACCAAACTATTTTACCGATTTGATAAATTTTGAAACTTAAACCCCATTAAATAAATATAATAAAAAAGATATTTGAATATGAATAAATTTAATTAAAATATACTTATAATATAATCATGGTCAATAAATCACTTCTAGAAAAATGACTTATATCCACGATTCAAAACTGTGGGTATAGCCCCCAAAACCGTGGGTATCGCTTATACCCACGGTTTTGGGAACCATAGGCTGGAAAGGCATTGGTATAGGTCCCCAGCCTATACCCACGTTTTTCCAAAACCGTGGGTATATGTGTTCTGCCACCGTTTCAATGAAACATACCCAATTGTCACGGTGTTAAAGGCTTTTACCCATGGTTTCAAAACTGTGGGTATAAATCCTAAAATACTACAGGCGGCAGGTTTCGATCCCGCAACCTCTTCGCTGCAAACACCGCATATAACCACTACCCTAACATCACCTATGTATAAATATATATATTTAGTTAAATATATTTATTTAAACCATGGGTATAGAGGGAAGAACTGTGGGTATAGGACTCCCACGAAAAAAAAAATTCTTCCCGCTGGAAAAAAAATTTCTCACGCACACACAGGAAAACTATACCCACAATTTTTCATAACTGTGGGTATATGTATTTTATCATAGACCTATCCCCATAGTTTTAGGGAAAACCATGGATATAGGTACCCCTAAACCCACGGTTTTTTAAACCCATGGGTATTGGTGAATTTTCATAACCTATCCCCACGGTTTTTGAAAACCGTGGGGATAGACCCCCCCTATACCCATGGTTTTGGAAAATTGTGGGTATAGGTATTGAAAAGTGACCTATGCCCACGGTTTTCAAAAACCGTGGGTATAGCAGTACCTATCCCCAGGGTTTTGGGGGAAACCGTGGGGTAGGTCTAGTTTTTAATAGTGAATACACCAGACAAAAGGAAATAGTGGAGAACATAGCATGTATCTCATGAAATAAAAAGTTAGAAGAAATATCCTTACCTTGTGTCTTGACTCTCGTCCTACCTATTCAAACCACCTGTATAATAAATATAAATTTGTTAAGAATATTTTACAGAACCAAATTCTTATAACTAATACCATATATTGATTTATTATGACCTTATATTACCCGCTTGTTAACCATCATATGTTAAGGTTTCACTTCAGGTAATATTCTCTCTGTTTTTCACATGTGTCCTAATTTGTTATATTATTGGTAATTATACTTTTTTCATGATTCCAGAATGTAAATAGAAATAGAAATATAATACTTATAAAGTATACATGTATTATGATAACCTAGAGAATATATGAGTACAAAACAGAATACATCATTCATGGAGATGGTAGGTCGTACGTATGTATAAACGCTATTTTTGTTCAATTGTTGTGTTGAGAGAAAGAAAGTAAAATACATATATTAATAAATATATATATATATATAATTATTAAATTATATTTATTATATTATATATATCATATATATTCACTAAATATATCCATAATACATTCCATGTATTGTGTGAATGAATCACATCCCTTTGAGGGGGGGTAGTCCACACTTCCCCCAAATGAAATTATTATACTTTTACCAAATAAAAAGTAAAAAATAAATGTTTTGTAAAATGAATAAATAATCTTAAATAAATAATATATATATCATATAATATATATAAATATATTATTCATTATAATATCCCCCATGATAGGTGGTAAGGAAAATTTAACAATCATCGTTTAGTGAGGTGGAGTTCATCATACATGTAAATTGTATGTTTGTTACCCAAAGATGGTGGTGCGCGTAAGTGTAGGTTGAAACATTTTTTAAGGTCCCAGAAAATTCATATAATATTTTTTAATTATACGGAATTATTTTGAGACCGAAAAATCTAACGACGCGTGATTCTGAGGCCCTAAGTGCCTGAAATAATCTGTTGAAGTTTTGTTAAGTTTTAATTAGCGCGCGTAAGCAGTTTCCTGAAAAAGTGAAATAACTCATAAAAGGTTACTCAGATCAGAAATTTTAGGGCACCGTTGTGCTTAGAATGGTGGTTTTACCCTAAGCGTGACTTAAGTTTAGTCATCGTGGACCTCCTATGAGAAAACCTGAAAATGGAATAACTATAAATAAAATAATTAAATAAAGTTATTTTATTTTTCAAATGCTTATAACTCATAAACGGTAACTCAGATTAAAAATCTGATACCACCGTTGAACACTTTAGGGTATTCTTTTCTTATTCAGATACTAACATTAGCTGGCGTAGGCCACCATTGAAAGTTAGTTTTTGTTTGTAAATAAAATAATTAAGTGAAAAATATTTTACTGTAAAATCCATAACATTTAAACGATAACTAAGATTGAAATTTTGAGAGTATCGTTGGGTTAGTTGGGGAATTTTTCACTTAGTCAGAGCCTAACCTCGACCGGTGCGGGTTGAGGGTGACTGTTAATAATTTTCTGAACTTTTTTTTGGGTACGTTCAGTAAATTCATGAGCACCATTTTGTAACTTTTGAACCGGTGCTCAGAATTGAAATTTGAGGATATCGTTGAACTCGTAGCACTAATATTCGCTTAAGGATACTTTCACCTTGACCACAGTAGGTTGAGGTTGAAAGTTAGTTTTTGGAATTTTCGTGGCTGTGTTAAAAGAATAAAAATAAAATAAAACATCTTTTATTTTATTTTTTCATGTGAAACCATCCATTTGAATTCAGTGGTGGGGACCACCTGAGATTGAAACCTCCCATTATGAAATTAATGGTGGAGACCACCCGACACTTGAACTCTCTCTTTAATGTTGGGGTGACTCTTGGTTTCTCCCCCGAATTAATTGTGACAACTTAAACATAATTGGTGTGCCAACTCAATTAGTTTAATTTATATGTTGGCTTCTCATCTTTCTCTAGGTTGGGGGAATTTTTGGAAAGGAGAGAACTTGGAGGGAGGGATTTGGAGAACAAATTCTCCAACAAAGGAGATTCTCCAACAAATAAAGAGGATGATGCTTGAGCCCAGATCAGAATTTTTGACAGAGATAATATTTTTATAATTAATTATATGTTTTTAAATGATTTAATCTCTTTACATTAATCTATTTGAGATTATTTTCATCATTTCATTATTTTTGGTGAGTTTTGAGCTTAAATGTGAAAATTGGTTAATTCTGGACATTTAACAGTTTTATATTTCCTCTATATATCGAGCATAACTCCTACATTTTTACTCCAATTAACCAGATTTTTTTATTTTAAGATTTCATGATTCGTGGGATACATATAAGGCTTCAGGAACAAAAGCCAATTCTAACTCCAACAAGCCAATAGAATTCGGTCAATGTGAACATTTATTATGGCCGGCAGAATATACTTTGACATATTCAAAGAAGTATATCATAGAGCACCAGACTCCAAATGCAGTGGTTCTAGATGGGTTAAAAATCTTATTAGAAGGTTTATAGGATCACAAAATATCAGAAATAAATTCATTCATTAAGGTCTCCAATTAAATGTCAAAGAAGGGTTGGTGGAATAGTGTTTGGTGGCCAGGAAAAGTCTCTTCCATTTAGGCGGCCATAACTTCCTTGACACAGCTCCAATGACTCCAATATTTTGAGGGTAGATGGAAAACTCCATTAAAAACATTATATAAGAAGGTACATCAGCCTCATTCTTCTAGGAGAGGGGACAACCGAAGCTTAACTTCTAGAGAACTGAATCTGGAGGAGAAAATTCTATTCTTTATTTTCACTTCTTTCTTCTTCTTATTTTTGTAAAGCCTTCATCTTCATAATTATTCTCAGTTACCCTTACCATGGTGGGGTAATAATATGATTTTATTGAGGGAGGGAAGGTTTTATATTTTTAATTCTTTGAGTTCTTACATTTTATTGAATAAAAACTATCTCTCTCTTCTGCGAAGTTGTTTTCAAATTCTAAAAACAGAATTTATTATCTTATGTGATCATATTTGATTTTCTATTCTGTTGTTATTATTTCTTTGATAAATGATAATTTCTATCCCTCCATTAGGTTCTGGTCTATATTTGATTGAATAAATATCAGGGCTTAGTGGTGAAGTACCTAGCGATCGCTAGTAGGTGTGGGAGGGGTGGTGAATATTCAGGATTATTTAGGATAAACAATACCCGATTGGGAATTGTCTTATATAATTGGGGGTGTTCACTACAACTCTATCACCCAATAGAAGAAGTGTATACCAAAATAGAATTTCGTTAAACCATTTAACCAAATAAGTGATTTGAAGTAATTATTGAATCTCACTTAAATCAACTTAGCAGAGGAGGATTGAATTAAATGGAACAAAGATAGTATTGTAATTATAAAACCAACCCCGACTTGATCACACATCTCATAAAATAGTTTTTAAATCACTTGAATTCCATATTTTTCTTAAATCACTTCCTTAATTTCTTACTTTGTTCTATTTTTCTCTCTGATTTAAAAACAAAACAATTTCAAAAACACATAACATTTTCTCTAATAAAAAAAGTGACAAACAATTTTTTGTGCACTCCTCATCGGGATACAACATAGGTTAACCACTATACTATATTTTACCTTAGTAAATAATTTTTTTTCTGCACCCCACGATAGGTGTGCATCAAACTTGGCACCGTTGCTGGGGAGGAAGTGCCTCAAAACACAAAAAACTAAAAAAACTTTCTTGAATGACCCGTAGTCCAAATAACGCTTTAATTGAATTTGATCCCGAAATTGATCATACAATAACCCAATTGAGAAAACAAATTCAATGAGATTTTGAAGAAATACACCTCACATATTCAGGTGATACTTCCAGTGATCACTCTGAACCTACAATAATGGATGATAATCCAAATCAAACTCGGTGTGATCTTTCCACACCTCAATTTGCTAATAAAAATAACCAACTCACTATCCCTGACATAGAAACTGATTTTGAAATACGCATTAATAAGATTCAAGTGCTACCAAAATTTCATGGCCTTGCAGGTGAAGACCCAAATCGACCCATCTAAGATTTTACCTATGTCTGCTCCAGCTTCAAACCCCGAGGAGTCACAGAAGAGCCAATAAAGTGGAGGGCATTCCCTTTCTCACTTGAGAGAGTAGCAAAAGAATGGATGTACAATCTCCAACCAGGGGAGATACATGATTGGGAAGATATCAAAATAATCTTCTTGTAGATATTCTTCCCTATATCTAGGAGTACAACAATAAAAAAATAAATTTATGTCATACATCCATCGACTGGAGAGACTCTCTACGAATACTGGGAACGTTTCAAGAAACTCTGTGCAAGCTGCCCACACCAAGAAAGGGAAGAGAACCAATTTCATGTGTTCTTCTACCTATTATTGCTTGACCATGATAACAATTTACTAGATGCCTCATCTGGATAAGCCTTGATCGAAAATTCACCGTCATTTGTCAGGGGCCTGATTGAGAAGATTGCCCAAAACTCACAGCAATTCGGAACTAGAGGTACGAGAACTAGAGGCATCCATTAGGTAAGAAATTTTGATTCATCCTCACCCTTACTTGAAGCAACAATTAAGGAAATGACTAGTGTGATGAGGCAACTTGCTGTGAACAAAGTGAAGGAACAACAAGGCCCGAATCAGGTATGTGGTTTATGCTCTTCTAGTTATCATTACACTGATCAATGTCCAGAAGTGTAGGGGACTGAAAATTGTGCAGCTGCCTATCAAGAAAGGAAAATTCAGTCAAATCAACAACGTCAACCCCAACAAGGACATGGATTCCGATATAACTAGGATAGGCCTCCATTTCAAAATCAATACCAAAATCAACCTCCATTCTAGCAGCAACAATACCAGAATCCTCCACCATTCCAACAAACCTATAAACAGTCATACTAGTAAAAACCATATGAAAAACCTTCAACAAGTTCTCATAATAACCAACAAGAAATGGAGATTTAAGATCTAAAGAAGATGGTGAAAAATTTAGATAATAAATTTGACAACCTTATGGATATTCTAACCAAAAATCAAGGAAAATTACAAACACAAACAGTTCCAAATCCCAAAGAAAGCATGTGCGTCATTACAACACAAAGTGGAAAAGAGATAATGTCACGCGAACAAGGTGAGGATGATGATTCTAAGAAACCTTATGATGAACAACACATCCATACAAAAGAATTAGACCAGAACAACAAAGGAGAAAGAATCAGGTTTAGAAAGGAAAGGCCAGAAACACCATTGCAAGGACAACAAAGGGAGAGAAAGGATATCCAAGCACCATTCCCATATGCATTAGTTGAGTCAAAGAAGGTTGAAGAAGGGAGACTTGAAAAAGAAATCCAGGAAACTTTTCAAAAAGTTGAGATCAATATCCCACTACCTGATGCAACCAAAGAAATAGCTAAGTATACAAAATTTTTGAAGGAGTTGTGCACAAAAAGAAGGCAGTTGGATGGAAATGAGAGAATCAGCTTAGGAAGAAGTGTCTTAGCACTGATCACACCAATGATACCAATAAAATATTAAGATCCAGGTACATTATCTATTCCCTGCACTATTGGTTCTTTAAAATTTACTGATGCATTATGTGATCTAGGAGATTTAATAAATGTTATGCCTCACTCAATATTTTCATCCTTGCAGATCAGAGAACTAAAACCAACTTGAGTGGTGGTACAATTAGCAAACAGATCCACCATTTTCCCAGCTGGAGTTATAGAAGATGTACTCGTTGGAGTAAGTGGATTGATCTTTCCAGCATACTTTTATGTCCTTACCATGTAAGAAGACAGAGCTTCAGGCCCCTCTCTTATCATCCTAGGGTGTCCCTTCCTTAAAATGGAAAGGACTATCTTCAATGTCCATGAAGGAAGACTCACAATGGAACTCGAAGATAGTACAATACACTTCAACATTATTGATGCAATGAAGCATCCTTCCAGTAATCACTCACTTTATGAAATCTCCCATGAAGAAGGTATATAACCAATTGAAGATTCATGTATGCTTATTGACTTCTTATCATTAGGAGAACATTCTTCATTTGAAAATTCCAATTCCCAAGAACCTAAAAATCCTAATCTCATGTTAGAGGATGAGGTAAAATATGATTTTTTTTTATGATTTGTTAAATGAAAATGAGATGATACCGGAGATTCCATCCTTAGGAACAGGAAACCTTAATTCAATGTCATCCCTTAAACAACCCCCATGTCTTGAAATTAAGCCATTGCCAAGTGATTCGAAGTTTTATTACTTAATGGAAGGAGAAATATTTCCAGTAATAATTGCCAATAACCTATCCCATTCACAAGAGGAAACTCTAATTGACCTACTCAAAATAAATGTCCAAGATGTTGGATGGAGTTTAGCTTATATACTTGGAATCAATCCCAAGGTCTGTTCTCATAGAATATTTTTAGAAAGTGATTCCCATCCAGTTAGACAACCTTAGAGAAGACTCAATCCCAAAATAATGGAGGTTGTTAAGAAAGATATAGAGAAATTTCTAGCAAATGACATTATTTACCAAATCTCTGATTCTCAGTGGGTTAGCCCTATTCATGTAGTTCCAAAGAAAACTGGCCTAACAACTGTCAAAAATGAAAGAAATTAATTGATCCCCATGAGAGTACAAAATAGATGGAGAGTGTGTATAGATTACAGGATGTTAAATAATGTTACCCGAAAAGACCACTTCGCCATTCCATTTATCGATCAAATGCTAGAAAGGTTAGCTGGAAAAACCCATTACTATTTTTTAGATGGATTCTCATGATACTTTTAGGCATAGATCGCACCAGAAGACCAGAAAAAGAAAAACTTCGCCTGTCCATTTGGTATATTAGCCTATAAAAGGATGCATTTTAGCTTATGCAACGCCCCAGGTACATTTCAACAGTGTGTGGTGAGTATTTTCTCAGATCATATTGAAGACTTCTTGGAGGTATTTCTTTATGATTTCACAGTTTTTGTTAATTCATTTTATCATTGCTTAAGAAATTTGGAAAAAGTTTTTAAAACATGCATTCAAAAGAATCTTGTCTTAGATTTTGAAAAATGTCATTTCATGGTTGAAAATGGTATAGTTTTGGGGCACATAATTTAAAAAAAAGGGATAGAGGTTGATAAATAGAAATTTGAAGTAATAAATTCATTGCCATATCCAACTTGTTTAAAGCATATTAGATCCTTTTTAAGACATGCTGGATTTTACAAAAGGTTCATCAAATATTTTAGTAATATTTTTCTACCTCTCTCAAGATTACTACTAAAAGAAACTGACTTTAATATTTATTATGCATGCAGAAATTCATTTGATGAACTAAAGAAAAGGTTGATCACACCTCCAATAATGCAACCACCTAACTGGGATTACCCTTTTGAGTTTCTTTGTGGTGCATCCAACCAAGCAGTGGGAGATGCTCTATCACAAAGAATTGAAAGAAAGCCTCAAGTAATATCATATTCATCAAGGACCTTGGATGCCACACAAATCAATTACACAACCACTGAGAAAGAGTTCCTTGAAGTTGTCTTTTCACTAGATAAATTCCGATCTTATATTCTTGGAACTAAAGTTGTTGTTTTTTATAATCATGCAGCTCTCAGGTATTTAAGGAAGAAGAAAGATGCAAATCCAAGGCTAGTAAGATGGATGCTACTCCTAAAAGAGTTCAAATTTGGAAATTAAAGATAAAAAAGGGAAGTGAAAATCAAGTGTTTGATTATCTAAGTCGACTACCCCACACCACTGAAGGAGAAATTCCAAACCAGAACCCACTAAATGATGAGCTTCTTGGAGAACAAATATACATCATCAACAGTGAAGTTCCATGGTATGCCAATATGGTCAATTATCTGGTAACATCTCAAATCTCATCTCATTTAAATTCCCACCAAATTCAAAAGATGAAATTTGAATCTAGATATTATATCTGGGATGATCCATTTCTTTGGATGATTTGCAATGACCATGTAATAAGAAGATGTTTTCCTGAAGTTAAATTAATTCTGTCTTTGAGTTTTTCCACACATTAGCTTGTGGGGGCCACTTTGGACCTCAAAGGAAAGCAAGGAAGGTTTTAGAATCTGGACTTTATTGGCCCACCCTTTTTAAAGGTTCTCATGAATTTTGTAAAAGGTGTGAAAAATGTCAGTTTTCTGTAAATATTTCAAAGTGAAAAGAAATTCCCCAAAAACCACTTAATTTTTGTGAAATATTTGAATTTTGGGGAATAGATTTTATGGGGCCTTTCCCAATGTAATTTGGAAATTATTATATCTTGCTTGCTGTTGATTATGTTTCCAAATGGGTGGAAGAAAAAGCCACCAGGACTAACGATACTAAAGTGGTTTGTGATTTTGTCAAGACTAACATATTTTTTAGGTTTGGAGTTCCTAGAGAAATAATTAGTGATCAAGGGACTCACTTTTTCAATAGGAGAATGGAGCCTTTGATGATGAAATATGGGGTGCATCATAAAACATCAACTCCCTATCATCCACAGACGAATGGAAAAGATGAAGTGTTCAATAGGGAAATCAAAGGAATTTTGGAAAGGACTGCTAATCCAAATAGGAAGGATTGGTGCCAAAGGCAAGAATACACATTATGGACTTATAGGACAGCCTACTAAACCCCAATTGGAATGAGTCCATATATGTTGATTTATGGAAAAATCTATCACCTACCTTTGGAATTGTAACATAAGGCATACTAGGCTGTGAGGAAGATAAATTTGGATCTTGAAAATGCTGGGAAGGAAAAAATATTACCGTTGAAGGAGCTGGAAGAGATTCGAAAGGGAATATTTTGAAAACTCTAGGATTTACAAAGAGAGAACAAGAGTGGCTCATGGCAAACTGATCAAACCGAAAATATTCCATCCTCAATACACTGTGTTGTTATTCAACTCAAGACTCAAGCGGATGCTAGGTAAACTTCATTCTAGATGGGAAGGTCCATTTATAGTTACTAATGTATATCCTTTTGGTGCAGTGCAGATTATGAAGGATAAAGAGAAGAATCCATTCACTATTAATGGGCATCGATTGAAGAAATTCCTTAGGACCATGCCATCAGAGCCAGTGGAGGAGATAACACTCCTCCAACCCATTTATCAATAAATCCATCAGGTTGTACCTCTCCTTAACACTTTATTTATTACTTTGATTCAATTTAAAATCATATTACATGTTTAATCCAATTGAATTCATTGAGTACATTGCATCATTTACATTTGTGGGAGGGAACCTTTCTAGTTAGGATTTTCATTTGTTGTCTGTTTTCTTATTTAAAAAACTTTTTTGGTCAATATGTGTGTTTCATTTTCAGATTTTTGTGTTTTTCTAAAACTATTGAGCTAAAATGAATCTTATTGCTATTTTTAAAACCCATTTCCTTGAGTGAAACAATTTATTCCATGAAACTGAGCTTAAATGAATGCTGAAAATGACTTTGTCTCAAGTTCAATTCTTTATGAATTTCATGAGAAGTACTCAAAATTTTGAATCTCATGCCACATATCACTGTCCTTATATTTTAAATCTCTTACCTATGAGGCTTCTAAACCTATTTTTCATACTCTTTTATTTTACCTCACTTCTCGAGAGAACTATACCATGCTTGATTTAACCAAAATTTTATTTATTCCTATCAAAACTTGAGGGTTTGAGGTACATGTGTTTTAATTGATTGAGGCATTTCTTTGATTTTAAAGCCCCCTTTTCAAGATAATCCTTTTTATAATGTCCCACCTTATACATTTAATCCTTGTAGCCTATAGAAGAAGTGAACAGCCAGTTAGGTTAGCCACATTACAAGCTAATTTTCCCTATCCAACCTACTCTTGAAGTGAAATTGCATAATCTAGTTGAACTTAAGTGTGGGGGAAGGTTGACTTGTGTTGTGCTACCTCATTTGGAGATACTTTGGGTGGAAAATCAAATATTGAAGTAATTTTCATTATATTGAAAAGAATAATTATGTTGAAAGTTGTGCCTTATCTGGAACTTTTATGTAAAAGAAGTTGTCCCATTCTGGAGCTTCTAATGAAAGAAAAGTTGTGCCTTTTCTGGACCTTTCAATAAAAATCATGTTTTAGATGATTGAAACTTTTACTGCTGAAATGATGAATGATGTGTAATTTCACTGATTTTCCTTGCTTTTGGAGCTAATTTACTCTTAAGGAGAGTGAGGAGGAGAATACACTTGAGTAAAAATTAGAATAATGCAATTTTACTTTAAAAAGAGCCATGAACTCCTTATTCTGCCATAGAATTTTTCACATATAAATCCTACCGACCTAAAGCCATAGCACAACCCTATTAAATCCTCATGATAGACTTATTTCCTTGACTCACATCGGGTGGAGATATAGGAATTTACCAATCCTATGGTGACCCTTGCATGAGTATTGGATGAGAAAGACATTGCTAAAACATTGAAATTTGTGTGATGAGAGAAAATGAAAGTGAGGTAAGTGTTTTGTGTGCATGAGAGGAGAAATGAAGAGGAAATATATTGAATGATATAAAATGAAGAACTCAAAATAATAGTGTTTTAGGAGGCATGATATTTTTTTTGTTTCTTGGTGTTAAATTGTTAGATCTCATGGATATGTGTTTTAAATTTGCTTTGATTTAATATCGATGTTTACTTGTCCTGGAGTCCAAGTGATAAGTGCGGGAGAATTGATAGAGATAATATTTTAATAATTAATTATATGTTTTAAAATGATTTAATCCCTTCCCATTAATCTATTTGAGCTTATTTTCATCATTTCCTGATTTTTGGTGAGTTTTGAGCTTAAGTGTGAAAATTGGTTAATTCTGGACATTTATCAGTTTTGTGTTTCCTCTATATTTCGAGCATAACTCCTACATTTTTAATTCAATTCACCTGATTCCTTTTTTTAGGATGTAATAATTCATGGGCTACATATAAATCTACAGGAACAAAAGCCAATTAGAACTCCAACAAGCCAAAAGAATTCGGTCAATGTGAACATTTATTCTAGCCGGCAGAATAGACTATGAAATATTCAATGGACTATATTTTAGACCAACGTCCTCCAAATGCAGTGGTTACAGCTGGTTTTGAAATATTACTATATGTTCCAGAGGATCACAAAATATCAGAAATCGATTCATTCATTAAGGCCTCTAATTAAATGGTCAAAGAAGGGTTGGTGGAATAGTGTTTAGCTGCCAGGAAAAGTCTCTTCCATTTAGGTGGAAATAACTTCCTTGAAACTGCTCCAATGGATCTGATATTTTGATGGTATATGGAAATCTCCATTCCCAACATTCAATAAGTAGGTACATCTACCTCATTCTTCAAGTATAGGGGATAACCGAAGCCTATCTTCTAGAGAACTGAATCTGGAGGAGAAAACTCTATTATTTATTTTCACTTCTTTCTTATTCTTATTTTTGTGATGCCTTCATCATCCTCATTATTCTCAGTTACCCTTAAAATGGAAGGGTAAAAATATGAGGTGATTTAGGGAGGTAAGGTTTTATATTTTTAATCATTTTAGTTCTTACATTTTATTGAATAAAAACAATCTCTCTCTTCTGTGAAGTTGTTTTCAAATTCTAAAAACAGAATTTATTATCTTATGTGATCGTATTCAATTTTCTATTCTATTGTTATTATTGAATTAATAAATGATCATTTTTCCCTCCATTAGGTTCTGGTCTATATTATATAGAATAAATATCAGGGCTTAGTGGTGAAGTACCTAGCGATCGCTGGTACATGTGAAAGGGGTGGTTAATATTCAGGATTATTTAGGATAAACAATACCCGATTGGGAATTGCCTTATATAATTAGGGGTGTTCACTACAAATCTATCACACACAAAAATAAGTTTATACCAAAATAGAATTTTGTTAAACCATTTTACCAAAGAATTGATTTGAAGTAATTATGGAATCTCACTTAAATCAACTTAGTAGAAGAGGTTTGAATTAAATGGAACAAGGATAGTATTTCAATTATAAAACCAACCCCGACATGATCACCCATCTCATAAAATAGTTTTTAAATCACTTGAATACCATATTTGTCTTAAATCACTTCCTTAGTATCTTATTTTGTTCTGTTTCCCTCTTTGATTTCAAAACACAACAATTTCAAAAAGACAAAACATTTTCTCTAATAAAAAAAGTGAAAAACTATTTTGTGTGCACTCCTCATTGGGAGACAACCTAGGTTAACTAATAAACTATATTATAACTAAGTAAATAAAAGTTTTTTCCACACCCCACGATAGGTGTGTGTCAATATTTTTGCGGAAGCAATGAACGCTGACGACCCCACCATCGACTTCATATTCTTCCTCACACTGTCTCCAAGAAACAAGGTAGGGGGTTTTAATCTGTATGATTATTGTTTCCCTTGTTATTCTCTTCTAAAAGAAGGACGCAGGTCAACTCCTTAACTAGTTGACCCCCTAATATTTTCTTCTTGTGAGATTTGTAATAATTAATGCAGGTTGACGTAGGGGTTTGTTTTTAACATGGTTGAATTTTATTGATTCTGCATATCCCAAATTCACAATGATGATGGAAAAAAGAACATAGCCATCATCCCGCACATTAACCTTACTCCTCTTTCTTTTTATTCTTCGCACGTTGTTCGTGCATTCTTCAACTCCTAATATTTATTGATGCTGGAAACATGGAGTTTCATTGAACGCGATATATGGACATGGATCCCTCGATGCAAGGATCAGGAATATGAGATTGTTTAATTTTTCGGGCTTGGAATGAAGCCGCAGCGGCTCACAGAAGAAGGCCACGGCCGACACTCGGCTGACTGTGAGGGAGGAAGGGCAGCGCGCGTCCATGCCACTGGTTGTGATTGAGGCTACAGCCCGTCGACCACAGTGGAGCAGGGTGGTGTGCGGCATCCAGCCATCTGAATCGTGGAGTGGTGACACGCATTCGCGCTGCTGGTGGAGCAGAAGGGCATGGCCACTGGGTCGTAGCGGAGGCTAGAGGGCGGCAGGGACCTAGCCGGCTGCAGGTGGACAGTGGCGCCATCGCGCTAGGTTGCGGATAGAGCGGACTGCCTGCCCCCCGCAGGCTGCACCCTTCTCAGGCCAGGCCAGGCCGCCCCCTTCACGGGCCGGACCTGGGCCGGGTTGAGTCGACCAGAACTGGGTCGGGTCGGTCCAGGACGGGTCGGCTCGGACCTGGGCCCATCCGAACCCTGTTTCATCTTTTTGTCGTAACTTGAGAACCGAGTGTCTGTTTGACGAACTGTCTATGGAACTAGAATCCTTGGATCAAGGTGGTCAATTTTTTATACTCTACTTGAGTTTTGGATAAAGTTGGAGTATAGTCAAGTTGGATTAGTCCCTGAATCCAACTGGGGCCTCAGAGCGGAAACGCTAATAACATACAGACCAAGCATCCAATTGACATGTCGTTTGTTGCATTGGGTCCCTTAAGATGGGATAGACCTTTGGGATACTTTTTCATGGAACTTTGGGACGTTTGAGGTATTGCTGATGGCTTGGGGAGCGGTTCTCCCAAGCACGCTATGTGAGGAACCATGCGACTCGCTGAGATCTGACGACTATTGACCATTACGACTTGGAGGGACTCGATAGGCCCAGTGGGGAGTGGCTCTGTGTGACACAGTAGACCCATGGGGAGGAGTGCCTCTATGTGACACAGCAAACCCATGATACTCGATAGGAGGAGTACCTCAGCATGCCACGAGGGGGAGCGCCTCTGTTTGACGCTGCATACCCATGGTGGAAAGCACCTCCGCGTGGCATGGAAGACCCACAGTAATCAACAGGAAAAGTACCTCAGCAGTCCAAGATTCGTGGGAAGTGCCTCTGTGTGACGCGGTATACCCACTGTACTCGATAGAGTAGGATTTCTCTAATAACTGAGGTGTTTGATAATGTGACTGGGGATGTTCCTTGTTACTGGCCCTAGAAAAAATCCTGTTGTGTGTTGTCTTTACTTTGTGCATGTGATTGAGGTCATGTTATGTGATACTTCACCATCATGGTATTACCTTCATGGTATACTTCCCACATGTGTGAGATGAGTATAGATTGATAACACGGGTATATGTATAGGCATATACCTAAGTAGAGTTGGGTTCTTACTTTGTGGTCTTTCCTTGTGGATCTCTAGGAGACCTACGAGGTCTCGGGGTCCCTATAGAGTATCGTTATACTCACCCCTACACAGGCTACACCCGCACCATGTTTTTTTTGGTGTAGACAACGGACAACGTTGACTGAGGATGAGGGTACGAAGAATGGTGGTAGCTCAGAGGTGGACTTTTGACGAGGCGTACCGTAGAGATGACCATTTGACAGCTACCCCAACCCTTCAGGTTGGATCCTTAGCAGATGTTCACAAGAGCTATTTTCAGTTTACTTGTACTTTACTGTTAATCTTGTATTCTAACCCCTTTTACTTTCTGTACACACCCTATTTACTATATAGTTTTACATTGATCTTGTATCCTGCTTTGTGATTATTTGTGTGAGTTTACAAGTTATAAATGCAATGCCTTCCCGTTTTTAGGGAATACGCCTTTCGGTGCTAGTCACCAGCTCCTAGCCTATGGAAGGCGGGCTTGGGGTAGTCACAGCGTGGGCCAAAAGGGATGGGTCATGAAAAATTGGTATCCTAGGAGTTCAGTTCTAATGAAGAACTAGGACTCTAAACTTTTCTATGTGGAAATAGTGTTATGTGTGATGAGTGTGGCTTTCAGTTCGGGGAGTCTAGTATTGGTGCAGCGGCCAACATATCCATACACTAGGACCCTAAATTTTTCTTTCCGACTCAGTGCACGAAAGCATTGAATGCGTGTGTTTTTAAAAAGAAATTCTTCTGAATTTTTTGGATTCATCTCACCAGGTATAACTTAATGACCATGGCACAACTATTCCTTATCAGGATGCTTCCACAAAGACAGCCACTCATGTTTCCAGTGAGAGTACGTGATGACGGCCCACCGAGTGGTGTGTCCTCAGTGTAGGGCCCTCTTACAGTGTTACCACCTTCAGGGGGCGTACCAGTAGCACCACTACCCATTGGAAGAGCGTTTCCACTAGCCCCACTAGTAGATGATGCACGCCTACTGATCACGTTGCATGAGTTCCAGCGATAGAGGCCTCCGAAGTTTAGAGGCAAGTTAGATCCTAGGTTGTTGAGGGTTGGCTGGAGGCAGTGGCTAGAGTTTTCTGCTTAGTTGAGACACCAGTAAAACATATGGTGATTCTATCTACTGGCCTTTTCTAGTTAGTGACCATGAGGATGGTCCACAGGATAATGAGGCTTCGCTACATGGACCATTTCCCAAGATGGTACCTTCAGGTAGTGTGCCAGCTATGTCACATCCCATTGGTCAACAGTTACAGCTAGTTGTATCAGTAGAGAACACATTTAGGCATAGTTCTTTAATGAGTTTCAGCATCAGATACTCCTTAGGTTCTGAGGCGATCCCGACTCATAGGCGGCTGAGTACTGGATTGATGAGGGGGTGAGAGTTATCTTGATCTTCTATAGCTTCGACCGGATGACATGTCGGTATTTGAGTATTCATCAAGGCGTACCGACCATTCCAGGTACTCGATGAATACGATACAATCAGTGCTTCAGGGCTTGGACTTCCGAGAGAGGTGTCTTTAGGGACATCTTATCCAACACTATTCCTCTATACATTCCTACCTATGTTAGAGTGCTAGAGATAACCTTTTTTTTTAATTTACTTTGGCTGAGCATATGCAACTAGTGAATGTTAGTAGTGGGAAAGCAAGAAAATAGCACCAGTATAAGTGGCTTGGGTGTGTAAAAATGTTTTGGGAAGAAGAATTGTAAGGGACGGATGAATCTCCAGGGCTGTAGATGTAGAAGTAGAGCTAGGAGAGCAGCATGAGGTGGTGTACATTTCGACATTGTATAACCACCCCCCTTTTTGGTCCCCACTAGGATTAGGGAGATAAAGGACAAGGGAAGGGAGTAGCAGTATATGGTCAAGGAGTGCAATCCAAGGGCTCAAGGAATGATTCGATGAACGGTATGTGTATACTACTAGCTTCCGTATTAATAGACATAGGTACCAATCATTCCTTCCTTCCACAAATCTTGTCCAAGACTTAGAGTTTCTAGTTAAGCTGATGACTTGACCCTCACATCTAGTGATGCCTTTGGGAAGAGATTCGATAGTCACCCTTATGGTGATAGTGTGATCTGACCCTTGAGGAGAGAGTTTCGGTTGGAACCTCTTAGTGGTAGTGTTGAGGCCTTACGACAGTAGTTTGGGTATAGACTGGATATATATAGTTCATACTCAGATTTATTGTATTAGGAAAAAGGGTTGTGGTTTACCTACAACATTGGAATGGTATTTTCCTTGGTCGGCAAAAAGGTAACACAGGCAGCACAGGATAAACTCGTGCATAGGAGGGTGCAACCTATCACACTCGAGTCGTCTAAACTTACCCTCGTGGCAACAGAAGTTTTAAGTTTTCAATTCCAAACATGAGTGGGAGAGCATGGGGACATCTTTTCAAAAGATGTTTCCAGGATTACCTCCCTGAAGGGATATGGATGTCTTCTTTGGCTAGGTACTACCAGAGATTTGTACCCGAATTCTCCAGGGTAGAGACACCCTTGTCATCTTTGACGAAAAAGGGGGATACTTTCTTGTGCACGGAGAAGTGTTAACAGATCTTTCAGGAGCTGAGATAGAGACTGAAAAGTAGAACTATGCTACCCATGACCTGGAGTTAGTAGTAGTGGTCTTTGCGCTAAAGATGTGGCGACACTACTTGATGGGAGAACGTTTTACAGTATACTCTGATCACAAAAGTCTCAGATATATCTTATCTCAAAAGGAACTGAACCTGAGTCAGCAGTGATGACTAGAGTTCCTCCAATACTATGACATTGAGATAGTCTATATTTCTGAGAAGGGGAAAGTAGTAGCAGATGAACTCAGCAAGAGGTCTGGTCTACTATTGTTGAGTGAAGTGATAAAGCAGCTAGTCATGTTGTAGCTATCCTTCATGGATATAGATAGAGTAGTATACCTACAGTCTATGATAGTCACACCACCACTCCTTCTGCGAGTCAGGGATGCACAACTTAGGAACACTGACTGTGAGGGTCGATGTGCTTAGATATCATCAAGGAAAGCACCTGATGGATTTTTTGAAGGTGGGGAGCATGTCATCCTCTTTAGAGGATGTACCATGGTACCAGTAGCGCTACAGGAAGAGGTGATGATGGAGTTCTATACGTCCCCTATAGTGGTACATACTGGAGTGGGGAAGATTTTCCATGACCTCTGACGTTAGTACTGATGACCCGAGATGAAGGAAGTAGTGGCAGAGTTTGTATCACGATGTCTCACTTGTCAGCAAGTGAAAACTTCTCAGAGCCTACAGAAGTCTTATGCCGACAGGGGTAGGGAGATCATGTCTTCTTATAGGTCTCACCTTGATGAGGTTTGTAGAGATTTGGATGGGGTGACAAATTATCTCTAAGGTTCATCAGACCTCTCTAGATTCTCAATAGAGTGGGAGAGGTGGAATATCGTCTATATCTTTCCCCAGAGACGCACCGGGTGAATAATGCTTTCCATGTGTCACAGCTGAGGAGATGCATGTGTGATCCATCGAAAGTTATCGACCATGTCAAGATGGACTTAGACAATAGGGAAACGTTTACGGAGGTTCCAGTAGAGATTGAGAATCAACAGAAGCGGGTCCTTCATGGGCGGTCAAAACCTCTGGTGCTCGTAAGCTGGCAGCATGAGAACCTCTAAGAGAGCACATGGGAGCTGGAGGCTCAGATTCATGTTCAGTACCCTCTTTTGGTTGTTTTGCCTTTTTGTGAAATTTGGGGATGTATATCCCGAAGGTGGGGAGAATTAAATGTCCTGGAAATTCTATATAATTTTTTTTAATTATATGGAATTATTTCGAGACCACAAAATCTAACGGCACATGATTCTAAGACCTGGAGTGCTTGGAATGATCCATCAACATTTTTTTAAGTTTTAATTAGCATGTGTAAGATGTTTTTTGGAAAAGTGGAATAACTCGTAAATAGTTACTCGGATAAAAAATCCACGGGCACCATTGTGCTCAGGATGGTGGGTTTACCCTAGGTGAAACTTTATTTTAGTCGGTATGGGCCTCCTGTGAGAAAACCCAAAAATGGAATAACCATGAATAAAATAATTAAAAAAAGTTATTTTATTTTTCAAATTCTTATAACTCACAAATGGTAACTCAGATTAAAAAATATAAAACCACCGCTAAACATGTGAGGGTATGCTTTCTTTAGGAAGATACTAACATTGGCCAGTGCGGGCCACTAGTTAAAGTTAGTTTTTGGTCCTAAATAAAATAATTAAGTGATAATTATTTTATTGTAAAATTAATAACATTTAAATGGTAACTTGGATTGAAAATCCATGAGTACCGTTGGGTTCATTGGGGTGTGTTTCACTTGGATAAAACCTAAACGTGACTGGTGCAGGTCCATGGTGATTTTTAATAAATTTTCGAACATTTTTTCGGATACGTTCAGTAAATGCACGAGCGGAGTTTTGTAACTTTTGAACCAGTGATCGAAATTGAAATCTGAGAACACCGTTGAACTCGTAGTGTCGATATTTTCTTAAGGAGACCTTCACCTCAACTGTAGTAGGTCGAGGGTGAAAGTTAGTTTTCAGATTTTTGTGGGTGTGTTAAAAGAATAAAAATAAAATAAAACATCTTTTATTTTATTTTTCCTTGTTGAACCTCCCATTTGAATTCGGTGGTGGGGACCACCCAAGATTGAAACCTCCCATTATGAAATTAATGGTGGGGACCACCTGACACTTGAACTCCCTATTTATCATGGGGATGACTCTTGGTTTCTCCCTCGACTTAATTGTGCCAACTTAAACTTAATTTATGTTCCAACTCAATTAGTTTAATTTATATGTAGGGATACCCACCTTTCTCTGGGTTGGGGGAATTTTTAGAAAGGAGAGATCTTGGAGGGAGAGCTTTGAGGAACACATTATCCAACAAAGGAGATTCTCTAATGATGAAAAAGGATGACACTTGAGCATAGATCAGAAGCATCTTGTGGAAGTGACGAACACTGATGTCCCCTCCTTAGAATTCATCTTCTTCCTCACACCGTCTCCAAGAAACAAGGTAGGGGTTTAAATCTGTTTGGTTATTGTTTCAAATTTTCTTCTCTTCTAAACCAAGGACGCGGATCAACTCCCTAACTAGTTGATCTACGAATGTTTTTTTCTTGTGGGATTAGGAATAATTAATGCAAGTTGATGTAGGTATATTTTTTAATATTATTGATTTTTATTGATTATTAATATCCTAAATTCACAAAGACGATGGACAAACACACATAGACATAATCTCGCAAATAAACCTTGCTCCTCTTTATTTTTATTCTCTGTGTGTTTTTTGTGTGTTCTTCAACACCTAATATTTATTGATTCTAGAAACACGGATTTTCACTGAGCGCGATATATAGACACGGAGCCCTTGATTTAAGGATCGAGAATATGCAATCATTTAATTTTTTGGGCCTGGAACGAAGCTGCGGTAGCTGAAAGAAGAAGAAGGCGGTTGACACCCGACTGGCCGTGAGGGAGGAAGGGAAGCGTGTGTCTGTGCCACCAGTTGTGAAGTAGGCCACGACCCGTCGTCCACGGTGGAGCATGGTTTCGGTCGGCATCCATCTGGCCGCATGGTGGAGTGGCGGTGCACATCCGCACCACTGGTGGATAGGAGGCCACAGCCTCTTGGCCACGATAGCGGCCGGAGGGAAGCTGGAACCCGGTTGGCCGTAGGTGGACAGCTGTGGCGTCACGCCGCTGCAAGATGAAACGGTCTGCTGTTCCGGTCGGCCGTGTTGCACTTTGCGAGACTGTCGAGATGTCCAGTGTGCCATTAGGGCAACCGAATGGCCAACAGACTATTTATATTACTAGGGGAACCTTTCCTCCTCAGGATGTGGCTAGGTCAGACTTCCTGCCCATCACAGACCGCACCCCTGGCCGCCCAGTGGGCCGCACCATAGGCTGCCCCATGGGCCGCACCAGCGGGCCGTGCCAATGGGTCATGCCCTTTGTGGGTCAGTCCCACAGAGGCCCAGACCAACCATACCGAACCCATACTGGATCGAGTCAACCCGAACATTTTTTGGGCGGTCCAGGCCTAGTCGGGCTGGGTCGGACTGGACCCGAGCCCATCCGAACCCAGTTTCGCCTTTTTTGTCATACCTTGAGAACTGGGCGTCCATTTGAAAAATTGTTCGTGGAACCAGAATACTTGGATATAGGTGGTCCATTTGGTATACTCTACTTGAGTTTTGGATAAAGTTTTAGTATGGCTAGGTTAGATCGGATCCTGAATCCAATTGGGCCCTCGAAGAGGAAACACTAATAACTTACAGGGCGGGCATCTGATTGATGCACCATCTATTGTGTTGGGTCCCTTAAGGCGTGATAGGCCTTTGGGATACTTTTTCATGGAACTTTGGGATGTTTTAGGTATAAAAAATGTCTTGGGGAGCGGTTCTCCCAAGTGCGCTAAGTGCGGAACCTGGCGAATAGCTTATATCTGACGACTGCTGACCATTACGACTTGAAGTGACTCGACTAGCCCAGTGGGGATCACCTCTGTGGGATGCGGCAGAACCACAGTGTGGAGTGCCTTTATGTGATGTGACAGACCCATGATACTCGATAGGAGTATTACCTTAGTGGGCCATGAGGAGTAGTGCCTCAGTGTGACATGGCAGACCAATGGTGGGGAGTGCCTCTAGGTGACACAGCAGACCCATGATACTCAACAGGAGGAGTACCTCAGTAGTCTAAGATTAGTGGGAAGCACCTCTATGTGACGTGGAAAGTCCGCTATACTCGATAGAGGAGGAGTTCTACAGCAGTCGAGGTGTTCTACAATGTGACTAGGGATGTGACTTGTTACTACACCTAGCATAAATCTTGGTGTGAGATGTCTTTACTTTATACGTGTGATTGAGATTATGTTGTGTGATACTTCACCTTCATGGTGTTAGCCTTCGTGGTATACTTCCCACATGTGTGAGATGAGTATAGCTTGATAACGTAGTTATATGTATGGGAATATAACTAATTAGAGTTGGGTTCTTGCTTATTGGTCTTTCGTTACAGAACTCTAGGAGACCTACGGGGTCTCAGGGTCCCTACTAAGTATAGTTATATTCACCCCTGCATGGGCTTCACCCGTACCTTGTTGTCTTTGGTGAAGATGAGAGATAGTGTTGACTGAAGACGAGGGTACTAGGATTAGAGGTAGCTCAGAGGTGGAATTTAGATGAGGCATACCACAGTGACGATCGTTCGAGAGCTACCCCTATCCTTCAGGTAGGATCCTTGGTGGGTGTTCACATGATCTATTTTCAGTTTACTTGTACTTTATAGTTGGGCTTGTATTCTAGCCCCTTTTACTTTCTGTACGCACCCTGTTTTCTATATAGTTCTAAGTTGAGCTTTTATCTTGCTTTGTGATTAGTTGTGCGAGTTTACAGGTTATAAAGGCAATGCCTTCCCATTTTTAGGGAATACGCCTTTCAATGCTAGTCGTCAGCCCCTGGCCAATGGAAGGCGGGCTTGGGGAAGTCACGGCATGGGCCCCAAGGGACAGGTTGTGACACATTAGAGTAAAAAAAATCCTAGTATATTTTTATACTATTTTTTGAACATGAATGGAAAAAATAAAGTTGTAGGGGTGGTGAAAGAAAATAAAATAAAGGACTCGATAGGAGGCGTTACCTCTTAATCGGGTAACTCCTTTTGGTTTTTTCCAAAAGGCTTCCTTGGATTACCTTATGACCAAGTAAAGGCTTATATGATGATGTGATGTATTCTAGAAATTATATTGGGAAGATCATGCCCAAATATAAGAGGTTTTAGAGGTGCTAGAATGTGGGAGAGGTGGATTCCTTTATAGGGAAGGAAAAAGAATCACATGGAAGTTTTTAAAACAAGTTAGGTGTACACATGTTCATACCTAAAAAGACTAATAACCAACCAACTTAAATCAATAAAAGAAGGTTTATTGATATATAATGGTCATAAAATGGGTTTTTTTAATTTTTCTTGGTCATTTGGACCCCTAAGATTAATGTTTAGTCTTTAATTAAGCATAATTTGACCTTAATCACTTTGATTGATTTTAATCACTTTTACAGATCTTTTTTGTCAGATTTTATATTTATAATATTAGAAAAAAATATTATATTGATTATAATTTATTGTTTTTTATAATTTAAATTCTTATAATAATAAAAATTAATATTAACGCCAATCTCACAGACCTGACGAAATAATAGATTTTTAAAGTAGAAAAATGCTAAAATGTTTATAAGTTTTTATATTCAATTTTAATGTAAAATTATATTTTAATGAACTAAACCGTAATAATAAATCTATAATTTATCAAATGTTACATTAGAACAAATTTTAGGTATAATTTAACATGAGTAGTTATCTAAATGAAAATACAGTTTTTAACAAAAAAGCAATATTTTTCACTATTCATCAATAAACGAATTTTATCAGAGAAACCCAAAAATTCTCCCTAAGATAATTTAAAAATTCTAAATTAAAAAATGATGTTTATTTTTTAATGTTAATATTATAAATGTTTCTGGAATTAATTTTATTATTAATATTCATCATTCGAGAAAATTATATTTTTAAACAAAAAAGGACATTACCAAAAATCTTATCTTTCATAACCAATATGTTTTATCTATAAAAAATGATAAATAATATTTGGAAATTTTTTATTACTATTCATATAACTATGTTATAAGATTATGTTATAATTATCTCATTAAATAATTATAACAATAATATGATGCTTCATATAATCATATGTGTTTCATGTAAGGTATGTCATGATGGTGTTGGGGGTAGGAATTCCATGTCAGTATTTTGTGTAGTGTAATCTGGGTCTGTATTGTGTGTAGAACAACACAATTTGATTCCATGTGAAAATAATTTTTGACTTAGTGTTTTAATATATATATATATATATAAAGAAATATTCTAGTGATACATGAAATGGAAAATATCAAGAAGATAAATTCATTGAAAAAAATTCACAAAATCTTAGGGTGTTACATTCTACCCCCCATAAAATTTATTTCTCCCTCAAAATTTATCTCTGTTATCAATGGTTTAATACTTTAAAGTTTCATTCATATAAATCCACACCGTAAAATTGAATACCAAAACTTTCCTCAAAAAGGGAAAGTTGGATCCATAACGCTTACCCAAAGTAACATATAATTGGGTTTCCACATAGTATAACATAGTTTGGGTGTGAAGATTGGACATGATGTAAATACCTAAATATTTATAGAGAGTGATTGTGGTGATAAACCAAAAATATTGTAATGCTCAAAATAAAGTTGAGGGCCTCCAAGTAATAAATTGGTGATGACTTAAAAGGACATCAGTTCAACAAAATTAAGGTATTTGGACAACAAATTTTCCATTGATCATTATACTAGCGTTGATTAATTATTTTATTGAACAAGAATGTATGGAAATATACTTACTTGATATATTTTTAGAAACAAAATTTCATTATTTAGTTGTGATTTTCTCAATTTCTAATTCATCCATTACTTTATGAAATGGATGTCCAAAAATTTACTTTAATGCCTGAATCACTAAAATCTACATTTAACATATATTAAGTTATGTAAATGAATAAAAAGTATAACTATTTATCTATAACAATTCCTAAAAACCAGTATACTCAATACATTAATCTATAATCATAAAAAGCAACACTACTTTTTCATCATAAATAATTATTAATAAAAATAATTACACCTTAACCAAGACATCGCATATGCTAGTGGTAAGTGTGAAACCCTTATCATCCTTCGGATATGGGTTCAAGACCTGCAGCCTTAATGGACTTGATTGGTTGTCACCTTACATTCATGATGTCTATTTCTAAAACCACAGTAATATATTTTCCAAAATATTATGGACACCGTTGAAATATGGTTACACACTAATTAAATTTTTAACCACAATTTTAACAAAAATAATGTGCATAAATACATCCTCCAAAGTTTAATGTAAAAAAATTAATTAATGTTTAAACTTATAACCCTTCTCAAATATGATAATAAAAAACCATAGAAAGAGATTCACAAAATCACCTTAACATTAGTTCTCATGTATATCATAAAGTAGCTCTAAGTTGTCACATTCCAAACATGTGAATTCCCGCATCATATATTCTCTTGAAACATAGTAATAACCATAATTACCATAAATACTTCTAGAAAACATGAATGATTTTTTATTCTATAGATTACTATATATACTCCATAAATCCAATAATTTTTAAAATTCATTTATGATAGAATCAACTACCTGTCAACATATCCTTAATTAGTTCCAAGGTATATTGTATCATTCAATTAATTAATTCATATCCCACATATCATTATATGTACAATATTATCATAACATAAGTAACATATTAATCATCATATGTCCCTTAATCATGTGTTTTATAAATAAATCGACTTTCCATTATATCACTTTCCTATTCCATTGGAACCACTCAATGTGTTCTTGTAAATCCATAGAAAAAAAATAAAAACAGAACAATCCTTATATATTTCATATTTCATATAACATATGTCATGAATCCAAAAAAATAAAATCTTTTATTATTACACTACTTCCTTATACCATTAATAGGTATAATTCATCCTATTATACAATACCTCTTTCTTTTCAAATTTCATTCATAGTCTTGTCATCATCAGTAATGTAACCATTACTCACACCACCTTATTGGTTCTATTCAGGAGCTTTCATCATGGGACATTGAGTTTCATAATGACTATTTATTGCACACTTAAAATAGTTAACCTTTAATGATGTATTATTGAGGACAATATTATAATCAATTAAATTAATCTAACTCTTCATTTTTCTCTTGTATTCACATGATTTTTTTCCTTATTTACCATTGTCAAAACATATTCTCGTTCCTTTAATATATTCACTTTGGTGATTATTTCCACATTATTGACAAATAGGAAACTAAATCTTCATTCCTACATGGTTTCCATTACCCAATCTATCATAGAACTCATTCTTTATCTTTGCAGGTGAGTCTGAGAGTTGGTTAAGGTATACATTGTTAATCATGTTTGGTGAAAACTAATTAGGCATGTTCACAACATCTCTTACACTAGTTATCATCCCACTTGACTGCGCATTAAAAAATTATCCACCACATTCAACATTAAACTATCTCGTGTTATTGAGTAAAACCAACAGCATAGTGTGAGCATTACTTATCATAGTAGAAAATGACATAGTGATGAAAATAATTACTTATAAGAAGTCTAAATAAAGTCGCCTTCCTTAATCATGATACCCTATGATAATCCTAGGTAATTCATAGACAAATTATTTTTAAATTCATCATAATTTTTTGTAATTATTTTGTAATTTCCCAAAGCATATCCACCAGGAGTGTCAAACTAGGTCTCCATCATGGCATATTGTCGTGTACCATATTACCCCGAGTCAGGCTAGGAAAATATTATTGGAGCTATTACCCCTTGGTACATATGTTATATAGCCTCATCCACATGTAGAATCTGGACAATGATTATTACTATGAAACCACTCACTCTATCATTTAAAAAAAATCCATGACATTTTCTTAAATCTTAATTCATCCTTGCACATATCCTTAGAGACATATCTAGACGTATCCTTAGAAATATAACTAAGGATATAACTAAGGTGTTCTTATACTAGTTTCCAAAGTTGGAATAATCATTTCCTCTTATACCAAATATAACATTCTAGGCTTAACATATAGAGATATTACATCATTTTATTTGAATTCTTAATAAATTAAAAAAATACATTCCTGAGGATCGTAATAGATAAGTTTGTTTTGAAACATGAAAAAAATCCAATATCCTGGTGAAATTTCTTCAAAATGTCAATAACATATCTCCAACATTATTATATCTATCTAAAATCTTTCCTCATAACCTGGGAAAAGGAAATATAAGAAAGGGGTGAGCTCAAATACTCTATAAGGGTAAATAAGGCAGATTTGTAAGAATAAATATGAGCATAAGTGAATGAGAACATGATAATGAAAATATAATATCATACCATTCATATCTAATAACATATACATGAAACCAGTAATTAATCATGGTAGTTTATAAGACATAAATCTTGAGTAAATAAGGAAAATAATCTCTAATAGCATGACATGGGAATAAAACAAGAAATTATAGCATACACAAGAGAATATAATATGATTTTCATACTATCCAAGGCACAAGAGCCGCAGCCCAGTTGGTGAGGACTCGCTAGGTGAATCCAAGAGACATGATATCAAATCTGGGTGGAGGCATATTTCCAGGAACTGTAGCAGACACTGTAGAAGACACTATAGCAGGCACTATTCGGTACTATAGCAGCCAGAACTATTCATCCATCTGGGCC
The DNA here is from genome assembly GCA_963277665.1 of Viscum album. Lineage (NCBI taxonomy): Eukaryota > Viridiplantae > Streptophyta > Magnoliopsida > Santalales > Viscaceae > Viscum > Viscum album. Next base: position 1,648,544,046 of record OY728163.1, read on the forward strand.
TTTGGGCCACCGGTTTGGTCCCTAGGCCCTTCAAGGATTTCGGGACACCCAAGGCCTTCGGTCCAGTTGATTCTCAAGGCCTTCGGGCCATCATAAGGCCCTCAGGCCACCCCAACGCCTTCGGGCCACATGAATACACGCCCCAGACACACTACAAAAAGGAGAAGCCCCAAAAGAGGATTCAAAGCAGGTGCACTCACCAGATCAGAGGAAAATGGATTGTCAGAAAGAGAGGGTATGGCTATTCCATCGGTACCAGCCTGTGCTTGCCCGAGATGCCTAGCTAGACGGTCATGCAAAGGTGGAGAGCTACTATCAGGATGCAGATGTTAGGGAGGGGCAGTTTATTGTAGATAGTCTGGTTGAATTCCCTAAGACCTTCGGGTCAAGTAATCTCCTTAACCCTATGGTCCATGTAATCTTTGATCCTACAGTCCTTGCAAGGGTTCCCCCTCATCTCTTTAAAGGGGGTTATCAAAATCAATAAAAAATGAAGGCCTTCGGGCCATTCAGGCATACTATCCAAGTAATCTCTTCCATGAACATCTTAGTTGTATAGATTCACTCACAATACCCTCTTGGTAGACATGGTTCACTCCCATGAGTGTCTTAGTTGCATCACTTCACTCCTCATACTGTCTTGGTAATCATGGTTCACTCCCATGGCCATATTAGTAGTCATGGTTCATTACCTAGACCATATTAGTCTATCTAAGGAGATATAAATCATTATCCAATTCATTTTAGTGATATATAGGTCCCACCAATATAACAATAAAATAATACATATATGCTCCATAAAATCATAAGCAATCCTATCATAATCCATGAAATGAAATCGGTATTATAAACATGTAAGCATATCATAACCGATGTAAAAACGATAGGTTCCATAATCACTTCATCAAAACCATAACCTGTGAAAGAGAAATGGAATCCATAAACATATAAACCAAGAATGGGAAATATATTTCATAAACACATAACCTGTGAAAAAGAAACAGGTTTCATAAACATAATGCCCATCAATGAGAAACAGGTTTGATAAAGTCCATGACATTAAGAAAAAACCATTCACATAAATAATATGAATGGAACCTTTAGATAATTTCCTTGATGGGAATGAGTAACATCAATGGATGTAAACATATATAAAAAAATTTAAATATCTCTCAAAAACATTTCTTGAGTAAAATATTTGTTCTTAGTTGAAAAATACATTTCAGTACATAGAAACATTTGAAAATAATTTTCTTATAAAATAACTTGAAAATTTATAAATAAGATATGAAAAAATTTTAAAAACCTTTTTCCAAAAAACATAAAAAATAATCTTCATTACATTTTAAAACCCATTTTCTTTTAAAACACTTTGAAAAAATATAAAGAAATTTTGAAAATGTTATGAATTTTTTTTTGAAAATACTTTTAAAAAATATAAATAAATATTGAAAATGTTTTGAGACCCATTTCATTTAAAATACTTTGAAATATTATAAATAAAGTTTGTAAAAATTCTGAAAACCACTTTTGTTGAAAACATATAAAATAATATTGAAAAAATTTGAAACGGTTTTCCTTGAAAACATATAAAATTGGCTTGAAAACATTTTGAAACCAATTTTCCCTGAAAAACACATTTAAAAAAAATCTTAAAAATTAAACATTAAACATGAAAAGAAAGCTTCAAATGATTGATGATAGATATATTCATACATGTTATATGAGGTAAAAGAAATCTTCCTTTTGCATGGTAAAAAGGTCAAAAAATTCTTTGTTTGGAAAACGATAGGAATATTTCTATGAAGATATTGGTAAAAGAAAAAAATGGGTAAAAATATTTTTTAATGATTATTTGAGAATATTCAAATATATTTGGAAAACATTTTTATAGAAAATGGTTTTCTAACCAAAGAGAGAGTAATGTTAGGATTTCATAAAAACACTTTATTAACATTATTATATTCAAAAGTGTGTATATTTTAAACCAATACATGATTATATCATGAATAACTATAGTATAAGAAAATTAATGAACATCTTGAGATATAGGTTGTAATATTTCGACAATGAAAGCATAAATATAAAAAATCTTGAAAAGTGATGAGAGTGTCTCAATAATCTCCTATAACATAGTAACGTGGGATCATACTCTCCTTATAAGAAAAATGAAATTAAGTGAATCTTAAAATATCATGAAAAATAATTAAGTTAATGATATTACATGTAAAATGGAGTCGTATACACCTTGAAAGAGACTTTGGGTTCATAACAAAAGTTGAGTCTTAGATATCGAGACAAATCTATTTTACTGATTTGGTAAATTTTGAAACTTAAATACCATGAAAGAAAGATGATAAAATAGATATTTTAATACCCATTAAAGTTAATTTTAAGATACATAGAATAAAATAATGTTCAATACATACACCACACAAAAATAATGACTGGTGAACATAGAAAGTATCTCAGAGAAATAAAATGTGATATAAAATCATCTTACCATGTGTCTTGACTCTTTTCATACTCATTCAAACCACATGTATAATAAATATAAATTTATTATACATATTTTACAAAACCGTATTATAATATATAATACCAAATATGGTTTTATTTCACCCTTACATTACACTCTTTTAAACCATCCAATGTTAAGGTTTCACTTCAGGTAAAATTCTATTTGTTTTTTTGTATGTGTCTTAATTTTTTATATTGTTGGTACTTATAATTATTTCATGATTATAGATTTTAAAACATGATATAAATATAATTTACTTACTTTTTATTTGTGTTATAGTAATAAATATAATATATAGGTATAAAATTGAATACATTGTTCATGGAGAGGGTAGGTCATACGTATGCATGAACGCTATTTCCATTTAATTGTCATGTTATGTGAATGAACGTTAAAGGAATATATTTATACATATTTATATACATATATAACTATTATATTATAATTAATATATTTTATATATCATATATAATCACTAACTCAATCCTTAATACATTCCATGTAATGTGTGAACGAATAACATCGCTTTGAGAGGGTTGTAGTCCACACTTCCTCAAATGAAATTATTGTATTAACACAAAATGTAAAGTAAATATATATTTGTTATAAAAGAAATAAATAAGATTAAATATATAATAAATATAATATATAACATATATAAACATTATTGACCTCATAATTTCCATCATAAGAGGCGTTAAAGAAATTCGAACAAACATCGTTTAGTGAGGCGGTAGTTCACCATACGTGTAAACAGTTTTTTACCCATTAGATGGTGGTGTGTATTTTTGTAGGTTAAACAAATTTAATAAAAACATCCTAGTATATTTATTATTAATTTTCTTATACAATAATGTAAAAAAATAGGATGGGTGGTAAAATAAAATAAAAATAAATGACTTGAGAAAATACTTTAATCAGTTAACTCCGTTTGGTTTGTGCCAAAAGGCTTCCTTTGATAGTCTTATTCATAAGGAAAGGGTTCTAGAAATAAGTAATGATTTATAGGATGTATATTCTTAAAATATTTTCCAAATAAAAAGGATTTAAAGGTTTCAATATGTGGGATAGGTGGTGGCCTGTTATTGGGAAATAAAAGGACTCACTAATTTTTTTGGAAAATAAGTTAGGTGTACACATGTTATTACCTAAAAGGGACATAACAACCATACTAAATGAGTAATTTAAGGGTTATGGACGAATAATTTCCATAAAATGGGTTTTAGACAAGTTTCTAGGTTATTTGGACCACTAATATTAATGTTTAGTCCCTTATTAAGCTTAATTTGACCGTAATCACTGTGATTCATTTTAATCACTTTTACTAATCATTTTGATAAAAAAATTAAGTTAACGTTATTAAGATATAAATAATATAATAATTATAGTGGGGAATTTTGTTTTTTAAAAATTCAATTCACAAAATCAGAAAAATTAATATTAATGCTACTCCTACAGACGGGACGAAATAACGGGTTTTTTATGTAGAAAAATGTTCAAATTTTTATTAAGGGTTTATATTCAATTTCAAAGTGAAATTGTAATTAAGCCAATAAATTGTGTTAATATATGTATAATTGATATAATTTTAACATAAATAAAATTCTAAGTACAATTTAGCATTAATAATTATTTAAATGAAAATTAAATTTTTAACTAAAATGAATTATTTTTTACTATTCATGAAAAAATAACGTTTCTCAAAAAAATAACAACAAATTCACTTGAAAATAATTTTGATATATAAATTAAAAGAAGAACTTTATTATATAAAATTAAATTTCTAAATGTTTCTAAAATTAATTTTATTATTAAAATTTATTTTTTTGAGAAAACGATATTTTTAAACATAAAATGTATTTAATAAAAATCTTATATTTCATTACCAATATGTATTATAAATATAAAAAATTATAAATAATATTTGAATATTAGATAATACTATTCATAAACAATGTTTAACATCTAGGTTATAATTATCACATTTAAATAATTGTAACAATAAATTGATGTTTCGTACAAACATCTATGTTTCATTTAAGGTACGCCAAGTCGATGTTGCGGGTAGTGCAATCCAAGTCCATATTTCATACAGTGAAAGAAAATTCAGTATTAAATGTATCACAACATAGGTCAGTTCCATGTGAAAGTAATGTTTGAGTTAGTATTTTAATATATATATATATAATGAACTATTTCCAGTGACACGTGAAATGAAAAATATCAAGAAGATAAATTAATTCATAAAATAATAATTTAAAAAATATTTGGGTGTTACACATTGAATTATTTAGTACATGTTCTAAATTATTTCTTAATACATGAATTATTATTAGTATCTCTTATTTACATTACCTTTCTTATTATTTTAATTTAACTAATTAATGTTATTGGTTATGCCTTAGGTGATACTTGGGATCCATTAGGGAATTCCATGTAAGGGATCATAGGCTGTTAAAGATTGAAAGTACCTTGAGAGATACATGGGTTACCTGTTTAAATAATGATAATGGTGGCCTCATGGGGTAGTTAATTTATATTACGATAAGAGTGATTCTTGGGTTACTTATATAATTCCTCAGACATGCTCTTCGAACATACCATTTACTTACCCATGAGTGATATTGTTTTCGTATGGGAGTTACCTAGGATGGCGCCATTGGGCGTTATGGTTACAAAGATAGGAGTGATACATGGGATTCCTATTTTGGATCACAGTGTATGGACTCTTATGGTGATGGGTATTTATAGTGATCCTAGAAAAATACTTAGGTTCCTCTTTATGGATCACCTTGGATGGGTTTAGAGTACCATATATATTAAATTATTAGGATGAATTTTAATTAAGAACCTTTATTTCCCTTTTATTAGATCTAAATATGGATAACTTATGATAAATAAGGATATGTATGTCAAGCCAAAGAATATTCTTGGGTTCGATCAATAATTACACATGAATTTTATGATGGCCTATTTTAGATTTCTTTCATGTGTTCTCAGAGAATAATAATAATATATACATATCTATATAATATAACATCATAGGTTGACCATGGTTCAAGAAATTGCATCTTAGGATGATGTACGTAAGGTTAGCAAGGTGTCCCTAAGGAACTTGCGCCGACTTCTTTATTTTTATTTATTTACTTCTTTACATGTCATACCTACAAACTGTAATATTTTATATTCATAGAATGGATAAATCTAGACACCATTGGTGGTGGCCTACTAAGTATATATCAATCCCTATTCAGACCACCATTGCACTAGGGTACCAAAATAAAACTCACGATTGTATGTTCAGCTTCATTATATTATTCTTATACTATTATGATTGTACCTGGAGATCGGAGTTAGGAGCACATGACTAAGCCAAAGATCTGGATGATAATGGAGTTTTCCATTGGGGATTTTGATCCTTTTCATTATACATGATTTATTTTGCAATGTACCACCTCCTATTTGTTTACTGCTTTAGTTATGTAGCCTCATCTAAAAATCTATGCATCATTTTATATATGGAATTTTCCATCATTTCATTATAGTAGTTATTATTATTTTCATCTACAATATTATTATCTTTTATTCATTTATTATAACATGATACCATTGTGCTTCTCTAATCATGAGGGTATATTCTCCCCACCACACCATTATTAGATCCTCAAAACTAGTCACTAGCCTTCAGTATATATGGATTCATGCTTCAGTCTATGTGACCAACCTGTCAAACTACTATTTATTGAGTGAGTTTGAGGGATATTTACATGTTTATAAACAAACATTATTTTTTTTATTAAACTCAAATAAATAAAGATTTTACTATGAAAATTATACATTCTTGAATTACTTTTTCGATAAAGTCTATGTCCTCTAAAATCAAAATTAGAATTACTAATTAAATAATTGTTATTATATCCGTGTAAAAAATATATAATTTTCAAATGCTATAACAAATATAACAAATATACAAATATATTTTAATTGAGACTCCATGGGATCAGATTTAAATCATTCACAAAAAAAACACTAAACATAAAAGAAGGTCTGAAAGTAGTCAAATTCGAAAAACATATAATAATAGCTCTAAAAAATTTAGAATCAATGGATTTACCACAATTATCTGAATCAAATTTACAATTAGTACTCATGGTATATTTATAAGTTTTATAAGAATTTAAAAAAATGATTGACTAAATCTTTCACATATTTAGAATTATTCAAGAATATACCATTATTTCTTTTATTAGTTTGAAGGCATAAAAAAATTTAAGTTCACCCATAAAAATCATATCAAATTAATTATCCATAAAAATAAAAAACTCTTTTAAAATTAATTTTCTTGAATATCCAAAATTATTTCTTCAACATTAATTTTATCAATGAATGTATCATTTGAAAATATTTAAATAAACAAAGAAGGGTCTACTTTACATTTAGAAACATTATTTTCAAACAAAAATGGGTAATTTTATCAAACCTAGAACAAAGTTCTTTTTTAGGCCATATAAAACTTTTGATAACATAAAACAATTGTCAATATTTTTTTCATTTTCAAAACCGGGTGGTTTAAAATCAAAATATTCAAAAAAAAATAAAACCATTTAAAATGTACCATTAACATCCATTTGAAAAAAAAATAAAACCCTAAAAAATTCAAAAAAAAATAATTTTAAATTATTTAACTCTAGAAATATGAACCAAATATTCATCAAAATATATACCTTCTTCTGTAAAATAACCCTGACTGATAAGCCGAGATTTATTCAAAAAAATATGAGCAAATTCATCCATTTTATTTCTAATAAAACATTTAGTTCCAATAATATTCTTATTTATAGGTAATTCAACTAAAGTCCAAATATTATTTCTATAAAATATCTAAAATTCATATTATATAGAAATAATCCAATTAGTATCATTCATTGAATCTAAAAATTCATTAACTAAAAAATCATAAACAAAAGTATCATTTTATTAAAAATTTAAAACATAATTTCCAGTTTAAAAAAAATAATAAATAATAAAAATAACATTATACAAAATGTGATCTTTATGAAACATCTATGAATTAGGACTAGGATTATGAGGTGTCAGATCCCCGTCTATAGTTAAAGCATCTTCAGGTTTTTGTTCACAAAATGAAAATCATTAAAATCATCATGTAAATACTCTAAAATAGAATCATTTTTCGAAACATCTTTAAAAAATTAACATGAATAAATTATTATACAACCATAATTATTTTATTATAAACTCAAAATATTTATTTTTATTATAATATTCCAAAAAATAAATTGTCACTTTTATAATTTAATTTTTTACAATTATCCTTTTTTTTAATATAAACATTACACCAAAAAAATTAAATAACCACTATTCTTTTACCTTTAATAAATTCATAAGAGGTTTTATTTAAATATAGTCTAATTTGAACTCTATTTAAAATATAACAAAGTTTTATTAGTAGATTTTTTCAAAAATATTCATGTAAATTATATTAATTTAGCATGGATATATCCATTTAAATCACATTTTTAGTTTTTCATTAGATAAAACCATCTTTTTGTGGTGTTCTATGATAGTAAAAAATCTGAAAATAACCATTTTATTCAGAACAAAATCTCAATAAAAATTGATCAATTCACCTATATTATCTATTCTAATAAAAATAATTAAATAAAAATATTTTTATTATGTACCAACTTATAAAAATCAATAAATATAAACAATGTTTCAATTTTATGATACATAAATTTTTTCCAAATAATTATACTAAAATCATCAACAATCAAAAAAACATATTTCTTACCTCATAAACTAGAAACATGAATTGGAAAAAATAAATAAATATTTATTAATTTCTGATATCCTATAAGTTATAACTTCATAAAGAGATGTAAATAGAATCATATGTTATTTAAATTCCAAAAAATAATCACATGTAAAATTATTACTTATTCTTAAATCAAATAGTTAATGTAAATGTCATTTCATTGACAGTTTGTGTAACTGTCGAAAGTTTATATATCCATGCTTCTAATTACATAATATATCATTTTTCACTATATAGTTAAGAAACATGACATTTTTTTAAATTTTTTGTGTAAAAAAAATAGAATAAATATTCTATTTTCTATTAGCATAAAATAAAAAATGACATCTTTTTAAAACTAAGCATTTATTATCTTTAAAATTAATAGTCATTCCATTAATGAATAATTGTGAAACTATAATAATGTGATGTTTTAAACCATAAATGTATAAAATATTATATATTATAAAAATATTGGAAATACTTACTCAAACAAATCATTTAAATAATATTTTTGTGTTGTCAATGAATTTCACAGAGCCTCCATCACATTAATTATATAATAATAAATTTGATGGATCTTTAGTCATTTTTCTAGAACATCCATTATCCAACTACCATGTTTCTTTGACACTCATAATGAATTTTTCTTGAAAATATTAATGTAGTAGAAAAAAATAGATATTAATTCTATCTTGGGTCTAATCGAGATAGTATGACAATTTTTTTGAGGCCCATAATAATTTTGAACAATTATCCATGGTAAATCTACAAGGTAAATTCATTGAAATAAAATCCTTATTATAACCATTAGATTTATGAAACCTTAACATATAGTCCATAGTATAATTCCATTAAAGAAAATATTTAAATCATGTAACATTATGTATACTTCCTTCAGAACTTTAATCAAATGAAGTCAAAAATATATTTGGTATTTGATTATTTTTTCCAGGACCACTATTATATTTTCTCATCATTAACATCATTTTATCATACTCCTGTTTTCCACAAAATAAAAGTAGCAAAATTTCCTTATAAACTATCAATTTCTTTTATTAAATTATAATTCCCATTTTTGTGAAAACTCTAAATCATAAAAAATTCATTTAAATAAGAAGCATAATTTTTAAATACTTCATTTTCTCGATTCAATGTATTTTTTAATAACCTCTTGATATTATTCTTTTTGATTTTTTTTCATATGAATTAGAGATTCCTAAAATAACTTTTTATATTTTTTCATTTTTATCAATAAATTATCTATATTATTCTATTTACATTCAGAATTAAATTAACCAAAATTAGAATAATTACTAACCTCATTAGAACTTTTACCCATCGAGAAAAGTTTATTCATTTTTTCGCTTTCAATTTCATCACTTAAATAATATTCTTTTGTATAAATCTATCCAAGAGTTAATGTATATCTCTATATTTTCATATATTTATTATATTTCCTCAAATGCATTAAATTAGGGAAATTTGGTTTTATGTGTCCCTTCTTTCTACATTCAAAACATGTTAGATTGGAAACATCATTATAATTGGTTTTACCCTTATTATTTTGAAATTATTTGTGATTATACTCTAAAATAATTTCTTGAATTGTCTAGTTCATTTATTATCTTGTAGACATATTTAGTGAAACTTTTTATCTCTGTCTATCTTTTCAATTATCCAAAATCAGATTAATTAGTGAAAATAGGTATATTTGATTTAAATATAACAACTTTATTCTTTTAATTCTCTTATTCAATTAATTTCTTCAACTCAAATTTTTATTTAATTAATGATCCAATAAGTTCATCCAACATGAATTTATTAAATATTTTTCTTTCATAAATTATAAATTTCTTCTCATTCCACATCTTGGTATACTCTCTTTAAAATCATTCAATAATCATAATGTTCTTTATTATTTATCCAATGGAGTTATTTCCACTCACAATGGTTTTTAATATGTGAAATATTTGGTGGATTATTTAATCTTCACCCAACTTGATGTCTTGGTACTCAGAATTAAGAATTTCATGTTTGGTTTAAATTAGATTATCTGAGCCAATGAGAGTAACTTGTAGAATATTCTTGATCTTATGAGTTATTTTATATGTAAACACATGTGTAAACACACTTTTTCTAATAAAAAATATAAAATATTTAATAATTAGTATGTTCAAACATATTTAATATCATCATTTCATGTAATAGTATCAAGGAAGCTTCTAGTAGTTTCTATAGTTTTACCATGATCAATCGGTGTTTTATTCTAAAATGTTTAGGTATGACTATATTAGGGATTTACAGTAACCATAACAATTTATATCAAAGTTATGTGGATTTTTAGGAATCCATGCATCATTTATGTTCATTCATGTCATCTTATATTGATATTTTTCCTTGTATTGTTTGGTCTAGGATAACCAATTTTGTAAAATAAAATATAAACAGAAGAATATTTATTCGAGAGTAATAGGTTATTAATACGAGGTTTTTGATATTAAGAAATGAAATGTAATATCTAATTTATCCATAATAAATTCCTACCATTAATGATAATTGTTAAGTCTATGATTGTGATAACAGATGGTCTAGAGAAGAGGTGAATAGACAAGAAAAAAATTTAAGAGATGGATTAATTATGAAAGTTAATTAATCGAGTTAATTCCAATTTGAAATTAAAATAATAAATGTAGGAAAATTTAGAGAAGTTTAGTTCAAAGGGAACTAATCTAATATTACACCTCTCTTCTTGATGATATATGTATTTTATTATTTTTTTAGGGTAATCATAACCTAATACAACACATACATTTTCTAATGGAGGCACAACATAGAAATGAACAGTGAATTTTTTATAGGGATTCACAATTCATATGATTTTTTAGGAATATCTAACATATTCCTACTTCTAGAATATGCGATTCACAACCTCAATGCCATGAAATTAGAATATGGTTGTAATAACTCAAAAATAGACAATGGTTTTTATGGGAAAAGAATAATACAATGTTACCACACTAATGAAAATATATAAAGGATTAATATATAAATAATTACAAACTCAATGAACCTGGAGAAATTTGATAGAATACTTTTATTCATTGCATAAGGTTCTTGAGTACTGATTCAAATCCAATATTTAGGGTGGTAGAAAAATTTTATGAAGTTTTGGTTTAGTACACACTACTGGAAATGCATGTTTTCCCAACGGTTTACAACCGTTGGGAAAAGGCGTACAACCGTTGGGAAATTTTATCCCAACGGTTTCAAGAACTGTTGGTATGCGGGGCGTAGGGAAAGCTTTATACCAATGGTTCACTATGAACCGTTGGGAAAATCCTCCTCATATTTCAATGTGCCTACGGTTCTCATGAACCGTAGGCATAAATGGGAATTATGTTTTACCAACGGTTCAGATGAACCGTTGGTATAAAGTAGGCCAGAAATAATAAATAGGGTTATACCAACGGTTTAAAACCGTTGGCATATACCCTCCATCACAAAAAAAAACTACAACCTGCAGTAAAAAATGCATACTGCAATTGAAAAAAAAAATTAGAATGGAATCACAAAAATGCAGACTGCAACATGTATTTTTCACGAACAGAAAACACAATACAATAACAAAAAAAACTACAGACTTTATCCTATGTTTTTCATGGATAGAAAACAAACTAAAGTAAAACAGAGGCTGTAATAAAAAATTCATACTGCAATCGCAAAAAATGTAGACTGCAGTCACAAAAAATGCATACTACAACCTGTATTTTTCATGGACAGAAAACACAATGCAATCACAAAGAAACTACAGACTTTATCCTATGTTTTTCACGAACATAAAACAAACTACAATTACAAAAAAAACACAAAACCACCATGCAATCACAAAAGACACTCATTTTGTGTGTTATCGGGACACTGCAACCTGCAATCACAACAAAACACACTACAAACACACTGCAAACACATAAAAACACACTCGTTTTGTTTGTTTACCAAACCCTGCAACATACAATCTCACAAAAACACACTCATTCTGTGTGTTTCGAGGACACTGCAACCTGCAATAAAATAAAAATGCACTACAAACATAGAAAACACACTATAGTAGGGGTCATCCTTACACCACTCTTTGATATTTTGGGTTGTAGAACAATCTCAGCTTCAAAATTCTTTGGCGATTGATATACTAGTATGGTGTCCCTCTTAGCATGTTCCTCTTTTTGAGATACTAATGAAAAAAGTGGAACAAAAAAATCATACATCATCCAATGAATACCGAAGTAATGTAGAGGTATTATAAGTACCCCCACATATGTTGGATAGCTTTTTTCTTCAGTTTTGTAATCATATGCCGATAGAGCACCCTAGATTTATTCTCCAGTAGGTGGTTACTCACTATTCATGGTAGGTACCTTAAATATTCTCATTTTCATGTCATCTATCATTTCTAGGATTTCATCACATCTTATTTAAACTTGATTGGTCATTGGATCCTAACCCCCTTCCATGAAAACCACCTATTCAATTTTTTGAGCATGTGTGTTCAAGCAAGGTTGTCCTTTATGGAAATGATTGTGGACCACTTTGGGTGGGTTGGAAGGGTCCACCCTGTCCAGTTATTGGGTTATCAATTTCTCTATGAAAAGATGTGAGATATTTATAATCTATCATCAAAGAATCATCCTAGCTATATTTTCTGTAGATATAGTCTTATGAGCTATAAGGACAAAGTTGTCATGTCATGTGGAGAGATGATCCGACAAGTATAAGCGATGATGAATTACAGTCTTCAGGCTTCTTGCTAAGTTACTGAAATTCATCTACAAATGTATGAATGTCCATAGCCAATATGAGATATTCCACCATGTGTTCTGTTTCAAAAATCATGTTGTTACTATCATGATATAGAGAATTAGTCGGATGATGTAAAATGTATCCATCACACTCAGTGGTTATCCATGATCCATTAAACACTTAATCTTCCACTCCTACATGGAATAACTAATTGTTCTATTTTTTATGAAATATTTATATATTCTATGATGTTGGAATGATAATCTAGAAAAATTTATAACATATTCAATATAAATTGAGAAAATCACCTTTTCTCAAAGTGTTTAAAGTGACTCTTTTAGATGCATGAGGTCTGATTTCATGGGAACATGGATTTCCAACCTATAATCTCAGTACATCTAAGGAAGATACAGTTATGTATTTGTACGGATTAGGGAATGTGTCTGAAACAAAATGTTTCCTTGGGATTTATGACTAATACATGAGGTCCATTCAGGACTTTCTTGCCAAGAAGTATCCAGTACTATTCACATATAGAAGGTAGATAAATTTGAATGGATGGAATAATGATTATAGGACTTCTTATACATGATGATGTATATGTTTTCAGCTTAGATTTTACATAATAGTATAAACCATTCATTGAAATAAATTGAGAAGAATCTCCATTAACATGTACTGATTCATTGAAGACTTTATTGTATTTTTTAAACCTATGTTTGATTACAAAACATATGTATGGTGTTTATGTTATATCATATTCTTTTATCTTTAAATCATATTTCATGCCTCTTAAACACATGGCCTTAATTTAATATTCCCTATAATATATAAACACCTCTAATCACTGTAATTCCTCAAATATTTCAACATTTTAATACCAAATTGGTTCTTGAAATATCACCAAAAATGGTATCTTAATACAAAGTACATTGCAGTGAAATAGAACCAAAAAATCAAAAATAAATGAAGGCATAAGAAACAATTTAAAGTGGTAGAACAAAAATTACTTGAATCAAAGATAGATGGGTAGTTTTAATGTAGAGTTAGCACCTTCAACAACAGGTTGGGAAGTAGGGTTCGAACCATATCCTAAAATGATATATTCCTTGTGGGGTATCATAATAAAAACTAAATTGCAGCGAAATAGAAAGAAAAAATCTAAATTAAATGGAGACAACCATACTGATTTATAGTGGACGATAAAATCGATCGGAAACCAAACCTGTTGTACTGGGAAGTAGGGTTCGTGTTGAGATCCGGTTGGTAAGTAGGGTTCGCGTCGAGCTTTCGGCAGAAATCTTCGAGATGGGGCGTCGAGATGTTGTTTATGGAAAAATCCGATGGATTCTGGAGGCTCGAAGATGGGTTCTAGAGGCCTGTGTGTCGAGCTCTCATTTAGGGAAAACTTCTCGAGACGGTTTATAGAGGGTTGGAGGGTCGAAATGGGTGGTGAAGGTCAGCCCCGATGTTTTTTTGGGGATTTTGTAAAACAATATCTCAACGGTTTATTAAACCGTTGGGAAAAATAAAAATTTACAACTTATACCAACGGTTTATTAAAACCGTTGGTATATTAGACTATTCCCAACGGTTTTCTTAAACCGTTGGGAACATTGTGTTGGTATAGCGTTGGTTTCCCGTAGTGACATGAAATTATGTTGAGTATATTAAAATATATTTTCATAGGTCATGGTTTTTACAGTACTTCACAGTTAAAAGTAATTTACTTTTGGTTCTCAAATTTTCATTTTCTTGTAACTAGTTCCCTTTGAATGTGTATCAAAGACATTAAATATGTTTTTAATACTAAAATTCTAGTTTCCTGCTAGGTAAATTAATTCAAATTTGAACACTATAATTTTCTAAGAGATATAAAATTATCATTCCAAAATAATCATCTATATAAAAATACTAAAGAATAATTCAAACTTATTTTAATTTTTCATTAAATAAACGAAAATATCTCTCAAATAATAGGTCAAATAAATACCATAAAATCATATGACAATATAACTATAATAATTAAATTTAAAAATATTTTTTAATTTAATACTATATAAAATTTTAAAATTTAAAAACAATTCATTAAATAATGAAAAATCTATTTATAAAAAAATAACACTAATAATAAATTTACGAAAAAAATAATTCATAATAAATACATTTAAATATTATACATATGTATTGTATATATAAGAGTGAAGTGATAAAAAAACTAAACATCATTTAAAAATATTTTAAATACACTAAAAAATATCCAAATATAATCTATATTTGATATATGTATTTTAGAAATCAAGAAAACATATATATATATATATATATATAATGAAATAAATAAAAGTAACCAAAATAATGAATAACAGATAATTATTGAAATTTCTAGATTTTAGAAAAATAAATAAAGTAATGATCTGGTTGTGAGTGTTGAGTGACAATATTTATATTTCATTAAATAAATTGATTTATCATGACATCATAACATGCGATCAATTCAAGTGTTTGTGTGGTTTATTTACTGACTGTAGGAATATTATAACATGTAGTATCTTCACTTACCATGTAACGTAATGCATATTTTATGATGGATGATGACTTAATATACGATGGTACATATAAAGAATGGATGGTCATCTTATGAAGATTATGACTTCAATAATTTTTCATCATAATCATTAACTTATACAGAGAGATCGACTTCCTATATAAACTTTTCAAACACAAAGTGTATGTCACGGTAAGTGTTATCATGACACATGTTGTATATTAAAATTGAAACATGAAATATAAGTGTAGTTTTCACACTGTATGTTTATTTAAATAGCATAAAAATATTTTTGTAATGAAGTGTGAAAAAATTATTCTTTTTAATTGTTGAAACCATGTTTTATTCTTAATGTTGTAAGTATGTAAAGCATAACAAATCTTCATAGCATGAGTCAAAATAAAAAATCTTCATGTACTACAATCCATGAACCTTCAACTTGGGTGGTTTTATATGATGATTTTAAAGGGAAACATTAAATAACTTTACGCTATTAAAAACACTAATGCGGTAGGTTGGGAGAAATGTATATGCAGTAGATTAGAATAAATACATATGGAGTCAGTTAGATTAAGAATACATGGTAGGTTGGATGCGGAGAGTTGACAGTTCACTTATGTTGTAGGTTGGAGGTTAACTCTGGTGGTAGCTTCCGAAACTATATCATACGATAAATTAATGCTTCAAAATAACATTAATCCTCATGAATTAAGTTGTCTAGGAGCTATGTGGAATGTTCAAAAAAATAAAATGGTATCACCTAGTCATCATAATATTGGGTGATTTTTTAGACCCTCTAAATATTTGATTCAATATTTTTTCTATTTGACTTAAATGTCCATAGATTCAGGATCTTTCAAATATATTAATGAAATTTTCAACCCAACTAATAAAAAATAATAAATCATCAAAAATTGAAAGAAAATATAATATAAAATCTGTATAAAAATAACTAAAATATATCTAAGTTTTCTATCCAACATAATAAGTTTTTCATATTTATGATCTATGTAACACATGTTATCAATGAATAAAATAAGAAAACTATAAATAGAATAGAAAACAAAAAACATGCAGTAAGTTTAGAGAAAAATTGCAGACATTTAAATAGTGATTCATACATCTTCATAGTTAAAGAACATTTAGATAATACTGTTATCTTTTTTGTGAAATTGATGTTATAAAATTAAAATCTCTATAGATCAAGATAACAAAATATAAATAGATAGTAAATTTTTTTCTATAAATTATGTAACAAATAAAATATTGTGAGGAATTTTATTACTCAAAACATCATATATAAAAAAATAACAACAAACTCCCAACAAACTCCCACATTAGGAAATTTATGAAACCAAAATAAGATTTTACCAAATTCTCTCACTTTTTGAAATTTTTCAAAAAGAGAATATTATGAAATATAAAATCCAAAAAAATGAAATAAAAAGTGAAAAAATAAGTATAAAATCATAAAAATGCCACTAAAAAATTGAATTTTAAGATAAATAAAAACAATAATATTTTCAAATTAAATTTCAAACATAAAAATCTCAAATATTATTTTCTCAAACATTATTTTCTCAATATTTGAAAAATACAACCATTTGGTTAAAATATATACTATTTTACTTTTAGTTGGAATATATTCAAAAATAATATCACCTTCATCAACATAATCTCTAATTAAATGAAAACATATATCAGTATAATTTGTTCTAGAATATTTTGAAGGGTTCTTCGACATCGAAACTAGAGAAAAATTATGACGAAAAATATGAATACTTTTAAATATAAAAAAATATAGTTAATAAATGAGTGCTTAATCCATAATGATTGAGAACATGATTTTGTAGATATATATTCATTTTGAGCAGTTTGTATAGTAAGATATGTTTTTCCTTGAACTCTAAGAAACCATGATTTTACTAATAAAATGACACATACCTAAGGTATGTTTTATATAAAGTCTGCATCCTAACAAATCAGAATCATAATAACTAATTAAATCAAATAAATTCTATCTAGCATCAAAGAATACAAAATTAATAGTCCATTTATCATATCTAATAATTACCTTAATATATTCTATGATATATTCCATAGTATTATATTGAAATATTTTATGTAAACAAACACTAAACATAAAATCTAGTCTAGAAGCAATCAATTATAATGTAATTGTAATCAAACTCGATGAATTTTAGAATCTAAATAATTACTTAAATTAACTAAATAAAATTAACAATTAGTACAAATAAATGTTATATGAGTTTTACAAAACACTAAACCAAAATGTTTAACTAAATATATAATATATATAAATTGATTCAATAATAAAACATAAAATACTTGATTAATCAGAATACCTAAAAATAATTTAATTTCACCCATAAAACTCATATCAAATTCACTAGCTATAAAACTAGAAAAATATTTACAAATTAATTAACATGAAGATCCTGAAGTAATATCATCAATATAAATTTTAACAATTAAAAAATCATTTGTAATTATCTTAATAATAAATTTTTGATATACTTTACCATTATTATAAACATTTTTCAACAAAAATAATATTAGTCTATTATACCAAGAATGAGGTTCTTTCTTAAGACCATATAATGTAAGAACCATATTTTTCACTCATGTATTGACAATTTAAATTATGGTCTAATACATTATTTTAGACCTAATATGGATGTAAAATGAGTTCACTAAGGTCTCAGGGGTGTTTGGGGATTGTACGAAGCACAAAATCGTGTTTTTGGGAGAAATTAGTATGTCATATGGTTAGGGGAAACTATACAGGGCAGGAAAAATGGTTTCTTCTAACCATGCGAGTCAAAAATGTGGTATGGATTAGGGTGGACAGTTTTCCCTAACCATGTACCAGGAGCCGTGAAACTATAATAAAACTTTAGACAATATTTCTAGGATGTCTTGAACAGTTTCCACCTGATTTATCTAACTATGCAGCCTAACAGTGCGTGTGTCCCCTCTATGATGAAGACCATGAACTATTGGCTTATGGTTTGGAAAAATATGTGTCCAAATAGTGAAAATGTCAAATTTGGGTGACTTTATAAAAATTCACTTAATTATCTAATTAAACCTGTTCTCCTCCTCCCTTTCTCATTCCACCAGAAAACCACCTCATTCCTCCCCATTTGGATATCTCAAGACCACTTCAGTAGACTTTTATCTCAAGTGTTCATCAAGTGTATAATTAGGTCACTTTCAGTCAAACTGAATGTGTATCAATAATTCCTTAATTCCTTTTTATCCATTCTTTTTTTTCTATCTATCGATAATGTTATTAAGATGTTGTATCACATGACCTATTTTCAGGGTAAAGATTCGTTCTTCATTTATCTTCTAATATAGGCTAAATTAAATGTTAATACTGGATGATAAGAGTCCTAGGAGTATGAGGTATGTTTTCTATAACTCACTCATTAATATTTGTCATTTTATAAATTGTTGTAATTGAGTGTGCACTGATTTCATCAGGCATGGCATGTTTAATTGGTGTGTCTTTATTGTATTTACTATGGTCATGTTCTCGATCCTATTTCATAAATTTAACAAATTTCATTGAAAGATAAAACCTCAAATAAATCCATCACTTGTTGGGTATTTCCATATTTGGGCTTTTAGTTGTTGACATGTACATCTGATCCACTATTCCAGTGCATTTTGGATTGACCTTTATAATAGTAATCCATCCTTAATTAAAAAACAATTGAATTGTGAATTGATAAATGGATAGTACTATGTTTCTTCCCACTTGACCCTCTTGAGGTAATTTCTTCAATTTTACAAATAAATCTAAATGAACTACAAAAAAATGGCTTATACCAATAGAAATTTATTGACATATAATATATCTATCAGTAACAATGAGCAATTCAAACCGATATAATATTTTATTGGTATTAATTTGTAATACCAACATTTATTTTTACCAATAGATATATCTATTTATATTGATCATTCAATACCAATATATCATTTAACAAAAAATTAATCAATTTATTTATCAGACTAATACAAAATTTTTTTTACCAACACACGAATTTGTTACTAGTAATTTTATTACCAATTTTTTGTTTCATCAATAAATGTTTTTACAATGAACCATTCAATTAAAAAAATATTTTATCAATAAACACTCGAGAGAATCATTGTGTATATATATATATATTGTTTTTATGACCATTTTAATGTTTTATTTCACGTAATTTTTGTTAAAAAATATCATAATAGATTTTAATTTTCAATTTTCTTGAAATATTAAAATTTTTATATTTTTCAATATTGATTATTCAGTTTTCATGAAATATTAACTATTTATTTATTTTTAAATATTATTTATTTAATAAACATTTAAACACTTTTCATAAAAAAAAATAACACCACTAAAACCCTAATTGGACTCTTCCTCATGGGAATTTCCACCCCTGGTTATGTGTTGAGCCTCACATCTCACTGCCCCAACTCACATCATGTGGCCCTACAATGGCCTCAACTCCCATCTTCCCACCTCACATCTCATCACCCTTATCTCTCCAAGCATCCCTCTCCCTCCTCAGTTCTCTCTTCACTAGCGTTCAGTGATATGTTCATAATATTGCTTATGATGCTAAGTGGAGTCAGTCACATATAGTGATTTCAATGCTATTTAGGTTTCTTATAGTGTTTTATATTTAGTTTTTGTTCCCCATCATTTCATATTGAACAGGTATTTTATCTTCTCTATATATTTTTTGGCTTTTGGGTATTCTATTTACACATCATCCAGTTTTGATTTTTTTGTTTTGTATACTGTTTCGGTGGCCAGATCACCAAGAGGGATAATAAGATTAAATAAATAGTTCAATAGAGGTTAAGTACTAGAAAAAATAGGGATATCACTTGGAGTTCAAGAATTTATATACCACATTATCCTTTATTTTCTTTTGACTTCCAATCATGATTCATTTAGGATTGCCTCCAGATCTCATGAAAAAGATAGATAATAAATCATCAGATTAAGCTAAATTCCAATAACAAGGTGGTCGTAATGATTTGTGGTTTTGATAAGTTTATGAATAAGGTAATTTATAACACTTTTGAATTGAATGGAAATGAAAAAAATGATATTGTCATGGTAGTTATTTGATGTCATAGTTTGGTTACTGTTAAAGCTCTAGAACCGGTATGTTGAACCCATTGATGGGGTTATCAAATATTTGGAATGTTTCTTAGTGGCATTTTTATCTTAATAAATTGAGTACTGGAATTGATTTTGGAACCAAAAAATTTCTTCCTCAACTTCAGGGAGTTTAATAAGACTTACATTTAAATAAAAGTGTAATTTTGTTATAAGGAATTATTGGTCATCCGAGTTTTGGTATCAATTTACTTTCTCCCTCTATTTCAAATGAGTATAATAAATTTTTAGTTTTTCCCCCAGTAATCGTCTCTAGTATCCCTGCTAGGTCATGAATGTTGTCCTCTGGTTCTAGAGCAGGATTGGTCTATCCATATTGATTCTACGGGTACCCGGATCTCGGATGTTCTCATGCTCCCTGGTAGCAAAGTGTTGTCATGTTAGTTTCTGCATTTAGGTTTCGATTATTATATTTCACACAATGCATTCAACTGTGAGGTGTGATGGAGATGTTGTTTGTTTGAGGTTAAGTTTTTTTGTATGAAAAGGATGTTGAATGAGATGATTATGATAAAATATATGATAGTGTACATGTTCAAGATTTTCTTATTTTGGTTTTGATCTATGTTGAATTCCATGGTTTCAGTTGTTCTTTATTGGTTTGAATGCCTGACATTGTATGGTAAGGATTTTCTTGTATATGATGTTTTTGACTTAAAGAAAACACTAAAAATGATTATGGAAGTTATTTTGGGATGGATTTTTCTTCTATGGACTAGAGGAAGTAGTTAATATCTACACTGACTAAGGGAGTACTCTTTTGAGGAAATTCTTTTGTACTAATATAGTATGTAATCATTATAGAAGCATGTGATAATCTTGTTTGATGTATGGATGTTTTTTGTTAATATTTATTACAATATGTTTTTTCATGCAAGACTTTGTTGTTTAGGATTCCAACATTTTGAATTACTCTAAAACCCAATTAAAGGCTTGAGATTCTCTGTGCAATGTATAAAAAATTTAAATCACAATAAAGTTAGAATCATTTGTGTAATATTATAATTATATTAATTCATCATTTGATGTTATGATGTTATCTCATTAGATATGAAATATATTTTGATTATAAGATAATTAAATTTCACTTCATCTGTTTTTAATTTAATTTTTTTTTGTTTCAATTCATGTATACTTTTTGCACGAATTTTTGGGATGAACTTTGGTTATCTGTGGTGTGGATCCTGGATCTAAATAGTGTAGAATAATAGTGACTTGAGGTTCCTCACTGGTACCATAGGTGACTTGATTTGTAGATATTTAAAAAGAGATTATGAATGTAAAATTCTCATACTATGATGATCATTTTTTAAGTTTTCATTTATTTATATTTTGGTTTTACTTCATGTAAATATTTTCACTGATTTGTGGGTATGCTCTATGATTGTGTGTGGTGTGGATCTTGAAGCTGATGGGTATGACATTGTAGTGATGTGAGATTATCTTATGTTACTTGATATGACTTGATTTATTGAGACATCAAAAGGGATGATGAATGAAAAATGGTCATTCTATGAAAATCATTTTTTAATACATTAATTTTTTGGATTCATGAATATATTTTGCACATATTTTTTGGTATATAATTTTGTTGTGTTCATTATAGATATTTAAGCTGAAGGGTGTGGTGTAACTGCATGTTGAGGATCCTCACTAGTACTGGAGATGACTTGGCTTGTTTCTTCTAATGTATTAGTTGAGGGTGATGAAATATCTGTCACGACCCGACCGTACCCGGGCTCGAGCCGCAACTACCCCAAGCCCACCTCCATAGGTCAGGGGCTGGGGACCAGCGCTGAAGGCATAATAACTCGGGGAGGCCTTTGCTTAAGCACCTGTACACACACACGCAGAAAACTCAATGAAACAGTGCAGAGTAAAAGAAAAGACAAGCAGAGTAAAAAGAAAGGGCAACTGCTATATAAATACCACAAAGTGCATCGACCTCTACAAGTATAAAGTACAAACTGAAAAGAAAAGGGGAAAAACACACGCCCAACCAAAAAGTGCCACAACCCGGCAACAGTTAAACAAAAAGAAACAGCTGACGGGTCTCCCACCTAGAACCCGGCCACGACCACCGCACGCGGTCCAAGCTCCCAAGCTCCTATGCTCCACTGAAGTCACGCTCCACCTGTCTATCGTCTGCAAGGGCACACCAAGTGCGGGCAAAGCCCAAGAAGGGGTGAGTATAAAAATACTCAGTAGGATACCCCGAAGGCTCGAGGGAGCAACAAAGGAGGTACCGAAGGGTGAGCAGTAGAGCGAATAGAAAAAGTAGAGGAGTACAATAAGGAGTGCACTAGAGTAACAGTAAAGAGTCCAGCTCAACCCAACAAGAGGAAAGAAGGTAGACTCATCCAGACACAAGGAGCTGGAAACAGTGAGAAGATGAACTTCCCGTCGAGTCTTCTCTACCTATAGCAGGAGAGTAGACTCATCCAACCACGAGAAGCGAGACACGGAAAGAACGTGGCATACCCCGCGCGTCTGCACCACTCCTGGAAGGAGAGTAGCCAAAACCCAAGGAGTGGGTACTCGTACGAGGTATATACATATGTATGCTCTATCAAGAAGCCCTAAAAAACTCTTAAGGGGATCTCCGTCCCGTAGCTCAGCCCAAGAAAGTGTAGCCAACAGTCCTAGAAGTAACACCATCGATGCCCAGCATCCCGCACGTCTGCCCCAAACCGCAAGCCATGGGGCTCAATCACCACACCTCGACACTATCTGCTTTGGGCGGCACTGACTCTCCCGCATGGTTTTAGGTCGCGTCACAAGGACGCATCTCAGTGGGGGAAAGTGCTCCCCGTACTTGAGAGTTCTGGGGGAACGTCAAACCACACCACATCACTGCCCCGCAGTCGAGAGGTCTGCTTAAAGTCGATAGGCTAACCCCTGCCCAGCCCCGCTAGAGGATCCCTAAAAGTCAACGGGTTCCCACTATAGGGATACCCAGAAAGTCGACAGGTGCCTCATTGACCAGTCTCGTAACAGGGTAATCCACTGGAGGGCGACCCGGCTAAAGTTTGCGACAGTACCACTACCCAGCCCAACTGGAGGTAACCCGGCATCGGGCACCACTGCCCAACCCAGCTGGAGGTAGGCCCGGCATCGGGGACCACTGCCCAGCCCCACTGGAGGTAACCCGGCATCGGGGACCACTACCCAGCCCAGCTGAAGGTAAGCCCGACACTGCTCTGGCCATCCCTGCTGGATGGTACTGCTCGGTGAACACCGCTATACTGGCCATCCCTGCTAGAAGGTAACCCACTGACGAGCCCTGCTCGATACAACATCAGCCCTTCTGGAAACAACCTCAGCACTGCTGGAACAACCTCATCCCTACTGGAACAACCTCAACCCTGCTGGAACAACCTCAACCCTGCTGGAACAACCTCCTGGGTAGAGGATCGGTGCCCGCGTAAAGTGTTGGTCACACCGAAACCACAAGCTCTACCAGGGAACACGGAGCAACGGGAGAAACTCCTCAGGCCTCACAAGGAGATCCTGCTCCAATCCTCTGAGTCACTGTCGAAGAGGACTGAGACACCTCATCCTAGAAAGTGGGGAAAACACCCACGCTGCACGAACACCCGTAGTCGCAAACGGTGTCACAGTCCGGTGAAAGGGCATGGTACTAAAACCCCTCACAGCTGAAGAAGAAGAGGAACCAACCCATCTCTACCAGCCAAACCATCGAGAACAAGACCAGGGGAGACCACTCAACCCTGCTGGTCAGACAAAAGAGCACCAGGCCAGGGGAAACTCCACCCTGCTGGTCAAACAAATGAGCGCAGAGGGACCCTCTACGTCATGAGAGGTCAAGTACGCAAAGCAGATTATGACATGCACATGGGTCCCACACGACATGCGGCCCCAAGTCAACCCCAACCAAGCGCACAAACGTCCTCCGATACAAATAACCACACGTACCTCCTAGCACTCCTGTATACTCCCGGAGTATACCTCATTCCAGCCCAAAGGCTATCGTGCACACGACACCCATAGTCAACGCCAAGGCATGAAGTAACAACTCCACCTCCAAGGCCCAGGCACGACCAACCACAACTTTTGAACCATTTGTATCACTCTCCCAAGAGTGTGCGATCACTCGCCAAGGGTCCGCTAAAAACAAGGTAGGGCAAACCACCACTAGAGCACCTTATATGCTCCACATTTAACAAGATCGAGCAAGAGGCTCCACACAACCAAACGGATCACACCGTTGTAATCCTCGCAGAAAAACACGCGAGATAGACTACTTACTCACCTCAAACGGATATCCGACGGAAAAGTCGCCAACACCACCTCATGCCCGAACGACGTCCTGTGATCCCGAGCCTTGGCCCCGAAAACAGTCGGTCACATCGCACCTTTTCGATCCCCTTGGGAAAACACGTCAAAAGCACTACTCACATGAGTGCAACGGATATCCGGAGAAAAAGGTGCATCCCGGCGCACCACACCTGAGCGGTGCCACGTGGGACCTGCATCCCGGCCCCGAAACTCAATGAACGGATCACACCGTTGCGATCCTCTCGAAAAAGTACACGAAATGGACTAATCACTTGTCCAAAACGGTCGCCGGTGATAAAGATGGAAATCACTGTCAACTCCTGAAATGGCCCTCGTGGGACCCGCACCAGCATGTGGAATTAGAGCGGGCAGACTACGCCATCGCGATGCCCTTGGAAAAACACCCAACATCGACTGATCGCACGCCCCGAACGGAAGTCCGAGGAAAAAGTCGTGAAACGCTGCACGCAGCTCGAACGACGGCCCGTGCGGGCCACACCTCAACTCCGAATTAAGTATCCAAGATTGGACTCAAAATGACCGTCTCAAAAACAGGATCACGTCGCTGCTAGCAGCTCTTCAATCGGACGTCACATGGGGGAGTTACGACCGAAAACAATATTTGATAACAAAAGAATAATAATAATATTTTATATCATTATTATTATTATAATTTATTAACTCAATCAAACACACCCCACTTTGTTGCTCACGGGTGGTGCACCCCCTCATGCCATATTTTCCTTTTTTTTGTTTTTTTTATTCTTTATTATCCTTGTTTTTTTTTCTTTCCTCTCTCTCCAATTAAGGGAGATTTCTCCCCCCACGCGTTTCTTCTCTTATCTTTTTTTTTGTTCACCTTTTGCAGGTATGCTCCAGCAGAGACCCGCTGTTTGCAGGTCTCTTCTTCTCCACCAGGGTCGCGCGACCCTGGTGGTCCGGTGACCTTAGATCCAGCCGGCCACTGGTCCGGCCACTCCTCCGCAGCACACCCCTACCCAGACGTCCTCTTGACCACCTCACTCAAGCCACGCGCCTGCCGCGCCTCCGCTGAAACCTGCTCACCCAGCCGAGAGCCTGGCGTGTGCTCGCCTCGGCCGGCGCCTCCTGCTCGGACCGGCCGAAGACTACCTGGCCGACCGCCCTGCTGAGCTTCCACGCTGCTGCCGAGACCGACCACCACCGCACGCCGGCCCGCTAAATGCCGCTCAACCGCACCGCGTGCCCTCTGCTCGCACCTCCGCTCAACAATCGGCGGGTTAAAATTGGGCGATGAATATACACGAAGAACAGATGGATTTCGGATACATTCATAGCCTTTGAACACAGATAGATGACTGTCATCGACAATTGATAAAGGAAAATACTGAATAATACGAGAAATAATGAATTTACAAGAGCAACATCAATCTGAAAACAAAATTGGAATAAATCCTACCTCGATTTGTTCGTCGGTCGATGATGACGTGTCCGCTGCGATTCCGCCTCGATCCGCCGAGGCATCGTTGTCGATCTGCCAATAGAGAGAGTATAGGAGAGGAGGATAAGAGGTTGGGGGAGGAGGATGGGTTCTCTAGAGGAGAAGGAATGGGTGAGGGAGAAGGGAGAAGGGAGGCTTAAATAAATAAAAAGGAATTAACCCCTTTAATAAAAAAAACTCAACCCAATTTAAATCTGCGTCCGAAACCCCAAATGCAGTGAAAGTTAGGTTGCACATAGGGTAAACAACACCCCTTGAGCACAATGGTTGTCTCCAAATTTTATCCCGAGACTCTATTCAAAAGATATAAAATCTAACGTCCGAGACCACTTAATTACGAAAACGCCCCTCATGCCATTTTTCACAGACGGGCCGCGCCCGCAAAACTTATAACCCTCCTAGGGTAAATGGCATGCTCTGAACTCAACGGTGTCCTCGGTTTCCCAATATGAGGCACCGTTTAAGAGATAGCTGCGTTTCAACATTAAACAAATAAATTAATTAATTAATTTATCCGTTTAACATTCCAGAAGCGGGCGAGGGGTCCAAACGTCACGTGCTGACATGTTTTATGTCGTTCCTAGGGTAAACACCCCATTTTGGACCCATCCGTACTCTCGGATCTCTGATCTGGATCACCGTTTAGGAGTTATCGCATTTATTTGGCGTTTCTAGGGTGAACGCACTAAAAATTTAATTCCGGCCACTCCGAGGCTCGGAATCGCATGCCGTCTGAAGGCGCTGCTCTGGAATATCATCAAGAATATTCCAAAGTCTTTCACAGCAAAAACCGGGTTCTTACATCATTCCCTCCTTCAAAATTTTCATCCCCGAAAAGCAAAACTGGGGAGCAACACAGGGTACTAATCCCGCACCTGGCTTTCCCATACCCAGAAGAACCCACACACAGCTCTGCGTCACCGCACATGGACCAAAGGATTGATCCGTTCATTCGAGGTCAGCCCTTGCCGACGTCGTGCACCCATTCCATACTTTGGTGTGAGGGAAAGGTGGTAGGGAACCTCGTCATCCCTCTACACGGTCTCAAACGACCCGAAGGCCCTCAAGGGTAGCTCACCTCCCCAGTCCAACCTCTACGTCGCATTTCACGACTGGAATCACCACCCGCACCTGGAACAAGGCCCGATGATTCCCTTCTTCAGAATATCCATATGGTGAAGCACCAAAGGATATCTGGTCACGCAATATTCCACAGTCGATGCTCTCTTACACGCTCAAAAGGCGAAGGAGTCAACACCATCGACTAAAGGAAAAGGTCCTACACCTTTTACCTTACCAACACAGGGTTACACCCGACGCCCCACGTCACCCTGGTAACACCTCAAACAAGGAGCAGGGAGAAAATCCTTTCACACACAGAGCCTAAAAATTCTACTACAAGAAGTAGAAGAGTCACAAGGGGTACCTCTCACCATCCCATGCTCTGCAGGATCGTAGGCATTCAAAGCTCACGTCTACCCGTGGTCCCAACCGTCAGCTCCTGGAGCCTGACGTGGACCGCCTAGTGGTGATGGGGAGATCTCGTAAAGTCTTCCCCCACTACCAGATCCTCCCTCTCCTCTGCTACCACCACCTCCCTGGGTACTAATCCGATCACGGCGCTGCCTCTACCGTGGTGGTGCGCCTGCTGCCTGCCCGAAGCTCCCAGCAACTCGGGTCGGGCAGTCTCGTGCCAAGTGACCTCGCCCGTCACAAGCATAGCACCAACTCTCTCTGAGCTGCACTGGTGCCCTCTGGTGCCACTGTGGTGTATGACCACGCCCCTAAGTCCAGTTTTCATTAAGCCACCTGCGTCGAGGTTCTTCTTGCCGACGCCCACTAGCTGCGACAGACGTCTCGGCTCCAATGTGTCTGCTGCCACCACGAACACTAGAACGCGGCAGGAAGCCCTCTGTCACCAGCACCTGCTCTAGCACCTTGGCATATGTGGAAATGCCCAAGAGTACTATGACAGCACGAATCTCTCTGCGGAGACCCTACTCAAACTTCCGTGCTTGGAGGTTGTTGTCATGGACCAAGTCCGGGTAAAAGCGTGCACGGCCTGCAAAACTAGCCGCGTACTCGGCCACTGTCATCCCTCCCTGCTGAAACTGCAAGAGCTCCTGAATCCGAAAGGAGCACAAGCAGGAGGGGAAAAACTCCTCATTGAACAAAAACTGATAGTCGCCCCACGAAAGCGACGACTCGCCAAGAAACTGAGTCACCAGACTCCACCAACGCCAAGCTGCTCCACGAAAAAGGGTGGCTGCCAAAGCCACTCTCTGATCTGTCGGCGTCTGCACAAGCCTGAAAAGGAAAACCACTGCCTCGAGCCAAACCTCTGCTGCCTGAGGGTCTGGCTCACCACTGAACCTCAGCAGTCTCTGCCGCTGGTACTCATGGAGCACGCGCAACCTGTGCTCAAGCTCAGCCTACTCTGCTGAAACTGTCTGCTGCTCAACAGGTGGGGGTGCTGCTACCGGCCCACCTGGAGAAAGGGGCTCGCATGATGGGTCCTGGACTATGGCCTCGTAGCTCACAGGGTCATCGTCACGAACCAAAGCTGGTATCCTAGATGGCTGTCCTCATGGAGACATCCTGAAAATTATCAAGGAGTGCCGCGGTCAGATGAGCATATATGTATATACCAATAGCAACGATGGGGAGCTGACTCAAGAAGGATAGTGAAAGACTCAATCCTATGTGATGCATAAACAAATTTTCCCTACAATACGTGTCTCAGCATACCGAGTCGACAAGCGGGTTATCAAGGTCCTAGTGAATGGATACGTCGGCCACCGCACCATCCCTGGACTCCCTGGCCTGAGAGCCGCTCTCGAGACACGTCAACACTGTTGCCCTAAATCCCAACCAGTTCCTTTTATTGTAGGGACGTCCGAACAGCGTCCCAAGGAACGAACCACCTCTGATACCACTTTTTCACGACCCGACCCTACCCTGGATCGAGTCGCAACTACCCCAAGCCCGCCTCCATAGGCCAGGGGCTGGCGACCAGCACCGAAGGCACAATAACTCGGGGAGGCCTTTGCCTAAGCACCTGTACACACACACGCAGCAAACTCAATGCAATAGTGCAGAGTAAAAGAAAAGACAAGCAGAGTAAAAAAGAAAGGGAAAATGCTATATAAATACCACAAACTGCATCGACCTCTATAATTACAAAGTACAAACTGAAAAGAAAAGGGGCACAACACGTGCCCAACCAAAAAGTGCCACAACCCGGCAACAGGTAAACAAAAAGAAACAGCTGATGGGTCTCCCACCTAGAACCCAGCCACGACCACCGCACGTGGTCCAAGCTCCCAAGATCCTACGCTCCACTGAAGTCACGCTCCACCTGTCCGTCGTCTGCAAGGGCACACCAAGTGCGGGCAAAGCCCAAGCAGGGGTGGGTATAAAAATACTCAGTAGGATACCCCGAAGGCTCGAGGGAGCAACAAAGGAGGTACCAAAGGGTGAGCAGTAGAGAGAATAGAAAAAGTAGAGGAGTACAACAAGGAGTGCAGTAGAGTAACAGTAAAGAGTCTAGCTCAACCCAACAAGAGGAAAGAAGGTAGACTCATCCAGACACAAGGAGCTGGAAACGGTGAGAAGATGAACTTCCCGTCGAGTCTTTGCTACTTATAGCAGGAGAGTAGACTCATCCAACCACGAGATGCTAGACACGGAAAGCACGTGGCATACCCCACACGTCTTCGCCTCTCCTGGAAAGAGAGTATCCAAAACCCAAGGAGTGGGTACTCGTACAAGGTATATACATATGTATTCTCTGTCAAGAAGCCCGAACAAACTCGTAAGGGGATCTCTGTCCCGTAGCTCAGCCCAAGAAAGAGTATCCAACAGTCCCAGAAGTAACACCATCGATGCCCAGCATCCCACACGTCTACCCCGAACTGCAAGCCAAGGGGCTCAATCACCACACCTTGACACTATCCGCTTTGGGCAGCACTGACTCACCCACACGGTTTTAGGTCGCATCACAAGGACGTGTCTCGATGCGGGAAAGCGCTCTCTGTACTTGAGAGTTCTGGGGAAATGACAAACCACACCACGTCATTGCCCCGCAGTCGAGAGGTCTGCTTAAAGTCGACAGGCGACCCCCTGCTGAGCCCCGCTGGAGGATCCCTGGAAGTCAATGGGTTCCCACTACAGGGATACTCGGAAAGTCGATGGGTGCCTCACTGCCCAGTCTCGTAATAGGGTAATCCACTGGAGGGCGACCCGGCTAATGTTGGCGACGGGACCACTGCCCAGCCCAGCTGGAGGTAACCCGGCATCGGGGACCACTGCCCACCCCAGCTGGAGGTAAGCCCGGCATCGGGGACCACTGCCCAGCCCCGTTGGAGGTAACCCAGCATCGGGGACCACTGCCCAGCCCAGCTGGAGGTAAGCCCGGCACTGCTCTGGCCATCCCTACTGGATGATACTGCTCGGTGAACACCATTGTACTGGCCATCCCGGCTGGATGGTAACCCACTGACGAGTCCTGCTCGATACAACCTCAGCCCTGCTGGAAACAACCCCATCCCTGTTGGAACAACCTCATCCCTGCTGGAACAACCTCAGCCCTACTGGAACAACCTCAGCCCTGCTGGAACAACCTCCTGGGTAGAGGATCGGTGCCCGCGTAAAGTGTTGGTCACACCAAAACCACAAACTCTACCAGGGAACACGGAGCAACGAGAGAAACTCCCTAGGCCTCACAAGGTGATCCTGCTCCAATCCGCTGAGTCACTGTCGAAGCAGACCGAGACACCTCATCCCAGAAAGTGGGGAAAACACCCACGTTGCACAAATACCCATAGTCACAAACGATGTCGCAGTCCGGTGAAAGGGCACGGTACTGAAACCCCTCACAGCTGAAGAAGAAGAGTATCCAAACCATCTCTACCAGCCAAACCATCGAGAACAAGACCAGGGGGAGACCACTCAACCCTGTTGGTCAGACAAAAGAGCACCAGGCCAGGGGAAACTCCACCCTGCTGGTCAAACAAACGAGCGCAGAGGGACCCTCTACGTCGTGAGAGGTCAAGTACGCAAAGCAGATAACGACACACACATGGGGCCCACACGACGTGCGGCCCCAAGTCAACCCCAACCAAGCGCACAAACGTCCTCAGATACAAATAACCACACGTACCTCCTAGCACTCCCGTATACTCCCGGAGTATACCTCATTCCAGCCCAAAGGCTATCATGCACACGACACCCAGAGTCAACGCCAAGGTGTGACGTAACAACTGCACCTCAAAGGCCTAGGCACGAACAACCAAAACTTGTGAAACATTTGTATCACTCTCCCAAGAGTGCGCGATCACTCGCCAAGGGTCCGCTACAAACAAGGTAGGGAGAACCACCACTAGAGCACCTTCCATGCTCCACATTTAACAAGATCGCGCAAGAGGCTCCGCACAACCAAACGGATCGCACCGTTGTAATCCTCGCGAAAATACACGTGAAATCGACTACTTAATCGCCTCAAACAAATATCTGACGGAAAAGTCGCCAACACCGCCTCACGCCCGAACGACGTCCCGTGATCCCGAGCCTTGGCCCTGAAAACAGTCGGTCACATCGCACCTTTGCGATCCCATCGGGAAAACACTTCAAAAGCACTACTCACATGAGTGAAACAGATATGTGGAGAAAAAGGTGCATCCCGGCGCACCGCACCCGAGCGGTGCCATGTGGGACCCGCATCCCGGTCCCAAAACTCAATGAACGGATCACACCGTTGCGATCCTCTCAAAAAAGTACACGAAATGGACTAATCACTTGTCCAAAATGGTCACCGGTGATAAAGCTGGAAATCACCGTCAACTCCTGAAACGGCCCTCGCGGGGCCCGCACCAGCGTGCGGAATTAGAGCGGGCAGACTGCGCCATCGCGATGCCCTCTGAAAAACACCCAACATTGACTACTCGTACATCCCGAACGGACGTCCGAGGAAAAAGTCGTGAAACGCTGCACGCAGCTCGAACGACAGCCCGCGCGGGCCACGCCTCAACTCCGAATTAAGTATCCAAGATTGGACTCAAAATGACCATCTCAAAAACAGGATCACATCGCCTCTAGCAGCGCTTCAATCGGACGTCCCACGGGGGAGTTACGACCAAAATCAATATTTGATAACAAAATAATAATAATATTATTTTATATCATTATTATTATTATAATTTATTAACTCAATCAAACACACCCCACTTTGTTGCTCACGGGTGGCGCACCCCCTCATGCCATATTTTCCTTTTTTTTCTTTTTTTTATTCTTTATTATCCTTGTTTTTTTTTCTTTCCTCTCTCTCTAATTAAGGGAGATTTCTCCCCCATGCGTTTCTTCTCTTTTCTTTTTTTTTTGTTCGCCTTTTGTAGGTATGCTCCAGCAGAGACCCGCTGTTTGCGGGTCTCTTCTTCTCCACCAGGGTCGCGCGACCCTGGTGGTCCGGCGACCTCAGCTCCGGCCGGCCACCGGGCCGGCCGCTCCTCCGCAGCACACCCCTACCCAGACATCCGCCTGGCCACCTCGCTCAAGCCGCGCGCTTTCCGCGCCTCCACTGAAACCTGCTCACCCAGCCGAGAGCCTGGCGTGTGATCGCCTTAGCCGGCGCCTCCTACTCGGACCGGCCGAAGACTACCTGGTCGACCGCCCTGCTGAGCTGTCGCGCCACTGCCGAAACTGACCACCACCGCACGCCGGCCCGCTAAACGCCGCTCGACCGCACCGCATGCCCTCTGTTCGCACCTCCGCTCAACGATCGGCGGGTTAAAATTGGGCGATGAATATACACGAAGAACAGATGGATTTCGGATACATTCATAGCCTTTGAACACGGATCGATGACCGTAATCGATGATTGATAAAGGATATGACGAAATAATACGAGCAAGATTGAATTTACAAGAGCAACATCAATCTGAAAACAAAATTGGAATAAATCCTACCTCGATTTGTTCGTCGGTCGATGACGACGCGTCCGCTGCGATTTCGCCTCGATCCGCCGAGGCTTCGTTGTCAATCTGCCAACAGAGAGAGTATAAGAGAGGAGGATAAGAGGTTGGGGGAGGAGGATGGGTTCTCCAGGGGAGAAGGAATGGGTGAGGGAGAAGGGAGAAGGGAGGCTTAAATAAATAAAAAGGAATTAACCCCATTAATAAAAAAAACTCAACCCAATTTAAATCTGCGTCCGAAACCCCAAATGCAGTGAAAGTTAGGTCGCGCATAGGGTAAAAAACACCCCCTGAGCACAACGGTGGTCTCATAATTTTAACCCGAGACTCCATTCGAAAGATATAAAATCTAACGTCCGAGACCACTTAATTACGAAAACGCCCCTCATTCCATTTTTCACAGACAGCCCGCGCCCGCAAAACATATACCCCTACTAGGGTAAACGACACGCTACGAACTCAACGGTGCCCTCGGTTTCCCAATCTGAGCCACCGTTTAAGAGATTTCTGCGTTTCAACATTAAATTAATAAATAAATTAATTAATTTATCCGTTTAACATTCCAGAAGCGGGCGAGGGGTCCAAACATCCCGCGCCGATATGTTTTATGCCGTTCCTAGGGTAAACACCCCATTTCGGACCCATCCGTACACTCGGATATCTGTTCCAGATCACAGTTTAGGAGTTATCACATTTATTTGGTGTTTCCAGTGTGAACGCACTAAAAATTTAATTCCGGCCACTCTGGGGCTCGGAATCGCATGCCGTCTGAAGGCGCTACTCTGGAATATCATCAAAAATATTCCAAAGTCTTTCACAGCAAAAACCGGGTTCTTACAATATCTTTGTAGGAAGTAACTATTCTTCTACCATGATGGGTGGTGGAGGATTACAATCAAGAGACAGCTTTCCCTTTCTCATTTTTTGGGGGAGGTGGTCGGGGTGTAGAAGAAGTATTTGCATAGATATATCCAGAGTTTTTTATGGTATTTTTAGGCATCAGTCATCTTCAGCTATATATTGAATCAAATTTTTATTAAATTTTATTATTAACATAATTAATCATTTTCTAAGTTTTAATTTATTTGAAAAGTGTCTTCATTTGATAATTATTATTTGTGTATTATATATGATAAATTAATAAATATAATATGAAACATTACTAGAATTAATTATTTATTAATTTTATTTAATTTTAATTTACAATCATATATTATATGTTAGTAATATTATTACCAATAGATGTATTTTTATATGTATCTATTATTAAACACTTCTACCAACTTATATATTATCTATTGGTGTTATTATAATTTTAATAGAACTATTTTATTTTTAAAAATAACATTTAGTAATAGAGTTGTTACCAAAAGTTTAGTGAAAAGAATTTTTTTTTGGTAAAATGTTTTACCAAGAGAAAATTCACTTTTACCAACAGATATACCCATGTTGGAAAAATCTAATTATTTTTGAGTGATGGGAAATGAAATACATATTATATAAATATATGACATAGCCTAATTGAATATAATCGAATGGATTAGTTGGATGATCGTAGCAACCCTTGTCATTTCTAATGGAAGGTATTATAGTGGGCCTTATAAAATGATTATCAATGAAATGAAATGAATTAAATGGATGAATTCTACTTGGCCTTTTAACACGAATGAAATGAAAGGCTTAAACCAAATGAACTTAATAAATGGTATGACCATTACATGGCTCAATTATATAAATTATTTAACTCTAATATTCCTAATTATATATGGACCTTGACATTACTATAATAGTTTTCATACTCGAGGTGGATTTTGGATTCTAAAGGGAATGCCTTGAGCACTCATACAATCCATTTCGATTCAAGGTTGTCAATTTCCAAGGTTGAAACCCATCTTGGAACCCAATACTCCTATATTTGTGGATACTTGGTATGACACCATAGGATCCCTCTACTGTTACTGAATTCCTTGGATACACTACTTGGATCTATCATAGATTCAACGGACACATGGAACCTTGGTTATATCCTTTAGAATAGCCAATTTTTGTCCCTTTTTCTTATATGTTTTCCTTAGACCTGATTAGATTCATTATAATTGAATTACTTGAACTATTATCCTTGGATTACACTCATACCCCTTAATCAATCTACAATTATTATTGAGTTTGTGGACCTTGATGTCTAGTAATGCCTTAGTTATTACCATGGAACATCTTCTTTATTATTATCATCCTGGAAGCCTTTATATGTCTTGAAACTGTAACTATAAATAGTATGTCAATATTTCATTACTAGATATACCTCGTGTGACCTATTTATATAAATATGAACAATTTAATTAATAAACTTGTTATATGTTTAGATACTAGTTAATGGGTAATGTAGGTACTAGGGTACTTACATTACTGTACTACTTTTCTTTTATATATTCATTCTTGAACACTCTTTCAATTTATATTACATGGATAGGATATTATAGTAAATTTTGGTGGTGGCCTATTAATATTTTTATCACACCCTATCCAGAATTCTATTGGCACTCAGTAAGACTATATGAATGTAGGTTTTAATAAAGGGTAGAGTATTGCTTCAGACACATTACTTGATATCATAGGATGGAGATGGTTGCAGATGAACAAGAAAGAGTTTGGATAATGGGAATAGTCGTTTGCTTATTTTTTCTAATTTTTCATAGCATGTATGTCTGCTACCTTGAATACATGTTTTCCAGTTCTATAGTGACATAAAATGTATCATCATTAGCTTTTTTATATTTATATCAGTTGTATCTATTGTACTATTATTCTTATCATCTTCTATTGTGCTATCTGGTAACTGTTAGTGATTATGATATTTACCATTTATTATCATATTTATCTGTTGTGATATACTCTCATAATGAGATAATAGTCTCTCGATGGACACGCATTAGGATGAGCTCATGCATCGTGCCCGGAGTTTTGGTTCGGTCCCTCTCAAACCTGGATTCCTACGGATCCATGAATGGGATCAGAATTTTGATCCCAATTATTTTAAGAACACTTATGTACAAATATGGATCAGGGTATGTAATCTGAATCTACTTTATTGGCATCCTCAAATACTTTGGGACATTGCATTGTCGGTTAGGAATCCCATCAGGCTTGATAGTCAGACCGAAAATCCCACGTTTGGCCACTATGCTAGGATTCTTGTTGAATTTGAAATGTCTACTACCCTGGTGGAGGAAGTGGTGTTAACCACAAAAGATGATACCCTCACTCTTGGAATCCTATATGAAAGAAAGCCAAAATTCTTCCTGAATTGTCACTTATTTGGGAATATTACTTCAGACTGTAACCGAAATAAATTGTGCAACTTCTAAAAAGTTAGAGGGCACGATGAAGAGAATTGTAGAAGAAAAAGGGGAATGAAATCAGCCCCTGACATCGATCCTGGACTTTCACATTATAAAGATGCTTCTATTATGATACCCACTGACAAGGTAGGGTGTAACGGTGGGAGCTCTCCGATTGTGGAAGAAGTTGATAAAATATCTAAGGAAGCCACGAGTTCCGATGTTCACATAGAGGAGTATATTGCATTAACTCTTGCCTTGGAGGCCCGCAAGGGGATGCATGTAGAGGATACAGAGACTGGTCGGTAGGACCCTACTTCCCCTGATGATGCCCATGTTTAAGACATGTGCTCAGACCCTGTTAAGGAGTTTGCCTCCAATTTTGTTTCCCCTGTGCATGACCTGGTCACGCCTCTGAGCTTCACTCAAGATCCTTCATTTCTTGATGAAGGTCATGGAGGATAGCATATTACAGGTTGTGCTGATACAACCTCTGCTCATCCAAGTGAGTTTTTGCAGGTTCATGTGGCTATGGCTGCAAAAAGGGTCCTACCTACCGGCCTACTATCTGTTCCGATTGAATCTGGAAATAGGTTCTATTTTCTCAATATCAAGGATTCTACTGAAGAGGATGATGACCCTTCCTTGGATGAGCATGTTTTTGGGGATCCCATTGGTACCGCTAATGACTCCTTCAAGAAGAATGTGGAAAAAGTTAATGATGGGCCTAACACAAGGCTCATATCAAAACAATGAAGAACATATTCTGGAATTTCCAAGGGATTGGGAATCCTCCCATGGTCAGGTCCATTAGGAATTTTGTTATGACCAAAAATCCCTTATTGGTTGGTATTTCCGAACCAAGGATGAAGTTTGCAAATGGGATATCCTTCAAATGGGCTTCTCTAGGTTATAAATTTGTCGCAAATAACCAAATTGATACGAATGATGAATCTCTGTGGGTGCTCAAGCATGACAGCATGATTTTTAGTTCTGTTTTGACTAATTTGCAATCTTTCACCCTTACATGCTATCTTGGCAATGCTTCATTTCCAGTGACGTTTGTGTATGCTTTGAATCTCTACACAAGAAGATGAGCTCTATAGAAAAATCTACAAATATTTCTGAGAATATGTCGAATAGCTACGTTTTACTTGGTGACTTCAATTCTGTTCTATGTCCTGAAGAAAAAACTGGTGACAGCTTTCTTCATGCCTCAGCCTCTGATTTTTTAGCATGTATTGATAAACGTGGCCATGATGAGGTACTAATTTCTGGATCAGAGTTTACATGGAGTTGATACACTATTAATGGGAGGTAGGAAAGTAAGTTAGACAGATGTTTTGTGCAAGTGGATGATAGGAATGTGGCGATTGATTTTTCTGGGATAACTCTTCCAAGATTAAATTCTGATCACAATCCTATTCTGGTGGATGTTTGTTTTGGAAATTTGAGGTCAGCACCTCTTCCCATCAAGTTCAATAATGCATGGCTGGTGACTCTGAGCTGTAGAGAAATTTTCTTAGATGTCTGGAAAAATGATCATCTGGGTAGCCCTTCTCACATTCTCTGCTGTAAATTAAATCTTGTTAAGGATAAACTGATGAAATGGAGAAAATATACCATTGATTCCATTGATAATGATATTATGGAGGCTGAAAATGTTCTATCAACCTATCATCAATCTAAATTTCCTCAGGATCTTCCCACTCAAGATGATATTCAGGCTATATAAAATCTATAAAAGCTCTTGGATTGGAAAAAAAAGTTGGCACAGAATCAGTTTAATAAAAGATGGCTGAAGAATGGGGACAGAAAATCAATGTTCTTTCATTGTATGAATAGGGCGGAAAAGCCCAAGAGAAGTCTCCAAGCCCTTAATATTGAGGGTAAGATTTTTTCCTCTAAGAATGATATTGCTAATGCGGTGATGAATTATTTTGAGAAGCTTTAATCAGGTCACATTGAAGATAATTCTGAGAAAATCATTTAGTGTTTTAACCCTTCGATCGAGGATGATCAAAATAAAAAACTTGTTGATATTTCTATTGCAAGGGAGATACATGATTCCATCTTCTCTCAGAATATTGGAAATGTTGTAGGCCCTAATGGGTTTACGAATAAATTCTTCATGTTCTACTGGGATATTGTTCATCATCAGGTAACAAATGTCGTGAATGATTTTTTTAGATCAGCCTATTTTCCCTTTGGAATGAATTCCAATTTAATTACTTTAATCCCTAAGAAGGATAATTCCCTTGATATTAAGGATTTCAGGCCTGTTGCAATTGGTAACACTATACCGAATGTGATTATCAAGATTATAACCCATCGACTAGGTGGTATTGCAAAGGGACTTTTCTCTAGTACTCAGTTTGGATTTGTTCCAAGACGGAGCATTCAGAATTGTCTCTTTACTTCTTCTAAGTTCATCAATGCCATGAGGAGAAAGGAAAAGGATGGTAACATGGCACTGAATATTGATATCTACAAATATTTTGATACTATTAGATGGATATTTCTTTTCACCATCCTCAAAATGCATGGGTTTTAACAGAAATTCATTGATCTTATTGGGCCTATTCTTGCAAGTGGAAGGCTCTCCATTATTGTCAATGGTTCTCCTAGGGGATTCTTTCAATGCTCAAGAGGGGTCAGTCATGGCGACCCCCTCTCTGGGATACTTTTTTCTTTTGCGCAGTATTTCTTAAGCTGGTGTCTCAATGATCTTACCAATTTTGGGTGGTATTAAAGGATGAAAATAGGGCGATAGATGTGTGCCCCATTGCATATTTTTTATGCTAATGATATTTTTATCTTTGGGAGAGTGGATAAAGAAAGCATATCTTATATTAAGGGAATATTTTCACATTATGAAGAGGTTGTAGGTTAGGTCATTACTTGGGGGAAATCATCAGTGATGTTTGGTGGAGGAATTACCACATCAAGGCAAGGTAGAGTGGCTCTGTAGCTTGGTGTCAAGAGGGGTGTGCTTCCATTCACTTACCTTGGTGTACCGCTTTTCTAGGGCAGAGTCAAAAGGTGTTATTTGGATAATATTTATCTGAAAATAACAAATTAGTTGGAAAATTGGATGGGGAAAAACATGTCTCAAGCAGGGAGGATTTGTTTGGTCAATTCAGTGATCACATCGATGTTTGTTTACTCCTTTTCCTTTTATAGATGGCCCAAAACCATTATTAAAGAGATAACTAGAAGAATCAGGAATTTTATTTGGACTGGCTCGATTCATGAGAGGAAGCTGGTCATTGTTTC
The DNA here is from genome assembly GCA_963277665.1 of Viscum album. Taxonomy (NCBI): domain Eukaryota; kingdom Viridiplantae; phylum Streptophyta; class Magnoliopsida; order Santalales; family Viscaceae; genus Viscum; species Viscum album. The sequence continues at coordinate 1,648,584,303 of OY728163.1, forward strand.
ATGGAAAGAATGCATCAAACCTATCAACATTGGTGGATTGGGTGTCAAAGATATCTGATTATTTAATGACACCATGATCAGCAAGTTCACGTGGAATCTAATTTCAAACTCTAATGAATCCATGGAATTTTTTCAAACTAAATTTTTTGGAAATATAATGGGTATTCTAGTTATACCTGCTCATTTGTCTAGCCTTCTATCAAGAAGGACTATACTGACCTCATGATGTGCTCAAAATGGATTGTGTGCAAGGATTCCCCTCTCAATTTCTGAACTACTCCCTGGTTGTCTAAACATACTTGTGATGACTTTTCTATACCTCCAATTCTAAAGGAGACATACATTTGTGATTTTCAAGGAAATTCAACCATTATCTTCATTCTTACAAAACATGTTGGCATGGAAATCATAAGATATTGTTATATTGATCATGACACACTGGTTTGGATTCCAAATCTAAATTGCATGTTTACTACAAGGGACTGATATAGATCACTATGTGGTGCTTCATCGGAGCCTCTATCTTGGGTCACAGACATATCCACATCCTTCAAACCCCCAGCTTCCTCACTATTAATCTAGAAAATCTGGCGAAGGCGGCTTCCATTTCAGGTCATGCTACAACGGACTGGAATCAACCTAGCCCCAGTCCGCATGTTTTTCCTACAGGCCGATGAAACCTCTAATCATATTTTTGTCTCATGCAACTTTTCTTCCAGGTTATGGACCTATGTGCAGGGGATTTTCCACTTCTATCTTCCCTCCCAACTGATTGAGGGGTTGATGCAAGCCACCTGCAAGACTAACTATAGTCAGAAGTTTCATTCCCTCCTCCTTGCAGTTTTGGCTAGTTTGATGGCCTTTATATGGAAGGAAAGAAATGCCTTAATTTTTAACAGATCTACCCATTCTTTTCATGATGGTGTAATGGGGATACATTGTTCAATCTGATATGCTTGTAACATCCAAACTGGAACTATGAAAAATGATGTTTATGACCTTGTCTTATTGAGGCCCCTTGGTGTCATTGGCAGGGCGAAGTAACCTTTGATGATGAAACATGTTCGATGGATTCCACCCATCTCTCGATGGTTGAAGGTGAATGTTGATGGGGCGGATTCTGGTGTACCAGGTCCTTCCGGATGTTGTTGTGTCTTCCACAGTAAAAGGGAGTTCATTAAACTATGATTCTTCCACTTTATTGGAAATTCATTTTCAATTGAGGCGGAGCTTTATGATATTATAAAGGTGATAAGGTATGTCATACATTATGGCTAGCATGACTTATGGCTTGAGTCAGACTCGCCTGTTGCAGTCCAAATCCTTAAAGATCAGTCAAGGAATGTGCCATAGAGGATGTTACCAGCTTGGGTGGAATTCCTCAGACTTGCAGACTCACTCTCTCCTGAAGTTCTACATTTTCATCATGAGGCCAATCAAGTGGCAGATGCTCTCTCTAAGAGAGAAATTGTGGATGTGAGCTATAGTTGGTCCTTTTTTTTACCGGACTATTATAATATCCTTGTTTAGGCCGATCATCATGGTGAGGTTTATACTCATCTTTGTAGAACGAATCTATGATGATGCTCTATGTACTTTATCTTTTTTTAAATATATTTTATTAGGAGCAGACTCACCTGTCTCCCAATCTTCTTGGTATTATTATTGTTATTATTTATTTATTTATTCATCCTTGTCCAGCTGATATTAGGTTAAGGATAATTGTTACCTCCATCATTATAGGCACCTCGAATTCATAATCCATTCATATGTCATTTTATATAGGGGAATTTCATTTCATTAATTCCTTGATATTCACATGACTATTGAGTGATCCTTATTTGTATATTGGTCTTCTACTACTCTTGGGATTTTATTGAGTTATTTTCAATTTCAATTCATGATTTTTATGGGTCATCATGGGTTGAAATGGGAAATTTATTGAGTGAAGACTTTAATTTTTATTTAAATGGGTGTTGATCTCAGTGATTAGAAGTATGGTCCCTAATTCACTTTGTTAGAAAAATAATTTTAAATTAATCTTGATATATGTAACTAAATAAATGTTAATTTTAAACAAAAAATTGACATATAAAATGATATGATTTCTAGTAAATGATGAGATAAGAAATAATTAACCCTTTATCTACTGAACCCAAGTAATTCAAGCAAGATAACTTACCAAAATCTGGACTTCTATATGGGTATTTGGGGTAGTATACCATAGGTAGTGATCCCTTTCTGTGTGTTCATATTTTTGTAGTGTTTCGATATATCTTCATAAATAATGTTCTGAGGCATGTACGTGGAAATTGTACACCAATGCCACCAAGATTTCCTTATGTCATGTGCCAGGAGGGTGGTGATGACCTTTCTCTAATTGTGGTGGTTCCTAAGCTTCTAGTCTTATCTCCAGGAGTTCCACTTGAGGATCCGCCTTCAATACATGATTTGAGAACTAACTCTTAGATGTGTGATAGTTTTTTATAACTAATTTATTCCATGAAATATGTTCTAAAACCTTCATGTATGATAGTGGATCTAACCCATGAGTTCTAGTAGCATCATCCATCAACTTTATAAGAGGATATCAGTCCACAGCCAACTAATTCATGGTTGGAGGACACCTTATCTATCTTTAAGAATATGGATATGACTCCATAGAGGCGGGTCAATCTTTATGCATACATGTTTCATGACAAGGCCATGAACTTGGGGGTGTAGTTACCCAAGATGGTTTCTCTTATGGCATAGTATAGGCCAATTTCCAGACTACCTTCTACGATCAATTCATTACTCTAATGCTAAGAGTTGACAAAGTTAGATATTTAATGATCCTTGAGTAGGTTTCTATGTCATTCATGTAGTATTAAGAACATTTTATAGAGTTATAATTCTTTTCATTACATCTAGTTGGTGATGATCATTCATGGGCTAGACAATTTGAGGATGGGATCATGTATGCCATCTATACTTAGTTGAATTTCATTCACCTGCCTACTTTCTCTATTCAATTGGGATCTTATCACTAAGTATAACCTGAGGGATGGTGATCGTACTAGGCATAGAGTATCAATGTTGTAGTAGGCCAGTAATTCTTTTGGTAGTAGAAAATGTCCCCTCATGGTTTTTCATCAGGGAAGGGGAAGCTAGAGTACTTGTACTAGTAGTTCTATGTCGTTTCACCAGTGTGGACGACATTGGAAACTGAAGACATAGTGTGAAAGGTACCCTCTAGAGTGTCATTATTATGGCTATAAAGTGAATCATCGGAGCTTCTATCAGACCATTACATCATCTTATAGTTGAAGAGGTTCCACAGTAGCTCCACCTTTAGGGGAAGGATCTTTTATACCACATCAGGTGGGGAGTTGGAGTAGCACCCGTATAACTATTCAAGGAGGAGTTCATGGTCATGGTATCCACACTCCAAATCATTAGAACCAGCAGAGTGGAAACAATTAGGGTAGTCTAAATGCGGCATAGGGCCTTGGATTATGTCAGTTACAGGATTTACAGTTGATACCCAAGGACCAGATAACAAGATCGTCTATAGTTTGAGGTACTACTAAAGTATCCTACACTATAATATCTTCTTTATCTTATATAGGTTCTTCGCACTCCATATATTTATCTATCATGGAAAGTATTAGGATGGAGATTCAATATTACTATTGGGTAATTACCCTAGATACAATATTGGGAGTCTGGTCCGAGGGAATATGCCAATATGGACCGCCACATCAAGGTAGGAAATTGACCTTTCTTATGGGACCTATTTATTCTAAATATGAATGTCTTTAATGTTATCCTAATGATAGATTAGTTGGTTCTATTTCATTCCTTTGTAGACTACTATCATCGAAGGGTATTATTTACATCACCAGAGGGTAGCCGTTATCTAAAAAAGGGTGAGTGGAATTTCCAGATTGGTAGTGATGAACCAAAGCATCCTAGGATAGGTGTAGTGACCACAAAGATTGCTAATATTTTCATGAAGGATCAAGGTTTACAGATGGTTGAATTTATTTTGACATTAGATCCTTTCATGGATGTATTTCCTGAGGATCATTCTGTATTACCTCTTAAGAGGGAGGTGGAGTTTACAATTTAGGTCATTGTAGGATTATCTATTGTGTTTATTCCTCCATATAGAATGAAACATACTAAGCTCCAAGAGCTCAAGTGGTAGTTGGACTACTTTGATAACAAATGTTATATATTTCCCAATACTTTCTCTTGTGGTTCTCCTATTCTTTTAACCAAGAAGGTTAATGAGACCCTTTTTCTATGCATGGATTACATAAGGTTGAACTAGCTTACTATCAAAAACCTTTATCCACTGCCGCAAATATATGATCTCTCGGACCTTCTCTAATGATCTAGGGTTTTTTCTACGATCGACCTTAGATCAGGCTATCATCATGTGAGAGTTTGACCATCAAATATACCACATACATCTTTATATACTAGGTATGGTCTATAAGAGTACCTTTTTATGTTGATTAGTATTAAAAACACACCTTACATTTTCTGGGATTTGATTAATATGGCGTTCCATCCCTATATGGAATCTTTTGTCATAGTATTTTTGGATTCCATTTGGTGTACTCTCACACTCATAACAACCATTATAAGAACCTTGAGATCATTTTCAGAACACTATGAGATCATAAAATTTGTACCGATCTTGCTAATTTCTACCTATGGGTCTAGAAATGTAACATCCCAAGTAAATAATTAATAATAGATATTCTTATCTATGTCTATTTATGAATTAGATAGTGTTTTATAGGCTTAAAATGAGAATAAATCCAATCTTAAGCATAGAATTCTCTAATATTTTTAAAAGATTATTTTACCGCCTTTTGATGGAGAAACATTTTTAAATATATCTTTTGACAATTTTATAATTTCTATTTGTCAAAATAAACGTATTCTTTATGACTGGGACATTGAAATTTACTTTGGATAAATTTTTGGTATCTTTTTGACAATGTTCATTTTTTAATGAATAGTGAAAAATACTGCATTTTACATCAAAACTGCTTTTTCATCTAATTTAATTATATGGCTAGATTATATTTTTAATTGGTTTTAAATTTTAATTAGATTTTATTTTTAACATTTAATCCAATGGTGGTCATTGGTATTAATTTCACTTTGGAATTGGGCATAACCAAATGCCAAACGTTTCATAGATATTGTTTCAAAAAAACCCTCTATTTGTTTTGACAACGGGAATTATTTTTAAATTAATTATTTCAATTTCTATGTTTGTAATTTGGTAAAATGGATTCCATATTTGGAATCATAATTAAAAATTATGTAATTAAGACTCTTTTGTTTTTGGACTTTGTGAATAGTAATGACGGTAATTATCGTTAATTATCTTGATTAATTAGTAATCGGGTAGTTAAGGATAATAAAATAATATCATAATAATAAAAAAATGGCACCAACATGTGTCCTAATACTACTTTTTGTGTCATGGACGACCATGGGATGCCTTTTTCTAAACTTGGGGACCCCATGGAATCACTTTTGTGTTATAATGACTTTTTATCTTTTTATTTTTTAAAGAAAGTAAATATAACAAAGAATGTATCACCTGAGTAAAACATTTTTAATTTTATCTACATAAATTATCTGTTGAACTATAAATATTAATTATAAAGATAAAAATATTTCCTACATCATAGTATTTTTTTATAATTTTTAGTCATTAAATAAATTAAATTATATTTGACACCATGATGATGTAGCGATTACCTCATTATTTAACAATTTAAATAAAATGAAAAGATAATGTAAAATATAAGACCTAAACTTGTCAAAAACCTATTGTATCGGTGTATTTTGAACTCGTATCACCTTATCCTCTAAATAAATCAATGTGGGACCTTTAAAATTCGAGACTCATTTGAAAATAAAGTAACATTTTATACCTTTCCAAGAGTGTCCCTCCTCTCCTCTTATAAAAGGCCCCCATATCTACCTCCTTACCCAAACCTCTCAAGCCTTTGCCTTGGCCAATATCTGCTCATTTTGTCTCTCCACATCCCTCTACTCATCCTAGAAGCCTTCCCGTAGGCAGGAATCCCTTCAAGAAACCCTTTTGGTTCAAACCAAAGGGAGTTACCCGATTTTAAGGTAATGTCTTCACTTGTGTTCTTATGTTTTATTTTTCTTCTCCAAACCCCTAAACTCTTTTTATTTATTACTTTTGTAACAACACCAGTATCTTCAATATACTAGTATGTTGTTATAAGAAGGATTCGAGCTAAACTTACACACACCTACATCTAATGGTTAATGAACATACTGTTTTTGTGGATGGTGAATTTCTGCCTCACGAAACGATGATTGTTCAATATTCTTTTAACACCTCCAAAGGTGGACATTAAGATGTCACTATATTTATATATGATATATAATATGTTTATGTTTTACTTAAGCTTCTGTATTTTTCATTTATGGCATACCTTTATGGTTTCCATTATGGGTAAACGCGATATCTTCATTTTAGGAAGTGCGGACTACCACCCCCTCAAAGTGATTTGATTCATTAATACCATATTTGGTACGTATAAAGGATAGATTTAATGATATTATATATGATAACATACTGAAGTTATAATACAATTATGTATCATTATGTTTTAATTCCATTAAATATGAAATAGAAATGGAAGTAGCGTTCATGCGTACATACGGCTTACTGTCTCCATGAACGGTGCATTTAATTTCTTACCTCTAAATGTTATGTAATATTATAAATTCATGTATATACTGGATATATATGATATATATGATATCTACATCAGGAATATAATTCTTTATATAATGGATATTTTACCCCAAGAACAACTTGTAATTATAAAGAGTTTATTTTTGACACAAGTACTAATGATCGACAAAACGACCATTATTAACATAAATAATTACATAGTGTTCATAACATGGTAATAAGTGATATAAAAGGAATAAAGAAGTTGAAAAAGGTTCTTAATCAAGTATAAATTAACTCAAGTTTATTATTCATGAGGTTAAAGAATGACCGAGTCAAGTCTGACCCGAGGTATGGGACTTCGTCTCAGTCTCCTTTCATTGAGGCATATTTTGTTTTATATACAACATTATTTTATACGGTGTATAAACCCCTTTGACTTTTACATCTATTCAAAAGGAATATTTTTTATACGAACTGTTTTACTAAACGACAAAAGGAATGTTCTTTTTTGTCGTACGTATGTGGCGACAACGACTTCTCCGCCGTCGTGACCATTATTTGAGATTCTGCTTCCCCTACAAGCCATAATTTTTTTTAAAATGAAAAATAAATACCATGTTTCACATTTCTTTTATTTTGGTATTGAAAATGGTTTTCATAATTTTTTATTATATCAATGTGTTGTATTGATATCCTGTGATTGAAATGTGGAAAAGTTATGTTTCCTTTATGCATGTTTTATGTGATATGATTATGTTATGGTTATTGGGAATTGTTATCAAGACGGGTGGTTCCGTGATAAACTAAGGGCGGGTGAGCCCGATATAGCTCTCCAATGCATTGGGTAATGCAAAGGGGTTAAACGTTAAGGTTTCTCCGAAGAGATTTACGGAATATACTATGATGGGTATTCCAAACGTAACCATGGGGGTTACTTTGTACGTAAGAATGTTATGAATGCCTCAATTTACCTTTATGTCTTATGATTTCTATGATTTATTCATGATTTGATGAGGTATGTTAAAATGCTTATGTTTATGAGTGAAGTATGATTTTATACATGGGCTAATGTTTTCATTTCGTGTTTTCATATCCCTTACTGAGATTTTTATGGTCATCCCATGTTTTTGAAATGTTTTTCACAGGTCAAGGGAAAGGTACATGATGTGATGATAGTGTCAAGGAAGTGTCAAGAAAGAATCCATGTTTTATTTTAAATATGTTTCTGTTGATGGGAAAAATGAGTGCTATCTTTTATGTAACCACTTTGTTTAAATGTGGAATCTAATTCATGATTTATGATCTAATTCTCTAAAACTCTAAACCTGAAAAGATCATCAATTTGTATTCTTGAAATATATCAAGATTAAGTAATGTTTAAGGATGGGGCCTTATAGTTGGTATCAAAGGTCGGTTTATATAACTTTAGGAGTTAGAATTCTATTAAATTATTATCCAAAAATATTTTTTTTATGGTAAAATTGAAATGATATAGAAATTGAATATTACCATGTTGCTTCATCTAAGACATGTTTGTTCAGAATGATTTTCCACAGAGGAAACATGGAAGCAGTGCTAGGATGGCATACAGAAGGAAATGAACTTCTGAATCAGCATCCTGAGATGTTCGGAATTGGAATTGAACATTTTGTTGTAGTAATGACACAGTTGACTCAAGCGATAAATGGTGGTGGTATCCATGCATGAGATCAGCCAGATCTACCGCAGAGGAACTTGTCAGTGGTGGAACATTTCATGAGGCAACATCCCCCGTCATTCAGAGGATCATCTGACCCTATGCTAGCTGAATGGTGGATTAAAGCACTGGAGAAGATTTTCGATGTCATGGGGTGTTCAAGAAATCAAAAGTTTAGTCTTGCTATTTACTATTTGGAGGGTGAAGAAGATCAGTGGTGGTCGATGGTTAAAAATATCAGGGACGCTGATGAGATTGATTCTCTCGACTAGGATGAATTCAAAGGTATGTTTCTTGAGAAATATTTTCCTAAGGCTGTTCGACTTAGGATGGAAAAACAATTCTTGGAATTGAGGCAAGAGGAAGACTCAGTGGATGCTTATGAAGAAAGTTTAACTCGTTTGGCAAGGTATGCTCTAAATTTTATCCAAGAGCTTGATAGTAAAATCAATAATTTTTACTCAGGATTAAAGCCAAAATATTGAATGGATTTAGCTTCTCGCGAGTTCAAGAGTTATGAAAAGTTTGTTCGATGTGCTAAGAAGGTGGAAATGGAGTTTTCCGATGATCAAGTGTTCTATAACAACCAACAGAAGAAGAGACCGAGGTGGCAGGATAAAGGGAATAATTCTTTAAAAAGGTCTGATGGTAAGAAAACTAAGTTTCCAGTTTGTGATAAATGTGGTAAAAGGCATGTTGGGGAATGTCTTCTATATTTTGGAAAGTGCTACCGATGTGGTAGGATGGGACATAAGGCTCGTGATTGCACTGAAAAAGATCAAGGTGATGGTAAGACCAAATTTGATTTACAGTTAGTGAAATGTTTTAAGTGCAATGAGATGGGTCACTATGAGAATGAGTGTCCGACAATGAGCTCGAGTGATGGGAAGAAGTAAGAATACAAGCAGAAAGAGGTGGTGAAATCCTTTGTAACTACTTCAGCAGATGTTGGGCCATCAAATGAAGTGGTATCAGGTACTTTGTTTGTTTTTTCAGATTATGCCAATGTGTTGTTTGATTTAGGATCTACACATTCTTTCATCTCTGAAAACTTTTCTAGTAAAATGGTAATACAATCTCAAGAAATGACTCCTAAACTTGTGGTAAAAACACCTGGGGGAAATTTTGAGGAAAAGAGAATTTATAAGAATATTCCTATCATTATTCGTGGAAAGAAACTACTCGCAAACCTTATTGTTTTACCTCTAGTAGAGTTTGATATTATCCTGGGTATGGATTTCCTCTCTATTTACCATGCTAAGACTGGATGTAGAGATAAAGAAGTTTCTTTTCAGAAATACTTTCAGTTTCTGTACAAGAATTAACCCTTACTATTGATAACATATAAAGAGGCTAAAAAACTTGTAAAAGATAGAAATGAATGTTACCTTGCACATATTTTTGAAAACAAAGGAACTGTTCAGATTAATGATGTGCCAGTGGTAAATGAGTATCCTGATGTTTTTCCTGATGAGTTGCCTAGAATAATACATGATCGGGAAGTTGAATTTACTATTGACTTAGTTCTTGATGCTAATCCAATTTCAAAACCCCCTTATCGAATAGCTCAAATTGAAATTTTAGAGTTGAAGGAGCAATTGCAAGATTTATTAGTAAAAGGTTTCATTCAACCTAGAACATCACCATGGGGTGCTCCAGTTTTATTTGTTAAAAAGAAAGATGGATCTATGAGACTATGCATTGATTATAGAGCCTTGAATAACATCACTGTTAAGAACAAATATCATTTGCCTCATATCGATGATTTGTTTGATCAGCTCTAGGGAGCTCAGTATTTTTCAAAGATTGACCTGAGATCGGGGTACCATCAGTTGATGGTAAACGAAGTAGATATTCCGAAGACCGCTTTTGGTACAAGATATGGCCATTATGAATTTGTATTTATGCCTTTTGGGCTAACCAATGCACCTTTTGTATTCATGGACCTTATGAATAGAATTTTCCATGAGTTCTTGGATAAGTTTGTGGTGGTTTTCATTGATGATATTTTGGTGTTTTCTAAAAGTAAAGAGGAGCATGAAAGTAATTTAAGGGTCATTTTTCAAACCTTAAAAGAAAAGAAATTGTATGGAAAATTCAGCAAGTGTGAGTTTTGGTTGCAACAAATTTCTTTCGTTGGTCACGTTGTTTCTAAAAATGGGATAACTTTTGATCTTGAAAAAACAAAGGTTGTTGAAGAATGGACAAAACCCACAAATGTAACTGAGATTCGTAGCTTCCTTGGTTTGACAGGCTATTACCAAAGGTTTGTTAGAAATTTCTCCCAGTTATCTAGTCCAACGACTAAGCTAACTCGGAAGGGTGTTATGTTTATCTGGACAAAAGAATGTGATGATTATTTTCAGGAACTGAAAAGAAGATTGGTGAATGCTCCAGTTTTGGCACTACCTTCCAGGAATGGGGAGTTTTTTATCTACAATGATTCTTCATTGAAAGGACTTGGTTGCGTCCTAATGCAGAATGATCAGGTAATTTCTTATGCTTCACGTCAGTTGAAAACTCATGAGGTAAATTACCATACATGCGATTTGGAATTAGCTGTTGTTGTTTTTTCTTTAAAAATTTGGAGGCATCATTTGTATGGAGTAAAGTGTGAAATATATACCGATCACAAAAGTTTAAAGTATATATTCACTTAGAAATAATTTAACATGAGACAGAGGAGATGGCTAGAATTAATCAAGGATTATGATTGTACAAATCATTACCATCCGGGAAAAGCAAATAAAGTGGCTGATGCGTTGTGTCGAAAAAGTAATGCTTCATTAACAATGTTGTGTTTGAAATGTGATCCATTGGTTAAGGATTTGATGAGATTTGGCATATAATTTGTTGGTGCATGATGTTCTTCTGTTTTGTTTCAGGTATCAGTGAAATCTTCTCTATCAGACAGAATTAAGCAATCCCATAAACAAGACAGTGAGTTGCAGAAAAGCGTAGAGCTGGTTCAGAAAGGTAAGTTTCATGAATACAACATTGATAATGATTGTGTTTTGAGATTTTAGAAGAGATTTTGTGTACTGTGTGATTCACAGTTTAATAGAGAGTTGTTATGTGAAGCTCATAGTTCTCCGTTTTCAGTTCATCCAGGCAGTACTAAGATGTATAGATATCTTCGGGAGTATTACTGGTGGGACGGAATGAAAAGAGATATTGTTGATTTTACTATGAAGTGTTTGACTTGTAAATAGGTTAAAGCAGAGTGGAAGTTACCTAAAGGGATGCTTCAGCCTTTACCAGTGCCAGAGTGGAAATGGGAAAATATATCCATGGACTTCATTGTGGGATTGTCGAAGACACCTCGAGGTAATAATGCAATCTGGGTTATTGTTGATCGCTTGATTAAATCTGCTCATTTCCTTGCTATACGAGATACTTTTTTCATAGATCAACTTTCCTGTTTGTATATTAAATAGATAGTCAGGTTACATGGATTTCCTCTCTCCATTGTATCTGATCGTGATCCCAGGTTTACTTCTAACTTTTGGAAATACCTTCAAAAGTCATTGGGTTCTGAATTAAATTTTAGTACAGCTTTTCATCCTCAATCAGATGGGTGGTCAGAACGAACGACTCAGACTTTGGAAGATATTCTACGTGCTTGTTTGATGGATTATCAGGGATTTTGGGACCAACAACTTACTTTGGTTGAGTTTTATTATAATAACAGTTTTCATTCTAGTATACATATGGCACCATTTGAGGTATTATATGGTAAGTAATGTTGAACTCCAGCTTTCTGGGATGAAGTGGGTGAAAGGAAGTTGATGGGGCTGGAATTGGTAGAAGAGTTGGCAGAAAAAGTTCAGATGACACAGAGACACATGATAACAGCTCAAAGCAGGCAGAAGAGTTATGCAGACAACAGGAGGAAGGATCTCTCTTTTGAGGTAGGTGATCATGTTTTTCTCAAAGTATCACCATGGAAAAGTGTGATGCGATTTGGTAAGAAAGGAAAGTTGGGTCAAAGGATCATTGGACCATATGAAATTCTGGAGAGATTTGGATCAGTTGCATACCGAGTGGCTTTACCTCTGAGTTTATCTCAGGTACACAATTTTTTTCATGTTTCAATGTTAAGGAAGTATATGCCAGATCCATCTCATGTTTTGAGCCCATAGTTAGTTCAGCAGGAAGAGTATCTATCTTATGAGGAACAAAATATCTAGATTCCTGAACACAGAGAGAAAGTGTTGCGGAATAAGGTGATTCATCAAATAAAGGTTTCATGGAAGAACCACATGAGTGGAGAGGCAACCTGGGAATCTGAAAATGCAATGATGGATAAATACCCCCACTTATTCGATAAGTAAGTAAATTGCAGGGATGAAATTTTCTAAAGGGGGGGAAGGATGTAACATCCCAAGTAAGTAATGAAAAATATATATTCTTATCTATGTCTATTTATGAATTAGATAGTGTTTTAGAGGCTTAAAATGAGAATAAATCCAATCTTAAGCATTGAATTCTCTAATATTTTTTAAAAGATTGTATTACCACCTTTTGATGGAGAACCATTTTTAAATATATATTTTGACACTTTTATAAGCTCTATTTGTAAAAATAAACTTATTATTTATGATTGTGACATTGAAATTTACTTTGGATAAATTTTTGGTATTTTTCTGACAATGTTTATTTTTTAATGAATTGTGAAAAATACTACAGTTTACATCAAAACTGCATTTTAATCTAATTTTATTATATGGATAGATTATCTTTTTAATTGGTTTTAAAGTGTAATTATAATATATTTATACCATTTTATCCAATGGTGGTCATTGGGATTAATTTCACTTTGGAATTGGGCATAAACAAATGCCAAACTTTTCATAGATATTGTTTCAAAAAAACCCTCTATTTGTTTTGACAACGGGAATTATTTTTAAATTAATTATTGCAATTTTTGTGTTTGGAATTTGGTAAAATGGATTCCATATTTGGAATTAGAAGGTCCAAATTATGTAATTAAGTCTTTTTTTTTTGACTTTGTGAATAGTAACGACGGTAATTATCATTAATTATCTTGATTAACTAGTAATCGGGTAGTTAAGGATAATAATATAATATCATAATAATAAAAAATGACACCAAAATGTGTACTAATACTACTTTTTGTGTCATGGCCGACCATGAGATACCTTGTTTCAAACTTGGGGACACCATGGAATCACTTTTGTGTGATAATGACTTTTTATCTTTTTATTTTTTAAAGAAAGTAAATATTACAAAGAATGTATCACCTGAGTAAAACATTTTTAATTTTTCCTACAGAAATTATCTCATGGAATATAGAAAGTCATTGGAAATCTAAAAGTATTTCCTACATCATAGTATTTTTTTTTATAATTTTTAGACATTAAATAAATTAAATTATATATGACACCGTGATGATGCAGCGATTACCTCGTTATTTTATGATTTAAATAAAATGAGAAGATAATGTAAAATCTAAGACCTACACTTTTCAAACACCTATTGGATTTGTGGATTTAGAAATATTATAACCTAATCCTCTAAATACATCAATTTTTGACCTTTAAAAGCCGAAACTCATTTGAAAATAAAGTATCATTTTATACCTTTCCAAGAGTGCCCATCATCTCCTCTTATAAAAGGACCTCACCTCTACCTCCTTAACCTCACCTCTCAAGCCTTTGACTTGGACAATATCTGCTCATTTTGTCTCTCCACATCTCTATTCTAATTCTAGAAACCTTGCCTTAGGCAGGAATCTCTTCAAGAAACCCTTTTGGTTCAAACCAAAGAGAGTTACTCGTTTTTAAGGTAATGTCTTCACATGTGTTATTTTGTTTTATTTTGCTTCTCCGACCCCCTAAACTCTTTTTATTCATTTATTTTGTAACAACACCAGTATATTAAATATACTAGAATTTTTTTATAAGAAGTATTCGAGCTACACTTAAACACACCTACATCTAATGGTTAAAGAACATATTATTTCTCTGGATGGTGAATTTCTGCCTCACGAAACGATGATTGTTGAATATTATTTTAACACCTTCAAATGTGGCGATTAAGATGTCACTATATTTATATATGATATATAATATTTTTATGTTTTACTTAATATTCTTTATTTTTTATTTATGGAATACCATTATGGTTTCCATTATGGGTAAATGCGATATCTTCATTTTAGGAAGTGCGGACTACCGGCCCCTCAAAGTGATTTGATTTGTTAATACCATATGTGGTAAGTATAAAGGATAGATTTAATGATATTATATATGATACCATACTGAATTTATAATACAATTATGTATCATTATGTTTTAATTCCATTAAATATGAAATAGAAATGGAAGTAGTGTTCATGCGTACGTAATGCTTACCGTCTCCATGAACAGTGCATTTCATTTATTACCTCTAAATGTTATGTAATATTATAAATGCATGTATATAATGTATATATATGATATATATGATATCTACATCATGAATATAATTCTGGATATAATGGATATTTAACCCCCTGAACAACATGTAATTATAAAGAGTTTATTTTTGACTCAAGTACCAATGATCGACAAAATGACCATTATTAACATAAATAATTACATAGTGTTCATAACATTTTATTTCTGATATAAAAGAAATAATGAACTTGAAAAATGTTCTTAAGAAAGTATAAATTAACTCAAGTTTATTATTCGGGAGGTTAAATAACTATCGAGTCAAGTCGGACCCGAGGTATGGGACATCGTCTCAATCTCCTTTCATTGAGGCATATTTTGTTTTATACACAAATTCCTTTTATACGGTGTATAAACCCCTTTGAATTTTACGTCTATTCAAAAGGAATCTTTTTTATACGAAGCGTTTTACTAAACGACAAAAGGAATGTTTTTTTGTCGTACGTATGCGGCGACAACGACTTCTCCGCCGTCGTGACCATTATTTGAGCTCTGGCTTCCTCTACAAGCCATAACATTTTTTTTAATGAAAAATAAATACCATGTTTTACTTTTATTTTATTTTGGTATTGAAAATGGTTTTCATAATGTTTTCATTATATCAATGTGTTGTATTGATATCTTGTGATTGAAATGTGGAAAATTTATGTTTCCTTTATGCATGTTTTATGTGATACGATTATGTTATGGTTCATGGGAATTTTTATGAAGACAGGTGGTTCTGTGATAAACTAAGGGTGGGTGTTCCCGATATAGCTCTCCAATGCATTAGGTAACGCGGAGGGGTTAAACGTTAAGGTTTCTCCGAAGAGATTTAGGGAATATACTATGATGGGTATTCCAAACATAACCACGAGGGTTACTCCCTACGTATGAATGTTATGAATGCCTCAAGTTACCTTT
Organism: Viscum album; assembly: GCA_963277665.1. NCBI lineage: Eukaryota > Viridiplantae > Streptophyta > Magnoliopsida > Santalales > Viscaceae > Viscum > Viscum album. The sequence continues at coordinate 1,648,600,093 of OY728163.1, forward strand.
ATGTCTTATGATTTATATGATTTATTCATGATTTTACGAGGTTTGTTTAAATGCTTATGTTTTAATGAGTAAATTATGATTTTATACATGGACTAATGTTTTCATTTCGTGCTTTTATATCCCTTACTGAGCTTTTTATGCTCATCCCATGTTTTTGAAATGTTTTTCATAGGTCAAGAAAAAGGTACATGATGTGATGATGGTGTCAAGTATGTTTCAAGATAGAATCCATGTTTTATTTTAAATATGTTTCCGTTGATGGGAAAAATTAGTACTATCTTTTATGTAACCACTTTTTTTAAATATAGAATGTAATGCATGATTTATGATCTAATTCTCTAAAATTCTAAACCTGAAAAGATCCTCAATGTGTATTCTTGACATATCTCAAGATTAAGTAATGTTTAAGGCTAGGGACTTATAAAAAATATCACTTCTTTGGTCATATTATCTCAGAATCAGGAGTTTATATTGACATAGACAATGTTAGTGTCACTGTTTCCTAGGAGAATCCGAACAACATGATTGATATATGGAGTTTAATAGTGATAGATGGATATTATAGGCATTTCATACATGACTTTTCATTCCTCACTACACATCTTCATGGTCTTTCAAATAAGGTTTTCAAGTTCTTGTGGTCAGAAGAGTGTGATAAATCCTTTTAGAAGCAGAAAGAGAGGACTGTCTTGGAACCAATTCTGATTCATCCAAAGCCTTTTAGATCTTATATTGTGTTCTATGATGCATCAGGAATTGTGCTAGGAGTAGTAATTATGTAGGAAAACACATTCAATTATTATAGATCTTGGAAGTTGAGTCCTAATGTTGGATATTACCAGATGCATGACCATGATCTTACATCAGCAGTACATGATTTACATTACTAGATTCACTATCTAATGGGTGAGCACTTTGTAGTTTATACAGACTATAAGAGACTCATTTATATCTTTACACAATGTGAAATGAATTTATGATAATTAATATGGTTAAAATAACTTTAATACTTTGGTTTTTAGCATGCCTATATGTCTGGAAAAGACAATGCAGTAGTTGATGCACTATGTCACAAAACTCAGGAACAAGCTATGTGTGATGACAGTGAAGAATGGAAATTGATGGACCACTTTTTTGATTTATATATATATTTTCATGATATTCACAAGTAGTCATATCTTTCATCAATAATAGTTATGTGATCCTTCAATGAGATGGATAAGAGGATGAAATTTTTTGATCTTATAGGCTTGGTCATCAGTGAAGGTATTGTAGGAGATGACCCACCTCCAAATTGTTCTATAGACATTGACAAAAACCACAGAATACATGGACATTCCTGGTTTATTTTAGATATGAGAGAGGATTTTATGTGAGTGTCTCATGCTTTATAGTGGGTTGTTCATCCAGGAAACTCCAAGATGTATTGAGATATGTGATTCCATTATTGGTGGCATGGGATGAAACTTGATGTAGAAATATTTATTACAATGTGTTCCTTTTATCATAAAGTGATTTTAGAAACCTAGATACCTACAGGATCATTATAGCTACTTACAATCTTGAAATGGAAACGGGAGGACATTTCCATGAAGTTTGTAGTCAGTTTTCCTAGGTCACATAGAGGTAGAAATACAGTATGGGTAGTCTTGATAGAATGATGAAGGTATCACACTTCCTTCCCATCTGGGAGACTTTCTCAATTGATGAGATTGGAATATTTTATGTCTCTGAGATCATCCAACTAACCGAGGTCCATCACACTATCATTTTTTATAGGGATGATTGTTTAAAATCATGGATCTGGAAGGGGTTATAGAAATATATGGGTCCATAGGTATATCTGATCATATCCTTTCACCCTCAAACCAATGGATAGTCATAACAGAGGATATAGGTGTTGTAGGACAAGCTTAGGACATGTGTCTTTGATTTTTGTGGTTCTTGGGAAAAGCATATCCCTCTCCTCAAGTTCTCCTACTATAATAGATTTTCAGTTATAATTCAGATAACACCCTTTGAGGCATTGTATAATAGGTTGTTTCATTTAACCCTAAGATGGCTAGAGGAAGGAGAGGAAGCCCTACTAGATCCTTATCACGTGCCAGAGACTTTAATGTAGGTTCAAATGATCAGGAATAAAATTTCTACTACTAATTCTAAGAATAAATATTTTGTTGATCACCACTGATTACCTATGGAGTTTGGGGTTGGGGATCATGTTTTCATATGGGTATTGACCAGGATTGGGAATATATAGACACAAATGTATGGGAAGTTGTTTCTCATTATTTAGGGTTTCTTGAGATTCTTAAGAGAGTCAGTTTGGTGGCCTATTAGTTGATATTACCTTATAGGTACCATTCCATGCATGGTGTCTTTCACTTTTCACAACTTCAATGATACCTTTCCAACACATCTCATACTTTTTATCCTAATTAAGTTGAGTTAGATGTTGTTTATACCTTTGATGAGTATCTTATATTTATCATTGATCAGATCACTAAGTCTCTCCTATCCCGGTTTACCCCTCTAGTATGGGTGATATGGAAGCATAACCATGTACATGATGAGACTTGGGAGTTGGCGGCTGATGTACTTGCCCAGTGGCTAGAGTTATTCTTAGAAAATGTTTCACCACCCATGGAAGGTGAACTTGGGGATGAGTTCCTATAAGGAGGGGGGAGACTGTAAGAACTCGATTTTACACTCAGGTATGGATCCTTTTAATTTTTTTTAGTAATCTATTTTAGACCTAATATAGATGCCTAATGATTTCAAAAAGGTCTCAGGAGTGTTCAAGGATTGTTCGGAGCATGGAACCCAATTTTTGGGAGATATTGGCCTATCACTCAGTTAATGGAAAACGTGTAGTGAATGCCTCATGGTTAGTTATATCCATGAGAGGATGGATAGTGGGATGGAGGAGCTCGTGGATGGAACTCCATCCCTAAACCATGAGTCAGATGTCTTATATACTCCATCGTCTTCTCGTATTGTTTCGTCTACCATAAACGCATCTCTGTCTATTATTGTTGATTCAATCGACAGAGCTCTTCCTACTCCCTATACATGGCCTCTATAAGCTCACCCTAAGCTTGCAGCTGCTCCTCATACTATGCAGCAAATGATGAAGACTCTCCATGAGCTCCTATAGAGGTGCACGACCACGTCATAGTGTTACCATAATAACTCCCATGCATTAATCGAGAGTCAATACCAACAACTCATCCTTTCTCAAAGGATTACAGAGTCATCTTCATCTAGGCTGCATCATCATATCTGGCTACACTGGAGGTTCGATCCTCGATCTCGACTCGACTCTCAGCATGTGTCTGAGACATCATAACCTCATATAAATCCTTGAATTTCAATTTAAAATTTAAATCGTTAAGCCAATTTTGGCAGATAATTTTATAACCCAAAAAAATTATAGTGACTATAATATGATGTTTGAGATCACCTATAATCTCTTCAATGATAGGATCATTGTACATCCTCATATAAACATTGAACTCTATAATATTTAGTTTTTCAACTTCCCATATAATTATAAAATAAATAACATAAATTTAAAGTTATATAAATTTTTCAAAAAAAGTTACTTTTCATATGTTGTTTATGCATACTAAATGTACGACTACCAGTTCAATGTGTCACCTCTTTTCTCCCCTGGCTCTTTCAACCTAATGATGATCTCCTCTGAAAACATGCTCCCATCCAATATAAACATAATCCATATCAGGCCTGATATGAGATATAATATGGTCGGTTGGTGTAGCAAGACTAATCATAATCCATGAGTCCCACTTTCTGCATTTTTTCCCTCCTCAGATTGTGCAAAAACAGATGGATACACTCAAACATACATATCTCCCATGACTTTTAGATAAATTATTTGATTCTATCATCAATGGGATACCATAAAAACTATAAATAATTAACAATATCAAGTTATTAATAAAATAAATTTCAAAATAATAGTTATTTATTTTCTTGACATCCAATAATTAAACATGTGGTGTTGAACATAAATGGGAATCTAATACCATGTAACCCATTTTACAGAAAAATAACTCTCTAATATAGAACTTCCCTATCCAATATCTAAATGCGAAAATATATGAAAAAATAGAACAAATAATCAAAAAATTACTATATAAATAAATTAATGAATATTAATGAAAACTAACTAAAATACACAACTGAACATACCTCTGCATGTGTGGATCAAACTAAATAATTGAACGTCACTCGGAGATAGGGTCAGGAATCGTCAATCTCACAAGACCGCTACCCCTCTGAGTCATTGTCGAACTACCAGTAGTGTGGTGGTCAGATAATGTACCATCAGGCTTGTCGTCAAGTAGTATAATATCATTCAACTTATGAAACATATCTGATAAACATTCACTGACCATCTGAAACATGAAATTATTTTTATTATCAAATAATTTAAAATAAATAATATATATAAAAATATATAATTTTGGATTATAATTATTATTTTATTATGACAATCTCCATCATCTTCTTCCTATATGAAGGTGTCAATATCTTAAAATTCCTCCTCTATATAATCAATTTCGATGGGAGTTTCATCTAAATCATCTCTTTCTATTTCAAATCCACTTATTACATCAAACACATCATCACCTACATTAACCCATAATTTTTGGGTTTCATCATCTATATTTCTTTCTCTTCATTGAAAAATGTTTTTGAAGTTATCTTTTGAAAAATTTCAATTCCTTGCACTTCTGCAGAACCACATTTTCTTTGGATAAATTTATTTTCACATGATTGTATTTTTATCATGCTCCACCAATAATTTAACTCTCTTTATGCACCAAAAAAATTTTCATAATAAATATTTTGTGTTTCAAGAGCCAATAAAAAATTTTCATTTACTGTAAGAAGCATTTTATATTCAATATCAATGATTCTAGAATGGAGGTAAACATGAAATCCTCTATCAGTATACATCCAATGTCATTTAAACATCATTATGTAATTATCCCCTAGATAAAATTGTTCAATTTTTTCTTCCAGCATGTCGTGAAATTTTACATCACTTTCTCTATGACAAGATCCTCTAAAAAACACAATTATTCACTGTTTTTTTGGATTTTTCATCTACAGGTGTATGATATTGAAATTTTTTTACCACAAATGAGTTAGAATATTTAACCACTTTGGATGGTAGGTAAACCAATACACATTATTGATTATCAATATTATCATTATGTTGAGATTTAACAATTTTGGATGGTGGGTTACCTAATTACTTAGAATTATTACTAAAAACTCTTAATTATTACTAAATGCATCTGATTATTACTAATCACAACTAATTATAAATAAGCATACCTAATTATCACTAATTGTTACTAATCAATACTATTTTTTACTAATTATTAATAATGTTAACTAATTTTTACTAATTTTTACTAATTTTTATTATCTTTTTTAATTTTTTACTAATTTCCACTAATTATTTCTATTTAAGACTAATTATATCTAATTATTCCCAATTTTAACTAATTATCAATAATTTTTACTAATTACCTCTAGTTACCACCAATTGTAACTAATTATTTTACTAATTACTAATTATTAATAGTTACCACTTATTTTTACTAATTATTACTAGTTTCTACTAATTATTGCTATTTATTACTATTTATTACTATTTATTACTAATTAGTACTCATTTTCACTAATTACTGCAAATGTTTAATAATTACCACTAATTATTACTAATTATTTAATTTTATTTCAAATTATTATTAATTATTTCTAATTATTACTAATTATTCCTATATATTACTAATTACTACTACTTAATACTAATTATATCTAATTTTTATTAATTATAATGAATTACCACTAATTTTTTTAATTGTATTAACATATTACAATTTTTCAATAATTTTTTAAAATGATTACTAATAATTACAATTACCATTTATTATGACTAACTACCACTAATTATTACAAATTACCACAAATTTGTAATAATTTCCACTGGGTTTTATTAACTATTAAGAATTATTACTAATTTTTTTTAATTACCACTAATTAGTACTAATTATTACTAATTACTACTAATTACCACTAATTATATTTACTCTTTACTAATTATTACTAATTATCAATAAATTTCATTAAATTATTATGTATTAACACTAATTTTTCTTACTTTTATTTGATTATAACAATGTTGTAATGATTTTTAAAATTTTATTAATAATTATTAGTAATTACCACTAATTATGTATAATTACCACCATTTATTTCTACTAATAAGTAATTATAACTAATTTACTCTTATTTTTATTAATTTTTACAAATTATTAATAATTTTTACTATTTATTACTAATTAAAAATAAATATTCTAATTAATTTTTTTTATTAATATATTTTTTTAATAATTTATATTAATTTATAATATATTATAACAATTCATATTTAATTTTTACTACGTTATTACTAATTACCATTAATTACTACAAATTACCTTTAATTATTGCTAATTACAACTAATTATTACTAATCACAACTAATTATTTCTAATTAAAACAAATTATTACAAATTAAAACTATTTAATTTTAATTAAAAACATTACTACAAATTAAAATTAAATAATTCTAAAAATAATTAATGAAAATTAAAAGGAATTATATATAATTACTTCTAATTAATAATAATTCTTGCTAATATTAAATAAAATAAATTAAATAAAAAATAAAAAATAAAAACAAATAAATTCCTTTAAACTGAATCTTTAAGCAGATGAAAAGATTGAATATTATTCCCCTATAATGTTTAAAACTGTGAAAAGTTTAAACTAAAAAATATGAGAGTAGAGAGGTTCAGATATGTTTTGAGAAGATGGGAATAAAAAAAATGGGGAGGAGTATATGTAGGTTAGATCACTTGCAATAGAAGTATTTGCGACGAGACATGTCACAAATAGTTCTTCGATTATTAATTGCAGCGATGGAAAAAAAAAGTTTTTGTGATAGGTCCCATCGCAAATACCTTGACCGACATGTTTTTTATGATGGAAGAAAATCTCAATGCAAATACTACCCTTCCGACACATTATTTATGTCGGGAGTAAACTGCTATCGTAAATACTCATCTCGTTCTTTGGATTCCAGATCACGCTAAAGGTATTTCTGACAGGAATAACTTCTCATCATAAATATGTTTTTTCTGTTGAATATTTGCGACAGGACACAATTCCCATCACAAATAATATATTTCGACGAACAATTTTCTACGGGTCCAACACCAGTCGCAAAATCCTGAAATTATTGTACTGTCTGCAGACGTGTTTTTCACAGTTGGTGCCCTGTTTCCCTAACCATATGGACTAACCATGCAGGCACCCCATCTCTATAGCAGGTTGTGTATGGTGTGTGCAAAGTTTGGAAATCCATGCGGCCAAACCATTTAAAGGAAAAATTTGTATGATTTTACCAAAATGACATTAATGATCTAATTAAACCTTTTCTACTCCTACCTTGCTCATTCTAGTGGAATACTGCCTTTTTCCTCCCTATTTTCATCTCTCAAGCCCACTTCACTAGCCTTTAACTCCAAGCGTTTCTTTTTCTGACTGGATTGATTGTCATTAGTCACGTTGGATGTATATTGGTATATCCTTGATTCGATTTTAGTCGTTCTTCATTTTTCTTTCTATCAACTATTCTATTCAGTTGTAGGGTCATACTCCCTATATTTAGGGTGTTTATCAGTTCTTTAGGTCTCATCCAATCTAGACCAAATGAAATACCGATACTACATGAGTAGAGTCATACAACTATGATGTAGGTGTTCTATAACTCACTCCTCAAGATTCTTCATTTTATAAATTGTCGTAATTGAGTGTGTGCTGATTTCATCATGTGTGGTCTATTAAATTTGGTTCTTTTCTTGTGTTCATCATTCTCATGTTCAAGAGATTATTTCCTAAATGCAATTAATTTCTCTGAAGGTTATAATCTCAACACCATCCATCCCTTGTAGGGTGTTTCCATATTTTGGATCTTATTTGTTGACATGTTCTTCTGAGCCACCATCCGGGTTGGTTTCGATTTGACCTTGAAAATGGTAATACTAAATTAATTAAATGACTATTGAATTTGTGAATTGATAAATGGATATTACCATGTTGATTCCCACTTGACACACCTAAGTCATGTGCTTCAATTTGATAAATCAATTTAAATAGGAAATGGAATGTATATAGTATATATATATAACATGGACTAATTGAATATAATAGAATGGTTTGGTTGCACATCCATAGCACCCCTTTCCATGTCAAATGGATGGTATCATATTGAACCATATGAAATTATTATGACTTATATGAAACTAATTAAATGGATGCTTGTCCATTGGCCTTGTCACACTAATGAAATACGAGGCTTGGAAAAAAATGAAATTATTAAATTGTATAACCATTACATGGATAAATTAAATAAATTATTCAATATTAAGGTGCCTGATTATATATGGACCTTGATATATCTATAATAGTGTTTATAATAGAGTTATCATTTGGATTCCTGAGGGAATTCCTTGATCACTCATGGATTCCATTCAGATTCAAGGTTGTCGGTTGCCATGGCTGAGACCCACCATTAAACCCGATCGACGTCTATCAGTGGATGCCTAATATGACACCATAGGATCCCTCCTTTACTATTAAATTATTCCTTTGATATACTCCTTGGATCCATCATGGCTTCTAAAGATATGAGGTTCCTACATTACATCCTTGGGCCTATCCATTTCTTATCCCATTTTACTTTGGATGTACTCCCTAGACTTGGTTAGATTCATTATTTTGGAATTCCATGGATGATGATCCTTGTATTACACTCTTACCCCTTATCCAAGCTGAATTTACTACTGAGTTTGCGAACCTTGAGGTTTATCTATACATTGGTTATTACCTTCTAACCTCTTCATTTTTATTATCGTCATGTATTCCTTGCTATGTCTTGGATCCTTCACTATTTCAATTATTTCAGGATGTCAGTGCTATTAATACATCATGTTCCCTATTTATATAAACTAGAAATATTAAATTAATGAACTGGTTATACATTTAGACACTAGCTGTGGGATGGAGCTGGTACATGGGAATATACATTACTATATGACTTTTATTTTATATATGCATGATTTTAATGTATTTCAATTTAAATTACATGGAAATGATGTTATAAATGTCATCGGTTGTGGTGTACTGTGATTATCTCACACCCTATATGGGTTTCTATTGAAACCTAAGAAGACTATATGTATGAAGGTGTTGATAAAGGGAAGTGTATCACTTTAGTCACTCGATTTATTGATTGCTTATGATAGATATGGTAGTATATGACTGATCATGGGATCAAGATTCATGGAATAGTTTTTAGTTTCTTTTTTCTTCATTTGTATTTCATGCGTGCTTGTTTCCTAGTATTGATGTTTTCTAGTTTTGTAGTGACATGACATGTATCATCATCATATTTTGTATATTTATATCAGCTGCATCTATTGTATTATTATTCCTTTCTTCTTCTATTGTTATATATGTTTACCTTTACAACATCTTCTATTTAAATTCTATTATCATATTTATCCATTATGCTACACTGGTAATGAGGTCATAGTCTCCCCATTGACACACCCTAGTCCCTCTCTGGTAGTTGTAAACCTATTGTGTTTGAGGAGATACGTTTTAGGCCATATGTCCCATCGGGCTCATGGAACCTCTGAGTGTCATCCATGTCTAGGACGTGACATATAATTCCTTTCATAACTTACAAATTATTAGGAAATTTTTTATTTTCAAAACAACGGGATTGAGAAACATAAAATTCATTATAAATAAAATCATTTAAAAACAAAATTTTAAAATTAATTTGAAATAACGTAAAAATTTGGAAAAAAATAAAAGATAATAAAATTATAATACATTCAATTATAGAAATGTTCATAAAAGATTCATCAAAATATATACCTTCATATTGAAGAAAAACATCGATCTATATTACCAGATTTATTCTTAAAAATTTTACTGCATTCAACCACTTTATTTCAAAAAACATTCAGTTGAAATAAAATTCGTATATCTAGGTGCATAAATTAATGGAGAAACATTATTTATATAAAATTTATTATGTTTTTATTGCATATAAATAATCCATTTAAAATTATTCAAAGCATAAAAAACATTATAAGGAACACAATCATAAATAAAAAAAATAATTGAATAAAAATTCAAATTATAATTTCTAGTTTAATTTCTAATATCATCATTACCAATAACATTTTTAACAATGTGAAATTTATAAACCTTCCAAGACATAGGAACAAAATTATAAGATATAAGACCCCCCTTAACAGTAACATCATCTTGAGGTTTTTCATTGCGAAAAAAATTCATGAAAATACTCTAAACTAGAATCATTTTTAAAATCAACATCAAAAAATATAACATGAATAGATTCTTCTACAACCGTATTTCATTTATTATAAACATGAAAAGAATTTTTTTTAAGATAATACAAAAACATTAATTCATTAATTTTAGAATCTAATTTATCCATATTATCCTTAGTATTTCAAATAAATACTTTAAACCTTATAAACTTTGAAATAACAAACATTAGGTTCTTTACCTTTAAATAGTTCATAAGTGGTTTTCTTTAAAAATGGTATAATTGGAACTATATTTAAAATATAATAAGATGTGTGAAAACTTTATTTCCATAAATATTAAGTAAATTATATCCATTTAATATAGTTCTATACAATTTAGTAATTAAACTATTTTTTGTCCTACAATACCTATTTTTATGGAGTTGTAGTAGAAACAAATTTAAAATAACCATTTTCTTTAAAAAAAAATTAAAGGTAAAAAATCTACCTCTATAATCACTTATAATAGAAATAGTTAAATATGATTTTTTTATTTTTCACACAAAAAGTAATAAATCTCCACATTGTTTCTTTATTATAAGACCTAAAATAAGTCTAAGTAAACATAATAATATCTTCAAAAATCACAAAAAAAATTATATTTCTTACTACCAAAACTAGAACAATGCATAAGAAAAATTTGATATTGTTGAATAAGTTCTAATAGTCTTGTAGTTATAACATTATTAAGAGACCCAAAGATAATATTATATTTTTTTCCTTTTAAATAACAATAACAAGTAAAATTATTACTAATTTTTAAAATTGGTAGTTGATGTACATGTCCTTTCATTGAAGATTATTGTATTTGTTAGAAGTTAACACATACAAGCCTCTAATTCAATAAGATATCACATATTTATATTGAATTAAGAAACTTGAAATTTTGGTTAGTTAATTATAAAAAATCAATAGAATATATATTCTATTTTCTATTAGCATAAAATAAAATATTTTCATTTTTTAAAAAAAAATTATATCTTAAAATTTAATTCTCATTCCAACTTCTTATAATTATGAAATACCAACAAATTTATATTTTAAAACATAAATATCTAAAAATTCATAGATTAAAAGAATATTATAAATACAAACTTCACCAAATCCCTTTACTATTCCGTTTGAGTTTTCACCTAATATCACATATCCTCCATCAGATTGATTATATGATAAAATTGTTGATGGATCTCCAATAATATGTTTGGGGTGTAGGATAGAAATATGATGTAGATTCTCAATATACAAGAGGGGTGAATTGTATAATTTAAAAATTCCTTCGGATCCTTTTTAGTTGGTTAAAACTTTTAATTGTTTAACAATGTTAAACAAGGTAAATTCACAAGACCTCTTAGTTCTACAAACTTGCTAGATTCCAGAAATGTGGTTCTAGAAATGAAACTTAAGAAAATTTTACAAGGAAAAATATTCTACCTTAAAGCATATAAAATCTTACTAATCAGATTATACAAGTACAAGAAAGTATAAGATCATTATACATCCCCTATTAATCAAAATGCAGCAGAAAAAAAACTTAAAACAATACAAGTAACAAGTATGAAATCTTATAACCCACAGAGTAGGGTATCCAACAACCTTGGATAAAGGTCCCTTGATTTATAATTTCAAGAAATTTTGTTTTACCCACACCAGTTTAATCCCTTGATAAGAATATCAGAGTTTGTCTTGCTATCCCTAAAATCCCTCGAACTTCAAGGTAGTTGGAACCTCTATCTTCTTTATCAAATAATTCCTCAAAATTTAAGGTAGTCGGCACCTCTTTCTTCCACTCCCAGTAAGCCCTCGATTGTACAGAGCAAAAATCAGATTCGCACAAAGCAATCTGATCAAGATGTTCAGTATGCACAAATCATGAGATTCTATCTCTCTAGAAATCACTTCAACATGTAATCTCTAGAGTTATAGAATAGTTTTTTTTTGATCATTCAAATAAGCTCTTATTTATAGGCATTTTTCTAACAATCGGCTCCCTCCTCCAATGGTCATATTTTCCATAAATCTCAGAGGGACCTGTACATGTGTCACTCAAACAATGGTTGGTTAGAAACAGAATGCACGACAATGTTTTATAACTATAACAAGGGTAAGTAAAATAATGTTTCTCAACCAAATTCATTTTTCAGATTCTATGGAAAAATAATGTTCGGATTCTAATTAGAAAACATTAAATGTCTATTTTACATGGATATTATGATTTTGTTTTCAACGGAATTAGGAATCCGAATTCTATAGACTTCAAAGTCTAAATTCTGAGGAATTGGGAGTCTGAATTCTCAGAAATTCAGAGTCTGAATTCTAAGGAATTCAGAGTTTGAATTCTATGGAATTCGGAGTCTGAATTATAAGGATTTCAGAGTCTAAATTCTAATGAATTTGGGACATAAATTATAAGAAATCCTGCTTCTGAATTCTATGTAATTCAGAGTTTTAATTATAAGGAATTTGGAGTATAAATTCTAAGGAATTCAGAGTCTAAATTATAAGGAATTTGGAGTTTGAATTATAAGGAATTTAGAGCCTGAATTCTATGGAATTCAAAGTCTAATTTTTAAGGAATTAAGAACCTTAATTATCTGGAATTCAGAACCTATATTTTAAGTAATTCGGAACCTGAATCCTAAGGAATTTAGAACCTAGATTCTAAGGCATTTTGAATTGGAATTATAAGTAATTTGAGACCTTAATTTTAAAGAATTTTGAGTCTGAATTTTAGAGAATTTGTAGTCTGAACTTCAGAGAATTCAGAGTCAGAATTTCAATGAATTCAGAGTCTGAATTTCAGAGAATTTGGAATCTGAATTTGGATCCTGAAAATAGAAAATGCTATTTCTAAGTACTTATTAAATTATGAGGTTTTAGATATGAAACCATATTTTTCACTTTAAAATAAAAAGACTTAGATTTATAGAAACTGAAATATACACAATGAAAAACAGGTGAGGATAAATTTTCCTTGGAGAAAGAATGTTTTTTTATTAAGGAAAATCTAAGTGGAAAAGAAATTTTCCTTGAGATAGAGAGTTTGTGATTTTCAAAACATAGAGAAATGGAAAAGTCATAAGGAAACCTTATTAAATCAACACGAGGAACCCATTTTCCATATACCACGTATCTTTTACATTCATAAGCCATGTTCTATGAAACTATTAATAAAGAATAAAAACATGGTACCCATGATATCTTTTCTCCAATCATATTAGTATAAGAATTTTTTATTATCCATACTAATTTTTTACATGTATTCATGGGTAATCTAGAAGATAAATTCATTAAAATTAAACCCTTGGTACAATCAAGATATTTAGGATACTTTAATGAAGACTCATTTTCATAATTCCCTTTTATACAACATATAAATCATGTATATTTTGATAAAATTCCTTTTTAACATTTAAAAAATAAATTTTTATATATATTCGGTATTTTTTATTATATCCTAATTTAATTTTATCTTTATTTGTATTCAACATTGACCTCATTTAATCATAATCATATTTACATTAAATAAAGAAAGATAAATTTTCTTTTTAACTAATAAGTTATTTCTTAAAATTTTCATTCTATTTTTGTGAAATCACTAAATCACATATAACAAATTTTCATTTGAAGAAGAAGTGGTATTTTTAAATACTTCATTTTCAGGAGTCAAAATATTATTCTTTTAAAAAGATAAGTATATTTACTTTTTAATTTTTTTTATCCATCAACATTTCCTAAAACATAGTTTTACAATTTTCATTATCCTCAAACAATTATTGAATATTAGTTTTTTCAGATATAGAATGAGAAGAACTATAATCAGAATAATTAATAACCTCATTAGTTCTTTGAGCCATCAAGAAAACGTTAACCAATCCTTTTTTACTTTTAGTTTCATCACCTAAATAATATTTTCCATAAAAAAAATATTTCTATTATTCAATGTTATTTTCTCCTTTTTCTTATATTTATTTTATTTTCTCAAATTCTTTACCATTATATAATTTGAAATTTTGTGTCCCTTCATTCTTCTCATAACATGTTATTTTATAAAAATAATTATAATTTGTTTGACCATTATTATTTTTACCATCATTTTGATTATCCTTCTTAAATTTTTTTATTCAATCTTATAGTTCTTTTCATCATATTTAGACACATTTAGTGAAATTTTATACCTCTTTATTTATTTCCTAGGATTCAGAATCGGAAGATTTACTGGAAACACTTATATTTTTTTAAAAAAACAAGACATTTCTTATTTAAATTCTCATAATTTTTTTATGTTATTCAACTATAGTTTATATTGAAGTAATTAACCAATGATTTCTTCCAACATGTATTCCTTAAAAACCTTAATTTTATCGATTTTTTATTTCATTTCATTAAACTTCCTAGGAATTAATCATATTAATCTGTCAAAAATCATAGTGTTATCTATTTTTTTTACAAGTTAATTCATTCAATTAACAATGATCATACATAGGGGAAGCATTTGGCTGACACATTCATCATCATCCATCCTGATATATTGTTACTTATCATGAATCATTTCCATTTTAGTTCTAATCATCTTATCTAGTCCAATGAGAGTAATTTGTAGAATCCTCTTGATCTCATGAGATGTATTACACATACACATGAATAAACTCACTTTTATTAATAGAATAATATAAATAATTTCATACTTTGTCATTCAAAACATATTTATGTGCACTGTTTTTTGTAAGAGTATTTGGGTCACCTTCTGGTAGTTTGAATAGTTTTACATTGATTGACTAAGGTTTTATTCTTAACCACTTCAAGTATGACTCAATTCTATATTTCTAGTAACAAAAGAATTTCTATCAAATGTTTGTGCAATATGTGGAATCCATGCATTTTTTACGTTCATTAATGTTATCTTACAATGATGTTTCTCATAAGACTATGAGGTCTAGGATAAAAATGTAATCAAAATAAAATAAAAATAGTAGAATATATATCTAATATGAATAGGTTATTGAAACCATGTGTTTTCTATCATGAAAATAAATATTAGAGATAATCTATATATAATAAGGTCCAAACTTTAATACTGATTGTTAGGTCCGATATGGTGAAGAAAGATGGTCTAGAGGGTCTGAATAGAAATAATTAAAATATAAAGATATGGATTAATTATAAAATATAAATAATATATGTAACATCTCGGATCCGAGTGCCACTCAATGGGTGCCCCGAACCCGGTTGGTCAAATGACCTCAAGCGCATTTCCCCAAATGCCAGAGGCTGCTGACTAGCAGCGAGGGCCCAGGTCTGATAGTGGGAAAACTATGCCCTCATTTGTCAAAGTGTAGCGCAGCAGAAAAGATAAATGGCATACAACAATAGCAGAAGCAATAAACCATAAACATTTAAAATGAACAAATGCAATAAAAGATAACCAAAAGTTATATAGATAATGATGCAACATGTCTCTAGTTCTAAGAAAATAGTCAGAACATATTGCATGACATTGTAATACAATTCAATAGAAAGTACAGGTACAACAGAACAAAACAGTACAGCTGGTAGCATCGCGAGCCTAAGCTCAGTCCTATGATCCCATATTCCTCAACAATAATCAATTACCTGTATGGGGACCCTTTCCCTTATCCATACCTGCAGAAATGTAATATGTTTGGGGCCAAATACATGACCCAAACAGGGTGTGAGAAATAAATCCCAGTAGGCACTGACCAAAGGCCCATGCTCAACTGTGTGTAAACATGCAACAACAATGTGCAAAATTAAATGCAATAAACTAAGAAATACTCAAAAGTATCTAACTTTACCAGTTATATTTCCATTTTAATATTAATTTAATTATTCATTATAAGGAAACCACCACAGTGAATTTCTATGTAAACAGTCAGTGTCCTCAGACACGCAAACCCTTACCCTCAGGTAATCAGAATCACAACCCTCAGGTAATCAGAATCTTTCCCTTAGGTATTTCTCTTAGGCATAATAGATATTTCCCTCAGGCGTACGAATTGTCGCCCTCAGGCACAGAGTCTCTGCCCTCAGGTGAAATTGAACGTTGCCCTCAGGCTAAGCAGTACCTTTCCCTTAGGCTAAACAAACAATGCCCTCAGGCTAAAAAGAACAATGCCCACATGCGCAAGTAACCGGTCCATTCCCAACATGTAAACAAGCAATTCACATACAATTCTTCTCAAGGAAATTCAATAAGCATTATTATAATGGCATACCCTCGGGTATCCTAGCCAAATGGCTAAACAGAGGAACGCACCCCCAGGGTGGTCCTGGATCCAAGAAGCGATCCCAACAATAGTTTATTATCACAATTAATTATATTTATAGTCCTATGTATTCAAAATATTCATGGAATCAGCCACACGATACCCCAACATGGGTTCGTAGCTCAACGATACACAAAAACGCACAACCGTTGGAATTTAAACACCAAGCCACCTACCTTAAACGCCCCTGAATGGTATACGCGAATGATGATCCTCCAATCGTCCAAGAATGACATTGATATGAGGTGAAAGAAATCCCATTTAAAACTCAAATAAATTCCCTTAGAGTAAGAATTGTCAAGAACTATGCAAGGCGGAGGGAGAAATCACCCATTCAGTTCTAAGGAGATCGACGGTGCAGAAAATGGGTTCCTGACACTCAATCTGGAGCTCCTAAAAGGTTCAGACCTCTCTCCCAACATCTCCTCCGGTTCTAAGCCTTCCCTATGAACAGGGGAGGATACTTCCCATTTTAAGCAAAAAAATAGACTACACGGTGTGTACTATTGGGTACTCGGTGTGTAGTTTTCATTTTTTTAACTATTCCTTCGGCGACATCTTACCAACGTGGCACTGTTCATCTGTCAACATGACTACACGGCGTATCTTCATGAGTACACAGAATGTATTGTCTCTCATATGGACACCACCTTACTATTAGCCTGTCGACTGACTACACGGTGTGTAAAGGAACATTACACGATGTGTAGTCGGTTTTTACACCCTTCGTCGTCGACATGCCTACAAACCCTATGTAATCATCCCACACAGTCAAAATACACAGAACGTGAAATAGTACATGGTGTGTAGTCCCAAAATTTTGTATTTCGCCCTTTTTCCTTATTTTCTCATAAACACTTAAGGAAAAGAGAAAAAAAGAAACTCGTACCTCAAAAATAAGAACCGTGTTCTTACAGACTTCCCCCCTTAAAGAAATTCATCCCAGAATTTCCCTTCCAAGGGTGGTGTAGAAAAAGCTCAAAACAACTCTGGCCACTAAGCACATACGTCGGTTTTCTACTCCCAGGTTTTGTCCTGCACTCGGCCATACTACCATAACACCCGTATGAGAGGAACTGACCGGCCTTGGAGATCCTTTATGCTCCTATCAAAGATACAAATCGGATGCTCCTCAAAGGATGCATCTATCTCTAGGTCAACATCCTCAAGATGAAAGACATGAGATGGCTCTGAATGATAGCGATGCAACTGAGATACATGGAAGACGTTGTGCATGGCTCAGTACCTCTGTGGTAACTGCAACCGATAGGCAACCAGCCTGACTCTCTCCAAAATCTCAAATGGCCCCACATACCTCGGTGAAAGTTTATATTGTCTCCTAATACGACTTTGTCCCAGCCTCGGAGAAACACACAGGAAGACATGATCCCCGACAACAAACTCCAAGGGTCGTCTACAACGATTAGCATAAGATTTTTGACGATACTGTGCAGTAGCCATCCGCTTCTGAATCAACTGGACCTTCTCAGAAGTCTCCTGCACAATACGTGGTCCTAGTAAAGCTACCTCACCTGCCTCTAACCAGCACAAGGGTGATCGGCATGGCCTTCCATATAAAGGCCCGTAAGGTGCCATCTCAATAGTTTCCTAAAAACTGTTATTATAAGAAAACTTAACCCGGGGTACATGCTTCTCCCAAGATCCCCCAAAGTCTAGGATGAAAGCACGCATCATTTCCTCAAGCACCTGTATCGTACGCTCTGAATGACCATCAATCTGAGGGTGGTATGTTGTGCTCAGAAGCACCTACGTACCCAGTTCACTATGAAAACTCTACCAGAAACGAGACGTAAAATGGGCATCCCTATCAGAAACGATAGAACGAGGAACCCCATGAAGATGTATGATCTCTCAGATATACAACTTTCCGAGCTCGTCAACACCGATGGTCTCCTTGATCAGCAAAAATCGAGCTATCTTTGTGAGTCTGTCCACAACAACCCACATGGAATCATTGCTTCGAGGTGACCTCGACAATCCAATCACAAAGTCTATCGTTACATCATCCCATTTCCACTATGGAATAGGTAACTGCTGTAACAGTCCAGCTGGCCTCTGATGCTCTGCCTTCACCTGCTGGCAGGTGGAACTCCTCGTAACAAAACCAGCTACATCCCTCTTCATAGCCGGCCACCAGTACTGATGTCTAAAGGCTTGGTACATTTTGGTAACCCCGAGATGAACTGCGCAAGCTAAAGCATGAAACTCCCACATCAGCTCCTCGCGTATATCCCCAAGAACCTATAATCGTCCATGGAAATGCAGTACCTCATCACCACCTATCGTACATCTAGGAGGAGGGTCGTCACTTGCCACCGACTCATGTAGAACTAGGCCTTCTGATTCAGATAGCTATCTCATCCTCACTCTATCTAGGAGGGTAGAAGTCACAACTAAAGATGAAAGATAGGTTTGCATCTGACTGTCGTGCACCTCCAAATGCATCTCATAGAACAAGGCCATCAGCTTCCATTCACCACTGGCCTCATGAAACGCCTGCGTCTGAGTCTTCCGGATCAGTGCATCAGCAACTGCATTACCCTTACATGGTGTATAGGCAAGCTCAAAATTGAAGGATTGTATGTATTCAACCCAACTTCACTACCTCAGATTCAATTCACGCTGAGTAAAGATATACTTGAGACTTGTGTGGTCAGTGAAAACCACAAAATTCTCTCCCAAGAGATAATGTCTCCAGTAACGTAATGCATGAACAACTACAGCCAACTCGAGATCATGCGTTGGGTAATTCCTCTCATGTGGCCTTAACTACCAAGACCCTTACGCAACAACTCGGTCGCCCTGTATCAACACTACTCCCAGCCCAATACCTGATGCATCACAGTAAACTGTATAGCTCTTCCCTTGCTCTGGAAGTATCAAGACTGGTGCTGATGTCAACCTTCCTTTTAGATCCTAAAAGGTTATCTTGCAAGCTTCATACCAAAAAAACTTCACACCATTCTTAGTCAAACCCGTGAACAATGCTGCTAAGCGGGAGAAGTTATGTATAAAGCGTTTGTAGTAACCAGCTAGCCCTAAGAAAATCTTTATCTCAAACACGTTCTTAGGCTTCTCCCAGGAAACTACTTCTCTCACATTCTCTGGGTCTACTGAAACTCTTGCCTATGAGATGATATGACCCAGGAAGTGTATCTGGTCCATCCAAAAGTGGCACTTTGAGAGCTTACCATATATCTGATTCTCTCTCAGTGTACTCAATACGATCTCAAGATGGGTGGCATGGTTGTGTCGAGTGTGAGATTACACCAAGATGTCGTCCATGAATACTACCAAAAAAGAATCCAGATAAGGATGGAACACGCGATTCATCAGAGCCATGAAAATTGCTGGCACATTCGTGAGTCCGAACGGCATAACCAAGTACTCGTACAGACCATATCTACTTCGAAAAGTTGTAAGAATTATATCTGATGGTCTCACACGTAACTGATTATATCCTAATCTCAAGTCAATCTTCAAGAACACTCGTTCTCCATGATGTTGATCAAAAATAAAATCAATCCTGGGAAAGGGATATCTGTTCTTAACCGTCAACTGGTTCAGCTTCCGATAATCCACACATAGTTTGAGGGTATCGTCTGCCTTCTTAGCAAATAGGACAGGCGAACCCCAATGATAATTACTGGGTCGGATAAAACCATTTTCCTGTAACTCCTCTCACTGCCTCTTGAACTCCTAAAACTCTGGTGTAGACAT
The DNA here is from genome assembly GCA_963277665.1 of Viscum album. Taxonomy (NCBI): domain Eukaryota; kingdom Viridiplantae; phylum Streptophyta; class Magnoliopsida; order Santalales; family Viscaceae; genus Viscum; species Viscum album. The sequence goes on from OY728163.1 coordinate 1,648,620,611, forward strand.
CCTATAAGGAGAAATGAACAACGGTGCTACTCCTATCACAAGCTCAAAAGAGAAATCCACCTCACGATCCGGAGGTAGACCCGAAAAGTCATCTGAGAAGACATCCCTGAAACGATCAACCACTGGAGGGAAATCCGTCTGACAAGTCCCCTGATCATCCAGATATAAGCTCGCAATCTGGTATGTGACTCCACCTCACCCACGTTGCTCTATTCTAGCTTGACTCGCCTGAACATCCCATTCGCCCTTGTATAGAAACTCTACACCCTCTGGTGATGTGAAACTCACCCTACGATGATAGAAATCTACAAAGGCTTGAAAGGGAACCAACCAGTATATTTCGAGAATGAAATCATAGCTCGTCATCTCTAAGACATAGAGGTACCATAGAAAGTGACACCCACCAGCCTCAAGGAGGCACTCTTTACAGTGACGCACACCAGCCGTTCTAGTTCCCAACGGAGTGTCTAACGTCATAACAGCATAAGAAAACGAAACACAGAGCCCAAGTATCTCCAAAACGGTTATAGATATAAAGCTATGTGTAGTACCCGTATCGAAAGGTAATGAAGATAAGACAGAAGCTACTAGAATAGTACCTATGACAGTAGAAGGTCTAGGATCCTGCTCATGCTGGGTCTGTTGCACTGCATATGCTTGCCCAGTGTCGCGGCCCTGCAACATAGCTTGACTACCCTGAGCTATCCCTCCATGCTACCTATGAGATCCTAGTGTATGGCTACCACATCCACGACCACCATCCCTTCCTGCATGCCCTGACGTATTCCAGTTTCCCGACTGGTAAGAAGCTGATGGTCCTGCTCTCACTCACAGAGTCTGTACAGAACCCCTCTCACTAGCCACTGGTAGAAACGCCCTGCAGAAGCACTATAGATGACTCATATTGTCGCAAGATCGGAACTCCAATGGGTCTCGTGGACACTGAGGTCTCTTGTTACCCTCTCTACCGCACTGGTAGCAAAAGACAAGGCCACTTGAAGAAACTGCCTGGCTAGTACTTCCACCGTGAGAGAAGCTCATCTGTCACTTCATCTTTCTGGTAGAAATAGTACCAGAAACTGGTGTCGAACTGCCCTGGCCCACACCACTAGCTTCCTGAAGGATCCTCTCTGTAATCAGTTCCTGGTTCACAATAGCATGTACTGAAGGCAACCTGAAAACATTCACCAGTGCTCGGATGTCGTAACAAAGACTATCCTCAAAGAGTCTGGCCCTCAACGTCTCATCACCGACCAAGACGGGTGCAAAACGCTGAATCTCTATAAAACGAGCAAAGTAATCCATCCCCGAAATAGCACCCTACTACAGATTTATTAACTCTCGAGCCCTATCTTCCCTCAGCATCTCTAGGAAGTAGAAATCATAGAAATATATCTAAAAATCTTCCCACACCATGTCTCTGTGATGCTCTGTCTGGGTGGTAACATCCCACCACCTCTTGGAGCAATCACACAGCTTTTAAGTCGCGAGCTTGACCCTCTGACCTCTAGGCATCTCAAGATTCTATAAAATAGTCTGCATAGACCCTATCCAAGACTCCACAGCCTGTGGTCCGCCATCCCCTGAGAACATCGGCGGATGCTGCTACTGGAATATACGAGTCAGCTCAGCCATAGATGTGGCAGCCGGCGGTGCTCCCTGAAATGTCTGCATGAACCGCATAAAGCCTTCATGGAACTGCGCCTCTGTTCCTGTTTCCGGTATAACGGCTGGCACCGCATCTGGCTCTGCTGGAGGATCCACTGGTAACCCATGGTCCACCATCTATGGAGTATAATCGTTCCCGCTCTCTTGGATAACAACGCGTGTTCGTCTCGACGACATGACTCTACATGGTCAAACACACACCTTAGTTCAAGATTTTAAAAGACTAGAAATGAAGGGACCAAAAGGGGAACATGAGGAATAAGGAATTAAATATTTGAAAAACAAGACTACACAGTGTGTATATTGACTCCACGGCGTGTACCTAACTTCTCTTCCCCTGCCTGGGACCTTCTACACGGCTAAGCCACAGGACAACCGTTGAACCAAGACTACATGGCGTGTATATAATCTAAACGGTGTGTATGGTGTAACTTTCCAACTACACATGTCGTTTGTGACACAACCGACTACTCGGCTAAAGCTAAACGTCATGTTACACCCGCACACAGCGTGTACACCACTCCGTCTTACCAGTCACACAGTCAGGTCCACACGGTCTGTCACCGGTCAAAACTACATGGCATGTCCCATGGGTACAGGGTGTGTACTATACGAGCTCCACCAACCCGTGTTGTTAGTTACATGGCCGGATACACAACTCACACTACATGGCATGTTCTATATACACAGGGCGTGTACACGAAAGGATTTCACCGACCCGTGTTGTTAGTTACCCGGTTGGGTCCCCAGGCCAGACTACACGGCGTGTTCCATAGTGGAAACAACATGTATGTCTTAGGGTGGCCTCTGTCCGTGTTGTTAGTTACATAGGAGGACTCCAGGTCAACACTACACGACGTGTAAATCCGGTACACAGTGTGTTTTCCCAAATCATTTCCCTTCCCCGTGTCCCCACCCACACGGTGTATGACACGGAAAGAGACTACACGGCGTGTACTAAGGGTACATGGCATGTAATTAAAAAGTTTTCTTTTCTTCCTGAATAGAAGATCACACAGCATGTGTCCAAGGAACTACAAGGCGTGTATCCTGGGTTTCCCGGATAGTAAGGCTTAGATAATTCTCCGCAACCCAGAAAATACTGAAAAACAACACCTAAGTGCCAAATTCCAACCCATGAGGTCCCATACTCCCCACAAATCAACGTTTCACATCTTATATGTGTTATAACAAGATAAAAAATTAATGATCCACCAAATTCCGGTCAATGAGGGCCCATATTCCCCAAAAACAAAATTTTTGCATCCATTCCATCAATAGACTCACACGAAAATACCCTATCACATAGAAGGTATTTATCAAAGCAGCTATCACAACAACATTCTTTTCTTGCAAAATAACTATCACAACAACATGCAATTTCTAATACGCCTACATGGAATGGAACTATGCATGGAATGTGATTTCTAGCATGTGCCTAAATGATGCATGAGATGGCATACACTCATCTCATCGGGTTGCAACTAAATAGAACCCATAAATAAAATATGAACAACACAATCCCAAGTGCGTCACCCAACAGTGAAATCAAATCCATAGTAAAATTTTCAAAATCAGAAGAATTTCTAAAAAACGAGGTAGACTGGCTTTTACCTGTACACAAGTTAGCTACACCCGGGCACAGCTTATTACCAACTACTATTTCCGTCATATCCTTGACTGAGGCTCCAAATAGTAAGTCAAAGAAAAGAAACTTCCTTTGATACCAATTTGTAACATCCCGGATCTGGGTTCCACTCAATGAGTTCCCCAAACCCGGTTGGTCACATGACCTCAAGCGCATTTCCCCAAATGCTAGAGACTGCCGACTAGCAGCGAGGGCCCAGGAATGATAGTGGGGAAACTATGCCCTCATTTGTCAAATTATAGCACAGTATAAAAGATAAATAGCATACAACAATAGCGGTAGTAATAAACCATACACATTTAAAATGAACAAATGCGGTAAAAGATAACCAACAGTTATATAGATAATGATGTAACATGTCTCTAGTTATAAGAAAACATCCAAAACATGTTACACGACAGTACAATACAATATAATAGAAAGTAAGGGTACAATAGAACAAAATAGAACAGCCGGCAGCATCACGAGACTAAGCTTGGTCCCATTATCCCCTACTCCTCAACAACAATTAAGTACCTATATAGGGACCCTTGCCCTTATCTATACCTATAGAAATTTAATCTGTTTGGGGCTGAAGACATGACCCAAACAGGGTGTGGGAAATAACTCTCAGTAAGCACCCACCAAAGGCTCGTGCTCAACTGTGTGTAAACATGCTACAAAAATGTGCAAAAGTAAATGTAATAAACTAAGAAGTACTCAAAAGTAACTAACTTTACCATTTATATTTCCATTTTAATATTCATTTAATCATTCATTATAAGGAAACCACCACGGTGAATTTATTTGTAAACAGTCAGTGTCCTCAGACACACAAACCCTTACCCTCAAGTAATCAGAATCACAACCCTCAGGTAATCAGAATCTTGCCCTCAGGAATTGCCCTCAGGCATAACAGATATTTCCCTCAGGAGTACAAAGTGTCTCCCTCATGCACAAAGTCTCTTTCCTCAAGCATACGAAAAGTTTCCCTCAGGAAAAATAGAACATTTCCCCCAGACTAAGCAGTACCTTTCCCTCAGGCTAAACAAACAATGCCCTCAGGATAAAAAGAACACTACCCACAAGCACAAGTAACCGGGCTATGCCCAACATGTAAACAAGAAATTCACATACAATTACTCTCAATTAAATTCAATAAACATTATTATAATGGCATACCCTCGGGTATCCTGGCCAACCGGCTAAATAGAGGAACGCACCCCCGGGGTGGTCCTGGATCCAAGAAGCCATCCCAAACAATAGTTTATTTTCAAAATTAATTGCCTTTACATTTCTAGGTATTCAAAATAGCCACGACCTCATCCACACGATACCCCAACATGGGTTTATAGCTCAACGATACACAAAAACGCGCAACATTTGGAATTTAAACACCAAGCCAACTACCTAAAATGCCCCTGAACGGTATACACGAACGACGATCCTCAAATCGTCCAAGAACGATGTAGATCTGAGGTAAAACAAATTCCCTTTCAAACTCAAATAACTTCCCATAGAAGAATAATTGTAAATAACAATGCAAGGAGGAGGAATAACTCACACGTGTGGTTCCAGGGAGATCGACGGTGTAGAAAATGGGTTCTCGACGATTGATCCGGAGCTCTTCGAAGGTCTGGCCCTCTCTCCCGAATTCTCCTCTAGTTCTAAACCTTCCTTGTGAACAGGGGAGACTACTGCCCATTTTAAGTGAAAAAACACACTACACGGCGTCTACTATTGGGTACACGGTGTGTTGTTTTCATTTTTTTAACTATTCCTTCGACGGCATCTCGCCAAAGTGGAATTGTTCATTTGTTGACATGACTACACAACGTGTCTTCATGATTACATGGCATGTACTGTCACTCAGCTGGCCACCACCTTATTATTCTCTAGCTGACTGACAACACGGCGTGTAAAGGACCACTACACGGTGTGTAGTCAGTTTTTACACCATTCGTTGCTGACATGGCTACACACCCTGTGTACTCATCCCACACGGCCAAAGTACACAGCGTGTGAAATAGTACACGGCGTGTAGTCCTGTAATTTAGGATTTTCCCCCATTTTCCTTATTTTCTCATAAACACTTATGTAAAAGAGAAAATAAGAAACATGTACCTCAAAATTAAGAACTGGGTTCTTACAATAGATTTATTATATATTAAAAAATAACATTTATTAACTTTAATAATTTTATAGTAGTCTCGTCTAAAGTGGACCTAATCTAATCTTACACCTCCCTACTCAATGAAATATTTATATTCACTACCTGATTATCAAGGGGAATCATACACTAAAAAAATTCATACTTTTATTAAAGGATGTAGAACTATAAATTCACACTAAATTTTTTATTAGGATTCACACCCCTGAAAATCTTTTTGAGAAAGCTCTAATATATCCTAAATTTTAGAATCTAGGATTCCTAACATTAGTGGCCTAGCATTAGATTCTCTGTGTTACAACATAAAAGGATAGAATTATTTTATATAGAGAAACATAATATAAAGTTACATAACATATGATAAGATATATATAATTATCACATAAATAATTAAAAACTAAATGAACTTTGAGAATGTTGATGAAGAATTTTGATGCACGGTTTATGGTTCTTGAGGTTTGAGTAAGATAAACTCTTCAAGGAAGTATTATTAATTGAAGAAGTTTTGGTTCAGTAATTTAAAGTTAGTACAACAAATTAAAACATGTTTTCATGTGACTTGGTTTAAATAATACATAATTTTTTTTTATTAAATCACCTTTCCATCTCAAAATTTAATGTTCTCATAACTCATGTCTTTTGAATGTGTCTCAAAGACTTTAAATAGGATCTATAAAACTAACAACCAACTATCAAACCTGGTAATGTAATTCAAATTAAAAATTCATAATTATCCAAGAGAGAGAATATTATTATTCAAAAATGATTATTGATATTCAAATACTAGATACAAATTCAAACATATTTTAATTCATTGTTAATCCAACAAAAATAGATCTATAATAATTGGACGAAAAAATCCCATAAAATCATAATAAAATATAACTTTAATATTCAAATTTCAAAATATTTTCTAATTTCATGCAATAGTTAATTATTCAAAAATTAAATAACAATTTATTAAATAATGAAAAAAGTTTTGAATAAGTTTTTATCATTAATCAGTAATTTAGAAAAAAAAAGTAAATAACTTCTAATACATAACTTTTAATATTTGACATATATCTTGTATGTATAAGTATTAAGTGAATAAAAAATTTACTCTTCATTTAAATATATTTAAACTACACTAAAAGATATATGAAAGGATTGTACTTAATACATATTTTTTCTAAAATATGAAAAATAAAATAAGAATTTAATATAAGATTCCATTAAATTAAATATTTAAAATATAGAAAAATATATCCTTCCTGAAATTTTTAGATTTTAAAAAATAAAGTAATGATCTGACTGTGAGTGTTGGGTAACCTTGAGGTATATGCCTTGCAGTTGGTTGATTTAGCATGCCATCATAACATTTGGTCAGTTCAAGTAGGTGTGTGGTCTGTTTACTAGCCGTGTGAATATTATAATATATGTTAGGTTCACTTAGTATGTGAAGTAAGGAATATTTGATGATGTTTGATGAATTACCATACAATGTAATATATAAATCTTAGCTATAATTATAAAGAAAAAGAAAATTTTTGGAAATTTTCATTGTATTCTTAAACCTATATAGAGAGTCAAGTTCCAGTATATACTCATCAAACACAAAGTTCATGTCATGGTAGGTGTTATCCTAACACATGTGGTTTCTTCAAATGAAAAAATAAAATATCATGGTAGATTTCACACTATAGTTTAATTTAAATAGAGTCATGGTTTTTACTACATGAACCATGAAACAATTCTACATTTTAAATACTTAAACAATGCTTCATTTGTTGGACCCCAGGACACCCTGAGAGGGGAGGGGTGAATCAAGGTGTCAACTTTTTCTTTTTAAAGTTGTGGATCTTGTTACCACGTTGGTAGGAACTACTTAAATCTGTATGATGGATATGATCAGCAATAAAACATTCACATGCAGAGAGATGAAACAGCTATTTTTACTTGGTTCACTACTAAGGGCTACGTCCAAGGAGTATATGCTGACAGGTTGTCGGTCGTACCTAAATCCACTATGCTTCACTAGCTGTAGATTAAAAAGGTTTGGGTACAGTCACTCTGTCCCAGGCTCAATGCCTTTACAAACGATCAGGGATAGCTCACTGCGTCCCCCGGTTCACTCCCGTTGACTCCCCCTGGCTCACTGCCGTTGGTGAAGTCTCACTCAGTTTATAGACGTGAAGGTCTCTTCAATAGATAGACATGAAGGTCTTTGTCTCCTGCTCAGCATGAGACTTTGCTTGCATCAGAGTCCTGAGTTGATGCTCTATTAAAGTCCAAATTTCATCCACTGATGAATACCCCCTTTTCCCTTGTCCACTGGGCAAACAACCTTTGGAAAGGACCTTCACAAAGTACCCTACTTCACAAGGCTCCCAATTTTGCAAAGATCAAACAAGCCTTCGCGGAGTCCCTGGCTTTTCGCGGATTCCCTGCCTTTTCGCGAAGCTCAATCGCGAAGTACTCTCATGATTCTCCAGCCTTCGCAATGCTTAGCTGTCGCGGAGCTCCTCCCTCTTCGCGAAGCTCACTATGCCAACGTGGGGCGCACGACTTTCACGGAGCTAGAATAGCCACCGCGAAGCTCCTCTTTCGCGAAGCACACTGCCTTCGCGAGTGACCTTTGCAAACCGAGAGCAAAGGATTTTCTCTGAAATTTTCTCTACTACTCTTAAGGGGGTCGGCCTCTATTTATAGGCGATTCCACCAACCCTCAAACTTTCTGCGTGAAGTCAACACCACGTCATCTCAAATCGCGAAGCTTCGAAGTTTTCCGCCGGAATTCTATCCAAATCGTGAAGCACCTCGGCAATTTTCGGATCACGGAGCTCGTCGTAATCGCGGAGTATCACCATCATCATTCCTTCGCGCCTTTGCCGCAAAGCTCCCTTGCAAATCCCTTCACCGCCGCGATGCGCTTCAACTCTTCCGTTTGTGAAGCTTTGACGTAATCGCGAAGACTCGCTGCCTCCATTCTTCTGGTCTTCGCGATTTCCAAACCATGCATCCTCTCTTCGCGAAATTCATGCCTTTGCCATATTTAATTATGATCCTTATGGAAATCCACTTTTCACGATGCTCAGCAACTTCCAGATTTTGGACCCCAAAAATTTGGCAAACACTGGGAAACGGCGCCACCTTCAATACTGTTGTCTGCTTGAATGATATGATTTCTTTGCTGGTACACGATCCGAACTTCCATTTATGATTGACAAAAAACACAAACCATACTCCAAATCATGCATAGAAGAACATGGTTCCAACATCATTATTAAAACTATATGTATATATAGTGTAAGCTAGCTTCACTGCATGATTCAAAATGCAACAACATTGAGCACTATAATCCATAAACCTAAAACTTGTTGAGGTTTGTACAATAATATTTAATATGGGTAGAATTCAATCCATTTATGCTATTATAGAACACTCATGTGATATGTTGATAGAAATACACATGCGGTATATTGGAAAAAAGCAAATGTGGTTAGTTGGATTAAACATATATAGTAGGTTAGCTGGGGAGAGTTCAGGGGTCACTTATACGATAGGTTAGAAGTTAAATCATGTGGTAGATTTTGAAACTACTTTATGTGGTTACTTAAAACTTTATAGGAACTTCAATCCTCAAGTGGTAGGTTTTCCAAGGGTTATGCAGTAAGTTCAAATGAAACTGTATCACCATGTCAGCACAAGATTTGTGAATTTTTTAGACCCTATAAACAACTAATTTAGAATTTGGTCCAGTTTTCTTAAATATAATAAAATTCAATATATTTCCAAGGGATCAATAAAAATTTCAATATTACTTAGGTAGTGCATGAAATCATCAAAAAAATAGAAAAATATAATATGGAATCTGTATAAAAAATTACTAAAATATTAAGAGTTAGTAATCCAACACAAAATGTTTCACACACTTGTAAAAAAATATAACTTGCGTTATAAAAAAATAATAAAGATAACTATAAACTTAATTTTTTTTATATAAAAAAACATATATAATTTGTTTTACCAAAAGAGAGAACATATATAGACTAATTTAGACATCGTCATAGTTGAATAAAATGTAGATAAACTTCTAATCATTTATATGAAATAAGAGTTATAAAATTCCAATTAATATAGCTCATGATATAAAAAACAGTGATTTAGTAAAACTAATTTTCAGAAATTATAAAATAAATAATTTTTTTTCAGTAATTTTAATATTGAAAACATAAAATATAAACAAAGAAAAAATAAAAGTTCCACATCTTAAAATTACAAAACGAAAACATGATTTTATATAATCCTTCACCTTTTTTAATGTTATTAAAAAATAAATATTATGATATTTAAAAACAAGATAATTGAAAATAAATTTGAAATATATATGTTTGAAATTATAAAACCTATATCAAAATTTATTTTCCTAAACTTTATTTTCTAAAACATTGATAAATATAATGTTTTGGAAAAAATATCATCTAGTTGGTATTTAATTGAAATATATTAAAAAATAATATCAATGTTATTAATATAATATATAATGAAATGAATACACATATCAAGATTCATAGTTCTAGAATTTTTTAATGGTTTTTTTTATATTGAAATCACAAAATAATTATCACAATAAATATGTGTCTTTTTGAAATTTAAACCATCGATATAAAGATGTTTTTTAATCCATAATTATTGGGAACAACATAAAGTATTAGAGAAGTATTAAATTTTATTATTAGATAATGCAATAAAATTTTGTTTTCTTTAACTCCAAGAAACAAATATTTTACTAAAAAAATGACATACCCTAGGTACTTTTTCTATCAAGTCTTCTTCCTCCAAAAATAGAATCACAATAACTAATTAAATAAAAACTATTCTATCTATCATAAAATATACAATTAAAAATTAATTTAACATATCTAATAATAATCTTAATATATTTTAAGTGATGTTCCTTAGGATCATATTCAAATCCCTTACAGGAACAAAAACTAAACATAATATCATATTTAGAAGTAGTTACATGCAACAAGATCCAATTATACCTTTAAATATTTTATAATCAAAAAAGATTACCAAAATTATCTAAATTTATATTAAAAATAGTACTCATTAGGGTTTTATAAGTTTTATAAGAATCTTAAGAAAATATTAACCAAATATTCAACATATTTTGATTGATTTAACAAAATACCCTCATTTATTTGATTAATTTAAGAACATAAAAATAATTTATGTTCACCAATAAAACTTATATCAAATTAAATATACATCAAATTAAAAACTCTTTAAAAAATTATTCACTTGAAGATCCAAAAAATATCATCTACATAAATTTTAACAACTAGAATATCATTTTAAAATATTTTAACAAAAAATGTAGAATCTAATTTAACTTTATAAAAATCTATTATTTACAAAAAAAGGAATAACTATCTTACCAAGAATAAGGTTGTTTTATAAAACTATATAAATCCTTTGATAATATAAAAACAATAGTATTAAATTATAAATCTTCAAACCTTGGTGGTTGGTAATAATAAATTTATTAAAAAAATAAAACCTTTTAAAAAAATCATTACGAGATTCATTTGAAATAACCTAAAACCTTGAAAAACAAAAAAAACTATTAAAACTATAATAGATTTAATTCTTAAAACAAAAAATATTATATACCTTCCTCTTGAAAATATCCTTATGATCCAAGACTATATTTATTTTTATAAATTTTACTAGATTCATCCATTCCATTTCTAAAAATCCATTTCCATCCAATAATGTTCTTATCTATAGGTGCTTCAACTAAAGTCCAAAAATAATTTATAGAAAATAAATTAAGTTCATATTGATTATAAATAATCCAATTATCATCATTAAAAGAATAAATAACACTATTAGGAACACAATAAAAAATAATCTATAGTTTGAATAGAAACTCGAAATAGAATTTCTAGTTTTAATACCAGATTAAACATTATCAATAACATTATAGATAATGATATATTTATGAACCTTCAAAGACATAGGAACAAAATGATAAGGTTTAAGATCCACATTAAAACTTACATATTTATGAGTTTTTTATTTACCAAAATTAAAACCCTTAAAATCATCTTGAAAATCATCAAAAACATATTCTTTTTTAAAAAAAAATTCAAAATATTTTTCTAGAGTAGACTCTTCTACAACTATAATTCGTCTATTATAAACATGAAGAGATTTAATTTTATTAGAATATACCATAAAAAAATTCATATCTTTTATAATCTATTTTATCAAAGTTATAGTTATTATTTAAAATAAAAACATCACACCCAAAACATTGAAATAACCAGAATTAGGTTTTTTAACATTTAACAATTTAATATATGTTTTGTTTAAAAGTCCCTAATTAAAACACTTTTTAAAATATAACAAGTTTTATGAATAGATTCAAACACTTAATATTTATATACATTATATTCATTAATCATAGTTTAACCATTTCAATAATAGTTCTAATTTTTCATTATATAACACCATTTTGATATGTTATTCTCAGAGAAAAAATTAATAAAATAATCATTTTATTCAAAAAAAGCTAAAAAACTCACCTATATAATCACTTATAATAGAAATATTTAAATAAACTTTATTTATTTTTCCACATAATTCATAAATCAAAAAATATCGACAAATTTTCACATTAATGAGATATAAAATAAGTACAAGTAAATGTACTAAAATCATCAATAATCACACAAAAAATATTTCATACCTCCTATGCGAGAAAAAATCATTGGAACAAAAAAAATATAAATGAATAATTTATAATAGTTTAGAAATTATAACTTAATTATAATATCTAAATATAATCTTATGTTATATTCATTTCAAACAAGAATCACAAGTAAAATTCTTACTAATTTTCAAATTAGGTAGCTAATGTACATGTCCTTTATTTTAATTTTTTTATAAGAGTCAAAAGTCCACATGTTCAAACCTCTAATTCCTTAATATATCAACTTTTTCTATAGAATTATTTAACATGACATTCTAATTAGGTAATTCAGAAAAATAAATAGAATAAATGTTCTCTTTACTATTATTATAAAACAATATATATTCATTTTTTTAAAATGAAAGTTTATTTTCTTAAAATTTAACACTCATTCCATCATATAATAATTGTGAAATACCAATAATTTTATGTTTTATAACATCAATGTATAAAAATTTATAATTAAATAGAATATTTAAAATACATAATTCACCAAATCCATTAAACTTTTCTTTGGATTTGTCAATGAATTTTTCATGGCCTCTATCGCATTGATTATATGATAAAAACATTGATGGGTCTCTATTAATATGTCTAGAGAACTAATTTTCCATATACCATGTATCTTTGAAACTCATAATACATGTTTCATAAAAATATTAATCAAGTAGAAAACCATTTGGGTGCTCATTTTATCTTGGGTCTAATGAGATTAGTATTATATTTTTTTACCATACTAATTTTAGAAAAGTATTCATGTTTAATCAAGTATAAAAATTGTATAAAATAAAATATTTAGTTTAAAAATATATTGAGGAAACCATAACAAACACTAATTATCATAATTCCCATATATATAACATTTAAAGCATGTAACATTTGATATACTATATTAAGAAATTTTAACAAATTAAGTGTGACACATATTAGGCATTTTTTATTATACCCAAATCCAAATTTATCTTTTTATGGTTTCATAATTGATATAATATTATTATAGTCCTCTTTTACCCAAACAAAAGTAGATAAATTTTCATTTCAACTAATTATTTCTTTCATAAAATTCTCATTCTCTTTCTGTGAAAACATAAAATCATAGAAAAATATTAATTTGAATATAAAGAAATATTTGTAGAAACATTATTTTATTAAGTCAATTTATTATTATTTTTAATGAACCTCCGTATATTTAAAAAAAATATAAATCAATAATTCCTACAATATTTTTTTTTCAATTTTTCATTTTTATCAACCAATTATTCCATTTTAGGTTGTTTAAAATCATAATAATAAAATCTAAAATTAGAATAATTAATAATCTCTTCTGTACTATGAGATATCAAGAAAATATTAGTGGTTTCATTTTAAATTTAGGTTTCGTCAATTAAATCATATTCTACTATATAACTCTATCCAGTAGTCAATGCTATTTTCTACCTTTTCTTTTATTTATGTTCTTTTCTCAAATTCATTAACTTCAGAAAATTTGGATTTATTTTCCCCTTATTTCTTCACTTGTATTATGTTAGTTAAGAAACATCCTTATAATCAGTTTAAACTGTTTTTATTCATATCTTTTATTATAATTCTTAAATCTTTTGTTTAATCTTTTAGTTAATTTCATCATTTTACAGAAACCTTTAATGAATTTTTTTTATCCCTTATTTTCTTTCATGTGATTTAGAATCTGAAGATTTAGTGTAAATAAATATATTGAATCTAAATGAAACATCTTTATTCTTTTTGGTCTCCTCCTCAGTGATGTTCTTCAACTCTTTTTTGTATTGAGGTTTGACACAATGAGTTCGTCCAACATGTATTCCTTAATGTTTTTTCTTTAATCAATGGTCACTTTATTTTCATACCACTTATTTGGTAGTTCTTTAAGTACATGTTTATTAAGCATAAGGTTCTATAATTTTTTTCCAAGGTAATTCATTTCATTCATGATGTTCATTAATTGGTCAAACATTTGGTTGATGCTTTCATATTTACCCATATTTATGTCTTGGTATTAACATGAATCATTTTGAGTGTCATTTGAATCAGGTTATCTGATCCAAGGAGAGTTACTTTTATAATATCTTAGATATCATGATCTATCTTATATATATACACATGACTAAACACAATTTTTTAATATATCATTATTAAATATTTATTACATCATAATTCAAAACATATTTACTAGAATCATTTCTTGTAAGAGTATTTGGCTTTGCTTTTACTAGTTAGTATGGTTTTTTCCATGATAAAACAGTGTTTCATTGTTAACTTATTTAGCTATGACTCCATTCTATATTTCCAAAAACCATAATTGTTTCCATCAATGTGAGGTGTCTTATAACGAATCCATGCTTCATTTACATTCATTAATATTATATTATAATGATATTTTACTTAGACTATGAGGTATGTGATAAAAAAGTTAGCACAATTATATATAAATATGTAACTATGTATCCAAGGGGAATAGGTTTCGGATTCAAAGTGTTTTCTATCATGTAAATAAATAGTTACTCTAATCTATCCATAACAAGGTCATACCTTTGATTCTAATTATTAGCTCTAATATGATGACCTCAAATGGTCTATAGGGGTAAATAAACCATATTTTAATTTTAAAGAGATGGATTAATTATCAAATTTAATTACATATGTTAATTTTCATTGAAAAATATTAGAATGAAAATAGTAAATTTAATAGTAGTGTGCTCTAAATTGGACCTAATATAATCTTACACCTCTCTAATCTATGGGATTTGGGTTTTCACTGCATGATTTTTTTGGGGAATCATAACCTGATAAAATTAATACTTTCTTTAGTAGAGGTATAACTAAAAATATGCACTGACTTTTTTATGTTAATTCATAACCCATATAATATTTTCTATGCAACATTAACTAATAATGACTTTTAGAATCCTAGAGTCACAACCTAAATAACCTAATTTTAGAATCTACGATTCAAAACTAGAAAAGATAGAATTATTTTATATGGGAAAATTATAAACCAAACAAACATCATATATAAGATGATTGAAAGAATTACTAAAGAAAGAATTTAAGGCTCAATTAACTAAGAGAAATTTGATGAATAAAGTTAAAACACAACCTAAGTTTATTGAGAAATGATTTAGATCAACTATTCATGGTTTTATTAGTAGTCAAATAAGTTTGGGTTCAGTACTTTAAATTATTTCCAGTGGATGAAAACATGTTTTCATGAAACTAGTTTTGTTTTGGAATTCAAATTTCATGTTAAATCTCTTTTGTCTCTCAAAATTTCCTATTATATAAACTGGTATCATTTTAATGTCTAATTTATCTTTTAAATAGGATCTGTAATACTAACACTTCAATATCTAGCTGGGTAAAGTAATTTAAATTCAAACACCATAATTATCCAAGAGGGAGAAAATTATCATTCCATAAAAATAATAAATATGAAAATACTAAATACTAATTAAAATAGATTTTGACTCATTTTCAAATAAAAAAAATATCTCTATCAAAATAGGCCAAATAAATCCCATAAAAGTCATAATATAATATAACTATAAAATTCAAAATTCAATGTATTTTCCAATTTCATGCAATATGTAATTATTCAAAATTTAATAACACAATATTAAATAATGAAAAATAAGTTTGAATAATTTTTTATTAGTTATATTCAGTTTATAAATAAATAAAATAACTCATCGTAATAAAAATTAAATATTTGACATATATTATTTATGTATAATCATGAAATGAAGAAAATTTTAAACTTCATATAAATATATTTTAAATACACTAAAGAATTATTTCATGGATTCGGTAAAATATATTTTTATTTTTTAAATCAATAAAATACATAAAACAAATAATATAAGAATATAGTAAATAAAAGAATAAAAAATAAAAAAATAAGGTATTCTTGAAATTTATAATTTATTGTAAAAATAATTAAAGTTAGGATTTGATTGTGCGATTTGAGTGACCATTAGGTATCACTAGTAGAAATATTGTATTTAACATCAAAGTTATAAAGTCTACTTTTTATAACCTGATGTTAAAAGTTTTAAGGAAAATATTTAACACTAGTTTTCAAAGAAAATGACATAAAAATTCAAAAAAATATTTTAGAATTGGTTTTTTTAAAAACAAACATCGAATCCTAATTAAAAATAAATTTCCATCATGGGTTATTAACAAAACTAACATTTAAACACTTAAAAAACCCAACCTAAACCCCAATTCCATATGTTCCAAATTTTGATTTTCTCCTAGCCTTCAAAGGCACCGATGTATCCCTCTATTCATCAATAAATATTTATTTTATTTTATTTATCATTAATCATATTTATCCCTATCATTGATTCTCAATCACTCATCCTTTGGAATTTTTTCATTATCAATTATTTTTGTTTGAAAACCATATTTTGGTCTACTATAGAACTCTTAGCCACCCAAAGATCTTTAAACCGAATTTAGTCCATTTTAATCTTCTACTCACCATCAATGATCATCAATATTTCATCCTTCATCACTATTTCATGATCAATAGAAATATTTAGTTCCTAGAAACCCTATATTGTTTGACCAATAACCATAGTTAAAGGTTTTTTCTTGTTCATTTTTGTAAACAGGTTTCTTTAATCTAACAGTGTTCACCCTATCATAAAAATTGAGGGAGTACATCTACATTTTGGATCCATTTTTTCATTATGAAAATGAAAAAAAATAATTTATTTTAAAATTTTAAATATTTGTGATAATTTTTATTTATCCTTTAATTTGTTTATATTTATTTTATTATTAATAATAATTTTTTGAATCTTTTTTAGTTTTATTTTTTTTATTATATGAAAATATCATACTTTATTAACAATAATGAAATATATATTCATGTCAATTGAAACAATTATCCATTCTATTTTTAGTTTTTTTATTCTAACCAAATTATATATTTTTGGATCATCATAAAAAACATCAAGTGGATATAGAGTCATATATTTCATAAAATTATTATTACATTTCAACAAATTTTTATAATATAGTACATCATACTTTTTCATTCATTTTGGACAAAATAAATATTGGATGATAAATATAACCACTCTCATTTTTAATATTCATAATTTTAGGTTATTATTGTGATTTATAAGAATCACCTTACACTGGTTGTGGTGTATGTAAATAATAAGTACTCAAAAAATTTATGGATATTCAATAAAATTTTTAGACATAAGATTATTATTTTAATAGAATATTAAAATTGGTGAATATTAATATATGGTATTATTTTTTCTAATGATTATTATGAAAAATATATGTTGGATAAAATTATGGTTTTAATATATTACAAGAATCATTTTTCTAAATTATTTCATATTATGTTATGGTGAAAATGATGGTTTACTCGATTTACCTCCCATATTACCATATTTTTTGGGGAATTCAAACAATGAGTTCTTTATATTTTCTTATTATTGTATTCAATTATTCATTTGACATATATAATTTGCCCTATAAAATTTACCTTTTTTTCTGAAAATGAAATTTTTTAATTTATGTTTAACGTTATTTATTCTAGGTTAAATAAAGAGGAATATTCATGAGTATCTTAAAGGATCTTGGTAGAATGGAAGCTATGATTTGTAATGGAAATTTAAAAAAATGTATCTAAACATGAAAAAGTATCCCTATTTATTTACTAATATCATCAAACATAGTTTATAATTAATTATATAATTAAAATAAATTCCCAGGGTAATTTATTTTTTAGTTAATGTATAATAATTATAGATATTTCCCACCTGATCACCAATAATTTTTATTATATGTTTTCATGTTAAACAATTATTCATTTATATATATATTTTCAAATTGTTATATGTCATAATATATTCATCTTTTATATTTGGATCTTAAATACTTAATATATCGTATTTTGAAAAATTTAGGAAGAACCACATATAACTATAAAAAATGAGTTGATGATTTCTTGTAATTTTCAAAATGAAATATTGAAAACATAAATTTGATTTTATATCCATGCATATTGTGTTTGAATATAATAGAATTAAATTCCAAAAAAATCAAAGATCCTCTCATTTTCTATGGTTCTAGACATAATTTTACACATTAGATCTAACATAGTGAAAGAATGAAAAATTTGACATCTAAGGTTAATGAAAATATGTATAATGAGATAGAGGATCATATTGAATATTTGATTCATGATGTAGGCATTGGAACCATAAAAAAAATATAATCTTTTGAATAATTGTATTGAGGTTATAAGAAATCATTATTCTCCAGTTCCATAAAATATATAGTGTTATCAACAGTTTTGAGATTATGTAACTTGAAAGAAACAAATGGGTGGAGTGATAAAATTTTTCTGTATGTTTCTTGAACTTTTAAAAGATCTATTTCTATAAGACAACGAGCTTCAAAATTCTATTTATGAGGAAAATAAAATATTATTAACAATGGTATTAGGTTATAAAAATATACATGATTTCTCCAATGATTGTGTGTTTTATAGGTAGGAATATGAATATTTATCAAAAGTTCCAAAATATGGGACATCATTCTATAAGGTGGATGTAAAAGTAAACTATTATTCCTTCTCATGAACTGGAATCTAACCTCCTGCTAAATAAATTAGCTACATTCCAATAATTTCTTCTAATAATTTATTCAAATAATCCAATAATTCAAATATATTTAATTCTCAAGTGTTGAAATCCAACCTCATTCTAATTAAATTTGTTACCTTCCAATAATTCCTCATTTCAAGCATCTTATTGATAATTAAATTAATATAAAAACATTAATATGGAATATAGATGATTGCATCTCTACTAGTAACTAACATCACCCTATTGATTCACCATAGTGCAATAGATATGATAATAGATTTCTTGATTTTTGAATTTTTGTTATAAATATCATAATGGGACTGTGAAAGGATGGAATGAATCTATATTAAATCCTATGTATCAAACATAGTTCATGACCCATTTTTTCGGTATTTTACAAATTTTTCCTAAATATTTGTATGAATAAAAATATGTTTTGATTATATTGGACCTAAACATCTAGGAAATGATATTAATATGTATCATTCAACATTGATTGATGATTTGAAACTTTTATAGGATACAAGTGTTACAGTATTGTGATGTATAAAAGAAATTGTTTAATATTTTTCATGCTATGATATTGTTCACTATAAAAAATCATTCATTTGAAAACATATATTGATATAGTGTTAATGTACTAAAGCATGTCCAATTTTCAAATAATATACTTCATATTATCAATTTTTGAAAGGATGAAAGATATTCTACATAGGATATTAATGATTTTTTGGAATTGATCATCCTTATCATAGATTAAAAAATTCATTTAATAGTTTACAGTAATATAATCTTCCCCCACTACCATTTTTAGTTGAATAATATTATGATAGATTAAAACTATTGATTTCACATTTGGGAAAAAGGAAGTTGTGTTCATCAAAAAAAATATAGAATAAAAAATATTTCAATTTTGACCTACCTTATTGTATATTTTTAGAGAAAAAAATATAAAATTTACTTTATTCTTATTGATAAAAACATATCTGATGGTTTTATGGAAATGTTTTAGAAAGAAAAGTAAATAAAAAATATGGATTTCATATTATATTGTACTTGATATCAATGGGAATTTGTTTGGAGTTAGCTCCCAGTATGAAATAAAATAAAATATATTTACCTCCATATTTTCAAACCTAAATAAAGAGTGATAATATTATTTTATATCAATGTTTTCATGGTATTAAAGTACCCAATGGATCTTCTTCAAATGTGAAAAATTTAGTGTCATTGAGAGACTGTAAATTAATAGGATTGAAATCTCATGATTTTCATGTATCAATGCAACAGATATTAAAAGTCACATTTCATTGTATATTTATGGAACCTGATAGAAATAATATCATTAGGTTGTATAATTTTTTCAAATCCATTTTATTGTAATGTCATCGATCCAAATTGTGTATATTTGTTAGAGAATAATGCTGATATTATACTTTTTTAACTAGAACTGTATTTCCCCCCTATATTTTTTGATATAACGGTTTATCTGGTGATTCATCTTGTGTGTGAGATAATAATATGTAGGATTATGTATATATATTTCATGTATCATTTTGAAATATATATGAAAAGTTTGAAAGGATGTAATGAAATAACTTATCGTCTAGAGGCCTCTATTGTTCAAAAATATTTATTGGATAAGGTGATTGAGTTTTTTACATATTATTTTCATGAATAAGATCATATTTATCTCCCCATATCATGAAATATGATAGTTTATAGTGAAGTTAGTGGGATTAGATTCTAAAAGGTAGAATTCATTGCATGTGATGAAGTGATGTAGGCACATTTATAAATATTGAACAACACAGATGAGGTTAAACTATATATATCACCTCATATTACTGAATAAAAGGTACAATGTCCAAAAATAAATGAAAATTGGTTGATTATTTAACATAAAAATTCATTTTTTCACGGATTAAAGAGAAATTCATAATAGATATATCTACATCAGAAACAATGAAATAGTTTTTGGGGGGACCATCTCTTAATGTTGTCATATGGTCTGATTTTGATATTAATGGGTACATATTTTTAAAAAAATTAGGATGAAAAGAGTATCATTAGAAATAGTGGGGTAATGATCATTGATAAAGAAATTAAATTTTCAAGTGAAAAAGATAGAAACCCAATTTTTGCATCAATGACATATTTTGGAGTTTTTATGGATATATGGGTAATTGATTATACTAAATTTTACGTCAAAATTTTTAAGTGTAACTTGGTTGATAATTTTAGTGGTGTGAAATAAGATGAGTATGGGTTTGCAATAGTGGAATTGAAAATATTTATTTTAAAATTGAAATAGTTTATCATGGTGACACATGAAACGAAAATATTTTATGTCATTGATCCGTAAAATGATTAGTAGTCTGTCACTTTCCAAGGGAAAATAATTCATTAATATATCTAGTTAAAGAACGTATACCCTTATACTTTATAACATGTAGGGTATCGTTTATTAGAGGAAGAAATGATTGCAAGAAAATTTGAAGCATTAAGATATAAATCTAATAGTGGTTCAGAAGTGGTCTATTCTATTCCCCCAACTCCCCCCA
The DNA here is from genome assembly GCA_963277665.1 of Viscum album. NCBI lineage: Eukaryota > Viridiplantae > Streptophyta > Magnoliopsida > Santalales > Viscaceae > Viscum > Viscum album. The sequence goes on from OY728163.1 coordinate 1,648,642,020, forward strand.
CTTGACACGAGAAATGAAAATGAGGAGGAAGAAGAAAAAAATGAAAATTATATTACAAATAAATCTAAGTAAGTAGCTGAAAGAAGTGTAAGAAATTAATTTTTATTTCCAATTATTGTATTAATTTTTTAAATTAACTCATTCATTTTAGAATGACCTTTAAGAGAAAGTGATGTAGTGGAATTTTATCTCTTGGGGAAAGATATAAATCCTAACTACAAAATCATGAAAGCAAAAACACCGTGGACACATAAGAGGATATTAGGTGTGTGTCGGTGTTAGGAATGTTTTTAGTCATCAAATTTAGAAATCATGTACCCTAGAAATAGATTCTATAAATGATAAGATGAAAGACCATAAATAGTAAATGGATGATAAAATTCAATCATTTTTGTGGGATATGATTGAACCATTTATGAGACTATCATAGATTGCATAGTCTGCATAGCATGTAGAGCCAGCACAACCTACTCATCCTGCCATCTTAGATCCTCCAACTCCCCGTTCAGACCCAAAAATTTACTTTAAGTTTTATACTAGAGATCCCCATGTACATGTAGTATAATATATAGTCATATATATTTTTTGGGATCATTTACATCACCAGCCTATGCAGTTGGGTTAGGTAAGAATATAAGTACATGATATTATTGATCCAACTGGTCTATTGTCATTTCCTACCGAGGAAGTTACAAGAGTTGGAGAATTTATGGGTCATTTTTTAATTTTTCAGTAATCTTTCTTCATTATCTAACATACGACGTATATATGTATTGTTTTATTAAATATTATGTACATTTTATTAAAATATTACTTATTGTGTTTTCTTACAAATAATTTATATTGTAATATATAATATCAAAAGAATTAGTTTAAAATAAAAAAATGTTTCATAGACTAAAAAGTTCAAATGCTTATAATATTTATGATTGGCTAAAATGATTATCCTAGTTTTCCTCTTCCTTAAATAATATTTATGTGTTTCAGATGGAATCTTATAAACTTGTAAGAAACAATCCATTAATAATATTCAAAAAAGATATTGTGTATCTTTTTAAGAACATATTTCCATTATTAAAGATGTTTTCCATGTTAGTAAATTTATGTTTATGTTTTTCCTTCAATAAATAAGGATAATTTATAGTTACTTACTATATTAATTATTTAATTAGGTATGTACAAACACATATTATTCTGAATGGGAACACCAATGTATATGGTATATATTTCCAAAATTCATTTCAATAACTATGCAATATCTAAAAACTCTAACTAGAATATAATATATATCTAACGGATTATCAAATATAGTTTTTGGGGGGATAGTTTTTTCTATTTGTTCGTTGTTAATAACATTGTGATGATTATGAAGAAATATTAATTATTATTTTTATAATTGTGAACTTTTAATATTGTATAGGTCATTGGATGTCTGAAATATTCATTCTAAAGAAATCAAAATTATTTTTTTTCTCTTTATTAGGCGGTGTTTGTCAAAAAAATATAAAATTGTTAGAAAAGTAAGTTTTAATCTTATTTATAAAGTTATTTTTATTTTTTATTTTTTATACATGTTTTTTAGTTGAGATATATTAAATTTTTGTTCGTGGAAAAGTTTAACAAAGATCACTTGTCGATAAATTAGTCAAATACAATCCAATACGTGGAAGTCATGGTAAATATATTTTATATATGAACATATTTTATATATAAATATATATTGGTTTTTATTTTCAATTTAATGTTTCATAACCACAACATCATCATCAAAAAAATTGTGGAATGGGGCTATTATGTTTTAAGACTCATGTACAAGATAATTACAAATGGCTGAACGACTGAATTTAATTATGTTTTTTATTTTATTTATTTTATGTTTTATATTAAAATATTCTATTTTCTAATCATAAAACATTAATTGTTATTTTATATTTTCAATGATATTGAGCTATATATGAATGATGAACGTACCCATCAGCATATTTTTTTTCAAACTATTTCTTAAGTATAATTTTGATTTAAATTATCAATGAAATATCATAAAATAAAATGTAGAAAAATTAGTATTTAGATATTAATTTTCATATTTAAGATGGTATATTTTATTATTTTTATAGGGTTGTTATCTGTTGTATAATAGGGTTATAGATTTATAAAAAAACCCACACTACAATTCCTTTAAATTTTTAGGTGTGTATATTTTTGTTAAAGTTTAAAAAATGAATAATTATACAATAATTATTTTCCAAAAGTTTGTATATTAAATTTTTTATCGTTTACAGATGATTCTAGTATATATATTTTAATTAAATTTAAATAAATGGTTATTTATGAAAATTGATTTCTTATTTTAGTTGGTATATTGTGTTTGATTTTATTGGGGTTTTCTTTTCATTATGTATTTATTTTAGGTGGAGTAGAAAAATATTTTAGAAATTTGGCAAAGTATTAAGTTTTATTCTTTTTATAAGTTATTTATTCTTAATTATTATTTTTTATCTGTGTTTTAATAATTTTTTTATTAAAATACACATCAATGAAAAGGTTTGACAAGGATCAATTGTTGATACAGAAGACAAATAATGTAGACTACCTGAAATAATTAGTAAATATATTTTATATTATCTAATATATGTTTTGTCTTATATATATCCGTGTGTGTTTTTGTGAGTGTGTGGTCTTATATTTTCATGTTAATGTTTCAAAACTATAATTTCATCATACACCTCCACTCTAAGTGGATCTCATCAATTTCAACGTTCATTATCTATATAAATCTACAGATCATCCTTCGGAACAGGTTCTCTCCAAATTTTTAGATACCTAATTTTGAATTGGTTCTTCCTTCCATGATTCATCTACATTTGGTCATAGGTTTTTGTGTTGGTTATCTTCCATTATAAAACCCTAATTTTATAAACTTCATTTAATTAAGCTTTTATGTTATATATCTCTTCCTATTTTGTAGCACTAATATTGTGTTCAAGGTTTTATTCTACTTCTATGTTCAATGGTTCTTCCCTATATGTGTTTCAGGGTATATATTATAAGGATTTGATGATAATTAATCAAAAAAACTTCATAATTATTATTCCATTTATTTCCTTGAATGTGTAATAAAAATAAATTTTACCTATTTATTTACATTGGCATATTATCTAACAAATTAATTTTTAACATTTCTTTTTCCATTTCTAGTAATCATTACATGAGAAAATGATACTAACTTCACCACTAGTTCATTCACATGGCATGAGAATATGTTCATCAAGTTAAAAGTTTTATTCATGTGATTTTATTTTTTGATTCATTTTCTATTTGACCTTTGTTTTCTTAAAGTATGAGAGGTAATGTATATACAATGAAAAAAAATATATTGTGATCAATTTATATACAAGACCTAACACTTTATATCCTGTAGAAAAAATACAATTAAATGTGTGTTATAAATTAATATTTCATATTGAATGAATGTGTTTTTGTTCATAACTGATATGTACTATAAAGAACTAATTTTTATTGACATAAACAATATGTATTGATAAAAATATTAGTTTAGAACTAATATTTGTTTGGATCATATCTCTATCTTCACCAATACATATTAGAATAAAGGTAAACTATTTATTTTGATTAATATATATTTAGTTTAGAAAGAATATTGTGATCTAGCCTGTGTTAGAGCATGAAATGTGTCCATAAAAATAAAATTCATATATATTTATTGTTTCAAAATAAAATTATAATTTTAAATTTAGTTAAAAGTTTTTCTTTTCAATATAATTTGTAACTATGTGATTGTAACTTTTTGTCTCACTTTTGAGAAGTCATATGTGGTTTATATTAATAATTTATTTTGAATTTCATGAAAACTATTATTATGTACAGTCCATATATTAAATTTTTTTTCTCATTTTGTATTTTATTTACATCTCACTATAGATTCATGTTTCATCTAACATTAAATTATTTAATGCAAAAAACAATATGCATAGTTTTAATGAAAAATATGTCACTCAAATAGAGAATTATGAGTGCTCTAATTTGAATGGTACATGCTAATTACATTTATTCCTAATAGTGTCTGGTATTGGCTATAAATTCCCGGTTTATAAATATCTATTTCACATAATAATAACTCATGTAATTGACAAGAGGAATGATTATAGGTGTAATGGGCATGACACTCTACCACATTGTTTCATTTAATGATCCAGATTTATTAAAAATGTATTTATTTTTATATTCTTAAAAGTATGAACTCTCCTAACATTTTATTTTCAATCACACTAGGATTAAATAAAGCTGACAATACTGATGGAAATATTTTGTGTTGCAATTTTAATTCATCTCTTGCATACATTATAAGGTTTTAATTTCTTTCTCATGACTGTTAATTATTTCCATTGGAATTTTTAATTTTTTGAATTTATTACTTCAAATATAATATTTTCTAAAATAATTTTTAAATTCAAAAAAATATATAGTATACATTTTGGTGACCTATCACAAATACTCAATTTCATTTGTTCTCTTTGATGGGTAAGTCATGTGATATATAAAAAAATTGCTTCACAGCCATGAAATGTTTCGATTCAAGAATTAATATATAATTTTTTTATATTTTTCAATATAATTATACTTGATATAAAGAATCCTTTTTATTATTTTTAAAAGATTTTAGAAAATGGTCAGATTGATTAAACCAATGTCCAATATTTCATCATCACTTTTTATTTCTGTGTAAAAAATTATCAAGTCAGTCATTTATGGATTTTTGTTTTTAAATTATGTTTTTATAGTAATGTACTCTATTGTTTATGATATATTTATTTAAAGATTCTTTTCTTATATTTTTCTTGATTTTTGGGGCCAAAATTATTTCTATTTTTTAAAAATAAAATTTCCACGTTGGTTTTTTAAAAAACAGATGTCAAAAATAATCACTGAGACTTTCAAAACTGATTTTATGTAATAATTGACCCTGAATGTCTCTTAAATTCTTCAAGGTAGATTTAAGATGTCTGTTTTATTTAATAACTGATGGTGAAAAAAAAATTCAATGTCAATTATTATATATAACCGACGTTGAAATTCATATGCAGTTTTTTGAGTTGGATTTTCAATGTCGATTTGATATAATAACCAACGTCAAAAGTTTTTTTCAATTTTGGTTTTCTATAAAAAATATCACTGAAAATATTTATATTTTTCCACATTAAATAATAATTAATGAAATTACACTTTCAATAAAAACTAACATGAAAATATCAATTCTATCTTTTCCACATTGATGTTACATTAAAATCGATGTGGAAATTTATTTTCAATGTCGGACTATAAAAAACTAACATTGAAAACCCCATTAAATTCACTTTTTAGTTAATTTTTAGGCATATTTTTTTATCAAAATAGAACTCATAAATATTATTTAAAATGTATTCTATATAAACTTTACTTAAAAACTAAGGTTAAAAAGTAAAAAACTAACATCAAAATATATATTTACACTAGTTTATATTCCTTTCAATCAGTTGTCTTATCATACCATCATAACATGTGGTCAGTTCAAGTAGTTTTGTGGCCCATTTACTAGCCATTTGAATATTATAATGTGTTTTAGTTTCACATATCATGTGATTTTATACATGTTTCATAATGGTTAATGACATACCATAAGACAGAATATATGAAGTGCGGAAAGTCATCTTAAGAAAATGTTGGCTTCATGCACTATTTATCATCTACTTCAACCTGTATATAGATATCAAGTTCCCCTATATTATCTTGAAACACAAAGTGCATGGCATGGTAAGTATTATATTAACACATACGGTAAATTTAAATGAAAACATGATATATTATGGTATATTGCACACAATATATTTCTATAAATATTGAGAAAATTTTACATCATAAGATAAGAAAACATTATGCATTTTAAATGCTAATACCATTCTCCATTATTAATATTTTACCTCTATAAAACATAATAGATCTTCACTACATGAGTCAAAATTCAATGGATTCAACTAAAAAAGTCTATCAACCTAGTACATATTGAGGTTTTTATAGTATTATTTGATATAGGTATTGTTCATCTCTTTATTTTGTTAGAGAACAAGCAGGTGGTATGATGAAATAAATACACATGCAGTGGGTTAGAAATAATACACATGTGGTCAGTTGGATTCAATAGAAATGGTAGGTTGAATGTGGATAGTTGAGGGTTCACTTATGTAGTAGGTTACAGTTTATCTCAAGTAGTAGCTTTTAAAACTACATTATGTGGTCAATGAACACGTCATGGTCACTTCAATCCTCATGAGGGAATTCTCCATGGGTCATGCAGTAAGTTTAAAAATAATTGTATCACTATGTCATCATAATATTTTTCATATTTTTAAACTTTGAAAACATTATATTCTACATTTTTTCATTATACTTAAATATATATAAATTAGATATATTTCTAATGGATCAAAATATATTTCAATATAACATATCTAGTGAAATAAATCATCAAAAAACTATAATATGAAATCTTCCAAAAAATTAACTAAAATATTTTAGATTGGTTATCCAACACAAAAAGTTTCATAAATATATAATCTATGTAATTCATTCTTTTAGTGAGTAATATAAGATAAAAATAAATTGAAAATTATTTTAAAAATAAAAAACATGTAGAAAATGTTGACCAAAAGTAAGAACATATATATAATAATTTATAAATATTCATATATTAAGAAAATATAGATAATCCAATTATATTTTATATGAAATAAAATTTATAAAATTCCAAGAAGTATAGATCAAGATATAAAGAAAATTCACTCATCTAGTTATAAATATTTCTATAAATTGTGTAATAAATAAAATATTTTGGAGAAAATGTGATATTCAAAACATAAAATATAAACAAAATACAAAAAAATCTCAATAACAAGGAAGGTAGATGATAAAACCATGATGATTCTTATCCTCAAAAAGCATAGCACAGTCGTGGAGGTGGTCATCATCGAGGTTAGAGAGGTCATGGGGAAGGTCATCTCCAAATTAATGCTCTATAGTTTCCATTTCCATGCAATGTGGAAATTATTTGAAATTTAATTTTCATGTAATCGACATGGGTTCATTCCATTTTTTATTTAAGATTTTCCCACTCATTCATTTCACTTACCTTGGACTATTATTTGGTAATTGAGGATGAGGGGCTTCTAGTTCCCTTTTTGTTGACTATGAAAGTTGGAGGTTGATCTAATTTGTGTGAAGTGTGTAAATACTTTGAACTAGTTATAAATAATCACTACTCTTGGGGGGATTTCATTTGTTTTGGATATATCCATAATAAATCATCTTTAGTGGGAACTGGATTTATTTGTTATTGTATATCATGGATTTATTTAAGAGGAATATTGTGTTTTACGATGCTGATATAGAGTTTATCATGTTCATTGGTGGGAAGGACCCTCAGATGTGTTATATACTTTCTCAGTCCCTATCTTTCTTGATGGGAAATTCAGTTATGGGTTCATTGGAGGATCAGTTAGTTGAGTTTCCCAATGTTGTGTAAGATTTCCATTTTGACTTTCCTAAAGTTGTTATGGGACTACCCCCTTTATAGGAGATCGAGTTTCAAGTCGATTTATAGTTGGGTATAACTCTGAAGTGGTTCTGGAACTACTCCCTATACATTCTTTGGATATCATTATAGGGAGTATGAGTATTTTAAAATTTTGTTCAGTGTGATGAATGTGTCATCTGTATTCATGGAACTAATGAATGTAGTATTCTATGAGTTTTTGTATCTGTTCATGGGTGTGTTTATCAATGAATTCATTGTAAAACATATGTCTGATGGGGGACATGTATATCATATACGATCCATTTTAGGAGTTCTTTTTCATCAATAGTTGTCTGGGAAGCTACCAAAGTGTGAGTTCTAGGATCATGATGTTTTTTAGGGGGAATTTAATATCTTAGAAAGTAGTAGTTATAGACCCTTAAAATATTGAGGTGGTAATTTCTTTGTAATCCCCCAATATTTTTTCATTGATATAGATTTTCCTCAGTTATGTAGGATATTATAGGATTATCATGCCTAAAATATCTCAAATCGTTACTCCTATGAAAAGCATGACAAAAAAGAATCAAGTATTCTTATGGATTGAATAGTGTTAGTATTATTTTAGGTATTTTAATTAGAAGTTATCCAATTCTTCATTTCTTTGTTTTACATATATTGGATTCCAGATCAGGGTTTATTTAGACACATAACAGGTTTACTTGGATAGTGTCCTAATGTGGTAGAGGGTCATCATTTTTTGATGGGTATCAGCATTTACATCCAAATGCGTGTAATTATTGCACACATAGCAGGTTAAATTGTCTAAAGGTTTCTTCTAAAATAAATAGTTTATCTTACTTTGATCCTTAAAAATAGTAGGAATCAAAATATTATCACCTCTTCAACAACATTAACTTTCGGAATTTATACTAGTTATTGATCACTTTCCCTTGCTCACTTTTTTTGGAACCACAAAATCTATATTCTCACCCTAAGCTCTATTAACTTTTTGACTCTATAATTATTCCTCCTAGACTCAAAACATCTAGAATTAAAAATCCATTATCTCAAAATATATACTAAAAATCTCAACAGTGATTTATGACTGATTTATCCCTTTATATATTCAACCTTACTCTGAAAACTATTTGTAATGAATGATTTATAATTTTAATTTCACATTTACTCAATGTTCATACTTTCCCATTTCATTCTTCTAAAAAATAAGATATTATTGGTTAAAATTTTCATTGAATATTCAGTAAATATACTTAATCTTTTCCTATAATTTAGGATATAATTATGCTATAAAAATCATGGTTTTAATTCTATTAATAAAATATTAGAATCTTATCACTTACATTGAATTCACAAAATGTTTATGTGAAATCACATAGAGGTTTTCCAACTTATGGATATAATATTCCATAGCCTATATAATGTTTTGATGTAGGTTATATATTTTTTTCCTCTTTTGGTTCTACCATTACTTCCAAACTTATCAATCAATGGATAATTAAACTCTCTCATATTCTTATTTCACATTAAGACTAATATTCTAGACTTTTAATTTGTATATGATTTTATTCTTCTAGATAATCCTTTTCATCTATTACTTTTACTGTCGTACTTTTCTTTTGGATCAATTTACCTTATTATATGATCATCTTCTACTTGAAAACTACCATTTTTGGACATGATGATCCTTCTGAGTACACATATACTTCATGAAAAAACTTGATACTTCTTCTTTATATGGACTACTACTATTTTTACTCCCATTAACTTTTTTCATATTCTACATTTACTAGTTAACTCAATATCCACATTTATTTACAATATTTCATCTTCTATACTCAACATGAATCATAATACACTTTGAGTAATTATGGTATTTATAAATTAAATAATAATAAAATAATCATCTAATTTAATTATTCTTATTATGTAAAATAGAACTCTTAGAACTAATATTCTATAACCATTCATGGATTATGATCTCTTGATATATAACTTATAAATATATAGACATATAAAATTCAACCTCTACAATACCTTATATAAAAATAAAATCTTATTCTATACTTCCTTCAAATCCTTAATATTTTTACAACATTAGTATATTAATCTACTTATAAATCAGGGTTTATATTCTATTCAAGTTACTTTTGAAACTCTGGTTCTTTCATTTATTAAAAAAAATTCTTAATAATCAAAAAATTATTTTATATATTAATGAGAACAAATAAAAAATTACATAAATACATCATAAATTCCACTTGGTTCTTAAAATTATTTTTCTAAAGGAATATTTCATGTGAACTATTGTATTTTTTTGGAAATTATTTTATCAAAATAACCTCAAGAGAGAACCTTGGATTCTTAAGGGATATTCCTAGGATAGTCACCTATGATTGATAATGAGGAAAATTTTGTAATTTTTATTTTAGTATAAAGACCAAAATGTGGACATATAACTCCCACATAGATAATAAATAAGGGCGTAAAGCTCCCATAGAGATAAAAATTTTGGACACTGTACTATCACTTCAAATAGACTATGTGGACATAGCACTTCCATGGAAATTAAACAATGTGGACATGGTACTCCCATAGAAACCAAACCATGTGGAAATAGATCTCTCATGGATATAAAACTATAACCAATCCATGAGAACATGGTTCTACAATGGGTTTCTGGGGTTTATTACCTTAAACACATAGGTACCCTACTGTGATACCATGACTAAGTAATATTTATATGGATTTATTTCTATATTCTTATCCTGGTCACTTATTTCTCATGAAAAATAAAATTGTATTGTCATTGTTGTATTTCAAGATATAATGATTTTTTAACCCTTTATTGAATTGTTATAGAACCCTTCATGTAAATTCCTACTAGGTATGTGTATAATCACCCCCTATATATTTATTCTAATTTATATTCAGTTTTATTTTCCTATTTTCAATTTTACGAAAAATATTGGTATCATTCATTGCCATTATTTTTTATGGGAAGCATTATTGTATGGATCTTAGAGATGGGTTGATGGTGATCCATGGAGTATGTAATAAACTTATTCCATGAGTATTATTTTTTTTCCTATATGCATTGTAATGAAACATATTCTTTTCATATTGATATCATCATAGATAGATCCATGTATTTTTTTAATATTTTAATGGAAATATAATTTATAAAACCAGTGGTATTTGAGGTAAAATATTCCCCCTAGTAGTAAGTTCATCCCACACCACTTAACTGTATGCTCGGATGATTTGATAAAATTCACCTGAGGTTATTAGTTATTTAACTGGAGTTTAAGGTAAATATATGATGGTAAATTATGTTGTATTCCATGATGTTTCTTGAAACCTTTAGTATCCAATAAATAATTATAAGTATTAACATTATTATCCATTTTTAGTTTCTTCTTGAATACTCATTTGTACCTAATCCAATTTAATCTAACTAGAGGTTATTCTAGAGTCCAAACTTGATTTTAGTGCATGTAATTTATTGTTTAATTAATGTATTCTTTATATAGAGAATATTTTGATGTTTTTATTGCTTCATTGTAAGATAGGGGTTCCTCATCCTCTATGGATAATGTGTAACCTTCCTCTGTGACTTGAAAGCAATATCTCTCTTTTTATCTAACTTCCCTTATTAAAAAATAAAATACTTTTAACTATATTATAATTCTATCTCTGTGGTATTATATAATTTTTCCAATTACAAATATTATGCATATTGAATATTTTTATCATCAAATTAATCAATGTATATCTTTCTCCCATTATCACCTCTATAGATATTCTCTCTTGCTTCAAATTTTTCACATCATTTGATAATAATGTTTCTATTTTAGGGATTTTAAAGGTAATATCCTTTTTTTCTTTGAATTCCCTAAAAATATTCCCTTTATGAATCATAATTAATGGTTTTTTCTAGAATCATCCTTAAAAATTTATTAGAATCCCCATACATAAATATGTGATAAGTTAGGTTTCTTTCCATACCTTAACTCATGTGGGATTCCATCTGTCACCTTAGATAGCACATGACTAAGTGTGTGTGATTCTACTTATGATTCATATCTCTAAAAGGATAATGTATGATTTAAAGGAATATTTATTGATCAAAACATTTCGAACAAGTTATGATTATTTATTTCACTAATACCTTTCTACATTGGTGTATATAGAAGAGTGGTTTAAGATAATATCCTATACTCTTTTATTTGGTCAACAAACTCTTGGTTAACATATTCTCCCCCATGGATAACTCAAATATTCTTCGCCTTTTTACCAAATTTATTCCCAAAATAATTTATTTATTCTTTAAATTTATCAAAGGAGTCTAACTTATACCTTAATAAAGCGGCATATCCATATATAACTATTTCATCAATAAAACTAATGAATTAGGAAAACTCGTATTTAGCCTCTATAGGTAAATTGACACATACATTAGTGTGAACTAATTCAAGAATATATTTGGATATTTCACCTATATAACTAAAAGTTTACTTGGTCATTTTATATTTTAAACAATAATAACATATATCAATGGGATTCAACTCAAAAGAGTATAAGTACCCTTATTGGTGTAACTTTTTCTAATGCTTATAGTTTACATGACTAAGTTAACAATTCCACAAATGAGTATAATATGAGTCATGTGAATTGGAATTATCATTCATTATAAACATATAATTCTATAATTCAAGGATATATAAGAAATTATTTATATGTTTAATTCCATTGCATATATCATCTTAATAAAAGGAACAACTTTTATTTCCGAACATGTAACCAAAAAAAACATTTGGATTCTAAACCAAACACAAAAATAATTTTTTGGGTAATAAAAAGAACATAACAACACTACTAAAATATTAAAAATTTAAATTTAGGAAATATGATATGGTATTCATATATAAAAAATGTAAAAAACCTTAACTCTAGGATTACCATGAATATCTTCCTCACCTCTTGTAATCTTCCGAAATCAAATAAGTTATTCTGTTTTAAAATAACGTGTTTACCAAAATCTATATCTAATACCCAAGACATAGAAATTTAAATATTTCATTGAATGATAAATGTACCGTAATCTTCTCATTTACTTCTTTTATTACAATTTAGTTCCTCTTCTAATGGGCTTTCTTTCCATATTAAAATAGACAATATCCTACATATTTCTATCTCTCTAAAAATTTTGTTTCTTATAAGAAAGTTTTATGGGTTCCGTTGGATTTGAAATTTACCTTGAAATTTTATTATTTATATTATTATTATTATTCACCATAAATAGTAAATAGTTGTCTTTATTAATATACAAATTATCTTTTCTATCCAAATTTAAGTATTCATAGGGGGAATTAACCATGTATTAATATTAAAATTTAACAACGGAACTAGAGAAGTTCCTTGTATATCTTGGATCCACTTATCTCTAGCCAATGAATGTAATTAATATTTTTGATTAAATGATTCCCATAAATAATTCCTTATCATAACTTCCCCACAAATAGTAAATTGTTCTTAAACATTTATTTCCAAGATTTATTCCAATATAGATCTTTGTGTTTAGAAAACATGGTATGCATCTTTATCCGGAAACTTTTTTTATAATTAATTTGAATTTGGTGATAAAATGATGGATTGTATATCAAATGAATCTTCCATGTACTTCTTACAGGCTTCCTTATATTCTGTAATTTTTGTATAAGGTGGATCATTATGTGAGGGATATTATATAACATAATATATCCTTTATTATTGTATCACTCTATGTAAGTGACTATACCACTCCTAGAAATCTAAACCCCTGATAAAATTTTATTTATCTAATATAATTTGAGAAATTAATTTATTTGTGTTGTTAGTATCCATATAAAATATAATAAAAAATCATATTTTTATTTTATCATGATTACTATAACATTTCTGGGAAAATACTCCTAAAAGACTCCCAGCTGGGTGGCCACACATGACCTTATACATGACTCGTCATATACAAAAGGTTATTGAACAGAAGCAAGGGTTGATAAGAATTTGGTGTGGAGACTATGATCTCTATATTATATAACCATAAATAAAAATGGTAGAAACAATAATAATCTATCAAAAAAATATAATAAAATTATATTTTCATTAAACCTATATATAATTACACATATCTTGCTATCATTTTAATATAAAAAAATATTAATTTTGAGTGAGTGAGTCCACCATCCATAATAGAATCACATGATACAATAAAATATACAAAACTAAAATGTTACAAAAATATATATAAAATTTAATATCTCTTATAATTCGATCTTGTATGAATTGTAAAAAATAATCAAAATAAATTATACCACTAAAAAACTAAGTTCAAGTCCCTACCAATCCAATCTCCCACTCACACCATTAATCTCAAACATTGATCATATAGACTATTCCCTTACCTATATCATAAACCGCGATGTCGATACACACATTGAGAATTAGATGTAGTATGTGAGTAAAAATTAGTAGGCCTATACAAATTATGTCCCTAAAAAATCTAGTAAATACAAGTTTATGATTGATATTAATGTTAGTAATACAAGTAATAAAGTAAACCATTTCTTCTTGGAGTGCATAACATCCAAACCATGCGTGCCCATACCTACTTGGTCCAGTTACAAAATTTCATGATACACCCATAGTATGAACTTCTAATGAGGGATAATGACTTATCCCCCATGTTCTATAGATCAAGGTGAATGAGTTATCAATATAGTAATGTTCCTTTAGTGAATGATGCATAACCACATCATATCCCCTGATGAATGATACATAACCATATCATAGACCTAGTAAATGATACGTCATAATATCATAACCTTGATAAACAATACATCACCATCACATAACCCTGGTGAACAATATATCTACAGCCCAATAATAGTTGTGAATGAGGTATCACTTAGTGAAAGACAAATCACCACCAGATAACCTAATGGTGAATGATATATCACTAGACCAAAAATAATATACAATGAGGTATCACCCAATGAATTATGCATCATGACCAAACAACCCCATGATAAATGATCCATTACCAAAATCACAATTCTCTAGTAGATGGTATACCACTACAGTAAAATCTTCGGTGAATGATACACCATCATTAAAAATTTACAAAGTGGAAGATGAACAACCAATACAAATTCCCCATGTATATGATGTACCACCAATAAAAATCCCCTGTGTAAAATTATTAACATTGGTATTCAATAAAATTAAATGAAAAATAAATCATTCAATGAATCTTCTATGAAAATTATTTATCATTGTGCATGGAAGAGCATCTAATGTTGATAAATAACCCTTATCTTAATCTACTTCTAACCTTAATTCTATAAAATAATTATTTATAACACCTCACCCTGATCCTAAGTTTACCCCTCCCATCTTAGAGACTCATTACATGTTATAATTTACATTTCTATATCACATCATGTAATGTTAATTTTCATCAGTGACCATAGTTTTGAGTCATAACTTGTAATGGATCCCTAATATCCCTAAATTTACTTCATCACATAATTGGAGATCAAGATAATGTTTTCAAATAGTTTTATGGAATACAAAATTGATTGGTTCTTACTTCATATCACAAGATGCATATGATGCTCATATGGATTTATAAGAAAGCTTAGTGTCCACCTATCACAACATAGAAGGGACCCTGCTATCAAATATCACAATATAAAATGGATCCGAATAAAAGAAATTAAAAAACCTATCATAATCAATAAATTAGGGATATCTAGTGGGAAACGATATAGTGGTGATAAATATAAGGAATAAGACTAAGAAAAAGGTTATAATTACCCAAATAGACTCTATAGGATAGAAATAACATGGTGTTAATCTCAAATGGAGGATAATTAACACTTAATGGATAATAAAATAAGGAGGGAGGATGGAAGGGGGTTGTTGGATATTGGGAAATAAAATAGGGAAGCCCATTAATATGTTTCATTATTTAAAATAATTTTATTATAATTAGAAAAATAAGAAAAAGGCATATCGTGGTGTGACCACATTGGTTATGAAAAGACACCCATGTAGAGGGTTATATTTTATTGTGTCCTTTTAGGTCACAAAACAATGCACCATTCTAGGGAATAACCATGAAATCACAACCACCCAAGCCTAAGGTCACATTGTAGTGTGACCTTTTATAACATGGAACAACACCCTATATTGTTTAGGGTTTCATGGTAAAACATCCACCCATTTTAGTGTAACAATACACCTACACCAAATTTTAATCATAAACAAACATATCCATTTCAAAATGCCCTATGATGTAGTGTGGTCTTGTACCTATAGTAGGATTCCAACCAGAAGCTAGGAAAAATTGCTAAATATTGACCCTTACCTCCAGCTACTCCTTTGACAGCCTAAAACCATTGAAATAAACATGTTATAGAAAAAAAATAAAAAAACACACCTTGGGATATGTGTATTGTTACAACCTACTGATCATGTAGAAAATTCCCCTTGAGTTTTGTCACGAAAAAAAACATTTGACCATTGAACTTGTATATCAACCTTTTTCTCTCAAGTCTCCTCCTAGATACACTCATGATTCCACTACATGCATTCTAAAGGTATTTTATTCTTATGTTGGATATTTTTACTCTAGAACACTATAAAAATAGTTTTTTTCATAAATGATACATCATAATACATATCATTATCATTGATGTTAATCACATTAGAAGAATCCAAATGGTTTCTCTATAACTGAGATATATGGAATACATCATTTATAGAACTGTATCTTAGAGGAATATATAACTAGTATTTTATAGTACTAATCCTTATGAAAACATAAAATGGACACATAAACCTAGGTTTATACTTCCCTAATCTTTGAATATTCCTTTATCTTAACCAAGAAAACACTCACATGAATAATTGGTTACCCACCTCAATTTCTACAATATAGAATAATAAATATGTATATGATCAATTTCTAATATATTAAATCACTAACCTCTTCTTAATCATCCAGATATTCTCTAATTTCTCATGTATGAGGCTTGGTAAGAAAAAAGAGAATTTTTATACCACAAGCTAGAATTGAGTTGATCAGTATAGCCTACCATATAAGGCCTCATAAGGTTTCATCTGAATCTAATATTGTTAAATTTTGTTGTATTAATTATCTATACACATAAGATTACTTTTATATAGAACACTAAAATCAAGGGCACATGTTGTATCATGTCCCCCAATGTCTGGATAATATGGTCAGACTTACAACTAATTGAATGATGGTATTTCATGCTCAAATTCACCCCGGTATCTAATGATTTCTACACTCCTAGTCTGTGGGAAATGTGTGGCTTTCATCAACCATCCACAATTACCCATACAACATCAATACCATGATGTGGCCTTGAAACCCCCCGTTATGAAGCCTATCATCACCTCATCTCATTTTAACTTGGGAATGAATATAGTTTGAACAATACTTGTGGGTAATTAATGCTACACCATCAACCTCAAATAGGAAAATAACTGAGAAATAAAACCTATGACTTCCTTATTTGACCCATACAAATAATAATTCTTATGGATATTGTGATAAATCTCAGTAATCCTTGGGTGAACATCCCACATCAATTCATATGAATCTAATTTCATATCCTCTTTCATTTTCATAGATACCACAACCTTACCTCAAAAAAACGGGATGCCATCATCATTTTGGGACCATGTTGGTGGAGGCACCCAACCATATATAGATTCCCTTATAATCTTATATTCTAAGTCACGAATTTGAATATCCTTTAGTCTATCAAGGATAAAAGTGTAAATTCCCCGGTAAAGTGACCCAATATAAACATAACATAAATAATACATTACTTTCATGATTTAAAAAATACATCTCAAAAACAATCGCACAACCCAAGGAACAAAACGTTTATTGGTTTGGGATAAGATATATAAACATCTTATTTTACCAGAAATGTTAACATTTTTCCTTAATAACACTCCTATAGAACCCTTTCTAAATATATAATTTGATATAATCATATTCATAACCTAGGAATAAAAAACATACAAAAGTGGTTAGATTGTGTCCTCATAAAAATAGAAACATATCAATATGTATAGGTCACAAACATGAACGAGGGAATGAGGAATGGGTTAAATATCTTATTCAAATATAATAAGACCATATATGATAATCATAAAATAATTTTTTTAAACATAAGATCATAAAAATATCATCAAAGAAGAATAAAATTTATTAAATGGGTAATGATATATCTTAATGATCAAAAAATATCTGAGAGGGACATAAAATTATGAAATATGTTAAAAATAATGTGTAATAATCAAAACATGGTATTTCATGGAAATTAAATACATCTTGAAAATGTTTCATAACTTGATAAATAAATAGGTTATATAGTACAACCATAATATTAGGAAATCCTTTTGGAGTAAACTCATTGTTCACACACCTATGTGAACAAACTCATTATGTTCACATGTAGAAATATGAGCACATTCATAATGTCCATGCCATAAAGTGTGAGAAACCTCATTATACCTTTGCCTATCAGAACAAACTCATTATTTATGTGACTGAATGTCTCATGTGATATTAAATTAAACCATTGAATTGTAAGGTTATATATGACCCCACCTATCATCATCCATACATATGTGTGGCACTTAAAATCAATCAATATATCATAAATAACCCATGAAAAATGGATAGGATACCTAAAATTTTAAAAAAAATATATCATTAAATTTATAAATCATATAGTATCAAAAATCTCATTTTCCAAAAATTAATTTTTCCATAATAACATATATAGGGTGATCCAAACATTACTTCATGGGAGATAAACCTTGTCGAGGAAATAGAAGTGAAAATATAAAAGTTTTAACAAAACATTCTAAACACTGTTACAAGAGATAAAGGTAAAATTTATTTAAAAAATATCTTGGATAAAGAAAGAGTATAACTTTGAAAACCTTATTATAAATCGTTCCAAATGAAATATCCTTTAAAATAAACAAACATATATAAAATAAATAAGTAGTGGTAAATAATGAAAAAAAATTCCTTTATTAAGCTTTTTATGTCATTTTAAAAAACCCTCATTAGAGAAACATTTATATGATTTCATTATAAAAAAATATTAATAGAAAATATGAATAATATAAAATATAAAACATACCTAAATTTCTTTAAGTAAACCACTTTTTATAGGAAAAACCTAGACATGGAAGATAAGATTCATTTGTAAGAATGGGAATTATTCTTACCATTGTTATACATTTATTTTAGAAAACGTTTTATCAAATAAGTTCTTATTTATGATGAGAAGTAATTTCTACGGAGTAAAATTTAAAATTCCATACAAAACAGGGTAAATTGAAGGATAAAAGAAACATTGTTAATTTATATTCATGTAAGAATGATTATGACCTAATGAATCGAAAATTGAGTCGATGAAACACTTAACTTGAATTGTCACTAAGTTGACCACACTCTAGAATCGTGTATAAAAAATATAACTACCTTAATCAATTATTTCATAAACTTATTCATATACATAAAAATTTATAAACTTCATTTATAATTATTCTCTATATGTATATTATTTCGTTTTTATCTATTTTCCATATAGAATGTGCGTGATCATTATTACATTGGACTAATTTCATAATTAATGTTGTCAATATCATTTATAATACAAAATTACATCATTAAAATATCATATAAGTTACTTTAATTAATTTTTTAGATATTTTATATATTTAAGTTTTCATTCTATGAGATTTTTAGTTTCGATTCTTTTAGATAAAATTAATGACTAGAATGTTTCGATGAATTTTAAAAAATTATTGGTGGTATCCTAATTAATGACTTAAATATTAGTATTAATAATTTAAACATAAAAAATAATTACTTCTTAGTATAAAATATTAATTTTTATATTCCATATTTAATATAAATTTATATTATTTTTCATAATGGTGGTTAAACTGACCCAACAAGAATATGAATCAATATATGTGTGAGTATGACTATAGAAGAGATTATTTTTTTATAATATCATGATAAAAAAATTATAATTTAATTATTTATTTTCTATTAAGGTTTTGAATCATAATTGGGAATATTTTAAAGAATAATTTAAATGGAAAAATGTTTTCACTTATAAATAAACTGCTTTCCTCTATGTATATCCATTTTAGATGGTTAGTTTTACAATTATAGTTTATTTATTACATTAATTATAGAAAAAATATATATTTATATAATTAAATAATACATTAAAATCATACCTATTAAATAAACTCATTTCTATTACTATCCATTAAATGTGGTGATGAAAAACAAAACAATTCATTCATGGAGGTGGTAGTTCCCAAATGTGCATGAGAAACACTTTCATTTTTTGATTTAGTGGGAGGGGGTAGGTAATGGTTATACCATAAATATAATATCATTTTAGTATATTATTTATATCTATTCTATTTTATTCATTTGGTAAGAATGGATTGGTATTAGTGTGGATGAGAAGGATAATGAAACACAGTTAAAGGGTAAGTAATACTTACGTTGAGAATTTTGTTCTTCTCTTGAAGTATCCTTTCATAATGAAGGACTATGGGAACTTTGTTTAGAATAGAGGACATAAAATTTTTAGATGAAGTCTATTTGAATTATTTTTTTTCTATTTTAATGGGATTTTTAATTTATTTTTTTTGTCTTTAAAAAGGTGGAAGTGTTCACCTTTATAGATGAAAAATAAGGACTAATATCTGGAAAAGAATGTTAGGTAAGGGGTAAAAATGGAATTTACTGAAAGAATTTTAATTACGGTTGGAAAATTTTGGTGATACATGTTTGTATGAAATTACAAACAAAAAAGGGTATTCTAGAAGGTCTAAGTTTCAAATTGATCTAGTAACATTCGACCACTTTATAATACCCATTTTAATAATTTTTAATATTTGTCAAATATTTATCATGGTTATTATTTTATCAAAAAAAATCAAGATGACCCTTATTACAAAATTTTTATGTGATGATTTATAATTTTGACTTCATTAAATATAATTCAATTTATAAATATGATAAAATTAAATTTTAAATTAAATCATAAAACATGTTGAAAAATAATTGTTTTGTGAAAAAAGTTATTTTATTCATTATTTGTTCTTAATATTATATAACATTGATTACCATCTAAATGATTATTAATTAATTTATATATATTCTAAAGAAAAATATTACATACCTAATTTAATTTATATATGTTTCATTAAAACAATAGTAATATTTAGAAATGTTTCATTCTTTAAAAAAATATCTTGGTAAATGATATTTAGCTTGGTGATTTTATGCCTAAAAATAAAATTTTCCTTGTTACATAATTTAATCATACTAATTAAAAAAAAATATGAAAATAATTTAATATTATTAAATTTATAAAAATAATAAAAAATCAAAAAAAATGTATGAAACATGTATCATTTAAGCATAAAATTACATTTTTTATTACACTATTTTAGATAGTTTTATAAGTCAGTTTCTTCTATTGATACCCAAAAACATAAATACTATAATATAATGTTAATGTTTAAAAAAATTATTAAGTTAATTTTATTTTCATTTTAGTTCAATGTTGCATATAATACAAGATACTCATATTGTATTTAATTAAGGTAAAGTAATTACGAAAATCATGGGTCATTAAATTCTACCCCCTTTAAAAATAATTTTTTACTCAAAATTTTATTACATAGAAGAAAAAAGTGAGGGTAATTCCATCTCATCGCATCCTTAGGTTCCTATTTAGTCTCTTCAAGTTTATTATTTCACCATAGAACACTGACTATATTGGTAGTCTTGTTCCTCAGAACCATGTCTCTTCAATCTAATATTTTCAAAGGTTGTTCTTCATATAAATGTTCATATTATAGTTTTAATCTTTATAATCTTAGTACATGTGATTGATATGGTATGTAATTACTCAAAAATGATACATGGAACACATCATTACCTTTAGAGAGGTTTTTAGGGAGCATTAGGTAATGGACTTTAACCATGACATGATCAATAATTTCAAAGATACATATGTATCTATGGATCAAATTCTGTTTTTCCAAAATATCATAACCCCCTTGAAAGGAGATATTCAAATTAACACCTTGACACAAATTTCAACTCTATATCTCTTAAATGATTATCTATATACAACTCTTCTATTAATTTTATTCCACATTCATATGTAGTTGAATGTTTTGAATCTTATCCATCATTTCATATGTAAGGTTTGAACCTATCAACTTCCTCTATCCAGCTTCATCCTAGCTTGTTGGAGTCCAACATCTCTTCATATAAAGAGCCTCATATGGTGTCATTTAAAATATATAATGGAAAATGTTGTTATATGATAACTCTATAGAGGGGAGGGGTTGATCCCAACATCCTTGTAAATCCATAAAACAAGATATTTGTATATACTCTAAATTTTTAATGGTCCTCATAGATTGAAGACATGTGTAGGGATGATAATCAGGGTTGAATATCATCTTTCTCTCCAATTAATTAAAAATAATTCTCCAGAATATTGATGTAAACCTTGTATCATGATCAAATAAAATTTAGAGTGGAACTAAATAAATATTTTCCAATATTATTATATATATCTTAGTGATTTTTAAGGTTATAAATATTATTTTATGTCTCTGGAATGCAATATAATATATAAAAAAGAAAATTATGGAATTTATATGTTTTGGGGAGTCCTATGAATAAATCCATGGTGATTTTTTTCATTTCCATACATGTATGTGTAAAGGTTAAAAAACACATTATAATTTATTCATTGAGCCTTAACTTATTGGTAGACCAATAATTGATATACATATTCCACAATTTAAATTTTTATGTCATACCACAAGAAATTTGTTTTTAGATATTAACAATTCTACAAACTTCTTGGATGAATAGATAATATGAGATATATGTATCATCCAAAAGTTACTTCTTCAATTAAGATTTTGAAATAACAAACATCAAGGTTCTAAACCTTATAAATCCATCTTTATCAAAGCTAAACTCCATAATATCTGTTACCTTTTTTGTATCTCTACATCATATTTCTAGGCTAGTTTGACTTTCACGTTAATTGATGG
Source organism: Viscum album (assembly GCA_963277665.1). Classification (NCBI taxonomy): domain Eukaryota; kingdom Viridiplantae; phylum Streptophyta; class Magnoliopsida; order Santalales; family Viscaceae; genus Viscum; species Viscum album. The sequence goes on from OY728163.1 coordinate 1,648,664,827, forward strand.
TAGAGAATCTGTTGGTCAAGATAGTATTTCTATCTTCCCATTATGACTTTAAGATTAATCTTCCATAATTACATGAATATTGGGTCTTTATCAATCCTTATCGTGAATATAGTAGCAAATTATTTCCTACCCAGATCATCATCAACCTTATTTTCCTTCCTCGTGTGGTAATTTATTAAAAATTCATATTATTTTATCAATTTTATCCATATCATTTGGTTCATATTCAAATCCTTATATGAAAATATATATATATTTTTTGTCAATATATTTATCACAATTTTCTCTATAGTGATAATTCCACCAAATATTTAATGAAAATATCATTACTACCAATTATAAATTATACATTGTGTGATTTTTTCCACGAGTCTTTAATTTTCATGAGGTATAAGAAATTACCTTATCACTATGCATTTGAATGTAACCCAATCCATTTTTTTAAGAATCATTGTATATTAAATATTATTTCCCACTATAGTGTAATAGATGTATAGGATTAGTGACCATCACTTTTTTTAATAAAAATTTATTCATATTCCTCTACCTGAAGGTTCTTCACTCCCTTTCATGTTAACTTGGTTAGTGGATTTGATAGCTATGATAAATTTCTCACAAAGCATCATTAATATCCAATAAATCTAAGAAAATTATGGATATCAATTTTAGTGGACAGTCTAATCCATTTATAAATAACTATTATATTAGATGAATCTATTAATTTGACATTTCTTGTAATTACATGAAACAAGAATGACATATTAAATATCCAAAATCCACACCTGCTAAATTTGGAATACAGTTTATCATTTCTCAATGTCTGTAACACAATTCACAAATGATCATCACGATCTTCCTTACTCTTTGAATATATAATAATTTCATCTATAAATACAACCATAAATTGATAAATGTGTTCTCTAAATAATATATTCATATGATTCGTGAATATATCAGTAGAATTCATAAGTCCAAAGAGAACCAAAATAAATTCATAGTGTCCAAACCTCATATAAAAATATGTCTTGGAAATATCCTTCCTTTTTACCCTTAATTGATGGTATCAAGATCAAAATTCAATCTTTGATATGTATATAACTCTTATGGGTTGATCAAATAGATCACCAATATGGGGTATAAAATACTTGTTCTTAATCATGATTTTCTTAATCTTATGATAATAAATGAAAATATGCACTGATCCATCCTTCTTTTTGACAATGAGGACTGGTTCACCCCATGATAAAGATCTAGGGAATATAAATACCTTTTCCACATTCCCTTTTAGTTTATTATTTAATTCCTATAATTCAATGAGATCTATTATATATTGAATTTTTGGGACAGGCATGGATCTAAGAATGAGTTTGATTGAAAACTCAAACTCCCACACAATGGGAAGACTAGTAATTTCGTCTAGACAGGCATTTGTATACTCTTATTTAATAGGATTTTCATCAATATTGAATTACTCTCTGATAATTTGAGTCAATTGTCTCTCATTTGTGGGTATCATAACCCATATTATATAATTTTCTTCCCCATTTAGTTCATAACAATTCATTAATACTTGATAATAGGATTATTTGGGATATGAAATGATATTTCCAATAGTTTATATGTTCTTTATATATAAAAATCTAATCCATACCAAAAATTATGTGAAATTCATCAAAAGTAAGAAAAATTGTATATAAATGGGGTGTCATCCCAAAAATATAATTGGAAAAGATTTATATATCTTATACATGATCATTTTTCTACCAAGGGTTTTCATAGATAGATCAATATCCATTACATAGGGTGTTTATTCCACATTCATAGAAAACTTGTGCAATATAAAAGAATACGATGAACCAGAATCAAATAAGGAATTAAAATATCTAAAAAAGAAATCAAGTGTACCTAACATCACTTCATTATAATGATCTACCTATGTAGTAGTGATCATGAATTTCATTCATTGTTCCCTCAGTTTGGGAGAATATTAAGAACTATTTTCTTAAATGGATCAATGTTTAGGGCTTTGATTTAAGTAATTTTTTGACACCTTTCACTTGAAACATTTTAGTTTGGGTGGATCATTAGTTGGGACTTTATTCTCTATAATTTTGTTTACCGACCTATTAGCCTTACTTTGATAGTTGTAGGATTAATGTCTTACTTTACCACAAATAAAACACTTCACTAATCCCCTGAAGTAATTTCTTGGGTACTTTCTCCCACATTTTTTTCATGTAGGAAATTATACATTCTTCACACCATGTGTCTTATCATCATAACTTCATTAATAGTTATCTTTATTTTTGGTTACCTTAAAATATTGAGTGTTTCTGATTTTCATATCTTACTTAATAGAACATAAAATAATATCCTCATAGATACCAAATTCTCTTAGGGATAAATACATTAGAAGACTAGGATTTAACCCAATAAATAAGAAATATATATTTATCTCACTGTTAGAGATGAATCAAGTTAAATATCTTGAAAGTCATGAGAAATTTTCTTCATAAGATCCAATATATTCTTCCAAATTTTTCTTTAATTCCAAGATTTACCCCTCTATTTTTGTGTGAATATTTTAAGAAAAATACATAATGAAAATATTTTTTTTGAACCCTTACCATTCCATATATTATACTTTTTCCCTTTCCATGGAATTGTTAATGAGAATATACCCCTGGATACCATCAAATTCTAAATTATAGATAGAAAAAATTACCTTCTCATGGTATGAGAATTTGATAATGGAAAATATTTTTTACATTATATTGACCAACTTCCAAAAAAATATTATATTAGAAGACTCACTAGAAGCGGGTGGTTTTTTCCTCATGAATGACTCAATAGTTTGTTTCTATTTACATAATGCCTTCAGGTTGTCAACATAATATGTGTGGCTTCCCATAACTTGGGACAGTTGGGTGATAATTCACAAAAGTTTTTTCATTACATCTCAAGTATCATTAGGTTTATCATTGGTACACTCTCTATAAAATCCATTACACCCATTTTAAACTTGGTTCTTTTGGAATCCCTCCATTACCTTGACTAAAAGAAAATTCAGAATGTATGTTCTTAAATTAATGAATGTACATATAATGAAACTGAGAATTTAGAAATTGGATTCCATAAATGACATGCATATATTAACTTTTGAAACTATATATTTCAATATAGTTTATTTATGGTTATTTTTCTAACTGAAATTTTTATATATTCAAATCCTTCATAATGGTTCATAAATATAATGTGAATTAACCAAAGAATATCCCCTAGGAGTGACAAACTAGGTGTGCAGTTATTAGTCCTTGTTGTGCACCAAATGATTATTGAGTTAACACCCAATACATCATTTTCGGGGTTATTGCCTCTAGGAACATCAATTGTAGATCATGAAATAACTTTTAGTATACATATAGTGGTGTAATTACTAGGATAACCACACAATATATAACTACCAAAACTTCATGATGTTATATTATACATTGAATTTTCCCATAGACTTATTCCTAAGGTATTTAATAAATTTATCTAATCCAATCCCCAAAATAACTGAACTAATCTCCAAAATAATATAAAATATTTTTTATACTAACTAAAGTGACTGAATTTAAACATAACATAAATAATTATTTAATTTCATTATTCAAATAATATATCTCATATACAATATCACAACCTTGGGAATAAAAGGTTTAGTGTCTTATAAAATAAGAATATAAACATACAATTTTACAACATTTGTGAACATTTATACATAATCACACTCCTCTAGAACCTTTTTTAGTTATCTCTCATAAATATAATCAACTTAAAAACCTAATTATTTGAAACATAATAAAGGGGTGCAATCATACACTCAGTAAAGGGAAAATATATCAAAATATATTAGATAATAACTGTGAATGAGAACATGATAAAGAGGAAAAATATATTATATAATGATCCTAATACCATAGATGATAATCATAAAACATATTAATGAAATATATGATCATAAAAATATCATTAAGGAACCATAAAACTTATGATATGGATAATAATACATCTCAATAATAATAAAACATGTGATAAAGACATAAAAGCATAGAAAACTTTAAAAATAAGGTTTAATCATGAAAATAGGGAATTTCATGGAAATGAAATGCATCTTTAAAATGTGTCATAAATTTATAAACAACATGTAAATGTGTAATCACCACAAAATTTGGAAAAAAAGTTGTAAGAAAACTCATTTTCCCCTTACCTATGTGAAAAAATACATTATTTCCTTGCCTGAAAATTTGAGCAAACTCATTATCCCCATTCCTATGTGAAGAAACTCATTATATCCACACCTAAATATCTCGTGAGATAGAAACATAAACCACTACATTTTAGGGTGATATAGGACCCCAACCATCATAATCTATACATATGTGTCTCACTTAAAATCACTCATCATATCTCAAAGTACCCTTGGAAAAAATAATGTGTTTTTTAAACTTTTCAAAATAGAATATATAACAAGATCTTAAGAAACTATAGTATATAAAAATTTTCATTTTCCAAAAAATGATACATATAAAAATAACATATAGAGGGTGATCCAAATATTTCTTCATGAGAGTTAAACCTTTGGGGAGAATAAAAGTGAAAATAGAAAATATTTCACAAAAACTTTTATTCATTTTTACAAAAGTTAAATTGAAAATTACTTGAAAATAAAATTTATAAGGAAAGATAAAAAATTTAAAAACATTATTATATATAGTTCCAAATAAAATATCCTTTATAATAAATAAAAATAAATCAAGTAAATATGTATTGGTAAATATGGAAAAAATCATTTATTAAGTTTTTAGATCATTTTTTAAAAACCCACATCAGAGAAACATTGAAATAATTTAATTTCATTAAATATTTAAAATAAAATATTAATAATATAATATAAATAAAATACTTGTAGTTACCTAAATAAAACACATTAAATAGTAAAAATATTGACATGAAATATAAGATTCATTGTTATAAATGGGAGTTATTCACACCAATGTTAAACTTATATTTCAAAAAATTTTCTATAAAAGAAGTAGTTTTTAATGGTGAGAATTGTTTTCACCAAATAATACTAGGAAATAAAATATAAAATATGTTATATTTAAATATAAAATAAATCTTGTAAATTTATATTTACGAGAGAATGACTATGACCCATGATTCGAAAATTTAGTTGAGGGAACCCTTGCATTGAATTCTCACTTAGTTGATCACACATTAAAATCATATATAAAGAAGTAACTATATTAATAACATATTTAATAAAATTATTCATATAAATAAAATTTTATAACATTTATTTATAATTATACTTTACACATACATTAGTTATTTATTATCTATTTTTAATATCGGGTGTTTGAAATCTTGATTGTTTTAGACTAGTTTCATAATTAATAGTGTTGTTATTTATTCTTACCCAACAATTGATCATTAAAATATCATAAAAGTAACATTAATTTATGTTTTATGATATTTTATAAAGTTATATTTTTATTTTATGAGATTTTTAGTTAAAGTTTGTGTAGATGAAACTCATGACAAGCATGTTTCAGTGATTTTAATTAAATGAACGATGATATATTAATTAATGAGTTAAATGTTTATATTATAAATCCAGAACCAAAGATAATAATTTATTACTTATTATTATCCAATATTAAGTTTAAAATTCCATTTTTTTTATCAATTTATATCATTTTTCATGTCGGTGGTTAAATTAAACCAACAAGAATATCAATCAATCTATGTGTGAATAGAGATACATAAGATATTATATTGTTATAAAATCACTATCAAAAACTTATAATGATATTATTTATATTTTATTTATTTTATGAATCATAATTGGGAATATTTATAATAAAAATTTAAATGAATAAGAAGTTGTCACTTAAAAATAAACGTCTTTTCCACTAGGTATATTCATTTTAAGCAGTTATTTTTACAATGATCATTTATTTCTAATATTACTTATAGAATACCTCATTAATATTTATATAATACTAATCATGACATATATAACATATATAATCATTGAAACAATTTCTAGAACTATACTTGAAAGGTTATGGTGAAAAATGAAATATGTCATTTATGGAGGTAGTAGTCCTCATACGTGCATGAGCAACATTTTCATTTTTTTTATTCAATGGGAGGGGAATATATAATTTTTATATGATAAATATAATATAAAATCAGTATATTATTTATATTTATTTCATTATATACATATGGTAATAATTTGTTTATAGGAGGATGGATGAGAAGGATAAAGAAATGTAGTTAAATAATATGTAATACTTACTTTGAGAATTTGGTTCTTCTCTTGAAGTATCCTTTGGGAATGAAAGAAATTGGAACTTTTTTGAGTATAGAGGTTTAAAAACATATATATAGTATATATAATAAGTAAATTTGCATTATTTTAATTAGAATTTATAACTAGGGGTGCTTCTTGAATAGGGTTTGAGTGAGCTCCTTTTATAGGTGAAAAAGGAGGGACAATTATTTGGAAAAGAATGTTAGGTAAGGGGTAAGAATGGAATTGCATGAATGTAAGGTGGGTTAGGTGGGAAACATTTCGTGAGACATTTAGGTATGAATTTCAAACCTAAAGAAAGTATTTTAGAATTTCTATGTGTCAAATTGATTTAGTAAAATTCAATCAACATTAGATTACCTATTTTAAAACTTGTTAGTCTTGATCAATTATTAATCATGGTTGTTATTTTATCACTAAAAATAAAATATGACACTTATTACGAAATTTATAAATGATGAATCTTAATTTTAACTCCATTAAATCTAATTAAATTTCTAAATATGATAAAATTAACTTTTAAATTAAAAAATATAATGTGCTTAAAAATAGTTTTCGTAAAAAAAATTAATTAGTAAGTGTTATTAGTATTATTTAACATTAATTTAAAATTAAATGAGTTTTAATAAATTTATATATATTATAAAATTTAATATTAGAGTCTGAATTTAATATAGATACATTTTAAAAAAATAAAATAATTTAAAAAGTATCATTCCTTAAAAAATAATTATTTTAACATGGTAACTAATATTTATTTTTTAAATTATATACCTAAAATTGAAATTGACCTCATTACCTAATTAAATCATGATGATTAAAAAAATTAAATTCATTTTATATGATTCAAATTCTTAAAATTATAAAAAAAAACTCACAATTTTTTTAAGAAACATGTATCTTTTAATAATAAAATGGACTTTATTTTAGTATACATGTTTATATAGTTTTTATATAGTATTTACTTATATTAATACCAACCAATTTAATGGATATAATATAATGGTAATATTTAATAATTTTATTAAGGAAACGTGTTTTTTTCATTTTAGTTGACCATTTCCTATAAGATATGATACTCACATGTATTTCATTAAGAAATGTAACTAATAAAATCATTGGTTGTTGCACCAAGGTAGTGAGAAAATATATTCCCTAATACTCCTGGATATCAAGATGTGTATCAATGAAGAGAATCACCATCAGCCACTTGCTCTTAGACTTCTACACCACCTACTATTAAGTCTTTATAAATAGCACATCAACTAAAACATTTCCCTTCTTAGGGGTATATTCCATCTCAAAATAAATGTACACATCCTGCTTCCAATGATAAATTTTTCAGGCATGATGTGGGATGATATACTCTAATATCATTTTGTTAATATACACAAAAAATCTCTCACCCAATAGGTAGTGACACTAACACCTTAATTCATACACCAAATTAGCTAGATTTGAATCATCTGTTCGTAGTTCCACTCATGCAACCATAGATTCTTAGACTTTAACATCACCTCTCAGTCATCCTACATCAACATGGATCCAGGACCCAACCTAGATGCATCACAATATAAGGTATACTCCTCTCCTCGATAAGGTAAGGTCATAATTGATATATATGTAAACCTTCTCTTCCACTCTTATAAATCTCTCTCATAGGGATCAGACAACTCGAAATTCACTCCATTATTGGTCAAGGTCACAATCAATGTTTCCATCCTATAGTATTACTGAAAAATATATTTTAATAGCCTATTAATCCTAGAAAGCTATAGATCTTAAAAAAATCTTCTACTACTCCCAATAAACCATGATCGAGACCTTTTTAGGGTCTACAGATATTTTTGACTTATATATCATATTCTCTAAGAAGATAAACTACCAATACATAATTGACACTTTGAGAGATTATCTTATATTTGATTCTCTCTTAGTGTTCTCAAGATAATTCTCAGATGTCGATCATTATCCTCCCATACATTGGAGTATAAAAATATGTCATTGAAAAATAAAAACATGGAGGAATCCAAATGTGGATGAAATATATTATTTCCCAAAGATATAAACACATCTAGAACAGTCATAAAATTGAATGGAATCAATAGATACTCATATAGTATATAACTACTTGTGGATATAGTATGAGAAATATCATATATCCTCACATGTTGTTGATGATATCTAGATCTCAAATCGGTCTTGAAGACCCACTTGGATCCCATAAATTAGTTAAAGAGTTCATATATACATGGAAGAGCATACAATTTATTTACTATCACTTTTTTGGATCTTAGGTAATCTACAAAAAAGTGAAATGACTCATTATTCTTCTTAGAAAATAAGATAGTATCACCCTAAGGGTCCATTCCATTGTATATGAATCCATTCACCTTAATTTCCTCTAGCTCAAATTTCATCTCAGTAAATTTTGTATGTTATATTCTATATGGTGGAATAGATATGTGATCTATAACTATAATCATATCGATCATAAACATGACCACTCTATCAAGTATAAAACACATTAAATCATCAAAAAATATATCTTCAAACTATTAAATAATATGAGAAAATATAGGTTGTCTCATCTATTTATATCTTAAAATACTAGAAAATTATGATAAAATTATTCCAAACTGTTGATGGTCATGTCGCAAATGGAATTCTTATAAATCTCATTCCCTAAAATTGGTATAAAAATCACACTATATAGTAATGAAATATATTTTTAAATGAAAATATTTCATGTGTTATCAATAATAATCCAACCAATCCAATATAAGGGTCAAATAAAACCTGTTCATTTCTAGTATAATAAAATCCTAGAGAAACGTACACCCACTAATCAAAATAGAAGACTAAATATATCTCTAAATTCCCTTGGATAAAACTGTAAAGTGAATATCAATAAACATCACCCCATATAGATACTCTATAACTATCCCTTGATCCTTATCAAACTGGGTTGATATAAACAAGTGTTATTCACCCATATTAAATAAAATATATTTTTTGATTGACACCACAAGAATCATACCTAAGATAGTTAATTCCCCCTCACTCTAATCAACAAGAGTCTACTTAAGGTCATAGAGATGACCTGAGACTCAACCCTGAGCTCCCATCTCTTGACACCCCTAAGGGGTATCAACTTGTAGATTTTGATTCCCCTATACTTGGGAACCACATACTCCTCCATGACCAGAATGGATAGAGGAACCTCAATTACCAGAATATTGAGGCACTATTATACTTACTCCAAAACCATGTGTCTTCCTAAAACCATTTTCATAAACTATGTTTAATTTAATACCATAGAACCTCAAGTGATTCCCCATATACCCACCATAATGGCACTCTTTTATCAACTTGTTACAATTGTTATGTATATGCCTTAGCTACCCATACAAGTAGAACTCGATAAAATCCCATCATATCAGAGAAAAGTTCAAACCCTTGCCCTGAATAGCCTATCTAACACTTCTATAGTGGGAATACTCATATCTCCACTTTTTAAAAACCAATAAATAAGTATCGATCTTGAAAAAACATTGTCTAAATGATCTACCATCGATCAAGTTCCTTTCATCAATGAGTACCTAATTCACAACCTCATATAATGATATATTGTGAAAAATATTCACCTTTAATAAAATAACCTTAATTTATCTTCAAAATTCATGACCTAATAAACTCATCACCTTATAAAATGGGTGTAAACCATGAAAGATCAGTAAAGTGATCATTATATTATATAATCAATATCCCTATCTATGAATTCCCTATCCTAAACTACCCTTAGATTCGTATGGAATAAATACTTAATTATAAAAATCCTAAAGGTGTTTATAATATATCCCCAAATTTTGAACATCTTTAACTAAAACATCCCACTAGTACTTGGTTAGTCTACAACCCATATAGGTATAATGTTTCAACCTATGCTCTTGGGGTGTCTAGATCTGATCAAAGATGGTATATATATACACTATCCAATATTTTGCAGCATATGGTCCACCTTAATCATCAAAGATAGTTTGATGATAGCATTGTTACACTCGATTTGAATCTTGCATGGTCATCTAGTATATTAGTGCCCCATGTCCCATAGATTATAATACTTAAACAGACTCTCTCATAGTTGTTGATCAATAATATTCACAGGTGACACGGGTGGATTTGGATCTATATTTAATGGTGAATTATCATCTCCTCCCTTATGGAGCTCAATTAGAGGTCATCATGGTTCATGTATATATAATTTTATGTGTATGACTCAAAATGTATTTCTATCATAGGTATTTTTATCATTTCTTACTTAAAGTAGTAACTTTAAATATACTATTCTTATCTATATAGTAACACCCTCTAATAAAAGGATTCTACACATCTTAGATTGAGTATAGCCTAAACGACCCACTCACGGGTTAGGTAAAATCACACATAGATTCACCATAAAAATTATAATATATTAGAATACGAAATTAACCTACTTTCTTATCAAGTAGAGTTTTACAAAAAACGTTTTATAGAAAAACAATATATATATATATATATATGTTCTTATTGAAACATAAAATAATAAAATCATGTATCATAACCATATACTCAATAAATTTTAATCACATGAATTAAATGCGAGTCCTACATTCCAAATATGATTCATGAACACATTCCCTCTTACCCACTTAGTCCAAGAATAAAATAATAAATTGTATTCCAAAAATAATATTTCTTGAAAATCACAAGGTTGTAACTCCCAGAAACAAAGAACAAAAATATCATCTCCGGTAAAATGAAATTTTCCCAATAAGTGGGTTATCTAATCTTAGGAACAAGTTACACATCAAGTTCAAAAAAATATTACTTCCAAATTCCATTCCCAAATACTAAAGCAACCAAAACAAGTCTTCGATACCACCTTTAAATGACCTTAGACCGGTAGGCCTTAACAGCGCCGATTTGGGTGGTACCTTGCGACCTTAGGAATGTATCTCCATATAAAAAAGGTTTTATACTAGTATAAAGGGTTGATAAAATGATGTGGGGAGACTATACACTCAGTTTGAGTTAACTATAAGTAATGATATAAATAATAAAAATAATCCATCAATAAAATGTAGCCACATTATTCGAAGATTATAGTTAAAATAAAATCATCCAAAATATTTTCACATGATATAAAAAAATGTACCAAAAAGTAATTTCACACAAGACTATATCAAAAGTATGATCTCCTATAATCTGATCATATATAAGCTATTAAAAAAAATAAAAATAAAGGATGCCACTATAAAACTTTGTCTAAGACCCCGCCCCATCCCATCTCCGACTCCTACCATCCATAACACTCATTGATATTATTACCATTTCCCTTACCGGTATCATAAATCATGAACTCTACATGCACATTGAGATGCTCATGTAGGGTGTGAGTAGAACTCTATAAGTCTCCACTAATAGAGCCTATAAAAAATTTAGTAAACATAATTTTATTATCAATATAAAATTCTATATTAAAAGAGATAAAATAAATTTTTTCATCATGGAATGATTGAAAACAAAACCATACACAATCATACCTACTTCATCCAGTTATAGAATGGGATGATACACCCATAGTATGAACAACATACAAGGGAGAATGGTATATCACCCTCATTCCATAGGGTGGGGTGAATGATTTATCCCTATACCTATATCCCCTTAGTGAATGATGTATCACCACATGGTATCACCTTAGTGAATGACACACCAATATATTATAGACCATATAAATGATGAATCATCATATCATACCTCCAATGAATTATGCATCACCATCTTATAACCTTGATAAATGATATATCATCATCACATAACATCGGTGAATGATATGTCACTAACCTAATAACAGTTTAAAATAAGGTATCTTCTGGTGAAAAAGATATCACCACCAAAAAACATAAAGGGGAACAATATATCACCTGTAAAACAACAAAACCAACTAAATTATCTCTTAATGTACGATTCATTGCCTCTAAACAACCCTAAAGAAAATTATCCATCACCAAATTAAAATTCGTCGATAGATAATATAACACTATTATAAATTCCCACATGGACAATACACCACCAATATAAATTCCTCAAGTGGGTGATGTACCACTAATATAAATTCCATGTGTTGAATATAGATTTTCAGTAAAAACCCCCCATATAAAATAACCTATTTCCAATATTTAGTAAAAAAATTGAATAATACATCATTAAATGAAACATTTAAGTGAATGATTTTTCACTATGTATGTATGGTAACTAGATTGGACTAATTCACCTTTATTCTAACCCACTTCCAAGCTTCCTTCTATCAAATAATGACCTATGACACCTTATCGGGCTTATAAGGTCACACTTCCTAAGAATAAACACCCATTGTGGATTTTAATTCTCACTTCCATATCACTTAAAATAATTTTGGCGGTCATCGTTGACCATGATATCGATGCATGACTCCCAAAATACCATTTATAGCTCTAATTAATCATAATTACATCATTAGAGACAAATAAATGCTTCTAAAATTTTTTAGGGTATGGCCATGTTTAGTGCTTGTGGAATCTCATTTTATGCCTGAAAATATCAAATAAATTATCAATAAAATCTAGGGACCACCTACCTCAGCTGAGTGGGATCCCACTCATCAAATATCACAATTTGAAATGAATCCAAATAGAATAAAAAATAAAACCTAGCTGAAGAACATAAATTAGGGATATTTGGTTTAAAATACTATAACAATGAGAAAGATAGAGAATTGATACAAGGGGAACATTAACCTTACCTGCAAATAGGGGTAGAAATGGATTGGTTTGGTAATTTTTTGACTATAAAAAAGGCTAAACCATAATTTTCAATTTGGTTTTTATATACTAAAAAATAAATCATTAAATAATAGTTTTGTTTTAATTAGAAAATTTATATACCACTAATTTTTAATTTGCTTTGGTTTGGTTTGGATTGTGAATTATCCTATTTTTTATGTTAAAATCCTAGATATGTATCCAAAATATTTTGTAATGATTGGATGAAAATTTTAATTGAATTTATACATAATCATCAACATAGTGAAATGGTATCATCCTTGAACTTCTATAAAATTAAAATTAAAATTCCATAAATAGTAACTGAAAAACAAAACTGAAATGGGGTTGGGGTTATAGAATGGATTCATGAGATAGGATGATAGAAAAGTACAATATTTTTATTTTTTATTAAAATAGTTGTGCTTTAGTTTAACAAGTGTGTTCTAGTTTGACACCTTAGCCAAAGCCCAAACTGTAAGGGTCTATTCAATCTGTGTTGCAAAAAAAACTATAAAATGAAGACCACTATTTCAATTTGATTTGGATTTAATTGAGATTATTTTATACATCATTATCTATGGTGACCCCCAGGGATAGACAAAATGTGAGTTTGAGATCAAATGGAGTACAATAAAGACTTGGAAGAGAGAAGCACAAGGAGGAAGGATAGTGGGCATCACGGATTGTTGAGAAATAAAATAGAGAAAATCATTTATAATTTTTATAATTTCAAAAAAAATTAATTAACATTAAAATAAATTAGTAGTGGTCCCATTATGACATCACAACATGGGTCATGACATAGCACCCCCTCCCAATTTTACATTGCATCATGAATCTTCAGTTAAATCAAAATTCATGATTCCAAGGATGAAATAGAAAATCAAGAGTACCCTAACCCATATCTGCATTGTGGCATAACCCTTTGAATCACAAAACAATTCTCCCTATTGTTCAGGGCGTTATGGTTCGTCCAACATCCTTAACAGTGTGACTGACCACCTTTACTAATGTTAAATTTTATACATACCATGCCATGTAATAATTCCCCACATTCAAGCATAGACTACTATTTTCAAAAGCATTGTAGCACAAACCTAGGATGAATCCCCAAATACAGACCCTTGACCTTTTTCGACTCATGAAATATCCTTAAATCATCAAAATACACATGGTTTGGCATAAAAACTAAACAAAATGGTACCTTGGTATAATCTATGTCTTGAAGTTACCATTTTATGGAAATATTAAATTATTAATCATTTTTTATCCCATGATATTTATTAAATACCAATATCCCTCACCATTGTATTTGAGATATCCAACTTCTAAGATATTTTATTGGGAAAGGATTCATAATTCCCTTTTTATAGTACAAGTTATGACCATGTTACTACTGAAAGGTAATTAGGTAGGTTTTACTCTTCCAAAATAAATTAAATAGTAGTTCATTAATATGTTGAGTATACTCTTCAATCTAAAAAAATATTTACTTAAATTCACTCAGTATTTGCATCTAAATTTCACTAAGAAAACTATGACATTTTCTCTTGATGCCTATTTGGTTAAGTCGACCCATCACTTTGATTAGAAGTCACTGATAGATGGATTAACTTGTAACTATGGTCAGATAAGTATCTCAATATAGGGTTTTATTATAAACCATGTAATTGAAGATGAATATTAGACTTTATATTTTCTTTAAAATATTTTATAATATCATCTCACTATTACAAAAACACGCTATTAACAACACTAGAATCAAATTTTATCAGTGCTATAGAAGCATTGATGACCTAGGCATGGTTAAAAGTCCATGATTTTCATTTGTGAAAAAAAAGCACTGATAAAGTTACAATTTACAATAGCATTTCAAAGAACTGATAAAAGGCCCCATTTATCAGCTCTTTAATTTATCGCTGATAAAAGTATGATTTATCAGCACTATTGAATGAACTAATACAAATAGACTTTATCAGCGTATTTATAATCACTTATAAAGGAGACTTTTATTATCTCTAATAAAACTGTTGATAAAGGGTATATTTATTAGCGTAGTAAATAGAGATGGTGAAGGTGAAAACTGTAGTGTGATGCAGCATCACACAATATCACAAAAAACAGATGCAATGTGGCGCAACACACTGCATCAGCAAAAACAGAAAAAAAATCACAAAAATAAGATAAAAATACTGAATTTAAATGAAATTCGATTTCTAACAAAAATACAATAAAATAAACTATTATAGAGTATGTTATTTGTTCTTTTGATTAAAATTAATGTCAATTTTGAATAAAAAAATATGCGCGTGGAGTCATGGCGGTCACACTGTGCTTTTGATTGAGGGACTTCCAATCCCTAAATGTTACAAATGACATATGGATCATTTTCGTAAAGTACCAAAACAATATTATTGTGTTTTCTAGGTCTTGAGGATTTCATTTTTGTATTAACATTAATGTTAGTTTTGAATAAAAAAGACACACTTGGAGTCATACTAGTCACAAAATGCATCAGATTACAGTGTGGCTAAATGGTAAACATCCCCAATGACTCATGAATCATTTTCCTAAATTATCAAAATAATCAAAAAGTGTTTTCTCAGTTTTTAGTATGTTAGTTATTTTTTTTGATTAAAATGAATGTCACTTTTGAATAAAAAAAGATAAACTTGGAAATGTACCGATCGCACTTTGTGTCTGATTGAGGTGCAGTTAATACCTTCATGTCAAAAATGACATATTGATCATTGAAATAATATAACAAATAAATATGAATTCATTTTATCAGTTTTTATTATTTTAGTTTTTTTATTAACATTAATATCAATTCTGAATAAAAAAGATGAACTTTGAGTCATATTGATCATGTCGTGCATCGGATTGAGGTGCGTCTGAATGCTACACATCCCAAATGACTCATGGATCGATTTCCTAAATTATAAAAATTATTAGAGTCTATTTTTTTTTGGTTTTGAGTATTTATGTTTTTTTGTGATTAAAATGATTGTTACTTTTGAATAAAAAACATTATTGGAGTCATACTGGTCAAACTGTGCATCGGATTGAGGTATGGTTGATCCCTATACATCACAAATGACGTATGGATCATTTTCATATACTAAAAAAACAATATAAATGCATTTTATTGGTTTTTAGTATGTTATTTTCTTTTTTATTAACATAAATGTCATTTTTGAATAAAAAATATGCACTTGGAGTCATATCGGTCACACAATGTGCCGGATTGAGGTGAAAATAAATGATACACATCCCAAATGACTCATGGATTGTTTCCCTAATGTGTCAAAACAATTGGAATTTGTTTTCTCAGTTTTGAGTTTGGCAATTGTTTTTTGATTAAAATGAATGTCACTTTCGAATAAAAAATATGCACTTAGAGTCATATCAGTCACACCGTGCATCAGATTGAGGTGAGGTTGATCCTTAAATGTCAAAAATGACACATGGTTCATTTTCTTAAAGTAACAAAACATTCAGAATGCTTTTTATTAGTTATGAGTATACCACATATTGTTTTCACTAAAATTCCATTTTTAAACTAGAAATACGCACAGTGACTATTATCTTAAGTTAAAAGTTTTGTGTGAAATTTTAAACAATTGCTCTCAAATAAAATCATGGTATGATCTTTAATCCACTTCATTGACCAAAAAAATATTTTTTGGAAGCCAACGCTTCTTATCCTCCTCTTCCTCAGTCTCCACCTCAGACTTTATATCTACCTCCTCTACATTGATCTTTGACTCCAACTTTTTCTCCACCTTCACCTCCACCTCGGCCTCTGACTTCACCTCTACCTCTGCCTCAGACTCTGCCTCCACCTCCACCTCAATGTTTTCCAAAAAAAAAATTATTTCTTTCAAGTCAGTTATTCTAAGAAAATTGATTTCCTCTATTAATCTTATCCTTGAGAAAGAGATGATAAATAATATAAAATAATTATTACACTAATGCTTCACACCCAAAATATTTTTTCATGGTCATAACTTGTACTAGATCACTAACATAGCATGTAGTCACCTAAATTTTTTGTTTCCATATATTCTGATAAAATGTATGTTTCCCGCTCATCTCTAAAAAAAATTATTTCTTATTTTGAATAAATATATTTTTTTAATCATGATAGTACTAAGAAAATATAAACAAACAAATGATTATGAAATATATTTAATGACATTGTAATTACCTTTAGAAATTAACTTTAGAGGGATTTTGGTTTTTTCATGGTTTATGATTTCTCTCATAAATTTGCAAACATAATATAAAAATTTTATTATATAATCTTTTTTTAGACACTACAGATACATTGACCAAAATAAGTAAAAAAATTTGAAATTTTTTTATAGTTAAATATTTCTATATATGCCTTAATTTTTTTCCATTTTTAGTAATCTAAATGCCTTAGCTTTTCAGACGTCAGCCTCATTTCATGATTTACCCTGTATTTAGAGACCAACCTATCATAATAAATTTTTTATTATAACACAGACTTAACATATAATTCAAAGTTTATCTATAAAATTTTGATTGTATTATATTACATATTAACAATACACATCATGTGTGGTCCGTTGGTTGGAATTCCAGGCATTGAATCCAAAAAATAAATAGTTGGGTTGTCTATGTTGCCTGCTATCATCATCCAGTTCTTCCTAAAAAAACAAAAACAATTAGGTAATGCAAAAATTAAAAATATATTTGATGTGATTAGATCACAGATTGTTACCCTTGTATTATATTCATCAAAAAGAGTCTACCATCTGATACTTTTTTATTAAATGAATGGATTAACTCACCTCTTTTCTTTTTCTATTTCTTCCTTATCCAATGTAATTTCTACTATAGAAATGACACTAGGATTAATGATTCAAAATAGTGTTTTGGGTTATATTCAATTTATATAGCTATAATATAAATCCCTATAAAAAATATTAATAGATATTAACTTTAATAAAAATATTTAGCTGACTATTTTCATAGACATACTATTAAAATTTACCTTATCTATGTATTCATAAATGAGACACCCATCTTTTTAGGATTGAGAATCTCGTTTAGAGTCTCAAGACCAATTCCATCCATAATAGAAACTCCAAATATTTATTTTTCATAGTGAATTTAAGATATAGTTTTATCTTTAAATGTTGTCTTGGCATGTAGTTGTAATGTTAATAAATTTTTCTCTGGAATTAGTAGAGAGAAGGTAATCTCAGAAGTTTGTTTTGTTTTCTAGATTGATTTAGTTTATTTTCTTGATTCAAACTATCATTTCATTGATGCTTTATCCATTTTTAATATCATACCACAATTCATACCTTTTATCATCAATTATTACATGTTTTTCATATAATTTTTTTTAAAGGCATACCTCATGTATCTTTATAAGATTAGACAGCCATGCTATGAAAGCTCCCATAGAAACTTGGAAAATTTTAATATAACACCCCAACCCCAGTTACCCAAATTTGGTGCATTATTACATAAAATTATCCTGATACAAGGAATAATGTACATAATTACCGATTAGTTTTGTTGCCTTAAAGTACTAGATACATACACATGTTTTTTATTAGATCATGAGAAAAAAAATCAACAAAAACATTTTTTTCCCTTTGAAAACACTTATATCCCTTAGCCTATCCCTGCAGGTCAACTATAAAATACTACATCACGTCATGGGAAAAATAAAACATAGAAAGGGGTGAGCTCAGATGCTCAGTAAGGATAAAAGTATAGTAGAAACTTCATAAATAAGCATAAACATTTAAAGTAATGTATATGACTAAAACATAAGCCTTTTAAACTTGAACCTCTACATAATATGGAAAATATAAATTGAATAGTGTCATTTACTTATTCACATTAATGTAATACTAGTTGAATAATCACATGCAATATCAATAGCCAATTTTATAATGATGGAATGTATAATTCCAAACATCATAACCACGTAGTCAAGGCCTCCTACCAAGACTACAAATAAGATTTTTTTAAGGCATTATGCCAAGACACTAGTTTTTCTCATGATACCTATATATGCATCGAGGAGCTAGAGCGGGATCCACCTGTCACTTACTAAGTCCAATGTATTCCTCATATGCAAAGGTTGACATAATACATAAACATTTGTATTTAAACTAGAATACAAAATGTTAATATGTTAACCATAAACCATGAATGGTATAAAAATAACACATCCACAGTCAAACATATCACAAAACATAAATACAGTATGGAAGAATTGTATCATACTAAATCAACTACAAACAAGTATAAAATCCATTAAAGTATGCTGACATAGATAAAATCAAAATTATTTGAGAGGAATATGTCTTTCTATTTTGAAATCATTTAAAAGTAATGTAATTATAAAATAACATTTATTTTTAAAATATTCTTATAATATTTTAAGGGAAGCTTAAAATTTGTTATAATGGGGGAGAATAACCGCGCCCTCCATATAAGTTTAAAAAAACAATCTTACCTTAATTTGTCGAAAAGGTCATAAAGTACCTTGTTTGGAAAATGACAGAAAGATTCCTTTCAAACCATTTTATAAAAATTTAAACAAGGGTATAAATGAATTTAACACATAGTCTAGTAAATAGTAAAAATAATTTGAAATAAATTTTTAAGAAACACTAATTTGGATGATAAAGAGTTCCTAATAGATTCTTACGTAAAAACAACCTCAAATAATAAAGAGATTATGAAATTAACCTTTACCTTGTACTTTTCCTTGGTCGAGGGTATATTAACCTCCTGTATAATAGTTAAATAATTATTATTAAATTTTAAAAGAACTACATACATAAATATGATATCATAGATGATCTTCTAAAATTTCTTTGTTAATAATGTTTTAGTAGTTTCATTGTTTCGGGTGTTAACTGATTCATTTTCCTTTATATGTTTTGTTACGTAAGTTATGTTTGTTATGGATAGGATTTATTTGATTCATATCCAGAATGATATTATCTTCTTAAATATTCTTTTTAATATTCAAATGAAAATTATTCTTGAATGGTTATGATGGGGAATTAATCTCGTCAGGTTTGTGGAGACGATAACCCATATGTACAGTCGAACGCTACTTCCATTTCATTATTTTTATTTTAAAAGAAAATAAAACCAAATTATACATAGGTATACTATTATTCCAGAATAATATAATTTTTTATATATGTTACATAATTTCATTAACAACATTTTTTATACATTCCATGTAAGGTATGAACAAGTCATATCACTTTGAGAGAGTGGTAGTACGCACTTCCTCAAATGAAATTATTGTATATATACAACATAAAAAGAATAAAGGTATGATATAAAAGATAATTACAGAAGATTATAGATAAAATAAATATCATAAATATCATATTTAATTACAATTCCATTATAATGGACACCATAAGATGTAGTAGTAAAATATTGAATAATAATCATTTCATGAGGCAGTAGTTCGTCGTCCATAGAAACATTATGTTCTATACCCATTAGATGGAGGTGTGTGTATGTTTAGTTCAAATAATTCTCATAAAAACAACCTAGTATATTTATTATACAGGTGGTTTTATAAAAGAAAGAAATAAAGATAGTTTAGGGGGTTGGAGAAGTAAAATAAAAGAAACAAATTTAAGAGGAGATTTTACCTTTAAATCGGGTAGCTCTATGTGGATTGAAACAAAAGGCTTCCTTGAAGTGCCTTATGCCTAATGTAAGACTTCTAGGATTAATATAGGGATGTATGGATATTAATTATATAGATTTTGGATAGACAAGGGGCTGGAGAGGTGTGAGAAATGGGTTAGAGTTGAGGGCTTTTTATAAGGGGGAAGAGGGGCTCTTTAGGAATGTTTGAAAATATTATTTTATTATATAATGCTTTTCAGTTCCTAAAAGTAAAAAACTCATTAAATTGGAAGATAAGATGACTCGTGTTATAAAAAGATCATCCAATATGAATTGGACAGGTTTTGGATATTGTTTTAATATTTATAATCTCATTTATTTAAATCATTTATTAATGAGGTAAACACTGCATCATTATTGTGTCATAAATAATTTTATATATTTGATATCTAAAAAATATAAAAAAATACAATGATGTCAGAAATATTTTTAGATTTTATATGAATATTTATAGTCGAAGAGATAACTTATATAATACCATTAAATTTTTTTTTACTAAAAGATATATGTTTATGTCATTTTTGACTTTACTTTGAATTAATTAATATAAAATGTCATTATCATTCTCAAGTGGCTCCATGGGGTCCCAAAATCGACCCAAGGATTCCCATGTTTGGACATGTATCAGTAAATAGGGTTATGACACATGTTAGGGTAATTTAATATTATTATAATATTACTTTTTACCCTTATTTATCGGATTTACCCCTTTAACAATGGCAAATAAAATATTTACCAAGTAATTATTCATAATGTATAAAAATTAAAGTTACCTATTTAAACAATTTGGAAATCCTAATTCCAAATATGGAATCCATTTTTTCAAATTCAAAACACAAAATTTGTAGAAATTAATTTAAAATTAATTCTTGTTGTCAAAACAAAAAGCGTGTTTTTAACAAATAATAACTATCAAAAGATTGACACTTGTTTATGTCCAGTTTAAATTTGAAATTACATCCAATGACCTTAATTATATTAAATTATAATAATATAATCCTATGATATTTAAAACCCATTAAAATGTATAATTTAACACAAAAAATTATTTTGATTAAAAAAGTGGTTTTTAATTCAAAGTTAGTATTTTTACTATTCATCAAAAATTGAAAGTTTTCAGAAGAGTACCAAAAATTCACCATATTTTAATTTTAATATTATGAATTCAAAAATGAATTCCATTTTGAAAAAAAAAATATAAAATTTCAAAAAGTGGTTATCACTAGTCATAACGGCTAGTTTGATTTGTCGTGGTGTGTTAGAATCTCAAAGTTGCGTACAACACAAGCTATTGCATTATTCAAAGGGAAACATACCATAGAAGCTTGGGCTTTACATTATTACCTCCTTTAAATAATTTCATTCTCAAAATTTCTAGAATACTACTACATAAAAAGATTCTGGTGGTTCTTCATCATAAGTTCCACAGGTTCCCACGTTGCCTCTTCCATCTTATGATTTCTCCATAGAAGGTTCACCAGACAAGTCATGTGGTTTCTAAACACTTGTTCTCTCATATCTAAAATTCTGATAGGATCTTTGCAATAAGATTAATTGGGTTCCAGTTCTATTTCTTCATAGGTGAATATATGTTTTGGGTTAGGCATGTATTTTATCAACAGTGATACGTGGAACACATCATGAACTTTGAAGAGACTTGGTGATATTGCTAAATGATAAGCTACAACTCCAATTAATTCTATAATTTTGAAAGGTCTGATGTACTTGGGAAATAACTTTCCTTTCTTACTGAATCATATAACACCCTTCCATGGAGATACCTTCAAGAAAACATGATCTCCTACTTGAAATTCCAAATCTTTCCTTTAGATATTGGCATAGCTCTTTTTCCTACTTTGATCTACTTTGATGTGGGTTTGGATAACCTTCACCTTTTTCATTTTTTCCTCAACAAGTTATGGGCCTATGAGTTTTCTTCCACCAACATCATCCCAACAAGATGGTGTATGAAATATCTTTCCATATATTTTCTCATATGGTGCCATCTAAATACTTGAATGGAAACTATTATTATAGGAAAATTCTACCATAGGTAAATATTGATCATGTATACCTTGAAAGTCAAGTGAGAAAGATCTCAACATGTCTTCTATTGTTGGAATAGTATGTTCTGATTGTCCATCAGTTTGAGGGTGGTAGGCAATGATCAAACGAAGTTCAGTATCCAAGGCCTTCAGAAGAATTTTCCATAATCTTGATTTAAAATGAGGATCACGATCAGAAACAATCGATAGGGGTTCTCCATGAAGTCTTAAACTTCATTAATATATATTATTTCTAGATGATCAAGTTTTAGATCTTCTCTTATAGCATGAAAATGAGCAGACTTGGTAAGACGATCAACAATGAATCATATTTCATCATTCATTCTAGTTATATTTGGTAGCCCCATGATAAAGTACATCATAATATCATCCCATTTAAACTCAGGTATGGGAAGAGGTTTCATGACTCCTCCAGGAAGTTGTCTTCCATACGTAACATGTTGAAAAACTATACATATTGACACAAAATCAACAATATACCTCTTCATGTTGTCCCACCAAAAATGTTCCTTCAAATATCTATACATCATAGTACTACCAGGGTGTATAGATAAATTGGAGCTATAAGCAGCATCCAAAAATTCCCTTTTTAGATAAGGTATATCGGGAACCCAAAGTCTCTTCCCAAGTTTCAAAATTCCATCTTCATATAAAAATTCAATCAATATTCCATCATTCGCAGCTTTAATTCTATTTTGAAACTCCTCATCATCAGTCTGAGAACTTTTTATCCTTTTCTAGTAAATATGGTTTGGCAACCATTTGAAAAAGTATTTATGTTTCACCTTCCATGATTACACCCATATCCATTTTTACTAGATCCATGAACATAGGATCCCTTTCTACTCTTATCTTATTCAAAACTCCATGGCCCTTTCTGCTCAAAGCATCTGCCACCTTATTTTCCTTCCCCGGGTGATAGTGTATAGTGAAATCATAATCCAAGAGTAGTTAGATCCATCTCCTTTTCCATATGTTGTGTTCTTTTTGTGAGAAAATATAATTAAATCTCTTTTGATCAGTATATATCTCACATTTTCTACCATAGAGATAGTGTCTTCATATATACAATGAAATGATTACAGCTTCTAACTCAAGATCATGTGTGGGTTAGTTTTTTTCATGAATTTTTAACTCTCGTGATGCATAGGAAATAACTCATTCATTCTGTATGAGGACACAATCAAGTCCCTTATTTGAAGCATCACTATAAATAACAAACCCATTATTCCCTGATGATAGAGTCAATATAGTAGAATTGACTAATATTCTCTGTAGTTATTCAAAACATTCTTCACACTCTTTTGTCCAAACAAATTTAACCCATTTACGTGTGACCTTTGTTAATGGGTTAGCCAATCGGGAAACATTATGGACGAAACACCGATAATAACCTACTAAACTAATAAAACTGTGTACCTTAGTTATACTTTCCAGTGTTGGCCATTCTTGTATTGCCTTGGTCTTTGAAGGATCAATAGAGATTCCATCCTTATAGACAATATGGCTAAGAAATGAAATCACCTGAATCCAGAATTCACTCTTGCTGAAATTTTTATATTATTCATTTCTTCTAAGTGTCTTTAAAATAGTTCCCATGTGATTTTTAGGATCTTCATAGATCTTGGATTATACCAATATATCATCAAAAAAATCACTACAAATCCATCAAGAT
Source organism: Viscum album (assembly GCA_963277665.1). Lineage (NCBI taxonomy): Eukaryota > Viridiplantae > Streptophyta > Magnoliopsida > Santalales > Viscaceae > Viscum > Viscum album. The sequence continues at coordinate 1,648,689,499 of OY728163.1, forward strand.
ATTCCTTAATAACATTGTTCATTAGATCCATGAAGAAATAGGGTGCATTAGTTAGTCCATAAGTCATTACTATAAACTTGTAATGCCTGTACCTGGTTTAAAATGCTATCTTTGGAATGTCTTCCTTCTTCACACACAACTGATGATATCTAGATTGAAGGTCAATCTTTGAAAAATATTGAGCTCCATGAAGTTGATCAAATAAATCATCAATGCGAGGTAGGGGATAATTTTTCTTTATTGTAATAGCATTGATCTCCATGTAGTCAATGAACAACCTCATATATCCATATTTCTTCTTAATAAAAAGAAGAGGGGATCCCTATGGAGAAACACTAGGGTGAATAAATCCTTTGTTACTCAACTCCTATAGTTGTTTATTTAGCTCCACTAATTACACGGTGGCCATTTTATAGGGGGTCTTTGATATGGGCCTCAAACTAGGAATTAAATCAATAGAAAACTCAATTTCTCATTCTAGAGTATGTCCTGATAAATCTTCTGGAAATACAACAACATTTTCTTGTACAATAGGTACATCCTCTATTTGAACATTCCTTTCCTAACTCATAGTTATTTTACTCTCTTCCTCTCTAATAATTGAATTTAATAGAGCTATAGGGGGTGGATCTAGATAAGAATCATATGGAGACGTTTTGGATCTAAAGATAAGGTATTCCTGATCATTATAAAAAAAATTAACCTTCTTCTTCTTACAATAAATTTTTGCATCATGGTCCAAAAGCCAGTCCATGCCAAGGATTATATCAAATTAAATCATCAGTATGATAATGATATCAGCAGATAAATAATGTTTATATTCCCTAATGGGGACTAATTCACAAAACTTTGTGTCAATGATACTTCCCTTATGATTTTTGACTGATAACTCCCTTGTTAAATCAAATTGGGAACATATAATTTTCTTTGCAAACTAGGAATATATAAAACAATGTGATGATCCAGAATCAAATAAAGCATTATCTAAACTTGAAGAAACCATTATATTACCCACCACCATGTCCTTCAGAGCTTCAATATCAGCAGTACTTATTGCATAAGCTTGGTCTTGCTCTTTTGGCCTTTTCTGAGGTAGGTTTTCTTGGTGCTTAGGACATTCATTTGTATAATTCCCTATTTCTCTACAATTTTAGCATTCAACATTGACAGTCTCTTTCTTTCCTTTTCAATCATGAGCTTGGTGTCCTTTTTCACCAAACTTGTAACAGACTATCATTCCCTTCAAGCAAGTACCATGGCGTTTCTTCCCACATTTACCACAGGATGGATATTCAACTTTTTCCTTCTTCCCCTTATTTTCATTTCTAGATTGTTTAGCAGATCTCTTCTTCTCATTCTTTTCTTTACGGTCATAAAACTTATAGAATCCATTTTCTATCTCGATAGCACATGAGACAATATCTTCATATGATGTGAAGGATTTTGAGACTAATGCTCGATGGATAAATGGTTTTAAACCATCAAATAATCAATAATTCTTACTCCTTGGGTTACATATATAATCTGAAGCAAGCCTTACTAACCTTGTAAAGTTATCCTCATACTTTGTAACATTCTCATCCTCATTTTGCCTCAGAATCGGAAATTATCTTTCTATATCTACTCGATGGTCATGAGAAAATTATTTTTCTAAGAAAAGATCTTTAAACTCCCCTCATTCCATATTCGATATTCATACTCTTTTTTGTTTTGATATAATGACCTCCTTTGATCCGCATCTCCCGTGAGGTGATAAAATGCCATGACAACTTTTCCCCTTTCGCTACTCCCCAAAGCATGAAATATTTTTTATAAGAAACTTATCCATTGATCAAATACAAATTGATTTGTAGTTCCCTTGAATTTTGGTGGGTTTTTCCTCATGAATCATTCTAACATTGATCCTATGCATTGTGGAGTAGGGTGATTCATATGGGTAAGGTTATTATTCATAACCCGAGTGAGTTATCCCAGTATGTTGATAAGCTGATTAGCACCAATTTCATCACCAGATCCACTATAATTATCCTAAGTAGAAGGTAAATCCCTACATGTATTGTGTGCATTGATACGGTTTCCATTCCTTCCACTAGGCACCATTTCTAAAAAAATGACATACACTAGATTAGTTTATGAATCACAATACATAAATCCAAACATTTAAAACACTTAACATAAACTGAAATATTTATGGATATAATCCATAATAATAATAAAATATTTGAGGAGGTATATACTCATAAAACCTTCATAATAGTTTATAATAAAAATGTGAATTATCCTAAGCATATCCCCCGGGAGTGTCATAACCAAGAGTGTAGCAAAGCCAGTTGACTTGTACCAGGATACCCCGAGTCAAGCCCAAAACTCCTTGTCAGAATTTTCACTCCTAGGTACATCTATGCAAAATCCACCTCTACCTACTCGTATTCAGAAAGGGATGAATTTCTTGGAAAATACACAAAATATCTACATTACCCAAATTCTAGGAAGTTCTTCTATACTAATCCTCAAATTCTATATTAGGGTAATGTTCTTTAATCAGAGTTTTTCTAAATCTATCTTCCAAGGTTTGTACTAAAATTTCTCTGATACCAACTATAATGACCTGACCCCAGTTACCCAGAGTCAATGTATTATTACATAACATTGGCATGATACAAGGAATCATGTCCCAAAAGTCTGATTAGTTTAGTACCCTTGGAAGTACTATATATATACAAAAGCTTTACATTATATCATGAGATAAAAAACATAAACAAATTTTTTCCCATTTGAACACACTTATATCCCTTAACCTATCCCTAAAGGTCAACCATAAAATACTTCTTCACATCCTAGGAAAAATAAAACAAAGAAGGCGGTGAGCTCAGATGCTCAGTAAGGATAACAATATAGCATAAACATCATAAATAAGAATAAACATTTAAGGCAATGTATAAGACTAAACCATAAGCCTTTTAAAATTAAACTTCAGCATAACATGGAAAATATAAATAAAGTAATGTCATTTAATTATTCACATAGATATTCTACTAGTCGAATAATCACATGAAATATCAATATCCAATTTCATAATAGTGGAATGCATAATTCCGGACACCATAACCACAAAGTCAAGGCCTCGTACCAAGACTAAAAATAAGATTTTGTCAAGGCCTTGTGTCAAGACACTAGTTTGTCTCATGAGACCTATCGATGCATTGAGGAGTTATAGAAGGCTCCACCCATCACATACTAAGTCCAATGCATTCCTCATATGAAAAGGTTGAAACATAACATAAGCATTTATATTAAAACTAGCATACGAAATGTTAATATGGTAACCATAAACCATGAATAATATAAAAATAACACATCCACAGTCAAACATATCACAAAACATTCAAAACAGTATGGAAGATTTGTATCATAATAAATCAACTTCAAACAAGTATAAAATTCATTAAATGATGTTGACAAAGATGAAATCAAAATTATTTGAGAGGAATATCTCTTTCTATTTGGAAATCATTTAATATCATGTAATTATAAAAGAAAACATTTATTTTGAAAAAAAATTATAATATTGTATGGGAAGCATCAAAGGTGTTATAACGATGGAGAATAACTACACCCTCTCTATAAGTTAAAAAATATTCTTACCTTAATTTGTCGAAAAGGTCATAAAGTACCTTGTTTGGAAAACAACGAAAATATTCATTTTAAACCATTTTATAAAAAGTAAAAAAGGGTATAAATTAAATTAACCGATAGTCTAGTAAATAGTAAAAATGTTTATAAATACATTTTTAAGAAATATGGATGTGGATAACAAAGAGGTCCTAGTAGATACTTGTGTAAAAACAACCTCGGATAATAAAGGGATTTTGAAATTAACACTTACCTTATACTTTTACTTGGTAGAGGGTACATTTAACTTTGGTATAATTGTTAAATAATTGTTATCATATTATAAAACAACTACATACGTAAATATGATATCATATATGATCTTCTAATATTTCTTTGTTGATAATATTTTATTAGTATCATTGTTTCGGGTGTTAACTGATTCATTTTCCTTTATATGTTTTGTTACATATGTCATGTTTGTTATGGATAGGATGTATTTGATTAATATAAAGAATTATATTATGTTCTTAAAAGTTATTTTTAATAATCAAATGAAAATTATTCTTGAATGGTTACGATGGGGAATGAATCTCATCGCGTTCGTGGAGACGGTAATCCGTACGTACGCATGAACGCTACTTCCGTTTAATTTTTTTTAAAATGAAAGGAAACCAAAAGATATATAGGTATATTATTATTCCATTATAATATAATATTTTATATATGTTACGTATGTTCATTAACACCATCCTTTATGCATTCCATGCTTGGTATGAACGAGTTATATTACATTGAGGGGGTGGTAGTCCGCACTTCCCCAAATGAAATTATCATATATATACAACATGAAAAGAATAAATTATGATATAAATGAGAATTACATAAACTTATAGATAAAATAAATATCATATATATCATATCTAATTACAGTTCCATCATAATTTCCACCATAAGATGTGGTAGTAGAAGATTAAACAATCATCATTTCGTGAGGCAGTAGTTTTCCGTCCACAGAAACTTTATGTTCTATACCCATTAGATGGAGGTGTGTGTAAGTTTAGTTCAAATAATTCTCATAAAAACTAACTTTTATATTTCGGATACTTTTTTGTTATAAAATAAAGGAATAAATAGATTTTAGGTGGTTGGAGTAGTAAAATAATTGAAAAGAACTTATGAGGAGATGTTACCTTTAAATTGGGTAACTCCCGTTGGTTTGAACCAAAAGGATTCCTTAAAGTGTTTTATTCCTAAGTTAAAGCTTCTAGGAGTAAGATAGGGATGTAGGTAGCTTAATTGGGTAGAGTTTGGATGATCCAAGGGGATTGATAGGTGTGATAAATGGGTTAGAGATGAGGGATTTTTATAAGGGGGGAGGGGCTCTTTAGGAATGTTTGAAAATATTAGATTATTATATAATGATATTCGGTTTCTAAAGGTCCAAAAATCCTTAATTTCTAAGATAAGATGACTCATATTAAAAATAAAATCATCCAATACGAATTGGATCAGTGTTGGATATTATTTTAGTTTTTATAATCTTATTTATTTAAATCATTCATTAATGAGGTAAACACTGCATTGTTATTGTGTCATAAATAATTTTAATTATTATGTCTACAAATAATAATAAAATACCATGATGTAGGAAATATTTTTAGATTTAAAATTAATATTTATAGTCAAATATATAACTTATATAACCCCGTGTCAAAATTGATTTACTAAAAGATATATGTTTATGTCATTTTTGTCTTTACTTTAAAATAATTAATATAAAGTGTCATTATCACTCTCAAGTGGCTCTATGGGGTCCCAAAATCGACCCAAGTATGAACATGGTCGGACATGTATCATTAAATAGGGTTAGGACACATGTTATGGTAATTTAATATTATTATAATATTATTTTTTACCCTTATTTATCGGGTTTTCCCCTTTAAACATGGTAAATAAAATATTTACGGAAGTAATTATTCATAATGTCTAAAAATAAAATTTACCTATTTACACATTTTGGACTTCCTTATTCTAAATATGGAATCAATTTTTTCAAATTCAACACACATAAGTGGAATAAATTAATTTAAAATTAATTCTCGTTATCAAAATAAAAAAGTGTGTTTTTAAGAAATAATAACTATCAAAAGATTGACGCTTATTTATGTTAAGTTTAAATGTGAAATTACACCCAATGGATTAAATTATATTAAATGATAAAAATATAATCTAATGATATTTAAAAACCGTTAAAATTTATAATTTAACACTATAAATTATTTATATTAAAAAAAGTTATTTTTAATAAAAATTTAGTATTTTTCACTATTCATCAAAAATTAAATGTTTTCATAAGAGTACCAAAAAGTCACCCTAAGATAATTTTGATATTAAAAATCCAAAAATGAAATCCATTTTGAAAAAGAAATTATAAAATTTCAAAAAGTGGGTATTATTATTCATCACTGCTAGTTTGATTAGTCGTAGTGTGTTAGAATATCGAAGTTGTATACATGGAAAACTATTGCATTATTCAATGGGAAACGTACTGTGGACACTTGGGGTGTTACATTTAATATTTGGATCATCAAGTGGAAAAGGAAACTTCACAGTCATCTCATAACCAACCCCAATTCGCACTCTCATGTGATCTTTTTGGGAGGGGTTGATTGTGTAGCTGGTCTCCTAGGATATTATACAGTGTACCCCTTGCAACACGATGGTATGTCGGTGTGGAAAAATTAAAATAACATACAACTAAACCATATAGAATTTTAGTAATACATAGTAATCGTAATATGTGTGATTCACATTTAGGAAAAAGGGTAATGAAAAAATTGATTACCCAGGGTAAGGTTTGGGGGAACGACTAGCCTAAAATCTAGTGGGGGTCATTTGGATCGTGTGTGGATCTTTGCTCCACCACCGATTCTCTTTGATCTTTTCTTATACATTGGTCTGCCAAACCAGAATGAAAAATAATAATTTGCAGTGAGACTATTTGTGTCTTCATTCATCTTATTATATTATATGTATCTTTATGTGGATTTATCATCTCAAAATATGTTCTAGGAGAGACCCAAAAACCTAATCCTCTAATGTGGCTATATTGTTTAGGCCCCTTAAAAGCTATTGAAAGTCACTTTTCATCCGGTACAGTTGTTGTATATTCTTGTGTCTAAACCATATAAAAATATGAACATATTTATTTTATGTAATATTGTTACAAATCATGAAGAATTAAAATTATGTAATACATATACATTCTTCCCATACTACTTTTGTGTTTTCTTCAACTAATATCTCATCGTTATTTGCACGAGCCTTCTTCCATAGAACATGACATGGGATGGAAGTGGCTTCATATTTTGATTCATCAACATGAATATAAAAAAGGAATATATTTTGTTTCATATGACATAATTAAACTTTTATTTTGGATTTAAAATACATAAAAATTTCTTCTCTAATGAAGAGTACCTCATCCTTTCTTTGTGATAGGGGTACATTGGTTTTGATGCACGCTGTTTATTTTAAGCACTCTTTTGGCATTTCTTAAATTAACAATTTTGAATCAATTTGGATAAAATAAATAATGACGAATAATATATTATCAAATGTAATGCACCTGAAATGATTTCTCGTTATGACGATTTCTGAAAGTAGTATGTGTTTCCTTCATTATAATGTGTGCATAACAATGTGGTGGGTGGGGATTTATTTTCCCCTCAGCATCCCTAAGATGTAACTTTGATAAAAGAGTTCATACGCCTCTATAGACTTTTTCATCAGCCCTTAAGTGAGCTTTATTATGGAAATCTTCTAAAAATAAACTAATTATAGAAGTAATAATGAAAAATAAATCAAAATTTCATTATATATTTTTTTTGTAAAATAGAGAAAGTATATTATAACATTACCATTATATCTTTCCAAAGTATTTCTTTCATTAAAGGTTATACATGGCGCCATTAGTCAATATCAATAGGCACATTCATCCTCATTGTTACCCCAAGATTAGTGGTGAATGTTGACCTGTTGGGAACAATTGGTTTTCCGCATTGATTCTAACCAACCCCAAATTTTTTACCCTGACTTATTTCTTTGATAATTTTATTCTAAATTGTGATGATGCATCATTATTGTTTTTTTCTTTTTTTTCATCAACATTTTTTTAATCCCATAATAATTCTATAGTTTCATCAACCATAGTTTTTTCTTTCTTGGGATTGGCAACATCATCATGTTCAAAAGACATTTTCTGCATGAGTAGTCAAACATTTAATTTCCCTTGAATAACAATAACACAATACACTCCATGCATAAAAGCTCATAATTACATCCATCTTTCTTGAAAATTTTTACTTTCTTGAAAATAGATATAATAATTCAATACTACAATACAACTAACCTTTAATACCTTTATTTAATCCTTCCTCAGATGCTTGATTGTCTTCCATCTCTTGATGATAGATTTGAGGCTCCTCGTTCTTTCTTTCAAACTAGCCTTCTTTCCATCACAGTTCGGGAGGTATGTCATCAATAAACATTGGAACCATAGTTATGGTATGAAATAAAGTTTGAAAGAGGGAGTCCAATCCATCATCAAAATATAAAAGGCAATCAAGAATCTAAGGATTAAAGGGTCCTATGAACCTACACTAATAGAATCACTCAAAAAGTCTCCTCAATTTAAGAGGAATTGGAATACCTCTGATCTAATGGTCTTAAGGAAATTAATATCACCTAACATATATTTGACATCACTTCTGTCTACTCCAGGATTACTCACCTTTAAAGTTTTATATTTTTTTAATCCACTATAAGATCCCTCCAATAACATTCATCCCTTTAAACGGTGAATTTTTAACTTATGGAAAGTATTGATCTAGAATTTTTTAACTCTTATAAATGAAATGAATTTATTAAATTAAATCCTAAATTTATTATTTTGATATATTTAAATAAAATCTTGGGGAGGAACCATACAAACTTCCAGTCATTGAAAATTATACCACATATCTTGAAGTAGATCTACAATTACCTCTAATAACTTCTTACTTTAAGACTAATAATGATATTATTTGTTGTAAAATATAATATTGGAGTGAGTTATCCCCACAAATCAATAATATTACACGATTAAACATTAATCATACACCATGTCTGGTTATAGTTTAATAATAATCTTGAATTAATTAAAGAAACTCTCAAAACATGCATCACTAAAATAATTTTTGGAATGTAACTAATTAATTCAAAAATGTTTTGAATTCAATAAATAATTATTCATCAAAATCATAAATCTAAATAACCCATTTCATGGTTTGACAATTTACATGAATAAACAAAATCTACAAAACATGTTTTGTTGATTTTTACACTTACCTTGGTCTCTATGTGTTCATCCCCTATAAATGAGGGACATAACTTGGTATCCCCTAATACTTAAAATCCCTCATAATTTATCCATTAGAATCTATAATCTAGTATATACGATGAATTAAATTTGATAACGTACTTAGATTTTGGAACCTTATATTATACAAATGAATAGAAAGCTAAGGGGGTGAGAGGTATACTTGTTAATGTTGAGAGTAGAGTATACCATCTATGTGTGTCTCTAAGGAAAAATGGTATGGACACTCAAATACATATGAAAAAAGAATAATAAATAGAACCACACTCATTTTATTTTATTAGTGATGAGGAGAGATGTAGGGTTCTTCATGTTTAAGAACAATGCAAAAACACAAAATGCTCAAGCCAAAACATCAAACAATGATAGAATAAAAGAAGGAAATAACATACAATGGATACAAGATTTTATTAATCCAGGGGAATGTAGAAGAGTCACACTGGAAGAAGGAGAGTTCTAAAAGATCTTTAGAATCACAAGCAACTATGTCAAGGTTAGGGTTTTTTAAAATAGACCGGGGACACTTTTAACAGTCGTATCCAAAAAGCAAAGTTAATGATCCCTTTAATCAGCGCTAAATTTATGAGTGATGATAAAAAGAGTATTTATCAGTTCTTTTTTAGCACTAATAAATATTGAATATTATCAACACCAAAAATGCACTGATAAAAGACATATTTTGCAGTGCTAATGTTTTAGCGCTGGTAAATATGACTTTTAACAGTGCTTTATTAGCACTGATAACAATTTATCTTTATCAGTGCTACAAAAGCGTTGTTAAAAGTTTTTTAATTATAATTATTAAAATAAAATTATTTTAATTTTATGCATATTTAAATATATGTAATTATTTGTTTTTAAGAATATAAATACTTATTAAAAAATAATAATTATTTATATATTATGATTATTTATTTATGATAATTATTAATATAGTAAATATAAATTTATATATATATATATATTCTAAATATTTATTTACAATTATATTTTTAGCATTATTAATGGATAATTAATCTTAAATGCATGTATTTTATGAATTATTGAAATTGAAGAATTCAAAATGAGTACACTTTAATAATATTGAAAAACTGGACAAGTTTAATTAATTAAATATAAGTTATTAAAAAATATGGATATATATATATGTATGTATATATATTGAAGTGGATGAATACACATTAAAAATACTAAAACATATTAAAAAATATATATATAAATAATTAATAAAAATGATCAAATTCAAAAATAAAATAAAAAATAAAAAAACATTAAAAATGAAAACCCTGACTGTAGTATATTGAAAACAAATAAATAAAATCGATCAATTAAAAAAATAATACATATTAAATGTATCATGTTATAATTACCTTCTAAAATATTCTAAAATTTGAATAAATTATATAAATATTATGTGTATATGTTTCTATATACTGTGTAATATTTTTTTCGTATGTTTGAGTACACAAATGGGTTAACATATATATATATATGTGAGTGTGTGTGTGTGTGTATGTGAAATAACTACAACACATGATGTTTAATATAGGTTAAATTGAAAGAAAAACAACATTTAAAATGAATAGGACATTAATATGTCTTTCATTAACATTTTATATATATTATACTTATTTATTATATTTATATATATAATATATATAATTTCTATTAATATTTATAATCTATATACATGTATGTGAAATTTATTCATTTTTATCATTAATTATTTAATTAAAAAAATGTTTCATATTTTTCATATTTTACTCATTTTATTTTTATTTCTTAAAATTTTCATTTTATTCTGAACCTTTATTAGGGCTAAAACAACATAGATGAATGGAAACTTTTATCATTTCAAAAGAAGCGCTGATAAAGGATACCTTTTATCAATTCCATAAATAAATCACTCATATAGGTTTCTTTATCAGTGCTAAAATAAAGCGCTGATGAAGATTACCTTTTGTCAGCACTAAACAAGAAGTGTTGATAAAGGGTACAGTTTATGAGAGCTTTTTTAGAGCTAATAAAGGGATTCCTTTATCAGTGATTATTTTAAATCTAATAAATATGGACTTTATCATCGAATGTTTTGAGCATTGAAAAATTCCAACACTGCTATAGGTAGGTTTTATAGTAGTGTCTTAATAAATCTAGTTTTATATGAGTGTTCTTATTAGCTATTATATGTTAACACATGCATAAATAATCAACCATGTATAATAAAATAACATTATGTGTAACCCATATTTATCTAAGCATGCTTATTAATTATGTTAATCTATGTGATTTCATAAATAAATAATCTACCATGTATAAATACATAAAAATAATGTAAAATGGTTATGTGTCTCTAAACTACTATACAATTAGTCAAATAGTGATTAACCATCTTAGACCCTAGGGGTAGTAAATCATTGAGTTAGTTTAAACATGAGTTATAACATCCATTACTCTTTATTTATCCACTTTTATTTTATTATCCTTTGACTCATTACTTGAAGATCCTACTTTTGGAAACTATTCCTATTACAATGATACTGACATAAAAGAGAGAGGAACCATTGGTGAGGGGTTATATAAAATGAACTATGGACATGCAGACTTATGCATCATAAAGGATGAGTACTAATTCACATATAAACATTAATTAAATTAACTAACATCATGATAAACCATTTACCATTGACAATTAATAGATAAATGAAAACTAAACATACATTAGGACTCATGCACATAATCATTCACCATGCAACGAAATAATCACAATGATTTATATAATTTCATAAACATATCTCGTCCATATTATTCAATAATTATATTTAAACAAATAAAATTAATTATTTAAACCTATCCTCTTATAGTCATTCATATGTCTCATTTTAATAACTCTACAATAAAATAGATTTTAAAAAATATTAAAATTATTTTTACTAATTTTAATAAACACACATGCATATATATTTAGGGGTCGTAACATGGACTTCCACATTTAGGTAGGTTTTGTTACTATAATACATGGTTGCAAGCATGGGATGGCTAGTCAGACCACCTTTTAAACGTAACAGCACCTTGGCGGGCATTCATTACCACCATGGAATGGGTTAGCACTATGTCGGTCATCTTTAACCATGCCTAATGGTGAACATTCCCAAAAAAATTATAAAAATGAACTACCTTTCCATGGAGGCACCATGAAGGTGGGGGTTGGGTTTCCACGGTAGTGAACTGCCACCTGGATGACTCAATTTAAGTTGGCCACCTATAAAAATCCAATCTTGTGGCTAATTTGGTCATTTTATTAGTGCTAATTTTTGATTTATCTATTAAAAATAAAATTAAACAAGATTCATGTAAGGGTTTGATAATCAAATATAAGAGAAATTAATATATAATTTAGTAAAGAAAAATAAAAATACTAATAATAATTTAAAATAGATCACTCTAATACCATGTGTATTATTTAGGTACTGTGTAAGTAACCCATTGTGGTTTTTTAGATTTTAATTTTCATTAAAAAAATGATGTTTAGATCTAATGAACATAAAATGATAGATTATTACATGATTGAATATAAAAATAAATAATTACCTAAATAAAATTTCATGAGATTTAATTCCCACTTGGTTTCAATATCAATATTTATTTAAGGATCCAAACATGAATCTATCTATAAATATCCACACATGTTCTATGAATCTTGAGATGTTGACCTTAATTTATAGAGTGTTATCATCAAGAATAAAAAATTCTTTAACATCCCTTCTTTTATGGAAAATTAATCTCTCTATTTGTTTTTATATCTCTAGAGAAGTTTGGGTGAGCACTCTTAATAGAAGTCAAATGAAAATGATACCTCTATTAGATAAAAATTAACTGATAAGAATTAAATGACAAAATTTATATATAGTTTATAAAAATGAAATTATAAAAGAGTCCCTCCCCTTTTTCCATTCAAAAATAAACATCATGCCATTAAAGTTTATTTTACATATCATTAAATAAAAATAAATATTATTTAATAAATAAATAAATATCATGTCAATTTATTTTTTAGTTTTTATGTAACATATTAAATAATTAATTATTTAACTAATATAATTACATAAATCTCATGTGATAATTATTCTAATTAAATAATTTCATATATTTGGAATTGGATCATTAATTATACCTAATATCTCTCTTAATAAATAAATAAACACCACATTACCTCAATATAAAATATAGGGAATTTTAATATAGGTAAATTACATACGCCACCATAGAACATTATGTAATAAAGGATACTTCATAGACCTCAGGACTTGACCCTACTACATACCCCCATGACCACAAGCCCAAAATTAATATGCACTAACATGGGGGAAAATATTGTGAATATTATGAGAAATGTAAATTTAACGAGATGGAACAAGAATAACATATATATATATCATTATTAAATATTTAATCTCAAAAATAAAACACAAAATCTAAAAACCTAAAGGATTAGTGTATTAATAGATTAGATAAATAAAAATCCTATTAAACATCATTTATTTAACATCTCTCACAAATGTTTTCATAAATACTTCATCCAAGAACAATTGATGCATATAGTTTTTTGGGGAAATGGAAAAACATAAGTGGGAGTCAGATCAAATGTTCAATAACTGAAAAATATATCAACAATTTATAGAGGATTATTCTCTATGAATGTGAAAAAAATGAACATAGAAGAAATACCTGATTAAAAATAATGTGGAATCATAATATTTGTCCATAAGTCATGATATAATAACATATATCATGAAATAAGGACATATAATCTCAAGAGATATCATCATGAAAGAACAACATATACTACAGAAAAAGAATGTAAAATAATAGGATAATAATAATGATCCATGGAGCATAAAATAGGCATGTGGCACAAACATAAACATAGAAAATCATGACATATGTCAACTCTAACCACTAATACATTCATACCCTATAGGAATAGGATAACTACATGCCCATAATATAGTATTATTCGGATAACCACCTGCATCCCATAACATAGTAGAATTGTGCTAACCACCTATGTCACATACTTGTATCATGAGATATAAATAATTTAACAATACATTAAATTTATATATCAGACCCAAAATTTATATAATGATAAACCATACATATGAGTTCCACATAAAATCAATCATACATTATATCTTGAAAAAATCCCATGAAAATAAAATGGGTTACATAACATTTTCATAAGGTATCACATAAGGATAATTCAAGAGTTAGATCAGATGATACCCAAAATTTAATCACCCAAAAGAAACATAGAAAATGATAAATTTTAGGGTGATACATGAAATATATAAGAGATATATATGATAACTATTGAGAGGAAAATATATGTTATATCATAAAATAATTTTATTAAATGTTTTGTACCACTTTTGAAAAAATGAAGTTATATGTCACTATCAAACTCAATCTCCCCAAATAGGGTTTCAAGAAGACTTTATAATACTTAAATTTAAAAACAAATTAAATAATTTAACCTTGAAATTAAATAATTATAAAGAAGATTAAATGTGTAGTGGAAGATTTAAAATGTATGAAAGTGTAAATAAATGCCTTTTAAAAAATTTATACAGTATTAAGGAAACCCATATCGATAAAAAAAATCCCTTTGAATAAAGATAATGAGAAGTATAAAAGGTTCATAAGATAATATATATTTATCTTCTAAAAAATTATAGAATGTTTTGTCTAAAAAACAAGGGCATGGAGGAAAACTACCCAATATTGAGGATATGAATTATTCTTAACAATGTCATATTTTTATGATGAAAGAAATTAATCGATGAAAAAGTATTTGACATGAAAATGTAATTTACCTAGTGAGTAAAATAAAATAAAATATTTTATAGGTAATGGTAATAATATATCAAACATAGAATAATATAGTCAAATATGAAAGATTACGATTCAGTCAAAGGAGTTTAAGTCGTGAAAAATCATTATTGTGGAGTCTCACTTGGTTGAACATGCTAAAACCTCTTTTAAAATAAATTTAGAATTATTATGAATATATATAATAAAAAATATATATTTATTTTACTTTATACCATTGAATTGTAATTTATTATTACCCATTTATTAGTCATTATTTCTTTAAATTAGAATTCTGATGTTAATTGTCATATTTGTTCTATGTTAGCTTATATATAGAGGTTTCAGTCCTTAATCCTTGATTAAGTGTTCATTAATTATAGAATGTTCATGGAGATTATATCGGAGTGTTTGAAATATTTCTGAAGTCCAATGATCATTTTATAGATTTTATGGTAACATTTTTAAAAGAGCAGTTAAGATATTCTTTTTTGTGAATATCAATTTAGTAGAAATAGTTGATTTAATTAATGAATATACATATACATATTACCGTTCAAGAAATATTAAAATATATTAAATTAATTATTTTTATAACATATTACTGGTATTTAATTTTTCTTAACCATTCATGATGTAAAAATTATAGCTTCACTTGTATAGGTTGGAAAACTGACCCAAAGAAAAATGACTAATAATGATTAAATGAGTAATAATTTGCTATTATATAGTTGCAATGTCACTATTAAAAAAGTGTGATGATTTAAAAAACATGTTACTATGGTGATATATTATAATAGAGAAGATATGGATGAAAATGGTAAAAAATGATTAGGGAGAGAATAACACTTATGTCAAAGACATGAATCTTCTCTCAGATAGCCTCTTAGAAATAATGGGTCGTGGTCTACTTATGATGAAAAAAGTTTCCCATATTTTGTATAGTAATTTAGGATTTTTTATTTAGAAATTTTTTGAAGATAAAAATAAATTAAATGTGTTCTTTAGGGTGTAAAAGTATTAGTCCTTTTATTAGTGATCTTGAGTGGAATTTCCACAAATACTCATTCTTTAATGTGTAAGGAATGAAATTTATCATGTAACATTAATCCAAATTGGAATCATAATGTAAATAAATCATTATTCATCCCATCCATCCAATTTAGAGAAAATATTAGAGATATTTTAGGCTTTTATCCCCTAATTTAACCACTTTACTACATCTTAGCTTTACTGTGGTAACTTACTTTTTATCATGGTAAATATTTTTAAAAGAAAATAAAACTGAAATTTTTATTTAATTTATAAATAATGATTCCAAATATGAAATCTATTTTATTAAAATAAATATCTAAAATTGATAAAAAAATTAAAATACGAATGCGTAACACATAATTTTTTCAAAAATATATATTTTTTAGTAGGAAAATGATTTTATTCCTATTTGTTTAAATTTTAAAATAATTATACAATTAGTAATTTATATATACAAATATATATTATAAACAGTTTTCATTAAATTAATTATTTATTAGTAACTAATTTAATTTTTTTTAAAAAAATCATTATATATAAAAAAATATTTGAAAAATATTTCCTTTAAAATTAAATGATTTTATTCCTAATTATTTAAAAAAGATTATTTATTTACCAATAATTCGTTTAATTTTATTAATAAAATTTTATTAAAAAACCTTCTCATTTTATTAAATTCATTCTTTAATGTAAATTTGATAAAAAAAATATAATGATAAAAATACATGTAATAATATCATTTATTATAATAATAATTAACTTTTTATATAATTATAAATTGTACTTATAAAACCCATCAAGACCTCCAATTAAGACCCTATGATAAGGTAATAAATAGTTGTGGTTAATAGATTCGATTCATCTAGCATGGATCTCATAGTGATTTCCAAAATCTTAAACTTATCCCATAAACGATTACACTCAAGTTATACTTATTGAATTTCAAATTGAGATTGGTCTAGGAAAAACCTTCATGATGCTACTTCCTTTCCAACATCCAAAAAAATATCATCATAATGAATAAATTTACTACTCTATGTTATTATTTATTCTCTCTATGTAGATTTCATAATGTGGTTACTTCTATTTTTTCCCACCAATTCAATGAATCTGTTATAATGGTTACATTTTAATTGAATAATACTTCTAATAAAATTATAATGTATATCATTAAATATTATTATATTTAATGAAAAATTCAAAGGCTATATGATCCCAACAAATATATAAATTCAATTCCCATATAATACTAATGACATATATATTATGATCTTGTTACATTCCTATATATAAGATTATTTATTTAATGAAAATCATTCATCTCATTCACTAATTGATATTCTAAAAATGTTTATCATCTTTCTAATGTGTTATATTATTTCTCTAGTTATTATTTATGCTATTATCCTTATGGTATTTCTGGATTTGGAATATTTTAATATTGTTCAATTTTTTTTACTTGTGATTTTATTCCTTTTATAAATTTTCTAATCCATTTTCATTTAGTTATCTTGTAATGTATTTAATTTTGTACATCAATATTATACCATAATGAAATAAGGTAGCATGCCTTTTAGTCCAATCTTTCATGTAATATAATTTATCATGGATTTAAAGATAAATTTTACACTACATGTTTGGGGTTGTACATTCAAACCCATTATTTCAATATTTAATAACATGTAGTTTAATTATGATTGAATGAAATTTAATATACATTTTATTTTCCAATTAAGATAATCTACATTATAATAAATCAAATTCAAATAAACAAAATGTGATTTTTTATACACATAGTGTGAAACCCTCTAACTCCCTTTCTCAATGCCAGTGGGTCAAATCCACTATTCAGGAGAAGTATCTAGTAAAACATCATGGTCCACATGTTGGAACCATGGTCTTCTATGCATGATTTGGAGTATGATTTGTGTTTTTTTGTCAATCCTCAGTGGAAGTTCAGAATATGTACCAGCAAAGAGATCATACAGTTCAAGCAGACAACAGTATTGAAGGTGGTATCGTTTCCCAGTGTTTGCCAAATTTTGGGGCCTGAAAATCGACAAATGGAGAAAATTGTTTTTGGCAAAGAGATTTGCACTCCGTATACTTGATGGAGAGGAAACTTGCACGCCATATGTTTTTCAAAATCATAACATGGGAAAATGGCAAAGGGATAAGGGCCGCGCAAGTTTTGGGCTGGTCGCGCAAGTGACCTGCGCGCCGTGAAGAGACTTGTGTGCCGATGCCTAGGAGGATTAGAAACTTGTGCGCATATTGTTTTTCAAGATCATAACTTCAAAATATGGAAAAGGAAATAAGTTCGTTCAAGTATTAGTGTGGTCGTGCAAGTGAGTAGCGCGATAGAGGCTAGGGAGGATGAGCTACACACCGGAACCTGCGCGCCGAGGGAAGACTTGCGTGCCACCACGCAGGGGGTCCAGTTTGCCTATAAATAGAGAACCACCCCTCCTCATTTGCAACGAAGTTCAAGACTTAGAGATCTTTTGATCTCTTGTCGCACAAGTGGCTGAGTCGCGCAAGTGGTGGTTGGGACGCACATGTAGAGGCTGTGCACCGGTTGTTGGATGCACGACCAAGGCAGTTTGGGAGTTGATGGTGCAGAGTCACACAAGTTTGGAGTTGAAGGAGGCAGTGTCGTGCAAGTGTGTTGGTGTCACATGTGTACCGATTTTGTACCGTGCAAGTGACTTGTGCGCCATTCGTGAAAATTGTGTACCGGTCCTAGAGAAGCACGCTAGGTGAGGTTGTTGTACGCCGAACCTTTTGGAGCTGCACGAAATCTGGAAGATTGCACGATACCTTCGGTGAAAAGTGGGATTAGTATAAGAGTGAATGTTGGACTTCAACAGAGCATCTACATTCAATAGAGGATGCATTCTTTTGCAATGATGAAGAGACCTTCACGTCTATAAACTTAGTGTGACTTCACCAAGGGCAGTGAGCCAGGGGGTGTCAACGGGAGTGACCCGAGGGACACAGTGAGCTATCCCTAAACTTTTGTAAAGGCAGTGAGCCTAGGACATAGAGACTTTTCCAGAACCTTTGTAATCCACAACTAGTGAAGATTAGTGGAATTTGGTATGACTGACAACTTTTCGGCATATTCTCCTTGGACGTAGCCCTTAGTGGTGAACCAAGTAAAAATTGTCGTGTCATCTCTTTGCATGTGAATTTTTCATTGATGATCATATTCATCATACGGGTTTAACTATTTCCTACCAACGTGGGAACAAGATCCTTGTTTTTAAAAGAAAAAGTTGACACCCTGATTCACCCCTCCCCCCTCAGGGTGTCCCGGGGTCCTACACCACATAGATTAATTGAAAAGTTATAGTGATGAAGACCGTCATACAAATGCTAACTATGTGATATAATTATTTTTCCTTCTATTATCTCATTAAGTAATATGCACAACTGTGTCATCATTCATTGATTATTGGTATATATTTCTTTGAATTTATTTTTATCCTACATATATATACCATGGCCATGGATTTTTATCAGATAATTTCATCCCAATCAAAGGACCAGATATTCCTTCTTTAATAACTAACAAGGGACAAATCCTTTCTTGAAAAATCAATTAATGTCATATCACTCACGATTCAGTTGGCATGAGTTGAATTTTTATGAATATATATACATCATATTCTTCATGATTCATCTAATTACACAATTCATGATATATATTATTAATTTTATAATGTATAAATACCATTACACATTCTCATATATATGAATATCCAATGATACACATAATATATTGAATTCCTATTACTGGATTATCCTAATGATCATTTCATATTGAAGATTACCAATCATAAAGTTTATGAGATTAAGCCTCAATGCTTATCAGTCCCTTGATGTGTAAATTTTGATAAGTCCTAATAGATTGAAATTATTATAATCCTAAAATGGAGTATAGTTCAAACCAAGGTCTTATTCCAACAAGGCTAGTTTTTTACTCAGTGAATCCATTTTGTTTTCAATTTTTTTGTATTTTTGTATTTTTAAAATAATTAAAATCATAAGATAATTGGGGTTTTTTGTGATGTGTAATACAAAATAAAACAATTAATGAAATTTTATAAATTAATGGTGATCAATTGTTTGGATAATACCCATACTTGTGTTCCTTCACTGTTCATCTTAAATATTTTCCCAAATTTTACTATCAATTAATAGTAAGGATCGATATCATTCACCTTGATACCTATTATTGTCCATATTAAATAATGAACCAATGAAGTAAAATATCATATTCATCAGTCCTTATATATTCCTATGTGAAATGGTTAGATACATCACTTTATGAGAAGATGAACCATTTTATCCTTCATCTACCCATCTAAATGAAAGTAAATAATACCACTATGCATGGCCAACAATCACTAAACCATTCCCCCAAAACCACCTTGATCCATAATATGATTGATAACTATATAATGGAAGTAAATGGTTGAGATACACTGGGAGAATAAAAATTTGTGTGAATAATGGTAGGGACAATTATGAACACCAAGTGAAACCTCTTAATCAACTCATTGTAATTTCTCATCATTACAGTAAACAAGAATATATAATATATCCTTAAATCTAAAAAAATATCTAATTATTACCCCATTGTATTAATATTACTATTCATTCCTCTATGAATGGAGTCAGATTTCTCAAAAATTAATAATAATAGACTCTACACAATGAAAATAATAAATATAAAGGAATAAAATTCCAAAGATCTAGTACACACATCCCATGGAGTTCTTCCAATATTTATTATCTCAAAAAAATTCTTAAGGTCTTGGGATCATTCCAAATTCATGTGATATTCATGGTAATTTCTCCATGAGGTCAATTAGCTTTATATTCATTTATGAGAAATTATTGATTGAGTGTAGGTTTCAGTGAAAGGATCTTTTCTTCCTCTCTCTCTTGGAGCATCTTCTATGAGGTATTTTTTTATTTTGTTTCCTGATTTAGGAAATTTTTACCAGGAATCCATGTATAATACCCTTGAGTTTTCAATAAACCAAATTTAATGGAGATGATTTTCAAATTCATATCTTCATATTCTTATTTTTTATTACATTATCAATCATCTTGTATTTTTTTTGATAAAGTTAGGAATATCACATGAGATTTAATAATTATCATGTGGCTTATTGAAAACTTGTTTTTATTATCATGAAAGACCTTTTTATTCATATGTTTCCTTTATAAACATTAGTTTACAATTATGTAATTATTAGTGGAACATATGTATCTTGTTTATTACCCAAGTTATTATTGTGAGAATCCAAACTCCACAATGATAAAGGGTTATTTATTAGGTAGATAGTTTAATAGAGGATTTTCTGTTGTGTATCCTATAGAATTTCATATTTAATTCATATATCATAAGTATATCTTTAGGAATTCATTATAGTATAAAATATAATTTATCATGGTTCAAACGTAGTTAATCTTGTGTAAAACTTTAAAACTCCAATGTTAGTATTACGTATTCCCATTTTCATTTCTCAACTAAGAGAACACTCATTAATTTTAATTTCTTTTTCCATCCCACTTATTCCAATGCTCTTTTTACACTTTCCTTCACATATAAAATTGAAATAAAATTATTATAAATTCAAGCCCTTTATTTTTACTTCCAAAATTAATAAATCATTTATTTTCATAATTTTGGATAAATAAAAAATAATCATAAAATCTAATGAAATGAAGATTTATGTACAATACATCCCAAAAAACAATTGAATAATAAATGGTATGGAATAAAATAAATTTAATATCAATAAAATATAATTATTATTTTCCTATTTCAATTCTCACAAATTTATTACTGTGTACTCCAAGACAATCAGACATTAAAATGTACCCAAGTAATATTTAAAACACAATCCATAGTGGAAGAACATCATAAAATCACTAGTACCCATGTCTTATCATTTCTCCTTCATGTTATTTATTCTTTTTCTCTATATAAAAAAATAAATTCATTTCCGTTTATCTCATCTTACCATTCTCATTTATACCTACCTTCTTGGAAATGTTTTTCTCATTACACAAAACACATTTTATGAAATTTTTTCCTATTCCTAAATTCACTCATGTATCACTATAGGTTTTCTGTGTCCATATAGTCTCTATATTTTATGTTAATAATTTTTTATCAATAAAGGGTCTTAACAAAGATGTTATGAGTTAGGAGTTTTGTATTTGATTGTGTTTAAAGTTTCTAAGGTAGAACGAGGAAACTTTTTCCCTAACCAAATCTCAATGAAAGATTTATAGGTGAAACTTGATGATTGTATCCTCTCTCATTCCCCTTAAAATGATTCACCCATGAACTCTTCAATAATTTATCAAATATTAACACTTATAGAATTTTTAACAATAATAAATTATTCTTATTCCCTCTCCATTCATCATATTTTAAATATTTTGTCTTTATTATTTCATTAGTTTTTCTTGGAGAAAGTGAGGAGTATTTGAACTTCAAGCAATAGTGTGAGCTCCCTTGACCAAATTTGAAGTTTTTTCCCTTCCATCATTCCCAAAATGATATTTCTCCCCTAGAATTGTGACTTTCCATCTCAAACAAACAATATAAACTCTTATCATCTTTAATGTTCAACTATGATCGTGTATTTTACTTTTAGAGTAAAGTTGTAAGGGGTTTGTAGTCTATAATTTGGCTACCTAAAAAGGATTTACATGTCTATTAGGGGTTAAAAAAGTTCTCATATTTCAAGTTAAGTTTCAAAATAGAGTTCATGGTAATAGTAATTTTAAAAAAATATTACCTAGTCACCATGACTTAAGACCCAATATAAATTTTTGACAAATAGTTATATGATATAGTAGTTAAACAATATCGGTCTAGTAATTTCAATAAATTAGGGAACTATAAATAATATTTAAAAGGTTCCATATTTCTATTAATTTGATGATTTTAGAATTGGATAGTATTTTATGGCATGGGATTTAAAAATGAGTAGTATTTTCATAAATGCCTCAAATTATGAATTAGGAAATAAGTTCATTTCAATATTTATTTAAGTTTATTTTTGGGTTTTAAATCAATTTACAACTAATATAATAACATATCAAACTTATAAGGTAATTCAATTGAGATCAATAGGTTTTAAAAACACTCAAAAATAATTTATTCTAAAAAATTAAGCTAAAATGGGATACACTCTACACCCACAATTATATTATGTATTTCTTTAATTTTTCATCAATCATGATATTTAATTGAGGTATAAATTATATTATAAAAACATAAGTAAAATTATAAATTGATACAATATAACTTATTGGGATAGAAAATTTAATCAAATGGTCTCTATTAAATCACTATGTTGTCGTCCTCCATGAATAACTATTAGGCGAAAAAACCAAGTATGAAAACTAAAATAAATGAATAGAAAAAACTAATAATATAATAACTATGTAACCCTTGGTTTACCCCCCCCCCCCAATGGGTGTTGTATTTTTAATATTTATATCTTGATATTCTTTTGATTATCCCCAATCAGATGGTGGAAATATATTGTGTGGTAGGAAACAGAATATCATGTTCCTTATACATCTCTTCATTGAATTCTTCTGTTGAAGTTCCCATTGTTTAATTTTTTCCCATTCACCCCATGTAAATTGAAAAAATAATGATATAATGGGGGTGGGAAGATGATAAATGGGGCCTACTTCAATTCAACATCTACTAGACAAAAAGTATAGAAAGTTTGTTGATGACTTTTCATTAAAATATGTATCTTCTTATCTATTTTACCATTTAAAAGTGATTCTATAGTAAATTCATTCTTGATAAAATCATACCCATTTACTCCAGTGGGATACTAATCCAGCATGTTTCTATCTTCTTCATTCAAAGCCACTTTGACTATGACTTTATCTTCATCTAGATCCAGGTCTAATAATATTTGTATTGATTTTTCAATGTAAAAAAGTGTGATCATAGAATAATTCATATTATAGAAAATAATACTGGAATGAATTTAAAGGTTCATCAATTGAATTAGTTATATCATATTTAACTTTTGGTTATCTCAAAATACCCCTATAAAACCACCCATGTTGGTTTGAGATAACAAGTCTTCAATTATTTCATCAAAGACTAACCCATACATTATGGTTCTATATTCATCATCTAAAAGAAAAATTAATTATGTTGATTAATATTTTTTAATGATGTTTGAAAAATATTATAACACAACCTATGTATATTTTGACCAATAGTCATATAAATACTCATCAAAATCATCAAATTGTCCCACAATTATCTCAAATCCTTCATAATATTCTAAATATTCTATAAATTAAATTGAATTTGGAGGTGGAGGTTATTTATGTTATTTCTAATTATTTAAGATATCTTCATAAATGGTAAAAGTGATTTGTTCTTATTTTTTCAACTCACACTACTCCTCCTCCACTCCTAGCAAAAATTCTAGAAAATATTATAATAAATCACTTTTTTATAAATAATTTAAACAATTGTACAAAATAACTTCGTTAAGTTCTTATAGAAAATAATGAAACTGTTTCAATGAGATATAAGGGTGATTCAACTAATATAGATTTCATTTTTTAATTAATTAACTAAAAAAAGAAAAAAAATGAATAAAGAAAAGATAAAAACACCTAAACCCAACCATAATTGGTGCCAAATTTGATGTGAGCCTTATTTTGGGGACTAAAAAATAGAATTTTCAATACTTCTAGAATGTGTTATAATTAAATATAGAATTAATCTCCAAATGGTTATGGTTGTTTACTCATTGAATCTTTTTATTTTCTATTTTTCTATTTTTTGATTTTTAAAATAATTGAAATAAAAAATAGTGAGGATTTTGTGTGATGTTTAATGAAAAATAAAATTATTAACACAGTGTTAGAAAATAATGGTTATAAATCCTTAGGAGATTTAATAGACATGTGTTCCTTTATTTTGTATCATAATGATTTTTCCAAATTCAGTTATCGCTCACTAGAGAGGATTAGTATCATTCACCTCACTACCTCTCATTGTTTTTATTATGTAAAGAACTAATTAATTACCATCACATGTTAACTTGGACTTATATAACTATATATAAAATGGTGTGAGTAATCCATCAATCAAGTAGATAAATCCTTGGTTCCTTCATCCATTTGGTCAAATAAATGAAAGAAATCCCACTATACATGGCCTATGATAGCTAAACCATTCCCTTTATAGGCACACTGCTTCATCATATACAAAATAACTAAAAAATGGGAAAAATTGATATAACTATAGCGGGAGAAGAAAAAATAGTGTGAATATTGGGAGAAAAAATGATGTTCACCAATTCAAACCTCCCAATAAGTTCCCTATAATTTTTCATCATAATAGTGAATAAGAACATAACATATATCCAAAACTCTGAAACACATAATCGGATTCCTAACCCATTTGATTAATACCAACATTAACTATTCTATAAATGGATACTGGGATCAAAAATTGAAAGAAGAATATAATTTTTACAATTAAAATAGTAAAATGAAAGTAGTGAAAATCTCGAGATCCATTATAGACGTCCCCTATGGTTCTTCCTATATTTATATAATCCAAAATTTTCTTTGAATCCTTGGATTAGTCTAAGAGAATGTAATATAAATGGTGCTCCCTCTATGTGGTAAGTTAGATTCAAGTTCCTTCATCAAAAAATTTCAAAGGAGCATGGGTTTTGACACCAAGATATTCTCCTACTCTCTCTCTCTCTCTAAGTTTAACATATATTTGGATATTTCATTATTTATTTTTCTGATTTGATTAAGAAAATATTACCATTATTTCGTGAATGGCCCTATTAATAGGTATTCCATCCTTATGTACTGATGATAATATTTACAATCATTTATTAATTTTCTTTCTTCTTCTTCCATTATCAGTCACCTTATGTTTTTATCAAATTTAATAATCTTACATTTTCTCAAATAAATTATACATTTATTATTGAAAACTCATTTTTATTCTTATTAAAGATAGTCTTATTCTTATGAATCCTTTTTGAAATACAATTTAATATTACATAATTTTTTTCTACACTTACTTATCATATGTATTTCTCATCTTATTCTTATACGATTGAACAAAATCAATAGGGGAAGAGGGACATTTTTTACAAAGATAGTTCATTAGAGGATTTAATATTAAATATCATTTAGATTTTGCTATTTAATATTAAATATTAAAGGATGATTTTTAGGTTTTAATAAAATTAAAAAATTCTTTATTAGGTTTTCGATAGAGTTAATATTTCATATTTCCATTACCATTTTCTTTTTAAGTGATAATACACTCTTTATTGACCATTTCTTTTTCTAGACCACTTGTTTAAATGGTACAACCACACATTCCTTCACCTAAAAACCTAAATTAAATTATTATGAGGACTTGGACATTCATTTTACTCCCAAAATTTATGAATCAACTATTTTCATAACATTGGTCAAATTAATAAATATTCAAAAAAATCCAAATAAATGAAGCTTTATGTATAAAAAATCACCAAATGAAATTGATTAACAAGTGAGAGGGAACAAAATACATTGAATAAAAATATAGTATAATAATTGTTTTCATCTATCGTTCCAAACACCTGGTAGTCATATACCATTTTTTCTTATTAGAATCATGTGTTTAGACTGTAAGACATGATTTTAAGAATATTATCATTTAATTTTCATGTTATCACTATAGTATAGATTTTTATAACCTATTGATGTGTTTAAATGTGTCATCATCCCTCAATATTTTATTCAACTTCTTTATATTACCAAATAAAACAATATTATAAATACCATGGAAATAAAATTTTTTCAAGAACTTTTATCTTATTCAAAGAGTTATAGAAATATTCTTCTATAATTTAAAAGGGATAAATCCTTTCTTAAACATCTCATTAATATCATATCATTCACGACACACCCAATTAAAATAATACATAGTGGTCATATATTTCTTAATTTTTAGCATGAATCTTGGCACAGAATCCATGATATTTATTAATAATGATATCAATTCTAAGGATAATTACACACACTCAAACAAGATAATTTCCAATGAAGTATATAGTATATGGGATTCCTATTGGTTGGTTTGTCTTTGTAATCACATCCACATTGAGATGACTAAATGAAAACTTCCTGATTAGAAATCTTGATTCTTATTATAGGCCCATGGGATTGTATACCACCATTGATAGGGGTGAATCTGTGGTTTTCAAAAACACCAACACTCTGAAGCTATGTGTTTCCAATTACAAGTTATTATGAATAGATCTTGATGGTGATGGTGTGATTTTTAGGGATTCAGTGATAAAGATTGTACGAGGATACAATGTTTTTCACAAGATTCACACACCCTTATTATCAGGTGACTAGTTTTTGGTGTGCATTGGTTGTGATAATGATACCCACATTACAATATATTGACAAAAAAATAAGTAATGGAGTAAGGTTATTGTCTTAAACAATGATTACAAGATTAAGAAAAAGTTCTGAAATGTTGAATGATCTCCACTTCCCATGCATCAATTACCTCTAGAATTTTTACTTCATGTCAAACATTGTCAATATCCTCAATATCCTCTTAAATTCCCCTTAGAATTATCCTAAAATAGGAATCTCTCTCTTAGTTTCATTTCACTAACTTTTCTCTAGGTGAGTAAGTTATTATTTATAGAAATAACATGAATTGCATCATGAAACCTCTTACTAATGTCTGATCCTTGAATAAAAAATATATAAAATAATAAATCCAATATATCTCATAGTATCTTATAGTATCATTAACTAAATTTATGGCATGACCTGACCCACTGAGGGCCCACATGGGTTGGTCGTAGGTCAAGTGTTCCCCCTAAGATTGCCTCTAATAGTATAGAGGATGGTGACTAGAACTGAGAATCATATCACAAAATATTATTGGAATTAGCCTATAACAACCCATAATATATAAATATCTCAAATGCATAAAATAACTAACATCGTCACCTAAACCTAGATATATATATATATATATATAATTAATTTAAATGTATCAACACATCCATGAGATAGAAAATACAAGTACAGTACCAAAAAAGAAAATAGAAGAAGAACTATGAAACTAGATATCCTCTAAAACTACTAAACCAGGGACACTAAAAAGCTCCTCCTCATTGTATATACAATAGGATTGATCTTCAGCCCCAATAGTCACAATAATATATGAGTATCACCCTAAACCTCATGAATCCCATCGTCATCACATCATTGAAACATGTAAATACACTACATCATTATCCTCCCACCTTGTGTACTCACCACATCATCATCCTTGCACCATGTGTAACTCAAAAAAATATCATCACATATTGTATCCCATGCAGCTTACCGCAACATCATCACATCCTGCATCTCACGTGACTTACCACAACATCATCACATCTTGAACTCATCAACTCATGTTATAACTATAATCCACTGTATCCCAATAACATGACATAACCCTAAGCCATAACACCCAGGGGGGATGTGTATATGTTGTATTGCAATCCATTACATCCCTTAATAAGTACATTTGTTAAACCCTTGATCTATTACAATCTGCATATATATACTCGCACATTACCTTAATTCATTAAAAATCATACATTTATATAAATACTAGTAATAACCATGATCCATTACATATCAAAATAGAATGGTGGAATACTATACATGTGATTGCCTTGAGTCATCACAACCCATTTATATCTACACTAAACCTCAATCAAATACATTATGTGTGTCCACATAAACAAAATTCATTACAACCTTCATGTATAGTATCATTGAACATGAACAAATAAACAAATAGAAAAAAATAAAACAAATAATCAATCAATTAAACATGTATAAATAAGTACACAAAAGGCAAGCACATACAATAAAGGTACATACAACATCAAATCATAAAATATGAAGATATAATCATCTAAAAATAAATATACCAGACACACTATTTCATGATCAAATAATTTCCCCATCTGATTTTTTTCTCATCCGTCTTTCATTAGTTACCTCTCTCAAATAAAATCTTAGACACCTCTACTGAATATTAATATATGGTCTCATTTACAATTTCTTACCCTTAATTGTACAGTTTTATTAAAACAATTAATTATCATGTCAAATTAACTAGACCTCTAGGAAAAAACCTAGGACTAATGCACCATATAATCATGATATTTATAACTATTTGGTAAATAAATAAATAAACAAGCCTTGTAATTACCCAATTCCAAAAATTTTACTAAATAATAATCCTTAATAATTAAACCATAATCCCACTTCAGTAGGTGATAATTCTTAATCTTTTAATCCAATATTACTTTATTATAACCCTTACTAATATTAAAAATATTAACTTGAAATTACAATCTCATAAATACTCATTACCAAAACACTTCCTACCAATTCAATTATAATTTCAGGTTCTAATCATAAATATATTCATTCTTAAATGTTTCTTTATATGAATTAAGTTTAACTCTATATTACACTTCACCAGCTCCCCCACCCCCCTCACACACACATATATATATTAAATCTTAAAAATGTTAGTTATTAGTAGTATATATAATTATATTTTTGGGTACCTTCATCTATTTAACATGAATATAAGTACCTCTATGCATGTAAGAAAATGATAAAATAATTTAGAATCAATCTACTCATTTATTCATTTTATTCAATTCTGGATTACACATAGTTACCACACATTCCTTATTGTACATTTTCATATATAATCCATCACATATTTACAAATAAATAAATATAATCACATTCATGTATATAGAATAAGGTAATTAGTACCAGGAAATACCAATATTCAAATAATAATCAACTAAAAATAATGAAATTGAGGTTTAGAAAAACCTACCCATTCTTCAATTTCATCCTCCCATTTAAAAATACCATCCCCATATCTGATTTCATAATATTAACCATTCCACATGGGTATTAACTCCTACAAATTCCATTTTATTTAGGTATAACAACATAGAAAAATTAAACTAACATAGAAATTTCAAGAAAATATTAAATGAATCTAAACAATAGAAACTAGATATATACACAAATAATACAAATTAGAAATCATACGACATACCATCCCCCTAACTAAACCCCACAAAACCAATCCTGGTAGAAGGGATTATATTATATAATAAAGTTATTATAAATAATAACCCATTACCTCAGGCCAAACAGGGGCCCATGATATGGGTAGAGTTAATTAGATGAAAAATGTAAATAGAAACTGATCCTCCCAGACCAATCATCCTCACCGAATATGAGAAGATTGTATATAATTATTTGTTCTGAAGGAATATAGGTTTAGGTGGATTAATAAAGTTTGAAGTGGTATAATTTACTGGATCATGGGTTTCAATAAGTGGGTTTCAATTAAAGAGATTGATAGAAACTCGAGACATTTATGAGCAACTAAAAATCAAAGTGAAATAATAAAGTTCATAGTTATTCACTTCAATAGGATAAAAATTAATGGGTTTTAAGTTCTACAACATAGTATAAGATGATATCTATAATATCCCATCTTTTTTCAAGTATGTTCCTATTTTATGTTTTCATTAAAGCTATTTTGTTTGGGTATTCCATGTTTTTAAACCTTGATGGTCAAGTCTCATTCTGAGACGAAGAGCCTTAGTATTAAAAAATTATATAATATTTGTGGATGCATGTTTATTTTAATTAATGGAGTCCAGGTCTAAACATATAAAAGGGTCTTATAATAGTTTCCCAAGAGTTTAAACGGCTTCATAGGTGGTTCGAGTTATTTTCATGGGAAACAGGCTGAATGATGTCTACTGAGCAATTAAAAGCCATGTAAATGAGTTACAAGAAGTCTGACTATCACTAGGAATAATTAGTGAATTAGTTTAATGGCATGAAATAAATACACTCTATGAATCCATTACAAGATGTGTAATATTCGAGTAGGTTTAAACGTACATAAGGTTACATGAATTTTGGCATACATATTATTTGAGAATTACACGACGTGTACTATAATTAAATGTCATGTTTTTTTGGGATGGTAGGTTTTTAGGCCAACATCACATATGATTTAATTGATTCCTTTAGTGAATCCATTATCTCTTGACCTTAGGATGATTTACAAGAAATTTTGGAGTCTCCTCTTCCATTCTGGACATCCCATTCAAGTAATCGATCATTGGTTTCTTCATGATATCTCCTACAACTTCATTCTAGTTAGCAATTATAGTTGAAATAATTTCTTAATATCTTGATAAATGTGGGTGATCTAAACCTAAACCTACAGTCCGTTTAATTATTTAGTATTTAAAATACTATAATTTTGCCTCCATTATGTGTGTATTAATTAATTAAATGATTAATGATGATAAATCATGGATTTGATCGCTCCTTGGATCCTGTTGGGTTCAATGGTATTGCGACCTAGCTTGTAGCTACTCGATGGGTGAAAAAATCATGATAAACAATGAATTTTAAAATGGTTTAAAGTGTGTTTATAATTAAATAAGTTTTATGTGATTTCTTAATATATAATAACTTGGGTAATAGCATATTTGATATTGAGGTGAATTTTGATAATTGGATATATATAAATGAAAGGGTAGTCAAAAGAAAAAATGTAATTTGTATAATTATTCATTGAGTCTTATGATGTGATAATGTGATATCCTTATTATTATGACTTGTTGAGTACATGATAAAATGATTATATAGTGGTATTGTCCCAATAATACATCCTAAAATGTGTATATTGTGAGATTGGACCAGTGATACATAATAAAATCATTATATAGTGGGCTTGGACAAGTGATTCATGCAAAAAAACTTATATAGTTGGATTAGCCCAGTTGATGTTGTTTTCTTATATATAGGGATTTTCTCAGATGCTAAAATGATTATAAATATAGATTTTCTTGGTTATGTGATGATACCATGGATTATGGTTATATATTTCATTGTTGTGCTATATGCTCATAGTCATTCCGGAATTTCATCAAAGTAGGTGGATTTGTGTATTTTATTAATTGATTAATTAATACACCTATTTATCACTTTATTTAATGCACTTATTATCATACTATTTTTGGTTTAGACAAAGTGGTATTGATCTACTAATTTTTACTCACATCCTATTCGAGACACCATTTGGTACCTAGGTAGATTACATGGTCATAGGTTTGGATAAGGTAAGGGGACCTTGTTTCTTATTATAGCTTTTTGGATGGGCTAGAGTTTTTTATATGGGACTAACATGGGGTTCAGAACTGGGTTATTTTGAGATTATTTACATAGGATGATTATTTTATTTATATTTTTTCATTTTAACATTTAGATACATTCATCTTGAAAATAAATGATTTATTATCATTGGTTTATTGGTTCCCAATTTTCTTCCTAGTTGCATGTTGCATTATTTCTTCTATTTCCATTAATATTATATTTATTGATACATGTTTAATTCAACTATATTGTAACTTGATACTAAGGGTTATAGTCTCGCCACTATAAATATCACACCCTCATTGTTAGTCGACAGCCTCTGGAATATTGGGAGGCATGCTTGAGGTCTCATAACCAACCTGTTTTGTCCATGTGAGAGTGTACCGAATCAGGGAATGTTAGAAAATGGTATCAAAGTTGTAGGTTTTTTCTTTTTGATACATTACTTTCTGGGAATGTTAGAAATGATACTAGGTTGTTTTGATACTTGGTAATGATCATGTGCATGATATTAGTTAACCCATGTATAAGGAAAAATTTGAGTGCCCAGGGATGGGATGGTTGTTTATGTTGTTTTCTTGTTATGGTTTGATACTATTTCACCCTAATTTATTCACATTTTGTGTGATGTTATTATTTCTTGAAATTTATACATGTGGAACGGTATGGTGTGAGATTATTATACAAGCCTCATGATAGGTACATAGGGATATATCTTGACACACATTGTTCATGATAAGGACATATTTATTACATGAGATATATACTTTACTGTATGAACTAAGAAAGGAGATACCTATTATATCTAATAAATGAAATGAAATAATAGTTATATCATGATAAAACACTTTTAAGCTAAGATTAGATAGATCATGAGTTGGTGGATCTCTATTGTTGTCACCTGTTGAGGTTGACCTTGTTTTTATCCAGTGTTCTAAAGAGTTTGTTTGTATTATAGAGAAAATGAATCCTTGTAGTATTATAGTTGATCATATTGGGATTGGAAACCAACATGCTCTTAACAAAGCTTAGTTGGAGCTTCCGGTAGATCATGAGGATTATATGAATGTTCATCTTCCTGATAGCTTCTTGAGGGTGATGTGATCCATGGAAAGGGAGACTCTTTTCACATTTCCTTGGATGTATGATATGGAGAGGGATTTTTAGCTACAGCATCCACCTATGTTCAATGGGGAGGGAGTCTGCAAGGTAGATGGTTTTTGGATTGATTTAATCTAGATGATATTTAAGGACCTTGAGAAACCTACAGATTGAGGGGTGAATATTTCTGCTTATACACTCTGTGGACCTACCAATCCTTGGTGGGATGTTCATGAGAAAGATGGGAAGTAAGAGGAACTATCATGGAAGTACTTATAGGTGAATTTTTTGAGACACT
This sequence comes from Viscum album, assembly GCA_963277665.1. Lineage (NCBI taxonomy): Eukaryota > Viridiplantae > Streptophyta > Magnoliopsida > Santalales > Viscaceae > Viscum > Viscum album. The sequence goes on from OY728163.1 coordinate 1,648,723,176, forward strand.
TCTATTCATATATATTGATGGATGAAAAGGTTCCTGAGTTCATACATCTAACATATAAGGGAATATCGATCCTGGACTAAACCATACACTTCACCGATTTTCATTGATTTATGCCATCATTGGTGGATAATTAGATCTCCTGAGTGAGATGTTTTCAGTATGGGATTCAATACAATATTAGTTAATAGGTTAACATCTTAATCTTGATTAGATTTTTTGATATGATGAATTAGACACTCATCACGTAAGGAAATCTAAGAGAGGACCCAAGTAGCAACTGGGATGTTTTAGTAGGTAGAACTCAGAGTTCTTTTTCTAATTGCAAGAAGTGTCTTTATGATACTTATCACCAAGGAAAATAGTTGTAAAATTAGTCAGGTCAGTGGGTAGCTATCTCAAGACCATGTTCTGTTGTAGTGCTATTAGTGTGTGGAGTTGGGCAAAAGTGGGCTCAGTGTATGTAACATACTTTTCATTTTCATTCATGTGGACGGTTGGGTCATCCTCTAAAGTTTTATAGGAACTTCTCATAATAGAGTAGTGGAAGGGGATAAAGATTGGTTCTAGAGTCTGTAAAGGACTCAGATGCCCCTTAGAAGATAGGTAGCTGGAGTTCCATAGGATGTTCAAGTTAAGGCAAGGGACAGGGTACCCCAGTGTAGGAATGACAATTACAATAAGAGGAAATAGCTCATAAGAGTCAGATAGAAGCCCATAGAATACTGTATTGTCAACCACATTCTATGAAGACTAATCCAACTATTATGGATGTACGACCTTCTACTATTAAAGTTACAATTATTATATCATATAACTTTGATTGAATTATATTAGATATAGTAGAATCTCATTCCTTTTTATCCTCTCTTTTTGAAAACATTTTGGGTTTGGTTATGGAAATTTTGGATAGCATTTTGGCTATTGACACACTATTGGGAGTGTGGGAAGAGAATATAAAATATTGCAAGTTGTGTTATCTATAAATTGGTGGGTACCATTTCTTTTAGGAACCATTAAAATTGGAAATTATATGATTTGATTTCATTATTAGTATGGATTAGATAGTTCAATAATATGCTCATATTGACTGTTACCAGAGAAGAGTTACCTTTTTATCTCTAGAGGGAGATAGCTGTTTTAACTAGGGATAGTGGGATATTTTGGATAGTCATGTCAGACCAATTAGGTGCAGGTTGGATTGTATCACAAATAACATGGTATCCATTTCCCAAGATTATGGTGGAATTCAGTAGGATTCTACTCCACTAATGGTAGACAATTTTTAGGATGTCTTTTCAGATATGTTCTAAGGCAAACCACCTAAAAAAATATTGATTTCACAATGGATTTTTTTCGGAGAATAACTAATTTCAATTCTTTATTATAGAATAGAACCATCAACACTTCATGAGTTGAAATTTTAGTTTGAAGGTCAATAATATGAAGGTTTTATACATCATAGTATATCTCCATGGGGTTATCTAGTTCTTTTCACCAAGAATTCTGATGGAAATTTACACTTATTTTTTGGATTATCATAGATTAAACAAGATGTTGGTCAAGAACTGGAATCCCCTTCCAAACATCGATGATCTATTTAGTTAGTTGAGAGGTTATAAAATCTTCCCTATGATTTATTTGATATCATGATACCACCATTTGATGGTGATACCATAGGACATACCACATACTTTTTTCAGGAGAATGTATGGATTTTTTGATTTTGTAGTGATGTCATTTGGTTTGATGAAATCATTGGCAGTATTCATGGACTTGATGAATCATATATTTCATCCTTTACTGGATCAATTTGTGGTGGTTTTTTATCGATAACATCTTAGTGTACTCTTATTATATAGATGATCATGCACATAATATTTAAATCGTCAGGATTACATTTAGTGAGCATCATCTTTATGCTAAGCTAACTAATTGCAGTTTATGGATCAATAAAGTGAACATGTTGGGTCATGTCATATTAGTGGAAAGAGTTTTCTTGGACACAAAGATGGTTTTAGCTGTGGAATATTTTTATAGAACCAATAATGTATTCAATATTAAGATATTTATGGGTTTATCATGTTATTATCGAAACTTATTGAAGGAATTATCCCATATGTAAGTAATGATATCAGGGATAACCAAGAAGGGAGTAAAGTTTATTTGGTCAGATACTTATGAGAGGGACTTTTTAGAGCTGAAAGATAGACTGATCTCAACACATATCCTTATTTTACAAAATCATGGTAAATAGTATATTGTGTATTGTGACATAACCAAATATAAACTTAGAGAAGTTATGATACAAGATGATTGATTGGTTTCTTATGTCTCCAGATAGATGAGACCACACAAGTGGAATTACACTACTCAAAATATACAGTTAGCTACAGTAGTACATCCCCTGTGATTTTGTAGACACTATATTTTGGGTTGGATGTTTCTTGTATACATGGACCATAAGATCCTCGAGTATATCTTTTCTCAATGATACCTTAACCTTCACTAGAGGAGGTGGGTCAAGTACCTACAGTATTTTGACTTTGATTTTTCTTATAAACTAGGAAATGGAAATGTCGTTTATGATGTTATGAGATTTAAGACACAGAAAGAGGAAGTTCAAGAGTCTCGTGATGAGTGAAAGATTATGGAGATCTGTTCAGACATGAATCTCGATATTAATAAATCTCAAGGACAAGTAGATTGGAATTTGAAATCTTTTTTACCCATGATATTGGATCAGATCAAGAAAAATAAGTTATCTGATATGAATGGATTGGTTCTAAAAGATTGCTTATATGGTGGGGAGACACCATTAGGATGGTCTCTAGATAGTGAAAATTGTCTTATTTTTCTAGACTGAGTATGGGTTCTTATAGGCTTCCATGAGGAGTTGATGAGAGAGTTCTATGCTTCTAGATGGGTGGTACATCCGACTTTGACAAAGATTTATCACGATCTCCATAGATAGTACTAGTGGTCAAGAATGAAGAAGTATGTGGCAGGAATCATGGAGAGATTTTTCACCTGTTAGTAGGTGAAATCTAAGCATCAAAGGTCCACAAGGATTTTATAGACTTATACATTTCCTGAGTGGAAATGGATTGATTTCGATATGTATTTATTGATAGGATTTCCCATGAAAAATCGTATGAATGATACAGTATGGGTGATTTTGGGTCAACTAATGAAGGTATCCCACTTATTTCCTATTAGGGAGACCATCACCGTTGATGATATGGGTAGTATCTATATGCATGATATAGTTTAGTTACATGGTGTTTTGAGGAGTATCATTTCTGATTGAGATCCTTATTTCAAGTTTTTTGTTTTAGTGATATATTTATAAGGATGTGGGATCACATGTTGTCTTTATCATCGTGTATCATAATCATATTGATGGTTAATCTCAGTAGACTATTCATATTCTAGAGGATATATTGTGATCTTGGGTTCTTGAATTTGGTGGATTGTGTGAGTAGAATTTGGATCTCTGGGGGTTTGTATATAACAAAAATTATATGTATCATTCCAGATGGAACATTTTGAGGCTTTTTATGGAAGGTTGTGTCATTAACATCATTTCTTGGTTGGACATAGGTGAGTCAATGATATGTGGATTTAGTCTCTTTAAGGATATGTTTGACCAGATTCAGTTGATCATGAGGTGTTTGGTGACTATGTAGAGCTGGAAAAAATCATATATTGACCACTGAGGATGACCTCTAGAGTTAAAGGTTGGTTATCATGTTTTCCTTTAGGTGTCACCTAGTTTGGGGAAATTCCATATTTGGAAATAGGGAAAGATAGTTCAAAGGTTTTTTATGGAGTTTTTGATAGTGTAAAGGGTCGGTCTAGTGGAATTCTGATTAACCCTTCCACAGAGCTAAAGTTTCATGCATGATGTGTTTCACATGTCACAACTTCATAGATATCATCATGACCCTTCTTGTGTGGTAGACGTCAAGGACATCAAGATTTTTGATGATGTGTACTTTGAGGCGTATCTCATACAGATTGTGGACTGTTGTGAGAAGTATCTCTAGGGTGGGACTATAGCTCTGGTTCTAATGTAGTGGCAGCGTAGGCATGTTAAAGGGGAGGCCTGTGAGAGGGTGTATGATATGCGATCATAGTAGCCAAAATTGTTTAATGATACCCCATAATGATTCATAGAGAAGCTCAGGGAAGAGTTGTTATATGGTAGGGAGGTTGTAAAATTCCATATTTTTCCAACTACATCCCTCTTTTGAGTTTTGCAGTAAACCTCTTTGATTAGGGTTGGCCTTTATTTTAAACCTTGTTAGTTAAGTCTTATTTGGATATGGAGAGCCCTTATTGGGTAAAATGACCTAAAGTTCAGGGATGTATATTTTTATAAAAAATGGAGTCTAGGTATAAATGTATAAAAGGGGCTTATGATGGTTTCTTGAGATTTTGGACAGATTTGGAGGTGGTTTGGGTTCTTTACATGGGAAATGGGGTGAAATATATCTACAAGTCAATTACACGATATGTAAATAAGTTACAAAAAGTGTAAATACTTCCCGCCATAAGTCGTGAACTAGGGTCATAATGTGAAGTGAGTAAACATCGTGAAGCCATTACACAACATGTAATGTTCGAGAAGGGTTAAATTCTCCTGAGGTGACATAAATTTCATTGTGCCTCTTAGTTGATAATTACATGATTTTTAATATAATTACATGCCATTTATTTTTTGGGTTGGGAAGTTTTAAATCCTACAACACATATGATTTAATTGATTCCTTCTATGAAACCCTTCTCTCTAGACCCTAGGATGATTTATAAAATATTTTAGAGTCTTCTCTTCCATTATGGACGTCCCATCCAATCAATCAATCCACAGTTTCTTCATATGATTTCACATACCTTAATACTAGTTGGTGATTCCAGTTCGAAGCATTTCTTAATCACTGGATAAATATAGGTGGTCTAAAACTAACCCTATGGTATGTTTAATTATTGAGTCTGTGAAATACTGTGATTTCATATCTATAATGTGTAGATTAATTAATTGAATGATTATTGATGATAAATCACAGATTGGATCATTCCTTGGATCTCTTTGTATTCAATGGTATTGCGACCTGGCTTGTGGCTACATGATAGGTGAGTGGATCTTGATAAAGAATGGATTGGATAATGGTTTAAAGTGTGTTTAGGATGACATTATATTTAGGTGATTTATTGATATATAATCACTTGTGTAATAGCTTATGGGATATTGATATGATTGTTTATGATTGGATATATATGAATGAAAGGTTAGTTAAAAGACAAATGGTAATTTTCATAATTAATCATTGAGTCTTGTGATGTGATATTTGTGATATTCTTATTATTATGACTTTTTGAGAACATTGTAAAATGATTATACAGTGGGCTTGGCCTAGTGATACATGAGGAAATTCTTATATAGCGGGTTTGGCCCAATGATACATGTTAAAATGATTATATAGAGGAATTGTCCCAGTTTATGTTTAAATTCTTATATATAGGGCCTTTCATAAATATTGAAATTCTTACACGGAGGGATTTTTTAGATTTTGTGATGATATCACATAATATGGTTATGGTTGGAATGATTGTGTTACATGCTTAGAGATATTTTTCTACGGCCTCAAAGAACATTGACTTGTGTGTTGTATTAATTGATTAAAAAAATACATGTGTTTATCAAATTATTTGATGAACTTATTATAAGACTGATTTTGTTTAGACATAGTGATGCCAGCCTACTGAGTTTTACTTTCACACTATTCAAGATTTTTTTGGTACCCAAGAAGATTAAATGGATACAGGTTTGGACCATGAAAACATACCTTGTTACTGGTTTTTTCTTTCTAGATGGGATAGAGTTTAGAGATGGTACTAATGTGGGGTTTGAGAATGGGGTATTTGGAGATTATTTACATCAAGTGAATCTTTTATTTGTATTTTTTTATGTTTTAAATTTATATACATTCATCTTATCATTTCATGATTTATTATCATTGGTTTATTGGTTTTCCTTTTTCTTCCCAGTTGTAAGTTGTATTGTTTTCGTGAGTTTTATTACATTGATATTTTATATACCTTTTTATTTATGATATGTTGTAACTCTATAACATGGGTATAGTCTCCCCACTATAAATATCACACCTCCATTGTTAGTTGGAAACTTCTAGTGTATTATTTGATGCGTTCAACATCCCTTAACCAACTCATTTTGACCACTTGAGAGAGTGTTGGATCGGGGGATGTTACGATCTCACGTCATATCAAGCATCAAGAATGCTCAAAATCACTTGCCTCGTGATGTGATGTTTGGAAGTTTGTTGCGATATACATGTGCTTGCTGCATGATATCTGTATCACCCTACAATACTCCGAGGACAAGCCTCTGATCAATAGTTGGGAAATTGAAGATTCAAAGGGAGAAGAATGTAAATTTTTGAAATGAAAATAAATGTGACCATCAGGGTTAATATTTTTAGAAGAAATATTACCCTGATATTAATTGAAACAAATAAGCTCTATAAAATTAAATAACTTATAAAACACACAAAACATTTAAAAGTTTAAATTGTTTAAAAATATATAACAAATATATTAAGTTCTATGTTTTTCATAGTTTCAATTTTTTAAATTTTAAATCCTTATGTTATTATTAAAAATGTAGTGCTACCACTTTTCTTTAAAAAAATATGTATTATATATACATACATACATACATATATATATATATATATAACGTTTTGTTTAAAATGTTTTTTAAATTTATTAATATCCTTTATTACATGCCTTAATGTATATTTAATTTTAATCAAAACAATTTATTCTAAAACTTTTTTTAATATATTAAAATGTTTTATATATATAATCAAATTTTTTATTATTTCGAAATTTTTTATTTTTTTCAAAACATTAAACTATCATTTTTATCCACATTTTATTATAATATTTCAAAATGGTTTTTTTAAGGATGTGTTTCATTCAAAATGACTCCCAGTTAAATTATTATAATTAAGATATTTTCATTAATTTAATAAACATCTAAAATATAGAACTATTCATAAAATTAAGAAAATTCAGAGTTTCATTCAATATATTTGAATCATAATTTTTATCTTCTATATAAATTCCCAAATTTTAATACTTTAAATAATAATTGAAAGTTGAATAATTAAATTTTAAATAAATTTATGGTGGCTCACTAATCTACATAAATATCAAATCCTAAAATAAATAATTTTCATAATAATTATAAATTATAATATTAAAACAAAATAATTAATTCCAATTTTAAAATAAATAATGAACTAATAATTAATTAAATATAAACACCATAAACAATAAACATTACAAAATCAAAATAAATGTTAAACACTACACTAAATTGTAATAATTTTTTTAATAATTAAAAACTTAATAAAAACATAAAATAAATAATTTAACAATGTAATAAGTCATATTCTTTAATAATTAAATAAAATTTAATATATAATATATTATAAAAATTGGTAATATATTTTTTTTATAAAAATATGGATACGTAAGAAATTTTCAATGCTTAAAATTTTATTCTTTAACCAAAATCAATACAAAATATTACCAACCAAGTTTTATTAAATCGAATCTATATCCAAATATTATAAAATTAATTAAATAATTATTTATATTTTAATTCTTAAATTTTAACAACAACAAAATGTGGATTTTAAGCTCTATATGAAATATGAAAAGTAATGATCTAGAAAGGTTCGAGTCATTACATTATATATCTCTCAAAAAATTTGCAACCTCAATAATGAAATTAAAACTCCAAAAATTAATAACTCAATCATTTGAAGGAGAAAATGGAGTTTTTTCATTAAATACCTCTCAAATGATTCTCTCCTTTGACAATTCCATCACAACTACAATAAAATAATAATATTAATAATAATAGTAGTAATAACAACACCAACAGAAACAACAATAACAATAACAACAACAATATCATAATCAACACCAATAGAATAAACAACAACAACAACAATAACACCACCAACAACAACAACATGGGGTCATTGAATTTAAACTGAGACGAGAAAAATCTTACCTCTACTTTTAACTTCACGAAAGTGTTCAAATATCTTGTATTATAAACTCAACAATTTTAATAAATTATTTCATATCCTTATTGATATCTAATACCTTGTATGAACTTTAATTATAATAATTCATTATTCCTTCATTAGCTATTTATTATTCATTTTCATCCTCGGTTGTTAGTAATATTGATTATTTCACTCATGCTATAATAAGATGTTTTTTATTAAGGTTATTCGATACCATGTTCATAATTATTATATTATCCATGGTATTATAAAAAATAATTTTCAATGGTTTATAAAGATATAATTTCATTCCCTAAGAATTTATGTCATGATTCCTGAACATATGATCATTGATGCGCTTTTTTTAAAAAAAATTAATGAAAAAAAGTTGATATATATTAATAAAAAGTTAAATATAAATATAACCTTTATAGAACCTTAATCATGTCATGGAAATAATTTTAATTCATTATATAATTATTAAAATCATCCATGTATGGTGGTTATGAAAAATTAAATATATCATTTCTTGGAAGCGGTAGTCCGCACGTACATGCAAACATTTTTATTTTCAATAGAATAGAAAGATTATTGAAATTTATTTATCTTAGTAGAATATTAATAATTTTATAAATATCATATTTATTATTTAAATTTCCCATTTTAAATATCCATTTAAGGTAGTGATGAAAAATAAAACACATCTTTCACAGAGGTGGCAGCCCGCATGTGACGCGAATTCCATTTTCTTTTTTATTAGAAAATGATAAAGGTAGATAATGGTTATTCCATAAATATAAAAACATTTTAATATACTAATAATACTACTTTAATTATATTATAATGAGTTAAATATATTTAATAATAGGTAAAAGATGAATAAATGAAAAAATTATTATTGGAGAGAAAATAATTACGTAGAATAATTTCATTTATTATTGGAAAATCTCTTAATTTAGAAGGAATTTAGAAAATATTTGGGGACCATAAGATTGAGAATGTGGGATAAGGTTATTGATGAAGAAAATATGGTGTATTATATGGGAAAATTTTAATTTTTAGTATATATTTGAAGGGATGGTGGGAGGGTACATTAATAAGTGAGTGGGTGACACTTTTGTAAATATTTATAACTTAATATTAATGGCATGCCATTTTCAAAGGAAGGTTTCTCCTAAAGTGGAAAATAATTAAAAGGGGTGAGTGTTTGTTAAGAGACCTCTCATACACACAAGTAATGGATAATTTTTTGAGATATTATTCATTTCCCCCCTAATTTAACTCTTTACAATTATAGTATTCTATTTCTATATGTGTATAAATTAATTTTAAAATAATAAATGTATACCAAATAAAAATAGTTTTAAAAAATATTTTACCTAGGTACGAAAATGTCAATTATAAGTTTTATAAATTAATATTAACATTTTAAATGTATAATTTTACATATTAAATACATCAATGATTAATAAAAAGTTTTTATTATATTTTATTCCATGATTTTGACCTAAAAGTTTCATAAAAGACATGATATTTTAAAAACAACATTTTCACTATTCACTCACAAATCAATCTTTTCATAAAAATACTAAAAGATTACTCTAATATTGTTTTGCAATGTTTACTCCAAAAAAGAAATCCATTTATTCGAAATAATATTCTAGATGTAATAAATTTAAATTTTAAATAAAAATATAATTTATATATGAAAATAAATTTCTTTTTTAGAAAAATGACCTTTAAAAATCATTAATTGTTCTTAATCTCGTTTCATGTTAATTTATAAGTTGAAATGATTATTCATATATATTTTTACCAATGTAATATTAAAAAAACATTTTAAAAGTATTCAATTTTGTTTTTTAAGGAAAATATTAAAAATATATAGAAAAATACAATTCCTCAAAAAAATCTTAAATTATTTTATTCCAAATTCATTAATATTGGTCAATTTTTAAATAAGTATTAATTAAATTTCATCAATAATTTTTTATTAAAAAAATATTATTCAGTTAAATTTATTCTTTAAATGTAAAATTTATGGAAATACCACATGTATAAAATACATATAAAAATATAAAATTTATTACATTAATAATTACATGTTCATATCATCCTAACTCAAACATAAATTTTATAATGAGGTAACTTCTATTTATACCTTCTAATTTAATGGCTATATTAAAACTATAAAATCTAATTGTTTTATTTTGATGTAGTGTGGTTTCATCTTAGTTTGGTGTTTCTTGTGAAACAAGTTGTTTAATATAGTATTTATTTAATGGGAAATTGATACTAAAATTTTGGGTCATTACATCCCCCCTAAATAAATTGAAACCACACAATTTTAATAATAACTTACTAATTAAAATATATATTGGTATCAAAAATATGTACATGAAATGATAAAAAAATTCTAATGAGATATTAACATGACTAACATCGCTAAGACAATGAAACATAATGGGAATGTCTCTAATATTGAGTATCTCACTAATATTTTGATCTAAACATGGCTAATTATTGGGTATTACAACTCGAGTAATGAAATTAATTTTCCTAGAGAGTTCATTTTTATCCTTCAGTGATATATTATCCTAGGTTGATTTGGAATGTAAAATGTGATTTCACTATTTAGGCTATTAATATAGAGTCTGTGTGGAGAAAGTCAATCCCATTCCAAAATTATTAGTTTTTTTAAGGATAAATAATATAATTTTCATGAATTACTTTCCAACAAACTTCAACTTGGGATATAATTATCATACAGTTATAATGTTTTCTTGATAATTCAATATCAAATAATTAGGGTGGTGGTTTGATGGTCTTACAATACAAAAAAATGGAATTTAGAGATGTTTTTTAAAAACATCACTAATTTGGAAACATTTTTAAGAAATATTTATAATTTTTCCATGTTTCCTTAAAATTATATTAATTTAGAAATGGTTCCTAAAAACATCACTAACTTCACTAATTTAGTGACGTTTTTATAGAAACATTTCTAAATTTTTAACCTTTTTCACGAAAACATTTCTATTTTAGCGACGTTTACTTAAAAACATCACTTATTTGGCCACAATTTTATGAAAATGTCACTAATTTAACAGCATTTTTCAAGAAATGTGGCTAAATTAGAAATGTCTCCTTAAAAATGTATCTAAAATAGCTACATTTCCTAAAAACGCCCTTAATTTAACAACCTTTTTATGGAAACATCACTAAAAATATTTATATTTAGATAGTCTATTTCCAAAATATATATTTATATATATAAACATAGACACACACACACACACACATATATATATATATTAATAAATATTAATATATAAAAGCACAAACACATATATCTAAACATATATATAAATATATATATTTATATATATATTAATACACACACCTATATAAATATGTAAATCTATATATACAGATATTTATATATTAAAACACACATATATTTTAAATTTAAGCACGTTTTTAAGAAAATGTGCCTATTTTATTGACATTTGCACCAGTGTTTTAAAACATGATTATATATATATATAATTATATATATGTATACATACACATACATATTTATACACACACACACACACACATGCACACAGATATATGTGTGTGTTTGTGTGTGTTTGTGTTTGTGTGTGTGAACATATACATATCAATATGAACATATAATATATATAAAATCTAAACATATATTTATATAATCATATATATATAATATAAACATAAAATATAAACATATATATCTATAAAATATAAAATATAAAATATAAAAAAATAAATATATACACATAAAATATAAACATATATATATTATATAAACATATATATATATAATATAATATATAAACATATATGTAAAATATAAACATATATAAATATAATTTATATAAACATAAAACATAAAATATCAAAAATATAAACATATATATATTAATATATGTATATTAATATATATATAATATAAAATTTTAAATAATGAAATGTATTTATGTATATAAATATATAACCTAATGCAATTAAATATTTTAAATTAAGTTACATTTTTTAGAAAATGAAACTATTTTAGTGACATTTTTACAAGAATTATTAAATATGGCTAATTATATGTATGGATGTATCTATGTATGTATGGATGGATGGATGTATGTATGTATGTATGTGTGTATGTTCATATGTATGTATGTATGCATGCATGAATGCATTCATGGATATATGTAAGTAAGCAAGTAAGTATGTTTGTATGTATGTGTGTATGTATGTTTGTATGTATATAAGTATGTATGTATGTATGTATGTATGTGTATATATACATACAAATATATATTTATGCACACACACACACAAACATATATATATATATAAACAAATACACACATATATATAAATATATAATATATATATATATAAACACACACACTCACACACATATTATATAATATAAACATATATTTATATAAACATATAAATAAACATATAAATAAACATAAAATATAAACGTAAAATATTATATATATAAACTTATATATAAACATATATATAATATATAAAATTTAGAAATATATATATAATATAAACACACACATATATATATAATATAATATAATAATATATATATTAGTATATGTATATAATATATATATATATATATAAAATTAATTTTTTAATGTTGAAATCTATTTTTATATATATATATAAATATACAATTTCATATTAAAAATTGAAATAGCTTAGTTGGTCTGATACTTCCTTGTAATGTTAGAGGCTCAAGGATCAAATTTTAAAGGGGGGTTAATTTCTTCTTTGGTGAGCTGCAGGTCGGCTGACTACTGGATGAGACTGGGGGTGGGGTTGTGGCGTATGGGAGGGGATGAGATAGAGAGATGGAGTGTCGCTTAAAGGGGACATGGTGGATGGGATGGGTGTACAAGTAATATCATGGGTTTTTATTAAGGTATAGATCTTTTACTTTTCTTGTTAAATTCTTATTTACTTCCATTTTTACATTAGACACTAAACCGAGCCATGGGCCGGTTGGGTTGGTTCTTGGAAAGAAGAGGCAAGAATATTGTGTAATAACTGCAGGGAAATTACATGACTTGTAATGGTCTGGCCAGGACCTTTCACGATGTGAAATAGATTTCCCCATGAAGGGAAAATGGAGCATTACATGACGTGAAAGGAAATTATATGTCGTGTAATTTCTTGACTATGTTTTTTAAAAATAGTGGAATGGGACTCTATTTTCCAAACACAGGATCACATCTCCCCTCTTTCATATGTATAAAGCCCCTTTGAGGGCTAAAGGTAGGCTTTGCTCTTAATTGTAGATCCATACTTCATTTCATTCGCCATCAGTCACATTGGAACTGCATCGATAATCACTCAATTCCTTTTTATCCATTCTTGATTATTCTGAACATTGGTTGCGCTATTTGGATTTAGGATCATATGCCCTAATTTTCTATTCTTCAATCATTCTTCATGTTTATCTTAAATTGAGTCGAATCAAGACTTAATATTGGATGAGCACTATGATACCGAGCTAATGTAGGTAGTCTATAATTTTCTTTCAGCTTTTGAGGATTTATTGAGCTATAATAATTTTTTTCCCACCATACATTTCATCACGGGCCCAGTTTTGAAATGTTAAACTGAAGCAGATGAAGTATGACTTATTAGGCATGCCCTTAGGTTCTTAGAGATGCATTGGTGGTTTTTTCCCCAACCAATGGCCACCCATGGGGTGCACTAAGCCTTTTCTTTGATTTGACCAATGATGAACTACCCAAGGGGTATTTTCTTGAGTTTACCTAGTTTATGGAAGCATAGTTGTATTTAAATGAGACTAAATTACATTCTTAGGATATTTTCATCCTCCTTGACTTGTGTTACCATAACATTCCATTCTTTACTTGATTAGATGGCTTGAATGGAATTGGTTAAACTAGGGGGACTCAATGGATGATTTAAATTTCTTAAATGGATTATTAGCAATTGTGTTAAATAGGTGGGTATATTCATGTCACGACCCGCCCTTGGGGTCCGTGCCGTGACTACCCCAAGCCCGCCTTCCATAGGCCAGGGGCTGGCGACTAGCACCAAGGCGTAAATCCCGGTAAAAAGGGAAGGCATTGCCTTTGTAAAGTAAACAAACACCTCAGAGTAAGCAAGAGGAAAGTAAACACTAAGCAAAAGCAGAGTACAACTGAAAGTGCGGAAAAGTAAATGGGCCAGTATACAAACCCAAACTGAAAGTAAAGTACAACTCGAAAGGGAAAACAGCAACTGAAAAGTAAAAGCCGCTACACCGAGTTGTCCACTGGAAATCCCACCTGAAGGGTGGGTACAGATAGCTCCACTGCTCCACGGGTCCCGCCGTCCGCTCCGAGCACGTCCCGCCCAGTGGTCCACCTCCAGGTACCGTCCTGCTCTGCAAGCCTCAGCTAAGGTCAACGCTGTCCGTCGTCTGCAACCAACACAACGTAGTGCGGGCAAAGCCCGTGCAGGGGTGAGTATAAGCTACTCAGTAGGGACCCCGAGACCCCTGAAGGTCTCTCAAATCCACAAAGGATAAACCACGAAGAAAGGTACAATCACGAAGTAACAACCGACACTGCTTAGGTATATGACCATACATATACCTAAGTCATCAATTTCAAATACGTACCAACCTCCGAGCCCAAGTACAACTCAGTCCACACAGGAAAGTAAACGTATTCCACACAGGAAAGAAAAACGTAATCCACACAGGATTGCACAACACAATCCACACAGGAAAGCAATAGGATTCAGCTCACACAGGTATACTTCTTCGAAAGACGATAAAGATGATCTCTGATCCATCTAAGTCGTCGAACCCACGAAGGATCGATAGGTAACTAACCCCCGCAAAAGACCCACACAGGATCGGGCCCACGTAGGACCTGTAGGCGCTGGTTCACACAGGACCGGTGAGCGCAAAGACCCACACAGGATCGGACCCACACAGGATCGGGCCCACACAGGACCTGTAGCACTGATCCATGTAGGATCGCTGAGTGCTGAAGTCGTCGTCGTCGAATCCACACAGGATCTCTGTACTGTCGTCGTCGCAGTCACAGTAGCAGTAGCAGTCACAGTAACAGTCGCAGCCAGCACTAGGGTTCCCGCACACAGCAAGCTCGTTCAGAGGATCTACTCCACGAGCCGAGAGGCTGATACATCAACTGTCACAAAGTCCAGAGTTGATGTATCCAAAAGTTCCGTATCGTCAACAGGAACTCAACGCAACAGACGGCGCGTCGATCGGACGCCCGGTCTGAGAGTTATTGGCATTTTCGTCCCCGGGGCCCGGTTGGTTTTTAAGGAAAAACCAACCCGACCGTACACCACCTGCGTCCAAACCTCGGGTGGAGCATGCCAAAAGAACCGTCTCACTAAGAGGAACACAACAAAACTGACGGCACGTCAATCGGACGTCCGTAGCTCAAGATATGAGCGTTTCCGCTCCGAAGGCCCGGTTGGTTTCGTGTACGAACCAACCCGTCCGAATGCAAAGTATTCCGAAACCTTGAGTGCGATATACCGAAACGACCGTCTCGATCCAAGGATCGTGTTGCCGCAGACGGTTCGTCATTCGGAGGTCCGTGGCTCAAGTTATGGCCAAAATACCGAAACTGTCTCGAAAATGGGGGGTCCGGGTCCGGGCCGACCCGGCCCGACCCCCCCCCCCCCCCTGGTCCGACCCGAACCGGGTCGACCCGTTCCGGGTCGACCCGGTCCGCTGGAACCGGCCCGGCTGGTGGCGGCGCGGCCAGGGTGCCGCGCACGTGCCGCACGCGGGGGGTGGAACCCCCCCTTTTTCCGGATCTCGGCCGGCTTTTGCCGGCCGTTTTAATTAACCCACGGGACCCGCGGGTCCGGCCTTCTGACCGAACCGGCGGCCGGCGAGGCCGGCCGCCCCTAGCTGTTCCGCCGCGGCCGTAGGGCCGCGGCCCTTCCTGATCTCCGGCGGCCGGCGAGGCCGGCCGCCTCTGGCTATTCCGCCGCGGCCGTCCGGCCGCGGCTCTTACTCTTCCGCCGGCGGCCGTTTTCCGGCCGCCCCTTCTTGCTCGGCCCTTGAACGATTGGCGCGGCATAATGGCGTCACGCCCCTCCGCCGCGGCCCGACTCCGGCCGCGGTCTCATCCGATTTCAAAGGCGCGGCATTATAGCACCGCGTTTCTTCGTCGAGACCCAAACCGGCCTTAAATTCTTTTGTTCCTGCGCGGTGCGACGACACCGCGTTGTCTCCGCTAAAACAACACGAAAGATTAGAAGAGGGAGGAGAATCGGTCGTGTTCGTGCGGTCCGGTCTCCTCCCGTTAAAACGATATCAATTGGCCAATCGTAATAACACAACAATGAACGTTTCACAAATTTTTAATAAAATTTGGAACTACGCCCAACGGATTATTATTTCATGTTCGAGGGAATGATACACGTAATTTAAAAAGAACAAACCCCTACCTTGGTTCTAGAACGAAGTTCGATGATCGATAACGATTCGCGGAAGTCGAGCGTCGCGGTGGTCGGCGTCACAAAAGAATAACGTCGATGTCGCGGTTATGTCGTCACGGAAGACAGTTCCCGAGAACATGGAGTTCTTCGTCGAAGTTCGAAGGTTCTTCGTGTTCTTCGTCAGAGTTGAAGAAGAAGGAGGAGAAGCTCTCAAAAATCCTCACAAGTTGGCTAAGTAATTCTAACCAAAAAAAATAATAAGCTAAGGGTTATTTTATTAACTCAACCAAACCATTTGAATTTCAAAGGTTTGAATTAATACAACTCAAGCCATTAATTAACCCAACTTGCCAACTTAATTTAAAAGGGGAGTTTCAGGGAGAAAATGAAAGGTTTAGGTTCGTGTGGGTCCCACCACACTTAATCCTCTCAAGGGAGGTTAAGTGGGTGTGGGTCCCACCCCTAACCCCCTTTGAGAGAAGTAAACCAACAAAATTAAAATAAAAATAATTCCACATTTTTTTATTCAACTTTTTATAAATCTCCCAAAAACTAACTCTCAACCCGAAATAAACGCAACCTCGGAAAAGGTCTCCTTAAGCGAATATCGGCGCTGCGAGTTCATCGGTGCCCTCGGATTTCAATTCCGAGCACCGGATCAAAAGTTAGAAATTCTCGCTCGTTCATTCACTGAACGTACCCGAGCCAAACTTCGGAAATTGATTCCGGGCACTCCGGGCCTCGGAATCAGGTGCCGTCAGAAACCGCATTCTTGTAAAATTCCAAAGAAAATTAAGAAAAAATTTCCCTTGAATTTTACGGGTCTTTAAAATACTCCCACCTCAGGGCTTTACGTCCCCGTAAAGATACATCAAAAATTAGGGAAACAAATGTGGGTACTGAGCACGCATCTGAGCCTCCTGCTCCCATGTGCTCTCCTGGAGATTCCTGTGCTGCCATCTGATGCGCACAAGAGGAATCGATCGCCCACGCAGGACCCGCTCCTGTCGATCCTCTATCTCCACCGGGACCTTCGTAAAAGTAGCCCCATCGTCAACGTCAAGCTCCACATGGTCAATGATGTGCGTCCGGTCGTGCACGTATCTCCTCAGTTGAGACACGTGGAAGACGTCGTGCACCCGGTGCAACTGAGGTGGCAGAGCCAGGCGATAAGCCACCTCACCAATCCTGCTGAGGACCTGGAAGGGTCCGATGAAGCGTGAAGATAACTTGCCGCCTCGGCCAAATCTCTGAATACCACGTCGAGGTGAGACCCGCAAGAAGACGTGGTCTCCATCCTCGAACTCCAGTGTCCTCCGCCTCCTGTCAGCGTATGACTTCTGCTGGCTCGGTGCTGTCCTCATCCGCTCCTGGATGACATGGACCTTCTCTGTCGTGGCCTGGACCATCTCCGGTCCCACCAGTGCTGACTCTCCAGGGTCTGTCTAGCACAAAGGAGATCTACAAGGTCGGCCGTACAACACCTCGTACGGTGCCATCCCGATGGTGGAGTGGTAGCTGTTGTTGTACGCAAAAGCCACCAAGGGTAGGTGGTCCTCCCAGCTATGACCAAAGTCGAGGACACATGCGCGGAGCATGTCATCGAGAGTCTAAATGGTCCTCTCCGTCTGACCATCCGTCTGAGGGTGAAAGGCTGTGCTCAGACGTAGCTGCGTCCCGAACGCCTCCTGTAACCCCTTCCAAAGCCGGGAAGTAAAGCGAGCATCTCGATTGGAGACGATAGATGATGGCACACCGTGGAGCCGCACAATCTCCTGAACGTAGAGACGTCCCAAGCTCTCTACTGAGCCCTGCTCTCTGATGGGTAAGAAGTGTGCCGACTTGGTGAGTCGGTCAACAATCACCCAGATGGAGTCGTGACCTCTGGAAGTGCGTGGAAGTCCAGTCACGAAGTCCATAGATATGTCGTCCCACTTCCACTCCGGAACCTCCAAGGGTTGTACCAAGCCTGCTGGTACCTGATGCTCTGCCTTCACCTGCTGGCAGGTGAGGCATCGAGAAACGAACTCTGCTATTGCCTTCTTCATGCCCAGCCACCAGTGTTGTCGTCTGAGGTCCTGGTATATCTTCGCCACTCCAGGATGTACCGCCAAAGGAGAAGTGTGAAACTCTCTCAGCACTTCCTCTCGCAAAGCGACTGGTACCATGGTACGTCCTCTGAAAAGGATGTCGTGCTCTGCTCCAAGGGAGAAACCATCAGGTGCCTGTCCCGAGGATATCTGAGCATGCCGTGTCTCACAGTCAGTGTCCTCAAACTGTGCCTCTCTGACTCGCTGCAGTAGTGTAGGAGTGACTGTGAGAGACTGAAGGAAGGCCGCTCCATCTCTATCCAAGAAGGATATCTGTAAAGAGGCTAGCTGCTCCATCGCCTCCTCAAGTAGCTGAATGCCCGTCCTCCTGCTAAGGGCATCGACTACTATGTTCCCCTTCCCAGGAGTATAGACTATCTCAAAGTCATAGTCCTGGAGGAACTCGAGCCATCGCTGCTGTCTCAGGTTCAGGTCCTTCTGCGAGAAGATATACCTGAGACTCTGATGATCAGAAAAGACTGTAAAGCGCTCGCCCATCAGATAGTGTCGCCATGTCTTCAGAGCGAAGACCACTGCTGCTAACTACAGGTCATGGGTAGCGTAGTTCTGCTCATGCGGCCTCAACTGACGTGATCCATAGGCGATCACTGCCCGCTCCTGCATCAGAACACATCCGAGTCCGGTCCCTGATGCATCGCAGTAAACTACGTACCCTACTCCCTCCTCAGGTAACCTCAAGATAGGTGCGCTGGTCAATCTCTGTCTCAGCTCTTGGAAGCTCTGCTGACATCTGTCTGACCATACGATGGGTTTTCCCTTCTTCGTCAAAGCTGTGAGTGGTGCCACAACTCTAGAGAAGTCTGGCATGAATCTCCGATAGTATCCAGCTAGTCCCAAGAAACTCCGAACCTCAGTCACGCTCCTGGGTGGCTCCCATGCTAACACAGCCTCAATCTTCGCGGGATCCACTGCAACTCCCGCCTCAGAGATAACGTGTCCGAAGAAGTGGACCTCACGTATCCAGAACTGGCACTTTGAGAGCTTACCATAAAGCTGGTGCTCTCGGAGTGTGTCTAGTATAACTTGCAAGTGATAGGCGTGCTCCTCCTCTGTCGTAGAGTAAATCAGAATGTCGTCGATGAAGACCACGACAAACCGATCGAGGTATGGCTGAAAGATCCTGTTCATGAGATCCATGAACACTGCTGGAGCATTGGTTAAACCGAATGGCATAACCAAGAACTCATAGTGGCCATACCGACATCTGAAGGCCGTCTTCTGCACATCCTCATCTCTGACTCTGAGCTGATGATAGCCTGACCTGAGGTCTATCTTCAAGAACCACCGTGCTCCCTTGAGCTGATCAAAGAGGTCATCAATCCTCGGTAGCGGATACTTGTTCCTCACTGTCACCTGGTTTAGGCGACGATAGTCAACACAAAGTCGCAAGCTCCCGTCCGCCTTCTTGGTGAATAAAATCGGGGAAGCCCAGGGTGAAACATTGGGTCGGATGAACCCCTTGCCCTGAAAGTCCTCCAACTGTACCCGTAGCTCTCGAAGCTCGGAGGGGGCCATCCGATATGCTGGAGTGGATATCTGGGCTGTCCCGGGGTACAAGTAAATATAAAAGTCTACCTCTCTACGAGGAGGTAGCCCTGGAACGTCGTCGGGAAAAACGTCCGCAAACTGATCCACCACTGCAGGAAAACCAGGACTCTGCACGTCAACTACTCCAAGGATGAGGATAGGTAACTGATGAGTAATGGGTTATCCTCTCCTCCACGGAAGTCCATCCTGTGCTGCTAAGGCTCCCTTCTCGCCGGTGAAGGTGAACCTGCTCCCGTCGGTGCGTACACATCGCACCTTGCGCCTAAAATAGTCAATCTGTGCATGGACCGTAGATAGCCAATCCATGCCCAAGATGACGTCGTAAGGCCTCAATGTTGCTACAAGAAGATCCCAGCCGAAGCTCTCGCCTCCTAGAGTAAGCTCACACTGCCGGCACCAGTGCGTAATCGTCGAGTCTGCTCCCGTAGGAGTCTCTAGCCGTAAGGATCGAGCCAACGGCTCTGTCGGAATCTCCGAGCTCCGAACAAGGGCAGCAGCTATATAAGAGTGACTCGCTCCTGTGTCTATAAGAACTGCAGCAAGGGTGGAATAGACACAGATAGTACCTCGAATCATCTCGGGTGCGCCGTGGTCGTAGGCCTCTGCTGCCTGGAGCTGTGCCTGTCTCTGCCCGCCAGCTCCCTGTGGTCGGGGTGGACCTCCAGGTAGTGGTGGTGGCAGAGCCTCAAAGCGTCGCCCACCACCGGCTGCTCGTCCAGCTCCTCTACCTCGTCCGCCTCCTCCCTGCGGACCGCCACGGTCGACCCTATGCCTCTGCCTCGGTGGTCCCTCAACCGACTGCTGCTCCTCGGCACGACGGGTCGGGCAGTCACGAGCCATGTGGCCCTACCCACCGCACGAGTAGCACTGTCTACCTCTCGAAAGACTGGCTCCTCGCTGTGTGCCCCGCACTGCTGAGCCAGTGTCCTGAGGTCGTCTGCCCGAAGGTCTGGTCTGTCTGGACCCCTGAGTCATCCGTCGACTGCCTGCTGCAGATGACTCTTCCACGTGCCGCCCTGCGGTGGGTCGCTGCGCTGGTGTAGACTCAGCAAGGAAGCTCCCGATCAGAAGGGCCCGCTCCAGTACTCCTGTCTGAGTCGGTATGCTGAGGGAGATCAGCGATGCCCTGATCTCGTGTCTCAAACCCTGCTCGAAGGTCCGGGCCCGGAAGAATGGATCTTGTACCATGTCGGTCGAGTAGCGCGAGAGATCGGTAAATCTCGCCGAGTACTGAGCGACCGTCATGCTGCCCTACCGCAGCTGAAGAAGCTCCGGGATACGCACCGCACGAAGGGTGGCTGGGACGAACTCCGAGCGAAAAAGGCTCTCAAAGTCCGTCCAAAGTAGAGATGCCTCATCGTGAACCTGGAGCATCAAACTCCACCATCGTCCTGCTGCTGCGTGTAGTAGGCTCGCAGCGAGGATCACCATGAGGTCTGCTGGTGTCCTCACTAGCCTAAACACTCGTACCACTGCCTCCATCCAGTCCTCTGCTTTCTGGGGATCCGTCTCCCCGCGAAACCTGGGCGGTCGCTGGCGCTGAAACTCATGCAGTACGCCGAGGCGACGTGCATCGTCAGCGGCTGGTGCTGGAAGCATCGGGGGCTCGGCGGGTAGAGCTACCGCCGGTGCCACTGCTGACAAAGGGCCCTGCACCGAGGCCTCGTCGCTCGGTGGGCTGTCGTCACGCTCGACTCTCGGAACCCTAGCTGGCTGTCGTCGTGGGGCCATCCTGAAAAGGAAACAGGTGCGCCACGGTCAGAACAGTATATCTGGTGAGCTGATATAAGTAATCACAAAGAAAACTTTGAAACACACACGCAATCAATGTTTTCGTGCATTAAGTCGGAAATCAGAAGTCAGGGTCCTGGTGTACGGATACGTCGGCCGCCGCACCAACACTGGACTCCCTGGACTGATAACCACACTCAATACGCTAAACATTATTGCTTCACATAGAAAAGATCAGAGTTCGCGGTAGAACCGAACTCCTCTGATACCAATTTGTCACGACCCGCCCTCGGGGTCCGTGTCGTGACTACCCCAAGCCCTCCTTCCATAGGCCAGGGGCTGGCGACTAGCACCAAGGCGTAAATCCCGGTAAAAAGGGAAGGCATTGCCTTTGTAAAGTAAACAAACACCTCAGAGTAAGCAAGAGGAAAGTAAACACTAAGCAAAAGAAGAGTACAACTGAAAGTGCGGAAAAGTAAATGGGCCAGTATACAAACCCAAACTGAAAGTAAAGTACAACTCGAAAGGGAAAACAGCAACTAAAAAGTAAAAGCCGCTACACCGAGCTGTCCACTGGAAATCCCACCTGAAGGGTGGGTACAGATAGCTCCACTGCTCCACGGGTCCCGCCGTCCGCTCCGAGCACGTCCCGCCCAGTGGTCCACCTCCAGGTACCGTCCTGCTCTGCAAGCCTCAGCTAAGGTCAACGCTGTCCGTCGTCTGCAACCAACACAACGTAGTGCGGGCAAAGCCCGTGCAGGGGTGAGTATAAGCTACTCAGTAGGGACCCCGAGACCCCTGAAGGTCTCTCAAATCCACAAAGGATAAACCACGAAGAAAGGTACAATCACGAAGTAACAACCGACACTGCTTAGGTATATGCCCATACATATACCTAAGTCATCAATTTCAAATACGTACCAACCTCCGAGCCCAAGTACAACTCAGTCCACACAGGAAAGTAAACGTATTCCACACAGGAAAGCAAAACCACTACTAGAAAAACAGGTATTTGCGACGGGATCCCGTCGCAAATAGCCCGTTGCTGAAAACGCCGTCGCAACTACACTTATTTGCGACGGGCCCGTCGCTAAAGCCTTTTTTTGCGACGGACATTCTCCCCGTCGCAAATAGTATTCCGTATTTTTGTAAAAAACTTTTAAAATAGTTTTTGCGACAGGACCCATCGCAAATACCTTTTGCGACGGGACCCGTCGCAAATATCTTTTGCGACGGTTCCGTCGCAAAAACTATTTTTTTTTAAAAATAAAAAAAATTAATAATACTAGTATTTGCGACGGGAATAGTATCCCGTTGCAAATACTATAAATAGTATTTGCGACGGGTCCCGTCGCAAATACTATTTTTTAAAAGAAATAAAAAACTATTAATAATACTAGTATTTGCGACGGGCATAGTATCCCGTCGCAAATACTATAAAAAAAATAAAAAAAATAAATTATTAATAAATTATTTTAATTAATATAATAATAGAATTATAATTTACAAATGAAAATAATAAATTATTTTAATTACTATAATAATAGTAGAATTATAATTCAAAAATAAAAAATAATAGAATATTAATAAATGATTTAATTTATATAATAATATTACAATTATAATTCATAAATAAAAAAAATATTAATAAGTTATTTTAATTAATATAAAAATAATAGAATTATTTTACATTCAAATATTAAAATAATTCAAGTATTACAAATAAAATAATTAAATTATAATATTATAAAATTTTAATATATATATAAAATTTTAATATATATATAAAATTTAATATTATAAAATATAAATAATATTATTATTCATATTAATATTGTTATTTAGAAATATAATATTATTAATATTTTATAATGAGACAGAAACTACGAATAGAAAAAAAATATTTTGATTTCACAAATTTTATAACAGAAATACAAACTCTAATCTGAAGGAGGGGGGGAGGGGGGGAGGTGGGGGATCTTCAGATAGTGGGGGAGGAAACTCCATCCCTAAAGCATGAGTGAGTCGACGCATGTACTCCATCTGCTCCTGATGCTGCTGCTGCCACCGACTCGCCTGCTCCTCGTACAGCTGCTGCTGGCGTCGACGCTCCTCCTCATGCTGCTGACGCATCTGCTCCTGCTCCTGTCGGAGACTCTCTATCTGTGCAGTCTGAGATCGCAACTGATCCTCATATTGTGTAGAAGAAGATGCACGAGTTCCTCTTGAGCTGGACGCCGACATCGCAGCACTGCCATAATAATCTCCGGGAGTCAGTCGAGAGCCGATACCAACTACCCGGCCCTTCTCGAAGGCATACTGGGTGGCCTGCATCCATGCCGCCTCATCAAACTGACGGGAAGTGGTCTGATCTAATGACTCGGCCTGACTCTCAGGTCGGGCTTGTGCCGCTGCGGCCTCATATGACTCCTATAGTTGCAATTTAAAATTAAAATTGTGAATATATTATATGCAGTTAATTTTTAATCTTGAAAACAAATAATACTGACCACGATGTGATGCTGACGATCACCTCTGAGCTCCCCAGTAGCAAGATCACTATACATCCTCCGATATACGTCGTACTCTGTAATATCGGGGTGCTCAACAGCCTATAAGAATAAAAAATAAACTGTTAATATTTATAGTTATATAAAATATTTATAAATAATGTACGTACCAGATGCTGTCTATGAGTACTGAAAGAACGACTCCCAGCTCGATGAGTCACCTCCTGTCTCCCCCGATTCTGCCTCCCCACCGATGATCTCCTCTGAAAGGCACCACTCAACCAGTGCGCACATAATCCATCCCATACATGGGATGAAATATACTCCGGTCGGTGTCCTCTACATGACTCCTCAAAATCTGACACTCCTGCTTTCTTCATCGCAGCTTTTCTTAAATTGTGCAAAAACTGACGAAGGCGATCACGCATGGCCACCTCCCATGCCTCGTGGATGGCGTCACGCATGGTATCCTCGATCGGATACCATAAACCCTACAAATAAATCAAAATATCAAGTTAGAAATGAAATAATTTTCAAAATAAAAATTATTTATTTACGTACGTACCAACCAATGGCCGAACATGGCCTGCTGCACATCAATGGGAATCTGCTCCCATGTGGTCCACGGCTGAGAGAAATAGTTGCGCAAAATAGCGTTGCCCTGTCCGACTGCTATATGCGGAAAACTGAAAAAATAATAAACATTTATTATGTGAATAGATTAATGAAATCTTAGTCAAATCCACAGGTTATCACACAGGTTATCACACCTCCGTGTGCATTGATCAAACCCAAGACGTGGACGTCGCTCGGGGACGGGGTCAGGAATCATCAATCGTGCAAGACCGCGCCCCCTCCACGTACTCCCTGGAGCGCCTTCAGGCTGAGGGTCATCTGTCAGCAACTCATCCGCATCAAAAGTCAGGTCAGCATCCGCCAACTCACGAAATGTGGCGTCGTCCATCTGAAACAGAAAATGTTAATGTTAGCAAATAATTGATAATTACTATTATATATACATATATACATATTATGATTGTATATAAATACCATTAAATGCTATCAGTGTTCATCTTCATCATCATCTTCATATATGTCAATGTCATCTTCATATTCCTCCTCAACATCATTGATATCCATTCGAGTTACAGTTGCTTCATCTCTTACCGTTTCAAATTCATATGTGACATCATTAACATCATCGTCATCACCGACTCTTAAATGTGGGGTGTCGTCATCGATACTCATGTCTCTTTGTAAAAAATATTGATTTTGAGTACTCTCTTGAAAAACTTCAATTCTTTGCACATCAGTGAAAGCACATTCACTTTGACTAAACTGATTGTCTCGAATTTTGATTTTTATTACACTCCACCAATCAGTCAAGTCTCTTGTTGTTGCACAGTACTTTTCATAATAAACTTGATATGCCTATTGAGCCAATAAGAATGGTTCATTTACTGCGAGAACACTTTTACATTTAATATCGATGATTCCATGAGTCGGATGAACACGCACGCCTCTCTTTGTATCCAACCACCGACATTTGAACATGGTTATGTAATGTTGTCCAAGATAACAGAGTTAAATGATTTCATCAAGTATGCCATAAAAGTCAACTTCATTTTCTCGAGGATGAGATCCTCTCAAGCTAACTCCACTGTTCATTGTTTTTTTCGATTCCCCATATGAATGTGTGTGGAATCGAAATCCATTCACCACATATGCATTATAAGTTTTAACAAGTTTGGAAGGTGGGTTACTCAATACACACAGCCGTTTTTCAATTTTATCAGCATGTCGAGACACCTGAAAATTTGTGAAATAATTATCAATATAGTAAACTATACATTGAATGAGTTGCTAAAAGATAAAGAATTTATGTTACCAGTTTTTGAAACCACTGAGAGAAATTTTTCAGTCGAAGTTCTTCGAGAGCAGCTGCTGTAATTTGTGGAATTTGTTTCTTGATATGATTATCATACAACCTATAAAAACCAAAGTTATTTATTGTAACATAAATGATAGAATAAGTGATATAAACACTTACAGTACAACTGATGTCATCTCTTCACAGTTGAGCAGAACATACATATGAGCTCTCTGATGTTCATCATCTGAAAGCCATCGTTCATAAACTCCACCAAAACCAAGCTCTGACTGGTTGAAAATAGATAATTTATTGTCGATTTCATCAATATTCCCCTCGTTCCATCCCATTTGGTTGTGTTTTGAAGGATACTCAGATTCAAAATAATGGGAGTAGAAAAAAGATATTTCCTCTTGCAAATAAGCTTCTGCAATAGATCCTTCAACAGATTCTTTGTTACGTACTTTTCTTTTCAATTTTTGCATGCATCTTTCAAATGGGTACATCCATCGAAACTGTACCGGACCTCCACATTTGGCTTCATATGGAAAATGTAACATCAAATGTTCCATTGAGTCGAAGAAAGACGGCGGAAATATTTTTTCCAGTTTACATATAATTACAACAACATCTTTTTCAAGTTTTCCTAGAGCATCATAATCTGCCGTAGCCGCATAAATTTCCCGAAAAAAATGAGACATGTCTGTTATGGAATCCCAAATCACAGAATTCAACAGACCTCTTAATCCAATGGGTAGAAGTCTCTCCATTATAACATGACAATCATGACTTTTTAATCCAGTAATATGACCATTCTTTACACATCTACCCAAATTGGAAGCACAACCATCTGGAAGTCTCAAATCTGCAATCCACTGACAAAATAATAAACGGTTTTCTTTAGACAGTGTATAAGCTGCTTTTGGTTTCAGTAACCTTTCTGTTCTGACATTCTCAAATAGTTCCAATTCTGGACGCCTGCAAATTTGGGCAAGATCTAAACGTGCATTTACATTGTCTTTGCTCTTTCCTGGCATATCCAAAACTGTATGAAACAAATTATCAAAACAGTTCTTCTCAATATGCATGACATATAACATGTGGAGGACCAACAAATCAGACCAATATGGAAAATCCCAAAATATGCTACGTTTAATCCAATTGTGTTCTTTCCCAAAACCAGAAATTTTCTGTTGGTTTATTGTGGGACCAAAAGTGATGGGAGGTAATGAAAATACATCTGATTTTAACTCCGAACCTGATAGAATTTTTGGAGGTCCATCCATTTCAACTGTTCCTTTTCTGAAATGAGATCTGTTTCTGCGAAAAGGATGATCAGCTGGAAGAAATCTGCGATGACAGTCAAAATAACAAGGTTTATTTCCATGAATGAGCATAAATGCTTTGTTCTCTCCCATACAGTAAGGACATGATTTCTGACCATGTGTACTCCAACCAGATAACATCCCATAAGCCGGGAAGTCACTTATTGTCCACATCAATGCTGCTCTCAGTATGAAATTCTGTTTCGTTGCAACATCATATGTACTGACACCAGTACTCCACAATAAATTTAATTCATCAATCAATGGCTTCAAATAAACATCAATATTTTTCTTCGGATGTCCTGGAATTAGTAAAGTCAAAAATATATATGGCTCCTTCATCAACATCCATGGAGGTAAATTGTACGGAGTTAAAAAAACAGGCCAACATGAATATTGACTACCATAAGATCCAAACGGACAGAAACCATCAGTGGAAAGGCCCAGTCGAACATTTCTAGCTTCTAAAGCAAAGGATGGATGCACTCTATCAAAATGTTTCCATGAATCACCATCGGCTGGATGATTCAAGCTTTTATCAGTTGAAATATTCTCTTTATGCCATGACATCATTGTCGCTGTATTCTTAGACATGAATAAACGCTGAAGTCTGGATGTAAGCGGAAAATATCTCAACTGTTTTACAGGAATCAAACTAGACTTCCCATGTTGTCCTTCTTTATATCTCAGTTGCCCACATGTGGGACAACTATCCAACGACTCATTTTCCCCAGAATATAAAATGCAGTCATTTGAACATGCATGAATCTTCTGACAAGTAAGTCCCAAATTTCGAACCAACGTCTTACTTTCATAGTAATTTGCAGGTAAAACATTTCCTTCGGGTAACAGTGTTTTCAGCAAGGAAAATATCTGGTCAAAACAGGTGTTTGACATTCCGTTATCTGATTTGATAGCCATAAATTTTGCAACTGCTTCTAATTTGCTCATCTTGCAGCCAGGATATAATGCATCCTCAGCAGACTTCAACAACTCATAAAATTCAGACGGTCCCAACTCAGGATTTGAAGCTATATCAACCGGAGTTTCTGTATGTTGAACAGATGAACCTGCAACATCATGTACTAAATCTTGAAACTGGGATGGATCTGGAATCAAGTTGGTATCACCTGCTCTGGAACTGCGTTCACCGTGTTGATACCAAAAAACATAATCTGCTTGAAAACCAAAACACAAGAGATGTTCCCCCACTTTGTCAAATGTGTCAAACGTTCTCAATGCACATTTTCTACAAGGGCATTTTATTTTTCCTTCTGAAACAAATTCTGGATTTGATGCCGCAAATGATAAAAAAATCTCCACACCCTCTATATATACTGGATTTAAACCAGAACCATTTGGATTTCTACGTTGATTTATCCATATGCGGTCATCTAATAATGACTATTGACGACCTCGTTGTTCCATATTTTTCTATAAAATATAAAAGCATTACTGGTTTTGAATAATTTGTTAGAAAAAACACTCAAGCAAGGATTGAATATATTGAGAATAAAGCAAAACCTGTTACAAATATTGATAATTTTAATATTATATTGATTTTTTATTTTTTTTAATAATACTAATATAATTTTTTTCATAAATATTAATTATATAATAATAACATCATTACATTATTAGTATATTTTATTATTAATATTAAAATAATATAATTTTTTATATTATATACAATTCTCCTTTCATCTGTGTGTTTAACATTCTGTCTCCACATGTAATATTGGCATTCACTTTCACCTCTCCATTGGCGAGTAGGTTGATAATTTTGAAAAAGAATGCCAATATTACATGTGGAGACAAAAAACACACAGAAAAAAAAAAGAATTGTATATAATATAGAAAATTATATTATTTTAATATTAATAATAAAATATACAAATAATGTAATGATGTTATTACTAATTATTGCTAATTATTGGTAATTATTGGTAATTATTCCTAATTATTCCTAATTATTCCTAATTATTCCTAATTATTCCTAATTATTCCTAATTATTCCTAATTATTCCTAATTATTCCTAATTATTACTAATTATAAATAATTATAAATAATTATTCCTAATTATTCCTAATTATTCCTAATTATTCCTAATTATTCCTAATTATTCCTAATTATTACTAATTATTCCTAATTATTCCTAATTATTACTAATTATTCCTAATTATTCCTAATTATTCCTAATTATTCTTAATTATTACTAATTATTCCTAATTATTACAAATTATTCCTAATTATTCCTAATTATTCCTAATTATTACTAATTATTAATAATTATAAATAATTATAAATAATTATTCCTAATTATTCATAATTATTCCTAATTATTACTAATTATTCCTAATTATTCCTAATTATTACTAATTATTCCTAATTATTACTAATTATTCCTAATTATTCCTAATTATTCCTAATTATTACTAATTATTACTAATTATTACTAATTATTAGTAATTATTGCTAATTATTACTAATTATTGCTAATTATTACTAATTATTGCTAATTATTATTAATTATTGCTAATTATTAGTAATTATTGCTAATTATTGGTAATTATTGATAATTATTGGTAATTATTACTAATTATTGGTAATTATTACTAATTATTGGTAATTATTACTAATTATTTGTAATTATTACTAATTATTGATAATTATTACTAATTATTGGTAATTATTACTAATTATTGGTAATTATTACTAATTATTCGTAATTATTACTATTTATTCGTAATTATTACTAATTATTCGTAATTATTACTAATTATTCGTAATTATTACTAATTATTGATAATTATTGGCAATTATTGGTAATTATTGGCAATTATTGGTAATTATTGGTAAGTATTGTTAATTATTACTAAATATTGGTAATTATTGGTAATTATTACTAATTATTGTTAATTATGACTAATTATTGTTAATTATTGGTAATTATTACTAATTATTGGTAATTATTCCTAATTATTACTAATTATAGGTAATTATTACTAATTATTGGTAACTAATACTAATTATTGGTAATTAATACTAATTATTGGTAATTATTACTAATTATTGATAATTTTTCCTAATTATTGGTAATTTTTCCTAATTTTTCCTAATTTTTCCTAATTTTTCCTAATTTTTCTTAATTTTAGGTATTTATTACTAATTATTACTAATTATTGCAAATTATTACTAATTATTGCAAATTATTACTAATTATTGCAAATTATTACTAATTATTGCTAATTATTTCTAATTATTGCTAATTATTGGTAATTATTGGTAATTATTGCTAATTATTGGTAATTATTGCTAATTATTGGTAATTATTCCTAATTATTCCTAATAATTCCTAATAATTCCTAATTATTCCTAATTATTCCTAATTATTCCTAATTATTCCTAATTATTCCTAATTATTCCTAATTATTCCTAATTATTACTAATTATTACTAATTATTACTAATTATAAATAATTATAAATAATTATAAATAATTATAAATAATTATTCCTAATTATTCCTAATTATTCCTAATTATTCCTAATTATTACTAATTATTCCTAATTATTCCTAATTATTCCTAATTATTCCTAATTATTCCTAATTATTCCTAATTATTACTAATTATTCCTAATTATTCCTAATTATTACTAATTATTCCTAATTATTCCTAATTATTACTAATTATTCCTAATTATTCCTAATTATTCCTAATTATTCCTAATTATTCCTAATTATTCCTAATTATTCCTAATTATTCCTAATTATTCCTAATTATTGGTAATTATTGGTAATTATTGGTAATTATTGGTAATTATTGTTAATTATTGGTAATTATTGATAATTATTGGTAATTATTGGTAATTACTACTAATTATTACTAATTATTGGTAATTATTGGTAATTATTACAAATTATTACAAATTATTGTTAATTATTGGTAATTATTCCAAATTATTGGTAAGTATTACTTATTCCTAATTATTACTAATTATTCCTAATTATTCCTAATTATTCCTAATTATTACTAATTATTCCTAATTATTCCTAATTATTACTAATTATTCCTAATTATTACTAATTATTCCTAATTATTCCTAATTATTCTTAATTATTACTAATTATAAATAATTATTACTAATTATTACTAATTATTACTAATTATTACTAATTATTCCTAATTATTCCTAATTGTTCCTAATTATTCCTAATTATTCCTAATTATTCCTAATTATTTCAAATTATTTCAAATTATTCCTAATTATTGGTAATTATTGGCAATTATTGGTAATTATTGGTAATTATTGGTAATTATTACTAATTATTGGTAATTATTGGTAATTATTGGTAATTATTACTAATTATTGGTAATTATTGGTAATTATTACTAATTATTACTAATTATTACTAATTATTGTTAATTATTGGTAATTATTCCAAATTATTGGTATTATTACTACTTATTGGTAATTATTACTACTTATTGATAATTATTACTAATTATTACTAATTATTGATAATTATTACTAATTATTACTAATTATTACTAATTATTACTAATTATTACTAATTATTGGTAATTATTACTAATTATTACTAATTATTCTTAATTATTAATAATTATTGATAATTGTTCCTAATTATTAGTAATTAAATGAATAATTACCAATAATTAGGAATAATTACCAATAATTACAAATAATAACATTATTAGTATATTTTATTATTAATATTAAAATAATATAATTTTCTGATTTATATACAATTCTCCTTTCATCTGTGCGTTTTCTATCTCCACATACAAATAATACATGTGAATACAGTAAACACACAGATGAAAAGAGAATTGTATATATATAAAAAATTATATTATTTTAATATTAGTAATAAAATATACTAATAATGTAATAATGTTATTATTCCTAATTATTGGTATTTATTACTAATTATTAATATTTATTCTTAATTATTAAAAATTATTACTAATTATTCATAATTACCATTAACTATGAACAATACTAATAATTTAAATTTATTAAGTAAAAAAACAATGTAAACATAATTAAATTACAACTAATTAAGAATAATTGAAACTAATAAAAAATTAAAAATAAATATTAAATTAAAATGAACATAAATACCTTGAAAATTGATCTGCTCTGATCGTTCTTCAAAACTTTAATATCAGCTCCGGAGAAAAAAATTAAACTGAAGAAAAACTCAACTTTAGAAACAAAAGTTTGAGAGCAGGAGAAGATAGAGAATGAGGATGATTTGAAAAAACGGATGGGGGTATTTATAGGTTAGATTATTTGCGACGAGTCCATTTGCGACGGAATTCCCGTCGCAAATAGTGTTATTTGCGACGGTACCCGTCGCAAATACCTTAGCCAACATTTATTACGGTCAACGGTTAAATAGTTATTTGCGACGGGTCCCGTCGCAAATAACCACCTGCCGACATACTATTTGCGACGGGGGAATATTCCCGTCGCAAATAGCTTTTACCGCCGCCGGTTATTTGCGACGGGAAAATATTCCCGTCGCAAATAGTTTTCCTGCGATTTGACGCGCATCGCGGGAAAACTATTTGCGACGGGGAAAGCAATCCCGTCGCAAAAGCCTAATTATTCGCGACGGGTACATACCCCCGTCGCAAATAACCCGTCGCAAATACCCATTTTTCCCGTAGTGAACGTAATCCACACAGGATTGCACAACACAATCCACACAGGAAAGCAATAGGATTCAGCTCACACAGGTATACTTCTTCGAAAGACGATAAAGATGATCTCTGATCCATCTAAGTCGTCGGACCCACGAAGGATCGATAGGTAACTAACCCCCGCAAAAGACCCACACAGGATCGGGCCCACATAGGACCTGTAGGCGCTGGTTCACACAAGACCGCTGAGCGCAAAGACCCACACAGGATCGGACCCACACAGGATCGGGCCCACACAGGACCCGTAGCACTGATCCACGTAGGATCGCTGAGTGCTGAAGTCGTCGTCGTCGAATCCACACAGGATCTCTGTACTGTCGTCGTCGCAGTCACAGTAGCAGTAGCAGTAGCAGTCACAGTAACAGTCGCAGCCAGCACTAGGGTTCCCGCACACAGCAAGCTCGTTCGGAGGATCCGCTCCACGAGCCGAGAGGCTGATACATCAACTGTCACAAAGTCCATAGTTGATGTATCCAAAAGTTCTGTATCGTCAACAGGAACTCAACGCAACAGACGGCGCGTCGATCGGACGCCCGGTCTGAGAGTTATTGGCATTTTCGTCCCCGGGGCCCGGTTGGTTTTTAAGGCAAAACCAACCCGACCGTACTCCACCTGCGTCCAAACCTCAGGCGGAACATGCCAAAAGAACCGTCTCACTAAGAGGAACACAACAAAACTGACGGCACGTCAATCGGACGTCCGTAGCTCAAGATATGAGCGTTTCCGCTCCGAAGGCCCGGTTGGTTTCGTGTACGAACCAACCCGGCCGAACTCAAAGTATTTCGAAACCTTGAGTGCGATATACCGAAACGACCTTCTCGATCCAAGGATCGTGTTACCGCAGACGGTTCGTCATTCGGAGGTCCGTGGCTCAAGTTATGGCCAAAAGACCGAAACTGTCTCGAAAACGGGGGGTCCGGGTCCGGGCCGACCCGGCCCGACCCCCCCTGGTCTGACCCGAACCGGGTCGACCCATTCCGGGTCGACCCGACCCGGTCCGCTGGAACCGGCCCGGCCGGTGGCGGCGCGGCGTCGCGGCCAGGGTGCCGCGCACGTGCCGCACGCGGGGGGTGAAACCCCCCCCCCCTTTTTCCTGATCTCGGACGGCTTTTGCCGGCCGTTTTAATTAACCCACGGGACCCGCGGGTCCCGCCTTCTGACCGAACTGGCGGCCGGCGCGGCCGGCCGCCTTCTTCTTTCTCCGCCGCGGCCGTAGGACCGCAGCCCTTCCTGATCTCCGGCGGCCGGCGAGGCCGGCCGCCTCTGGCTATTCCGCAGCGGCCGTCCGGCCGCGGCTCTTCCTCTTCCGCCGGCGGCCGGTTTTCCGGCCGCCCCTTCTTGCTCGGCCCTTGAACGATTGGCGCGGCGTAATGGCGTCACGCCCCTCCGCCGCGGCCCGACTCCAGCCGCGGTCTCATCCGATTTCAAAGGCGCGGCATTATAGCGCCGCGTTTCTTCGTCGAGACCCAAACCAGCCTTAAATTCTTTTGTTCCTGCGCGGTGCGACGACACCGCGCTGTCTCCGCTAAAACAACACGAAAGATTAGAAGGGGGAGGAGAATCGGCCGTGTTCGTGCGGTCCGGTCTCCTCCCGTTAAAACGATATCAATTGGCCAATCATAATAACACAACAATGAACGTTTCACAAATTTTTAATAAAATTTGGAACTACGCCCAACGGATTATTCTTTCATGTTCGAGGGAATGATACACGTAATTTAAAAAGAACAAACCCCTACCTTGGTTCTGGAACGAAGTTCGATGATCGATAACGATTTGCAGAAGTCAAGCGTCGCGGTGGTCGGCATCACGGAAGAAGAACATCGATGTCGCGGTTATGTCGTCACGGAAGACGGTTCCCGAGAACGTGGAGTTCTTCGTCGAAGTTCGAAGGTTCTTCGTGTTCTTCGTCAGAGTTGAAGAAGAAGGAGGAGAAGCTCTCAAAAATCCTCACAAGTTGGCTAAGTAATTCTAACCAAAAAAAAGAATAAGCTAAGGGTTATTTTATTAACTCAACCAAACCATTTGAATTTCAAAGGTTTGAATTAAGACAACTCAAGCCATTAATTAACCCAACTTGCCAACTTAATTTAAAAGGGGAGTTTAAGGGAGAAAATGAAAGGTTTAGGTTCGTGTGGGTCCCACCACACTTAATCCTCTCAAGGGAGGTTAAGTGGGTGTGGGTCCCACCCCTAACCCCCTTTAAGAGAAGTAAACCAACAAAAGTAAAATAAAAATAATTCCACATTTTTTTATTCAACTTTTTATAAATCTCCCAAAAACTAACTCTCAACCCGAAATAAACGCAACCTCGGAAAAGGTCTCCTTAAGCGAATATCGGCGCTGTGAGTTCATCGGTGCCCTCAGATTTCAATTCTGAGCACCGGATCAAAAGTTAGAAATTCCCGCTCGTTCGTTCACTGAACGTACCCGAGCCAAACTTCGGAAATTGATTCCGGGCACTCCGGGCCTCGGAATCAGGTGCCGTCAGAAACCGCGTTCTTGTAAAATTCCAAAGAAAATTAAGAAAAAATTTCCCTTGAATTTTACGGGTCTTTACAATTCATGTGGTATTTTTAATATTAAATGGATGAAAAATGTGTGGGTATACCCATGTGAGTTGACTAAATGAAAATGGAATACATGAGTGGGAAAACTCATGTGATGTTTTGGTATGAAATGTACGAAGGGTTGTATAGATTCCATGGAAGACTCTCTATGGATATACAATGCGGTAGTGGACACATTGAATGAGTATTAACCATGGATCTTGATTCCATGGGATGACTCGGGCCTTACAACCCCTTGGATTCATCTTTCTTCAACTCGCATAGGACATTTTGGTAAACATGCACCTAGAAATCCAACCAGCACCTATACCAAGTTTCCATAGAGATTCTCCTGGGACTCGATAAGGATGCATTGGTCTTTGACACCTTTAATTTGGACCTTTGTGGTATACACTTCATTATGTGGCATGATTATGGGATGTATGGTTTATTTATATGAAAAGTCCAGGGGGGTTTTATATGGATTCATTATACGTCCAGGCCGTGAAGACAGGACATGGATGGATGTATGGCGAGGACATGTAACATGTTTACATTTCTTAAAGCTTCCTTGTTTTTAGATATCACCGGGGGCACAGATCCTTGAGAGGCTGTTTTGGTTTTACTTGTTTCTATAGACATATATTATGGGATTTCACACTTACGTTACTGCTTACTCACACCTGTTTAGTATTCTGCTTTGTGCTTCTTAGGACAATATAGATCTTGGGGTGGTTACCTATTGGTGTGATATATAATGCTCTATTTGGGCCCCCTTGGGGATCTAAACATATTGTATAGTTTCATGTGATATTAGGGGAAAGTGCTCTAACCCTAGTTGTTGATCATTACTTTAGATCAGGAGAGCATGGGACCAAGATGAGGCTTTTGATGCCACTGGGAAACTTTTTGATATTTTTAGTCATCTTTGGATACTTGTATTGTATTTTTTTTTGCAATGTACCTATTTTTTCTAATTTCTTTATAGTTTTTCCATATGCATCATTATATATGAGACATATCTGGCTTGTTATATATCCATGTCTTGGTTGTCTATTTTATATGTTGTCTAGTTATTGTGTATGCTTACTCGATTGAATGTATTTGACTTCTGATGTGATATACTCTTGTAACAAGGGACTAGTTTCCTCAATGACTCAATTATATCCTCACTGCTAGTTATCATCCTCTTGAGTTTTGGGAGATGTTCTTGAGTCCGTGTAGACAACATAACTCAGGGCATTGTTGAGTGGAATCCGAGTTCAGGATGTTATAAAGTGGTATCAAAGGAATGTTCTTTTCTGGTTTGATTCACTATTTTGAGGAAGTAGACATTGATAAGAAGGAAATGGGATTTGGTAATGAGGTGTTCTCAAGTGTGGATAACCCGGGTATATGGAAAATCAAAATTTGCCCAAATGAAATTTCTATTTATGGTTTTGACCATTACAATTGATATTATTTCACCATTGGGGTGACACACTTGATTTACATTGTTACTATTGATATTATTGGATTCTATTTCTATTGCAACTTGATGATATGAGGGTATTCCATCTCATGCATCATATAAGAACTTGTTATAACTCACATGTATTTCATCATTCTATGTCTTTTAACATGTGTTACTTGACGCATTCTATTGTGATAATCTTTATATAGAGGATATATTAGTGACATCGTCTTTCGATTAATATGGTGTATGGGACCTTATGAATTGTAAAATGAAACACCATTTATATTCAATTTTTAAATTGAATTAGATGTTTATCGATTATATGGGCATCAAATTTTGGTGCAGGAAGTGTTATGGGTCCTCATGGATCAGAACTCAGTGGACCATCACTTAAATAATTTGAACAAGTGAATGTCAAATAAAATTTAATGTAATAAAAAGTAGAGACATGACCTAGACTCAGATTTTGAGTGGGAAAGAGGCAAAGTTTATTGTGGTTTTAGTGACTATTCTTTATATAGTCCTAGATTTAGGAGAAGTATATGGGTTATGGCTTGGTTTTTTGGGGATTTTGAAATTTCCTATACATTTGAGTTATGGATTTGATATCATTATTTTCCTAGGTGTTTTTTTTGAAATTATATAGAGATTCTTCCATGA
Organism: Viscum album; assembly: GCA_963277665.1. Classification (NCBI taxonomy): domain Eukaryota; kingdom Viridiplantae; phylum Streptophyta; class Magnoliopsida; order Santalales; family Viscaceae; genus Viscum; species Viscum album. The sequence goes on from OY728163.1 coordinate 1,648,761,262, forward strand.
CGGCCTCTAGTGGTATGCCATGAGGGAGGCGATGACCACACTCCGGAGGTGGTAGGCCATGGGCTACCGGTTGATCCTCCTTTAGTGTCATCTATGGAACTATTGGATGTTCTGGATACAGGTGATGAGGTACAATTCTATGAGGAGGTATTTTTCTATATTCATACTTCTTAGGTAGCACTGTATACTACCTTGACTATGACTGGGCGACCACAGGTGTTCCAACAGTATCATCCTCCCATGTTTTCATGGTATAGTGGTCTATAGGTTGCTGAGTTGGGGATTTAGACCATGTTATCTATCCTTTATTATCTAGATATGCCTCTTGAAAGGAGGGCCAAACTCACCACTTACATGAAATGTGGAGCAGCAAAGAACATGTGGGATGTTTTGAACCAAGTAGATAGGCTGTTAGATATGGGGTGGACTGATTTCCAGACCTAATTATATGACTAATTTTACCTCAAGACTTTATGGGAAGAGCGGGTTAGTGAGTTCATGCATCTGTATCAAGGCACCATGATGGTTATGGAGTACTCTTCATCCTTTACAGAGTTGAAATGTTTTGTGCTGATGTACCTTGATGATGAGTTGTCTAGAGTGAGATTCTTTAAAGAAGTTCTTTGACATGATATCAAATCTTAGGTCAAGGTGTTTAGAATGACTTCTTTCACTGAGATTGTGAATTATTCGCTAATTAAAGAGCATAACCTTAGGGGATTTGGGGTTATAGAATAAGGAATTGTTGCTTCTCAACCTAGTGGTTATACATCTTCAGATAGGGAGTTTCATTTTGAGTCTTCCCATTAGATGAGCACTAGTCAGGCTATGAGTGTTGGAAACTCATTGTTTTGTCACCAGTGTGGCAGGTGAGGCCTCATGATGAATCAATGTGACCATGAACTAATCCAGTGTCGAGATTGTGGTAGGATGGTCCACGTGCAGTAGTTTTTTTAGGAACTTCCCTCCAGCTATGTGTGGTAGGGGTCAGCTTTGATGTCTAGTTTATGAGCAGTTTCCTCAGTTCCGCATCAAAAAGGGAGTTGGAGTAGTGTCAGCCGATCAGGCTGAGGTATTAGTGTTTATGGAAGAGGTAGATAGATGCTAGTTACACCTAGACATTAGAGTGACCTACTTCGGGAAGTGAGATTTTTTCATAGGGCCATAGAATGGGTCAGTTATATTATGTACATCCTAACCCTGAGGAGCAGGGAGTCAGACCATCTGTGGTGAAATGTATGATTTTAGTAGCCTATACTGTTACATCTTCTCTTTTTGATACAGATGCATCTCATAGTTTCATATATGCACCAATGTTGAAAATACTTGGGGATGTTGTGTGGTCATCTAAGGGATTTTTTATGTTAAACACATCGTTAGGAATTTTAACAGATGATGAGTGTCAATGCAGGGAGTGCCCCCATGAGGTTGGTGGGTGTCACTATGTTTGGGATCTTTGTTTCCTTGAGATGGAAGGGTCTGACTTCATTCTCATGATAGACTGGTTAGTATCTTATCAAGATTACATTAACTTCTATCACTTTAGGGTGACTTTCACATCACCAGAGGGTGTTGTGTTTACTCACAATTGTGAATGGGATGTACAGGCGAGTCGAGCTAGACCAGAAAATTGTGGGTTGGGCAGGATGACTGTCGAGATAGATAGTTTGTTTCTAGATGATCAGGGAGTGAGTCAAGCAGACATTCCTCCAGTGGTTGTGCATTTCATGGTCATGATCCCAGATGAATTTTCCTATTTACCTCCTGAGAGAGAGGTTTATTTCTACATCAATATAGTTCTAGGAGTTCAACTAGTATCCATTTCTTCATATAGTATGGTTATTATAAAGTTACAAGAGCTCAGGTATTAACTGGATGTTTTGAAAGCAAAGGGGTTTATTCAACCCAGTACTTCTCTGTGGGGTTTTCCATCCCTTTTTCTGAAAAAGTTGGATGGATCTCTTAAGCTATGCATGGATTATCAGAAGTTGAACCAACTGATGGTTAAAAAGTCATATCCCTTCCCACAGAAAGATGAAATATTTGATCAGATTTGAGGATCCTTCATTTTATTTAAGATTAAACTGAGGTTAGGATATCACAAGGTGTGTGTTTGACCTATAGACATACCTCATACATACTTTCAGAGTACCTATGGTATTTATAAGTATTGTTTTATGATGTTAGGTCCCACGAATGTTCTAGATGTTTTCATGGTGTTAATGAGCTAAGTGTTCCATCCATTCTTGGATTATTTTATGGTGGTTTTCATGGATGGTATCTTAGAGTATTCTCACAATCAACATGACCATTCCAAACATCTTGAGATAGTTTTGAATCCACTGATAGAGCATCATTTATATGTTAATATCACAAAGTGAAACCTTTGGATGGATTATATTCACTTTCTGAGTTACATCATATTAGAGACATGAGGATCAATGGACCCAGATAAGGTGAGAGTTGTAGATTCCTAAGAACATCCCAAGAAATTTTTTGATATAAAAAGTTTCTTAGGCCTAGCTGGTTACTATAGGTGTTTCATAAAAGACTTATCATGCTTATCAATGTCATTTATATGCTTCACTATGAAGGGTGTGAAGTTATTATGGTAAAATTCTTATGAGATAGCCTTTGAGGAGCTGAAAGGTGGGATGACATCAGAACTAGTCCTGATATTTCTAGAGCAGGGTGGGAGTTACACTATATACTACAACGCATTAGGTATTAGGTTAGGGGAAGTACTGATGCGGGTGGATATTGTCATGGAATTCAGGTTTCAGTTTTTGAGTTCACACTAGAGGAATTACCCAATGCATGATCTCAATCTAGTTGTAGTTGTTCACGCATTGTGATTTTAGAAACACTTTTTAATGGGGATAATTTTGTGGAGTAAATGGACCACAAAATCCTCAAGTATATTTTTACACAGCGTGACATGAATCTTAGGTAGTGGAGGTGGGTAGAGTACCTATATTACTTTTACTTTGAGCTTACCATTACACCTAGTACAGGCAATGTAGTGGATGATGCACTAAGAATGAGGATTTATATACACGGAGAAAAATATGCCAGTAGTGAGTGGAAACTTATGGTGTTGTTCTCTAAGATGCATCTAGAGTTGCAAAATAGTTAGGGAAAACATATCTATCAACCTTAGTTATGACCCCTACCATGCTAGATAGAGTTAGGATGAGCTAGCTATCAGATTCTAAGGACCTAATCCTATGGGAGAGTGTGGCAGGTGGGGACCCTTCTCTTGGTTGGATGGTAGTCAAGGATGAAATCCAATGTATCCATGGATGTGTTCAGGTTCCAGTTGATATACATGATGAGCTAAGGAAAGATTTTCAAGCCTCATCTTGGTAGTGCATCTTAGATTCACCAAGATGTGTCGTGACTTGCATCGTCGGTACAGGTTCCCAAGTATGAAAAGAGAGGTAGTGGGTTTTGTTACAAGGAATTGAACCATTCATCATGTGATGTTGTAAAATATGTTACCAGCCAGACCTTTAAAGCAGTTACCTATTCCAAAGTGGAAATGCGATGATTTCGTGATGAATTTTGTGACTGGTTTATCGAGGTCGCCTCAAGATAATGATGTTTTGTGGGTTGTAGTTGATATTATCATGAAGTTTTATCATTTCTTAATTATAATGGAGACATTAAGTACTGATGATATTGAAAGAGTTGTATATCTATGAGATAGTACGACTTCACAAGGTCTCACGCACTATCATTTCAGATAGGGGTGCACGCTTTATGTCTCATTTCTGGAAGATTTTTTAGAGGGTTCTTCATACACTGGTGATTTTGAGCACAGAATACCACCATTATAATGATGTTCAATCAGATCATACGATACAGTTTCAAGGGGACATGCTAAGAGAATGCATCATGGATTTTGGGGCCTCTTAAAAGAGGCACATTCCCCTAGTCGTGTTCGCATACAATAACAGTTATCAGGTGACGATAAATATGGAACCTTCTTAGGTTTTATACGGTATTCCATGTTGATAACACCTATTATCTTTATAGGAAGTCAAGGAAACTTTACTAGGATTGTGTCTCATATAGGAGACTAATGATAAGGTCTCGTTGACTCAAAAGCAGATGGGTACTGCACAATATTTTCATAAATCTTATGTCGATCACTATAGAATACATCTAGAGTTTGTGGTTGGGGAATATGTTTTCTAGCGTGTTTCCCCAAGGTTGAGACACTGAGGGATCAGGAGACAAGGTAAGCTTTCATCATGATATTTAGGGTTGTTTGAAATTTTTCATAGAGTTGGGTTGGTGACCTATCGATTACAATTGCCTCAGAGGTACCGATCTATTCATATTCCACATATCTAAGTTGCAATGCTATTATTGAAACTCGTCTCATGATTTTCATTCCGTGAAGGTTGATTAGTTGGTGGATGCATCCTTTGAGAAGAATCTGATTCGTATCATTGATAGGAGCATTAAGGTTCTCTACGGTAGGTTAGTTCCTCTAGAACAGGTTTTATGGCAGCACAGTTGTTTATAGGATGAGCCTTGGGAGAGAGAGGATGATGTACATGCTCAAAGGCTAGAGTTTTTTCAAATGAATCTTGACCACCCTTGAGAGTGAAATTCAAGGATGAATTTATTTAAGTGGGTAAGATTGTAAGATTCTAGAATTTTTTATAAGGTATATATATTTTCCTTTTTTGGTGAAATGCTTGTTTACTTCCCTTCTTGTCTTAGACACTAAACAAGGTCCCAGTCCGATTTGGTTCTTTTTAGGAAGAAATAGGAAGGATGAATTTGTACATAATGCTATCCAATTAGATAACATGTAATGGGATTACACGCTGTGTAATATGATTACACAACATGTAATGGTCTGGACAAGACCTTTCATGACGTGAAATAGTTTTCCCCTAGGAAGGGAAAACCAAGCATTACATGACATGGAAATAAATTACACACCGTGTAATTGCCCGACTATGTTTTTTAAAAATAGTTTTAGGGTCCTCTATTATCAAAAAAAAGCTCACATATCCCCTATTTTACATATAAGAGGCCCCTTTGAGGGATAAAGGTAGTATTTTCTTCTATTTTTAGATGTGGAGTCCATTTCTTCTATCTTCAGTCATATTAGAACCGCATCATTAAGTAGTCAACTCCTTATATATTATTGATTCATTGGAATAATGGATGAAATTTTTGGATTTAAGATCATGTGCCATAATTTCTCATTCAAAATCTATTCATAATATTTCTCTTAAAATAAGGAAAATAAATAAATGATACTGGATGAGAACTCTACTACCGATATGAGGTAGGTGTTCTATACCATTCTTTCAGCTTTTGATGCTTCATAGAGCCATCGTCATTTTTTCATCCGCTAGACTTCTCGGTGTAGGAAAAGTTTTGAAATGTTAAACTGAAATAGATGTTATATGACATGTTAGTGATTCCTTTAGGTTCATTGATATGAAATGGTGGTTGTTTCCCCAACTAGAGTCCACCCATGGGGCGCGTCGTGCCTTTTCTTTGGTTGGACCATTGATGAACTACCCAAGGGATGTGTTCCCAAGATTACCTATTTTAAGGAAGATCATTTTTATTTAAATGGGATTGAATTATATTCTTTGGATATGTTCTTACAACTTTCCTTGTGTTACTATAAAATTCCATGCTGAACTTGGTTAGATGTCTTGAATGGTATTTTTTAAATGAGGGGGGTATACCCATTGGTTGATTTAAATTTCATAAATGTATTTTTAGCAATTATATTAAATGTGTGGGTATACCCATGTGATATGTTTAATAGTAATTGGATGATAAATGGGTTGGTATACCCATGTGACTTGATTAAATGGAAATGTAATACTTGAGCAGGTATACCCATGTAATGTTTTGGTATGAAATGTATAAATAGTTGTATAGATGTCATAGGTGACTCTCCATGGATATGGAATGTGGTAGTGGACACCTTGGATGAGTATGTACCTTGGGTCTTGATTCTGTGGGATACCTTAGGCCTTGCTACCCCATGGTTCTTGCTTTCTTAGACTCAAATAGGACATGTTGTCACACATACTTCTAAGACTCCAACCAATTCCTATACCGAGTTTCCATAGAGATGTTCCAAGGACTGGATGTGGATTCCTTAGTCTTCAACACCATGGATATTTCCCTTAATGTTCTACACTTCATTATATGGAATGACCATAGGATGTACAGTTTCATTATATGGAATGTTTGTGGGTTTTTTATATGGATTCGTTATACGATATGGTCGTGTGGACAAGATATGGATGGATGTACGACGTGGTCATGTTACCTATTTACATTTATCACAATTACCATGTTAGGATATATCACTAGTTTAAGAGGTCCTTGAGATGATTTTTTGGGTTTACTTGTTGTATTAGACATATTCCATGGGTTTTCACACTTACGTTAGTTCTTACTCACACATTTTTTGTATTCTTCTTTGTGATGCTTAGAATTGTATTTATCTATGGGTGGGTAACTACTAGGATGTTATCTTACACCATCTTTGGGACTCCTTGGGGACCCAAATAGATTATATGGTTGCTGGTGATATTAGGGGAAATCTCCCAAACAAAGGATTTTGATAATTGCTTTGGAGAAGGAGGGCATGAGACCAAGTTGAGGCTTGTGATGATACTCGAATGCTTTTTGGACCTTTTGGTTGACTTAGGAAACTTGTATTGCATTTTTCTACTATGTACCTATTTTGGCTATTTTTGAGATACATGTACCATTTTCATCATTGTATATGAGAAATTTCAAGCTTGTTATATATTCATATCTTGCTTTTCTATTTTATCTATTGTCTTCTTTTTATATTTGATTCCACTATTGAATTTATTTGACTTGTGTTGTGATATAATATGGTAATGAGGGAATAGTATCCCCAATGACTCACTTAGGACCTCACTGCTAGTTGGAAACCTCTGTAATTTAGATAGATGCTCTTAGTCCATGTAGCCAACTAGGCTCGGGACACTGTTGAGTGGCATCTGGGTTCAGGATGTTACAATACGGGATGAGATGGGTAGGGTCGAATGAATAGGGGGTTTGGAATATGGGAGGGGGAGGGGATGGGGGTATAGGATGGGATGGGTATGGTGGGGGGATATAAAGTATAGAAGGGGATGGGTGTGTGGGAAATTTTAAATATTCAAAAAAAAATCAAAAGTGAAAAATTTATATTTCAAAAATAATAAAAAATTACCACTGGTTTTTAAAAATGTCAGAAAATAAAAAATCTAAATTTTAAAATATATTTAAATATTTATAAAAAATATTACTAATATTTTCCAAAAAACATTGGCAAATGAGGTGTCAGTAAATAGTGGTTTTTAAAAACGTCCCTACATTAGTGATATTTATTTACCGACATTTTTGAAAAACATTGATAAATTTAGTGTTTATAATGTAGAAAAACATCTCTAATTAGATTTTTTTATGTTTTAGAAGAATTATAAGATATAAGGGAGTGAATAAAAATAGACTATAATAGGAAATCTACAAATAAAAATTGGAGGATAACTGTATGTTAATTATCACAATCCACTTATTTGATAGTTATTATGTAGGTTATCCCTCATTCCCTTGGTCTTGGATGTTGTTTATGTATATTATTTTTATTAGCCCATGATTTAGGGCATTATTTTTCATAATTCCCAATATCCTTTCATTTGAATAATTATGGTGTGGTTGGAGAATTATTTGGTACCTTTATACCATTTATTGTATTGGTTGAATCTTTTTCTTCCTTTATCAATCATGAGCTCAATTACAAGTACTTCCAAACTTGAATCATTTCCTTATTCCTTTGAGAAAATAACTTGGGTTATTATTACCATATTCTTAATATGTGGTAAGTTAAATCCTCTTTCCTCTATTATAATGTTCATATAAACATATACAAAACCCCATCCTTATCTTATTTGGTATGTTTGGGAGTTTTTTAAAGCTCATGATGTTAATCATAACTTGGGATAGTTGGGTTACCATAACCATAAGATTTTCAACATAAGATTTTATCTCATTTAGTTTCTCACTGGGATAATTGACACATTTCTCATCATATCTCTTTTAAACCCATTTCATATTTCTCTGGACATTAGTTAAATAACAGAAAGTTAGGGATAATAATACTTGATTTGATAATACGTTAAAACAAAAAATTATTAACCTAAAATAGAACTAAACATAAATGAAATATTCACCCTGACTTATCAATTTACATATTTCAATTTAAGTTATGCATGTTAATTTCAAATAAGTATATCTAACCAAAATATATTAAAGTACCTTTTAATAGTTCATAAAGACCATTAAAATTACAAAACCATATCCTTCAGTAGTTTCAAATTAGGTGTATAGTTAAGAATTTTTTCAGGCACCAATTGAGGATTGAGTTAATGACCAATTAGACTTTTCTGGGTTATTACCTCTAAGTGAATCTTTTCCAGATCTTACATCCACTTGTTTATATCCATATAGGGATATTATTTCTATAAAACCATGTACCATATACTTTACCAAAATTTTATTATGTTTTTATACATTTAAGATTATCCTTAGGGGTTTAAGTAATTTTCTCTAGTCTTAATCCCCAAAAATAACTAAACTAGTTCCCAAAATACTAATTCCATAGCTCTGAAACCAACTGAGGTGACTCAAACCCATACTCCAACATCTAGGACCAAAAACACATAGTTTACATATTTTCATTCACACCAAGTGAGAAAACATGATCCATAATTACATATATTTCTAGAATATACACATTACATCTAACAATAACATCACAATCCTAGAACCCAAAGGTTTAGTATCTTTAGAGATTAGCTATAAAAAATTATTTTGAACATTTATCTATAATTTCACAATTATATATCCCCTTATAGACATCTCCTATGTTATAATAATCTCCATAACCAGATAAATGGAAGCATAAGAAAGTGGTGAGCTCAAATTCATAGTAAGGTAAAAACTAATTGATATTTTATTAAGGGTTAGATCATAGACATGTGATGAAACAAGGTCATTAGAGAAATATATTATTAAAATAACCTGGAGAAAAAAATCCATAATTCAGGATAACATGAAATTTAATCTCAAATGAAAAAACATGTATCATGGCATAATAGTTAAAGATAATAAACATGATCCATAGAGAATAATCACAGGAATATGTCATTGAAATGTAAAATGTCATTAAAATGTAGAATATTAAGGAACTATGGAAAAAATATAATCCAAGGAAAACATTACATAGTGATTCATGTATCTAAATAATGTGACCCATTATATGATGGAATATGAATTACTTATTGTGGCCCATTAGTTACTCAATAATCATAACTCACTAGCCATTAGTGACTCGAGTATCATAACTCGTCACCCATTTTTATATCATGGGATATAGAACCTTAACCAATGAATTATCAAGTGATATAGGACATTATACATCAATATCCATACAAATGTGTTTCATATCAATCATTCATCATACCATGGGAACCCATGTAAGGAAAATGGGTTTAATAAAAATAGAATTTCATAAAATAATTTACAAGAACATTTATAAAACATAACTCCATAATATATATAAATCTTGGACTTAAATTGGAAAATGAAAATGAAATCTAAAAGATAATTTAGAAAATATTCCTTAACATCATTGTAAAAATAAGAAGATATAAACCACTTTCAAAATGAACATTTTAAAAAAAATCATGAAGAATTGTTCAAAAATTATATAGGAAGAAATGTTAAAAAATAATCCCTAAAATACACATAAAGGTTTTCAAAAAGAATTTTTTATGGGAAGATAAAATATATTATCATGAAATTAAAAACCTTTTCACTATTAAAATTAACATTAATCAAACCCAAATCATAAAAAAGGGTGATAATTATTCCATTTTAAAATATTTCAAAAAAAATTAATGATCAAGAAAAATAAAAAATATTTGGATTTCAAAATAATAAAGTGTAACATTATCATAAACTGTAAATGTTGAAGTGGAATAATAATAGCTTATTTGGGATGGATGGGAATTATTCTTAAAAATGTAAAATTTTATGAATAATGAAACATATAAAAAAATATTTGATGTGAATATTTTATTTACCTAAAAAATAAAATTAATTGAAATATAATATCTTCATATGGAAGGAGAAAAATATATTTTTATACCATATTTAAATTTGAATAATTAAGAATCAAGAAAAGAAGTTGAGTCTAGAAAACCCCAAGGCTTTAGAAACACCTGAATTCAAATAAGTTAAAAAAGAACACAAGATATATTTTCAAATAAAATTAATTTCATTAAATTTATGGTAAAACTAATCCATAAGGTTTTATATACACCACAAAAAATAAAACAAGTGGTGAATATGGAATATATATCAATGAATGAAATTTAAGAAAAGAAAACCCTTAACATTTCTCTAAACTTCACCAAAAGTAATTTAACCACATATATAATGAAGATAAATATATTAATAAATTATTTCTGAACCTTATTCATATATATAACCTCTTATAATCTTTAATTATAATCATTATTTATACATTCATTAGCTAGTAATTGTTAATTTTCATTATCAGAAGTTAATAATTTCAATTATGTCATGCAGGCTTTAAAAATTTGATGTTGATTTTTTTTATTTGGTACCAAGTTCATCATCCATATATTATACACAGTACTTGAAAATATAAATTTTAATTATTTATAAATAACATATTTCATTCCATGAGAATTTTATTCATGATCTGTGATGACGATATCAGTGATGATATTGTTTCAGTAATTTTTTATAAACAAAAGTAGGTATATTTATAATGAGTTAAATATTAATATAACCTTTAAAAACATTAATAATTAAATAAATAAAATATTAATTCATTATATAAATTATTATAATATCCATGTAGGTTTTGGATGAAAAATTAAATATCATGTTCTATGGAGGTGGTAGTCCACACTTAGACACGCACAACATTTTCATTTTCCATAGAAGGGAAAAATGTTGGAAATTTATTTATCTTTTAAAATATTAATAATATTATAGATATCATACTAATTCATTAAATACCCCTATCTAATTATCTATGTAAGGTAGTGATTAAAAATAAGACATCTTTCTCATGGAGGTGGTAGTATGTAGGTAACACGAACTACGTTTTCGTTTTTATAAGGATATGGGAAAGAAAGATAGTGGTTATTACATAAATATAAAAAAACTTATGTATACTAATAATACTTATTTAATTATATTATAATGGGTAAAATATATTTAATAATATTTAACATATAAATAAATGAAAAAAAATGACTATAGAAAAGAAAATTCTTACGTAGAACAATTTAATTTCTTCTAATAAACTTTATTGATTTAAAAAGAATTTGGGAAATATCCAGGGTCCTAAAGATTAAGAATGTGGGAGAGGGTTATTTGGGATTTAAATGGGGTATATTATATATGAGAATTATAATTTATTGTGTTTCTTTGAATGGGTGGTGGAAGGCGCCTTGGATCAGTGACAAGGGTGGTACTTTTGTAAATATTTATAACTTAATATTAAAGGCATGACAATTTAAAAGGAAGTTGGCCCCTAAAGTGAATAATAATGTAAAAGGGGTGATTTTTTCTTGATATAAATCTCATTCACACAAATATGGGATGCAATTTGGGGATATTTAGGCATTTTACTCTCAATTTTACTTTTTACCCTAATTTACTTTTACCATGGTTAATATTTTTTAACCTTGATAAATTATTATTGTAACCAAAAATAAAATTAACCTTAAGATATTCTGATTTTGAATATTATAAAAAATTATAATGTCTAATTTTTAAAATAGATAAAAATTAAATTTTAAAATAATAAATTTTTAACGCGTAAAATTAATTTTCAAAATAAATATTACTTTGGTTAAAGAAATGTCAATTATATGTTTTATAAGTTAACATTAATATTTTTAATGTATAAGTTTACTAATTAAATAAATAATTTATCATTAAAAAGGTTTCATAAATTATTAATTCTTTATTTTATCAAAATATTGTCTAAAAAGTCATGGTATTTGGAAAGATGGTATTTTTCACTATTCACCTAAAAATCAACCTTTTCAAGAAAAATTAAATAAATTACCCATAATATATTTTTTATATTATTAATCTAAATATTAAAATCATTTTAAAAAAATAATTTTATAGATATTAGAAATTTAACTTTTAAATCAAAATATAATTTAAATTGAAAAGAGATTGTTTTTACAGAAATGTGATCTTTAAAAATAATCAACTACTCTTAATGTTATTTAATATTAATTAATAATTTTAAATGAATGTTTATATATATATATATATATATATATATATTCCGATTGTAAAATTAAAAAAATTCATTTTAAAATTGATCAATTTAGTTTGTTATGGAAAATATACATAACATATAGAAAAATATACTTATTAAAAAAATAGATCTTAAATGATTTTATTCCTAGTTCATTAAGGTTTATCAATTATTTAATAATTTTAAATTAATTTTTATCAATAATTTTTTATTAAATACAACATTTATTATTTATTTTAAAATATTCTTTAAAAGTAAATTTTATAGAAATATCACATGTATAAAATAAATATAATAATATAAATTTATTACATAATTTATTACATGTTCATATCATCCAAACTCCTATGTTGATTTCATAATGTGGTTACTTATTTTTATACCTTCTAATTTAATTGTTATAATATAATGGTCAAATTTTGTAAATTTATTTTAAAGTGTCATGGTTTCTTCTAGTTCATTATTTCATGTGAAACAAGTTACTCAACATATTATTTATTTAAAGGGAAATTGATACTAAAATTTTTGATCACTAAATTCATTCCCTAAAAGAAATTATGTCCTTAAATAGATAATTATCACATACTAATGAAAATAACTATGTGTATCCATAAGATGGATGTAACTCAAGAAATATTTTATAATGATATAACAACCGTGCTAACTTGGGTACGACTTGGAAAAATAGTATACGTGTCTCAAATATTGAGCCCCTCTCTAATATTTTGAGTTAAACACCCCTCATGATTTGGTATTAAGACTCGCGTAATGGAACTAATTTTCCAATAGAGTTATGAGCCAACCTTTCAATGATATGTGATTATAGGTTGATTTAGAATATTAAAGGCTATTTCCCTATTTCATTAATCAAAATGTAGTTTGTGTGGAGATATTAAATACCTTCCCAAAATTTAATAAAGATCATTTAAATTAAGAATAATCATATTTTTATGAAGAAAATTCCCACAAAATTCAACTTTGTCTATAATAATCATACAACTAGATTTTTTCTCCAATAATTCAATATCAAATCCTTGGGGTGGCGATTTTATGATCTTAGAATACTTATTAGATATAATGGAGTGGATAGAACCCTAATCTAATAATACATATACAAATTTTATGTGGAGAATAAGTGTACTTTAACTATAAAAATCCACTTCTCTGGTATTCATTGTATAGGTTATCCCAGGTTCTCTTTGTCTGTGAGGTTATTGACATCTATTATACTTGTTAAACCATGGTTTAGGGATTCAATTTTCATAATGCCTAAACTCCTTTCATTTTAAGTAATAAAGTGTGGGTGTAGAATTGGTTGGGACCTTTATTCCTTCCATTTTATTGGCTGACCTATTTGTATCTCTTCAAAAAGTATAATCTCAATTACTAATCCTTCCTAACATGAAACATTTTATTATTCATTTGAATCATTTCCTTGGGTAATTCCTACCACATTATTAACATATAGTAAGTTTAATAATTTCTCCTCTATGATAATTTTCACCAAAACTTATATGAAACTATATGATTCTATTATTTGGTAATAATGGGTTTTAGTTATAGTTCATGATGTTATTCATAACTCATGATAGTTGGGTGTAAATAATTATAATATTTTCAACACCATCCTTCTTCCCATTTGGTTTCTCATTGGTATGGTCACTTCATTCCCATAAAATAACTATTAACACAAATTCCTCATTCTCTAGTCATTACATAAATTAGAGGAAGTTAGGGATAAGAATACTTGATTTTATAATCTTCTAAACATAAAACTCATATCATAAAAAGGAATAAGTCATAAATTAAATATATACCCTAACTTATAAATTTAATTGTTTCAATCTAATTTATTCATGGTCATTTATTATTAGGCTATCAAAGCTAAATATGTTAAAATATATCATGATGGTTCATAAAGAGCATGTGAATTACCAAATAATATCCCCCGAGAGTGTCAAACCTAAGGTTTAGTTAGTAATAATTTTCATGCACTATGTGAATATCAAGTTAATACCCAACTAGACTTTTTAGGGTTATTACCCCTAGGTGAATCTATGCTAGAGCCTGCATCCACATGTTTGTCCCCAGATATGGATGTTATTTCTTGAAAACCACACAACCTATACTTTAAAAAAAAATTAAGGATGTTTTAACACATTTAGGCTTATCCCTAGGGCTTTCAATAATGTTATCTAGTCTTAATACCCCAAAATATCTTAAACAATCCCTAAAATAACTAAACATTAGCTCTAACACCAACCAAGAAAACCTAAACCCACACCCCAGATCTGTTGCTAAAAACACATAGTTTGAATACCATATTTGATACCATGTGAGATGACTAAATCCAAACATACATATTTTTCTAGAATATAAACAGTACATCTCATAATAATATCACAATCCTAGAACTCAAATATTTAGTTTCTTAGAAATTAGAAACATAAAAATTTTATTGTGAACATTTCTCCATCATCGCACCATTCTATGTCCCCTTCTAGACATATCCTATACTATACTAATATTTATGACATTGGTAATCAAAACGTAAAAACTAGTGAGATCAAATGCTCAGTAATAGAAAAATTCATCAACATGTTATAATGGGTTAAATAAAAATCATATGAGAAAACATGATCATGGGAGAATTATATTATTAAAAGGAACATAGAATAATAAGATTTTTCAATTAGTTATGATAATAATACATGTAATATCAAAGATCAAACATGTATCATGAAAAAAGAGTATGATATAACAATAATGAGGAATAGAGCATAAGCCTAGGCATATGTCATAGAAGTGTGGAACTTCCTTGAAATATAGTATACAAGGAACTACGGAACAAACCTAATCTTAAGAAAACATTACATTGGTGGTTCATGTATTAAAATCATGTGTCCCATTATATGATCTCTCTACCATTACTTCTTGTGACCCATTAGTGACTAAAGCATCATAAGTTATAGTCCATTATTGACCCGAGTATCATAACTTGTGGCCCATTTTTATCAAATGAGATATAGAACCTTAAAAAAATTATTTCAGGGTTATATAAGATATCACCCATCAATTTCCATACATATGTGTTCTATATAAATCATTCATTATACCATGAGAACCAATATAAATGAAATGGGTTTCATATAATTTCCCAATGGTAACATATAACGTGCTATAAAAAATATTTTAGTTGATACCCAAAATCAAATAACCTAAAGGAATTATATGATAAAAAAATTATATGATCATTCATAAAACATAACAATATAACAGATAGATCTTTTGGATATAAATAGGAAAATGGAAGTGAAATTTAAAATAGTATTTGAAAATACTTCTTAACATTTTCAAAAAAAGAAGAAGTTACATGTCACTTTCAAAAATATCATTTTAACAAAATCATGGGAATTTATCAACATTATTTAGAAATAAATATCAATAAAAATCATTGAAAGATACATAAGGTTTTTTCAAAGTAAATTTGGAGTGGAATATAAAATATGTGATGGTAATTTATGAATATGGGTTTTTTTCTTAAGTATGGTTATGGCGGTGGTCGTCGCGTTTCTCTCGAAGATACCATGGAGATGTTCATACTATTCATCTTTGTATTCAAGGTAAGGTTTTTTTTTAATTTAAAGGGGGATGAAGATGATTTGGTACGGTGAGGAGTTTCACTGCAGTTTTGATGTTTTCTAATGATCTCCATGGACTAGTTATCATGGGGGTTAGAAGGTGATGTTGATACAGTGATGGATGTCGATGGTGAATGGTGATGGATAGTGATAGGGTGAAGTGGGTGATCATCAAGCAAGATTCTCTAATATTTTTTGGTATCTAGTTTTAAATTTTGAACCAGGATGCAGCTATTATTTGGGTTCTCACTTTTTTTGTAGGTTACCACTAATCCAAAAAAGTGTCTTTTATAAAATCTAATAAAAATCTAATTTTCAGTTTGTTAGTGATAATTATTCCATTTGAAAAGAGGTAAAGTGAAAATTTAAGATCTCTAGAAATAAAAAATATTTAGATTTCAAAATAAAAATGAAAATTGGTGGAAAGAGTGAATATTGAATTGAAATAAAAAAGAGTTTAGTTGCGAACATAATAAATATACTTACCAATTTAAAATTTTATGAAGAAATTAATCTATCAAAGAGGATGTATTTGATGTAAAAATGTAATTTTCCTCAGAAAATAAGGAGGAAAGAGAATATAATATCATAATTGGATAGTAGAAAAATATATTGTAATACTATATTCAATGTGGAATAATTTTGAACCATGAAAATAAGTTGATTCCATAAAACCACTTATAAATTTAGTAACACATGAGTCAAAAGTGTAATGACTCAGATTTTCCATGTATAATTGTTTTGGATATTGTATGGATTATTTTCGAGACCAGGTGCTAAGAAGTCATTCAACTCTGAGGCCTGGGGTTCCAAAAATAATGTTTTAAATATATTAATTATCATGAACACATATTTTTACTGAAAAAATGTAATATCTTCTAAAATAGTGCCTGAATCAAAAATATGAGAGAACTATTGAGTTCCAAATGTGAGGTTTTCCCTAGGAGTGACTTATCCTTAGTTAGCATGGTTCATTTGTGAAAAAGTCATCATAGACATAAAATGAATAAAATAATAAATTTAATTATTTTATTTGTTTTGTTGATGCAGCAATGAAGCAACCTAATTTACCTTTCTTTAAATACAAACTTATAAAATAAATTTAGGGTTATTTTCATAACCCTACAAATTTTTTGATATCCTTGGAGATTGTAGTGTTAAATTTCATTAGAATATAAAAACTTGATTGATTATTAATGACCAGAATATGATAGAATCGATGGATCTCACAAATGACTACGATAATGCATAATTTTTCCTTAGTGATTGATCCAAATTGAGGTAGGTTGGTTGTTTGATTTGGTTTTATTACTTGTTCATTATTCCAAAGATAAACATGGTTTAATCGACCAATGGATTTATCCATGGATCATGTGTATTTGTGGGCTGGGTTTATTTTATAGTGATTTTGGGAGAATCACTTTGAATGGTTGATTTCTCTATTGTTATTCAAAGAGAAAAATATCAAGATAGGCATAAAAATCAATCAAGGTTTGTTCCTTTCTTTGGTTCTTCTATTTTCCTCTATTGATTCTTCATTCACCATGGGTGTTCTTAATTCGGATCAAGTTTCAACATATCCGGATTAATCAATTATTGTGCACCAGTTTCTTGGCACAACAACATGATATCATAGATCTAGGATCGGGACAACATGATGGTTGTGGAACTATAGAGACGAAAATGAATTAGACAATGTAGGTACTTGATATTTGTGTTTTTTGGTGTGCATTTAATAATGATGATGATCCCATTTTCCAAGTGGATCAGAGACCCAAATCTTGTTGATTTGGTGAATTCATGACTTGACAAGGCTTTAACTATGTTTTTACGGCAAAGAAATCTCTGAATAAAAGGCCATAACAATGGTTTATATGCAACGATCCAAATCTGGATTTCTAGAAAAATTTGTTTTACACTATTTTTAATCCAGATCTAAACTCCATCTGGGGCCCACTTTGCGATCTCAATGGTTTTGGGAGAAACCCAAGTATCACACGGTGTGTGACCATATCACATGGAATGTGGTATCTCTCTAGAGACATAGTGTGTACCTTGGAGTATACATAGATATGGGTTGGAGTATGCAGGATGGAACAAATCATGTCCTCCCCCACATGGGCACATCCTAGACCAATTACATGGGCTAATCCATGTAATGGTATATGATCACGTGTACAAAGATGAGATCCATTTACTCATGCACGAGTAGACTACATAGGATTCCTACATACCATGTACTTTTAAACGAACATGAGAAAGATACATGAGTCATTTACACACAAAAAAACCCAGGGTTAACAGAAATGATGTGTGACCCCTACTTCACGTCATGTACCTTTTTATAAATGGATTTGAACCTCTATCCATCATAACTTGTACATGTTTCATTAGGGTGTGTTCCCCTCATTCATTACCTGAGGGTTAATATGGAATCATCTCCAACTATTTGTATTACAATCCATTCATTAGTAATTCTTAGCTAGAGTTGTTGGAATCCAATTGAGAGGCCTATAATGAGATACACTATTCATATTAATTCCCTAGGTGGATTTTTTGGTATCATTGTGACTAATAAAACCTGGGAATCAATCCTCTACATAGTGATTTAATTTATATTGAGTTGTTGATATCACCCCCACAAACATGGGAGTGATCATAATGTGTGTATCATATTCACTTCAGACAATTAGTGTGTGCTTATAATGGAGAGACCCGATGATCTCTACCTATCAGAAGGACTTCAACAATGTTATGAGACTTAGGATTTATTTCTATCAGATGATTGCTTTGGGGAATCTTCGAGTTAGAATCCTATGATGGTATACTACTTTTGTAACTTACATCTAGTCTATGTGTATTTTCTATGTATATCTGGGTATTATTTTTATATCTTCTGCAGACATATACCTGTGTAGAGATGATTGTATTTTCCTTTGTTGTATTATTTATGATTTTGAGGTTTTCTATTGAGTATTATTATACTCACCCCAACTAGGTATTTTCCCAAACCTGTCGTGCCTTGTGCAGATGATCGGCCTTTTGATAGATTCTTAGATAGAATAGAACCATATGGTCATTAGTGAGACCGAATAGACTGAGGTGTGTTCCTATGGATTTTTGAAAATAGCCCCCAGTACATATATTTAGGTTGGACCTATATTTCAGACTCTTTGTGGTGGTCTTGTATTTACCTCTATTTAAGTTCTTTTACTTCATATCATACTCTGGTTGTGGAATTTAATTATATGCATGCATGGTTGATTTGTTATTTTTTACTTTCAATATTTTATAGACTTGGTGATTTTTTTGTTTGTACATGTGTTTAGTCTAAGGCCTCCCCTACCAGGGGTATTCCTAATAGGTTCTAGGAACCATCCCTTGTCCTATTAGAGGCTGGATTGGGGAGTAGTAGCACAGGCCCCATTGGGATAGGTCATGCGAGAGTGTTATCAGATTATTCAGTTATACTATCGGATCAGAGTATGTTAGATTGGTTTGGGTAAATATTTTTAAGTGTTTCAAGTTTAGCTTTCAGGCAACTAACTCCATTGTTGGTGCGATGACCAACGTATCCATACACCAGGAATCTAATCACCTACTTCTTGACTTGGAACATGAAAACATAAGTTTAAGGTAAAAAATGGTACACATGTCATATAGTAATGGGTTGTGGTTTCCATGTCCTTATTGAGTTATCTATCCAAATATACACATTTAACATTGTACATCTTTCTTACATTCAGGATGTCTCCATGATGTATGCAATCTAGGATTCAATATGATCATGAGGATGATCCCATCGTTGATGAGGCATCGAAATAGGGACTAGTTCTTGCGAGGTTACCTAAAGGTGGTTCCCAAACTATACAAACACCTTTATGTCATAACATGGCAGCTGTAGTATGAGTGGATGAGGTCTTCAGGCTGACCATGCTTCACATGATTCATCAATAGAGACCCATATGGTTTCTAGGAGAGCCCAACCCATAGGTGGACAAGAACTAGCTTGAGGAGGTGAGTAGAGTACTACATTTTTTAGGACACCATCTGATCAGATGGTGGTCCTGGAAGATATCCTTCTTCATGACACAATAAGAAGGTGGTGGGGTTTAGTGACCCAGTCTTATGAAGAGGTGACTCTTTTATGGATAGAGTTTGAGAAACATTTCATAGAGGAGTTATCACCATCTATGGTGAGGTATTTATGTATCCAATAGTTCTTGTAGCCTAATTAGGGTATCATGATAGTATTTGAGTATTCATCAAGGTTTACCAACTTCTCCAGCTACTCGATGGATATGATTCATGACTGGTTCTTCAGAGCTCATAGTTTCCTACAAGGTCTGCCTAGAGACATCCAAGATAGTGTTATCCCTCTATGTATTCCTACATATAGTGGGGTTATAGAGTGATATTTGATGGTATAGAGTTTCTTTTATGGGTGGATATAGTCAGTGGTTGCTGGTAGTGGGAAATAAGGAGCAGATACCTCAGAAATAGGGAGTCAACATTAGCCTCAGGGACCAGGACATGCTGAACATTTCCAGAGGAGGTCCCAGGATAGAGGTTCTACGGTTCAAGGATCATAGGGTGGGTCTAGTAATCCCATAGATATGTGGTACTACTCATGTGGGGGAATGTAAAATCTTTTATGAGATTGTATGACCCATCATATAGCTGGAAGAGAGACCACATATGGGCCTATAATGCAGAGGTAGTGGTAGGAGTAGACAAGTTCACAGGCCATCAAATATGGAAGAGGATCTAGGAGAATAGTTGTAGGTGGTTTATTCTTTGACTTGTTGTAACCACTATCGTTAGGGGGTCCACACTAGGCTCAAGGAGATGAAGTATAGGGGCAGGGGAAGCTGTAATTGTTCGAATCTTACGACACAAAGACTCTGAGAATTATTTGAGGTATGATCTGTGTCTTTTATACCATTGTTGTAGTACTTATAGACCCAATTTCTAGTCATTACTTTCATTAAAAATACCTTTTAAAGAACATATAGATTCTTTTTGGACCCTTGGATCGACCCTTACGCTTGGAGACTACTACTGGAGAAGTCTTTGTGATCACACACTTATACCGATAGTGTGACCAGACTCTTAGAGGTGATAGATTCAATTAGAATCTCTTGGTAGAATATTTATGGCCTTATGATTTCATTATTAGTTGGTATTTTTAATATACAATTCATACCAAGATTGACTATTTTAGGAAAAGTATGTGGTGTTTCCATAGTGATAGAACTGGGTTTTCCTTTAACTGTAAAATGGAAACCCAAGAAGAGAAAGATAGACTCATTCATATGAGTGTGCAGCCGATTACATATCATTTAGTTAGAATAACCCTTGGTACAATATATGTTATGATCTCCATGTTTTTTATAGTGGTCTTGAAGTATGAGGATGTCTCCCCTAAGGATGTTTCATGTTTACCTCCTTATAGAGAGATAGACTTTATCATTGATCTGCACCCTTGGAAGACACTGATATATGAACTAGCATATTAGATGTCTCTCATATATCTTTTCAAGATAAGGGTGTAGTTATTGGACTGTTAGAGGAAGAAATTTATTAGACACAATGTTTCACCCTAAGAAGACCCATTTTTTTGAAGAAGGATGACATGGGATTGAGGTTTTGTTTGGACTGTCGGTTCTAGAACCAGATGAACATTAAGAACAATTTTCTTTCACCAAGGATCAATAACCACTTTGATTAGTTGATATGGTAATGATCATTCTAGAAGGTTGACCTCGGGTTAGGCTATCACCAACAATGAGTACAGTATTATGATATACTAAAGATGTAATTGAGATGTTGTTATGGTCACTATGAGTACTTGGTGATGCCCTTTGGCATGAAAAATTCCCCACCAGTGTTCATAATACTCATGAACCATATATTTTAGATTTCTTAGACTGATTCATGGTAGTGTTCATTGATAATATCCTTATGTACTCGGGGTTCGAGAAGGAGTACATTCGAGACTTAAGGATAGTTCTTGATGTACTATGAGAGAACTATCTTTACCTAAATATCTCGAAGTTCTAATTCTGGATTCAGGAGGTCCACTTTTTATGATACGTTTTCTCAGTGGATAGAGTGGTAATGGACCTAGCCAAGGTCGAGGCATTGTTATCTTGTTAGCCACCCAAGACTATAATGGAGGTGTAGAGCTTCCATGGGTTGGAATACTGTTAATTAAGATTCATACATGATTTCTCTTGAGTATCATCACCCATGATATCTTTGACTTGAAAGGGGGAGTATTTTGTGTGTATAGAGATGTTTCAGTGTTATTTTCAATTGTTAAGTAAGATTATTATGAGTGCTCCCTCTTGAGATTTCTATAGGAGGGTGTCAAGTATGTATTGTTTTGTGATTCATCATGAACTGGGCTTTGTTGTGTTATGGTGGAGAGTCAGGCGATGATTGCCTATGGTTTATGTTAGTTGAGGTAACATGAGAAGAACTACACAAACCATGATCTTATGTTAGCAGTGGTAGTATTCACTCTAAAGATGTTGTGACACAACTTTATGGGTGATCAGTTTGTCATCTACTTAGATCACAAGAGTATCAAGTACATATTATATCAGAAGGATCTTAACTTGTGATAGAGGTTATGGCTAGAGTTCCTCTAGAATTACAACTTCAATTTTTTGTATACTCCTAGGAGGGGAAATGTGGTAGAAGATGATCTCACCAGGAGATATTTTTTACACTTTCTGAATAAGGATTCAGAGTGGTTAGAATTGTTACAATTGTCTTTTGTGGATGGATATAAAGTGGCTTACCTCCATTAAATGGTTTTCACCCCCTCCCCTCTTACATTAAGTATTGGAGGCACAACTAGGGGATATCAATTGTGAGACCTTATATACTCATATATCCACAAGACATGCTCCAGATTAATTTTATAAAGTTAGGGAGAACATCATTCTTTTCAAAGAACACATGATGGTACCCGTGATGTTGCAGTAGGAGTATATGATATAGTTTCATACATCTCCATTTGAGGTCTATAAAGGTGTGAAAAATATGTACCACGACCTCCTCTGTCAGTTTTAGTGGCCAGAGACGAAGAAACGATTTGATAATTTTCTCTCTCAATGCCTTAGTTTTCAACAAGTGAAGGCTATTCACCAAGTTCCAGTGGGTTTAGTTCAACCACTTGAGGTTCCAGAATAGAAGTGGGATGGTATTTCCATGGACATTATGGTAGTATTACCATGTACGTCAGGGGTATATGATTCCATCTAGGTAATAATAGGCCGAATCCACAAGTCGTCTCACTTCTTAGAAATTCAAGAGAAAATTTTAGTAGAGAACTTGGGATGCCTCTATATTTAAGAGATATTCTGAATCCATGGATTTCCATTGATGAAAATTTCTAATCGTTATGTTCTCTTCACATCCTAACTATAGATGGTATTTTTGGTGGTGTTTGGGACTCATTTATGCTTGAGAATAGCATCTCACCCTCCAAAATGACATCTAGATTGAGTGGACCATTCATGTTATATAGGACATGTTGTGTTATTTGATGTTGAACTTTGGATATAGTTAGGAGGATAACATACCACTAGTGGAGTTTCATACAAAAACATCTACCATTTCATAATCAGTATAGAACCATTCAAAGCATTGTATGGGTGAACCTGTAGCGAACCACTTTGCTAGACTAGGCCAGAATAGTCAGTACTCATGGGACCACATTTGGTGCAAGAAACTACTAATAAGGTGTAGATTATCTAGGAGCAGATTCATATATCACAGAGTAATCATAATTTTTCTGCTGATAGACTATGGTGGCCTTTAGAGTTATAAGATGGATGTAATGTTTTCCTATGTGTTTCACCTTGATTTGGATTACAGATATTTGGTTGGTGTGGAAATATATCTTTGAGGTTCATTGGATCATTCCAGATATTATGTTGAGTTGGAAAGGTGGAGTACCACTTAGATCTACCTCTGTAGTTAGATCGGGTACATGACTTCTTCCACATTTCGCAGATCAGGAGGTAAGTTCATGACCCATCACACGTTTTAAACTAAGCCGAGTTGGACATCGAGGATGGAGAGACCTTTACTATGTACCTCATAGAGATCAAGGATCAGAAGGAGAGGATCCCCCATGGGTGAACGATTCCTTTAGTGTGTGTCCGGTGGAAGCACAAGAATCTATGGGAGAGAACTTCCGAGAAAGAGGATTAGATTCATGCTCAATACCCACATATTTTTTTGTATCCCTTGTTTTAGATTTTTGGGGACATAAATCCCCAAGGTGGGGAGAATGTAATGAATCTTATTTTCCATGTATTATTTTCAGGATATTGTATGTATTATTTTTGAGACCATGCGCTAAGAAGAAATGATTTTTTGAGGCCTAGTGTTCCTACAATAAATTTCTGAAATGTATTAAATACATTAAATATCACATGTGAAATGTTTCTAAAAAATGGGAATATCTTATAAATGTATGCCCATATCATAAATATTAAGGAACCATTGAGTTTAAAACACTAGGTTTACCCTAGACACAACTTAAACTTAGTAGGAGTGGTTCGTTTGTGGAAAATTTGTCACAAGCATAAAATGAATAAAATAATTAATTGAATTATTTTTTTATGGAGTGACACAACGACCTAATTTCCCTTTCTTTAGATACATGGTTACGGAAAATTTTCAGCATTATCCAAATAAACCTACAAATCATTAGATATCCTTGAAGAGCGTGGAGTGAAATTCCATTAGTGGATGACAACTAGATTGAGGATTGATGACTAGAACATGATATAATTTAAGGATCTCACTAAAGACTAGGAAAATGCATCATTTTTTATTAGATATTGATCCAAATCATGGTTTGGTAGTTGTTTCATTGGAATTTCTTCAATATTCATTATTCCTATGATGAACATGGATCAATCTACCGACAAATTTTTCTATGGATCATGAATATTTGCGGGATTGGTTTATTATAGGGTAATTTTGGGAGAGTTAATTTTAATGGTTTATTTCTTCATTGTTATTCTCATGGAAATGGATCAATATTGACACAAACATTGATCAATTTTCATTCATCTTTTGTTATTTTTATTTTATACCTCAGTTGTTCATTCACCACATGAATTTTTCATATAGAATGGGGTTTGAAATACACTGATCTATTGATCATTGCACACCTGTTTCTGGGCATAATGATCTGATATCATAGATCTAGGATCGGCACAATTTAACGGTGGTGCGATGATAGATATGGCAGCGAATCAAACGATGTAGGTACCCAATCTTCGTGTTCTTCAAAATGCAATGAATAATGAAGATTATCCCATTTTATGAGAGGATCAAAGGCCAGAATATTTTTGATTTGGGTATGGGATGACTCGACATGGATTGATCTATGTTTTTTCTGAAAAGAAGTTCTCGGATCGAAGGCCAGAGAAACAGGTGGGATGCATGGATCCGGATATGGATTTATGGAAAAATTTTGTGTTATACGACATGTAATCCAGATCTACAAATCATTTGGGGGACACTTTTCATTCTATAGGGTTTTGGGAGAAACTTAAGTATAACATGGTGTGTGACCATGTCACACGGCATGTGGTCTCTCCCCATAGACTAAGTCTATACCTCGAAGGGTACATGAACACGGGTTGGAGTACATGGGTTAGAGCACTCTATGTACTCCACCACACAGGCATAGCCTATACCATGTGAATGTTCTAAGCTATTTACTAGTACACAGGAACATGTACACGGACAAGAGATCTCTACTGGTACACGGGTAGACCACATAGTCATCCTACATGCCATGAACTTTTACACAGACATGGGAAAGAGACACAGACTATTTAAACAGGCACCACCTCAGGTTAAGGGACATGGTATGTGAACCCTACTACATGTAGTGTACCATTTTATACACAGAATTGAATCCTTTAAGGTTTTTATGGAATCATCTCCAACTCTTAGGACTATAATTCCTTCAGTGGTACTTCTTTGATATAGTTTTTGGAATCTGTACAAGAGGCACAGAGCGAGATCCTATATCCATATTCATGCCCTAGTTATAATTATTGGTATCAGCATGACCAAAACTATGTAGGCATTAATCCTTTACTTAGTGGGTTAATCCTGATTGAGTTGTTGGTATCACCCCATGACCATGGGAGTTATCTTAATTTGTGTATTGTATTATCTTCATACTATCAGAGTGTACTTCTAATGGAGAGACCCGATGAGATATAGATCTAAAACAGATATCATAAGTTTTATTATAATAAGTATTATGTTCTTCTAGATGATTTTTTTGTGGAATATTAGAGATATAATCCTAGGATGTTATACTATGGTCGTAACTTACCTCTAGGATTTGTGTCTTTTCTAAGTATATCTGGATATTCTTTGTTATATGTGATTTAGACATATGCATGTGTAGAACTGAGCATATTTTCCTTTGTGTATTATTTGTGGTTTTGGGGTGTCCTACTAAGTATTGTTAAACTCATCCATGCAGGGGATTTTCTTGTATGCGTTGTGTCTTGTGTCGATGATAGTCCTTTCGATAGAGTCCTAGATGGACCAGGTATAGAGAGTGTTTAATGACACCGAATAGACTGAGCTGTGTTCTTGAATCTTTTTTAATGTAGCCCATATTACTTAATTTCATATTGGAACTATGTTTTATACTCATTTTTTGGGCTTGTGTTTTTTCATGTTTACTTTCTTTTACTCCCTATTGTACTCTGGTTGTGGGATTGAGATATATGCATGTATGTTTCTTCAGTTTTTTCTCTCATCACTCTATAGGATTAGAAATGTTTTCATGTGTGTAGATACTTAGGATAAGGTCTTCCATATTAGTGGTATGCCTACTTATTGCTAATCATCAGCCCCTGGCATATTGGATTTAGGCTTGGAGAGTCGTAGTACAGGCCCCATTGGGATGGGTCGTGACAAAAATCCCTTCGAAGTGAACTTAAGATGGATTCATAAATCCCTTTAATTTCATGAAATTTATGGTAATATATATCCATAAGTAATTGTATAATCCTTCCAAACTAAAACAAGTGGTCAATATCGAGCATATCACAATGAAAGAAAATTGAAACTGGAAAACCCTTACTTTTAATCTCAATTTCCCCAAAAGGATTTTAAACACATGTATAAGAAAAATAAATATATTAATAACTTATTTTACAACAAAATTAATATATATTAAATTTTATACTCTTTTAATTATATTCATTTGTTATAAATTTGTTGTCTAGTTAATTTTTATTTCTTTCACTTGATGTTTGAAATTTCAATTATTTCATGCATGCTCTAAAAAGTAGATGTTGATTCCCATTATTTGATATCGATTTAAACATTAATAAATTATCCAATTCACTATAATATATTATTTATAATTATTTAAAAATTTATATTTCCATTCCATAAGAATTTAATTCATGATTCCTGAAGACGAAATCAACGACAAGCTTGTTTTAGTGGTTTTTTTGAACAAAAGTTTGTATGTTAATAACGAGTTAAATATTAATATAAATTTTAAAAAACCTTATAATTTAATAAAAAAATTAAATTAAATATATAAATTCTTATAATCATCCATGTTTTGTGGTTACAAAAAATTCAATACATCATTCCATGGAGGTGGTAGACTGTACATATACACAGATAATGTTTTTATTTTCCATATATTGGAAAGAAGTTAGAAATTATTTTATATTTTAATAATATTAATAATGTTATAAATATAATATTTATTCATTAAATATACCTTTCTAACCATCCTTTTATGGTAGTTATAAAAAATGAATCATGTCCTTTATGGATGTAGTAGTCTGCATGTGATGCAAACAATGTTTTTTATTTTTTTATAGAAATGGGAAAGGTATATAATAGTTATAGAATAAATATAAAAACATGTTAGTATAATAATAATACCAATTTAATTATATTATAGTGTGTATAATATATTTAATAAGGGTTAGAAGAAAAATAATTGCAAGAAATATTATAGAGGAGAAAATACTTACATAAAAAATTGATTTCTTCTAGGAAACCTTCTTGATTTAGATGGTATTTGAGAAATATATAGGGATAAAAATATAAAAATTTTGAGAGAGGATAAATTATAATGAAAATGGGGAATATTATATGATTGAATTAAATTTTTTGGTGCACCTTTTAAGGGGTGGTTTAAGGATCCTTTTGTAAGTGAGAGGGATGACAATTTTATAAATATTCACAACTTAATAATGAAGACACATCATTTTTAATGTAAAGTGACTCTTAAAGTATAAATTAATGGAAATTGGGTTATTTTTAGTCAATAAACCTCTCATTCACACAAATAAGGAATTATTGTTTTGATATATTTAGGTATTTTTTTGTTAAATACATCATTCCATGGAGGTGGTAGACAGTACGTATACACAGATAGAATTTTTATTTTTTATATAATGGAAAGAAGATAGAAATAGATTTATATTTTAATAATATTAATAATGCTATAAATATTAAGTAAAAAATTTATAACACATAAAAACAGTTTTAGGAAAAAATATTACATAGGTTCCAAAATGTCAGTAATAGTTTTTATAAAAAAATAAATATTTTAAATTCATAATATTAATTAAAAAATTATTTTTTATTAGGATAAAGGTTTTATAAAATTTTAATCCATTATTATATACTATTAATGTCATTAAACTCATAGTATTTCAAAAAACAACACTTTTCACTATTCACCTAAAATGATTTTTTTATAAAAATCCTAAAAATTTACCCAAAGTTAAATTGATTTTATGAATCCAAAAATAACTTCCATTTTATCCAAATAATGTTGTAGATATTATAAAATTAACTTTTAATGTAAATCATAATTTATATGGACAATAATTGTTTTTATAGAAAATTGATATTTAAAAGGAATTAAGTGTTCTTAATCTTATTTCATATTAATTACATAGTTGAAATGACTATTTATAAAACAAATCTCATTGAAACATTTAAAATAATCCTTTTAAAAGTGATAAATTTATTTTATTAGGTAAACTATACATAACTTATATAAAAATAGAATTCTCTAAAAAAATAGATCTTAAATGATTCTATTCTTTATTCATTAAGATTGATCAATTATTTAATAAGTATTAATTAAATATCATCAATATATTTGTATAAAATAAGGAAATTATTATTTATCTAAATTTATTCTTTAAAGGTAAATTTTATGAAAATACCAAATGTATAAAATAAATGAATTAATATTAAATTTATTATGTTAATAATTACATTTTCATATCATCTTAAATCATACATAGATTCCATAGTGATGTTTGAAGTTCTATAGGATTTAATAATAACTAAGATGGGGGTTGAGTCAGATGTTAACTTTTAAAATTTTCAATTATTTTATAAACAAAAAACCCTAAAACTTATTAAAGTTCAAAACCATATCAAGTTTTAATAAATACTCATGAATGAAAAAGTAGGAAAGAAAGTAAAGAACACAAGATTTAAAAGGTTTGACCTTTGTGTGAGAACATATATCCTTTCCATATCCACTTACATGGGTATATGGAAATTCACTACAATGAATAAGTGAATACAAATTGTGTCAACTCCCAATAGACACCTTCTGTCTCCCAATACGAAATATTATACTAACTCTCATCAGTTTAAATAAAATTAAAAATAATTTGAGCCACAAAATAATATAAACACAAAAAATATTCTTCATAAAACTCTATCTGAAACCATAGTTTGATGTCCCTAGGTCCAATTTCCTCTGTATAATGAACTTAGTCTAATAGACTTACTATGATGAGCCCTTTTCTCAAACTGCACTTCTCAACTTCTACTAAAATTCTGACTTTGATATTCCCTAGTATTTTATTCCTCAGTATGGTAATCAAAAATTTCAATAGTTTTATCTTCTTATGAGATCTCAGTCCAAAAATAAACTATAACTCAATATCTAATGTTCTCCACATTATTCTCTCGTGATAACCCTGAAAAGTACTTCTTTAAGGTGCATATATTTATAGGCATCCATGAATGGTAAAGGTGGGAAACTGAAAACCTTTTCCTTCTCATTAAAATTCAAAACACCCAAAATTCAATCATAAAAGAACTTCATCTTTAACCGCTTCTAACCTTGTCAACTCTTTTAATTTCATCTCGATACTTCTTGAATCTTGTAATAAATCATCCTTCTCGAACATAATAACATTTCTATACTCTGATTAGGTGAGTAATATTGCATTTCATTTCATGACTTCTATTTTTTTATGCTTCAGATTCATTCGAATGGACTTTTTTATTCCGAGTTAGTCTGATTGACTTTCCTCATTAGATTCATCCCAATACAACTTCATCAGCTTAGTCTGATGGAACATGCTCATCTCAATCTGTCTTATTTTTCATTAAGATTTATTTATCACTAAGTTTGAATACTCATTAATATGTTATGTATCTAATTATGACTTTGTCCAATAAATTTGAAATTATCATATCCTCATTAGAAAAAAAACATTCAAACTTTTGATAAATTATTTGCCTAATACTTCTTGATCTAATGATCGGTGTCTTGGTTTTTGTGTCCAAAATTCTTGAACTGATGCAACCTTTACAAGGACATTCAGCATCCATCATTACATCAAAATTATTTATCATGAGAGTTTTCATGAGTTATATAAATTTCATGATCATAAAATCATCTTCAAACATAATTCTATAAAGTAAAAAACTTTATAACTCTTGACTCCCTTGAAACTTATATTTCATGCTTTCACAGCCTTATGAGTTTCTATCACAGCTTTTACTGACTTTCTAACAAACATCATGTTCGATAACTTCATGTCGATAGATATAAGATCGATGATATGTATGATCAACAACGTCATCTTTCTAAAAACTTCTACATCAGGTGTGTATTATTCCAATACACTTTGTCCGAAAAACAACTTTTTCAAAAAAAAACAATTTCTCCCCTATGTGTTTGGGTTCAAGCATTCATTAAATTTAAAGTAATTTTCAAAATTATTTTTTTACAAAATATTATTTTTCAATAAATATAAAACTTAGACAAAACAAAATATCACAAATGTTCTTCAATCTCCCCCTTTGAATTTGTTTGAAAACTTTTAGTAAAAACTTTTTCAAATCACCATTTTTCAAACACTCGGACTTTTTCACTACTAATTTTTTGAAACAACTCAGATTTTTTAACTTTTATAAAAACATAACCTTTCTCAAAAAAGGGTTTCATGACACCACACTACTTGATAATGTAATTTTTTTTGAAGGAATCCCATACCATAGTGATAAGAATATTTTGTGAAAATTTAATGATAAACTCCCCCTAACTTTTATCTTTTCTCACTTTTCTTTTTCTCTCTTTTTGGTGTTTTATATCCCTCTTTATCTAATAAAAATAGATTCAGATTCATAAAAAATAAGTAAAAACTTCTTAAAAAGTAAAAAGTTGTTAATTTCTCTCTCCCTTTGTCAAGAAATTCCAAAGCACAGGACAAGTATTCTTTATGAGGTTTTGGAAGTCATTATAGGATGCTAAACAAAATTTGCAACCTTAAATCAATAAACCATTCTTTTGGTATTAATTTTGTAAATATATCAACAATTTTATACACTATTGAGATATGCTCCATTAAAACTCGTCCAGCAACATCTTTCTCTTTTATAAAGTGAAACTTTATATCAATGTGTTTTGATCTTGAATGTTGAAAATTATTTTTAGAAATATCAATTTCACTATGATTATCAAAAATTATCTCCAATGGTTTAGAAAATTTTACATTCAAACATTCCAGCTAAAATTTCATCTGCAATATCAAAGTATAATCCTGAGTAGAAAAAGAATATTTTTATTAACTTTTCTCAAAGATACTGAACTCCATTTCTTACTATGCAAACTCACAAAATATTCACCCAAGAAAAATATTCCACCCGAAGTTTACTATCTATTATTATAATCTCCAGCCTTATTAGAATTAGTATAACCATGAATGTTCATATTACAAATTCATTTGTAAAAATTCCTATGTGAAGTTGTTTATTTAACATATCTAAAAATTTTATTTTCTACCAATATAGACTCTTTCTCTTTTCTATGATATCATGAACACAAAGTCACCACATAAAAAACATTTTGTCTTGAGGATGTGAGATAAAGAAACATTCCTATCAGCTTCCAAAATTATTTTTCATTCACACTTTTTCTCGATTCATCTTTAATCATCTTTTTACTCACTCTAATAAGAGTATAAAATTATTTGGATTATTCCATCCAAAGTTCTTTAACAATTCCCTATCATACTTTTCTTGAGATAAGAAAATATATTTTTCCTTTTTTTGAACTTATAATACAAAGTAATAAAATTAATTATCCCAACATTGATATTTCTAAATTATTCATTATTTTATCATAAAATTATTTTGAAACTTTTTATTCATCCCCAAAAAATTATATCATCCACATACACAGTTACAATTAATTTTCTAGAGTACACTTCTTTCACATAAAAGTTAATACCAACCTTTCCTTTATAAAAATTAAAAATTCATAACCAAATATCCAGTTTTTGAATACCAGGTGCATGGTTTTTTTGTAAACCCGTATAAAAATTTTGTAAATATATAATCCTTTTTTTCATCATTATCAAGTAGAAAACCACAAGGTTGTTCAATGTAAACTTTTTCTCAAATATCTCCATTTAAGAAATATGATTTTATATCTAGCTGATAAAATTTTTAATTTATGTGTGTAGACACTCCTAGAAACATTTTAATCTTTTATAATCTTTTAACTGAGGAAAAATTTTCTTCAAAATCCACACCCTCCTCCTGTGCATATCCTTTAAAAACATATCTTTCCTTGTTTCCTAGAACTTCTCTATTTTCATTCAATTTGTTTTCATAAACCCACTTTGTTCTGATAACATTTTTATTTTATTATTGTGGAACAAGTTCAATGGGATTATTTTTTTCAATATGATTCAACTATTAATTCATAGAATAAACCTATTATTTGTATTGAATATCTTCTAAAAATAATTTTGGTTCAACTTTTAAGATAAGTGAATTTTGATTTTCTAATCTCAACTTCTTTCTATTATGAACTATATCCTTCTGATTCCCAAGAATATTTTTTGTCTCAACATGTTTTTTTAAGGTAGGAAATTTAAAAGCATATCTTCCAGCTAAACATTCCTCATCACACAATAATATTGAATCATCATAAGTATATTTTTTATCATTCTCACTTTCATTGGAAAGTTTTAGTTTATCCTCCTCGGCATTCTCAAAAAAATTGTTTTAGAGATTGTATATTTAATTAATTTCACATCATATGAGTCAACCAAATTTTGTAAATATTTTTTCCAATATCTATAGCTTCTTCCATTGGGTTAGTGACCCATAAATTTTCATTATAAATCCTTCTCAAAAAACTTTACCAGATTCAGATTTTTTATATTTAGAAAAAAAGACTTCCAAAAACATTGAAGGACTTCATTTAAGTTCTTTGTTATACCACATTTTATAAGAAAACATCTTGGATTCCACCCTCAAAAAAATTTATTTTGAACATGTACAGTAGTACTAACAAATTCTCTCTAATAAAACATTAAAGTTTTTATTCTTCTAACTTGATTCTTCACATTTCCACAAAACTATTATTCTTACTTTGTGATACTCTATTTTTTAAGGTATATAGAGCACTATAATTATGTTTTATTTAATTATTTATTAGATGAGTTTTAAAAGTATTTCATGTGGATTCTATACCATTATATGTCCTCAACTTAATTATATAAACCCCATTTTATTTATCGACATCATTTTTATTTAATCTAAAAATTTCAAAAGCCTATGACTTTTGCTTCATAAACATGATTTTGGTCATTAATGTGAAATTATAAATGAATGTGATAAATTAAAAATCATATTTTTTTATTGATTTCTTATAGATGCACATAAGTTAGAATGAATAAATTCTAGAGGTCTGGTAGATTGAATCTCAGCTTTCTTATGGATTTTATTAGCCATCTTTCCTTTCTGACACGTTACACAGACATATTCTTCTCTAATTTTAAATTATAGAAAATTTCTTACATCATCATGTTTAGAGAGTTTGTTTATAATTTTCTACCCAAGGTGGTAAATTCTCTAGAACCAAATCATTTTATCATCTTTAGCACATAAATAACATGATTTTCTAAGTTCTCCAATCTGGTGAATATTTTTTCTAGTTCTTTCTCCCCTAGTCAAAACATTTTCATATTAAATAATTCTAATGATAAATTAATTTTTTATGAAAAAAATTATAAATTTTACTCACACTAAGTTAGTTATGTTTGATTCCATCACTAAAGAGAACTTATTTAGTTTTTAGTTTTTGAGGTTATATCCCAGTAGTTCATATTCCTCTAATTTTCAAGGAACTATCATTTCAAAAAGTAATTGATCCAACATCATGTTTTCTAAAATGTTTTAAGATATTTATATCATTGGTCATGTGTAATGAATAACCACTATCATATATCCATGGTTTGTTCCTTGCACTTGATTTCAAAGATATCTCATCAACAAAAGATATTTTCTCAACTTTCTTCTTTCCACCATACTTTTATTTTCTATCATAAGATGCTTGATCTGGAAGGAGTGTATTACATATTTTGTAATGATGACCTACCTAATCACATCTTCTATAAACTTCTTCCAGACATTCAAATTTATATCTTCTTCGAATATTTCTATTGTCTTGATATTTTTCTTTTCTAACTTCCTATAGGTTATGGAATTTACTAATTCTTCTTTCACCGTTTCTTTCTCTTTGTTCAAACCTTGATTTGGGGAATTGAAAAGTTATACCAAAAATGACAATACTTGTTCCCATAGATTCGATAACTCTATAAAAACCCACCAAATATTTATTTGTTATTTAATTATGGTCTTTATCTATAGAATTTTTTGTAAGATGATGACTTCTTCCCACTTTAACATACTCTAGTCGTGGACTAACCTTCCAACTGAGGGAGTTTTCAACTTTTTTAGATGTGATCGGTTTCTCACATCTCTTCTCAATCCAAAATATCCCCACACTTTTCTTATCATCTGAAATTTTAGAAAGATTAGATGAAAAAAATGGACGATGAATATTTCACCTGATTCTTGATTTACACTTTCTCATCAACTTTAGAAGTATCAACTTTTACATCCAATGATTTTTTTGAGTTTTCATTAATTTTCCTCAAGGTAATTGAAGAATCAATAAGTTTTGATTGAAACTTTTTGTATTGTTTTTCCTTAGTTACTAGTTGTTTATTAAGATCTTAAACCATCTTTCCTAATACAATAATTCTTAGTTTGTAACTTAAGATCTCCTCAATGTATTCTTCTTCTTTCTTGACAACATCTTTTTCACCATTAAAAACGTTTCCACTATCTGTATTTGTCATTATTATTTCTTTCTTGAGAGATTTATTTTTCTCAAGACATGTAACATGTTTTATTCTTAGCTGATACTCTCTGTAAGATTATTTACCTCCTCCTACACTATTTGAGGAGTCTTCTGTTTTCTTAACTTTTCAATGAATGTTATAGCCTCTTTTGTACACTCATATTCTATAGAATTTTTTCTACTGAGTCTAATTAATCTTTTTTTACTCAATATACCTCTTTTATGGCCATTAAACTTATTCTTATATTTTTTGGAAGACATTTCTTATTTATAACTATTATTCCACTTCTGTCATTGAGGTTCTTCAAGAGAATAGTCTCAATATTCTTCAACTCTATTCTTAGGATAATTAATAGAAAAGTTTCCAATTACACCACGCTTGAAATATTTTAGAGTATGTTTTTATTTATACTTTCCTCTTCCTCTATGATAATTTTTAGATATAACATACATTATTTTATTCATTTAAATCATCATCCCCCTTATCTTCATAGTAAAAAGGATCAATATTTTCAACATCTTGAATTTTCATCTTTCACATAAATTCAAAATAAATTTATTCCTTCATCTTAGTTTTGAACATTGAAGATTTTATCATTTCATAATTAATAAAAATGTTATGCAGTTCATCAAGAGGTAAATTATAGTTATCTTTTAAAGGGTAAATTCTAGAATAAAAATTGTCAAGAATGTTTCTTATAAGTTTCTTCACTATTTTGATCAATCTTTCAGAACTTCTCCAAACCCTTTGATGTTGAAAATAATTTCATTTACCCTAGTGAAGTATTCATCAATATTTTCTTCATATTTCATTCTTATGTCTTCAATATTACTACGCCATATTTTTATCTTTTCTTCCCTCACGTTATTATTCCCTTTGAAAATACTTTTAATCCTATCACACATACTCTTTGATGTTTTGAGACCCATCACCTTCATATAAACATTTTCTGATAGATTCATAACAATATAATTACTAGATTTTCCATAAATTTAATATTTCTCTTATTAGGAAAATTCATCATGGCATCCTTCTCAATAGGTGGAAGCCCAATTGTAGAATCTTTGACAACATCTAGGACAAGATATAGTAGATAATGAATCATAATAATTTTCCAAACATAATAATTTATACTATAAAATATAGGAATTTCTCTATTATTGATAGAATTTATATTATCCATTATAAGGATTCAACAAGGGAACCTACCTTTGATACCAATTAAAGTTCCAAAGGATCTAATAACAACAAATAAGGGATGATTGAATTAGCTATTAACTTTTATAAGTTTTAATACTTTTATAAACTTAAACCATGAAACCTATTAATGTTCACAACCTTATCAACTTTTAGTAAATACTCAAGAATGAGAAAATAGGAAAACAATTAAAGCATAAAATATTTACAAGGTTCAGCCTCAGTGTGAGAACCTATATCCTTTACATATCCATTACCATGGATCAATGGAAATTCACTATAATAAATAAGTTAATGAAACTTATGAAAACTCTAGTTATACACCATATATCTCCTGATAGAAAGTATTATAATGATTCCTATCAATTTAAAAAGTTTTCTTACAAACAATTTGAGCCACAAAAGAATACGAACACAAAAACTATTTCTCTACAAAACTCAGTATGGAACCTCAAATTGATGTCCCTAGGTCTGATTGTCTTAGTACTATAGACTTTGTTCTATGGACTGACTACAATGAATAATTTTCTCAAAATTCACTTCTCAACCACTGATTAAATCCTCAGTCTGGTATTCCCCGTTCTGGTAAGTAAATATTTCCTTAATTCAGTCGTCTGATGAGATCTCAACCCAAAAATATACTCTGACTTAATCTCTGTAGTGAAACACCTTTTATCACATGAAAACCTTGAAAAGTAAAAATTTATTGTGAATCTATTTATAGGAGTCCCTAAATGGTAAACGCGAGAAACTGAGAAACTTTTCCTTCTAACTCAAATTAAAAACACCCAAAATTAACTCATATTAATTCTTCATCTTTGACCACTTCAATCCTTATCAACTCTTCTGGTGCCTTTTCAAAACTTCTTGAATTTTCCCAAAAATCATCCTTAATGAACTTATTAACATCTCTCCAGATAGATTTTGTGAGTCTAATTACATTTTATTTTTTTGACTTTGGTTGTTCTTTATGATTCAGATTCAATCTGATGGACTTTCTTCC
Source organism: Viscum album (assembly GCA_963277665.1). Lineage (NCBI taxonomy): Eukaryota > Viridiplantae > Streptophyta > Magnoliopsida > Santalales > Viscaceae > Viscum > Viscum album. Next base: position 1,648,799,002 of record OY728163.1, read on the forward strand.
TCAAAGTCAGTCTGATTTCCTTTCCCCATCAAAGTTAGTCCAATGCAACTTCCACAACTTAGTCTGATGTAACTTCCTCAGGCCAGTCTGATGGAACTTCTTTAGCTCGGTCCAGTTGATTTTTCATTATGGCATATTTCTCATTATGATGGATTAATCATTATGATGTTATGTATATGATTATGAACCCACTCAGAAACTTTGAAATTATTCAAATCTTATCAGCTAAAACTCATTCGAACTTTTGACAACTACTATGTTTGGTACTTCTGGATCCAATGATCTGTGTCAAGGTTTATTCTTATATAACTCTGGAACTGATATAGTAATTACCAATACATTCAAAATCCTCCATTACTTCAAAATATTTTATCATGAGAGTTTTCATGAAATATGAGAACCTCAAGATCAGAAAAGAATCATCTCACTTAAGGTTATAAATTAAAGGACTTTATAACTCTTGACTCCATTGAAACTTGCATTCAATGCTTCAGCAACATTCTAACTTTCTGTCACAACTTCTACTGAATTTCTAAAAAATATCATTTCTGATTGATCTTGATCTTTATGCGGATAGATCTGACACTAATGATGCATCAGATCAATAAATTCATCTTTCTGACAAATTTTTTGTCTAGTGCTTCTCATTCTTATACATTGTGTCTGGAACACAACTTTCTCAAAAACAAAATTTTCTCCCCATTTTTGTTTGGGTTTGAATAGTCAAGGAATTTTACCTACTTTTCAAAAACATTATTTTAAAAAATATTAGTTGTTCACAAATACAAAACATTATTAAAGAAAAACATCATAAAGGTTCTTCAATGTTACTTCTATTTATACCTCCTAATTTAATGGATATATTATAATAGTCAAATTTAATAATTTTATTTTAAAGTATCATGGTTTTTTCTTAGTTCATTATTTCATGTGAAATAAGTTATTGAATATAGTATTTATTGAAAAAAAATAGATTCTACAATTTTAGGGTGTTATAATAGTAAATAGATACTAGCTAAAAAATTAGCAACCATCATTTTTCATCTCCCCATCTTAAATTCATTTCTATATCAACCATTCCCTTTCATGATCAATCACATAATATCATATCAACTTATTCCAAAGAAATAATTTCTTATTTAAAATGATTTATATTTAATCAAAACATGTCTATATAAATCATGTTCAAATCGAAATACTTTTACATTTAAAATTCATCAGTCTCAGCATAGAATAATCAAAATTTAACATGCCAAATTATTTATTATATTACTTGTTAATTTATTTATGGTATTTAACAATTTTAATCATGATTTCCATAATAATTAATTCATATATGTCACATTAATTATTAATTTTCAATCATGCATCATTAATTCCTTCTAAGTATGATATGTATTAGGCAGGAATTACTACATTTAACTTAGTTATACATGAATAGTAATCAATAATTTCAACAATTCAAGCATGTTTTCTAATGAAATGTATTCACACTTCAACATCAATTTATTTCCAAAAAATTCTTTAATTAATAGTTCAACTTAACAATCAACATAATATTTCATGTTAAAAAATATTAAAATCTAAAACAATATGATTAAAACATTTATTTTTTTCAAATGAATTACATAATGAATAATTAATCATCATGGGTGTGGTAAATCAAGAAGCTTCTGGAAAATTTATTTATGGAAAATAAAATCTTTTAGACATACTATATCATATTGAAATCTTATTAACATACTAATTATATTAATTTAAAAAAAACATTTTTATAACATGCTTTAAATGTTTTCTAATTAAAATATATTTAATTTTTTTTAAACTAACATGTTATATCATGAATGGTATAGTAAACATTATATCATGTAAAGATTTGTATGAAATAAATATTTTAACACAAATGAAATAAAAGGGAAATATAATTATAAAGACTTCATTATATCAATATACATATAATATCATAAATAAACACACTAAAACAAAATAACAAATCAAATTTTAATTTTAAATAAAATTGATGACAATGATGTATGCACCCTTCCAAAATTTTCTACCCTGTAACTAGTGGATTTTCTGCCTAAATATGCTTAGTTTGTGGTCATGGTCCATGTGTCGGATCATCAGGGGCCATGATACCTAGATCCTAGCTGGGCTCCATGACACTAAGGTTCTGAAATAGTTCATAAGGGGTCTTAACACTATGACGAAAAGCCAATTCATGGCAGTTTTTTGGTGAATAGTGGGGGTTTAAACCACCTCTAAATGATGGATGATACTTTTTGGAAATCATTACATTTACTAGTTTCACCAATAAATTAGGGGCAATATTTTGTAATGATTTTTTTATAACATATTTTATTATGCGGTAGTTTAAATGACTATTAATCATTTAACGATATTTTTCAATTTTTTTATAAAATAAATCTTAAATATTTTTAAATATTTTTTATATTTATTGTATATTTATTACTTATTTATTATTTTCAAGTTTATTATTTAATATTTATATATTACTTATTTAATATTTATTATTATTTATTTATTATTTATTTATTTTCCATACCATGCATGCATATACCATGCATACCATACATAAATTCAATATATATATGCCTTGGGTGAGATTTAAACCCATTATCACATGGTTATTCTGAAAAGAATTTACCACTTTAAGAAGTTATTCATATGATGAGTACAGGTAATTTAATATACTGATGTATATAAAGATAAATACGTATAAATACACATATTAAAATAATAATATTAAAGAATGATAATAATAAATAATAATAAATAATAAAAAATGACAAGTAATAAATAAATTATAAATAACTAATAAATAAATAATAAATAATACGTTAATAATAAATAATATTTAATAATATATAAAAAATTATAAATAAATAATAAATAAATAAATAATAATTTGATAATAATTTGATAATAATTTGAAAATAATTTGAAAATAATTTATTAAAAATTTGAAAATAATTTGAAAATAATTTAATAAAAATTTAATAATAAATAATAAATCAATAATAATAAATTAATTAATTAATAATAAATAATAAATGAATATATAATAAATACGCATTGAATGTCATGGAGGTTACCAAAAAAGGAAACAACACACACATATAATAAATAATAACAAATAATATATATATATATAATTACATATATATTTATTTAAATAAAATTATATATATATTATACAAATATATAAATATAAATAAATTTACATATATGTATATAAATACAAACATAGAGACATACAGACAGACCAACCAACAAAATACATATAAATATATATACCAAAATATGAGGGTTTGAATACTAACAAGCCCCTTGGGAGGATTTATGATGCTGGAGGTGTGTGGGCAGGTGGAGACACATACATGATGAGGGCTACTGATGACGCTAGCATGGTGTGGGTAGACGGTGAGTCAGACACGATTCAGACATGAAGATTGCAGGCACGGTGCTACACTAGGCCTTCAAGCCAGTATAAATGGGGTTTTTTACAATGTAGTGGGATTCATTCCCACTGAACCATAGTACCATCCATATATAAAATAAATAAGGCTAGATGGGTGGGATATACCCTTTGGGAAGGGGGGTTGTGGTCTTCCTTTATAGCCTATGTGTGAGGTGTTTGTGCATTTTATGTAATTCTACCCCCAAGAACCTAATACATATATATAAATATACATTAATGTATATTAATATACATAAATTAATATAAATATCTATTAATATATATACATATAATGAAATTTACATAATTATATTTAAACATGCATTTATATTACATACATATATATAGACACATACACATATATATAATTGTATATTCAAATAAATATATATATCAAAACAAGTAATTTTAAATAAATATATATATCCCCATATAATATAAAACAATATAAACAAATATATGTATAAATATTTATAAATTTATATAAATATAGACAGATATGGATAAATACATATAAATTTCTATGCATAGATGAAATTATATATAAATTAAATAAACATTGAAATATATTATAAATAAATAAACATAAATGTGTAGAATATATATATATAAGAAACAAAATCCCCAAAGAGGGGAAACCAAAATAATTGAAAATGCATTGGAATGTAAATCCATGGAATAAAATCATAGATGGCCTAACATTCTTATGAAATACAATCTAAAACTAATCTCCAATCAAATTAAATGTTCAAAAATCATTGTATCGGAATAAAAAATTCAATTTTAGATGTCTTTTGGGACTTTTACCTAAAGAAAATATTGACCTAGATCCCCCTTAGTTATAAAAGTGTTGATATCATTTTAAAATTTTATTTGATATATGGTGGATCCCAAACAGACATATGGTTCAAAAGTTATGGTCGTTTGATGTTAAACTTCAATTTTCAACTTCTATAAAAATTGTAATAAATTTTATTCTATTAATTATTACCCAATTATTTTCTAATTTCCTTTTAGCTCATTTTATAAGATTAGGTTTGACTACTTATGGAGCTAAAACAAACACTCGGATCAAAATTTATGGTCATTTGATGTTGAAGTCTCATTTTCAATTTTTCATGGAATTAAATTAGATTTCAAATAATTACTAACTAATAATTATAAATAATCAATAATTAAATCATAATAATAAATTAAAATTTTAAATAATAAATAAAAATCAATTATTAAATGTTTAATATTTTCCCCATTAATTTAGTCGTGGTTTCTAAAAAACTGATTCTAAAAATAAATTAAAAATTAAAAACACAGTTATAGGCGGTTTTTAAAATTACTGCTAAAAAGATTCCATGAAATCACTTTTTCCTATGTTGTAAATATATGTGCTCCAACTAGTCCTATGCCTTCCACACTGGTTATGTTAAATGAAAAAGTTTCCCTACCAAACCCATGCCAGCCTCATCTGTGTCTAACTCCAAACTCCTTCCTAACGTTCAACCAACAATCTTTTATAATGATTTGTTCCAACCCAACCACACTGAAACTCCTCCTTGGTCAAAAATGGAGATGATAGTGACCCCCAATGCTTACTTCAAATAGGCCATGGGAAACCAAATAGCACTAAGAGTATCTATCATAAGTGTGAGTGGCATTACCCTCTTAGAGCCAATGAAAATATAAGAAATCCACAAATCTACTCCGTATATATAAAAATAAAAAAGTTAACATCACCCAATCTCGACTGTAACTACATGAAACATAACAATACATCTAGAGAAAATGAAAAATTGGGCTCCTAATGCTCTACTCCAGCTACTCAAATAATGACATCCCCATTATCCCCAAGATATCCAACAAAACAACTAATGAAACACTATAGATGGGTGAGCACTTGAGAGTACTCAATATGATCCTCTCTCAGAGAAAAAAACACTCATGTGAAATCAATTTTTCGGGATAAACCTTTATTAGATCAACTAAGAAGGTATATCATAAAACAAGTCTATAAACTATTCCAACCAAGTGTGAAGCAATTATAATATTTTAGTATCTACTACCACCCCATGCATCCTAGCATCATCACATCCCTACACATCATATAACCAACACATCATCATTCATGCACCCCATATAGCTAATACATCATCATATATACACCTCATGTAGCTCACCACAACATCATCACATCCTGAATCCCATGTATCTCTCTGCAGCATCATCACATCCTACATCAAATGTAACTCATCACAACATCATCACGTCCTGACCTCATCGACTCATGATATAATTTTGATCCATCACAAACCAAGAACATGAAATGACTCTAAGAAGTCACAACCTGAGGGGAATGTGTACATGTTATACCAGAAGCCATTATGGCCCATAATAAGTTCATGTGTTAGGACCTTGATCCATTATACCGTATATATATATGTTCACATTTTACCTCAATCCATTACAACCCATGCATGTATATATATTATAGTCATAAATACAAGCCATTTATTTCCCAAAAATGAAAGGGGGAATACTATACATGCAATTACCTTGATCCATCATAACTCATGTGTAGGTACACTACACCTCAAGCCATTACATTCTATGTAGCTATACACATAACCAAAATTCTTTGCATCCTGCATGTATAGTATCATAAAAAAACAAAAAAAAACAATCAATAAAAAAGTAATAAAAAAATCAATCAAACTAAAACATTTAATAAAGAACACACAATACTATCATATACAATAATGGTAATGACAATATCACATTGTACAATATGTAGAGTTGATTATGTGATAACAAATATACCAGTTACATCATTACATGATCAAATAATTTCCTTGACTGAGTTTTCTTCCCATCTATATTTCATTAATTTCCTCTCCCCAATAAATATAATATACCCCTCTAATGAATATTACTACAATGTATTATTGGTAATTAGTTTCCCTTAAATATTAAATTTTACTCCTGCACATAATTACCTAGTGGATTTAACTAGACCTATAGGTTACATCCAATGATTACAGCACCATCTACCATTACTACAAATTTAGAGTTTCATAGCGCTAAAAATAGGCAATATCAGTGCTAAAAATCATTGACTGTGAGAGCAATGCTAAAATCCACCTTTATCAGCACAAGAAAAAAGAGTTGATAAAGACACCTTTTAACAGTATTAAACAAAATCATGGATAAAGGGAGCCTTTATTAGTTCTTTTTTTAGCACCGATAATGGGTTCTTTTATCATCACTTTTTAGCATAGATATAGGATTGCTTTAGCAATGCTGATAAAGGGGGCCCTTATAAGTGTTTTTTATCACTGGTAAAAGTTTTGAAAAAAAATATTTTTTCATGCACCATAACTCCCCCTTTCTCAGTGCCCCCCCCCACACTTTCTCAGCACTTTCCACTCCCCAAACCACTTCTTTGGCACTCATGAACACCTCTCACCCTTCCTCAACACTTCAATAGATCCCAAAAATACCCACTAGTGCTGGGAATTTATCCTTTGATCTACCTTTTGTGCTCCAATTCCCTTTACCACTCTTCCAATCATTTTTTGTTTTATATTTATCAATAGTTTTTTTATTCATATATATTTAAGACTATGTGATATATATATACACACACACTTATATTTATTTAAATATATTATATATTAACATTCATTTACATATATTAAAATACAAAAATGAATATATATATATATATATAACTGTGTGTGTGTGTTTATTAATACATACACGTATGTATATATAAAGATTATATATACATTTATAGAAGAATATATATATTCATATATTTTTATAATGTATAAAAATTGGTTAGATATTTTTTTGAATAAAATAGATAATAATTAATTTCATATGATTTATATAATTAGTTATAAATGAATTTTTAAAATATGACTATATATAAACATTACTAAAACAGGTATATATATTCATATTAATACATTTTTATATGGAAAATAAAATGGATAATTTTTAATTTTAAATAAAAGGAATAATAATGAATGTTTAAATTTGGTTTATATATTTAAAAATATATTTTTACTTAAATATATTGATATATTTATTTATAAAAGTGATTTATTTTAAGTAAATATAAGAAAAAATACATATATTTAATTAAAAATAAAATAAAATTTTTAAAATGATAAATTTTTAAAATCATAATATCAATATGAATGTAAGACCTGGGAATAAAATCATTCCTCACTGAAAAAAGACAATAAGATCCACTTAAAAAGGCTAAAATTCCATCCAATGTGAAAAATTTGGGATACCCAGACTAAAAACTTAGTTTTGGAGGCCTTATTGGACTTTTTCCCTTAAAAATGTTACCAGGGGTTTCACCTAGTCACTAGTGTGTATATCCCATCGCATGATTTGATTTTATATACGACAGAGCTCAAACGGACACTCGGATCAAAAGTTATGGTCATTTGAAGTTCGAGTCACATTTTCAATGTATCTTACACCGTTCATTAATTCATTTAATTTTTTTTCATCCAATTATTATTAAATGACTATTACTCGATAATAATTAAAAAAATATTAATTAATAATATTTTTAAATTATTTTATAATCCAATTTCACTAAATTGTTTTTATATTAAGTGTAAATTCCTATTTATGCTTATCTAAAACATATTTAAAACATATATATTATATTTATATCAATATAAATATATTTATATATTAATATATTATTTTTAATAAAATATTTTTTTTATAAAATATACACTTTGTGAGCACTAGAGAAAGAGCACTCAGAAAGGGAGTTTTTATCAGTGCTTGTAAGAAAACACTGATAAACTCCCCCCTTTATCAGTTCTTTTTTACTAGTGCTAATAAATCCCCCCCTATTGGTGTTTTTTAAAACCATAGATAATGGGGGACTTTATGAGCACTTTTAACGAGCACTGATAAATCCTAGTGATAGATAACCCAGTTTTTTATTAGTATACTCAATAAAATTATAATAATTTAGTAAATAAATATGGAAATAAGGATCCTAATTACCCAATACCCAAATTTGTTTAAATGAATTATCGTTAATAATAATATCATAATTCATCTTATATTGGTGTCAATTCATACTCTTTTATCCCAATATTACTTTACTATAACCCTTTTTAACATTAATAATATTAATTTTAGATTTCCATCTCATAATTACTCATTCCTGAAACACTTATTACGAATTCAATTACAATACCAAGTTAAAATCCTATTTGTATTTCATTAAGGGTTCCTTCTATGAATTTATTTTAAATCCATATTATAATTCAACCATATTTCTAGACACACACACATGTATATTTCAACTTAATATTTTTTACTGTCAGAAGTATACATAATTACACTTATGGGTAATTTTATCCATTTAACACAACCATAAAAAACTCCCTTCACACAAACAAATGATAACATAATTTAGAATCAATCGATTCAGTCAATTTTTTTATTCCATTCTAGATTACACGTTGTTACCATCATGCCTTATTTTCCATTTAAATATATAATCTAACATATCACTAAAAAATATTATCACATGCATGTATAAAGCATAATAAGAAAATATTCAAAGCACAATAAAATACCAAAACTAAAATGAAGGTTTAGAAAACCCCATATATTCATCCATTACATCCATCCATTTAGGGATACAATCCTCATATCTTATTTTAACATATTACCCATTTCATTTTAGTCTTAAGAACCACATATTCCATTTCAATTAGGTATAATAACATAGAGAACTGAAGCCCACATAGAAATTTCATGAAAATAATAAATGAATCGCAACAAAGAAAATTAAAGATATTCACAAATAATAAAAAGAATAAAACATACAACACCCCCTTCCCCCTGAATAAAACATACAATATAGATCCTGATAGAATGGTTTATATTATTGAATAAAAGGAATTAAAATGATAAAACCTTTCCTCAGATAGAACAACGGACCAAAATAAGTGTTAAGTTAATGAAATGAAAAAAATTAAATAGCAATCCCCTCAAACAATCATCCCCACTGAGCTTGAACAGAGTGTAGTGAATTATTTATTTTCAAAGAATTTAGGTGCTGGGGGATTAACAAATTTTTCTAGTGGTATAATTGATTGGGTCATGAGATTCAATGAGTGGGTTTCAATTAAATATTAGTCTACGAACTCTAAATATAAGGAACCAACATTAAAAAATACATATTATTGTATCTTTGTACAATAATTCATTTTATTTTATTCTCAAAAATCTTTTAGGTTTAGATATTTAGAGAATCTGGTCATCACCATTACACAAATAAATAATACATTACAAAGATAACACTTCCACTTAGTATAAATGTTTCCCATAATAAAAAACATAAAAATAAACAAGGTTTATTTTCGTGACCTATCTTAATAATTTTGATCTTGACTTTATATTTGACCCCACTCATACTTAAAACCCAATGAAAATAATTTTAAAAAGTTTGGTGAGCACAAAAAGATCAGTAATAGTCATAAAAATAAGAAAACCATTAGTCAGCTTAAAGACATGAAAACCTATAAAATGTTTAACATTATCTCCAATCCATTTTACATGATAACTCATTTTCACATGAAAAACACACAATTTTGTCTCAAATAAAACTATTAAAACTCATATCAATAGAATAAAACCCTTTTTGGAAACATATAGATCATATTCATAACCTATTTTAAACTTTTGTCAAAAGTAAATATTGCCCAGTTATATTCATATGAGAAACCCTATGATAACTCCCTCCTTTACCATTAATATAAGTATCATTACCTAATACATTAGAGCACTATATGGGCGCACCCATCATATAAGATATATCAGACTCACATGCTTGTCATGAGCTATAATAGGGATCAACCCATTTTATAAGTTGCATCAGGATCACCCATTTCTCATATATAATTATCAATTACAATATCATTAATAAAACATTTAATTCCTTCACTTTTCATCATAAAACCTTTGAAAATGTATTCTAAAGCCGTATGTAGAATATTTTCCAAAATAAAATGTCTATTTTCTTTTCAAAACCCATTTTTTAATACCATAATATCTAGAAATAATTAATATGGGTTTTTATTTTATAAAACATGAAATATTATAAATTAATTAAAACTTTTTATAATGGATTTTGGGGTAGCAAATTTTTTTTACTGTATATGTTAAAATAGGAAATTCCTTTTGTCTTTTGTAAAGAAATTCAAAACATTCCAAAAAAATCATTTAGAAATTTATTGAAATAAAGTCAAATTAGATATAAAATTTCCTTTATAATTCCTTTCTATTCATATAAATATATCCATTTAAAAAAAAATAAGTATATGGAAGATAAATATTGTGAAAATAAATCATTATAACATTTAAAATGAGGTTTTAAATTAAAGTGTCTCTTACCTCGAGTCTGACTTGTTATGTATGTTATTTATATTCTTGAAAAAAAAACTTATGTTAATTTATTTTATTTTTATAGTACCTTTTTCGTGTTTAGTATTAATTTTATTTTATCCCATACCATATTATATACAACTACTTAATTAGTTAAGTTCATGTCAGATGTTTTGATAATATATGGTTTATAAGTCCAAAATGACTTCAGTGAGATGACTTTGGTCAAAGAGGTAAATATTAAATCATATGTAAAATAATAATCATTACATAATTATTATTTTTATACATAAATTATACTTTTAAAACCAACCATGGGATATGGTTTAGAAAAATTAATTATGTCACAATCATGGAGATGGTAGGTCGTACGTATGCATGAGTAGCGTTTCCATTTTTAGACAATCATAATATAAATAAGGTAAGTATTATTATATACTTATATAATTATAATAATATCATAAATATCATATTATTTTTATAAATACACTTATATATATCATTCATGTGATGTGGTGATGAAAAACGAATCACATCGCTTCATTATGGTGGTAGTCCACATGTATGTACGAACAAAGTTATCATTTTTCAATGAATATAAATGTAAAAATTAAAAGATATATTGAATTTTCATAATTATAAATATTTCATGAATATCATTTATGAACTTTAAATCTATCATTATAACTATTCAGGAGAGGTGGTGATGGAAAACGAATTACATCAGTTAGTGAGGTGGTAGTGTTATGTACACATGATCAATGGAGTCATTTTCCATTTTATAGAAGTTGGAGATGGATATAGGTTATTCCATTAACAATATTAAATCTCATTATATGGTATATACCGATGTTATTATCTCATCATGGTTGAAGAATACTTGAAATAGGTGAAAGAAGAAATAAAACAAAAACACTCAGTTAATATCTATATGTCTTCTTTGGTAAAACTATTAAGTTTTAAACCAAAAATATTTTACAGGTCAGTTTTATGATCAAAAACTGACCTAAGATGTGATTTTTAATTTATTGACCTAGGATTCACTATAATGGTTCCCCAAGTCGGTCAGCCACATGGCCTCAAGCATACCTCCACATACGCTAGAGAATGCTGACTAGCAGTGAGGGTCTAATGATGGTATGGTGGGGAGACTATACCCTCATGATCAGAGAAACACAATGGTCTAAAAGATAATCAATAGTTAATGTAATTTTAATATATTAAAAACAACAAGTAAAGAATAAACAACCATACCAGCACCAAATACACATCATGCATGAACATGCTATAATGCACTAGAAGCATACATACATTAGGTACTACATAAATAAGACTATAATAACAACTTTAAATAAATAACATACCACATCCTCTAATGGTAGATTTATTACTTACTTGGCCCCCAACTCCATGTCAATTCCCAATATAGAAGGAATAATAGCAAGCAAGTGAGTATATTCCATGATCCTAAACTTGAAAGCATGAGGTATGTTTGTGTACCAAATGAAGACCTGTATAGGGTGTGAGATAAAATTAGCAGGCCACCACCAAAGGTGTAAAATTTAGTTTTGTCCATGAATATTAATTAAATTAGTGTTCAGGTATAATGAGGAAAGTAGTAAATAATAAAATTAAATATGTTGGGCTCAAGTTACTCAAAGAATACCTGGCCGACGATACCTGCTTTAGCCTAAGTCGGGATATCCCCGATTATTTACCACCATGTATATTGGTATATATATGTGTGTGTACTATATATGTGATAACTTATATAGACACACACACACACACATATATATATTTATACATAGTACTATCCAGAACCTAAGGCATAACTCAGGCATCAATGCATAATCATATGAGTCTCGTAGAGTAATAAGTGACATCATGCTCAAGGATCATGTATAATAAGAGAAACCATGCATGGGTATCATAATTAAAAAATTTAATCCATTCCCAAGTATCATGAAAAATATAGGACATCATGCTCGAGTGTCATAAATAATAATGATAAGGGTTATTCAAAATATCCTAATAGAGGGGGCATGGAACATCATGTACAACAACCCGAGTGAAGTGAATTTCCATTTCCAATGTCTTAGATTGAGGGTTTGTGACGAATCATGTCCAAAAACCCTAACCAAGGTAATTTAGTAATGATCAAGTATAAACAAATCTCACTTTCCCAATGAGATTTTAACCAAGGCATTCTATAAAGAGGAACCTAATGTCAATCAAGGATCAAAGTACTTTTATTATCATATTTCAATTAACATGATAACCACAGACCATGTGATCATACATGCCATTATAAATTAAAACTATAAAATTATACCATTTCATTTATAAACAATCAAGATGGTTATGAGGATCACCCATGCTATAACACAATTCAGAACCCCATTTTAAGATAGTAAGTATGCCTTGTGTTATGAGGATCACCCATGGCATTGGTCGAGTGTGTCTTTTGTGTGTATTTTGTGTGTCTTTTGTGTGTCTTTTACCCAAGGTGTACTTACTATCTTAATACTGTCCACGTAAGTATGCATTCCCTATTATAGTTCAATCCATTTATTTATTAACACTTGATCAATGGACAACATGGGAACCTAAAAGACACACAAAAAAGGGGTGGACCAAATTGGAGTCACAGCCATCAAACCAAGTTGAGGGGTCTAGAGAACATCAAGAGTATGGTCTGGACATTTAATTTAAGGCATTTTTTAATTTATTAGAAACTCGCAGAAATTACAGTGTGCAGCATAATGAAAATGAATTATAAATGATTTAACTTTTATGGAAAATCATATAAAATACCTAAATCATGCTTAATTTAGTTCAGTCATCCAATATTAATAATTTCTTCAAGTTGGAATGATATAAAATGGAATAATAGATGAATAATTTAAAAATGTGGTGAGTTATATCACATAAATATTACATTAAATATAAAAAGAGGAAATAATAAAGTAAGAGGATTTTTATTCTTACTGATATGCTTCTAATGCACATTAGAATGGCCGCTATTGGGTCTGAACCAAGGATAGCCATGAGACCCTAGAGGAAAATAAGATGGGAGATCAAGAAGCTACTATGTGTGGGAAGTGAAGGAGAAATAAGGGGGAAATAACCTTAATTGAGGTAGGAAAAAATGTTAACTTCCATTTATTTAATAATCCACATGGTTTGAAAACAATATTTGGAAAATTGTGCATCAATCATGTAGTGCCCCTGACTAAAGGGACTTCCCCCTCACACATCTCGTCATGCGGTTTGAAAAACCATATGAACCCAATGAAACCACCTCTAAAATATATTACAAACTTCTTGAGAAGTTGTGAGGACTCGGTTTAATGTTTTGACAAACTATGTGACACCTCTAATAGGACCACATAGTTTCCCGCTTGAGGGATACATGGTTTTTAACAAACCATGCACCCTATCTACTTTTCTTGAAAATGATTTTTCAAAGCCTAACACTTCTAAAAATCATGTTAACATATAATAAACTTCTAAAACATTAAACCTCATCCAAAAAACAACACTTTTAATCGTTTAAACTCTTGTGATTACATTCCAAATCTCAATTTGGAACTGTCACGAACCAACCCGGGTCGACCCTGAACCGGTCACCCGAGCCGGTCCGCGACATGGCCCGAGAGGCGTTCCCGATCCTCCCGGGCTGGCGACAAGCGCCAGGGCATCATTAGAGACTGTGGGAATGATTTCGGCCAATATAAATAAATAAGAATGCAAAGATAAAACAGAGCAGCGCAGAAAAAGGTAAACTAAACAAAGTGACTAAACATGAACAAACAGGAATCAAACTAACCAAACACGACGTCCGAACAACTCCGTGCGACCTCGCGGGTCGCTCTCCGACTCAACGATCAAGCGTCGCCCTAGGTGAGCGCACTCAAGCTATAGCCTGCACAAACACTAAAAACAGAAAAGAACTATAGGCGTGAGTATTAAAACTTAGTAGGCTAGCCCGATATCTATTCCCAATGCACTACCTTTAAAATAAATGAAACGTCATTTCAAGTTTGAACTACAATCTATAAAAGTATGTTTTTTATAATATTCTACTTAAAAACAAAGTATGAACCATTGCCCTTAGCCATTTTCCAAATTCGTGTTCATTTCATTAGTGCCAATGACATTTCAGGAAAAGGGGAAAGTGATGTTTAAATTTTCAAATTTGTACAAAAGGGATTAAACACTTCCATTTGAAAACAATTTTTAGAAACCCATTAAAAAGCAATTTATCAGTTTCCAAGGAAAACAATATGCCAGAATTCACAAAGTAAAACATACAGCAAGGGCAATGTAAGTATACACGTGAGCATCATAATCATTACTGCAAGCTACAAAAGCTGAATAGACATGGGTGAACCTAGGAGATCGAGAATAAACCAGAAGACACCAATACATGAGAAATCATCCTTATTGACATGTCACGATGAAATCAAAACGCACAAAACGCTCGACCATCCACTCACAGGCAGGTCGAGGGAAAATCCCATAGTAATAAACCCAATATATCCACCTACTATGGGCCACTGGTCAGTACCATAACCTACCAGTGCAGCAATCGTTCTTAGAATATTCTCTCAATATGCCAGATTCTCATGTCTCAAGTGTTTAAGAAAAAGGGGTGAGCCAACCGATGCCAACCGAGCATCCAATCAGATATATCTATATATAAAGAACAACAGGCATTCCCCGAGCCACTCCATGGGACAACCTCTTGCCTTTAACTACTCAAGTACCCGGGAGCCTCTAAGCGCGGCCTCCCAAACAATCCATTGCAACCAAGGCATGAGAGTTTCCCTAAGAGGGTTTTTATCAAAACATTTTTATCGCTTTCCATAAAGTGCCAAACGGGCATTTAATACATTTCACAAACACTACTCAAAGACAGGTACAACTTCTTTATGAGACAAAATCCAGTTTAAAACCGTTTAAAGAACCCCAAAACACTACTTCACAGGTTTCCAGTATTTTTATAAACCAAACCAAACCATTTTCTTTTCCAAATAAACTTTAAGAGCCAACCGGGAAATTTCTCAAACGAACCAAAGTATTTGTTCATGCTTCAAAAGAAATCATTTCTCATTAAACCAGAACTCTATTTTATATTCCGTGAATTATGTTTAAAAGCCAAACGAGCATTCCTTCATTATTGGGTGTCCGCTCGTAAAAAGGTTGTTTCATGTGTCGTGTATAAAATAAACGGCTCCTTTTGACATTAAATAACCATTTAAAAATTTACCCTCTTATATTAAAAATTAATTATCGTATATTATCTCATATTTATTACAATTAAAAAAATGTTGATTTTGATTAATTAGGGTGCACAAACAACATGAAATAATATAACTTAAATTTTAAAATCAGTGCAAAGGGGACCTACCTCAAAATCAAGCGCGTCGACAAACAACCTCGGATCCAAGGCGCGATGACACGATGTGTGTCCGAGACTACGTGACCAAGTCTAATACTCTTGAAACTAAAGCGCGGCGACGACGGAACCTCAGAAACAAGGCGCGGCGGTGGCGCTCACTTGGAAACGCCCTGCGCGGGTCCTAAAAGTCCTAAGCCAACAAATAAAAACCCACCGTCAATTAAAACTCATGAACCAACAAGAGTACGATGATGAATACAATAATAATATTAATAATAATAACAATAATAATTAGAATATGAATAATGATAGTAATAATAATAATAATTATTATATTAGTAATAAGATTAATAATAATAATAATAACAATAATTATAATTATAATTATATTAACAATAATAACAACAAAATAAAAAAAAAATAATAATAATAATTGAAATAATAATATCAATAATAATAATAATAATAATAATAATAACAACAATAACATTAATAATATCATAATTAATAATAATAATAATAATATGAATAATAATTATAATAATGATAATAGTAACAATAAAAATTAATAATAATAACATTAATAATAATAATAATAATAATAGTGACAACAAAATAATAATAATTATTATAATAAGAATAAAAGTAATAATAACAAAATAATGGTAATAATAATAATAGTAATAATAATAGCAACCATAATAAGAATATTAAGAATAATTATACTAATAATAAAAGTAAAAATAACAATAATAATATTGATAATAACAATACTAATAATAAAAGTAAAAATTAAAATTAAAACTAAACAAACATTACCATGGGAAGAGAGCTGGTCGGGAGGGGAGGCGCGCCGGACAGGAGGAAGGAGAAAGAAAAAGAAGAAAAAGAAGAAGAGGAAGAAGGAGAGAAGAAGAAGAAGAAGGGAGAAAAGAAAGAAGGAGGGGGGCGCGGGTCTGGAGGCAGGTGCGCCGGCAGGCTGGGATGGGAGGAGGAGGCCGGGTCGCACAGGCAGAGGGTCAGCCGGAGGAGAGGGGCTGGCCGAAGGTAGGGGTTCTACTGCGTGGAGAAGGAGAAAAGAGAACCAGGGGTGGCGGCGCGCGGGAGAAGGAGAAAAGAGAACCAGGGGTGGCGGCGCGCGGGAGAAGGAGAGGAGGGCAGGGGGCCGTGCGCCGGAGGAGGGAGAAGAAGGCGCTGCTGGCCGCTGGAGATCCGACCGAGGGGGTGTTTCTTTGCGGCTACTGTAAAGGGGAAGGCCGACGTCGGGTGTAGCGCTGAGCAGGAAGGGGCGCGCCGGCGGTGTGCTGAAGGAGGGGTCCTGCGCTGGCAGGGGGCGTCGCAAGTAGGGGGGTCGGGCACCTGGAAACAACGGCTGAAGGCAGGAGATGGGGAGTTCGGCTGCTGGATGTGCGAGGTGAAGCGGGAGGCTAAGGAAGGAGGAAGAAGGGAGATGCTCCTCGCTGCAAAGGGGAGAGCAATAGGAGTGTGGCGGCGCACAGTGCTACGGAATGGAGGAAAGGGGGAGAGGCGGTGGGCCGCTAGGGTTAGCAATAAAATAGGGGGGAAATATATAAAATAAAATAAAATAAAACCAAATAATAATAATAAATGAATTAAATAATAATAATAATAATACATAATATTACTAAAGTAAAATGATAGAAATAAAACTAATGAAATCACTCATTTATTTATAAAATTAACAACTTTAATTTTCATCTAGGATAGAAATAGTAAAATTTTTAATAGCCATAAAAATATTAAAAGACAATCTAAATTGACATTTCTAATTTATTTTTAATTCCTCTAAGCCGAAGAGGCCACGCAGTTGCATGGGCGAAGCCGCGCGGTGTCGCGCTCTACCCGCGCTCCCGACGACGTCGAATCCAAGATGTGCGTTTTTTATCGGAGACTCAAAAAAATCTGATCTGAGACTAAACGCGAACCAGAGAAAAATAATTTAAAACCAATGAAATCATAAAATAAAATAAAATCATGGTTTGGGGTGTGACAGGAACCTAACCCATCCAACAAACAAAAACAATCTCATCGAATTTTCATTCCGATCCAAAACATAGGATGCTACAATATCCCCACCTCAGAACTTCTCATCCATGAGAATCCTTGGGGAATAATGAAAAAATCACCATACCTACTTGTTTCATGAATTTCTACTCAAATGGATGCATTGAGTTTCCCACACCCAATGCACCTGTGATCACTAATTTAAGCATTCAGTGCATAAGCTGCTAAAACTCGAGAAAATTATCATACTCAAAACTGGAACATTAAAATAGTTCTTTCCCATTCACATTGAACCTAAAACATGATCATATAATCATATCTTTTCTCATTAAAAGTATAATACGCCCCACCACAAGATTCAAATTTCCACAGTCAATTCTGAGCCACGTTACTTACACCATTAATATTTTCTATTAAAGCATGTACTAAGTGTTTTAATGGAAATCTCAGTATTTTTATTATATTAAACATGAAAAAACTACCCCAATCCGTTTTTTGATTGAAATGGTCGAAATTAAATCAACCAATCCAAAACTAATTGTGCCACCTTTTACTTGAAAATTCTTATCTGACGCGTGTACTACATCTATCTTATCCCCACGTGCACTCAATATGGCTCCACATTGATCACATTTAATTATTTAAT
The DNA here is from genome assembly GCA_963277665.1 of Viscum album. Taxonomy (NCBI): domain Eukaryota; kingdom Viridiplantae; phylum Streptophyta; class Magnoliopsida; order Santalales; family Viscaceae; genus Viscum; species Viscum album. Next base: position 1,648,817,989 of record OY728163.1, read on the forward strand.
GAAACTCATGTCAAACCTTATCTGTTAAACTAATTTTAAGAATTCTTGGATTTTATATCCAATGCATCACCAAAACCATAATGAAAATCCTTTATCCCAAGGAATGTTAAGATTTTTCCAAAAATGCTCATTGAAGTCCATACTCGACTTCGGGGGATGTGTCTTAATAGAACTATCTCCCAATCAAAACCACCACCATGATATAAAACATCATCATCACATTTCTGATCTGTTATCCATGGATCATTATAAGATACTTTGGGATTAACACCCACACATGGAATTCAAACAAATCCATAATTGGAACCATACCAAGAATTTATAGATTATTCTATCCATATATTGATCTATTTACTCAATTGAATATAAGATCCAAAATGACCATCCAATGAACACTCTGAACCTTCTCTCAAGAGGGTCTCCCACCAGTGACTTACATCCCACTCCCCACCTTAAAAGCATCATTGTCACCACTCTAATGAAAAGAGAACCTAATCAACACAACTCATGTCCTATACCTCACAACTATCATGGATTAGAACCCACTTTCCTTAGAGATAATTTAAAATCACTCATCACTCGTTCCTACCTTCCAAAAATGGTTTCCATGGAGATCACCAAAACCCAATCCATGATGATGGTTTCCACCCTGAAATGGATAATGGTATACTACGCACCATCTATATTTTCTTAAAATGTTCCATGATCACAACTCTCAAGGAGTTTATTCGTCAAAATAATAATAATATTTAGATAAAAATATTGGTGTATAGGATATGCTCTCTCAGTTTAATTGGGATGATGTCAAGCTATTGGGAATGATCATCTCTAGATCATGAGTACTTTAAGATTTCATTGATAGGAATGTATCACTCTTCCCAAGCCATGATCTAATCAAAATTGAGTATAATGTCCTTAAACACGATAAGACACATCTCCCAAAAATGTGTGTCCTAGTTCAACCATTGTTCAACCATCTCTTGTCACCTGGTCTATTTCCAGATTATCCCCCATCCTGGGAACTTTCCTCAAAAAAATTACATTGTTAGCTTACACAAGTGGTGAAAATTAAAATTATAAAACATAGTGTGTGTATGTACCATACCCCCCGATTCAATAACCAACTCATGATTCATGATTCATCTATCAACAAGGTCAAACTAACTGTGCTACACTTCACATCAATTTTAACATACTAGGAGATCCCTTATAACACCTCTTCAAAATTAGGAAAATTACTTGTGTGGTTATGTATAAAAAACTACCCATGTTATAGAAATATTTATAAAACATTCCAAATGCACAACTACTACTAAAATAGTCTAGGAACCAAAAACATCACTCCAATTGAACCCAATATCAATACACAAGCACTCAGGTACTTCCTTGAAAACCCAGGTATCACCATGCTTATAACACAAAACATGATCACCTCATATGCATCGTTATCAAATGAGTATAAAAGAATGATTTTTTCCATTAATGAAAACATAAAACTTTGGCCAACCTATCTCACATGTTACCATCAATCAAAGAAATATAACTAACTAATAGGGTTTGTATCAAAAGTTAGGGATTAATATCTCCCACCTAGCCTTATGAATCAACTCTGAAAATAGGGTCACTGGGTCCATCCACCTAGACTTAAGTTCTCTCACATGAGATATATATCCCATTTAGGGACCTATATCACATAGTATATAACATTTCTATAAACTCTCTCTAAAAGAGGTAAAACTGAAATATGAAGGAAGGTTGTCGACCTACAAGGGTCACAACATCAACATTAAGAGATAAAGAGCTTACAGTCATCGGGTATACACATATGGTAATACCCACTATATTTTTAATTCACTATAAAACAACACACCCATACTAGGGGTGTCATTTTAAAACAATTAATAATCATACTCGAGTCAAACAATCAAACAGACAACACTTACCATGCCTAAAAACTCAGTCCAAAAGTCTACCAATTTTCTATTTCCAAGGGAGATACCTCAATGGATAACCCCCCCCCCCCATTTAAATTATAGGATTTAATTTTGAACTAGATTCATAACCATTAATTCACTAGGATTTACTTCCAAACCTTTAAGTTCCAGAAATAGAAGGAAATGGGCTAACTAAGACCTACAGGCAATGCTCACGTTCTCATTCAAAGAATCTCTCAAGGAAAAATAATTCTAACCGATACATGAAGGTCCACACTATAAAAACCTATAAAAAGTTTTATTTTAAGTAATTTAATCAATTTCCATTTATTACAAAATTTTAAGCAGCTAACATATAAGGAATATCAAGTACCGGTTATAAAACAAATTGTACTAGGCACATTATTTAGCTGGCCCCATGCGATATAATTGGAAAATTATCTCATAATTTCTTTTTAAACATTTATCATCAATTTATTTAACCAAGAAGTTATCACAATAGGATTATTTAAAGAATTTTTTTACTGAAATCAATAGATTAAAACACCCTTTGGGTTGTAATTGTAATTTTAATTAGCAAAATCCTCATAATAATAAAGTTGAAAAGCAGGTAAAATCTATTTATCCATTAAAGGGGATCAGTTCGGTGGTAACCCATATAAGTGTTTGATAACTCGTTAAATAATAATCACACATATCATGAATATACCCCCATTTTTTCAAGTGCTAAATCATAAAATATAAAGGTGATATATGAGGGACTCATCCTTTTATTCATGATTTTAAAACACCCTTATCAGGTTTATTCATAAGCAACATGTCCCAAATGACCTAAATTTGTATAGTTGGGCATTTAGGAATTTAATCACATGATTATTATTGCATAATTATATAGTTATATGTCATTATATATATATATATAAACCATTGTTTAGTTAGATGAGTCTTCGTTCCATAATTATAAAAGTATAATCCTTCATTAGTTACAATTAGGACATTGTTTAATTGTAACCATGTTTTTATCTTAGTTATTAGAATATAAAAAGTTCATACATGATGGTTTGATTATGCAGGTCAACATTCTCAAATTTATTAAAGCACATTCTCTTTATAAATTAAACAATTGGACACCATATAATTATAACTAATAAAATTTCATCGCATGAAACTAATGGTCCATGGATAAAACATGTCATAATTGATTAGTTAAGGTTAAACCATCATGCTATATGGGAAAAAACAGTTTACGTTGATGCAGACACTTTAATATCTAAATTTTTTATCTTAATATTAGAAAATCATGACATCACATTATTAAAGAAAACATACAATAACAAAGAAACCATAAAATCATGGCATATAGACAAAGAATTGTAAATAATCATATAAGAATTGTACTGAACATAGAATGATAAATAATTACATTCAGTTGTCATGCATTGAAGTTGAAATGGCGTGGCATATACCGAGAATGTGAATCTCTATTTTCCTATAATGATGAATGTAATAAAAATTCCTTTCTACACTAGGACAAGGGTAAAGTACCATAAATATCATAAATTGGTAATTAGATAAAAGTTCATCAACCAATTAAGGTTGAATAATCATCAATTATGATAACGAACTATACAAACAACATTCCCATCCATGGAAACTTAGTCTTTCCCCCATGCATGGGTTGATCACTTCCAAAAATGTGATATTTACCATGTACCGACACATTCATAGTATCTTCTCTACTATCCCAAAATAGTAATACAAAGTAAAATAAGGCTTTGATACCACTTGGTAATATCTCGACATATAAGACACTAAAATGGTTCCTCAATCCAGTCAATCACATGGCCTCAATCACGAATCCCCATATGCTAGATGATTCTAAAAAGTAGTTTGGGTCTAATGATGGTATAGTGGGGAAAATATACCATCATTCACATAGAATAATAATAGTATAAAATATAAATAACAATATAAGAAATATAAATAAATAATATTCAACAAGTAAATAACAAAAATGCAGGACGACATTAAGTACGTGTTATAAAGAACAAGCTATAATGCACTAGAAGTAGATATATAATAGGTAACACATAAACAAGACTATACAAACAAGAAAAAATAAATAAAATAAACCCTTCCATAAAGGAATACCAGGTACATTCTCATCCCCCAACTCCATGTAAATTCCCAATCCATAAGGAAAAACAGTAAGAAATAAATAATAGGACATGATCTTGATCCTACAATCATGAGGTCTTTCCAGGTACAAAACGTTATCCCGAATAGGGTGTGAGATAAACTCAGTAGGCCACCACCAATGGTGTCTAATTAAATCCATACCATGAATATAATGTTAGGTAGTGTGAATATATAATAAAGAAAGTTGTAAATAATAAAAGTAAACAAGTCAGGCTCATGTTCCTCAAAAGATACCTGACTGACGATACCTACTTTGGCCTAAGTCGGGATATCCCTGATTATGTACCACCATATATATAATCATATGTATGTATGTATGTATATATGTATGTATGTATGTTTGTATGTATGTATGTATGTATGTATGTATGTAGGTATGTATGTAGGTATGTATGTATGTATGTATGTATGTAGGTATGTAGGTACGTAGGTATGTACGTATGTATGTATCTATGTATGTACGTATGTATGTATGTATGTATGTATGTATGTACGTATGTATGAATATAAGTATGTATGTATGTATGTATGTATGTATGTATGTATGTATGTATGTATGTACGTACGTACGTAGGTCTGTATGTAGGTATGTATATAGGTTTATATGTCTGTACGTACGTACGTACAGCTGAAGAAAAATAGATAAAAGAAATATTTCCCAAGCTATCAAGCATGGAGGGTGATGGAAATATTAATAGGATTTATAAGTACACGACTTCTAAGTAATAAACGCCATGTACTTGCTTAAGTGACTTAGGTTATAATATCTACAAATCGTGTTTGTTGGTTTCATACAGTGTAATTAAGATCCACTTTTCCTACGGAAGAATCTATTCTTATCTTTGATCGGGTGAGCCTTTGAAACTTTCACATCATGTAATCTATGGATGTTTTGTATGATATTCAATTTTAGAGGGATCTTTATTTTTTTAAAGTTTTACATCATGTAATGGTATTAAAGTTCATGTATTATATTAAAGTCATGTAGAAGATTCATGGGCAAGTATGTGGCTCTGCAGGAAATCTATGAATAAAGCCTACAGGTCGTGTGTGCAACATATGGCGTGTAAAGCCCGTTTGGTACTTTATTATCATTTTTCCGTTATGTATAGAATTCATAATTCATGTTAAAAAACCAAAACCTAGTGCATTATAGAATTAAACCTAAATAACATCTTAATAAATATATCCAATATGTATATAGAATTTCATGTTATCAGGAATATTAAACATTTTCATTAAGCTTTTGATTATATATATGTATAACATTTTAATATATTTAAAATAAAATGTTTTATATTTATATTAAGATGTTAGATGAAATATATTAATAAATTTTAAAAAAATGTTTTGAAAAAAAAACATTATTTATACTTATAAATAGCATATAATTTTTTTTAAAGAAAATGGGAAACACTGCTGTTAAAAAAGTACAGATTGATTTTTTTAAATGTGGAAGTAAAAAAACATTGAACTTAACATATATATATATACATATTTGTTTTAATAATTTTAAACAATTTAAACATTTAAACATTTAATATTTTTGGCTTTTATATGTTATTTAATTGTATAGAAAATATTTATTGCAATTAATATCAGTGTTGAATTTATTCTATAATTATGTGGCAATCACATTTCTTTTATTTTTAAAAATACAACTTTTTCTCTATTTTCTTCTTCATTTTTCATACTCTAGATGGTCAAAGACACATCCTAGGAGCACTATGGGGTGATGTAGATAACATTAAGTAAGAATAGGTATATCATAGTGGACATCTGAGCTTCACATCACGAGTTAGTGTATTTTGAGCATGCTTATATCATTTTCAATTAATTTATGCTTGAAATGATGGGAGATAATATAAGATTACCTTTTTGAACATAGAACCCTTCAATTGTTAGACCCTGAAAGTGAATGAATGATACATTCATCATTACTCTTCGATTGTTAGCTTATCTTGAATGTATAGTTTAATATTTTGTGATTTTAAAAGAAAGACTATGTTCGATAGTGCATAGAATACAGAAAAATGAACCTAAAAAACCGTAAAATATTATTATTTATATTTCAATGTTATTACCTATATATTAAATTAATTAGTATGAATAGTATTAAAATAATTATAAAATATATATAAAGGTCTGAATCAATGAAAATGTATTGATTAATTTTTAGAAAATAATCACTTGTTTTTTTCTTAAAATGGTTTTGATCTTCAAAAATAGGTTTTATTAAAAAATTATTTTTAGGTAATTTTGATTTAAAATAATCCAATTAAAGTTTTTAAAGGAATTATACACCTCGATTTAGTATAAAAACATTTTATACATAAAAGGGGAATTTTTTTAAAAAACTATATTTCATCACATTTTACTGATTTAATTTTAAATTAAATTATGCCACTTCTGTGTTTTGAATTTTGAAAAATGGATCCCAAATTTGTAATCAGTGGTTTTGAATTTATTAAATGGGTTCCCTTTATTTTTGGACATTATGTATAGTAACATTAGTAATTTTTTTTACCACGGTAAGGGTAAATTAGATAATTAACAGTTAAAATAAAATGATAAGGACTAGAAAATTACCCTAACACTTACCTTAATTTTATTGGATGATTCCATTTTATCCATATTTATCCAAGAATCTTTTATATGACATTTTTTCCACTTTAATTTGATTAATACCATTATAATATTTTATGAAATGAAAATTAAAATGTGTCACATTCTTGTTTTTAATAATTTTAATATTTTCAACATCAAGGTAAATAAAGGATATGTTTGGTTATAAATATTAATTTGAAATATAAATGATTTATATTAATCAGAGTAAATTATTTATATTTTTTTGTGAATAAATAATTACCTTAAATTCTTACACAACATTGAAACGATAATTATTAAATTAATGGAAAAATAATATAAATGATATTAAAAATATTAAAAGCAATTTAATTTGAAATAATTAATGAGATACATGAATTTTATAGGTATATATAACATTTTATGGATTAATTAAAATATTTTATTCACATTTATTTTTTTATCTTGATTTAATTAAAGTCAAAGTAAATGAAAAATTCTAAAATTAATATTATTGATATTTTATGAAAATAATATTTTATTAAATGATTTAAAATTCCTAAAAATCAAATATTTGGAAAACTAAATATTATATGATTTAAAATATCATCCATGGTCCATTTAAAGGTTGTTTTCCCATTTATAGTAACAACCCTAACCCTTAAATAGTAAAAAACCTTATTGTTGTGGTAAATGTGAAAAGTTTTAATGGGGGTTAAACCAAAAGATAAGAGTTAAAAATATAGTAAAAAACGTATATATATTCTATTATATTAGATTGTTTGGAATAATAACCATATTATATTCAAATATTATCAGTTTGTATCCCTTTAGACATCAAAATTAATTTATATTAATTTAATATTTTAAGAAATTCTAGTAGTTCCCCTCCCCTATCTTATAAAATGGAACCTCTAATTATCATTTATTTACAATTAAAAAGCCTTTGGTTTTTCTTTGACCTACCCAAATCCATTCCATATATCCATCCTCATGTGCAATCTCTTGTTTTGGACTAGGTTGTAAATTCCATGAAAATTTTAGTTTTCCATTTGGTGGATGGGCTGAGTTCTGAATTGAGCTTTGAAATGTAATTATGAGAGTTGGAACACATAAAAGTGTTGTGAGGAATCCTTCCAAGGGTTTTTTTAATGGTGATGAACTTCTATAAATCATCATTGGACCAACCCCACAATGACACTTTACTAAACCCCTGTAGTAATTGTAGTTAGGGACAATGAATTCTAATCTGATCTCAGCCCGTTCGAATTCAATGATGCATGCATGCGAGTAAAATTTGGGTGTCGTTTCTTAGAACAACTATTTATTTGGCACAATAACCTTTGGATCAAAACCTGAATTACCACACCCCTCCCCATTCTTCTTTTCCTTCACATTTTTCTTTTTATATTTTTTATGATTCAGGTGAAACTATGTTCTCTCGCTTTCTCTCCTCTCTCTCCATCTCCCACTCCCCCCCCACTCTCTCTCTCTCTTTTCTTTGTGGATAGTTCATGCTTCAAGGGCCCTTGACTTGTTCAAGAAGTATGTATGCAAAAGAACAACATTTATTCGATCTTGATATTGATAGAACCATCCCTACATGTTGTCGCTTAAAAATGGTAGAGAAGAACAATCTTGTTCCCCACCCCTTCATGACCCCCAATATGCGCCACCTTTCAATCAGGGTGATAGAATAGTGCTGCAGGAACACACCATTATGGAATTCAGTTTACCTTAAATTATTGTTGTTGTGACAAACATTGTGCGTCAAAAAATTCAGGTGCACACTTTTGAAATTAAACATGGACTCATTCACGTGATCCAAAATATGGGGCAATTCAGTGGGATTCAAAAAATGGACCCCCATGAGCACATATCTAATTTATTATAAGTTTTTGATACCTTTCTCAAGCAAGGAATATCTTAATACATAATAAGATTAAGAGTCTTTTTTCTTCTTGCTTGATAGATCCAAGGACTCGCTAAAAATTCAATCTTCTGATTCAATCACAACATTTCCCACCAATATAGAATTGGGAGCTCCATAATGAGATTCAAACCTTCTCCCAAGCATATGGAGAATCATCATATGAATCATGGGAACAATTTAAGGATCTAACCCACAAATTCCCACATCACAAACTAGATATGTGGTTTTAGATTCAGACATTTTATCAAGGACTTCATCCTTTTTTCACAAACTGTGGTAAAAGCAGCTGCTGATGGTGGACTCATGCACAATATGTCATAAGTTGGATAAGAAATTCTTGATGAATTATATCACAATGAAAGTCTCTAGAAAAGTGATAAAGGACCACGTAGGTGTATAATTCGTTAGGTGAATGAAATTACCCACCATGATGTTGAAGTTGTAGAGATTACCATGTAGCTGGAATCATTTCAATTACCAACTACATCACCACCCCTCCTGCTTGAATAACATAAATTCAATTTTGTGAGATGTATGGAGGTCCGTATTATAATAAGTATTGTAGGGCATGGATGGAATATCCTCAAACTCAAGATTTTAATTATATCCATTTCAATCAATAAATCCATTGGTACCAACAACCACAACAATATCAACAACAACAAAACTACCAACATAGGACATCTTAGACGCAACCACAAAACTAAAATTACTTTTAATAGAGGAGTTGATATCTTTCACAAGGAAATTAGGTACCTCCTTTGTACCCACCACAAGTTCCATCTATTTAACCTCCAAAACAGTTCCAATAACCTTTTTCTAGATCTCAATAGTATCCACCAGCACAATAGTAGTGGTATCAACAAGCCCCACTAAGAACACATCAGCTAGCACAACCCCTATAAACTAGTCTTGAAAACATGATCACTACCTTTTTGAAAAAAGAATAATAAATTATTACAACCCAAGAAAATGATATGAAAAACCACAAGGCTACACTCCACAAACTGGAGAATCAAATGAGAAAACATTCAAGGTCCTTATCTGATCGACTACTGAGAACTCTGCCCGTAATATTGAGGATCATCCGAGGGAAGAGGCTAAGGCTATAATTGTTAAATGTGAAAAAAAAATTGGATCTACAACAACCATGTGTAATTAAGGAAAATAAGTTAAAATAGTCCAATGAATCTAGTCAGGAGGGAACTCGAATGGTAGAACCATGCGAGGAATCTCCAGTTGAGGAATAACCTAAAAAGGATAATGAATATATGGATCCACCAGAATAAAATCCACCTCACCCTTTTCTAAATGAATGAAACAAGGAAAATATGATGGGAAATTTAAAAAATTATTGGTGTCAGTTAAAAAATTGAAATTGAATTCCCCTTTTATAGAGACAAATACACAAGTGCCTACTTATGCATTATACTTTAAGGAAATTATCTCAAATAAAACAATAATTCAAGACTTAGGAATCATCTCTTTGAGTAAATAATGATTTGAAGTTTTCCAAATTAAATTGACTCCAAAACAACAAGACCTTGTAAAATTTTCAATTCCATGCATTATTGAAACATGTATTTTTGAGAATAAATTATGAAATCTAGTCTCATGTGTAAATAAATTCCCATGAGTTTCTAAAATAAGCTGGGGAAAGGAGAACTAAAACCAATATGCGTGGTACTCCAACTTACTAACCGCTCAGTCAATCATCCTTAGGGTATCTTAAAGGATGTCTTAGTAAATAGAGAAAAAATCATTTTTCCTATTAAATTCCTTGTTTTGGATATGGAAGAGAAAGTTTATATCCCCTAACTCTTGGAATACTATTTATTTCCACTAAAATTGAAAAGATTTATGTTAACCTAGGAAGATTTATTTTTTGAGTGGGTGAAGAGAAAGAAGTGTTCAACATGTAGAAGGTCATTAATAAAAGAAACATATTGAAAAATTTTCAGAACATTTATCATGATAATGAATAATAAGATCATATGAAAATTTGGAAATTATAATTAGAAACCACATCCTATTGATAAGAGACCCAATTCTCACAACGATGTGAATTTAACTGCACCTCTAACAAGATAAATCATCCAACATTTCATCCCCTCTATTTTCAAGAACCATTTTATAAGAGGTATCAACTCAAATCTAAAGTAGTATACTTATAAAAATATCTCGATCTAGATAATAAATAAATAGTTCACTGGGAGGAAACCCAATGTAGGTTAGGAAAGATTATTATAGTCTTTAGGATAGTTTAGAGTCATGTTAGTAGTATCTTGAGAGGACCTGATCTAAAATAAGGCACAAAAGTAAAAAAATACACTTTGTGTAACATATACATGGTTTGAAATCTTTGATAAACTAAAAAAATAGTAAATTTAATATTTTCATGCCAGGTATTCCATACATGACCTGAAAATTCAAAAGAACCATTTGTATAAAAATGTGAATTTAATGTTCATACTAAACCCCTCACCTCCTATTGTGCCCACCTTCCACTTGATGCACCTCTCCTCTCCTTTAGATCTACCTCACATGAACCCAAAATCCCCTCACTTCCCTCTCATCCTTCCCTTTCTCCAGCCACATACCCTCCTCATCACCTCCTCTCTACTCCCTCCCATTAATCTCCATCCATCACTTCATGCACAAAGACAGTGTGCACCCCATCCTTCGACCATGCACCCAAGCGCGAGGACACCCTCCACCACCCATGTGGTGGAGGACCGAACCTCCTATACCACTGGTAGATCCATCCTCCTCATCTTCAACTTCTTTCAATGCATCCACTTTTACTTCGAGTGACTACTACTCATAATATAGTGGATTTCATGGCCATGAACATCCCCACCATCATCCCTACCTCCATTTCTAAGACCCTACACACTAGGTCCATTTGGTCCACTTACAATCTAAGATAATGAGGACAAAATATACAAACCTCACCATCCTGGATCACATCTATATTTACTATGAGTGTAATGACCCAATCATTTATAAATAAAATTAACATTTTGATATTAATAAAATGTATTATTATTTATTAAGGTTATAGAAAACACATAAACTTCTTTGGTTTTATTATATACTATCTGATTTAAAAGAACATTAAGCATCCTTACCATTGATAATATAATTTATTAATAGTGATCATATAATTCATATAAATATAGGGTTTTAATTAATCCAATTGACATGGACAAAGGAAGTGATGCCCTCAACCAGTATGATAGTACCCTATAAACCCCATTTAATAGATCTTCCAAGGGATATAGTATATTTGGTATTTTCCCTTGACCAAGACCAATATGATATCCAAATACTTGAGCATGAATGAAATCGTTTATGGGAGATTTTCATGCTCATCGAGAACACAGCCAAAACCATGTACACTGAACCACCCCATGAAATCATCACCATTGTGCACCTTACCCTTAGGGTGTTTGTTGGTGTATTAAAGGGACGTGTTTTAATACTATAATAATATTAATATTAATATTTTTTTAATATAATAATTTTTTATTTTCTTCTTATCACTAATTTATAAATGATTTTTATTTTAATACAATAAAAAAAAATTATGTTGTTAATTAGTATTCAATTTCAATTAGGACTTTTATTTTGATGAATTAATGGATTTTTGAATTTTGTTTAATAAAATACTATTATTAAATAATTTTTATTAAATATTAATGATCCTATAAATTTTATGAAGTCAAATGTAATTTTTATAATGGTTTAAAAACTATTATTATAAAAAACCCATAATTTATCAATAAATATCAATTTTATTTTAAAATTGAAAATTAAAATATTTATAAAATTATTTGGTTAAAATAAATATTATTTTTTGAAACAGAACTTAGAAATTATCCAATGGTTAATTTTTCATAGTTTTTTGAGAAAGTCAAATTTTCAGGTAAAAATTAAATATCGTATAAATATATGTTGTGTATTATGACATCATAATGAACCAAAAGTGGTGTTATAAATAGTATAAATCATATAAAAGGACAAATATCTATTGTAAATTCGAAATAATGTGATTTTATTTTTAATTTATTAATTTTATAAATCCTTTATGAATTCTCCAAAACCATTAATATATTTCAAGGTTTTTAAATCATTTCCATAAGATTATGAATCACTTCAACATCAATGAGGGTATTATTTTATTACCTTAGGCCCTTGGACTAATAAAATAATTAAAAAAATATCCTTTGATAGAAACCATGGGTAAAACTCATGGTAAGGTTTGTGGTTTTGGTTATTTTGTTATATAGAGTCCAAAACCTATGTTTGAGAAATAGTAAAGAATTCCCCACTCATTTTATATATAAACCCACACAAACTCTCCATAATATTGAATAAAAATACTTGGATAAATTCCTTACTCTAAGATCTCATATTTATAGTCCTCCCAAGGTTCCTCAATCCCTCAATAATGTCCTCTCAAGTATTTGTAGTCACACTCTTAAGGTAAGGGAACCTCTCATTCTCCTCTTTATTAAAGTTTCTTTATTATCTTATGCTTTCTATTTAAAATTTTTAATGTTTTGATATGTTTTAAAATGTCCCTATTACTACCCATTTTAATTACAAATGATGGTATACCCTTTTTTCTCTCATTGACCCATTTTACAAATTTTTTAGTGGCACTGATATGTTGCCAAAAGATCACCATGTTTTTCCATACCAAAACATTATGTAGTGAATACCATACCCATTTCGTATCAAGGGTTTTCACCTTTATATGCTTATATTTATTTTACATGGTAATTACATGTTTGTATTCTACCATCCATGATCATGGAATAAAATATGATGATGAATGAATCCATGTTTTATGATCTACGTGGAATACATAAGTTTGACAATGAAATGAAAGTAACGGGTTCACTGAGATTTTTATAGTGTTCCAATAAATTTGGTAATATTTAATCTCATGATACGTCATGTTGGAATATGGAGTTAAATTTATTTATTTATGGGACATTTTTCATCATTATGTATTGTCAGTTATCCTCAACCAATGTTTATGATGCATTTTTCTATGTTGTTTCCATATTTCTCATGTTTCCGTTAGGTTATCATGTTATATCATGCCTCATTGTTCATTTTTATGATTATCACCCATTTTATATCCCATTTATATTCCTAATTTTTCAACATATATTACCTTGTTCATTATATTCCATGTTTATTCCCTTACTGGGATTTATATATCACCCATTTCTTATACATGTTCCTTGGTTATCCCATGCATTTTTATATACAATGGAATATTTTGATCATGTTAAAAACATTTTCAATAAAGCTGATGTATTCCTTGTTTTACGTTGGTATGTAATGTAAATAATTCCAAAATACATTCTACTTCATAATATTTTGGGTTGTATTAAGTGTAATCCCATGTAATAAATCACGTATTAATGTAAAAAAAGGGGAGGGTTTTTATAGTTGGTATCAAAGGAAAAGTTTAGTTATTTTTTGTGATTAGGATATGAGAAATCTAGAGAAAAAATTGAGGATATAATTAAGTATAATAAAATATCTCTAAATTATAGTAAGCATAGAGTAAGTGGTTTATCAAGAAAATGTATCTCTGTCTGGATACTACAAGTGGATATAGCTCTAGCATAGATGTTCGCATGGGTAAAACCTGAAAACATCGGGTTGAGCTAGACTCGACTGGAAATAGGTGCATGAAAATGGGCCTTTCTTCACACCTAGTTTTACACTCCCAAAGATTATTATTTGGTAAATTAATAAGATCATTATAAACCATTGTCAAGGAAAAAATACCCATAAGAATATATGTTAGGAAATAGATCATGGATAGCATAGATTAAATCACATAAATTTATAATTTAAGAAAATATATTTAATTTATAATTTATATCTTTAATTTCACACTACTACAAATACCCCCTTTATCAGCACTAAAAACCCCCTTTTATCAACCATATAAAAGAAATGTTAAAGCTGGTGAAGATAAAGGGGGGGGTCCACTTTATCAGCGCTCCAAAAACCGCTGATAAAGACACCTTTCATCAGAACTAAAAAAAGTGCTCATAAAAGGGGTCTTTTATCAGCGCTAAAACAAAGTGCTGATAAAAGGGTCCTTTATCAGTGCTTCCTTTATCAACGCTCTCTTTTTAGCACTAATAAAGGACCCCTTTTATCAATGCTTTTTAAAAAGCACTGATAAAAGTTAAAAAAATTAAAAAAATTAAAAAAATCCTGCCAATCGGGGGGGCTTTTATAGCGCTTGACCCCCCCCCCCCCCTTTACAATGCTTTTCTGCCACCCTCCAGTGCCCCACACACCCCATACACCCTTTATCAGTGCTAGTTCTCATATTCCCTCATGCGCGCGCGCCCCTGCCTCCACCAGGTTTTGAACTCGAGACCTCCCCCCTGTGCGCCTAAGCCCTTACCACTCCTCTATTTTGATTTTTTTACATGTCATAATATATATATATATATATTTAGTTATATTTATTCGTATAGTAATATATATTTATATTAATATATATATATATAGTTATATTAATATATATATATAGTTATATTAATATATATCTCTATATATATATATATTTATTTATATTTATTCATATAGTAATATATATTTATATTAATATATATATATAGTTATATTAGTATATATATATTTATAGTGATATTAATATATATATTTATAGTGATATTAATATATATATTTATAGTAATATTAATATATATATTTATAGTAATATTAATATATATATGTATGTAGTTATATTAATATATATAGAGTTAGATTAATATATATATATAGTTAGATGAATATATATAGGTATATAAATATTGAAATATTTTTATTTTAAAAAAAATGGATATTAGTTATTATTTAGATAAAACTACTATATTTTATATGTAAATATATTTTATTATTTATATTTTTAATTAAATTTTTATGTGTGAATATATAAAAAAATATGTATATATTGTTATATATTTGATTATAAATAGCAGTGCATTATGAAAAAAGATAAAATTTCAAATGAATAATATCAATATGAATGTAATACCTTGTAATAAATTCAGTCCCCACCAAAAAAAACCAATAATACCCCCTCAAACGAGGCTGAAAATCCACAAAATGTTAAAAAATCGGAGTACCCAGACTAAAAACTCAGTTTTGGGGGCCTTTTGGGCCTTTTTTGGTCTCGAAAAAACCTTGACCATGATCTCTCAGTTATAGTGACGTAGAGATCATCGCAGGCTTTGATTTGATATGTGGTAGAGCTCAAACGAACACCCGGATCAAAAGTAATGGCCATTTGAATTTCGAGTTGCGTTTTCAACATATTTTGGATCTTTTTTTAATTTTTTTATTTTTTTAGTCTTTAAATTGTTATTAAATGACTATTACTTCATAATAATTATAAAATTATTAATTAAAAATATTTTTTTAATTTTTTATAATCCATTTTCACTAAATATCTTATATATTAAGTGTAACTGTGTATTTATACTTATCTAAAATATATTTAAAATTATATTTAAAATATATATATTATATTTATATCAATATAACTATATCTATATATTTAAATATTAATATATTTTTTTAATGATTTTTTTTTGGAAGTAGACCCTTTATCAGCGCTTTAAAAAAAGCACTGATAAAGACCCCCCCTTTATCAGCACTAACAAAAAAGCACTGATAAAGGCGGGTACCTTTAATAGCGCTAAAAAAAGCGCTATTAAAGGGGGTACTTTTATCAGTGCTTTTTTAGAATTGATAAAGGTACCCCCCCCCTTTATCAGTGCTTTTTCATCAGTGCGGATAAAAGTGTGGCGCTAGGAAAAACATTTTTTTGGTAGTGTCATTGGATTTCCATTTATGTGTTCAATAGTTTAAAAATACTCATCCATAATTTTCCCTTTATTCAAGCCAATGGCTGGAAATAGGTGGGATTGGGTAAATAATCAACATGATGGGAAATGTGATGATTTCCCCTACTGAGATTCCCAACCTTATGGGAGTGAGAATCATAAAATTTATAATGATACACTCTCAGTTGACATATGATATTAATAGAAAATTATATTAGGAGGAGCAACCAAATTCCCCTAAGATAGAATAGGATGAAATTGAGAGCTTTATGTGAAAAAGGCCTCCAACTTTCAATGGATCATATGATCCCTTAATCATAGAACATTTTATCAACTCCATTGATAAAATCTATGCTATACATTAATGTTCTAATAAAGAGAAGGTTATACTGGTTTTTTATCATATTGATGGGTAAACTGATCTGTGGTGGACTTTGATCAAGAATATGAAGCCTGAGGAAGATATTGAAGGGATGGCATGGAAGGAATTTTGGAAAATGTTTTTCGATAAATATTTTCCTCACACTCTGTAACATTAAATAGAAAGGTATTTCCTATTCCTCAATAAAAAATATGAAAAATCTATCATGGCATACAAGAAAAACTTCACAAGACTTTCACAATACACCTCCTGGTTTTTTACCCCTAAATTCAAGGTTGAATGCTTCTTTGGTGGGATAAAACATAGTTTATGAAAAGACATCACAATATTAGACTATGATAGATATGAGGATATTTTCAAATGTACCCTCAAATTTGAAATGTGGGTCAAAAAATCTCAAGGGTATCATAGGGATAATAAGCGAAAAGTGGAGTTTAATTCTAGTAGTCCGATGGATAAATATAACGATTCCAATAAATCTCAACACCCTGCTTGTTAAAGGTGTGTAAAGAAGCACCCTATAAATTTACTAATGGGGTGAGTAAATGCTTTATGTGTTGGAAGGAAGGACACCAAACTAGTGATTGAAGACAGGATGAACCCACTAATGCATTGGAGGATAGGAATGCTCCATTCAAACCTCAGTTCATTTTTCATTACTTCCACTAAAATTAACTAATGTACGTTTCAAACTAATTCACTAAAGCAATGGTTTTCAGAGACAACCAACAATATCCAGGGAAGAAATACTTAGATTTTTCCATCACAACCACTGAGGTGGATCCAAAAAATGAAGTGGTGATAGGTACGCTAGTTATTCATTCATGAATAGAGATGATACTTTTTTATTCTATTTCTATGCATTCTTTAATGTCATGAAAGTTTATCATAACTATTCAAAAAAACCACAAATAATGAAAGAAGAGTTGTTGGTGAAAATATAAAATGGGGTAATTATTGCATCCCAAGTATATAACTCCACCCCTGTCAAACTTTGTGGGATAAAATTCCCATAGAACATTTTCATACTCTCTTTGGTGTAATTTGATGTAATTTTTTTGAATTGATTTTCATTACCTATATAGATAAAACATATTTTTTTCATAAGAAAGAAATCACACTTTGTATCATGAATGGTCCTCTGATTCAGTATAAGTGCAAGGAAGAGGATGAATCTTCTTTTTCACCAACATCTCCAGAATGGATATTATTTACCTATAAGAAAGCATATCTATATTAAATTATTGAGTCTAAGTAAATGATAATCCTTAAAGGCATTCCCATGTGATGGAATACAATGATGTGATTCTCAGGGATTTTCCATGTCTTCCTCCTAGCTAAGAGGTTGAATTTCCAATAAATCTTATACCTAGGGTTTTACTATTATCCAATAATCCATATAGAATGTTTTTTATATAACTTGAGGAGATGAAGAAATAACTATAGGAGAATCGGGATAAAGGTTTCATATGACCAAGTTCTTCACTATGGGGTGCACTAGTCCTCTTCATCAAGAATAAGTATGCATCAATGCACCTTTGCATTGATTATTGTGATCTCAACAATATCATGATAAAAAACAATTATACTTTACCACATATTGATGACTTGGTCAATTAGCTACGTGGAGCACAATACTTCTACAAAGTGGATCTATGGTCGGGATATTACCATGTTAGGGTGAATGAGGAGGATATTCCCAAGACTTCTTTTCATACAAGGTACGGGCTCTATGATTTCATCATAATTCCATTCAAACTCACTAATTCTCTAAAAATATTCATGGACTTGATGAACAGATTCTTTAGAGATTACATTGAATTTTTTTAGTATTTATAGATGATATTCTAATATAATTCAAAATCAAGGAGGATCATGTTGTGAATCTAAGTACCATGCTAAAAACATTACGAAAGGATAATCTTTATGCCAAGTATAAAAAATGTAATTTTAGTTTAAAGTAATTTCTCATTATTGTGTTATATAATCACAAGAAATGGGATATCTGTGGAACCTTTAAAGATAGAATAAATTAAAGGATGGTCGAGGCCAACATCTACAACAGATATCTATAGTTTTCTTGGATTATTTGGGAAATATCATAAATTTTGGAGAAATTTCTCATGATTTTCAAACCCTTTAACCAAGATAACTTGGATGGGAGTTAAGTTTTCTTAGAATGATGAATTTGAATATAACTTCAAGGAGTTAAAAGGAAGGATTATCACTACAGATGTACTGACACTAGCCATAAGAAGAGAACTTTATATAATATTTAGAGATACTTTGAAGAAGAAATTAAGTTGTGTGTTAATGAAAAATGAAAAATTGGTAGCCTATGCTTCAAGGCATTTGAATTTTCATGAACAAAACTAACCAACAAATGATCTGGATTTTTCTGTAATGATCTTTGCTTTAAAAATATGGTGACATTATCCCTTTGGGGAGAAGTGTGAAATATATACAGATCAAAAAATCATAAAGTATATTTTTAAATAGAAAGAGATGAATATGCACCAATGAAGATGGTTAGAACTAATCAAGGACTATGAATGCTCAATTCACTACCATCCCAGGAAAGAAAAAAATGTGGCAGATTATCTAAGTTGAAAGGATCCATAAATTTATCATTGATGGAATTGTAAAGGATATGATATTCTTATATTTGAAAAGGATGGGTATGTGAATCATAAAGGAAATAACTCCATCAATTATTTCACAAATGAGTGCTCAATTGTCCCTTTTGGAGAGGATAAAGGATGTTTGAAGATTTGATGTCGGAATCCAGAAGAAAGTGGAAGCTATAAGAAAAGGTAAATCCATGGAGTTAAATATTAATAAAGAATGATTTTTAAGAATTGGGTAATGACTATGTGTACCATCAAATCCTAATTTAAGGAAGGAGATGTTGGATTATGCACATAGTTCGACTTTATCCATATATACATGAAGCATAAATATGTATTGAGATATTCGAGAGTACTATTGGTTGGAAAATATGAAGAAGGATATCATGGAATATACATCAAGACTTCCTATATTTTAGAAATTGAATGCATAAAGAAATAAAAACAAGGGGATTATGCAACCATTACCCATACCTACATGGAAATGGGAAAAATCACCATGAAATTTTTCATTGGTATTCCAAAGACATCAATTTGAAATAATGTTATATGGATTGTGGTGGATCAACTTATGGAGATGGATCACTTCATTGTAATTCATTAGGACTTCTAAATCAATAAATTTTCAAGAATACACATTAGAGGAGTGGTAAGGATGCATGTAGAACCACTATCAATTGTATCTAATCAAGATCCAAGATTTAACTCTATGTTCTAGAAGACTCGCCAAACTTCTCTAAATACTGATTTGAAAGTAAACACTTATTATCACCCAAAAAAATCATGGCTAGATTGAGTGGAATATCCAAACACTTGAGAACATATTGATACCATGCTTAATTGACTTCAAATAAGGTTGGGATCAACATCTTTCTTTGGTAAAGTTCTCATAGAATAATAGTTTCCAATCTATCACCCAAATGGACCTTATAAATCCCTTTATGGAAAGAGGTGTAGAACACCTGCATGTTTGGATTATGTTGGGGAAAAAAACTTCTAGGTCTTAAAATTGTAAAGGAGATGGTGGAAATGGTTAAGCCCATTCAACAGTACATCAAAGCTTCTTAGAGTTGACAGAAGATCTATGATGAAAATCATTAATGTGACCTAGAGTTTGATGTTGGAAACATGGTATTCATCCATACATATCCATGGAATAAATTCATGTGATTTTTTAAGAATAGAAATCTTATTCCAAGATACATTGGTCCCTTTGGGATCATTGATCACATCAGAGCAGTGTATGATCGACTAGAACTCCCACCTAACCTATCTCAAGAACATGATTTATTCAATGTGTCCCACTTGAGGAAGTACATACCAGACCCATCACATGTACTCAATCTAGAGGTGGTACCAATATATAATGACCTTTTTGATGAAGAGAAGCTGGTGATTATCTTATAACATAGAGAAAATTTTCTTCGGAATAAGACAATGCACATAGTCAAAGTGTTGTGGAGAAATCACAAGTTTAAGGAAATGACATGGGAACCAGATAAAGTGATGAAGCAAAATTACCCTCATATTTTTTAGTGTTGGAAAAAAATTCAAGGTTTAAATTTATTAAGGGGGAGATTTTAATAACCCAAACATTAAAAAATAAAATTACCATTTTGATTTAAATTAAATGTATTATTATGTATTAAGGTTATAGAAAACACATGCACTTAATTGGTTTCATTATATCCTCTTGTATTTAAAATATTGTTAAGAATAATTATAATTTATAATATATTCATTGAATAGTTATCATATGATTATTATAAATATAGGTTTTTAACAAATCCAATTGATACAAATAAAGGATGTGATGGCCTCTACCAGTAGGATTGTACCTTATGAAGACTATTTATCAGAGCATCTGAGGGAGATAAAATCTCTTGGATTTTCCCTTGACTAAACCCAAGATTAAATTCAAAAACATAAGAATGAGTGAAACTGTTAATAGTATAAGTTCAAGCTCATCGAGATCACGACTCAAACCATGTACGCCGAACCACCCCATGAATGTCTCTATATCGTGCACCTTACCTTTATGGATTTTTTAGATGTATTAAAGGTATATGTGTCACGACCCGCCTTCACCAAAAGGAGGGAAGGGACAGAAGACTGCCATGCCCTTCTTTCTTTAAGTTAAAGGAGAGATAATGACCCCCAAAACCTGCGTTCAATAGGTCCTGGAGTGGTGACAAGCACCAAGGGTATAAAATCTCACAAAAAAGGAAGGAATTACCCTTTTATTTTAATAGGACCAGAAGATAAGATGATGAAACCCAATAATGCCAAAACTATAAGTAAGAGTAAAGACAAAGAAAATCACTCCCATATGCATGATGCAAAAGTAAAATTCAGAAATTTAAAGGTGTCTACAAAGGTAAAGTACCAAAAGAAAGAAAAACGGAAACCGCAACGGTCACAATGCCCGAGCTAGTATGGCCCTGCACGATCCTTGAAGTCCTCCTGGAAACCTGAAAGAAGTTTTATATACATAGGGTGAGTATTCAAGTATACCTAGTAGGGAAAACCAAAGACTCTCATGAACAAGTGGGGAGGAATTCTAATGCCCTGTGAGAAAGGAGATAACCAAAGCACCTTGCAAGGAAAAACTATCCACCCAAGCCTCACCAAGGAACACTCCCCAAATAAGGCAAGTCAAGTAAGGTATAGTAATATCGCATCGATGTTTGGGTACCCCATGCCACTTTCCCACTAGTTATTGAAGACATCCTACGCATCAGACCAATCCTTCCATTCTCACCGCAGTCTCACTCCCACACCCACACGTACACACCTGGGCCACAACAACCATCCCGCCCGCAGACACCTGGGCCACAACAACCACACGTAACCACGTCTGCAAACACCTGGGCCAGAAAACTACTTCCACGCCCGAAGACACCTGGGCGAGAAAGCTGATGTCACGCCCGAAGACACCTGGGCCTCATCCCGAAGACACTTGGGAAACAACCCGCCCGCAAACACCTGGGCCAACCACCATAACTACCATGCCCGAAGATTCGTTAGCTAATAATGGACTTCAGGCCATCACAGCCTGCCTGAAGAGTCTTGGGCTATTTGGGAAAGTTTGAAGAAAATGATCTAATAACTAGCCACTCGTAGGAGTGTTGGGAAAAACACCCTCCCCCATTAAATGGGGGGGTTCGACACTAAATGCTCAACTTGGGTGGGGCGCGAATAAGAAACACAAGAACTACAATTATATATATATAGGTAACAAGCACTCAACCCAACCTAGGGCTCCACATCTAACCCAAACACGAACAGCCTAGTCACTACTCATAGAATCATACTACTCACAATCGAGTCACAACTCATTCCCAGAATCAATTTCCCAATTAACCCATTCTTGTTTTCATGTTCAAGTGATCCCGTTTAAGTAAATTCTGCACTACTGGGAAAATAACATGCACAAGCCCAAGCCTAGGGGAAAAAGTTAAAGCCAATAGCAATTTAAACATTCACACCCAGTTCTCTTGTAAATTCACATCAAAGTGAGATCCCTCCAAGTATTGGAACCAAAGAAGGCTTCAAGATACAGCCCAAACATCCCCAAAACTATGGATAAAAGGTTTCACAACAAAAGAGAATTCCACCCAAATTCGTGATATAAGAAAAGCAACCATAACCCCAGATTCACAACCAGAAATTGTTCCACATCATAGGATCCCATCCTCACCCACATCACTCCATAATCAAACAAACAGAACACATGCCTACTACCAAAAAAGATCAGGGAAACATCCAGGTTCAATACATCATTCATTTATTTCCTCTTTATGTTAGTTAACCGTGGTGACCACACAAGGGCATATGTTTACAGGGCATCCATTTAACCAGCCGAGTTTAAGTGATTAACCAAATTACATGTTAATTCATTTTAAATCATCACAGAAGACATGGTTAATTAGTGCTCTAGGAAAGAGCACTAATGGCCATGATTTTCAGTGAGCATAGGCCCGCAAAATTCACAACACATATCAAAATAAAAGAGTACAACAGAACATCGATCACACCCCCCCCCTTCATTATTTAAGGTCCATTCATTATCTTCATTAAGTTTGTTTTCATCAATTCCCATAGAGAAAAAAGCATAACCACCCCGCATGATACACAGAAAGGAGAGGCGAAGGAAAAATATCTAGTTGATTGATCAAAGATCGAAGTTTTTCTCCACTCGCGAGGAATAGGGGATGCGCGGCCTGCAGGGGTGGAAATCCATGGAATACGTGCAGAAGGTTCTAGCAGAGGCAGACCACAAGCCATAAGAAGAAGGAATCCATGAGTGCAAAGAAGAAGAAATAAATTCAACCGATAATAAAAGGAGAACTCTAGCGGGAGATATAAATAGGAGATCGGGATATGGAATTTTCAACGCCAGGAAAAACGGATCATGGTTTCCTACGGGGGTGGGTAGTTACACACGATGATATCAACAAATTATTTAATATCCCCCATCGGGGATGTTTCTTGGGATTTTTAGGAATCAATTCTGGGCTTTAAATGACTTTAAAAAGGGTATTAAGATTAATTTATATCAAAAGATACGTTACAGGAGAGGAAAAGTCGGGTACTGGAAAAAAGAATGAAAGGCTCGGCGAGGGGAAATGGTGCCCCCATCATGGTGTCACCCTCATGGTGCCACCGTCATGGCTCCACTGTTACGATGCCACCGTGACCAGTGCGACCATCACGATGCCACCGTGACCAGTGCGACCGTCACGATGCCACCACGACTGGTTTGACCGTCACAGGGCCACCGCGACCGGTTCCTCCATGACCAGTGACACCATCACCAGTGCCACCGTCACGGTGCCACCATCATGGTGGAGCTATGTTTTTGGTAAATTAATGGCCAGGGGGTCCGGGCCATTACATCAGATACCTCTCAAACTATTCTCACCCTCGAGAATTAAAACTAGACCCGAAGAAAGGAGAGGGGTCCAAACAACCACCTCGAAAAATACCTCTCAGGAGTAGACCTCATTGTTACCAAGGAACACCTGCTTCCTCATGCAATCGTGCAAAACAAAGATTCAAACTGTTTGGTCATGTGGGTGAGAGGTTTCCCTTCCTCCATGTTAAGATATTATCCACTTTGGGAAGCACTGACTCGCCCACACAGGTTTAAGCACATCCAATTTAATGCATCATAACTAGGGATCTGGTCCTCCCCTCCCCACATTTCAAGACACTTCACACACATCCACAGAAAAAGGAAACTACACATTACATTGTCAAAAAAGTAAGCGTTCCATCGACCAAGTACAAACAAAATAGAACAACTCAAAATAGATCTGGGTACTGGGCACGCATCTACGTCTCTCGTTCCCAGGTACTCTCCTCAAGCCCACCATGCCTCCATAGAACACGAACCAATGGGAATGGTTCGCCCATGAATCACCTTCTCTTGACGACCCTCAATCATCACTGGTCGCTCCATGAACGTTGCATCGTCATTTATATCTAGCTCTCCCCAGTCTAGGACGTGTGAATCATCATGAAGATACCGTCAGATCTGAGACACATGGAAGACATCGTACACCCTTTGCAGCGGTGGTGGCAATGCTAGCTAATAATCCACCTCACTGACCCGCTGCAACACCTCTAAAGGTCCGACGAACCTGGGAGAAAGCTTACTACCCCTGTTGAACCTTAACTTCCCACGTCGAGGGGAGACCCTCAAGAACACGTGGTCCCCAACCTTGAACTCCAAGGGTCTCCTCCTATCATCGGCATAAGACTTCTGCCGCTCCTGATCCACCTTCATCCTCTCTCGTATAAGCTGAAACTTCTTCATCATGCTCCGCACCACCTCCAGGCCAAGAACACCTGCCTACCCGACCTCTATCCAGCACACGGGTGAGCGACATGGCCTTCCGTACAAGGCTTAGAATGGATCCATTTTAATGGTAGAGTGATAGATATTATTGTAGGCGAACACTATTAGAGGCAAGTGTCGCACCCATGATCCCCCAAAGTCCAGGACACATGCCCGTAGCATATCCTCCAAGGTCTAGATGGTGCGCTCTATCTGTCCATCTGTCTGGGGGTGGAAAGCAGTGCTAAGACGTAGCTAGTTGCCAAAAGCATGCTACAATCCCCTCCAGGCTCATGAGGTAAACCGTAAATCCCTATCTGAGACTATGGACCTCGGAACTCCATGAAATCGCACCACCTCATCTACGTATCTCCGTGCTAAAGCATCGACTCCACTCGACTCCTTGATCGCCAGAAATTTAGCCGACTTAATAAACCAGTCCACCACCACCAAGATAGCGTCGCAACCTCCTTGAACACTGGGTAGCCCTGTGACGAAATCCATCGAGATTTCGTTCCACTTCCACTCAGGGAAATCTAAAGGATGCAGTAAACTACCTAGAACATGGTGTCCAGCCTTCACCTTCTGACACACCAGGCACTTGGCCACGAACTCTGCCACCGCCCACCTTACCCCGGACCACCAAAACTGTCCCCTCATACCCTGGTACATCTTGGAAACTCTTGGGTGCACCGCTAGGGGTGAGTTGTGGAACTCATTAGGAACTTTGCCACTCATTGCCTCTGGAACAAACAGATTTCCTCAGAAAAGCATCTGGTTCTGACCATCCTCCGCCAATCCTTCCGGGGCATCACCTTGGGTAACCCGGTCACGCATAACTTCACTTTCTAAGTCTCCCCACTGGGAATCCTCATCCTATTGTAGAAGATAGTATTGCACGGTCATCTGATATAGGAAACCTCTACCATTATCCATCCTCGCGTCCAGGTGCAGGGCAACTATCTCCTCCATCACCTTCCAAGTATCTTCCTACTCTCAAACCACATCCTTTTGCGACTTCCTGCTCAAGGCATCGGCCACTACATTCCTCTTTCCTGAGGTATAGTAAATCTTGAAGTTGTAGTCCTAAAGGAACTCTATCCAACTTTGTTGTCGTAAGTTCAGGTCCCACTAAGAGAAGACATATTTCAATCTCTCGTGATCCATGAAGACCACAAAGCGCTCCCCGATGAGGTAATGCCACCACAACTTTAGTGCGAAAACGACCGCCGCAAGCTCTAGATCATGGGTGGCGTAATTATGCTCATGAGGACGTAACTTCCTAGACCTATAAGAGATCACCCCTTACCGTTGCATCAACACACATCTGAGGCCTTGCCCTGAATCATCACAGAACACCTCATACGCCGCCCCTTCTTCTGGAAACCTCAACACTGGGGAACTAACCTACTTCTCCTTCAGATAACTGAAGGCCACCTCACACTTCCCACTCCACACAAAATCCTATCCCTTCTTGTTCAAGGTCGTCAAAGGTGCTGCAACTCGGGAGAAGTTGGGCACGAACCTCCAGTAGTAACCTGCCAGTCAGAGGAAACTATGAACTTCTACCACGTTCTTGGGTGCTTCCCAATAAAAAACCTCCACAACCTTCAACAGGTCCACTACTATCCCTTGCTCGGACACCACATGTCCAAGGAAGTGCACCTCTTACATCTAGAAATTTCACTTGGACAACGTCCCATAGACCTGGTGCTGCCAGAGGACTTCTAAAACTGTCCTCAAGTGCTCGGCATGATCCTCCTATGATCTTGAGTAGATCAGAATGTTTTCAACAAACACAACTATGAACTGATCCAGGTATTCCCGGAAGACGGAGTTCATGTGTCCCATAAACACAGATGGAGTGTTCATAACGCCAAATGGCATGACCACGAAATCAAAGTGTCCATATCCGCACATGAAGGTCATCTTTGAGATGTCACCCTCCTTCACCCCCAACTGGTGATATCCCGACCGCAAATAAATCTTAGAGAACCATCTTGTCCCCTTCAACTGGTCAAAGAGATCATCTATCCTTGGAAGAGGGTAGCGATTCTTGACCGTCACCTAATTCAGTCTCTGGTAGTCTATGCACAGCCTGAGACCACCATCCGCCTTCTTGGTGAACAAGACTGGAGCACCCCATGGTGATGCACTTGGTCGGACAAAACCCTTCTTCATCAAATCGTCAATCTGAATCCGAAACTTACAGAGTTCAGAAGGTGCCATCCGGTAGGGGGCCATTGAAATCAGATGAGCACTAGGCTGCAAGTCTATCCCAAACTTGATATCACGTCGAGGGGGTAGAGTCGTCACCTCCTTA
Source organism: Viscum album (assembly GCA_963277665.1). Classification (NCBI taxonomy): domain Eukaryota; kingdom Viridiplantae; phylum Streptophyta; class Magnoliopsida; order Santalales; family Viscaceae; genus Viscum; species Viscum album. The sequence goes on from OY728163.1 coordinate 1,648,845,710, forward strand.
AGGAAGACGTCCATGAACTCACTAACGATCCCTGGAACTCCCACCATTTCTGCATCCACTGAATCCACTGATAGCTCATCTAATAAGGAGAGGAGGGGTTCCTCCTACCTGTTGCCTTTCTGGAAACCCTGTTCGCCGATGAAGGTCACACGTAGGTCTCTCAAGTCTGAAAACATGACCCTTCCTCAGAAGCATTCAATGATGGAACATGTAGAGAACAGCCAGTCCATGCCTAGGATGACATTGTGTGGTTGTATCTACAATAGTAGAAGATCCCTAACTGACTGATGTGGCCTTATCATCAGTCTGCATCCTTGAAAAACATATAACAAGTCGGTCTGACCTCCGATTGGTGTGCTCTGCACCAGGGGCACTGAAATTCTCAGCGTATAAACTCAGAGCACGGGCCAGACTGGGTGCAAAAAAGGAGTGTGAAGCTCCGGTATCTAACAAGGCATAAGCAAGGGTACTAAATAAGTTGATCGTACCTCGAACGACCTCCAGTCCTGCTAGAACTGCTGCCTTCGCGGCGTGAAACTGCCCACGCCCAGCTCCTCTACCTCTCGTTTGTCGGCCACCTCCCCGACCATGCCTGGGTTGAGTTCCCTGAGGAGCACCCTGAGGTCATCCTCCTCTTGCAACGTCTTCCCTCGGCGGAGCGGGAGCCCACTGCCCCTGATGCTGCTGCTGAAAGGGCCTAGCTGAGAACTGCTACTACTGATGTGGGTGCTGGACCTACCCACCACCACCATACTGCACTCTATCCAGGAACCGATTCCGAAGGTTCCCATGGCTTCCACATATGAAGTATCTCGGCTCTAGGCCTGAAAATAAAGGGCGAGGACTGGTAGATCGGAACTAGAACTGCAGGGACCTGCTTCCTGCTGGTCGAAACCTAGAGGGTCCTGATGTTGGAGTCCTGCTGCTGATGGCCTTCCCCTTTGACGAGCCTGACTGGATTCCCTCTCGCGATACACCTCCCAATGTGTGCATCCTATCCACCACTTCGGACTTCTTCTGTACCTCTAAGTATATAGGTAAGGTGAAGGGAGTAACAGCATACTGAATGGAAGGTCGAAGTGCCTCCTCCAAACGTCTTGCCCAAGACTCTTCATCCAGAAATATGTCCGGAGAAAAGCAGAGGAGATACTTGAACTTGATCCCCAAATCTCTTACTAACATACCCCCTGCTGGAGGGAGAGTAGCTCCTGCCTCTTTTCGGCTTTCATCGTAGAAGAGAGGAATTCCACCCGGAACTCCTTCTCAAAATCAGCCCATGTCACCTCAGCCTCCCTCTTCTCCCCCAGAAAAAGCATCCACCACTGACATGCTACTCCCCAAATATGGCTCATTGCCAGAGGAACCCAATACTCTTCCATATCCTGGATCTAGCTGAAATCTATCACCAGCTCCTCCAGCAAGCTCTTCTTCTCCATGTTAGAGGTGCTGCCCTCATACTTCCCAAGGGTCTGTCGCTGAAATGCATGAAGCGTATTCTTCCACTGGTCTTCCTCCTCTTCTCAGTCAGCCCTCCGTCAATCATCCGAGTAAACCTCCTGGGTCTTGATCACTCGCACAACTCATGGTCGTCTCCTAGGTGTCATAGCTGTAAGGTAAACAACGAATGCCTAAGCCCGAGTAGTGTAGAATATGGCTCTTAAATTTTTCTTAGACTTCTGATTCATTTCAAATCCCCAAAACACCCCAGAAGCATGAGAACACAAGTTATTATGATGCATGCACCTTTCCTAGGGTCTCTACCCTGCAATCAGTGTTGCCTCACTTGGTCATTCGGTAGGTCTAGAGTCCTTGCGTCAGATCACTAGGGGGCCTAAAATCTCGTGTCCTAGCCGGTCTTCCCTGGCCTATTTCATGCACCATGATTACCCAACACTATTTCCCTACCATCCCATGTAATGCTCACTATGCCTAACCCCAGACTCCATCCTATATCTCCACCTGCCTTCGATACCATTCTGTTATGACCCGCCTTCACCAAAAGCAGGGAAGGGATAGAAGATTGCCAATCCCTTCCTTATTTAAGTTGAAGGAGAGATAATGACCCCCCAAAACCCTCCTTCAATAGGTCCTAGAGTGGCAACCAGCACCAAGGGTATAAAATCTCACACAAAAGGAAGGCATTACCCTTTTATTTTAATAGGATCGAGAGATAAGATGATGAAACCCAATAATGCAAAAAAATAGAAGTAAGAGTAAAGACAGAGAAAACCACTCCCATATATATGCTACAAATGTAAAATCCAGAAAGTACAAGGTGTCTACAAAGGTAAAGTACCAAAAGCAAGAAAAACAGCAACTGCAACGGTCCCAATGCTCGAGCTAGTAGGGGCTTGCACAATCCCCGAAGTCCTCCTGGAAACCTGAAAGCAGTTTTATATATGTAGGGTGAGTATACAAGTATACCCACTAGGGAAAACCAAAGAATCTCGTGCACAAGTGGGGAGGCATTCTAATTCCCTGTGAGAAAGGAGATAACCAAATCACCAAGCAAGGAAAAAATATCCACCCAAGCCTCACCAAGGAACACTCCCCAAATAACGCAAGTCAAGTAAGGTATAGTAATATCACATCGATGTTTGGGTACCCCGCACCACTTTCCCACTGGTTATTGAATACATCCTACACATCGGACCAGTCTCGCCATTCTCACTGCAGTCCCACTGCCACACCCGCCCATACACACCTGGGCCACAACAACCATCCCGCCTGCAGACTCCTGGGCCACAACAACCACACGTAACCACGCCCGCAAACAACTGGGCCAGAAAACAACTACCACACCCAAAGAAACCTGGGCCAGAAAGCTGTTGTCACGCCCGAAGACACCTAGACCTCATCCCGAAGGCACTTGGGAAACAGTCTGCGCAAAAACACCTGGGTCGACCACCACAACTACCCTGCCCGAAGATTCTTGGGCTAATAATGGACATTAGGCCATCGCATCTTGCCCGAAGACTCTTGGGCTATTCGAGAAAGGGATAAAAAAAACCTAATAACCATCCACTCGTAGGAGTGTTAGAAACAACACCCTCCCCCATGAAATGGGGGTGTTCGGCACTAAATGCTAAACTTGGGTGGGGCTAGAATAAGAAACACAAGAAATAAAATTATATATATATATATATATGTAACAAGCACTCAACCCAACCTAGGGCTCCACATCTAACCCAAGCACGAACAGCCTAGTCACTACTCATAGAAGCATACTACTCACAACCGAGTCACAACTCATTCCCAGAATCAATTTCCCAATTAACCCATTCTTGTTTTCATGTTCAAGTGATCCTGTTTAAGTAAATTATGCACTACTGGGCAACTAACAGGCACAAGAACAAGCCTAGGGGAAAACGTTACAGCCAATAACAATTTAAACATTCACACCCAGTTCTCTTGTAAATTCACATCAAAGTGAGATCCCTCCAAGTATTGGAACCAAAGTAGGATTCAAGATATAGCTCCCACATCCTCAGAACTATGGATAAAAAGGCTTCACAATAGAAGAGGATTCCACCCCAATTCATGATATAAGCAAAGTAACCATAACCCCAGATTCACAACCAGAAACTATGCCACATCATAGGATCCCATCCCCGCCCACATCACCCCATAAGAAAACAAATAGAACACACGCCTACTACCAAAACAGAGCACGGAAACATCCAGGTTCAAGACATCATTCATCTATTTCCTCTTTCTGTTAGTTAATCGGGGTGACCACACAAGGGCATATGTTTACAGGGCATCCATTTAACTAGACGAGTTTAAGTATTTAACCAAATTACTTGTTAAGTCATTTAAAATAATCACAGAATACATGGTTAATTATTGCGCTAGGAAAGACCACCAACGGCCATGATTTTCAGTGAGCATAGGCCTGCACAATTCAAAACACATATCAAAATAAAAGAGTATAGCAGAACATCGATCACACCCCCCCTTCATTCTTTAAGGTCCGTTCATTATCTTCATTAAGTTTGGTTTCATCAATTACCACAGAGACAAAAGCGTACCCACCCCGCATGATACACAGAAAGGAGAGGCGAAGGAAAAATCCCTACTTGATTGATCAAAGATCAAAGTTTTTCTCCACGCACCAGGAACAGGGGATGCGCAGCATGCAGGGGAGGAAATCCATGGAAGACGTGCAGAAGGTTCTAGCAGAGGCCCACCACAAGCCATGGGAGTAAGGTTTCCAAGAGCGCCAGGAAAAAGAAATAAATTCAACCGAGAATAAAAGGAGAACTCTAGCGGGGGATATAAAGAGGAGATCGGGATATGGAATTTTGAACGCCTGGAAAAACGGATCGTGGTTTCCTAGGTGGGTAGGCAGTTACACATGATGATATCAAAAAGTTATTTAATATCCCCCATCGGGGATGTTTTTTGGGATTTTTAGGAGTCAATTATGGGCTTTAAATGACTTTAAAAAGGGTATTAAGATTAATTTACGTCAAAAGATACGTTACGGGAGCGGAAAAGTCAGGTATTGGAAAAAATAAAGAAAGGCTTGGAGAGGGGACATGGTTCCACCGTCATGGTGTCACCCTCATGGTGCCACCTTCATGGCGCCAGCATCACGACCGTCACGGTGCCACCGCGACCGGTGTGACCGTCACAGGACCACCGCGACCGGTGCCACCGTCACGGTGTCGCCATGACCAGTGCCACCGTCACGGTGCCACTTTCATGGTGGAGCCTTTTTTTGGTAATGTAATGGCCAGGGGGGTCTAGGATATTACATCAGATACCTCTCAAACTGTTCTCGCCCTCGAAAATTAAAACCATACCAAAAGAAAGGAGAGGGGTACGAACAACCACCTCGAAAGATACCTCTCAGGAGTAGACCTTGTTGTTACCAAGGAATTCCCCCTTCCTCATGAAATCATGAAAAACAAAGATTAAAACTATCCGATCATGTGGGTGAGGGGTTTCCCTTCCTCCATGTTAAGATATTATCCGCTTTGGGTGGCACTGACTCGCCCGCACGGGTTTAAGCACATCCACTTTAATGCATCTTAACTAGGTATCGGGTCCTCCCCTCCTCACATTTCAGGAAACTTCACACACATCCACAAAAAAAGGAAACCACACATTCTATAGTCAACAAAGTAAGCATTCCATCGACCAAGTAAAAACAAAACAGAACAACTCAAAATAGATCTGGGTACTGGGCACGCATCTGCGTCTCCCGTTCCCAGGTACTCTCCTCAAGCCCACCATGCCTCCATAGCACACAAACCAAGGGAATGGTTTGCCCGCGAATCACCTTCTCTTTACGACCCTCAATCATCACTGGTCTCACCATGAACGTTGCATCGTCCTTGATATCTAGCTCTCCCCAGTCGAGGACATGGGAATCGTCATGTAGATACTGTCAGAGCTCGGGCACATGGAATACTGTGTGCACCCTTTGCAGCGGTGGTGGCAACGCTAGATGATAAGCCACCTCACCAACCCACTGCAACACCTCTAAATGTCCGACGAACCTTGGAGAAAGCTTACTCCCCCTAACGAACCTTCGCTGCCCACGTCGAGCGGAGACCTTCAAGAACACGTGGTACCCAACCTCGAACTCCAAGGGTATCCTCCTATCATTGGCATAAGACTTCTTCCGATCCTGATCCGTCTTCATCCTCTCTCGTATAAGCTGAAACTTCTTCGTCGTGCCCCGCACCACATCCGGGTCAAGAACACCTGCCTCTCCAACCTTTGTCCAGCACATGGGTGAGCGACATGGCCTTCCGTACAAGGCTTCGAATGGAGCCATGCCAATGGTAGAGTGATATATATTATTGTAGGTGAACTATACCAGAGGAAAGTGTCTCAACCATGATCCCCCAAATTACAGGACACATGCCGGCAACATATCCTCCAAGGTCTAGATAGTGTGCTCTATCTGTCCATCTGTCTGGGGGTGGAAGGCAGTGCTAAGATGTAGCTAGGTTCCAAAAGCATGCTGTAATCCCATCCAGGATTGTGAGGTAAACCGTGCATCCTTGTCTGAGACTATGGACCTCGGAACTCCATGTAATCGCACCACATCATCTACATATCTCCATGCTAAAGCATCCACTGCACTCGACTCCTTGATCGCCAGAAACTAAGCTGACTTCATCAACCGGTCCACCACCACCCAGATAACATCGCATCCACCTTGAACGCTGTGTAGCCCTGTGAATAAATCCATCAAGATGTCGTCCCACTTCCACTCGGGGACATCTAAAGGTTGTAGTAAACTTCCTGGAACACGGTGTTCAGCCTTCACCTGCTGACACATCAGGAACTTGGCCATGAACTCTGCCACCGCCCGCTTTACCCCGGGCCACCAAAACTATCCCCTCAGACCCCATTACATCTTGGAAACTCTCGGGTGCACCGCTAGGGGTGTGTTGTGGAACTCACTAAGAACTTTTCCACACATTGCCTCTGGAACAAATAGCTTTCCTCAGAAAAGCATCTGGTTCTAACCATCCTCCGCCCATCCTTCCGGGCCATCACCTTGGTTAACTCGATCACACATCAATTCAATTTCTGAGTCTCCCCACTGGGAATCCTCCACCTATCATAGAAGATAGTATTGCACCATCATCTGATACAGGAAACCTCTACCATTATCCATCCTCGCGTCCAGGTGCAGGGCAACCAACTCCTCCATTGCCTTCCAAGTATCTTCCGACTCTCAAACCACATCCTTCTACGACTTCCTGCTCAAGGCATCAGCAACTACATTCCCCTTTCCTGAGGTGTAGGAAATCACTAAGTTGTAGTCCTGAAGGAACTCCATCCAACTTTGTTGTCGTAAGTTCAGATCCCACTGAGAGAATACGTACTTCAAGCTCTTGTGATCCATGAAGACCACAAAGTGCTCCCCGGTGAGGTAATGCCACCACAACTTTAGTGTGAAAACGACCGCCGCAAGCTCCAGATCGTGGGTGGCGTAATTACACTCATGAGGAAGTAACTTCCTAGACCCATAAGAGATCAACCCTTTCCGCTGCATCAAAACACATCTGAGACCTTTCCCTAAAGCATCACAGAACACCTCATATACTGCCCCTTCTTATGGAAACCTCAGCACTGGGGCACTAACCAACTTCTCCTTTAGAAAACTGAAGGCCAACTCACACTACCCAATCCACACAAAAGCCTATCCCTTCTTGGTCAAGGTCGTTAAAGGTGATGCAACTTGGGAGAAGTTGGGAATGAACCTTCGGTAGTAACCTGATAGCCCGAGGAAACTATGAACTTTTGCCACGTTCTTGGGTGCTACCCAAGAAACAACCCTCTCAACCTTCGACGGGTCCATTGATATCCCTTTCTCGGACACCACATTCCCAAGTAAGTGCACCTCTTGCGTCTGGAACTTGCACTAGGACAACTTCCCATAGAGATGGTGCTGTCGGAGGCCTTCTAAAACCGTCCTCAGGTGCTTGGCGTGATCCTCCTCTGATCTTCAGTAGATCAGGATGTCATCAATAAACACGAATATGAACCGATCCTGGTATTCCTGGAAGACGGAGTTCATAAGTCCAATGAACATGGATGGAGCATTCGTAACGCCGAACAGCATGACCACAAACTCAAAGTATCCATATCTGCACCTGGAGGCCGTATTTGAGATGTCACCCTCTTTCACCCTCAACTGGTGATATCCCGACTGCAAATCAATCATAGATAACCACCCTGCCCCCTTCAACTGGTCAAAGAGATCTTCTATCCTTGGAAGAGGGTAGTGATTCTTTATAGTCACCTGATTCATTCTCTGGTAGTCTATGCACAGCCTGAGACCACCATCCGCCTTCTTGGAAAACAAGACTGGAGCACCCCATGGTGATGCACTTGGTTGGAAAAAACCCTTCTTCATCAAATCATCAATTTGAATCCGCAACTCCCGGAGCTCAGAAGGTGCCATCCGGTAGGGGGCCATCGAAATCGGATGAGCACCAGGCTGCAAGTCTATCCCAAACTCGATATCACGTCAAGGGGGTAGAGTCGTCACCTCCTCAGGGAAGATGTCTATGAACTCACTGACAATCCCTTGAACTCCCACCATTTCTTCATCCACCGACTCCACTGATAGCTTAGCTAATAAGAAGAGGAGGGGTTCCTCCCGCCTGCTTCCTTTATGGCAACCCCGTTCACCGATTAAGGTCACACGTCGGTTGCTCAAGTTTGAAAACACGACCCTTCCTCGGAAGCATTCAATGATGGCACATGCAGAGAACAACCAGTCCATGCCTAGGATGACATCGTATGGCTGTATCTGCAACAGTAGAAGATCCATGAATGACTGATGTGGCCCTGTCATCAGTCTGCATCCTCGACAAACATATAACAAGTCGGTATGACCTCCGATTGGTGTGCTCAGCACCAGGGGAACTGGATGTCTCTCAGCCTATAAACCCAGATCACGGGCCAGACTGGGTGAAACAAAGGAGTGTGAAGCTTTGGCATCGATCAAGGCATAAGCAAGGGTACTAAACAAGCTGATCGTACCTCGAACGACCCCCAGTCCTACTGGAACTTCTACCTCCGCGGTGTGTAACTGCCCATGCCCAGCTCCTTTGCCTCTCAGATGTTGGCCACCTCCCCGACCATGCCCGGGTTGAGGTCCCTGAGGAGCGCCCTGAGATCAGCCTCCTCCTGCAACGTCTTCCCTCGGCGGAGCGGGAGCCCACTGCCCCTGTTGTTGTGGATGAAAGGGCCTAGATGAGAAATGCAGCTGCTGAGGTGGGTGTTGGACCTACCCACCGCCGCCATACTACACTCTGTCTGGGCACCGATTCTGAAGGTGACCATGGCTTCCACAGATGAAGCATCTCGGCCCTGGGCCTAAAAAGAAAGGGCGAGGGCCGGGAGATCGGAACTGGAACTGCTGCGGCCTACTTCTTGCCGGTCGAAACCTAGAGGTTCCTAATGCTGGAGGCCTGCTGCTGATGGCCTTCCCCTTTAACGAGCCTGACTGGATTCCCTCTCGAGATACACCTCCTAGTGTGTGCATCCTCTCCACCACTTTTTCCTTCTTCTGTACCTCTAAGTATGTCGGTAAGGTGAAGGGAGTAACGACATACTGGAGGGAAGGTCGGAGTGCCTCCTCCAAATGTCTCGCCCGAGACTCCTCATCCGGAAAGAGGTCTGGAGAAAAGTGGAGTAGATCGTTGAACTTGATCCCCAAATCTCTCACTGACATACCCCCTGCTAGAGGGAGAGTAGATCCTGCCTCTTCTCAGCTTTCATCGTAGAAGAGAGGAATTCCGCCCAGAACTCCTTCTCGAAATCAGCCCATATCACCTCAGCCTCCCTCTTCTCCCCCAGATAAAGATTCCACCATTGACATGCTTCTCCCCACATCTGGCTCACGGCCAGAGGAACCCAATACAATTCCAGAGCCTGGATCAATCTGAAATATATCACTAGCTCCTCTAGCCAGCTCTCCATCTCCATGTTAGAGGTGCTACCCTCATACTTCCCGAGGGTCTATCGCTGAAAGGCACGAAGCGTCTTATTCCACTGGTCATCCTCCTCTTCTCGGTCAGCCCACCGTCGATCAGCCACGTAAACCTTCTGGGTCTCGATCGCTCGCACAACTCGTGGTCATCTCCCAGTTTCCATAGCTATAAGGTAAACAAGGAATGCTTAAGCCCGAGTAGTGCAGAATATGGCTATTAAATTTTTCTTAGACTTATGATTCATTTCAAATCCCCAAAACACCCTAGAAACACGAGAACACAAGATATTATGATGCATGCACCTTTCCTAGGGTCTCTACCCTGCAATCAGTGTAGCCTCACTTGGTCGTTTGGTAGGTCCAGAGTTCTTGCATCAAATCACGGGGGGGGGGGGGGGGGGGGGCTAAAATCCCATGTCCTAGATGGTCTTCACTGGCCTATTTCATGCACCAAGATCACCCAACATTGTTGCCCTACCATCCCATGAAATCCTCACTGTGCCTAACCCCAGACTCCATCTTATCTCTCAACCTTCCTTTGATACCATTCTGTCACGACCCGCCTTCACCAAAAGGAGGGAAGGGATAGAATATTGCCATGCCCTTCCTTATTTAAGTTGAAGGAGAAATAATGACCCCCGAAACCCGCCTTCAATAGGTCCTGGAGTGGCAACCAGCACCAAGGGTATAAAATCTCACACAAAAGGAAGGCATTACCCTTTTATTTTAATAGTATTGGGAGATAAGATGATGAAACCCAACAATGCCAAAAATGGAAGTAAGAGTAAAGACAAAGAAAACCACTCCCATATGCATGCTGCAAAAGTAAAAGCTTGAAAGTACAAGGTGTCTACAAAGGTAAAGTACCAAAAGCAAGAAAAATGGCAACTGCAACGGTCCCAACGCCCAAGCTAGTAGGGGCCTGCATGATCCAGGAAGTCCTCCTGGAAACCTGAAAGAATTTTTATATATGTAGGGTGAGTATACAAGTATACCCAGTAGGGAAAACCAAAGACTCTCGTTCACCGTGGGGAGGAATTCTAATGCCCTGTGAGAAAGGAGATAACCAAAGCACCTAGGAAGGAAAAACTATCCACCCAAGTCTCACCAAGGCACACTCCCCAAATAATGCATGTCAAGTAAGGTATAGTAATAGAACATCGATGTTTGGGTACCCCGCACCACTTTCCCCCTGGTTATTGATGACATCCTATGCATCAGACTAATCTTTCCATTCTCACCGCAGTCCCACTACCACACCCGCCCATACACACCTGGCCCACAACAACCATCCAGCTCGCAGACACCTGGTCCACAACAACCACAAGTAACCACGCCCCAAACACTTGGGCCAGAAAACTACTGCCACACCCGAAGACACCTGGGCCAGAAAGCTATCATCACGCCCGAAGACACCTGGGCCTCATCCCGAAGAAACTTGGGAAACATCCCGCTCACAAAAACCTGGACCAACCAACACAACTACCCTGCCCGAAGATTCTTGGGCTAATAATGGACTTCAGTCCATCACAGCCTACCCGAAGATTCTTGGGCTATTCGGGAAAGGGAGCATAAAATGAGATAATAACCAGCCACTCGTAGGAGTGTTGGAAAAAACACTCTCTCCCATGAAATGGGGGTGTTCGGCACTAAATGCTCAACTTGGGTGGGGCTCGAATAAGAAACACCATAACTAAAATTATATATATAGGTAACAAGAACTCAACCCAACCTAGGGCTCCACATCTAACCCAAGAACGAACAGCCTAGTCACTACTCATAGAAGCATACTACTCACAACTGAGTCACAACTTATTCCCAGAATAAATTTCCCAATTAACCCATTCCTGTTTTCATGTTCAAGTGATCCTGTTTAAGTAAATTCTGCACTATTGGGAAACTAACAGGCACAAGCACAAGCCTATGAGAAAAAGTTACATCCAACAACAATTTAAACATTCACACCCAGTTCTCTTATAAATTCACATCAATATGATATCCCTACAAGTATTGGAACCAAAGCAGGATTCAAGATACAACCCCCACATCCCCAGAATTATGGATAAAAAGGTTTCACAATAGAAGAGGATTCCACCCCAATTCGCGATATAAGAAAAGAAACCACAACCCCAGATTCACAACCAGCAACTGTGCCACATCATAGGATCCCATCCTCTCCCACATCACCCCATAAGCAAACAAACATAACACATAGCTACTACCAAAACAGAGCAGGGAAACATCTAGGTTCAACACATCATTCATCTATTTACTCTTTATATTAGTTAACCGGGGTGACCACACAAGGGCATATGTTTACAGGGAATCCATTTAACCAGCCAAGTTTAAGTTATTAACCAAATTCCATGTTATGTCATTCTAAATCATCACAGAAGAAATAGTTAATTAGTGCTCAAGGAAATACCACCAACGTCCATGATTTTCAGTGAGCATAGGCCCGCACAATTCACAACACATATCAAAATAAAAGAGTACAGCAGAACATCGATCACCCCCCCCCCTTCATTCTTTAAGGTCCGTTCATTATCATCATTAAGTTTGGTTTCATCAATTCCCACAGAGACAAAAGCGTACCCACCCTGAATGATACACAGAAATTAGAGGAGAAGGAAAAATCCCTACTTGATTAATCAAAGATCAAAGTTTTTCTCCACGTGCCAGGAACAGGGGATGTGTGGCCTGCAGGGGAGGAAATCCGTGGAAGACGTGCAGAAGGTTCCAGAAGAGGTGCACCACAATCCACGGGAAGAAGGACTCCAAGCGTGCCAGGAAGAAGAAATAAATTCAACCGAGAAGAAAAGGAGAACTCTAGAGGGAGATATAAAGAGGAGATTGAGATATGGAATTTTGAACTCTTGGAAAAACGGATCGTGGTTTCCTATGTGGTTGGGCAGTTACACACGATGATATCATGGAGTTATTTAATATCCCCCATCGGGGATGTTTCTTGGGATTTTTAGGAGTCAATTATGGGCTTTAAATGACTTTAAAAATGATATTAAGATTAATTTACATCAAAAGATACATTACGGGAGTGGAAAAGTCGGGTACTGGAAAAAAGAACGGAAGGCTCGTCGAGGGGACACAGTGCCCCTGTCACGGTGTCACCCTCACGGTGCCACTGTCATAGCGCCACCGTCACTACGCCACTGTCATGGTGCCACCGCAACTGGTGCCACGGTCACGGTGCCACCGTCATGGTGGAGCCATGTTTTTGGTAAAGTAGTGGCCAGGGGGGTTTGGGCCATTACAATATGTATCAAGACCACAATAATATTAATATGTATATGTATATATATATTATTTTCAATATAATAATGTTTTTATTTTCTTTTTATCGTTAAATTATAATTTTTTATACAATAAAACAAAAATAGTGTTGTTAATTAGTATTCCATTTCAATTAAAATGTTTATTTTTATGAATTAAAGGATTTAATAAAAAATATATTTTAATAAAATATTATAAATAAATAGTTTTTATCAAATATAAATGATCATATAATTTTTATGAGGTCAAATGTAATTTTTATAAGGATTCAAAAACTATTATTGTCAAAAAAACCTAGGATTTCACAATAAATGTCAATTTTATTTTAAAAGTAAAAATTCACATGTTTAGAAATTTTTTTGGTTAAAATAAATATTATTTTTGAATAATAACATCTAAATTAACCAATGGTTAATTTTTCATCAATTTCTAAGAGAGTCAATTTTCAGGAAAAAATTAAATACCGTATAAATATATTGTTTGTATTATGACCTCATAATGAACCAAACGTGATGTAGTAAATAGTATAAAGGGTTTTAAACAAAAAAAAATATTTTATATTAATATAATGTGATTTTATGTTTATTTAATTAATTTTATAAATCCTTTATGAATCCTATGAAACCATTAATATATTTTATGGTTTTAAAATCATTTCTTTTAGAGTATGACTCACTTCAGAAACATCAAGGGTGTTATTTTATTAAGTTTTTCAATTGGAATTATAATATAATGAAAAACAATCCCTGTTTTCATAAACCATGGAAAAAACCATGGTAAGGTTTGTGGTTTTGGTTATTTTATTATATAGAGTTCAAAAGCAATGTTTAAGAAATAATAAAAAATTCCCTACTCATTTACTATATAAATCCACCCAATCTCCCATTTCTATTCACTAAAATTCCTTTCAAAACTTAATTACTTTGTCTTACTATCTCTAGATTCCTCTTAGGGTTTCCCTAGTCTCTCGATTATCTCCTACCAAGCATTTTTAGTTGCACTATCAGGTAAAGGATCCTCTCATTCTCAACATTATTAAAGTTTATTTATTATCGTATGCCATATATTTCCAATAACTAAGGTTGGTATATGTATTTACATGTCCTTGTAGCTACCCATTTTATTTCCAAATGGTGAGATATCCCTTTATCTCTCATAAACCCATTTTATGAATTTTTATGTGACGTCGTTATGCTGCCGAAATTTCACTGTGATTTTCCATGCCAAAAGAATTATATAATGAATACCACATCCATTTATTATCAGGGTTGTTCACCTTTATACACTTATACTTCTTTGACTTTGGAATTAAATGAATATATTCTACACTCCTTGATTGTGGAATAAAATATTATGGGGAATGAATCCATTTTTTTGATTTATGTGGCACACTTAATCATGAGAAATAAATGAAAGTGGTGGGTGTGCCCAGAATTATATAGTACTCAAATGCATTGGGTAATGTTTAATATCATAAGAAGTCATGTTGGAATAGGGAGTAAACCTATTTAATTTATAGTAATTTTTCTTTCATAATGTCTTGGAAGTTATCACCAACCTATGTTTATGATGTAGTGTTTTATGTTGTTGACACATTTCCCATGTTTCCTTTATGTTATCACTATATATCATGGCTCATTGTTCATGTTTATGAACCTCACCCATTTTATGTCCCATTGATATTCTTATTTTCCAAAATGTATTAATTTATTCATTTTATTCCATGGTTATTCCTTTTCTGGGCTTTATTTCTCACCCATTTCTTAAGTATGTCTCGAGGTTATCCCGTGCAGTTTTAAGTACTGAGGAATATTTTGATCATGTTACAATCATTTTCAATAAAGATGATGCATTCCATGTTTTATGTTATTATGTAATATACCTAATTCAAAAATACTCTAGACTTCTTGATCTTTATGGTAGTATTAAGTGTGATCTTATATAATAAATCATGTATTATTGTGGAATAAAGAGTGGGGTTGTCATAATGATGTCCTCTACCTCATAGATCGCTTGCACCTAACCCCAATCATATATTTACAAGAGGATACTTGTAAGGATCTCTTACTTGAGTTTATTTATAAATTTGAGATGGGAAACCTCTTTTTCCACTTCAAACTTTGAGGTCATCTATGGATGATAATCTTGGGTGATTTTCCAGTTGGCCCAGGCATCTACTATGTAGAGTATTTTGCCTCCCATATCCTCTCCACTTTGTAGATCGAGGGTAAAAGGGACAAGGTTGAAAGACTCTGAGACATGATTTCTTGAGACCGCCAGAGTGTTTATGTCCCTCACACCATGAAGATCAAAAAACTCTGAGGTGTTTTCCTCAAATTCCTACGCAGGACCCTCACTCATGCTTGGGTGGCATGTGCATATTCCCATGGATAGCTATGCTAGATCGAGGTCCTCATTATAGCATCATCCATGGGTCACCCCACTGTCCACATGGATAGAGATTTTGGAGAGTTATACAAGACATTGGATAATATGACTCATGGAAAATTGATAGGAGTATCATTCCTTACTCATTTGTCCAGGAATCTTGATGCCTTTGAGTCAGCTGATCCCAACACATCCCTCAGTCCTGTAGATGGCATCTCTATTCTATGATTCCACAAGATGTAGATTATCATATAAGGATAGTGAAATAAATCGATGGGTGACATCATACATGGAGGATGCATATGAGGCCCTTGCTCAGCATGCTACTTATCCTCTAGATGCCCCATCCTTCCCACATCATGCTCCTACTACCATCATCCATCCCATTTCATCACACACCCTATTCGTACCTTCCGACCTCTATCTATCCCACCAATATATTCTGTTTAACTTCTTCTAGATCTTTCACCACATGGGAATAAAATTCATTTCACTACCATTTGTTTACCAACACTACCCCATCACCAGCCCCTATAGACCCTCACCCCAACACCAAAAATTCATTTATCCTCCTCCATGCCATCTCCACATCCTACCCTAGCTGATCTACCCTCCAAGCTGATAGGCCCTGCAACCCAGTAAGAGTTTTTGGTAGAGCAGGCCTAGAGGGTCAAGGGCCCCAGCCTTCCACCATTTACTAAGGTGCCCTTAATTGACCATGTTTCTAGACACATATCCACTTTCAATATTGTAACCTTGCCTCCTCTATCTACTAAGATATCTACCAGAACCACAACACCTACAATTGTAGTTGATCCTCCACCCCCTTCCTCCATCGTTGGTATTGATAGGAGGGAAAACTATGGACATAACCTATTTGGGAGATGACTCTAGATGAAGAGATCAATTATTTTTATTATTCTTAGTAAATCATGGTCCCCTCACCCATTTTTTTACTCTGTTTGGGTGATCACTTTTTTTAATGTTTTTATTCTTTTACTCACATATATATCATTGATATATATATATATATATATATATATATACTTTGTATACAAATTTTTAATTCACTATTGGTTTGATTATCTTAATTCTATTTCTATATTAAATTATCCTTTTATAGATCTTCTACCTATTCCATGGTCATCAATGCACCTGTTCCTCCACCATATCTCTATTAATCCAGATGACTCATCATCTGGCTGACATCAAGTGTCTGCTTGGGGATATTTCAATAGAGATATATTCTCATAAAATATCCCCACCATGAAGGGCATGGATGATTTTATTATAACATGAGATTCATACTCATAATTCTCCTGAGGTAGTTAATACCACCAAGAATTCACATGAGCTTCATGACACAGTGACCGGTTCCTGTAGGAAGCCCCAAACTTATGAGTGGATTGACGACACTTGATTGATCATTTTTTCCATATGTTTGTCCAACTAAGTCATTATTTAGTTCCTAATGGGAGTTAACACATATTTTATTTTTTTTATTTATTTTTAGTCTTGTTCTTAGGTTTTTTGTTTTTTTTGTATAATTTTTTTCTATATTTAAACTTAAACAACATTGTACCCCCCATATATATATATATATCTGAGATTATAGTAATTATTATTCATTGTTTTCACATTACAATTTCATTTCATTCATCTTATTTAAATGTTGTAGACTAATGTTTTATCTAGTGAAAGATTATTATTTTTAACACATTATGCAGGTAACCCAATTTGAAATCATCACCCACCAAGTTTCCCCAGGGAATCAAATCTCTCACAGCGATCTCTTGATTCCCTAAATTCATTTTCAATGTTTCCATTTCATTTTTTCTATGCAATATCTACAATATCTCTCCCACAATAATTTCTAAAATAGTCCATAAGCTACCTCATTTAAAGCATGGTAGAGTCTATCTTGAGATTTACTATTGATATAATTGTATTATTGATTATTTTCACCAATCTAGGAGGCATTTTTTACTTGAATTGTGCTTCAAACCTAAAAACTAATTGAACCTGTTTAAATAAAAGACAAAGTAAGGTTTTGAATTATTGAAATCCATGATTTACTCCTATAAATATTTTTAGAATGATTTCTTATTTTAAAATTTTAATTCAAATTCAAAAAAAGATTAAATTAATTTTTATTAACTTATTACTTAATTTTATACCCTAATTGATTTCCATTTATTTTGTATACTCCCATTCCTGAGAGGATTCTAGACCTATGATTTCATATTACTTTCTGAGTATATTTCTTGAGACACACCTGAGGCATGTAAATCAATCCAAACATGCATTGAGATATTATTGAGGCTATGACTAAACAAATACATTTTTAATATGATTTAGAAAATGTTTATTGAGACAATTTTTCCTAATACCCACCTTAAATATTTCCTTATTTAGACTATTTTTTCCACGAAAAAACGTTTTAGGATGGAGTCATTTCTATCCAATTATCTCTTGCTACCCTACTCTATGTATTATGTATGATTATCCTTTGAACAAGTGTGGGGGTTAATTTTTTGCTGATAGACTTAGGATGTTATGATTGAAGAGATGTAATATAGAATTTATACTAGGCTAATATGATGTGATCCTTGATTACTCTTGTAATTTAACACAAATATTTTTCCTTTAAAAACATATGAAATGAAAAATATTTTCATTTTTGTATTAGGAAGGTAAAAAATCACTATTTTCAGACTAATGAATCCTCTGGTGGATCATATGTGGTTAGGGGATGGATGTGAGACCTATCTTGGACATGAATTTAGAAAAAAAATCAAATACCAATAGAAAGAAATGAATAAGGTGCATTATTGTTACATACTAGGTATTGTCAGGGGTCCACTTAATCTATTTAGAGTATGGACACCATTTTTATCTTGGAGGAGCCACTTCATTTCACTATTTAAATTTATCGTGCATTATACTTTAGAGATTACCCACCTTTTGATATTTATTTTCACTTTATACCCACCTTCCTTCCCTTAGCCTTAGAATAATTTGAACCCTTTTTTTAAATCCCTCGTGATTGATATTTTATTTGTATTTATGAAGTGGATATGATAGAACCAATTCAAGACTATGGTAAAGATGATGTATTCATGGTATGATCATGACTCCAAATAAATTTTACCCAAGGTGATGATAGAAAATTTATTGTGAGGTAAATTGAAAAATGGATATATAATTTAATAAATATTTATGAAATTATAACTAAAAGAATAAGAATCTGGATAAATAATTGAACTATGGGGGAGAATATAATTTTCTCATTAGGATTGATTCTAGAGGATGGAATTTTTCTAATTGCACTTAGTTTTAATTTCCTGGTTCTAATAAGTGTTTCCTATTTTTTAAAAAAAATCTTTTGGAATCCCTATTGAGATGATTTTTTCTTGAGGACTAGAAATTGTTCTAGTGTGAGGGAATTTGATTATCTGAAATTATATATATATATTGGATATATTTATTGATAGACTATTTAGGTTTAATTGGAAAATACACTGGGTTTGGATTTGTTTTCTCAGGACTTATAAATTTTAAAGAAATCATGAAATATTTCCAAAAATAGGGTTTACATGTTGTGTATCACATATACAATGTGTAGGCTTCATTAATAGAATGCCTACAGATCCACATACCAGCCCATGACGTTTTTGGATGATGTGAATACATTACATTTCATGTAACAACATTACATGATATAAATCTTTAAAAAATCCATATCCCACCAAAATTGAAATTCATACACGACGTGCTTTGATTTCATGATGTGCAAGTTTCGAAGGCTCACCCAGTTAAAGATATGGAAATATTTTTCAGCAGAAAAATTGGACTTGAATAGAATAGCATGAAACCAACTTACATGATGTGAATATATCATGGCCCATGTAACTTAATCAAGTACATGATGTGTAGGTTTTTCACGCCATGTACTTGTCAAGCCTATTAATATTTCTAGCACCATCCACACTTGACAACTTGGTATGTCATTCTTTCCTCTCATTTTTATTCATCCATTTCAGCTGTTCCCAACCTAAACTAGATTCCTTTCATTCCTTTTATTGTTTTATTGAATCTTTGAGAATTTTTAATCACTTTTTTCATGTTATTTATCCATTTCAATACCATTTTTAATTCCAAAATCTGTTCCAAAACCGCACACCATTCTTCATCAAATCTTTCATCATTATTCATTCATTTCTTCATCCATAGTAAATTTTCATTTGTTTTTTAATTTATTAATTTTTTATTTCTCATTCTTAATTGTTTCATCATGCAAACTTATTTTCTTGTTATATTTGTATTACTTTCAATTATTTAACATTGATTATTTCTTGTTTAATCCTAGATCATATTATTTTTAACTATTTTATGATTATGCACAACATGCTTAACACTTCCTTTCTTTTGATCATCACTGTCATGTGCGGTTAATCTACCTAGGGTTAGGGGTCAAGAGTAGGGGTGTTTCCAAACCTAATTAATATTTAGATATAAGCTTGGTAACCCTATGACTGGTAATTAGGTTAATAATAATTGTTCATCACGTTATTTTTCACAACCTTGACCATGAGAAGTGATATTGAACGAACCTGGCCTAATTGGAGTTGAGAAAGACTATGAACATTAGCCTCTGACACTTTCTATATATAAGAAACTTGTAATGTACTTATGTTTTTTGCTATACCTTGACCATGGGATAGTTAAAACATAGGTAGATACAATTAGTTTGACCAAAACCAATTGGTGACTTTTTCACCACTTCACAACCTAAACCATAGGACCATTCTAAGTTAAATATAGGATTACTTTTTGTTGAGAGCCCTAAAATTGACCATGATTCCTTCTTTTAAATACAAGATTTTATTTTTCAAAATAATTTCAACTTTTTTATAGATTAAAATATTATTTAAAGTTAAACAAATTATTTTTAAATTAATTCATTGGCACTCACAAATATATATAAATATTAAAACTCGCAACAAGTAATTTTAATAAGAATTATAAATCCTCCAATAAATATAAAATAAAAAATTTCATATTTTCATAAATCATATCCTTAATCATTATTGAATATTTTGATGCATAATATAGTTTCACAGTACATAATATGTTTTTTTTCATTAAAATACTTATACATAAGAAATTTTCAATGCATGAAATTTTATTCTTTAATAGAAATTGATGCATAATATTACTAACATAATAAAATCACATGAATATACAGAATATATATTACTTATGCATAATTTCAGAAATAAAATTTATATCCAAATATTATAAAATTAACTAAATAATTAACTAGTTAATAATTATTAAAATTTAAAAATAGTGAATTGAGATGTCTCAGACCCACACTCCAAGGTCTAGTGATAAAAAAATATAAATTAAACACTTTCTTAGATAAAAAGTGAGATAACCCTAGATAAACTTGTATATAGTTCACATTAACATTAAATCTCATTATAATCTCACCCAATCATGATAACTATCAATAATTAGTGTCTTTGGGGATTGGATGTATAAACAACTTATGTACAGTACTTTTGAATATTTCTCCATAATCACACCATACTAGACTTCCTTGTAGAAATATCAAACATTATACCCATATTCATAACATGAGTATGAATAATAAAAAAGATGAGATAAAATGGTCAGTAAGGTTAAACATAATAGATAATATATGATAATCATAATTTGGCATAAAATAAGCATGTGGGTATGAGAACATAATCAAAGTCCAAAAACATAACATTATAATATCATACCCCAATAAACATGGAATGAAAAATATAAATGAAGGATCTAATCATAACATAACACATAAAACAATATTACCTTATTATGATGGAAAACATATGAATTTGGTAAAAGAATAATCATAGAAACCATAAAATATTATAGTAGGCATCACTATCAGTTTCCCATAACATGGTGGAGAATACATCACTACCTGATTCTCATAAAATAGTGTAGAATACGACACTACCTGTTTCCCATAACATAGTGGAACATGAATCAATACCTTATTATTATAACATGGTGGATCATACATCAACACTTGATTCTCATAATATAGAGGAATAAACATCACTTCTTAGTTCTCATAGTGGAGAGAGCATCAATACTCGATTCCCTTAATTATCTTATAAGATATAAAGATTTAAATAATTTATTTGATAGATATATAATTTTGATTCCACCCATATCATAATTAAATTCATACTTATATACACCATGAGAACATAAAAACATTCATATTTTACCATCACTTAATTAAACCAGGTAAAAGATATGGGTTATAAGAAAACATCCATAAATCATTTAATAAACCGTCTAGAGAAAGAATAAAAATGCTTTCATAAAAACATATCCCCAATTTACCATAAGAAAAATTAAAGGATTTTGACATAGATGAAAGAAACCATTTTAAGTTTTTAGAGAAATCACTTGGAAAAACAATAAGAGATACCCCCTTTTTAAATTCTTGAAAAATCCTTAACTTATTTTTTCTTAAAAACAAAATACGGTGATCTTGATAAAACAATTTAAAAATTATCCTTTAATCCAAAAAGGGTTTTTATGAAAGAAAAATTATAAAAAGAATATGTTTTCAAAAAAATTCATTGAGAATGTATAAAAGCACTGAATACTTACTTCTTAAAAATATAATTTTTTAAAACCCCTTTTAAAATCATGGATTCCTTATAAAATAAAAATTTTACATTTGAAAAATATATTGATAATTAATTTTATTTTCAAAATAAATAAGAATTAAATTAATTGAAAAATAATTTTAAAAAATAAAATTTAATCCACATAAAGAAGAATTATCATAATGGTGAAATAATGTGTTCACACAGAAAATGTTAAAACGAGGTTCTTTTAACATTTTTAAAAAATAACCCATGGTAAAAAAGTTAAAATATTTCTTTCAAAATTTTGTAAAATAAGTAAAAAAAAATTACCTCAGTCAATTATTTATTCATATATAAGGATATATATAAAATCAGCTAATGAATATGGGCATAGTGTATTAAAATTAATGAACGAAAAGAAGAGGTTGGGTTGGTTTCTCTCACCACAATCACATCTGGTGAATTATTTACTAAGGGAAATGAAATTGGGAGGAGAAATGTAAGAAAAATAATATCAAAGGATAAAAATGGTTGTATTATTATATATAAATTTCACATATTTTTTCCTAGATTTAAATTCATTCATAATAATCTCCATTTGAAAATTAGATTTGAAAGAAACCCTTATAAATTTGTTAGATATAAAATAAAAAACCCATGAAAGGTATAAAATATTATGTATTTTTGAAACCCTTTAATTAAATTATAATTATATTATAAATACATCCTTGGAGAGTATATACACCACAAAATAAAATAATAGGTGGACATTAAGAATATCTTAATAAAGTGAAATTGAGATGAAGAAACCCTTACAACACTAGTATATCTTGTATAAAAATACCACAAGAGAGATAAATTGAAATGGGTTTTAAAATACAATTAGTTTCATGAAATTATCATCAAAACATTTATAGGGTCTTATATACACAATAAAACACAAAACAACTGGTGAATATGGAATATGTCTCAAAGAATAAAAAGTGAGATGAGAAAGCCTTACCTTTTTGTCCCAACATTCATGAAAGGTATTGAACAAAATCCATATAAAAATAATTATATTAATAAATTATTTAATAAACTTATTAATATATATTACCCTTTATATTCTTCAATTATAATCATTCGCTGCACATTTATTAGTTAGTTTATGATTATTTTCATTATCGGTTGTTAGTAATTTCGATTGTTCCACACATGTTTCATAATGGAAATGTTAAATATAATTATTTGATACCAATTTCATAATTAAAATATTATAATATATATTGAAATAATTTTGTTTTAATTATTTATCTATACCTATTTCACTTGATGAAAACTATGGGCATGGTTCGTGAGAATGGGATCCATGACTAACTTGTTTTGGGTAATCTATATATATCAATAGATTAATTCCTAATGAGAATATTTCTTTGTGTTAATTTTATCATGATATATATTACTCATTTATATAATTTATACACATAAAATATGTTTTATATCTATCCTTATAAGGTGGTGAAGAAAAACAACATTTATTATTCCATGGTGGCAATAGTATGTACGTACACACGAATAACATTTTATTTTTTCATAGAATGGGAGAAAGGTATAAAATGGTTGAACTTTTAAAAAAAATTAAAAATATATATATTTATAATATTTATTTATTAAATATAATTTTATAACAATACATTTAAGGTGGTGATGAAAAATAAAACACATCGTTCATGGAACTGGTAGTCTGCATGTACACATAGACGATGCTTTATTTATTTTGAGGTGGAGAGAGGAAGGATGATAATGATTGTTAAATAAAAATAATAAATTTAATTATATTAATTATACTAATTTTTTATTTTATGATTTTATATTTTACTTTTAGTTATAAGAATAATACTTAAATGGAAATGAAAAGGAGTTATTTGGGAATTTTTACCATACTCTTGAGAATAACTCTTTTGAAACATAGATTAAGCCATTGAGAAGTGGTAATTTGAGGAGAAAAAAACATTAAAAAATTTATAATAATTTTGGGGGGTATTTGGTCTATATTTAGTTAAAATAATGTGGTTGTGGTGCAAAGAGAAATAGGGTGGTGAAAGTCTTCTTTTATAAGTGAGGGGAGTGGATTTATGTTAATAAGGGGTGAAATATTTAAGGGAAGTGGATCCAAAAGTGAGAAATAATAGATAGGGGTTGGGTTTTTGTTTATAGTACCATTAACCATACACTTTGATATAATTTTTGATTGATTTTAAGATTTTTATGCTGTGTTTTTAAGCTTTACCAAAAATTACTTTTTCCACAATAAATTTTTTTAACCTTGGTAACGTATTTTTATAACTGAAAATAAATTTAACATTATGATTTAATTTTTATTTATTATTAAAAATATTAAAACCATTTCATAATATTTAATTTTTAGAATTCTTGAAAAATAATTTTAATATAATAAATTTATAACACATAAAAACAGTTTTAGAGAAAAAATAACTTAAGTTTTAAAATGTTAGATTTTAGGTTTGTAAATAAAACTTAATAATTTGAAAGTTATAATTTAACTTTTAAAATATTTATATTTTAAATAAAAACATTACGTAAATTTTAAGTTATTATTATATGTTAATGATGTCACAAAAGTCACAGTATTTATAAAAACAGTATTTTTTCATTATTCACCTAAAAATCAAACTTTTCATAATAATATATAAAATTAATCTTAAGATAATACTGAAATTAGTAATCCAAAAATGAAGTTAATTTAGTCAAATTAAAATTAAAAAATTTATGAATTTATTTTTAAAATATAATAAAATGCTATTTTTATAAGAAAATAGATTTTTATATATTTATTAATATTATTCAAATTTCCTATCAAATAATAATTAAATTATTTTTAATATATTATTCATATAAATAATATATTTTATCATTATTAAACCCCAATATGTTTAGTTTCATAAAATAAAAATACATTGCACCTAAAAAGGTAATTTTTTGGAAAAATGCAATTTTAATCATAAAATGATCTTATTAGTCATTTATCTGCACCAATTAAATTTTATAAATGCATTTGTATTAAAAAATACCCTTTATTTTACTTTATATATAGATATAACAATACATTAATTCTATTTTTACCCACCAACTCAATGGCTACATTATAATTGTCACATTTAATACTTATAATATGATCTTAAAAAAATTATCACAGATAGTATTAGTTCGATGTTGTGTGTGAAGAAAATATTAAACATAGTATTTATTTAAATTTAAAAAAAATCTTGAGGTGTTACATTCCACCCCTTAAATAAATTTAATCCCCTTTGTTTTAATTTCTCTCGTTAATGATAATATATAACGATAATCTTAGTATAATTATGACTCGAGATATAATTTCTAATGAAATGCCAACCTCACTAACTTGGGTAAGACTAGAAAAATCATCTCATGATTGAGTATTAAGACCCATATAATTGATGTCATATCAATAAAAAGTTCATATGTATCCTTACATTGATATATTATCATACGTTGTATAAGATATGAACTATGACTTCCTTATTCTGGAAATTGGTATGGGATCTATATTGATATAGATAATAAATGTAAAAAACCAAATAAAACTCTTATAGAGGAAGTATAATAATATTTTCAAGATTCACATTCCTAAAAACATTAACTTGGGATAAAATAATCATATAACTAGATGTTTTCTATGATAACTCATTATCAAATAATTGGGGTTTTGATTTTATACTCTTGAAAATAATCATAGATATAATGGAGTGGCTAGAACTAAAATCATATAAAACATCCACAATTATTAAGTGGTGGATAAGTGTATTTTAATTATCACAATCCTTTTCATTTGTAGTGATTTCATAGTTTTTTAATTTTTCACATGGAGGTTACTCATACATATTATCCTTATTAGACCATAAGTTGTGGAATTTTTTATGACCCTTGTTGTCATGTGTTGAGAAAATTTAGGGAAATTTGAACACTTTTGTTCCTATATGGTTTAAATGGAAATTGGAAATTTATATTGTCATGTTATCTTAGATAAGTTTTTCCACCACTTTTTTGGTCCTGAAATAGGGTTTCAACATATGACCGGAGATTGGTGGAATTTTGATTCATTCATAATTTCATGGAATATTTAATATTTAATTGATTAAATATAAATTATTCATGAATGTGTGTTCAATGATATATTTATAATGGATTGATGGACTAAGATTATGAATCGTGGATTGAGTCTAGAATGGGTGGTTTTCATGGGTAAGGTATAAACCTGTCGTGGGAGACATTGTTGGAGATGATCCCTTTTCCTTTCTATTTTCTTTTTATTTTATTTCCTTTTTTCCTTTTTTCCTTTTATTTCCACTAATTTGGATTCTCACATACATGTATCATCCCCAATTTTTGTTTTTACTCATTCAATAGAGGATGTGGGGATATAGAGATAGAGGTAGTGGGGTTTTGCACCGACTTCATTGATCAAAGGTTGATCGGGATGTGGTGGCTCTATGGCACATATCTGGGAGTGAATCATTGGCATTTTATGACCTAAGGTATGAATTTTTTTTCACTAATATCCTTTGAGAATAGTTTTTTTAGTTTTTAAGACCTTATATATGTTTTTTGGAACATTTTTAGGGTCATTGTTGGATAATTTTGGGAGAAATGGGGGATTTTGAAGCTTTAAAAGGAATTTCTGTTTGAGATGCCCAACTACACAACATGTAGTTCAGAGATCCCATGTTGTGTGTCATTTGTTTTAGGTAAGTTTTTAAGATGTGAACATTGCATGTGTGTTTGGGATACATCATGTGGGGATACTTAGGGTGTGGTCAGGTACTCATCGAGACACCCTGTGTCGATGCACATGGTTATGTAGAGTAAATGACCAACCCCCATATGAGGTAAATGTCTAGTGGTTGTTTATGTTCTTTGGATTGACCCCATGTAGGGTACATAGACCGGTGCTTGGAAAAGCACCCCTTGTAGGTTAAACACCATTTTGGGTAGGTACATACCTTTTACTTTGGTTATACATTCCACATCCAAATGATGTACATGACTAGGGACTTATTTTGGGGTTATACACTATGTACATGAGGTTCACACTATTTACTTCTCCTTTGAGGGGTTTCACTTGTTTTCTCACCCTGGAGTCATAATTTCTCTTATGATCAATCCATTTTGAGTGTTTTTTCAGTTTTAATGTAATTATCATTAATTCAAGGTGATTAGAGGTCATTTTTGAGGTGTTTTGGGTTCGTTTATTTTGGTGAGAGGTTTTCCTCAAGGTTTTAGTGAATCCTCTTGTGAGATGAGTGGTTTGAGACCCAGGTGAGGGTCCTGATCTCTTTGTTGGACTTGTATTAGGAGTTCCTAAGGGTTTTATTTGAGGTTATTTGGATGGTTATCAGAAGTTAGTATTGAGTAGTGACTTGTATTAGGGATGAAAATTGGTTTTTGTAGATCTTGGATGTTTTATGTATATTAGGACCAGTTACAAGATGTTAGAATAGAAAAGGTTTTAGAACACTTTCGTTTGGTTTGGATCAGTTTGAAACTTTTGATTGGGTTAACATCTTGGGATGGAGGTAATGGTTGGGTGTCACATCATGGACTTTGAGATAGGTATGAGGGACCCTTTTGTATTCCCTTTTGGGTGAGATAAAACCCATAGATGGGTGGTGTACTTGGTATGCTGGTTGAGTAACCCCTTGTAGGGTGTACTTCTTTTAATGAGGCCCTAAGGATCATTAATAATTCCCTCATTATCATGGTTTTAATTTAGTATAACCTTGTGGGTGAAGTGGTGGTCATGGATGGGTAAGATTTTGGAGTTTCTTGATGATGTTCTCCTGTGTTGGGATTGGCCCATGGATTAAGATGGACATGTTCAAGAGGACTATGGGTTTTCTAGGTTTGGTTGATCTTATGATGGTCCCTGATGGTTGTAATGTTTTTGACTTTGGGTATCACCTTCAAAACTAGAGACTAGTGGTTTAATCACATTGTAGTTATGTTATTTTTGAGGTCTTTCAAATTTTGATCAACACATTTTTAATTTCAATTTCCCATGATGTTTGTGGAATTTTCAACAAAGGATCTGGATATTAGAGGAGAACCTTGGGATATTTATAGATTTATAATTAACCCTATGATTTAATTTTTTCTCACCAATGTTGTTTGGATATATATTATATTTATAGGGAGATTATAGATAATATGGAATGACTACCACCCCCCCCCATACTAGAAGATAGTTACCCGACTAGGGGTTGTGTGTCTGTGGTCCCAATTTTTTTGACAAACCTGATTCATGGGTTGGTCCCTTACCTGATTGTATATTTTATGGAGCACAATTATTTCTACAGGAATACCATGTTTGGATAGGTTCCCTTTGTGTGAGTATATTTCATTTCTCTATTTTAAATTGATTCATTGGGATCCTATAGCCTGGTAGAGTTGTGTCTTGTAGTTTTGGACACTGAGGATGAGATCCAAGGGTTTGGATTTTATGCATGTTCTTATGTAATACTTATGGAAGAACCCTTTTCATATATAGGTCATTTTTAATGTCATGAAACTCAATGAGAAATGTCATATGATGCCTCTATATTTATCTAGAGTTGTTTGGGTAGATCATGGGTGTCATCTTAGAACTTGAGGATTTGAAGAGTTTTATAGCACTGAACGAAGTAGGTTGTTCTTCTATTCATGGATTATTAGAACCCATGGTATGGTGATGTTTAATTTTTTATATTTTTTATTACAGTAATATTTATTTTACTAGGTTAGGAATGTAACGTGTTCATGAATATTTATGAAAACATATGTTATAGTCTCAACATTAGGGGTAAAATACTTAGATATATTTATTACCCCCTATAAATTTACATTAGTGTGCATGAAGAACCTTATTTCTACATTTAAGTTGTGAATAGGATGCATAGAGGATGGGGTTCAGACCCAAAATTTCATGATCAAGGGGGAATACTCATGTGGAGTTTGAACTTTGAGCCAGATAAGTTTAATCATTATGAATACCAAGTTTGTGGTTTGTCTCATTGGTTAAAATAGATCCTTATTGATTTTTATTTTCGTTTATTTACTACCTGTAAATGTGATTAGGCAGATGCAGAATCAGGTATTGTATGTTATATAATTCTTTGAGTCTCCATGAATGTATATCACATTTCATTTGATATAGCATTTTGTTTTTTAATTTAATTATTTTGTGTACTTTGATATTCATAGTTTTGGAAGTGTTTATTTATTTTTTAATTTTATTGCACTCTGATTTGATAGTATATTCTCTCCACTGTATCTTTTAGACCCTCACTTATATTATAAACTCATTGGTGTATGGGGAGGTGCTATTGAGGCCTTGTGGAGATCTAGATCAGGTGACATGTCAGGTTAACCCACGATAATTAATTAAAAATGGTATCAGAATATGTTTTTGTATTATTTAGGGAGTTTGTAGATAGGTGATTAAGGGATTTATCAAATCTTATTATGGGCCTTTTTCTATTGTAATGAATCAAAATTTGATCCTCATGTGGGACACTTATATGGTATCGTGGGTAATGAGTGTATTGAAAAGGGTTAATCTCTTCAGAAGGGGGAGAGGGCATCACAACCATAATAAATATTGCTAACATTTTTTCTATTTTGAGGTTCAAATGGAAGGTGTCAAACCAAGTGTTCTTATTTTCGGAAATACTGGGATGATCTCCTCCACTACTAGTTTTACATATACTCAAATTGTGTCTTCTGGTGGGTTCGAAGGGAAGGATATTTCTTATGGTGTTCATCTAAGAACTTTTTTATACTATAACATCAATATAAATTTGAATATTTTTATGCATAGTGGATTTCTTTGATCTAGGTTGGTCCCAATTTTTTATTAGATTCTATGGTGATAAATAATGTGGGCTATTTAAGATCCCAATTGAATGAAAAACCTCCTCCAATGAAGGTTCCCTATGAATAGTGGGTTCTCTGTGCCTAAATATATCTCCATAAACATTAAAAATCATTTTATTAATTAGTGGTACGTGATTCAAATTTGGATGGGTGGTGGAAGTTCATTCCAAAGTAGAAAAAGAAGCATATTGGTTACAAGTACCATGTTAAACCAGTTATGAGTGATAAAGAAACAAATTCCCAAACTATTTTAAACAATGAATTGAATCATCACATGATAATTATTGTTAGGTGTGTCTCAAGGAATGATAATAAAGGTTCATTTGATTCAATATATTATCTATTAAGAAAAAGAAAAAAAACTAGACAATGAAAGGAATACACAAATTTACGAAAGCCTATGCCAACCAGATCCAATGGTAAACTAATGTGCTCTGAGGAAGAAGTTAGTCTTGTAGAATTAGAACCTAAAGCAGGTGCATCTTGAAAAAATGAAATTCTTTTTGAGCATGAAACACATCCCTCTAATAATCTTGAGAAAGTTAAATTGGCTATGAAAGATAATCTATACTAAAATATGGAATCACCTGATGATGGTATTATGAAGGATGCAGGAATAAAGAGAGTTTTTTTTTTGAAAATGACCCATATCCACTTATACATTATAATTAATATTTGTTGGATGAATATTCCTTATCAATTTTTAAATGGTGGATTCCTTTTTAATGTTTGAAATAATGGTTTGGGTTGATCTCGATGTATAGTTACATTATTGCATCAAAAATAGGATTGGATTTTGAAATGTGGAATCAATGAGGGGAAAATCAATTTGGAAGAGTACGTTCATACCTGGAACAAGATGTCCTAATAATTTTTAGAATATCATCAAGGATTATCTACTTTTTAATTTCACCACCATCAAATCTAGATTATATAGGGTGAAGGGTTCAAAATCATTTAAATTTCACTAGAATGTCCTATTTATCTCTTATGTGGTTTAATTTTTGGTGATTTCTTAAACTTTGTTGTGTTCCTACTTTCCCCCTTAATTTTTTTTGAAATATTTTTTCTAGTTTTTCTTTATTTATTAACACATTTTCTGATAAAAATTCTAGGTTACTTTAGTGATGGTATTATTGTTCTTGATTTTCATTTTTTTTGGTTATATGATTTCACCTTGTGTCATACACTTTGGTTTGTAGATTAATTGGTTTATGGGTTTGGGGTTGTGTCCTATTGGTAATAGTCTTATGTTCATGCATACTTCTAGGAATATATGATTCACATGACATTTGATTATCTATGTGTTGCTTCACTGATAATGGTGGTTTATTTTTTAAATTGTCCATAATGACTTATATAGTATTATCCAATATAGATCCTTGGTGTAATTATACTAAAATGTACCATGGGTACTTTTCATAGGATGATAGACAATTTAGATATAGGGTAATATGTTCAGTGGTGATATAAATATAGTCCCTTAATTGAGGGATGCAAGGATATCCTAGTGGGTCATTAGAGGTGTTTATGCCCAGGGAGTGGCTCAATGATGATAAGTAATTCTAAGAGATATTTTGGATCAAGAAATAGTTTCCATGAGGATATGGTTTCTCTTATGTTCTAGGTTTGGGCTACAAGGAAGTAATTTTAAGATCTTGTTGGGAATATGGTTAGTTCTTTCAATGTGTTATTGGTCATGTCTTATGGAGGGTCATGTGTGTCTGTTATCATCACAGTATTGGGTGGGAATAGCTAATCATTCTTTTGGTGGGACCTTTGAGGCTCTTCTCTCACTAGGGGTTGTTGCGTGAGAAGGTGATTTTGTGGTTAAACATAATGATTCCTTGTTCTTAAGAAGTATATAACTGGGAGTTCTCTTGCTTTTAAGGATTATTGAGAGGGTAGTTTTAGTTGGTTTCCTTTCCCTGTTCATTTTTATTGTATTTTTTTATGGTGTAATGGGAGTGTGGTTGGAAACTTGTAGTTTTTGGAATGATGCTCGGTTGGTGGGGGGTCATGTTATTAACATTATCATGGGTATGAGAGAGATAATGTTTTTAAATAAGTTCATTGAGGGTGATTTATATTTTTCTAAATTACTTATGTGTGGATCATGTTCCATGGTTTAATCACATTAACCTAGTTTCATTAGGTCATGGATTGTTTGAGAATGAGTCCTAGTGTGAATTTGGGCTTCATGGGAATGTGTGATTGTGTGCTCAAGTGTGTCTAAGTAGGTTGGTGTGTAAGAGAATATCATAGGTTCTCAGAGAAAGAATTTTCATTGAAGAGGACAGTGGTGGTTGGTGTGGGTTTTCAAAAAAAAAATACTTAGTGCTTGGGGCCAAGTTAAAAAAAAATTCAGTGTCATTTAATTTATGGATCATGTGTGGGTTCATTGAGTTTTTTTCGGGTTGCAAGGAACCTGAGTGGTGTAGCCATGATGGACCTAATGAGGTTAGTTCTCAAGGGGAGGTGTAAGGGAATCCTTATGGTGGGGTGTAAACTATAGGATATTTGAGTATGTGATCCACATTATAAGTGGTTTATTGAGTGTGGTGAAGATTATTCTTGGTGATTTGTAAATAGAGGGTGGTTTCTATTTTCATGTTGGTTCTCTAGTTTGATTGATTTTTTCCACATATTGTCTATTTTTTTATAGTAGATAAATCATGGTCTATGGATCTTGGTGTTTTGGGTGTGGGGTGATGATAAAGACACTCTTATAGTTGTTATTTTTTATCTTTTATGGTTCAATGACATTCGTGTTGGAAGGTTCATTGGTTTTGTGTGACTGGTTATTGGATGGTTGAGGTAGCATTGGTTGTCAGTGGCTGTGTGGGTTTGGGTTTTGGTAGTAGAGCCAAGATGAATAGGATGTGATTTGAGGGTGATTAAGATTGGAGATGTTCAAATAATCAAGGATATATCTTAGTGGATGGTTGACCACCGAATATTCTCAGGGGAGAGAAAAATTATTGTGGGTAGTTTTTGGTGACCCACATCATAAAGTGTTGAGAAAACCAGGAGAATTTTAAACCCATTTATTCTTAGATGGTTTGAGGGGTAAAATGGAAATCTATCATATTAGATGATCTTAGATAATTTTTTGACCACTCGGTTGGTCCCAAAATAGTGTGTTTAACTAGGCTATGAGTTTGGTGTAATTTTAAGTTGTTCATAATTGTGAGGAATATTTAATATTTAATTAATTTAATATTAATTATTCACATTTTTGTATTTGGTGATATCTTTTAAAAAGAAAATTGGATTGATACTCTCACTCCATGGTTGAGTTCTAAATAGGGGGTTTTCTCATTTGAGGTATAACATGTCATAGGTGTTGG
The DNA here is from genome assembly GCA_963277665.1 of Viscum album. Lineage (NCBI taxonomy): Eukaryota > Viridiplantae > Streptophyta > Magnoliopsida > Santalales > Viscaceae > Viscum > Viscum album. The sequence goes on from OY728163.1 coordinate 1,648,878,805, forward strand.
GGCCTGGAATGAGCCATTTTCCATTTTTCTTTTCTTTTCTTTTAATTTTTTTTTATTTTTTTCTTTATAATTTTATTTCACCTCCTTTGGGTTCTAACATATGAAGATCCACCAATGTGGTTTCATTATCATTTTTGATATGAGACGGAGAGAAATAGAAAGAGAGGGAGGGGATCATTCCAGCTTCACCAATCAGAGGTAGATTAGGACGTGGTGGATGTGTGGGGTGGATCTGAGAGTAAATCATTGTTTTTTATGACTTGAGGTAGGAATTTAATTTTTTTAATCTTCTTATAGGTTAGTTTTTTTTGTTTTTAAATCCTTATATTAGTATATGGGAACCCCATGAGAGTATTTTTGGGATGATTTTTTGTAACAGCTCAAGATTTCATAGTACGTTATTTCATCAAAGTAATTAAATAACTTGCACTACATGAAACACCGAGTTCAAGAGCACCACGACTTACCAAACTAGCCGTTCAAAAGCAGTTATGAATAGTATTAACTGGATTTTAAACTTTATATAATCCTTACAATTTTAGAATCCATATTATAAGTTTTTTAGACATAATTTAAGAACAAATTCATTTTTCTCAGATAAAAGAATTATTTTTCAAAAAATAAAATTTTATCACCTTTTAATAGAGAACCCTTTTTAAATCCAATATTTTAAACTTTTATATATTCAGTTTGAAAAAATAAACTTCTTATTTATAATCGGGACATAATAATTTAGTTTTAATAATTTTTTGTTATTTTTTGATAACTTTCATATTTGGGTGAATAGTGAAAAATACTATATTTAAACTGAAAACAACTTTTTTAATCAAAATAATTTATATTTTGGAAGTATAAATAGATTATACTTTTACCATTTAATCCAATTCTGGTCATTATAAATAATTTCACTTTGAAATTGGATATAAACAAGTGTCAATCTTTTGATAGTTATTATTTCTTAAAAATTTGTTTTTTGGTTTTGACAACAGAAATTAATTTTAAATTAATTAATAAAACTTATATGTTTTTAAATTGGTAGAATAGAATTCATTTTTTAATTCATAATATCAAAATTATCTTAGGGTGGATATTTTTTATTTTTTTGAAAACTTTCAATTTTTAATGAATAGTGAAAACCAATGCGTTATTATTTAAAACCCACTTTTTATTTAAATAATTAATTATTTTATTTAAATTTATTTTAAGTCAAAATAGATACATAATAAAAATATTAGTTCAATCAAATTCATTGGAATCTTTTTTTATAACAAAATTAGATGTATAAAATTTTATTAAACTTTCTACAGTCTTTTACCCATCTTCTAGGAGCATTTGAAAATTTGTATAAAACTTAATTTTACCGCTTCTGTGAGTTGAATTTCAAAAATATTAAAGACACAATTAACCTTATTAAGTAAAATGTGGTTCAATAAGATGAAAATATTTTTTGGTGAATAGTAATTTTTTGACTTTTATTTACCCGAATTAAAAGTAAATAGGGAAATTAAGAGTAAAAATGATATTATAATTACCTTAACACATGTCCTAATTCTATTGGATAAGTGTAATTCGACCAAAAACAACCTTATGAATAAAATATGACCCTTTAGGTCCACTTGTATTAGATTAGGACATTAATTATGATTTAATTTAAAGAAGAGTTAAAAGTGTTAAATTCAAGTTTTCATAACTAAAACATTTTAATATAGGGTTATGAATAAGATAAATTCAACTATAAATATTAATTATAAAGATAAAAATATTTCCTACATAATGGTATCTTATTTATAATTTTTTATACATTAAATAATTTAATTTATTTATGACACATTGATAATGCAGTAATTACCTTATTAATGAAAGATTAAAATAATTGATATTATAAATATCCAAATAAATGTAATTTAAGGCTTTTGATGAATTCCAATAATTTTATAGGTTAATATGACATGTTAGGGTGGATAAGATAAATTTTTTTCGAAGTGATAAGGTTTTTATGACTTTCACAAAAACAAAATACCAAATAGTGTCAAAATTGACATAAATTAATTTTTAAAACAAATACTATATTATTGGTTGATATAATATTCCAAAAAATCTAAGGTTCAGCCGAAGGGATTAAATAATATTATATTTGTCATTACTGAACCACTTGAGGTTATTTTGTATGTTTGTTGTAAGTTTATTAACCATATAGTGTAAGAATACAAGAAGACATGGTAAAAGTTAAATTATTTAACTTAGAGTTAAATCTAAAATACAAGGTTAAAATGGTAACCTAAACATGTCTAAAACCTATTCGTTGAAAGTATTTAGACCCATACCCACATTAGATTCTAAATAAATTAATTTGTAGCCATTATAAACTGAATATGAGTTTATTATAAAATAATATTTCAATATTTTCCTAAGGTGCCCCTCACCCCTCTAATCAAAGGGAACTCCCCCTTCTCTCAAATTCTCACCTTCAAAGAAATTTGGATCAGGCAACAAAAATATCCTCTAAACTGTCCTCCCTTCATCCTAGAGGCCTCCCTTTAGTCAGAAATCCAACCTAAGGAGCCCTTTTGATCAAATCAAAAGGAAGAACATGAAGAAGATGTAAATATTTAATCACCTCTTTCAAGTTCTTTTCTTATTCCACTTCTTCTTTCCTTGTTGTTTCTATTCTAAAATAATAACTCCAGTATCTTTTATATATTGTGATGTTATTATAAATATGGTACAATCATATTCATTATTCTATCCATCCTTTGAATGACATGTCACCATACGTGCGTACGTACGGCTTACCATCTCCACGTCGTGGTGTAGTTGTTATTAAATACATTATTATTTGGATGGGTATAATAATGATGTATAATTGATGTAAATAATAAATATAACATGATAATGATTCTGTATATATGATATACCATCTAATTATATATGATTTTAATATCAAAAGAATGATATTTTCGCTCGTGCTTACGTACGGATTACCATCTCTACGAACACGATAAGATTCATTCCACATCGTAACCATTTAGGAATAATTTTCATTTGATGATTAAAAATAATGTTTAAATACTTTATATCATTATGGATATGAATAATAAAAATCTCATCCATAACAAACATGACTCACATGATAAATAATATAAATGAAAACAAATCAGTTAACACCCGAAATGAAGATAATGCTAAAATATCATTAACAAAGCATTATTAGAAGATCATATATGATATTATAATTATATATATGGTTATTATATAATTTAATAACAATGATTTAACTATTATACATAAGTTTAACATACCCTCGACCAAGTAAAAGTACAAGATAATGGTTAATTTCACAATCTCTTTATTATCCAAGGTTGTTTATACGTAATTATCTACTAGGACCTCTTTATCATCCACATCCATGCTTCTTAAAAATGTATTCGAAAACATTTTTAAAATGTACTAGATAATGGTTTAAAGTCATTTATACCCTTATTTTACCTTATATGTTTTGGAAATGAATCTTTCCATCATTTTCCAAATAAGGTACTTTAATACCTTTTCGACAAAATTAAGGTAAGAATGTTTTTTTAACTTATACGGTGGGTGCAGATATTTTCCGCAATTATAACATCATCGAATCTTTCCTTAAAACCTTATAATAATATTTTCAAAATAAATTTTTTCTTTATAATTATGTGACTCTTAAACAATTTCAAAATAGAAAGAGATATTTCTCTCAAATAGTTTTGATTTCATCTATGTCAACATCCTTTGATAAATTTTACACTTTTTTGAAGTTGATTTATTATGATAAAAATCTCCCATATTGTATTTAAGGTTTTGTGATATGTTTGACTGGGGATGAGTTATTTTTAGGCCATTCATGGTTTAAGATTAATTTATTGACCTTTCGTATGCTATTTTTAATAGGAATGTTTATGTTATATTTCAACCGATTATTAAGATGAATGTATTGAACTAGTATGTTCTAGGTTGGGGATCGGTAAAAGTAAGACCTTCGAGTTGGGGTCCGGTTATAGTAGACCCTCCGGTTTGGAGTCCAGTTAAAGAGGCTCTCCGGGTTGGGGTCCAGTTATAGTTAGCCCCTAGGTCCTGGAACAAGGCCTTTACATAGAAATTAAAGTCTGGTACTATACATTCCCTCATTCTGAAATTAGTTATTACATGTGATTATTCAACTAGTATAATATCCATTTGCATGTTTATATGGTAATGTTTTATTTATTTTTTCCATATTATGTTCAAGTTTTTGTTTAAAAGGCTATTGTTTTATTTTCACATATTGCCTCAAAAGTTTATAGGTTCCACTAAATTATTTAACCTTACTGAGCATCTGAGCTCCCCCCTTTCTTATGTTTTATTTTCCTAGGATCCCAAGAAGTGTTTTATGTTTGAGATGTAGGATTATGCTAAGGTAGCAATGTCATTCTCAAAGGATTTTTTTTGTGTTGTATGTTAGAAAGTGTAATGTAACGTTCATTTATGTAATCTATTTTCCAAGACTGCTAAACTGATCGGTCTTTCAGGACTTGATTCTTTGTAATCATGCCAATGTATTAAAATAATGCACCGACTTTGGGAATCTAGGGTCGGGGCGTTACCGTTGGTATCATAGGAATATTAGCAATAACCTCGGAAACTATATATACATAAACTCTGATTAGAGCACATTACCCTAAGATATACTTTGAGGATTAGTATATAAGAGCTTCCTATAATATTTGTAATATAGATATTTGTGATTTTTCCAAGAAAATACATCCCTGTATAGATATGAGTTGGTATAGGTGGATCTGGTACAGATGTTACTGGGGGTAAACCCCGAAAACCCCGCTTTGAGCTAGACTCGAACAGGAACTGGTGCACGACAACAGGTCTTGCTGCACTCTTGGTTATGAAACTCTCAGGGGATATTCTTAGGTTAATTCTCATTTTCTTTACAAATCATTATGAAGGATTTATGAGTATATACCTCCTCAAAGAAAATATTTTTATGATTGCAGATTATATCCATAAATTGTTCAATTTACATTAGGTATTTTAAAAGTTTGTAATTATTCATTGTGATTCATAAACTGACCTAGTGTATGTCATTATATAGAAATGGCGCCCATTAGAAGGAATGAGAACGCCAGCAATGCGTATGATTCAAAGAGTAAGAAGGATCATATCATTTATGGTATTAAGCCAACATTTATAAGGGAACTAGTCTCCCATGTATTCTCAACATATGAAGAAATAATATCATGTGTTAATAAGATAAGTAAATAATTCTCTAAGTCCTATGGCTTTGAAGGGAAGTAAGAGAAGAAAAGGATGGTAGAGAAAAAGATGGATAAATGGAAGATGGGAAAGAAAGATTTTCCCATATATGATAAATGTGGAAAGAATCACCTTGGTAAATTCTTGAAGGGAATGGGAGTTTGTTATAAGTGTGGAGAAAAAGGACACCAAGTACGTGATTTCAAGGTTAAGAAAAAGGTTTCAAATGTAAAATGCTTCATCTACAAGGTTTTGGGACACTTCACAAATCAATGTCCCAATCATCAGAGTATACCGAAAATGATTCTATTGGATAATAATCAAGTTATGATACTACCTCAGATAAAGAGGAGTGACTAGTGTTCTTATTTTGTTATTATATAATTATTTCCATTGATTTTTATATCAATAATATACTAGTTATATGAATTATGAAGATAAATAAGGATTTTACTGTAGTACTATTTTATTGAGTATTTGATATTATATGGTTCTAAGAAAATTGACTTAATAGTAAGCTACACTTTTTGGAAAATAAATGGTTGAAGGAAAGGTAATCCTTAATATTGGTGATGATAATGAGGTAGTGATTTTGGAATAAGAGATGGTTGATTTGTATAAATTATATTTGATATTATTGACTTCCTTGGAACTGATTAATAGTTTTTTTATTTCATCATTGTTGGAATATTCAAAAATTTTGGATATAAGGAATATATCCAGTATTCTATAAAGAATAAGGGAACATGAATGTAATCAATAAGATCATATAGTAATTTACGGTGTTACCATGTTTTAAAAGAATATATGATGAAGGTGTTCACATGTTATTATGTGGGAAAAAGGATCTTTATTATGTTTAACTTCCTTATAAATTTTTGAATGTGAGTTTGGATAGATGTATTTTAGATATTTCTAAAGGTTGGAATGGACTAAGTTTGAAATTTGATACTATAGCTATGGTTATTTTTGGATTGTTATAAAAAAGACAACACAGAGGTCGGGTGACAACCAGTTGCGCCCGACAAGGTCGTGAGACTTGAACCCACAACTAAAGGGAGACAAGGGTGCATCACCTACCACTGTCCTACGTGATGTCCTGGATTGTATAATGTAGTTTATTTTTTTAAAGGCCTAATAGGTGAATTATTAAATCATTATTTTTGGAACCCTATACGATTAGGATAAATAGAATATTTTTTTTGAAATCTTTTGCAGTGAAAGATGAGTTTGTGGTAGGAATTAGTTGAAGGATGAAACTCTACTTGTAAAGTATATATATATATATATATAATTTTTTTCCTCTTATTATATGGATAAATTAATTCTTAAACTTTAGGGAAGGGATCTTAAAACCAAAAATGTGTTATCCTAATACCTTATGTTTTGTTGAACCGATGGTATTTTAAATCATCATATATTGATGGATTTGAGACCCTCAATTTAACACTTGTTTGTGATTGATGACCTCAATCACTCCCTATAAATATTTACGTTTTTCCTCTAATTATGTGTCTCTAATTTCCACCAATGTTCTCCTAATAGAGATCATAATTTAGTGGTTACCCATTCATTCCCCTTTTCCTCTTATTAAGACTAAATTTTGTTAACCCAATTTCCGATTTGGGTTTTTCCACAAAGGTATTTTCTATTTTCAACCTTTTATTTTTGAAGAATAATTTAAAATTGTGAGGACACAATTTATTGAAGGAGGGAAGAATGTAACACCCCAATATTTCAAAGTACTTTATTTATTCAATGTAATTAAATAACTTTCACTACATGCAGCACCGAGAACAAGCCCACCACGACTTACCAAACTAGTCATTCAAAAGCAGTTATGAATAGTATTAATGGAATTTTGAACTTTATATAATCCTTATAATTTTAGAATCCATATTATGAGTTTCTTAGACATAATTTAAGAACAAAATCATTTTTTTCAGATAAAAGAAGTATTTTTCAAAAAATGCAATTTTACCACCTTTTAATGGAGAACCCTTTTCAAATCAAATATTTAAAACTTTTATATATTCAATTTGACAAAATAAACTTCTTATTTAGAATCGGGACATAATAATTTAGGATCAATAAATTTTGGGTATTTTTCTGATAACTTTCATATTTTGGTGAATAGTGAAAAATACTATATTTTAACTGAAAACAACATTTTTAATCAAAATAATTTATATTTTGGAAGTATAAATATATTATATTTTCACCATTTAATCAAATTCTGGTAATTGTAAATAATTTCACTTTGAAATTGGACATAAACAAGTGTCAATCATTTGATAGTTAGTATTTCTTAAAAATACACTTTTTGGTTTTGAAAACGGGATTTAATTTTAAATTAATTAATGAAACTTATATGTTTTGAAATTGGTAAAATATAATTCATTTTTTAATTCAGAATATCAAAATCATCTTAGGGTGAATTTTTTGTATTTTTTTGAAAACGTTCAATTTTTGATGAATAGTGAAAAACACTACATTATTGTTTATAACCCACTTTTTATTTAAAAAATTAATTATTTTACTTAAATTTATTTTAATTAAAAATAGATAAATAATAAAAATATTAGTTCAATGTAATTCATTGGAATCTTTTTTATAATAAAATTATATGTATAAATTTTTATTGAACTTTTTAGCATCTTTTACCCACCTTCTAGGAGCATTAAAAAATTTGTATAAAACATAATTTTACCTCTTCTATGAGTTTAATTTCAAAAAACCTAGAGACATGGTTAAACTCATTAAGTAAAATGTGGTTCAATAAGATAAAAATAATTTTTTGGTGAATAGTAACTTTTGACTTTTATTTACCACAGTTAAAAGTAAATAGGGTCATTAAGGGTAAAAATGATATTATAATTATCTTAACACATTCCTAATTATATTGGATAAGTGTAATATGACCAAATACAACCTTAGGAATGAAATATGACCCCTTATGTCCCCTTGGATTAGATTAGAAAATTTATTATTATTTAATTTAAAGAAGAGTTAAAAGTGTTAAATTCAAGTTTTCATAACTAAAAAATTTTAATATAGGGTTATACATAAGATAAATTCAACTATAAATATTAATTAGAAAGATAAAAATATTTACTAAATATTAGTATTTAATTAATAATTTTTAGGCATTAAATAATTTAATTTATTTATGACACAATGATGATGCAGTAATTGCCTTATTAAAGAAAGATTAAAATAATTGATATTATAAATATCCAAATAAATGTAATTTGAGACTTTTTATGAATTAAAATAATTTTATAGGTTCATATGAATTTTTAGGGATGATTATATAAAATGTTTTCTAATTGATAAGGTTTTTATGACTTTCACAAATACAAAATACCAAAAAGTGTCAAAATTGACATAAATTAATTTTTAAAACAAATACTATATTATTGGTTGATATAATAGTTCTAAAAATCCAAGGATCGTCCAAAGGGCTTAAATATTATTATATATGTGATTAATTAACCACTTGAGGTTTTTTTGGAGGTTTATAGTAAATTTATTAACCATATAGTGTAAGAATACAAGAAGACACAGTAAAAGTTAAATTATTTAACTTAGAGTTAAATCTAAAATATAAGGTTGAAATGGTAACCTAAAAATGTATAAAACCTATTGGATGAGAGGATTTAGACCCATAACCACTTTATCTTCAAAATAAATCAATTTATGGCCATTATAAATGGAATATTATTTTATTATAAAATAATATTTCAATCTTTTCCTAAAGTGCCCCTCACCCCTCTTATAAAAGGGAACTCCCACTTCTCTCAAATTCACATCTTAAAATCCATTTTTCTCAGCCAACCCCTACAAAAATATCCTCTAAATTGTACTAAATTAATACTATAGTCCTTAATTTATTCAGAAATCCGACCTAAGGATCCCTTTTTATCAAATCAAAATGAATAACCAGAAGAAGAGGTAAATATTTCATCACCTCTTTCAAGTTCTTTTCTTCTTCCACTTCTTATTTCCTTGTTGTTTCCATTATAAAATAATAACTCCAGTATATTTTATATATTTTTATGTTATTATAAATATGGTACAACAATATTCATTATTCTATCCATCCTTTGAATGACATGTCACCATATGTGCGTACGTACAACTTACCATCTTCACATCATGGTGTAGTTTTTATTCAATACATTATTATTTGGATGGGTATAATAATGATGTATAATTGATTTAAATAATAAATATAACATGATAATTATTCTTTATATATGATATAACATCCAATTATATATGGTTTTAATATAAAAATAATGATATTTTCGCTCGTGCGTACGTACGGATTACTGTCTCCACGAACGAGATGATATTCATTCCCCATCGTAACAATTCTAGATTAATTTTCATTTGATAATTAAAAATAATGTTTAAATACTTGATATCATTCTTTATATGAATAATAAACATCCCATACATTGCAAAAATGACTCATGTAACAAAGAATATAAAGGAAAATGAATCAGTTAACACCCGAAATGACGATAATACTAAAATATCATTAACAAAGCATTATTAAAAGATAATATATGATATCATAATTATGTATATGGTTCCTGTATAATTTAATAAAAATTATTTAACTATTATACATTAGTTTAACTTACCCTTGGCCAAGTAAAATTACAAGGTAAGGGTTAATTTTACAATTTCTTCATTATCCAAGGTTGTTTATATGAAATTATCTACTGGGACCACTTTATCATCCACATCCATGCTTCTTAAAAATGTATTTCAAAACATTTTTACTATTTACTAGAAAAAGGGTTAAATTCATTTATACCCTTATTTGACCTTATATTTTTTGGAAAATAATATTTCCATAGTTTTCCAAACAAGGTACTTTATGACCTTATATCCAAAATTAATGTAAGAATGGTTTTTTAAATTATACGGTGGGTGCAACTATTTTCCTCCATTATAACATCATCGAATATTTCCTTAAAATATTATAAAAATATTTTCAAAATAAATTTTTTATTTATAATTATGTTACTCTTAAATGATTTTAAAATAGAAAGAGATATTTCTCTCAAAAATTTACACTTATTTGAAGTTTATTTATTATGATACAAATATCCCATATTGTATTTAAGGTTTTGTGATATGTTTGACTATGGATGAGTTATTTTTAGGCCATTTATGGTTTAAGATTAAAGTATTTACATTTATTATGCTAGTTTTAATATGAATGTTTGTGTTATATTTCAACCTTTTATTAAGATGAATGTATTGGACTAGTATATTCCAGGTTGGGGACTGGTAAAAGTAAGCCCTCCGGGTTGGGGTCCAGTTACAGCAGACCCTCCGGTTTAGAGTCCGGTTACAGAGGCTCTCGGGGTTGGAGTCCAGTTACAGAGACTCTCTGGGTTGGATTCCGATTACAAAGGCTCTCTAGTTTGGGTTCCGGTTACAGTTATCCCATAGGTCCTGGCATAAGGCCTTGAAACATAAATTAAAGTCTGATACTATACATTCCCTCATTATGAAATTAGTTATTACATGTGATTGTTATACTAGTAAAATATCCATGTGCATGTTTATATGGTAATGTTTTATTTATTTTTTCCATATTATGTTCAAGTTTATGTATAAAGGCTATTGTTTTTTTACACATCTTGCCTCAAAAAATTATAGCTTCTAGTAAATTATTTACCCTTACTGAGCATCTGAGCTCACCCCTTTCTTATGTTTTATTTTTCCAGGATCCCAAGAAGTGTTTTATGTTTCTGATGCAGGGTTAAGCTAAGGGAACAATGGAATTCTCAGAGGATTTTTTTGTATATTATAAATTGTAATATAACGTTCATGTATGTAATCTATTTTCTAATACTTCTAAACTAATCGGTCTTTTATGACTTGATTCCTTGTAATCATGATAGTTTATTAAAATAATGCACTGAGTCTAGGAATCTTGGGTTGGGGCATTACATTTGTAGCTAAATAAGGGCTTTAGGATCTTCATAAGATATTTTTGTTTAGGAAACATGACTATATGGTGTGTGGTATAGAGAACACCTGTTGTGTTTTCTTCATTTTGGGTGAATTTTTGACGATGAGGTTCACACGACAAGTGTTTTTGGGACACTCCATATAGGGGTCACTCAAGGTGTGGTCGGGTACTCATTCAAACACCATATATCATAGCACATGGCCATTTAAATTACATGAATGGACCCCATGAGAGTTACATGACTAGTTTCCATGTATGGTTATTTTCCAAACCCTGATGTTCTTAGGTAGGCAACCTATGTGGGTGACACGCCATGTATGGTAAGTACATGCTATGAACTTGGGTTTAAAATTCCACATTTGGATGAGGTACATGAATTGGTAATGATTTGGGGGGCACACACTGTGTATATGAGGTGCACATCATGTACTTCCCATTTTAAGATGTTTTTTCACTTTCATTCCCTTGAGTTAGAATACTTATGAGTAGTTCATTTTTTTCTTCCCACATTGAACATGACGATAAAGACCTCATGGTTTTTAGTATATTTTGGTGAAGTTTTTTTTGGGATAGGTTAGGTTTAGTGAATGGTTTTCCATGAATTTTTAGTGAATTGTATTTCAAGAGGAGTGGTTTGAGACCTAGGTGAGGGTTGTCAGCTTATTGGATGACTTGTCTTGGAAATTCTTGGGGGTTTTGTTTGAGTTTCTTCAAATTATTTCTAGAATTTGTGATAGATTAGTGACATATATTATGTAATTTAATGGGTTTTATTTGAGATCTTAGAAGGTCTCAAGATGTTAGCATCAATTTCTTGAGGTTAGAGATTTTGAGGTTTTCGACCTCTCGTTTGAGGTTTGGTCTAGTTGGTGCCTTCAAGATGTGTTGATTCCATGGGATTTCAGGCATGTTCATGTGTCATTATGTATAATTTAATTTGAGTGTAAGGGAATCTTTTAGATTCCCTTATAGAAGATATGAAATCCATATATGAGTGGTGTCTTACTCTTAATGAGGTGTGTAAGACCGTTGAGAACATCCTTCTTGGCATGATTTTTCTTAAGGATTCCCTTGTGGGTGACGCAGTGGCCATAGGTGGGATACATGTCAAAGACACCATATGATGTTATCCTATTTTAGTGTCAGCTCATGGTTTGTGATTTACATGGTCCAAGGGGTAGTGGGGACCCCATTTTTTGGTTGACCTTATGAGGGTTGGTTCTGGTTGCAGCGTTGGTGACATTGGGTGTAACCTTTTCACCTAGAGACAGGTGATTTGATCATGTTGGGATTTTTTCCTTATTTAAAAGTTATAAAATTTGATCAAACATTGTTTTATGAAATTTTGATGAGATTCTCAAGTCAGTTTATTCTTAGTATCTTGATGTTAGAGGGGACCTTTTTTTATATTACTTGATTGGAAGTTGGCACTGAGTTTGATGTGATTCTATCCTCTGTTGGTTGGATAGTGTTATATGGGTCTAGGGGGATAATATATGACCTATAGGAGTGACCCCCTAGGCTAGTGGATAGTTACTTCAAAATTTTTTGGGTTTTCATTGTCTCATACATTTTTGAATGGACTTGGGTTACAAGTTGAGTACTTCCCCAATTGTATATTTTGTGGATCCCGATGATTTTTGTAAGACCGTCATACATTATATAGGTTATATTAGTGCAATTATAATTATTGATTCTAGTTATTATCCTGACATAGGAATTATAGAACCTATTATAGTTGATTATAGTGTTTTTTAATGTTGAGGATGAGATCCTAGGGTTAGTATTTCATTCATGTTCTTATGTAATTATTTCAAAAGCATTATTTTAATTTAGAGGATGCACCTAATTTCAGTAGCTTAGTGAGAAGCATGATCTAAGGCCTTCATATTTGGTCAAATCAGGTTGGGTTGGTCATAGGTTTTTTCTTAGAACCCAAGGCTTGGTATGTTTTTCCTACACTGGTTGGAGTAGGTTTGGTTTTCCCCAGGTGTCTTGTTTGATTATGATGCTCAAAGGTGTTTTATTTTACTTATTTTTTTTGGTTTTTATTCCAGTTTTATTTATTTGAATAGGATTTTCATATCATATATGAACTCACTTATTATGATAATAGATGTTATAGGTTCACCATTAGGTATAACTACTGATATTTATTTCTCACCCTATATATGTGGACTTTGGTGTGTGTGCAGACCCTTATAGATTCCTTCGGGTTAAGAATAGGATGTATAGAGATTAGAGATGAGGCCCAATGTTTCATGATCAAGTGGTACTAAGCATGTGGATTTTGAGGTTCAACCTGGAGTGGTTCGAACATTGTGTAAACAAGGTATGTGTTTTTTATTGGTGTTTGAAGAATTTCCTAATGGATTTTAATTTTCTTTTATTTACTACCTATATATGTGATCAACCCAATGAGAAATCATTTATTTTATATTCTAGTATGTTCAGAGTCTTCAAGACTGTATTCCATATTTCATTTTATATAAAATTTTATTATTTCAATTATTTATTATGTGTACATAGATGTTCAGAGTTATGGATATGCTTAGTTTTTTGTCACTTTTATTGCTCTCTAATTTGATGGTAAAATCTCCATATTGTATATTTTAGACCTTTTCCACTAGTCAAAAACCTATGGTATATAAGGATTTATTATTTAGGCCATGTTTCTATATGAATTAGGTGACATGTTAGGTTGACCAGGGAAAATTCATTATAACATTGATTTTCATAATTCCAAAACTCCTTACATTTGAATCACTAAAATGTGTGTAGTGAATTTGGTGGGACATTTATTCTATCTAGCATATTATTGGTCAACCTACTTATCTCTCTTTAACAATCATGAGCTTGATGTCCAATCCTTCTACACTGGAAACATTTTCTTATTCATTTAAGACATTACTATTGGTGCTTTTTTACTACCTTATTGGTAGGTAGGAAGTTGAATATTATTTATTTGATAGTATTTCACCTAAAATTATAAGAAACTCAATCAATCTCTTATTTTGTGAGCTTATAAGTTTGATAAGGTTCAGGTTGATAATCATAACCCAATATATCTAGGTGAGTATAACCAAAATATCTTTGACAAAAACTTTCATCCCATTTGGTTGATCATTGGGACATTCATTTCATTTCCCATTATATCCATTTTAACTCAATTTCTCTTTTCTTTAACCATTACATTAATAAATGAAAGTTGATATAGGATAAAATTAATAAATTCATAAATAAAATTGTGATCATAGATGAATTAATTCATAAATGACATGTGTAACCTAACTTATGAATCCCCAAGTTTCAATCTAGGTTATCCATGTTCATTTCCTAATATGTACTTTAAACTAAATATGTCTAAATACCTCATAATTTTTCTTAAAGATAATGTTAATTAACCAAATCATATCCCTCAGGAGTGTCAAACCAAGTATACAGTTAGGCTCACTCTTCCTGCATCGAGTGAATATTGAGCTAATACCCAGACCATTATTTTTTCGGTTATTACAACTATGTGAATATGTACCGAGTTCTATATCCACTTATCTATATCTAGTTAAGGATGTCATTACCATGAAGCCAAAAAATCTCTAATTTAACAATGATTTAGGACGTCTTCTAATATTTTGGATTATCCTTGGGTTTTTCACAATTTTTCAATACTTATAATTCCTAAAATTAGCTAAACTAATCCCCCAAAATAACTAAAATAATCCCAAAAAAACTAAACCCTTCTTTAATAGTAATTTAGATGCCCCAGACCCACACTATCAGATCTGGTGGTAAAAAACATACTTTAAACAAAATATTTGATGAAAAATGTGTTGAACCTAGAAAAACATGCATATATTTCACATTAACATTACATATTAAAACAATATCACATAATACTAGGAACCGTATATGTTTAGTATCTTTGTAGATTAGCTATATAAACAAATTATTTTTCCATACTTGGGAATATTTCTTTATAATCACTCCATACTAGACATACTTTTAAACACATCATATGTTATAATAATCTTTATAATATGAGGATTAAAAACATAATAAAGGGGTGATCATATATTTCTTGTAAGGGTAAACATAAGAGATAACAAAAAAATTTCATAAGTGGGAATAAGATGAGCATGTGGGTATGGGAACAAAATCAAAGTACAAGAACATAAAATTAGGAGATCATACCCAAATAAACAAGTAACATAATACATAAATCGTATATCTAATCATAACATAATACATAATCCAACATAACAAGTATACAATGTAAAAAATATGAATTTGACACAAATATAGGCATAGAAATCATAAAATAGTCGAGAATAAATCACTTACAATTTTCTATAATATGGTAGAGAAATAGGCACTAACTGATTCCTATAATATAGTAGATCATAAATCACTTCCTGATTATCATAACATGGTGGTTAAGGCATCACTTCCTGATTATCATTACATGGTGTTACATGACTCCCTATCAGATTCCCATAACAGTGGAGAAGACATGACTTTTTATTTCCTATAGTGGATAAAGCATCAATACTCAATTACCATAATTATCTCATGAGGTATAAAGCTTTAACCAATGGATTATATTGTAATATAATTCCACACCCACCCATTACATAATGAAAACAATACATATATTTTCTACTAGAACATGATAACATTTATATTTAAACGCCACTTAATTAACTTGTGAAAAAGATAAGAGTTATAAGAAAACTCCCTAGAACATTTCATAAACCATCTAGAGAAAGAAGATGAATGGTGGAATAAAAGAATATCCCCAATGTAATATAGATAACATCAAATATTATTAAAATAGATGAAAAAAACCATTTTTAGGTTATTGGATAAATCACTCAGAAAAAAAACTATGAAATGTCCCCTCTTTGAAATTCTTGAAAACTTCTTAAAAATGTTTTCTTTAAAATAAATTACTTATATTTTTTTGTAAAAAATATCCCTTAAAATTAAAAAGGGTTTTTAGAAAAAAAATTTCATAAAATAAATATTATTTTAAAATTTTTCATTGAGAAGTTATAAAAACACAAAATACTTCTTTCTTAAAAACAAAAGCCTTTAAATTCCCTTTCAAAATCAATAATTCCTTCTTAAAATTAAAATTTTACATTTTAAAAATATATAAGTATTTCATTTTATTTTTAAAATAATTAAGAATTTAAATCAATTTAAAACCCATTTTAAAACATTAAAAGTCTAATTCATAAATAATAATGCTCATAATAGAAAAATAATTTGTTTGCATATAAAAAGTTAAAAATATGTTTTATTAAAATTTTATTAAAAAACAACCTATGTCGAAAATATTGAAATATTTATTTTGAAAAAATTAAAGACATAATTATTATAAAATAAAATTAATCAATTATTTAAGAATATGTATGGATATTCATAAAGTCATCTAATGAATATAGACATATAAGATGAAAATAGTCAACCGAAAAGAAAATATGTTTTCAGTTTCTCTCAAAAACATAAAATCAGGTAAATTATTGACAAAGGAAAATCAAATACATAGAGCAAATGTAAAAACACAATAATAAATAGATTAAAATAAAATGGTTATAGAATAAGTGATAAATTTTAGACATTTTTCCCTTAAAACAAAATTCATTCATAATAATCTCGATTTGAAAATAAGATTTGAAAGAAACCCTTACAAATTAATTAAATTTCAAATAGAAAACCCATGAAAGATATAAGATCATATGGATTGGTTAATACATTTGATTTCATTATAATTATATTAAAAATAAATTCATGTGAATTATATACACCACAAAATTAAATAAGTGGTGAATACAAAGCATGTCTCAATGAAGCAAAATTAAGATGAGGAAACCCCAACAATATTGGTATCTATTAGATCAAAATAACCTGAGAGATATATATTGATATATGTTTTAAAAAAAATTAGTTGGATTAAAGTATCATAGAATCATCTATATGTCATTACATACACCACACAATATAAAAAAGTTTTAGTTATGGAATATGTCTCATAGAATGAAAAGTGAGATGAGAAACCCGTACCTTTTTATCTTAAATTTTGTGAAAGGTATTTACCCTTATATTTAATAAACATAAAAAACTTTATAAATTATTTAATAACCTTATTAATATATATTAAATTTTATATTATTCTTTTATAATCATTCACTACACATGTATTAGTTATTTAGTGATTATTTTTATCATTGTATGTTAGTAATTTCAATTGTTTCGCAAACGTTTCATAATGAAAACACCAAAACCCATTCTTTGATAGTAATGTTTTCATTCCTAGATTTTGAAATATATTGAAATATGTTTTTCAATGATATATTCATAAATATGTTCACTTGATTTAAACTATGGGCATGGTTCTTAAGAATGAGATCCATGACGAGCTAGTTTCAGGTGATCTACTAATGTCAACAGATTACTGCATAATGATCATCATTTTTTGTATCATACTTTCATAACTATATTCATGATATTTATAAATCAGTAAAATAATAAATATTTATAAAATATGTTTTATAACCAACCATGTAAGGTAGTTATAAATAATGAAATAAATCATTCCACGGAGGCAGTAGTCCACATGTACACATGGATGATGTTTTCATTTTGCATAAAATGGGAGTAAGGTAAATATGGTTAAAATTTTAATAATTTTAAAATGTGTATAATTATAATATTTATTTATTAAATACACTTTTATAACTATCCATGTAAGGTATTGATTAAAAACAAAACATGGTCTTTATGAAGGCGGTAGTCCATACATACGTATGGACAACGTTTTCATTTTTCTAAGGAGAAGGGAGAGAGGTAGATTTTGATTGTTACATAAACATAAAAACAATTAAGTATACTAATTATAATTATGTTAATATATTAATATGGTATAATATAATTTGATTTATAATAAGAAAACATAAGGAAATAGAAATGAAAATGACTGATTTAGGAATTTTTACCTTAATCCTTAGAATAACACCTTTGAAACTTGGATTAATAATTTAAGGGTTGGCCTTTTTAGAAGAATGTAACATATAGGATGTTTCTTTGAGTGTTTTTATGGTTTTTGGTAGGGTTTTTTGAATTAAGTTTCAAGTGGTGTGAGGAGAATTTGGGTGGTAAAATCCTCTTTTATATGTGAGGGGAGTAGAATTTGGATTATAATATATGCACTATTCAAGGAAAGTGGCTCCAAAAGTGTGAAATAATAAAGTGGGGTTGATTTTGGTTTGATAAAACCATTCATCACACACTTTTATATAATGTTTTATAAATTTTAGTCATTTTATACTAAGTTTTTAACTTTTACCAAAATTTACTTTTGCATAACAACTTTTCTTAATTTTGGTAGCTTATTTTTATAAATAAAACTAAAGATTCAATTCTGATATAATTTGGATATTATTATTTCAAATATTAAAACCATTTAATAAAACTAAACTTATAAAATTTATGAAAACTAATTTTAAAATAATAAATGTGTAACACATACAAAGAAATTTTACAAAAAAAAATAAATTAACTTATAAAATGTCAAATATAGGTTTATGAATTAAACCTAATATTTTAAATGTATTATTTTACATATAAAATAAATATATAATTAATAAAAAATCATGAATTTTATATTATTATTATATGTTAATTATGTCAAAAAAGTAATGGTATTTCTAAAAATGGTATTTTCCAGTATTCACCTGAAAATCACCCTTTTTAAAAAAACACAAAAAAATAATATTATACTAATATTAATATTATGTATCCAAAAATTAATTTATTTTTTCAAATTAAAATTCTAAAAACTTTGAATTTAATTTTAAAATATTATAAAAAATTGTATTTATAGGAAAATGATTTTTAAAATATTAATTGTTCTTGTTCTTATTTCCAATCAATTACTAATTAAATTTATGTTAATCTATTTTTCATATCAAAAATATATTTTATAATTTTTAAAAAAATAATATATTTAGTAGTTTAAAATAAAAATTCTTATCACCTAAAAGGGAAATTTTTATGAAAAATACATTTTAATCATAAAATGATCTTATTAGTTATTTAGAAACACAAATTGAATTTAAGAATGTATTGGTATTAAAAATAACCCTTTATTTTTTATTTCTACATATATTCCAAAATAAAGTGACTTTTATTATTAATTTTAAATTCAACAACAGCATTTTGATGGCCATATTTTATACTTATAATATTATCTCCATAATAGGTATCTCAGTTTTTTTAGTTCGGTATTGTGTGTGAAGAAAAATATTAAACATAATATTTATTTAAATTAATAATAAAATCCTAGAGTGTTACATTCGAAAACCCTTAAATACATTACATCCTCATAATTTTAATAACTCTCACTGATTAGAATAGATGATGGTACTCTTAGTACAGTCATGACCTAGGGTATAATTTCTAAAGAAATGTCAACCTCACTAAAATGGGTAATACTTGGAAACTCGTCACATTATTGTGTATTAAGACCCATATAATGGAAGTAATATCAATAAGGATTTAATATTTATACTTTCATTGATATATGATCATATATTGGTTTAATATATGATATGTGACTTTGTTATTCTAGAAATTGATATGGGATCTATGTAGATATATATAATCTTTGTTCAAAATCACATAAAATTACTAGAAATGAAGAATAATTTGATCTGAATAATGCACATTTTTATAAACATTAAATTGGAATATAATAATAATTTAACTAGATTTTTTATCTTATAAATAGGTATTAAATCATTGGGGTTGTGATTTGATACCCTAAGAAAACATCCTAGATATAATGGAGTGGCTAGAACTTGAATCTAATAGTATATAAAAATTATGAATTGGATGATAAGTGTAACTTAATTATCAAGATCCACTTCAGAGGTATTCATTTAATAGGTTCTTCCTTATTCTATTAGAAGTTTATCATACCTATTTTCCTTATTATCCCTTGGGTTATAGAACTAATTTGAATAATCCCAAAACTCCTTGCATTTGAAGTATTGAAGTATGGGTGGTTAATTATTTGGGACCATTATTCCCTCCATTATATTGGTCAACCTCTTTACATCTCTTCAACAATCTTAAGTTTATTTTTGATTCTACCACACTTGAAAAATTTTATTTTTTCATTGATACATTACCTTAGGGGATTATTCCCATATTCTTTACATGTAGGAAGTTGAATCTTATCTCCTCAATGGTTATTTTCATATAAACTAATCCAAACCTTTGTCCTTCTATTCTTTGTTGAGTTTGTGAATTTTTTAAGTTATAGATTGTTAATCATAACTCATGATAATTGTATAATAATAAACATGAGATATTCAATAGAATTTATCATCCTATTTGGTTACCTATTGGGACAATCACCACATTTCCCATTGTATCCCTTGTTAACTCAGTTTCACCTTTCTCTATAAATTATTTTAATAAAGAAAAGTTATGGTATGATAAAATAAATAAATTCATAAAAGAAAACTATGAACATAGAATAGGTAACTCATAAATGAATCGCATAACCTAACTTAATAAGTATTAAGTTTCTTTTTAGGTTCTCCATAGTCATTTAATATCTTTTTCTATAACCTAAATATGTTTAAATCCCTCTTAATTGTTCATAAAGAGCATGCGAGTTAACTAAATCATATCTCTGTGAGTTTCAAACTAGATGTGTAGTTAGGAACACTCACAATTCACCAAGGGAAGATAGAGTTAATATCAAACAAGCCTTTTTCTGGGTTATTACCCCGAGGTTCATATGTGTTGGATCCTATTTCCCCTTGTTTATATCTTGTCATAGATGTTATTATCATGAAATCTCCACTTTACCAAAATTTTATGATAACTTTATATATTTTGGATTATCCCTAGGTTTTTTGGGAATTTTATCTACTCATAATACCCAAAAATAACTAAAATAATCCCAATAAATAACTAAATGATTATTTGATACCAACTAAGATGCCCAGACCCACACTCCTAGATACATTTCAAAAACCCATACTTTAAACTCTATTTTTTATACAAAGTGAGATTACCCTAGAAAACATTTAATAAATTTCACATTAACATTACATGTCATAATAATATCACATAATCTCACAAACCATAAAGGTATGGTGTCTTTGTAGATTAGTGATATTAACAACTTATTTTACAACACTTGTGAATATATCTCCATAACTGCACCATATTATAATTCTATAAATATCTTACGTTACACTCATATTCATAACATGGGGATCGAAAATATAAGAAAGGGGTGAGATCAAATTCCATGTAAGTGTAAATGCAATAGATTACATATGATGATCATAAGTGCGCATGAGATAAGCATGTGGGCATGGGAACATAATCAAAGTCCAAGAACATAAAATTAAGAGATCATACCTGATAAAACATGGAACATAAGAGATATATTAATTATTTTATCATAAAATAAAACATAATGCAACATATCATGATTATGATGAAAAAATCTAAATTTAGACCAAACAGAATTCTTTAAATCATAAAATAGAAGAGCATGCATCACTACCCATTTCTCATAACATGGTGTAGTGGGCATCACTATAATATTCTCATAACATGGTATACTAGGAATCATTACCTGATTCCCATAACATAGTGATGTAATCATCACTTCCTGATTCCCATTACATGGTGAATTAGGAATCACTACCTGATTTCCATAACACAGTAGAGCATACATCACTTCCAGATTTCAATAATGAAGCGATAATAAATACATGATTCCCTTAACTATAACATGAGATACAAAACACTACCCAATTAATTAGTGGGATATATAATTTTTTTCTCACCTATCACATAATTAAAACCATGCATATTTGTTCCATGAGAATATAAAAACATTCATATTTCAATATCACTTTGTTAACCCATGGAAAATAAATAGATTATAAGAAAAAATCCATAAAAATTTTCATATAAAATCCTGAGAAAGAATAGGGATGGTTGTACAAAATAATATCAAAATTTTAAAATAATTAATTTCAAAGTATGTTTAAATAGATGAAAAACACCAATTTATTAATATTATAGAAATTATTTTGAAAATCAAGAAGAAATATCCCGTTTTTAACCTGCATAAAAACTCCTTAAAATGATTTTTTTAAAATGAAATACTTTAATCTAGATTAAATATTTTAAATTTACCTCTAAATCCAAAGAGAGTTATTAGAAAACAATTTTTATAAAAATATATATTTTTTAAGAAACGTTAATTGAGAATATATAAAAACATTTACGAATTATTTCTTAAAACCCCAAGCATTTAAAATCCTTTTTAAACTTGAATTTTTTTAAATCAAAATGTTACCTTTGAAAAATATATCAATTTTTTCTTTTATTATAAAAATAATTAAGAATTAAAATAATTTGAAAAATAATTTAAAAAAATAAAAGTAATCTTTATAAAGAATAATTCTAATAATGGTGAAATAATATGATTTCATGAAAAACATTAAAACGATGTTCTTCTAACATCTTTGAAAAAAAGGGCCTATGTAGAAAACGTTAAAATTTTTATTTCAAAATTTTTTAAATACCAAAATCACAAAATGATAAAGCCATGTAGCTTTCGTACAAAGAGGTGGGGTCGGTTTCTCTCACACCTTTCACATCAGTTAAATTTTTTTACAAAGGGAATTGAAATTCAAAAAGGAAATTTAATCCCTTAATAATAAATGAAGTAGAATAACTTTTTATGTTAATATAGATGGACTTTAGATTATTTTTTCCCAGATATAAATTCATTCCTAACAATCTCATTTTGAAAATGAGATTAGAAAAAAACCCTTAAAACCTCACTACCTTTAAAATTAAAAACGCATGAAAGGTAGAAAATAATATGGATTATTAGATCCATTTAATTTCATTAAAATTATACTCAAAATAAATTCATGGGAATTATATACATGTAAAAATAAAATAAGTGGTGGATACAAATAATATCACAATGAAGAAAATTTGAGATTAGAAAACCTTCACAATATTGGTATATCTTGGATCAAAATACCATAAGAGAAAGAAATTGAGATATGTTTTAAAATAAATTTAATTTCGTGAAATTATAATAAAAACTTCCATTGGGAGTTATATACACCACATAATATAAAACAAGTGGTGAATATGACATATGTCTCAAAGAATGAAAAGTGAGGTGAGAAACCATAACCTTTTTTCTCCTAAAGTTATCGAAAGATATTTAACCTAATGTATAATAAAAAAACCATTTTAATAACTTATTTTATAACCTTATTCATATCTATTATCTTTTATATTATTCATTTATTATTATTCCCTACACATATATTAGTTAGTTCATTATTATTTTCATCATCAGATGTTAGTCATTTTGATTGTTTCACACATGTTTCAAAATAGTGTTGTAAAATCATGTTATTTGATACTAATTTAATCATTAATAGGTTCTAAAACATATTTAAATCATTTTTTCAATTATTTATACATATTAATATTCACTTGATGGAGACTATGGGCATGGTTCACTAGAACTGGATCCACGGTGAGCTTGGTTTGGGTAATATACCAAAATCTATAAATTATTTCATAATGACCATGATTTTTTATATAATACTTTCACAAGAATATTATTGATATTTATGAGTTATTTATATAATATATATCCATTTAATACTTTTTATAACAAACTTTTTATGGTGGTTACTAAAAAAGAAATACATCATTCCATGGAGGTGGTAGTCCTCACATACAAATGCACGATGTTTTTATTATCCATAGAATTGTGTGAAGGTATAAAATGGTTTATCATTTAATTATATTAAATGTGTTATAATTATTATATTTATTTATTAAATATACTTTCATAACAATCCATTTATGGTGGTAATGAAAGATAAAACATGTTATTCAAGGAGGAAGTAGTCCGCACATACACATCGATGATGTTTTCATTCTTCTAAAGATAAGGGAAATAGATATTGATTTTTCCATTAATATAATAAAATATTAGTATAATAATTATACTGATTTTATTATTTTAATATGTTATAATAGGATTTTAATTATAAAAATAATACTTAAATAAATATAAATAAAAAGGAGTAATTTGGGAATTTTTGCCTTACTCTTTATTATAACTACATTGCATATTGAATTAATCCTTTGAGGAGTGGTCCTTTGATGAGAATAGAACATATATGTTGTGTATAGAAGTATTTTCGAGAAATTTGTATAGGATTTAATTGAACTAAGTGTGTAACATCACGTTACAGTTTCAGGTATTCCTAAACTCTTTCTATGTTAAATTATTATTATATTAATTGGGAAAAAAATGGTCTGTCAGTAAAAAGTTGTGTTTTTTTAAAAAATTGTCGTAGAATGGTAAAACGCCCAATTAATAGTTGGGAATATTAAATTAAATATTTTTCTAAGTTAAACATTGTGTAAGTAGGAGTTTTTGAGGTCTGAAAAGCCTCGAAGAGTACGGAATAAAAATATTAAATTTATTATTTTAAGCTTGAGCAATTTATTCAAAATAATTTAATAACTTCAAAACAGTCCGTCGTATGAGAAATTTGAGGCCATGGTTATGTTTTAAATATAGTTTTTACCCTATAAGGGGTATAAAATTTAAAGGCGTCGGACATTTAGATGTCTCACTCGTGAAATAATGTTTTTAAATAAAATTTAATATATTATTTATTAGAAATTAAAAATATCTCAAATGGTGTGTCGTATGGAAAATGTGAGACCACCGATGGATCCGGAATGATGGGTTTACCCTTGACAAGGTATAACATTTGTTCGCATCAGGTGTTCGGATGTCTCGCTCATAAGAATACAAATTTTTATATTAATTAAATAATTATTCCAGGTTTTAATTAAAAAATCATTAATATCTCTCAAACCGATTTTCATTTGAGAAATATGAGACCACCGTTGGGTCCAAAATGGGGTGTTTACGCAATAGGGAGTATCACTTTCATTCGCAACGGGCTTTGGTGTCATTTAATTTTTACATTAAATAATTAATTCATTTAATTATTAAATTAATTTTTAAAAAAATGGGTTACTGTTCACTCACCCCTACTAATACGTGGGATCACACTTGACACAATTTTTAATGATGAAGGTTTTCAAAACCTTCGTTTTCCATCCATTTTTAACCATTTCAAACATCAATGATATTAATGGATGAAATAAATCACTCCATCAACAAGATTCGTCTGAAACGATAGTTTAAATAGGGGGTTTGAAATATGATCGGTGGAATGATGAATGAGTAGCTTAAATACCCGATCCTTTGGTTTTTATGGTAGTTTTGATTCAGAATACCCCTTGTGTTCCAACGTTTGAAGGCAAATTTGAGTTCTTCTTTGGGTTTAATTATTATTCTTCCACCTGAATGATCATGGTGTCTTCTGCATTATTGAAGTTCCTAGGTGATATTCACGTTTTATTTTTATATTTATTTATTTTATCTAATCTATTCCATTCTTTCCTAAACTCTAAAATTATGGAAATAATTGGTGGAATTTGAATTAAATAATGAAACATGAATCATCAAGGAATATTTTTTAAACAAATTTATCAAAGTATTATTACATGAATTATGAGTTGTTTGATGATAATTATATCAAATTGTCAAGGGATTATTCCATGGCTATCATATATAATTGCGAATTGATAACTTGCATGAGAATAATTTTAGAATATAATTACACCAAATAGTCAAAGGATAATTTGTAGAAGAAAATTATCAAATGTTAATTGAGAAATAATAATTATTGAGTTTATCAAATATAATTACTCCGATGGTTAATCGCAAGCGTGTGCATTGTTATAATGATAAACTGAAAAATTTATCTATGAAAGATAAATATTATCGCATGTTATAATTATCATTGCATGTGATAATTTAAATGATATGTTGAAAATTTATCAATGAAAGATAATTATCTTCGAATGTGATAATTTAAAACAATAATCCAGAGATTATTCACGAGAGCGAAAATGTAATCACGTGTAATATTTTACTTCCTTATGAAATAAAATAGATGTTTTGGTTCTAGGAACCCTTTTCGAGCGTCGATCATTGGTGTGTCGATGCTTGCGATAAAAACGTCGTGAGGAGGTCTATTGAGTCACACTGTATAGATTATCGTTGTTGTTGATATCAGCAACCTTGAGGTAGGTGGTTCCGTTCTGTTTAGGAAAATTGATTATCCTCGTATTGCTTGATTTATTTCAATTGATGATTTAAATTCAATTGCTCAAATTTTCTTTCAATTAAGTTGATAAAAAAACCAATTCCAATGAATCGAGGTATTTGAAAAGGTTTTGCCATGGAAATTTGGAAAAACCCCAATTCCATTGAATTGGGTGTGTTTATGGAAATTTTCTAATTTAAATTGTTTAATTTAAATTTTGGATTTGATGGAAATTATTTTAATTAAATTTTTGAATTTAATTGTGGAAACAAATTGTGAAATGATGGAATTGGTTTTGAATGGATTTCAAACTGGTGAAAATGGCTTAAAATGATTTGATAAAAATCCATTGGTTTTATCTTGTGAAAAGGCATGTTTTGAATTAAACTAGTTTTGGTTTTAAATAAATAGAAATTGGAACTTTTGAAATTGAAGAATGGGATTGATCGTATTTTTAAGCAGTCTTAAAATAGTTCACTCATCATGTAAGAGCGCATGCAAGCCTTAGGTAGTGAGTTATTTGGATACACTCTACGATGCGACAACGTTCTAAGACATACTTACGGCAGGTCACATCCCTAATAGGTTAGTGACAAGTCTTCTTTGGCCAGTGTCAGAGGGACGTGTGTATACACATTTTGCTGAGTTCACATAGAGAGTGTGGAATCTTATAAGTGGTTAATACTATCGTACCTTTTGGAAGATGACCATGATGCTTTCTTGTTTATTTATACTTGAGATATAAATGTATTCCAATGCTTTTGAACTGCTTTACATGCCTGCTGAATTTATATAAAATGTTTTATTTAAATTTTTTACTTAATCCATTGTTTTAGAAATATTCCATCATTTGTTAAAGAATTGATTAAAATGTTTATTTCCTTCATTTGAAAATGTATAGCATGTTTTGTTTAAATATGCATTTAGAATTGTCAAACCTGTTTATTTGAAAATTGAAAGCTTTTCTTTGGATAATCTATTTTTAGAATCTGTTACGGAATCTTTGGCGGTATCCTACTGGGATTAGGCTCGCACCCTACTTTTGCCTTCGGGTGTTTGTAGACATTATTCTTCTAGGATCGAGCAAAGGAAAGGGATCTCTTGGAGGTGGATCTAGTTGTGGATCTTTGATCTTGGTGAGTTGTATCCTTAGGGACCTTGGGGATATTTTCCCATTTTTAGTACTTGGGTTGTAGTACTTTGGGCTTTTTATGCCAAGTTGTATTCTGGTACATCACTCCCTGTGGAGTTTCTTATGTTATTCATATTGCTTTGTGTTCTTTTTTTTCCGCATTCTTTTGAAAAAATCGTTCCCACTTGTATGTTGTACGATGCTAGGTTCTAATCGCCAACCCGTGGAGATCGGGAACGCCCTTCGGGCTATGTCAGGGCCGGCTTGGTTATTGGGGTACCAGGGTACCTGGGCTGGTTCATGACAAAATGGTATCAGAGGAAGGTTTAGCATCTTTCCTTGATGACAGTATATATTTGAGTATTCTTATCGGGACTTAGGAGGTAGTTGTGATTGAGTGCCTGGCCAGCTCTCACCGCAATGAACTTTAAGTCACCAGGGTTGGTTAGTGAAATATGACTTGTGGATTAGTTATAGTATTTTCCCCATTTTTATTTGGATATAGTGGAATCAAAATCTTTTTTATCCGTTCTATTAAGAATAGTTTTCCTTGTTACTCAGTTTAAGTGTTAATCTAATGTCTTTTTATGTTGTGTAGAATCATGCCTCCGAGAAGACGTGGGAATCAGATTCAAAAAGAGGTTTTTGGTGAATCATAGCAAGTGAGTCCTATTGTGGATCCGAGTTTGGTTGAGGTGATTGTTCGCACTGTCCAAGCTCTGGGACAAGCCCCACCTCCAGTTCATGTTCAGGCTCCATCTATAGATCCTCATATTGGTATTCTCTGAAGTTGTTCTCAAGAGTTTCTACGCCAGAATCCACTAGTTTTCAAAGGCTCCACTGACCCTCAACATGCTGAGGAATGGTTGAGTAAGATTGAACGTCTGTTTGGGTTCTTGGAGACACCTGATGTGATCAAGGTTAAGTGTTCCACCTTCGTGCTGGAGGGACCAAGTAGGAGATGGTGGGACACGATGGTGACTGCTGGGAAACATGAGGGTTTAGAGTGGACAGACTTTAGGGTTCTTTTCACTAACTAGTTCTATCTAGAATCAATGGTGTTGGCCAAGGCTGTGGAGTTTTTCAAGCTTGAGTAGGCCAACAAAACCGTGACTGAGTACTCAAATCGCTTTTCTGAGTTGGTACAGTTTTCTTCTGAGATTGTATCTAATGGGAAGATGAAGGCTCTATGATTCGAGTTGGGACTTCGATCAGATATCCATTCTCAGTTTTTCTTACTAAAGCTACCCACTTATGCTGATCTGCTGGATAGGGCGATGATGGTTGAGATGGATCTAGCAGTAAAGTCAGGGTTGAAGGGAGTTCCTTTTCCTCCTAGTGGAAGTGTTGGTTCCTTTAAAGGAAAACGGAATCATGAAGTTTCTCATGGTAGTTCTCGACAACAGATTCATTCCAGACCACCGGTAGCACCAGGAGGCGCTTCATTGACTTGCTATCAGTGTGGAAATCCAGGAAATTCTAAGAGGGATTGCACTGAGGCACCCAAGAAATGTAGCTCATGCGGACGTTTAGGGCACTTACAGATATTCTTCCATCACTTCTCTACTCCACGTAGTGAAATAGGATCATCAGCACCTCCAAAAACTATGGGGCAATCAAATGCTTCATGTACCAACGGGTTCCAGCCACAGGCATTCGGAACGAAGCTTCTTCACACAATGGAAGTGTTTCCAGAGGTAGCTGATACAGGTCCTGCAACTGTGAGAGGTACCATTACTATAGCTTCATCTTTAGTGACCACTATTTTTGATACTGGTGCATCTCACTTATTTATTTCAACCCATATTGTTAATCTGCTTAATTGACCTATGGAGATTTTGTCTTGTGAGATGGATATTACTACACCCTTTGGTACAATGAGAGAGAAGGGTCTCCATAGTCCATCTTGTGTTTTCTCTCTATCAAATGTTGAAAATGCTTGGAGTTTTTTGGTTCTCAACATGAAATCTTTTGACGTCATATTCGGGATGGATTGTCTCAATTCCAATAAAGCCTGGATCGATTATTACCTTCGACGGGTCTACCTTACTACACCCAGTGGTGTGCCTCTTGTTTTTCAAGGAGAATGGGACCCAAGGTCAAGTAGAGCCGGACCCTCTTATCCAGAGATGGGGAAAGTTATATCAGTGTTTTCTTTTGATCTAGAGAGAGATTTAATGTTTGGTGATCTTCTTCCAGTCATCACCGAGTTTCCCGACGTGTTTCCTTCTGACTTCTCTGGTTTGCCACCAGTAATGGAGGTTGATTTTTCTATTAACTTAATGCCTAGAACTCAACTGATTTCTATTCCCTCTTACAGAATGGCTTCTTCTGAACTAAAAGAACTGAAGTCTCAGATAAATGATCTTTTTGATAAAGGATTTATACGCCCGAGTGGTTCACCTTGGGCAGCACCTGTAACGCCCCGACCCCAGTTACCCAAAGTCGGTGCATTATTTTAATACATTGGCATGATTACGAGGAATCAAGTCCCGAAGGACCAATCAGTTTAGCAGTCTTAGAAAATAGATTACATATATGAATATTACATTACACTTCTTAACATACAAAACAACATAAATAATCCTTCACGAATGCCATTATTCCCTTTGCTTAACCCTGCATATCAATCACAATACACTTCTTGGAATCCTGTGAAAAATAAAACATAGAAAGGGGTGAGCTCAGATGCTCATTAAGGATAATAATACAGCAGAAACTTTTATAAATAAGCATAAACATTTAAGGCAATGTATAACTAAAACAAAATCCTTTTAAACTTGAACTTCAGTATAATATGGGAAAAATAAAATGAAGTAATTCCATTTACTTATCCACATGGATATTCTACTAGTCTAATAATCACATGAAATATCCCTAACCACTTTCATAATGATGGAATGCATAATGCCAGACTATTATAACCACATAGTCAAGGCCTTGTGCCAAGACTACAAATAATATTTTGTCAACGCCTTGTGGCAAGATACTATTTTGTCTCCTGAGACCTACCGATGCATCGAGGAGCTATAGCAGGATCCACCTGTCACTTACTAAGTCCAATGCATTCATCATATGAAAAGGTTTAAACATAACATAAACATTCTTATTAAAACTATCATACAAAATGTCAATACTTTCTCCATAAACCATGAATGGTATAAAAATAACACATCCAAAATCAAACATATCACAAAAGCTTAAATAATAAATCAACTTCAAATAAGCTTAAAACCCATCAAAGGATGTTGACATAGATTAAATCAAAACTATTTGAGATAAATATCTCTTTTTTGAAATCAATGAAAAGTCACACATTTATAAAGTAAGTAATTTAAAATAGACTTTTGAATCAAACTGTCCCATACCACTTTGAAACTTTTGAAAAGAAATATAATTTCAAAACATTCATGTCCATATAAAGAAATCCTTAAAATCATTTTGAAAACATGAACATTAATTAAAAAGATTTAGAAAGGTAAATCTTTAAAACATTTAAAATTATAATCTTGATAAAGAGTACCTTTCACAAATTCTTAAAATATTCATTTTGAAATCATTTAAAAGTCACATAATTATAAAATAAAACATTTAATTTGAAAATATTCTTATAATCTTTTAAGGGAAGCTTTTAAGATTTTATAATGGTGTAAAATAGCCACATCGGCCTTATAAGTTAAAAAAAAGACATTCTTACCTTAATTTTGTCGAAAAGGTTAAAAAGGACCTTGTTTGGAAAATGACGGAAATATTTCTTTATAAACATATTATAAAAGTCAAACAAGGGTATAAATGACTTTCACCCATAGTCTATAAAATATTAATAATGTTTTGAAATACATTTTTAAGAAACATGGATGTGGATGATAAAGAGGTCACAATAGATAATTACGTATAAACAACATCGGATAATGAAGAGATTGTGAAATATACCCTTACCTTGTACTTTTCCTTTGATGAGGGTAGGTTAATCTCTTTTATAATGGTGAAATTATTGTTATTAAATTATACAAGAATCATATACATTAATATGATATCATATATTATCTTTTAACACTTCTTTGTTAATAATATCTTAGTATTATCATCGTTTCGGGTGTTAACGGATTCGTTTTTCTTTATATTATTTGTTATGTGAGTCATAATAATTATGTATGGGATGTATCTTATTCATATCCAGAATTATATCAAGTCTTCAAACATTATTTTTAATCATCAAATGAAAATTAGTCTTGAATGGATATGATGGGGAATGATTCTCATCGCGTTCATGGAGACGGTAGTCCGTACGTACGCACGAGCGACAATATCATTCTTTTGATAATAAAATAATATATAATTGGATGGTATATCATATATAAAGAATAATTATAATGTTATATTTATTATTTACTTCAATTACACATTATTATCATACCCATCCAAATAATGATGTTTTGAATAACAATTACACCACGACGTGGAGACGGTAAGCTGTACGTACGCACGTATGGTGACATGTCATTCAAATGATGGATATAATACTGAATATGGTTGTACCATATTTATAATAACATCAAATTATATAGAAGATACTTGATTTATTATTTTATAATGGAAATAACAAATAAATAGGAAGTGGAAGAAGAAAGGAACTTGAAAGAGGGTGGTGAAATTATTACCTCATTTTCGGGTTCTTCCTTTTGATTTGATCAAAATGGATCCTTAGGTCGGATTTCTGACTAATGGAAGGCATATAGGATTA
The DNA here is from genome assembly GCA_963277665.1 of Viscum album. Classification (NCBI taxonomy): domain Eukaryota; kingdom Viridiplantae; phylum Streptophyta; class Magnoliopsida; order Santalales; family Viscaceae; genus Viscum; species Viscum album. Next base: position 1,648,911,222 of record OY728163.1, read on the forward strand.
AGTGAGGTAATTTTAGAGGATAATTGATCAGGGATTGGCTGAAACAAAAGGCTTTGAAGGTATGAATAATTGGTTAGAAGTGGTGTCCTTTTATAAGGGGGAGGAGGGGCTCTTTAGAAAAAACTTAAAGTATTAATTTATAATAAATTCATATTTGGTTTATAATGGATACAAAGTGGATTATTCAAAGTATAAGGTGGGTATGGGTCGAAATAAATTCATCCAATAGATTTTAGACAGGTCTGGGTCACTATATTAACCTTATCATTTATATTTAACTCTTAGTTAAATAGTTTGACATTTACCATGTCACTTTGTATTTTTATATTATATGGTTAATAAACATAATACATAATTTCAATCAACCCCCAAGTGGTCCATTAATGATACACATATTATCATATAAGTCCTTTGGCAAAACATTATATTTTTAGGAATATAATATCAATTAAAAATATAATATTTGTTTTAAAAACTCAATTATGTCAATTTTTACAATATTTAATAATTTATTTTTGTTAAAGTATTAAAAACTTTATTAATTCAAAAAAAATTTATTTCAGAAATACTAACATTTCATATTAACCAATAAAATTCGTGGATGGCATCAAAACTTTCATATTATATTTATTTTAACATTTATAATACTAATTATTTGATTCTTTCATTAATAAGGAAAATATTGCATCATTATTGTGTCATAAATAAATCTAATTATTCAATGTCTAAAAATTATAAATAAAATACCATTATGTAGGAAATATTTTTATATTTATAATTAATATTTATAGTGGAAAATATAACATAGAAAACCCTATGTAAAAATTGTTTTTCTAAAAGATATATGCTTATGTCATTTTTTTATTTACTTTAACATTATTAATATAAAGTGTCATTATCACTTACAAGTGGATCCATGGGGTCCCAAAATCGACCCAAATATGCCCATGGTATGACATGTATCAACCAATAGGTTGAGGACACATTTTAGGGTAATTTAATATTATTATAATATTATTTGTTTACCCTTATTTACCGGATTTACCCTTTAACCATGGTAAATAAAATATTTACCGACGTAATTATTTAAAATGTCTAAAAATAAGAGTTACTTATTTACACAATTTGGGCATCTAGATTCCAAATATGGAATCAATTTTTCCAAATTGAAAACACAGAAGTGGCATAAATTAATTTAAAATTAATTCCCGCTGTCAAAACAAAAAGCGTGTTTTTAAGAAACAATAAAAATCAAAAGATTGACACTTGTTTATGTTCGGTTTAAATGTGAAATTATGTACAATGACCAAAATTTGATTAAATGGTAAAACGATATTCTAAATATACTTTAAAACTACTCAAATTCATAATTTATCACTATCAATTAATTCGATTAAAAAAGTTGTTTTTAATTAAAATTTAGTAATTTCACTATTCATCAAAATATGAAAGTTATCAGAAAAGTACCAAAAATTAACCCTAAGATAATTTCGATATTCTGAATCCAAAAATTATGTCTATTTTGAAAGATAAAATGTATAAACTTTCAAAAAGTTGGTATTACTATTCATAACGGTTAGTTTGATTGGTTGTGGTGTGTGTTAGAACTCGAAGTTGTGTACAACACACGCTACTGTATTATTCAAAGAGAAGCATACCCTGGAATCTTGGGGTGTTACATTCTCCCCTCCTTTAATAAATTTCATCCTCGCAATTTGAAATTATTTTTCAAAAATAAAAGTTTGAAAATAGAAAATACCTTTGGGAAAACCCACATCGGAAATTTGGTTAATAAAATTTAGTCTTAATAAGAGGAAAAGGGAAATGAAAGGGTCACCACAAAATTATAATCTCGATTAGAAGAACATTGGTAGAAATTAGAGACATATAATTGGAGGAAAAATGTAAATATTTATAGGTAGTGATTGAGGTCATCAATCACAAACAAGTGTAAAATTGAGCGCCTTAAATCCATCAAACTATGATGATTTAAAATACCATCGGTTCAAAAAAACATATGGTATTAGGATAACATATTTTTTGTTTTAATATCCCTTCACTAAAGTATAAGAATTAGTTTCTTCATAGAATAAGAGAAGAAGAAAAATATATACTTGACAAGTAGAGTCCCATCCTTTAACTAATTTCTACCACAAACTCATCTTTCACTCTAAAAGATAATGGAACTTAAAAATAATATTCTATTTATCCTATTCATATAGGGTTCAAAAAAAATGAATTTATAATTAATCTACCAGAATTTTTTAAAAAAAATACTACATTATTCAATCTAGGACATCATGTGGGCCAGTGGTAGGTGATACACCCTTGTCGCCCTTCGGTTGCAGGTTCAAGTCTCACGGCCTTACCGGACGTGACGGGTTACCGCCCGACCTTCAGGTTGTCCTTTTATGGAAATCCAAAAATAATCTCAAACTATAATTATCCAAAACACTTTTTTCCAAACACACAGTCCAAAATTTATAAGGAAGGTAAACACAATGAATATCCTTTTTTCCACTTAATAACATGTAAACCCCTTCATCATGTATTCTTTTAAAACACTGCAACATCCTGAGTTATCATAAAACCTTATTGATTGCATTAATGATCCTTTATTCCTTATAGAATACTAGATATAATACTTCTATAAAAAAATGTTGTAAACTCCAACAATGATGGAATATACAACTCATTAATCAGTTTCAAGGTAGTCCAGAATATCCAATATAATTTATCCAAATCAATCATGTATTATTACAAAATCACTACCACGGTATTAGAACCATATTATGGTTTATCTTTCTCTAAACCATATATTTTCCAAAAATTTAACCTGTTATTGAGTCACTTTTCTTGGTTCCACACAATCTATAGTCTTTAACGAAATAGTATTGTAGTACAATCCTTATATACTCCATAATTATTATAACTAGTATATTGTTGACACAACACTCAAATGACATAATTCTCTAATAACAACATGAGAACTCTAATCATTCATCCTAATATGTGGTAGTATCATAACTTGATTATTATCCAATAGCATAATTTGGGTTATACTCTAATGATTTGGACATTGGTTCGCGTAGTTTCCTAACTCCTTGCAGATGAAGAATTGTACATTTGAAACCTTTTTCTTACCCTTGCAGTCATGTACATGGTTTACTTTTTCTCCACACTTATTACAAACTATCATTTCCTTCAGGCAATTTCTAGGGTGTTTCTTCCCACATTTATCACATATGGGAAAATTCTTCTTTTCCCTCTTCCCTTTATCCATATTTCTCTCTTCCATCCTTTTCTTCTCTTGCTTCCCTTCAAATCCATAGGACTCAGAGAATTTTTTTTTACTTATCTTATTAACACATGATACTATTTCTTCATATGTTGAGAATACATGAGAGACTATTTTACTTCTAAATGTTGGCTTAATACCGTTAAATATATGATCTTTCTTACTCTTTGGATCATACGTATTGCTGAAGTTCACATTCCTTCTACTGGGTGTCTTTTCTATACAATGGCTTAAACTAAGTCAGTTTATGAATTGAAATGAATAATTCCAAACTTGTAAAATACCTAACTTAAATTTAACGGTTTATGGATATAATCCATAATCATAATGATTTTTTCATTGATTAATTATATACTCATAAACCCTTCATAATGATTTGTAATGAAAATGAGAATTGTCCTAAGCATATCCCTCGGGAGTGTCATAACCAAGAGTGTAGGAAGGCCCATTGTCGTGCACCAGTTCTCATTCGAGTCTAGCTTAAATTGATGTTTTCAGGTTTTACCCCTAGGTACATATGTGCTAGAGCTGCCTCTACCTGCTTGTATCTAGACAGGGATGTATTTGTTTGTAAAACTCACAAAATCTCTACATTACCAAAATTCTAGGAATTTCTTCTACACTAATCCTAAAAGTCTATCTTAGGTCTATGTGATCTAATCATAGTTTATCTAGATCTAGCTTCCAAGTTTATTGCTAAACCTCCTCTGATACCAACTGTAATGCCCCGACCCTAGTTACCCAGAGTCAGTGCATTATTTTAATACATTGGCATGATTACAATGAATCAAGTCCAGAAGGACCAATCAGTTTAGCAGTCTTGGAAAATAGATTACATACATGAATGTTACATTACACTTCTTAACATACAAAACAACATAAATAATCCTTCACGAACTCCATTATTCCCTTGGCTTAACCCTTCATATCAATCACAATACACTTCTTGGAATCCTGGGAAAAATAAAACATAGAAAGGGGTGAGCTCAGATGCTCATTAAGGATAACAATACAGCGGAAACTTTCATAAAGAAGCTTAAACATTTAAGGCAATGTATAACTAAAACAAAATCCTTTTAAACTTGAACTTCAGCATAATATGACAAAAATAAAATGAAGTAATGCCATTTAATTATCCACATGGATATTCTACTATTCGAATAATCACATGAAATATCACTAACCACTTTCATAATTATGGAATGCATAATGCCAGACTATCATAACCACATAGTCAAGGCCTTGTGCCAAGACTACAAATAAGATTTTGTCAAGACATTTTTCCAAGACACTAGTTTGTCTCATTAGACCTACCAATGCATCGAGAAGCTATAGCGGGCTCCACCCGTCACTTACTAACTCCAATGCATTCCTTATATGAAATGGTTTAAAAATAACATAAACATTCGTATTAAAACTAGCATACAAAATGTCAATACTTTCTCCATAAACCATGAATGGTATAAAAATTACACATCAACAGTCAAACATATCACAAAACCTTCAATAATAAATTAACTTCAAATAAGCTTAAAATCCATAAAATGATGTCGACATAGATGAAATAAAAACTATTTGAGAGAAATATCTCTTTTTTGAAATCAATGAAAAGTCACACATTTATAAAGTAATTTAAAAGAGATTTTTGAATCAAAGTGTCCCATACAAGTTTAATACTTTTGAAAAGAAATATAATTTCCAAACATTCATGTCCATATGAATAAATACATGAAATCATTTTGAAAACATGGACATTAATTAAAAAGATTTAGAAAGATAAATCTTTAAAACATTTAAAATTCTAATCTTGATAAAGAGTACCTTTCACAAATTCTTAAAATATTCATTTTGAAATCATTTAAAAGTCACATAATTATAAAATAAAATATTTACTTTGAAAATATTATTATAATATTTTAATGGATGCTTTGAAGATTTTATAATGGCGTAAAATATCCGCACCGTCCTTATAAGTTAAGAAAAAGACATTCTTACCTTACTTTTTTCAAAAAAGTTAAAAATGACCTTATTTGGAAAATGATAGAAAGATTTCGTTATAAACATATTATAAGATTAAAACAAGGGTATAAATTACTTTAACCCATAGTCTATAAAATATTAAGAATGTTTTGAAATACATTTTTAAGAAATATGGATGTGGATGATAAAGAGGTCCCAATAGATAATTACGTATAAACACTCTCGGATAATGAAGAGATTGTAAAATAAACCCTTACCTTGTAATTTTTCTTTGAAGAGGATAGGTTAAAATCCTGTATAATGTTTAAATGATTGTTATTAAACTATAAAATAATCATATACATTAATATCATATCATATATGATCTTTTAACATTGCTTTGTTAATAATATCTTAGTATTATCGTCGTTTCGGGTGTTAACAGATTCATTTTTCTTTGTATTATTTGTTATGTGAGTCATAATAATTATGGATGGGTTGTATATTATTCATATCCAGAATGATATCAAGTCTTTAAACATTATTTTTAATCATAAAATGAAAATTAGTCTTGAATGGATACGATGGGGAATGATTATCATCGTGTTCGTGGAGACGGTAGTCCGTATGTACGCACGAGTGACAATATCATTCTTTTGATATTAAAATAATATATAATTAGATGTTATATAATATATAAAGAATAATTATAATGTTATATTTATTATTTACTTGAATTACACATCCTTATCATACCCATCTAGATAATAATGTTTTGAATAACAATTACACCACGACGTGGAGATGGTAAACCGTACGTACGCACGTATGGTGACATGTCATTAAAAGGATGGATAGAATAATGAATATGGTTGTACCATATTTATAATCACATCACAGTATATAGAATATATTGGAGTTATTATTTTATAATGGAAATAACAATGAAATAGGAAGTGGAAGAAGAAAGGAACTTGAAAGAGGGTGGTGAAATTATTACCTATTTTTCAAGTTCTTCCTTTTGATTTGATCAAAAGGGCTCCTTAGGTTGGCTTTATGACTAAATTAAGGCCTATAGGTTGAAGCTAGGGAAGTTTATAGGATAATTGAGCAGGTTTGGGCCGAACCAAATGGATTTTAAGGTATTAATAATTGGTTAGAAGTGGTGTCCTTTTATAAGGGGGAGGAGGGGCTCTTTAGGAAAAACTTAAAGTATTAATTTATAATAAATTCATATTCTGTTTATAATGGATCCAAATTGTATTATTCAAAGTCTAAGATGGTTATGGGTCTAAATCCTTTCATCCAATATATTTTAGATAGGTTTGGGTCACTATATTAACCATATCATTTATATTTAACTCTTAGTTAAATAGTTTGACATTTACCATGTCACTTTGTATTTTTATATTATATGGTTAATAAACATACTATATACTTTCAATAAACCACCAAGTGGTCCATTAATGATACACCTATCATTATATAAGTCATTTGGACGAACATTATATTTTTAAGAATATAATATCAATTAATAATATATTATTTGTTTTAAAAACTCAATTATGTCAATTTTGAAAATATTTAATAATTGATTTTTTTTAAAGTCTTAAAAACTTTATTAATTAAAACCAAATTCATTTAAGAAATAATAACATTCCATATTAACCAATAAAAGTTTTTTATGGCATCAAAACTTTCAAATTATATTTATTTTAACATTTATAATACTAATTATTTGATTCTTTCATTAATAAGGAAAATAATGCATCATTATTGTGTCATAAATAAATCTAATTATTCAATGTCTAAAAATTATAAATAAAATACCATTATGTAGGAAATATTTTTATATTTATAATTAATATTTATAGTCTAAAATATAACATATATAACCCTATTTAAAAATTGTTTTTCTAAAGGATATTTGCTTCTGTCATTTTTGTATTTACTTTAACTTTATTAATATAAAGTGTCATTATCACTTATAAGTGGATCCATGGGGTCCCAAAATAGACCCAAAGATGAATATGGTCGTAAATGTATAAACAAATAGGGTTAGGACACGTTTTAGGGTAATTTAATATTATTATAATATTTTTTTGCCCTTATTTACCAGATTTAGCCTTTAACTATGGTAAATAAAATATTTACCGAAGTAATTATTCAAAATGTCTAAAAATAAGAGTTACCTATTTACACAATTTGGGCATCACGATTCCAAATATGAAATCAATTTTTACAAATTCAAAACATGGAAGTGGCAGAAATTAATTTAAAATTAATTCCCGCTGTCAAAATAAAAAGCGTGTTTTTAAGAAACAATAACTATCAAAAGATTGACACTTGTTTATGTCCGGTTTAAATGTGAAATTATGTCCAATGACCAAAATTGGATTAAATGGTAAAAAAATATTCTAAATATACTTTAAAACTACTCAAATTCATAATTTATCACTATCAATTAATTCGATTAAAAAAGTTTTTAAATAAAATTTAGTAATTTCACTATTCATCAAAATATGAAAGTTATCAGAAAAGTACCAAAAATTAACCCTAAGATAATTTCAATATTCCAAATCCAAAAATGAAGTCCTTTTTGAAAGATAAAATGTATAAAATTTCAAAAAGTGGGTATTAGTATTCATAACGGTTAGTTTGATTGGCTGTGGTGTGTGTTAGAACTCGAAGTTGCGTACAACACATGCTACTGTATTATTCAAGGAGAATGATACCGTGGAAGATTGGGGTGTTACAACACTAGTCCTCTTCACCAAGAAGTTTGATGGTTCTCTTCAGTTATGTGTTGATTATCGAAAGCTCAATCGAGTTACAATAAAGAACAAATATATGTTACCTCAAATTGATGATTTGTTTGATCAATTGAAAGGGGATAAGTGGTTTTCAAAAATTGATCTCTGATCTGGTTACCATCAGTTGAGGATAAAAGAATTTTACATTCATAAAGCCTCTTTTTGGAGTAGGTATGGCCATTATGAGTACCTTGTTATGCCCTTCATCCTAACAAATGCTCCTGCAGTTTTCATGGCTTTGATGAACAAAGTTTTCCATGAGTATCTAGATACATTTGTGGTAGTCTTTGTGGATGACATTATTGTATACTCTAAGTCTGAGGAGGATCATGTGCATAATTTGAGGAAAGTTCTGAATCTTCTAAGGAATCACCGACTTTATTCCAAGCTTTCAAAGTGTGATTTTTGGATTCGGGAAGTGAAATTATTGGGACATGTCGTGTCAGAACAAGGAATATCAGTTGATCCTGAGAAGGTGAAGGCTGTTATGACTTGGGAAAACCCACAAAATGTTTTCAATATTTAGAGCTTCTTGGTATTAGTAGGATATTATAGCTGATTTGGTAAATACTTCTCAAAGTTAGCTTCTCCAATGACTACTCTGACTCGAAAGGGAGTGAAGTTTTCCTAGAATGATAAATGTTAGAGTTCTTTTGTTGAGCTAAAGCATATTTTGACTATTGCACCGGTGTTAACTCTTCATGAATCTGGGATAGGTTACGTGGTCTTCTGTGATGCATCGGGTTCAAGTTTGGGATGAGTCCTTATGCAAGGTAATCATGGTGTTGCCTATGGATCTCGTCAGCTTAAGCTTCATAAGAAGAACTATCCTACCCATCACCTTGAACTTGTAGTTGTAATGCACGTGCTTAAGTGTTGGAGACATTACCTTTATGGAGAACGGTTTACTATGTATTCATACCACAAGATCTTGAGTTATATCTTCTCTCAAAAATATTTAAATCTCTACCAAAGGCATTGGGTGGAGTACCTGAAATCTTTTGACTTTGACTTTGCCTATACCCCGGGGAAAGGGAATGTCATTGCAAATGCATTAAGTAGAAAAATTCCATCTCATGCTGTGAAAGAATCTTTGGAAGAGTGGAGTTAGATGGCTCTTTTTTCTCAGTTGCATATTGGAGTTTAGTGGAAGGGGAATGAAGTTTCTTTAACCAGTTTCCAGGTGACATCTGCTGTTCTCGAGTTAATTCATCAGGAGAAACAACTGGATGATGAATTCCATAGCATTAGGGACTCTCTTTATGGTGGGGAGACCGATACCCAGTGGTCATTCTCCAAAGAGGGTGTTCTGTGTTATCGAAACTGTTACGTTGTGCCGTTATCAGCAAGGAAGGATGTGATGGGGGATTGCCATAAATTTAAGTGGGTTGTACACCCAGGAACCAAAAAGATGTTCTATGATATGCGGCGACAGTTCTGGTGGCTAGGTATAAGATATGACATTGCTGAGTTTGTATCTCGTTGCTATACATGCTAGCAGGTGAAAGCTGAGCACCAGAAACCTTCGGGTTTGCTTCAACCACTTCCAGTCCCTACATGGAAGTGGGATGAAATCTCTATGGACTTTGTGGTTGGGTTACCTCAAACCCAGTGGAATAAGAACACGATATGGGTTGTGATCAACAGGCTGACCAAGTCGGCTCACTTTATACCTATTCGAGATACAACCAAAGTTGAGGAGTTGGGAAATATCTATGGGAAAAAAATTGTTCGTTTACACAGAGTTCTGTCTGCTATAGTCTCTGATAGGGATCTTTGGTTTACTTCTCTCTTTTTGAGAGGCCTTCAGGAGCCACTGTGATATCAAGTCCATTTGAGCACGGCCTACCATCCACTGTCAGATGGCCAGACAGAGAGAGTTATTCAGATCCTTGAGGATATGCTCCGCGCATGTGTTCTCGACTTTGTTGGGTCCTCGGATGATCATCTGGGGCTAGTTGAGTTTTCTTATAACAACAGTTATCAGTCTGCAGTCAAAATGGCTTCTTTTGAGGCATTGTATGGTCGTCCTTGTAAATATCCTTTATGTTGGTTAGATATTGGTGAAAGTTCCTTGGTAGGACCAAGTGTGGTCCAAGAGACGACATCTTAGATCCAGTTGATTCTTCATAGGATGTTGACAGCACAGAGTCGGTATAAGTCTTATGTTGATCATCGTCATAGACCTTTAGAGTTCTCAGTTGGTGACCAGGTGTTTTTGAAAGTTTCACCCCAATTAGGTCATCGGTGGCTTGGGAGGAAAGGGAAGCTTTCTCCTTATTTTGTGGGACCTTTCGAGGTTGTTGGTCATGTAGGGAAAGTTGCTTACCATCTAGCTCTACCACCACAGATTTCATCGATACATAATGTGTTCCATGTATCGTAGCGGCAAAAGTATCTCTCTGATCCATCTCATGTTTTGAGCTGGAGTGATCTTGAGATTGAACCAGATTTATTTGTGACTGAACGACCAGTCAGGGTTGTGGATTCTGAGACCAAGGTACTTCATGGGAGAACGATACCTCTGGTTCATGTACTATGGTAGCATGGTTCTGATTCTCATGAGACGTGGGAAAGGGAGGCACTAATGAGAGATCAGTGGCCTCATCTTTTTGACATGGTGGATTCTTCATAGGCTTTCTAGGGACAGAAAGATCCTATGGTGGGGAGGTTGTAACATCACATTACTGTTTCAGGTATTCCTAAACTCTTTCTATGTTAAATTATTATTATGTTAATTGGGAAAAAATGGTTTATTAGTAAAAAGTTTTGTTTTTGTTAAAACACATCGTAGAATGGTAAAACACCCAATTAATGGTCTGAAATATTCAATTAAATATTTTTCTAAGTTAAACACTGTGTAAGTAGGAGTTTTTTAGGTCTGCAAAGTCTCGAAGAGGACGGAATAAAAATATTAAATTTATTATTTTAAGCTTGAGCAATTTATTCAAAATAATTCAATAACTTCAAAACCGTTCGTCGTTTGAGAAATTTGAGGCCATGGTTATGTCCAAAATATAGTGTTTACCCTATAAGGGGTATAAAATTCAATGGTTCCAGACATTTAGATGTCTCACTCGTGAAATAAATTTTTTAAATAATATTTAATATATTATTTATTAAAAATTAAATATCTCTCAAACGGTGCGTTGTATGGAAAATATGAGACCATCGATGGGTTCAGAATGATGGGTTTACCCGAGACAAGGTATAACTTTTGTTCGCATTGGGTGTTTGGATGCCTCGCTCGCAAGAATACAAATTTTTATATTAATTAAATAATTATTCCGGGTTTTAATTAAAAAATCATTAATATCTCTCAAACCTCTCATCGTTTGAGAAATCAGAGACCACCCTTGGGTCCGAAACGGGGTGTTTACCCACGACGGGGTATCACTTTCATTCGAAACGGGATTTTGGTGTCATTTAATTTTTACATTAAATAATTGATTCATTTAATTATTAAATTAATTTTAAAAAAATGGGTTACTGTTCACTCACCCCTACTAGTACGTGGGATCCCGCTAGACACCATTTTTAATGATGAATTTTTTCAAAACCATCATTTTCCATCCATTTTTAACCGTTTCAAGCATCAATGATATTAATGGATGAAATAAATCACTCTATCAACAAGATTCGTCTGAAACGATGGTTTAAATAGGGGGTTTCAAATCTGATCAGTGGAATGATGCACGAGTAGCTTAAATACCTGATCCTTTGGTTTTTATGGTAGTTTTGATTCAGAATACCCCTTGCATTCCAACATTTGAAGCCAAATTTGAGTTCTGCTTTGGGTTTAAGTATTCTTCTTTCACCCGAATGATCACGGTGTCTTCTGCATTATTGCTGTTCCTAGGTGATCTTCACGTTTTATTTTTCTATTTATTTATTTTATCTAATCTATTCCATTATTTCCTAAACTCTAAAATTATGGAAATAATTGGTGGAATTTGAATTAAATAATGAAACATGAATCGTCAAGGAATAATTATTAAACAAATTTATCAAAGTATTATTACATGAATTATGAGTTGTTAGATGATAATTATATCAAATTGTCAAGGTATTATTCCATGGCTATCATATATAATTGTGAATTGATAACTTCCATGAGAATAATTTTAGAATATAATTACACCAAATAGTCAAAGGATACTTTTTGGAAGAAAATTATCAAATGGTAATTGAGAAACAATAATTATTGAGTTTATCAAATATAATTACTTTGATGGTTAATCTCAAGTGTGTGTTTTGTTATAACAATAAACTAAAAAATTTATCTATGAAAGATAAATATTATCGCATGTTATAATTATCATTACATGTGATAATTTAAATGATATGTTGAAAATTTATCAATGAAAGATAATTATCTTCGCATGTGATAAATTAAAACAATAATCCAGAGATTATTTAGGAGAGAGAAAATGTAATCACGTGTAATATTTTACTTCCTTATGAAATATAATAGATGTTTTGGTTCTAGGAACCCTTGTCGAGTGTCGATCATTGGTGTGTCGATGCTTGCGATAAAAACATTGTGAGGAGGTGTATTGAGCCACACTGTATGGATTATCATTGTCGTTGATATCAGCGACCTTGAGGTAGGTGGTTCCATTATGTTTAGCCAAATTGATTATCCTTGTATTTCTTGATTTATTTCAATTGATGATTTAAATTCAATTACTCAAATTTTCTTTCAATTAAGTTGATAAAAAACCAATTCCAATGAATCAAGGTATTTGAAAAGGTTTTGGAATGGAAATTTGGGAAAACCCCAATTCCATTGAATTGGGTGTGTTTATGGAAATTGTCTAATTTAAATTGTTTAATTTAAATTTTGGATTTGATGGAAATGATTTTAATTAAAATGTTGAATTTAATTGCGGAAACAAATTGTGAAATAATGGAATTAGTTTTTAATGGATTTCAAACTGGTGAAAACGGCTTAAAATGATTTGACAAAAACCCATTGGTTTTATCTTGTGAAAAGGCATGTTTTGAATAAAACCAGTTTTGGTTTTAAATAAATAGAAATTGGAAATTTTGAAATGGAAGAATGTGATTGATCGTATTTTTAAGCAGTCTTAAAATAGTTTACCCATCATTTAAGAGTGAGTTCAAGCCTTAGGTAGTTAGTGAGTTATTTGGATACACTCTACGCTATGAAAAATTTCTAAAACATACTTACGGCGGGTCACATCCCCGACGGGTTGGTGACGAGTCTCCTTTGGACAGTGTCATAGGGACGTGTGTATACACATTTTTCTGAGTTCACATAGAGAGTGTGGAATCCTATAGCTGGTTAATACTGCCGTACCTTTTGGAAGATGACCATGTTGCTCGCTTGTTTATTTATATTTGAGATATAAATGTATGCCAATGCTTTTGAACTACTTTACATGTTTGCTGAATTTATATAAACCATTTTATATAAATGTTTTACTTAAGCCATTGTTTTAGAAATATTCCATCATTTGTTAAATCATTTCTTAAAATGTTTATTTCCATCATATGAAAATGTATATCATGTTTTGTTTAAATATGATTTTGGAATTGTCAAACCTATTTATTTAATAATTGATATCTTTTCTTTGGATAATCTATTTTTAGCATCTATTACTGAATCTTTAGTGGTATCCAACTGGGCTTAGGCTCACACCCTACTTTTTCCTTCGGGTGTTTATAGACTTTATTCTTCCAGGATCGAGAAAAGGAAATGGATCTCTTGGAGGGGGATCCAGTTGTTGATATTTGAACTTAGTGAGTTGTGTCCTTAGGGACTTTGGGGTTGTTTTCCCATTTTTAGTACTTGGGTTGTAGTACTTTGGTCTTTTTATGCCACGTTTTATTCTGGTACATCACTCCCTGTGGAGTTTCTTATGTTATGCATACTACTTTGTTTTCTTTTTCTTCTGCATTCTTTTGGTAAAATCATTCCCACTTGTATGTTGTACGATGCCAGGTGCTAGTCACTGACCTCTGGGGATCAGGAACGCTCTTCGGGATATGTCAGGGTCGGCTTGGTTATCGGGTTACTAGGGTACCCGAGCTGGTTCGTGACAAAGTGGCTTTTGTTTTGAGGATATGTAGGGTGGTGAATGTCTCTGTATATAAGTGAGGAGAGTGGAATTTTGGTAATAAGAGGTGCCCCATTAAAGGAAAGTGGCTCCAAAAGTGGAAAATAATGTGTAAGATTAGAGTTTGGTTTTGTAAAATCCTTAAAATCAAAATTTTAGATAAGTATTAATTATTTATATGCTTTTATTCTATGTTTTTAACTTTTTCCAAAATTTATTTTTACCATGATATATTTTATTTTGACACCAATAACTTATTTTTATAAAGAAAAATAAAATTACCCTTATTATATAATTTGGATATTTTGAATCCAAAAATAGAAAAAAAAATAATATTAAATTTTAAAAAGTAAAAAAATTAAATTTCAAATATTTAATGTATAACACATTAAAAACAGTTTTAGAGAGAAATATGACTTATTTTCTAAAATGTTGAATATAGGTTTATAAATTAAAATTAATATTTTTAAATGTATAATATTACTTATAAAATAAATACTTTTTCAATAAAAATGTTTCATTGATTTTAATTTATGATTATTGTAGTTTAGAGTAAAATTGGTATGGGTGAAATGCCTTTATAAAAATTAAATCAATATCTACGATGAAAATTACAAAGTTAGAAAGAAAACAAATATATAGATTGTATGTGTAGTGTAAATATAATATTAATTATATATAAAGTGATGATGGAATTTAATTTTTGAAATCACTAAATAATTAATTTAGTATTATGGTGAGTGTAAGTGAATGATTATCAATTAAATAGATTGCGAAAGAAATTTGATTGAGATAATTTTGTTATGAGTTATAAAAGATAATATCAAAATTAATTAAGTAAGAAGAATATCAAGATTATAACATATCTCATATTGAAATTATGTGATATATGTCTCGATGATTAAATAATAATTCAATTTGAAAAGTAAAAAAATAGATAAAGAGATTTGATATAAGGAGTTTGGTAATAGCTTAGTGTGGGACCCTACATCTCCACCCCTCGGGTTGAGAGGTTGTTATATTTATCCATTGATTTTAATGGAGTTAAAGTGACTAGTTCTTTCCTTCAATTTTCATAGTTGCCTTAATAAACCCATATCCCTTACTTTAATAGTCTTAATCACTCATCCCTCACTTTCGGGTTGTGAGCACCCTTATATAATTTATGGTGTGACAAGAGAGATTTTCTTTATGGAAATATGTTACAAATTTTTTCTATGATATCTCGAGATGGAAAGTACAATTGAGAGGATAGATAGATAGGAAAAATAGATGAGAACCTAATTGATTTAAAATTAAAATTTTCTCTTGAAAAAATTCTTTGCTATTGATTGATACGATCAATTTGATTCATAGTTGGCATGATCTTAATGTTGTTCAATCCACCATTATTGCGAGAGCCTCCAATATACTCTATTTATGGCCTCCCAAACCTAAGAACATTATATAATTATTCCAACTAAACAACATCTCCAAACACCATTTAAGAACCATGTGGACCACCAAAATAATAAACCATGACTTGTTGGACTGGCTCCATCAGCTAGCAAGATAATCACACCAGCTAGCCTATGAGACTCCTAGAGATAACTACTTCTATAATTCTTCCATAGGATAATCAGTGCTCCACTATTGGGTAGGTGATTGAACTAGTAGAATTACTACTATTCTGTATTGGTCATCAACTGGTTGGTGCTCCTCCACTAGGTATCTAGTGGACTCTTATGGCTTGGGTGGATCTGTCCATATGTCTTCGGCTTCCAGGGGCCCTCCACCGACCAATCAGTGATGCCTGTAGTTAGCCAGATTCTACATTTTCCTTTCAAGATTCCTTCAAAATCTTTAATTTTCTTTAGTATCTTTCTTCTATGATATCATAATTTCCATCAAAACTTCATAGATATTCAATTTCCATTCAATATTTATTTTTATTCATTTAAGAAATATCTTCCAAAGACTTTGAATTCCATCACAAAACAATTACTTGGTGTGAAATTATCATAAATAAGAACACTTAATAAAAACCATTAGATACAAATTTGAGTGTATATGATCATAAAAACATCATGAGAAAGAGTGTGAGGTATAATAATCTCCCCCTTTTTGAAGATCACAAACACTACATATAAAAATATATATCAAGTGTAAATCATGAGTGAATCATATAACAATGTATTTAGGATATTTCAAATATGATATCTAATACGGTCAAGAAATAAAATAAAACAACTAAACTATAATTACATAATCCTTTGTGAAATAATGAAAATATTTTCTCTCCCTAAACAATATATTTGAAAAACGTCTCTAAATTTATAATATATATTCAAAAATTTATCCCTATTTGATATATAAAAAACCTCCCCCACATTGTTATTATCAAAAAGAAAATAAGGGAAGTTAAAAGACTATTATATTTAAAGATATTCAGGATAACTTCAAAAAAAATTAAAAAAATTCAAAAAATATATAAATTTTAAAATAATTTGAAAAAGAAATTTTAAAATGAAATAGACACATATTTTGAAATGAAGCTCAAGATTGAATTTTAAAAAGTTTGAAATAAAAATAGAAAAATATGAAATCAAAAGATTTGAAAACAATAAATTTGAAAAAAACTTCTCATTTTTAAAGTAATAAAAAAATATTAGATAGATAAAGATATGAAATATCTAGAAATTAAGTTCCATAATGGAAAGAGTGTTTAAGATATATAAAAACTAAACCCCCATGTTGAATGATGATCTATCGAAACTTTATTGGATTGAACAAAATATACACTACCCCAAGATTAGTGAATATAAGAAAATGAAAAGATATTTATGGATCATATTATTAATAGAAAATAAAACTTTATAGTTTATTGCTCTAAATTGTAAAGATTACGAAGCCCCAACATGATATAACAACAAATCTTGGTGGCTTAGTTCTACAAAATATCAATTATGGGTGAATTTTGGTACCCATGTGAACTTGGTTATAGAAATGTTATCTAATATAATTTTTTGATTCTAACGAAAACCTGGGCCCACAAATTTTGGATAATAATTATTTTAAAAGCCAAACTTTTTTAGTATGATATTTTTCTATTATAATTTTTAGAATAAATATGGATACTTTTAGGTATACCATATTTTTTATTTTTATAATTACATTCCCAAATTAGATGCTTGGTTTTAGGAAAATAATTACACAACTTATATTGAGATAATCCTTTTAAAAAAGTAGATATATTTTTAGATGTTTTAGCTTGATTTGAAAAAAAAACCAGAATGATTTTTTACATTACATTAGGAGCCCGATGTATTATTTGGTGTTTGTTTTCATTAGATTAATTTAATGAAAGAATTTTAGAGATCATAAATTTTTCATTATAAATTATCAACATTAGATTGATCCTTTAATATTAAAACAAACTCTTCCTTTCATTTATAGATTATATCATTTTCATTATAAATATTATCTTTTTCATTGATAACTTATCTATATTTTTTATTGACTTCTTTATATTTATAAATGAGTTTATCATTGAAATTATCATGTTTTTTAGTTGACTAGAAGTGCCATAAGAATATTATTAATAAAACGAATATGAGGAATGAAAAGGATGTGATAGAAAGAATAAGAAATATGAGATCTCACCTCTTTACCTACCTTGATATATGCCATGTGGAATTTGTTACTAGAGTTTCTTTAGGAAGCTGTGGAAGTTGAGTCGAGTGGTTCATATCTACCACTCTAGGTTAAAACCTTAAGATATTTATCACATTATTTCTTATTTTTTATATTCATTTTTTACACGATGCACTTCAGCCCGATATGAACCTTTTTTTTAACTCATATCATGTAACTACTAGTTCTCTATTTTATTTTCAATTTTAATCATATTAGAACGATTTATTTTTCTTATTTATTTTATTCAATTTCTCATCCATGTAATCAATTTTACTATCACTTTTAGATAATTCATCATCATTGATAGCTTTAAAATTAATTGTTATTTTGTCTTCTTTAGATTTATTTGATTTTTTGGTTCCCTTTCTAGATTAATGCTTCATGGTTATCTCATAAGTCATGAGAGATCTCATAAGCTCCTTAACGAGCATATTTTTTATTTATTTTTATTCTTGTATATCAATTACATTAGGTTCCAAAGAGCTAGATAATACCCATAGAATCTTTTTCACTAATTTTTTTGTAGAAAAATAATCACCAATAGAATTCCAACCATTGAAAATTTCAATAAAACATATAAAAATTTATTATGCATACTAAAACATTAAAAATATTATTTATACATGTCAATCCTAGTACCTTTAGATTTATTAATTATTTCATGGGTTAATTTTATGAGTATCTATATTTAATGAGTCTTTTTTCAAATAGATATACTATTAAACTCATTTTGATCTAATTTACAATTCCATGTGTTCATAAATTTACCATCTAATTCAAAAGAATAAATATCATAAGGTGTCCATTTTAATTCTTTTTCACTAGTATGAATATAACCATATATAACAATTTTACATATAGGATATCCAATATTTCTAATAAAGGAAGAAAAATTTGCATCCCAATAACTATAATTAGTTTCATCAAAATACGTAGACAACCTAAATATTTCCCTTCAAAATCACCATGGGTGTTTGATAAATATTCCTTTTATTGAAATTGGTTAAGAAATTGAAAATAGGAATCAAATTTTTAAAACTAACATATTTTTAGAAAAGTAAAAAGATCTCCTTTGATACCAAATCTTGGTCAGAGTGAAATGGTTTGAGAGGACATGAATTTCCTTTATAATAATTAATACAAGAAGTATGATAGAAATTAGAAAAATAAAACAATAATGAAGATATAGAGTGTACGTATAGAGAAAATATAATATTAAGTAAAGATAAATCCATGATGAAATTGTTTTGATGAAATTTATCAATAATTAATTTGATATTACGGTGATTGTGGACACACAATTAACAATTAAAGAGATTGCATTAGAAATTTGATCACCAAAATTTTGATATGATTTTTAAAAGTTAATTTAAAAGCAATTAAGTGATAAGTATATTAGGATTAAAATTTGTAACCTATAAAAATTATGTGATATTCATATTAGTATTAAATAAAAATAAAATCCTTAAAGTAAAAAAGAGATAGAGATATTTGATAAAGGAGTTTGGAAATGGGTTGGTGTGAGCCCCTGTATCTCCTCACCTTTGGTAGAGAGGTTTTTATATTTCTCCCTCAATTTTAATGGATATCAAGTAAAAAGTTTATCTATTTTAATTTCTTATTTGTAGAAATAAACTTTTTTACCTTAATTTAATGGTATTAAGAACTGATCCCTCACTTTGTGGTTCTATTCACCCTTGTATATGTGGTGGTGATAAGAGAAAGATTTTCTTGATGAAAATCAATTACAAAGGCACTCACTAATCTCTCAAGATGGATTATAAAATTTATAAGAGAGATAGAGATGAAATTTACATAAGATACTAATAGATTTATAATTGAAATTGGAACTTGAAATAAGGTTTTTAGAATGATGGAGATGGTCACATTGATTAATCGTTTCTATGCTCTAAATTGGAGTTCAGTCCACCATTATTAAGAGAGCCTCTAAAGTCCTCTATTTATATTCTCCAAAGAATCTATAATTTTTTTTAATTATTCATGGTCATCAAGATTTACCAAACACCATTTATGATCTGCAAGGAACACTAAAATAAAGAACCTTGACTGGTTGGATCGACTCCACCGGCTAGCCGAACGATCCTACTGGCTAGCTGGTGTAAATCTTAAAGATCACAACTTCCAGAATTCTTCCAATGGGTAGTTGGTGGAACTAAAAATTTCTAATATTTTTAATTAGACACCTTTTTTCCAATTCTCCTCCACCAGGTAGCTATTTGAATCTTACTTCTTATATGGCTATGTCCATATTCCACCGGCTACCTGGTGCTTTGCATCGACTTGCCGGTGCTTCCTGTAGTTGATAAAACTATAATTTTTAATTTTAAGATTCCTTAAAAGTATTAATAGGTCCATTCATTATCCTTCCATAATATCAACACATCCATCAAAACATCAATATATCATCAATTTCCTTTCAATATTCTTTTTGATTCCTTCAAGAAAGTTCCTCCAATAGATTTATATTCCATCCCAAAACCATGAATTGATATGGAATTATCATAACTGAGAACCACTTAAATAAAACCATTGGATATAAATCTATGTTTTTATCTTGAATAAATCATGATAAATATAAATAGTTTTAACAATTATATTCCAATAATGTCATAAAAGTCACAGCATTTGTAAAAACAGTTTTATGAACTATTTAACTAGAAATCAATAATTTTAAAAAATAACCAAAAATAAATCCTGATATAATATTGATATTTTGAATCCAAAAATGAAGTTCATTTTTTATATTCAAATTCTAAAATTTAGGAATTTAATTTTAAAATATAATAAAAACTCTCTTTTATAGAAAAATGAATTAATATTAATTAATCTTATTCTTATTTTCTATAGATCGCAAATTAAATTAGTGTTAATCTATTATTCAAATCAAAAATATATTTTATAATCAGTAAAACATAGTATATTTGGTTTCTTAAAATAAAAAATACATAATTACAAAAAGATAATTTTTAGGAAAAATTAATTTTTAAACATGAAATGGTCTTATTTGTTATTTAGATACACTAATTGAATTTTATCAATGCGTTTTTATTAAATATAATCCGTAATTATTATTTTTACATATATTTTAAAATGTTGTTACTTATAATTTTACTTTCCAATTCAATGGTTATATTGTAATGGTTATATTTAATAGTTATAACATTATATTAATAAAAAGTATCATATTTTGTTTTAGTTGGGTGTTGCATGTGAAACATGATATCAAACATAGTATTTATTTAAATTAGTATAAAAATATGGAGGCTTTACACAAACTATAAATTTTAGGCTCCATAAAAAAAAGGCATAGTGTAATAACCCATAAAGGTCAGAGCTATTATAGTCACAACCACCATGCTACATCATGTACCACCAAGATTCACCAGCCACCAGCTCTCAACAAGATACACCAGTTTCACATCCACTTAGATAATATCCAAACCTATTAATCATAAGTATATACACAACATGTGTGGGAATAAAGCCCGTGTAAGGGTGTGTATAAACATTCCCAGTAGGAATCCCCTTAAAACCACAAGAAAAACACATAAAGATGGGTTATTTCTAAGATATATGTTTTAAAGAGAAACTAAATGGAATAAAAGGAACAAATCATCTCAAACTCTATTATAGGAAAGAAACCAAGGAATGATAACAAATAATAATATAGATATGATTTATAACCCAAACTCTCAAGAATATAGAAAAATCCCAATCACCTCACCTTTAACCCACAAAGGTTCAATTCTTATGACCAACTCAGGATTATCAGAGTACAAAAGTTTTATAAAAACTGAAGTTGATATATAATTGTATGTCACATGTCCAAGGCAACCAATAGGGTTTCGGATGCAACTACCTTGGCTCTAGTCATCCAGATCTGTTTTTCACTTTATTACATTAGTAAAAAATGTAGGATACCACATCCAATAGGATAAAATAGTTTGGTATAATTAATATAATATATATATACATGATTTACATATTATATTTAAAAATTAAATCATATCTTAAAACCTTCATGAAAACATTATTATTTCCTTTAGTACATCATGGAGATCATTAAAAGATCCCTCCTTGATACATTATGAAAGGAAAACAAATAAATAGTGAGACTAAATTATTAGCAAGTGGATATGTAAAGAAGAG
The DNA here is from genome assembly GCA_963277665.1 of Viscum album. Classification (NCBI taxonomy): domain Eukaryota; kingdom Viridiplantae; phylum Streptophyta; class Magnoliopsida; order Santalales; family Viscaceae; genus Viscum; species Viscum album. The sequence continues at coordinate 1,648,933,220 of OY728163.1, forward strand.
TATAATACAAAAACATTAGGCATAAATTATATGGTAGAGTGAATAATCAATACATATTCTATTTAATCAATAACATGAGTATAAAATATATCCAAGTATAATAACAATGTGATAATCACATTGAGAATATAAACTAATTTCTCAATGATAGAATAAATAATTCCTGATATCTTAATCTTACCAATGAGGCCCCATCCAATAAATTTTAAATAAATTCATAGTTATACACCAAACACCCAAATAATCCTTAAGGCATGACAACTTATTTGTCTCATGAGACCTTACCTGATGCATTGAGGGGTCATAACGAACCCCAACTACAACTCACACATGTATAAAGGATATAATGGACCATACCCATTACTTAAAAATTTCAAATTCATTCCTCATGTATTGAATTAACAATATAATACACAATCAATATGCCTTAATAGTCAATAAATATCCATATTGAATCAAATATACAGAACGTCAATACTTTACGAGTTAATGAAATAACTTTATTAGTAATATTCCTTAAATTAAAAATATATATATAAATTATTATAAAGTTTATTCCCTATTAAAATAAACAAAATAATACTACATATATTTATGGTACAAAAGAAAATGTACATTAAAGAGAAAAATAATTTAAACAAATTATGGAGAGTAATAGAGAGCATAACTTCAAGGAAGTGAATGACCTGAGAATAAATTATTGTGAAACAAAATAAGTTATAAACCATAAGTAAGAAATTGATGAAATGAGACCATAAATTTATTAGAAATAAACTTTTTTATTAAAGGAATTTATTTTTGAAAATAAAGAGGAAAATATAAGCTAAACTTTAAAAATAACTTTCTTATAACTTTTATAAATTTGTTGTAAAAATGATGCTATAAATAAATTCCATGAATAATTTCATATGTTTTCATGGAATATTTTAGAAAAATAATTTAAAATAATTTCAAATTATGTATTTTTAAAAATAAATAATATTTAAGTCCTAAAATGTGTAGTGGATGATAAAAATACACATAAGAGAAATTAAATCCATTTCAAATCTTTTAGGAAAATTATATCCAGTTATTTTAATATATAAAAATCCTTGAATAATGAGAATATATATTACTTTATAAAACCATAAAAACTATGAAAGGAATATAAATAATGAGAAATGTTCATGATGGTTGGAAAATCCATTCATGCAAAAAACATTAAAAAAGATTATTTTTACACTTTTGTAAAGAAAGTCAAAAATAACTTATATAGAAAATGTTAAGAAGATTAATTTTGAAATTTTGAAAATAAATTCAATGATTATATAAATTTTTCTTTTTAAATCATTTAATTTTATAGAAAACATTATTGAAACAAAATTAAGAATACAGACATCAAAGAGAAATATTCTCAACCAAATATGATAAATAAGGTCGGTTTTTCTTATAAACATTATTTTCATGCTTTTGAGTGATAAAGAGTGGAAAAAAGGAAAGAATTATTCTAATATCAATAAATAACCATATAATAAGAAAATATATGGGGATTATTATAATAATAACATACAAGTTTTCCAAAGTAAATTGAAACATGAACAATCTCGATAAAAAGTGAGATTGTAAAATGAACTATTTCCTTAGATTTTCTCTTGGTCAGGTGTATTCTAAACTCCTATATAATAAATTTATATTTATTATAAATCGATATAAGATCCTTATTTATGTATTTATTTTTATATATTATTGATTTGAAACTTTTTTTTACCCATTTACTCATAATTCATTGTTAAAGTAAAATACTAAAGTGTTAACTGTTATGCATCTTTTAATTTAGAGATAATGGTCCTTGTACCTTGGACATGGTTTTTAAATTACCAAAACCATATTTAAAATATTATTAAGGGTTTATTTTTAATTTACTTGATCTTTACATTGATATCTAGTTGTACCTATTTATTCTTGGTTGTGACTATTTGTTTGATTCTTTTGAGGGGTTTGGGTGTATCCTTGAATCTAGTTTAAGAGGTCATGGGAATTTTGGAGAGTTTTTTGTGGGATTGGACAAGATTCTATAGAAAAATTTGATATATGAATTCTACTATCTATTTATTGATGTCCATCGTATAGATAGTGGATTTCGATAAGTATGAATCTCCAACAGAAATACCATTACCCATATGATGGTGTTCTTAGGCGCCCAGGCATTCTGCTAGGTGCCATCATCTTGTCAGAGAAATCTAGCATCTAGCTAGTTCCATTAATGAGGGATATATTAGAATGGGAAGTATTGTAATTATTTAATGTTTTCTTAAACTATAAACTCCTCTACCATGAACCTAATTTGACCTTAATCACTTTAGAGGTGAATTTTTCCATTTTAAACTTGATTCCTTGTGGATCTAAGTGTCAATTGTTATGTTAAATCTCTTCAAGTAAGTGTGATATATTTTGATCATGAATTATTCATTACTAATTTATTTCCTCTTTTTAGAGTGTTTGATCCTCATGTCATTGATGTATCTCGATCTTGACTTGATGAATTGTGATTCTAGGACTCTCCCTTGATCGTTCTATCCCTTCCTCCTATTATGGACCCCTTGTCGGTTATTTATGATATTGTGAATTTTAGTAGGTTGTTTCATATGACGTCCCTATTAAATATAACCCTTATTTATTTATTATTTTGAAATTGGTTTCTAAAATTATTTTTGAATCATGATACATGATCTATTGGTAGTGATATTTTAATAGAATTAAAAATGATTAAACCACTATTTTTCAATGAACTTTATATCAAAGTTTGTGATCGTAGAAAGAAAATATATTTTAAATTAAAATTATTTTTTAAGAGTTTTATTTGATATTGTTGTTCATGTTTAGGTGGAATGAAACGTTTATATATCCATCAAAATGAACTATTTTTGAATGAAATGAATTTGGAAAAATATTTGATGATTTTTTCTTTAAATTTAATTGATAATGATTGTAAAAGCTTAAATCTGGATCATTTTTGAAATTATTGATGAGAATTATGAATAATGTTTGTTATCCCATGATTGAACATTGAATTGAAGCCTATGGTGATCATGAACACCCTTAAGGAATTATCAAGTTTTATTTGATTACTATTTAGGGGGGTTTTCAAGTTGGTTTGTGAAATATTAGCGTCAAAGGTGGTTGTGTCCTTCCTTGGATGTCAATATTTATTTTGGGATGTCTTGGTAGATATGATATTGTATTTTAATGACATAAGTGTAATGTTATGAGTGAGTTTTTGCCCATTTCTCATCGTAAAAATCCTTATGTATCCATGGATTGATAGGAAAATTTATCTTAGGGGGTTGTTTGATATTATTCTATGTTTTTACTAAACATAAAGAAGGCATTTTTTTTCCCATTTTAATTAAAATTAATATATTGGATGATATTGAATCTCTTTATTGATTTTTCCTTATATCCATTGTTTTTATATAATACCATGCCCCCAAGAAGACATTTGAATAGGCCTTAGTAGGGATTTGTTGGAAAACCAAAACAACTGAAACCTCTAGTTTACTAGAACCACATTGAGGTTTTGGTGCATGCGATCTAAGATCTAGGTCAAGTAGCCACACCTTTTCCCATTCAACAATAAAATGTGGCACCTCAAAGGGATGGTAACATAGATCATTACCATGAGTTTCTTCATCAGAATATTCCATATTTATAGGGAACCAATGATCCTTAAGAGGTAGAAGTTTGGTTGAAAAAAATTTATCAACTATTTGAGTTTTCCAAGATGCTAGATTCTATATAGGTGAATTGAATCATCTATAAACATAAAGGGCCTCAAAGGATATGGTGGGATGTTATAGTTTTTTCAAATAATAATGTATATTGGAGTGTAAGGACTTAAAGGATATTTTCAAAAATAAATTATTTCTAAAATCAATGTATTGGTTAAGTCCATGTATTTTCTTGACCTTTAATAAGGTGATTGGATAGTGACACAATATACTAATCACATTACTAAACTTTCTCAATTATCACCTAAGGTGTTGTGGAATGATAATTTTAAGTCCTAGAGGTATCATATGGGTCTTTGATCAGATATTTGATCTCAATTATTTCGGTTGAATCTCACAAATTATGTTCATGTTTTGGATTAGTCTCTGATAGATGAAATTGTTTTTTCTAGTAAGTCAATGTTTATCGGAATTACTCCAAATATTATTAGTAGCTTGAGTGGTCCCTTTAAAGGGAAGAGGAAGTGGCATATGTATCGTGGTGGAAATAATAGTGGTTTATCTCAACATCAGACCTCTTATAAATCATATGTAGTGTTAGGAAAAGTCACATCAATATGTTTTAAATGTAGAAAGGATGAAAAAATGAAACATGCATGCAAATAGGAACCAAATATTTGTAGCTCTTGTGTACATTAAGACCACTTCAAGAGTTCATTACATATTTTTACTGCTCTATGTAGTGGTATGGGATCATTAGTACCAAGAGGATTTATGACATAGTTAGATTCTTCATGAACAAAGGGTTTCTAGCCATAGTAATCAGGAATGAATATCTATGATGTAGTGTATGAGTCTCTAGTACGAAGAGAAGTAAGTCATTTGATAGTGATAGGTGAAATTAATATTTCTTAATCTTTAAGGACCTCTTTATTTGATTATGGTGTCTCTCATTATTTTGTATCTACCCACACTATGGAATTATTGAATCATCCTATAGAGATAATTCTTTAGGTAATGGAAATTGATATGCCGCTTGGGATGAAGAGAGAGTAGAGTCTCTAATTCCCATCTTATTCTTTCTCATTATCATAAGTTTATCTTGTTTGAAAATTTTTAGTTATTGATATCAATTATATAGATTTTATTCTAAGGATGGATTATATTATTGCTCAGAAATATTATATTTAATATTATATTTATCAGGTAACTTATACTTTCCCTAAGGGGGAGCCGCATATTTTTCAAGAATAAAGGGACTCAAGGACAATTCGAGCTAGTCATCCTCTTCCAGAGTTGGGTAGGATGATATCATTGAGTTTTTTGAAGTAGTTTTAGAATATTTAGGTTATGATATTCCTCTAGTAGAAGATTAAATTGCATGTTTGTTTCTATCTAACTTTTTTAGTTTCCTATCATTAATATATGTGTATTTTTCTCTCAACCTCATTACAAGTAACTAGCCTATTTATATTCCCTATTACCATATGGTCCTAGATAAAAGGGAATGATTTAAAGACTCGGTTGGATTAATTGATGTTCAAAGGCTTCATTCCACCTAGTTTTTTTCCTGGGGAAGTACCTATTCTTTTTTAAAAGAAATCCAATGGAACCCTTAACCTATGTTTTTATTACTAAAATCTCAATAGGGTTACAACCAATAACAAGTACATGTTTCCCTGTATTAATTATTTTTATATCCAACTAAAAGGGGTGAATTGGTTCTCAAATATTAAACTTTAGTTAGGTTATCACTAGCTTTGGATCGAGGAGTTTGATATCCTTAAAACCACCTTCATGAGCAGTTATGGACACTATGAGTACCTTGAAATGTCATTTGGTTTGATCAATGCTCTTGTTATATTTATGGAATTGATGAACAATATTTTCGATAGGTATATTGATTATTTCATTATGTTCTCCATGGATTAGATCTTCTTTTACCCTGATATAACATCTCTATTTTTTCAATGAAAATATTTGAAATATATCTAGTAATATTTTTGGATCCAGACACCGGGATGATGTGAGATCCCGAGGATTCATGAACCCAATATTGATATTATAAAAATATTAAATATATTAATATCACACATGCATATTTTTCCTAAAATAGGGTAATAACTCTCAAATAGGGTCTCAGAATAGAAATTTGATACCACCTTTGAGTTTTTAATGTGGGATTTACTCTAGGCATGACATAATTTTTTTTCAACATCAGGAATTTGTTAAAAAGATTCCATAGGTGAAAATAATAAAATAGATATATTTATTTATTTATTTTATTATGTTTGGATGAAGTGACCCAGACTCCTCAATAAATATATAGTTATATCTAAATTTTAGGGTTAGTTTCATAATGTTGAGATTGTGAGATGAGTCATTGGAGGATGATTTGGTTAACAACAACGGATCGAGATTATGATTGATGATCGTTTCACCAATGGAGGTTCTGGATCATTCCTGTAACATTGATGTGTGGTCATTCTTTTGTCAGATATCAATCCAACATGAGGTAGGATGTAATTTTATATGGATTTATTCCCCATTTATTATCCAATGATGAACATGAATCAAATATACCAGCAGATTGATTCATAGATCGATCGTGTTGCGGGTTTGGGTTTTTTACATGGGATTTGGAGATTTATTTTTTATTGATTATTGTGATCCTTGTTCAGTGTACTAATGAAAAATAATCAAGGATAACCTGAAAATGACTATGTTTTGATCTTATTTTATGGTTTTTCCATATCTATCTCCTATTCTACATGCGATCAATGTTGTCATTTTATTTGGAAAATTGTTCAACAAATTCCTGATCGATGATCATTGTGAAACCGATCATTGATGTAATTAATCATCACCTCAAGTTCTGGATGGAGATTGACAACATAGTTATGGTGTGTGATAATGGAGTATCATTAAATTTGAATTTTTGGATACCTGTTGTGTTTTTTGGCATATGGTGATGGTACAGCCAACGAGAGATTTGATTTCAAGTGGATTGACTATCGAAATATGATGAGCACTGAAAGTGAGCCTTGGTCACCCCAATATTCACCTTTTTCAAGGGAATGATTGGTTTGCAATCGGTGGTGGTAGTGTGGATGAATGATGCATGAAGAAATTGTGTAATTCTAGAAAAACTCATGATACACAGAGTGTACTTTGTAAGAACACATGCCATGTGATCCCATCTATGATGGATAGGGTTTATGCATGAAATTAAGAATCACACACTATGTGGTCCCTAACACACACTATGTTACCCATGTTGGTGGGTATATGAGTATCCTAATGGTTACATGGGCACAGACATAGGCATAGGTAGAGTACAGAGGCACAACACGATGCTCAATTGTGCTAGGTACATGGACACAACCATAGTACAGAGGCATGACCATGTGTACATGATAACATGTATAGGAACATGGGAACAAATATGGGCAGGTCGAAGATTAGATTTACATGTCGTGTACCCTCTATACATTTCATGTACTTCCTCTAAGATAGCTTGGAGACCTTTGTTTCCTCAGTATAGACCAATATCAGTAATGTATGGTTCCTTGGTGCATCCCTATGAGGGTACAACATGACATTCGTCCTTGACATAGGATTGTTATCCCCTATACGAATTATGAATTGGATATAGTTCATGGTATCCCCCCATGAGGTTTAGGGTGGGATACTCTATCATATCCTTCCATTATGGGGTTCATGGTATCAGCATGCCCACCATGCACAAGGTGTCTAATCCCTATCTAGTAGATTTATCCATTAGGGTTGGCGGTGTCCCCTAGTGGTCCTCGGTGTTCTCCCTGTTGTACCTCTCGAACCCCTCGTGGTTTTATTTTCATGATCACAATCACCCTCTTGTTTTTCTAATATTTTTTTAAGTGTTTTTGGATGATAGGCATGATTTCAGGTGGCCAAGGAATTGGGCCAAGAAGGCCAAGAAGGCAAAAGGCCAAAGTGGACTGATTTCCAGACCACCGGCCAACCGGTGTCACACCAGCGGCCAGCCGGTGGCACCCAGAAAGAAGAGGTTGCTACTGCCTCCTCACTGGCCAACCGGTGGCCTCACCAGCGGCCAGTCGGTGGCACCCACACCAAACAGTGTTTGCTACTGCCTCAGCACCGGCCAACCGGTGGCCACCTCACCGGCCAGCCGGTGGAGCCTGAGCCCGAGCCCTCCTCCTTTTTGCACACACCGGCCAACCGGTGGCTCTGTACCGGTCAGCCGGTGGAGCCAGTCAAACTAGCCGTTGGGCTTTTGACCAGCCTGTCCACTTGGCCTCCAACGGCTCCGAAGCCCTTTCCAACGGCTCCAAAGACCTCCAAAGGCCATATGAGGGTTCCCCCTCTATAAATAAAGGACTGGGAAGCCCCGGAAACTTAACCAAGCCATACGGAAGCCAACAGACACATCTTTGATCATTTGGCGAACCTCCGGCGGATTCTTCCAAGGGAACTCCACTTGATCCAACCAACTTCCATATCCAAGGAGCACCACCATAGAATCTTGGGAGTGCACGTCTTCAACTCCAATCATCCATTGGCGCCCAAGGCTTCTCTCCAATTACGGTTTTTCTTGTTTATCATTTTTGAGCATCAAATTGGGTTTGTGCCTACAAACCCCATCCCTTTCTCATCTCCCTTTCTTTTGGGTTTTCACACCACCTTTAAGGTGTGAAGAGGTTAGTCAAGCCTTTCCTTTTAAAAGGCTTGAGTCAAAGGTGAGCTAGCCTTCACCCGTAAAAAGGCTAGTGGGTTTCTTGCTCAAACCATTAAAAAGCAAGTTGTAATAGGTGAGCTAGCCTTCACCTGTAAAAAGGCTAGTGGGTTTCTTGCTACAACCATTGAAAAGCAAGTGGTAGAATCTCTCAACGGTTGAGTTGGGAGCGGAGACGTAGGTCGGGTTTTAGGCCGAACTCCGTTATCAATTGCGTGTCTTGCCTCTTTTATTTCCGCTGCACTTTCACTTTGATTTTAATTTGTTAATCATTTTTTAAAAGGCAATTCACCCCCCCTCTTGCCATCACTCCTTTCTTTCTCCGCCCAACAATTGGTATCAGAGGAAAATTTGAGTAATACCCTAACCGGTTTCAAATTCAAGATCCATTGTGATGGCATCAACCTCTTTCTCCCCCGAAGGCTATTCTTTGGGTCGTGCTCCATTTTTTTATGGAACCGACTATACATATTGGAAAACCCGCATGACCACTTTTCTTAGAAGTATAGGTTATCCCATTTATAAAATTGTCATGCATGGTTATTCTCTCTCCTCTCCCGATGAATCCAAATGGACCCAAGCCGATATTAAAAATTTCGAGCTTGATGGCAAAGCCATGAACGCTCTACATTGCGGCCTTGACCGAAATGAGTTCAATCGAGTTTTTACATGCACTACATCACATGAAATCTGGAAACTATTGGAGGTTACCCATGAGGGGACCAACAAAGTAAAGGACACTCGATTGGACATGTTTCGTCAAGATTTTGAGTCTTTTTCCATGCATCCTTCCGAATCTATTTCTGATATGTTTACTCGTTTTACTGACGTGTGCAATGGTAGAAAATCTCTTGGAGATAATATTTCTGCAGAAACGATGGTCAAGAAGATCCTATGGATCCTACCAAGCTCATGGGCACCGAAAGTCACGGCAATCCAAGAAGCAAAGGACATCAAGCACATGCCGGTCGAAGAGCTCATCGGATCCCTCATGACTTATGAGATCACCATGAGGAGGCAAGCTGAAAAGGAAGGCAAACCGGTCAAAGTGCCAAAGAACATCGCCTTCAAGGTACAAAAAGAAGAAAGCTCATCTTCCTCCTCATCTTCTTCCTCATCAAGCGGCGATTCCGAAATGGAGAATCTTGCCCGCAAGATGCACAAGTCCATGAAGAAGCACAAAAAGAAGAAATCCCGCAAGGCTCAACCCAACGAAAAATCCGAGCCCAAGGTAAAATGTTACGGGTGTGGCGAGAAAGGCCATTACAAGCCCGATTTCCCACTCAACAAGAAAAAGGCCAAGCAAAAAGATAAGAAGAAGGCTTTCAAGGCCACATGGAGTGATAGCTCCACATCCTCCTCCTCCTCCTTGAGCGACAACGATAACAAATGCCTAATGGAATTCCATGAGGTAACATCTTCCGACTCCTCATCCTCTTGTTCTTCAAATTCTTTAAATCATTTGTCATACGAGGATCTCCAACATGCGCGAGATCAATTGGAGGAAGGTTTTCACGAACTTTCTTCCAAATTTGTTGCTTTAAAAAAGAATTTCAAAAAACTCTCTTCCGAAAAAGAACAACTTCTCAAAGAGAAGGAAGAGATGTCCCTCAAAATCCAAAACCTTCCCGATGTTGATTCCATGCAATCAACAATCAAAGATTTAAGGGAATCCTTAGCCAAGTTCACCCAAGGGGAACAAAATCTGAACAAACTACTAGGTTCCCAACGTGTAACTAGAACCACCGAAGGGCTTGGCTATTCCAAGAAAGCTTCCTCTTCCCATGCACCTACAGTTTTTGTAAGGGGGAGCTCTCAAAACAAATTTTGCAATTATTGTAAAAAACCCGGGCACTTAATTTATGAGTGCAATTGCAAAAATGCCCGGTATGGTAGGCCCAAAACCATTTTCCTTAACGATGAATTTTTTAGGAGAAGACCCTCCACTAGACAAGTATGGATTGAAAAATCCCTCTTAGCGAGTCTCTCCGGGCCAAAATTTGTCTCGGTTTCAAAAACCTCTCCCCGGTGATTTGTTGTTTTTATTTAGTGGGGGTTGGGATCGTTTAAGACCTTTTGATTTCAATTTCAAAATTTTCGATTCAAAATTTCAATTTCAACACTTGGTATCAAAATTTTCATTTCAAAATATTCAATTCAAATTTTTCATTTCAATTTTTCGTTCAAAACTTTCATTTCAAATTTTTTCTTTCAAATCTTTCAATTCAAATTTCTCAAATTTCAATTGGTTTCAATTCTCTATCTCGCTTTTCAACGTTATTCCCTCAATCAAGTTTTATGCCCCGTGCTATTTTGATAATCACAAAGGGGGAGAAATTCTTGGTTGATTGGGGGAGAAATCTTTTAAAGCATGCTTTTCATTTCATTTTCTACATTGTTTGTTTTGGTGATTGTGATCATCAAAATAGGGGGAGATTGTTGTACCTCTCGAACCCCTCGTGGTTTTATTTTCATGATCACAATCACCCTCTTGTTTTTCTAATATTGTTTTAAGTGTTTTTGGATGATAGGCATGATTTCAGGTGGCCAAGGAATTGGGCCAAGAAGGCCAAGAAGGCAAAAAGCCAAAGTGGACTGATTTCCAGACCACCGGCCAACCGGTGTCACACCAGCGGCCAGCCGGTGGCACCCAGAAAGAAGAGGTTGCTACTGCCTCCTCACCGGCCAACCGGTGGCCTCACCAGCGGCCAGCCGGTGGCACCCACACCAAACAGTGTTTACTACTGCCTCAGCACCGGCCAACCAGTGGCCACCTCACCGGCCAGCCGGTGGAGCCTGAGCCCGAGCCCTCCTCCTTTTTGCACACACCGGCCAACCGGTGGCTCTGTACCGGTCAGCCGGTGGAGCCAGTCAAACTAGCCGTTGGGCTTTTGACCAACCTGTCCACTTGGCCTCCAACGGCTCCGAAGCCCTTTCCAACGGCTCCGAAGACCTCCAAAGGCCATATGAGGGTTCCCCCTCTATAAATAAAGGACTAGGAAGCCCCGGAAACTTAACCAAGCCATACGGAAGCCAACGGACACATCTTTGATCATTTGGCGAACCTCCGGTGGATTCTTCCAAGGGAACTCCACTTTCTCCAACCAACTTCCATATCCAAGGAGCACCACCATAGAAGCTTGGGAGTGCACGTCTTCAACTCCAATCATCCATTGGCGCCCAAGGCTTCTCTCCAATTACGGTTTTTCTTGTTTATCATTTTTGAGCATCAAATTGGGTTTGTGCCTACAAACCCCATCCCTTTCTCATCTCCCTTTCTTTTGGGTTTTCACACCACCTTTAAGGTGTGAAGAGGTTAGTCAAGCCTTTCCTTTTAAAAGGCTTGAGTCAAAGGTGAGCTAGCCTTCACTCGTAAAAAGGCTAGTGGGTTTCTTGCTCAAACCATTAAAAAGCAAGCTGTAATAGGTGAGCTAGCCTTCACCTGTAAAAAGGCTAGTGGGTTTCTTGCTACAACCATTGAAAAACAAGCGGTAGAATCTCTCAACGGTTGAGTTGGGAGCGGAGACGTAGGCCGGGTTTTAGGCCGAACTCCGTTATCAATTGCGTGTCTTGCCTCTTTTATTTCCGATGCACTTTCACTTTGATTTTAATTTGTTAATAATTTTTTAAAAGGCAATTCACCCCCCTCTTGCCATAACTCCTTTCTTTCTCCGCCCAACAATTGGTATCAGAGTAAAATTTGAGTAACACCCTAACCGGTTTCAAATTCAAGATCCATTGTGATGGCATCAACCTCTTTCGCCCCCGAAGGCTATTCTTTGGGTCGTGCTCCATTTTTTGATGGAACCGACTATACATATTGGAAAACCCGCATGACCACTTTTCTTAGAAGTATAGGTTATCCCATTTATAAAATTTTCATGCATGGTTATTCTCTCTCCTCTCCCGATGAATCCAAATGGACCCAAGCCGATATTAAAAATTTCGAGCTTGATGGCAAAGCCATGAACGCTCTACATTGCGGCCTTGACCAAAATGAGTTCAATCGAGTTTCCACATGCACTACATCACATGAAATCTGGAAACTATTGGAGGTTACCCATGAGGGGACCAACAAAGTCAAGGAAACTCGATTGGACATGTTTCGTCAAGATTTTGAGTCTTTTTCCATGCATCCTTCCGAATCTATTTCTGATATGTTTACTCGTTTTACTGACGTGTGAAATGGTAGAAAATCTCTTGGAGATAATATTTCTGCAGAAACGATGGTCAAGAAGATCCTATGGATCCTACCAAGATCATGGGCACCGAAAGTCACGGAAATCCAAGAAGCAAAGGACATCAAGAACATGCCGGTCGAAGAGCTCATCGGATCCCTCATGACTTATGAGATCACCATGAGGAGGCAAGCTGAAAAGGAAGGAAAACCGGTCAAAGTGCCAAAGAACATCGCCTTCAAGGTACAAAAAGAAGAAAGCTCATCCTCCTTCTCATCTTCTTCCTCATCAAGCGGCGATTCCGAAATGGAGAATCTTTCCCGCAAGATGCACAAGTTCATGAAGAAGCATAAAAAGAAGAAATCCCGCAAGGCTCAACCCAACGAAAAATCCGAGCCCAAGGTAAAATGTTACGGGTGTGGCGAGAAAGGCCATTACAAGCCCGATTGCCCACTCAACAAGAAAAAGGCCAAGCAAAAAGAGAAGAAGAAGGCTTTCAAGGCCACATGGAGTGATAGCTCCACATCCTCCTCCTTCTCCTCGAGCGACAACGGTAACAAATGCCTAATGGCATTCCATGAGGTAACATCTTCCGACTCCTCATCCTCTTGTTCTTCAAATTCTTTAAATCATTTGTCATACGAGGATCTCCAACATGCGCGAGATCAATTGGAGGAAGGTTTTCACGAACTTTCTTCCAAATTTGTTGCTTTAAAAAAGAATTTCAAAAAACTCTCTTCCGAAAAAGAACAAATTCTCAAAGAGAAGGAAGAGATGTCCCTCAAAATCCAAAACCTTCCCGATGTTGATTCCATGCAATAAACAATCAAAGATTTAAGGGAATCCTTAGCCAATTTCACCCAAGGGGAACAAAATCTGACCAAACTACTAGGTTCCCAACGTGTAACTAGAACCACCGAAGGGCTTGGCTATTCCAAGCAAGCTTCCTCTTCCCATGCACCTACTGTTTTGGTAAGGGGGAGCTCTCAAAACAAATTTTGCAATTATTGTAAAAAACTCGGGCACTTAATTTATGAGTGCAATTGCAAAAATGCCCGGTATGGTAGGCCCAAAACCATTTTCCTTAACGATGAATTTTTTAGGAGAAGACCCGCCACTAGACAAGTATGGATTGAAAAATCCCTCTTAGCGAGTCTCTCCGGGCCAAAATTTGTCTCGGTTTCAAAAACCTCTCCCCGGTGATTTGTTGTTTTTATTTAGGGGGAGTTAGGATCGTTTAAGACCTTTTGATTTCAATTTCAAAATTTTCAATTCAAACTTTCAATTTCAACACTTGGTATCAAAATTTTCATTTCAAAATATTCAATTCAAATTTTTCATTTCAATTTTTCATTCAAAACTTTCATTTCAAATTTTTTCTTTCAAATCTTTCAATTCAAATTTCTCAAATTTCAATTGGTTTCAATTCTCTATCTCTCTTTTCAACGTTATTCCCTCAATCAAGTTTTATGCCCCGTGCTATTTTGATAATCACAAAGGGGGAGAAATTCTTGGTTGATTGGGGGAGAAATCTTTTAAAGCATGCTTTTCATTTCATTTTCTACATTGTTTGTTTTGGTGATTGTGATCATCAAAATAGGGGGAGATTGTTGTACCTCTCGAACCCCTCGTGGTTTTATTTTCATGATCACAATCACCCTCTTGTTTTTCTAATATTGTTTTAAGTGTTTTTGGATGATAGGCATGATTTCAGGTGGCCAAGGAATTGGGCCAAGAAGGCCAAGAAGGCAAAAAGCCAAAGTGGACTGATTTCCAGACCACCGGCCAACCGGTGTCACACCAGCGGCCAGCCGGTGGCACCCAGAAAGAAGAGGTTGCTACTGCCTCCTCACCGGCCAACCGGTGGCCTCACCAGCGGCCAGCCGGTGGCACCCACACTAAACAGTGTTTGCTACTGCCTCAGCACCGGCCAACCGGTGGCCACCTCACCGGCCAGCCGGTGGAGCCTGAGCCCGAGCCCTCCTCCTTTTTGCACACACCGGCCAACCGGTGGCTCTGTACCGGTCAGCCGGTGGAGCCAGTCAAACTAGCCGTTGGGCTTTTGATCAGCCTGTCCACTTGGCCTCCAACGGCTCCGAAGCCCTTTCCAACAGCCCCGAAGACCTCCAAAGGCCATATGAGGGTTCCCCCTCTATAAATAAAGGACTAGGAAGCCCCGGAAACTTAACCAAGCCATACGGAAGCCAACGGACACATCTTTGATCATTTGGCGAACCTCCGGCGGATTCTTCCAAGGGAACTCCACTTGCTCCAACCAACTTCCATATCCAAGGAGCACCACCATAGAAGCTTGGGAGTGCACGTCTTCAACTCCAATCATCCATTGGCGCCCAAGGCTTCTCTCCAATTACGGTTTTTCTTGTTTATCATTTTTGAGCATCAAATTGGGTTTGTGCCTACAAACCCCATCCCTTTCTCATCTCCCTTTCTTTTGGGTTTTCACACCACCTTTAAGGTGTGAAGAGGTTAGTCAAGCCTTTCCTTTTAAAAGGCTTGAGTCAAAGGTGAGCTAGCCTTCACCCGTAAAAAGGCTAGTGGGTTTCTTGCTCAAACCATTAAAAAGCAAGCTGTAATAGGTGAGCTAGCCTTCACCTGTAAAAAGGCTAGTGGGTTTCTTGCTAAAACCATTGAAAAGCAAGCGGTAGAATCTCTCAACGGTTGAGTTGGGAGCGGAGACGTAGGCCGGGTTTTAGGCCGAACTCCGTTATCAATTGCGTGTCTTGCCTCTTTTATTTCCGCTGCACTTTCACTTTGATTTTAATTTGTTAATCATTTTTTAAAAGGCAATTCACCCCCCCTCTTTCCATCACTCCTTTCTTTCTCCACCCAACACTCCCCATCCTAAACAACATGATCTTATGTGATATAGTGAGTACATATTGGTGAGGCCAGATGAGAATGACTACTTGGATGGGTGTTTTCAGTGAAAATATAGATTTTGGAGTGAGCCTTCCCAGATGAGTGTTACCTAGAAGCCTTATGTGGCTGGAAGTGTTGATTGAGACCTATTGATATTGGTTGTATGTTATGAGTATATTTGGGTTTTATTCCTCAGTTATCGTTATGTCTCATATCTATATTTACATACTTGTGTATTGTTGAGATAACTACTCTTGATGCTTTATATTTGGTTATTTCAGGGTGTCTTACTCGGTATTTGTTATACTCACACTTTCATGGGATTTTCCCAAATGTGTCATGTATTATATAAATGAAAGTCCATTTTATGGATCACATAGAGGTTTGGGGGCATGTGGATCTTAGTATTAGGATAGAAAGTATGTGTTTCTTATCTATGATACATTTGATAGTAGTATCATCCTTCTGATTCTAGTAGACTCATTTTTATTTTTTGTGGGATTGTATTTGGCTTGTTATTGCTTTTAATACCCTTTTTTTACTCTGATGGGGAGATTTTAGATGTATGAATGCATTAGTATCAGTTTTTTTGTTTTACATTTCATCATCATGTGGAATTGGAGATGTTTTCATGCATATGTATACCTTAGGATAATGCCTTTCCTGTGTGGGATATACCCAGTTGGAGTTGGTCACTAACCCCTGGTCTATTAGTTGAGGGATTGGGATTATCACAATTGGCATATTGTTGGCTAGGTGGGGCCCATTGGGTCAGATCATGATAGAGTGGTATCAGAATGGGTCATCTTAGGATTGGATTTTAGAGATTTTCTAGTTATGAGATTGGTTTGTAATTTTTGTTAATAGTGTTAAAAGTGTTTTGAGTTTGGATTCCATGCCAGGGATACCATTGTTGGTTTAGTTATAGATATATACATTCAACGAGACTCTAATAACATTATTATTGACTAGATACATGTATTCTATGGTTTTAGGGGAAAACATAGGTACATATAACATATAAGAATGGGTTGTGGTTTCCATGTCCTTATTGAGTAATCTCCCCAAATATACTCATTGACCATAGTGCATCTTATTTATTTTAGGTTGAATCTGTGAAGAAAGCGAGCTATGATTCCATGATGTGATCACAATAATTATCCACTAAGTGAGGAGCCTTTTATATATGGGTCCTCAAATGAGTTAGTACCTCTAGGAAGTTTCCCAGTTATGCCACTACTTGTTGAGTAACAGACTATTTTGAAAGTACTAGTTATGAATGTACATGGGCTGAGTTCACTCTATGATTTTTAGACATAGTAACCTTCCAGTTTTTGGGGTCATCTAAACCCCCTAAGTATCTATGTAATGATTAGAGGTAGTCACCTAGGTTTTCCAACTTGTGAGGAAACCTAAATTTCATATAGTACTCCTTGAATAAAGTATTATTTAGGGATATGATGAGTGATGCTTGAGTCAGTTGACTTAGTCACGTGAAAATATAGCTATAATTGGTTATATTTTGATAACCAACTTAAGGAGGAGTAGTATAGACACATTTCATTCAATGTACATTCAGAAGATTTTGTAGTTGCAGTAGGGCAGTATGACCATGGTAGAGTATTTATTGAGGTTCACTAACCTATCACGGTATTCTCTAGATATGGTTAGGGATTTATTCGTCATATAATGAACCTTCGAATACGGATTAAACTAAGATATTAGGGATGAAGTGATGTCTATTTGAATTCCAACATTTGTTTTAGACCTTGATAGGGACTCAGTAGTAGAGAGATTCCTGCAAGAGAAGACATTGATAGTGGCTGCTGGTAGTGGGGAAACAGGAGATGAGACCTAGAAGACAGGTAGTTGATGACAAACATAGGGATTTGGTCATGAATTACACTTTATTAGATGATCCCAGGATATATGATTGGTGTTTTGGGGATCTTATGATGGATCAAGTTAGCCTAGAGAGAGGTGGTGCTTCTATTATGACATTTGATGACTTCTTGCTCAAGATTCTATGAACCGTCGTATAACTAACATAGATAAGTGTTGGATCGGATTATACCAAATATACACAAGAGGGGGGTGAATTGTGTCTTTTAAGAAATCTTTGAGAGATTGTGTTCTACTATTTTAATTTAATTAGATGAATTAATGCAGCTGAAATATGAAGTGTAGAGACACACGATGTATAGTGGTTCGGGGAATAGAAAGCCCCTAGTCCACTCCACCAATGCTCTACTTCACGAGCTTAGTGATTTTCACTATCTGGTCCTCGTTTCAATAGAACTTTCAACAACAGAGTACAGGCAGTTGACACCTTTAAAATCTAAGTCAAGACAAAGCCTTCTTCTTCATTCACAGAACCTACACAGCTTAGTACGAGAAGTCGGTCACTCAAGAATAGAAATAAATATTTTTGTATTCTGAAAATACTTTCCAGATGTTCTTCACAATTGTAATAGCATGCAATTGATAGTAGATAGATTATCACCTTAATAAATAATGATCTTCACAAAAGATTCGTTCTGAGTCGATCCCGTTGTAGTAGATATAGAAATATAATTCACAACTTAAATAGTAGCAGATTAACTATAGATTTTCGATGTAGAACGAATGAAACTTCAATCGTGATTCTTCTTCTTCAATAAACAGAGCTTTGATGTTCTTTATGAATCAGCAGATATGTGTTTTTGATAGTCTCTATTTTTCTTCCTTTTTATAGATGATCGAAAAAGATTGAGAGACATAGATAGTTTTTTTTTTTGAAAAAACTCACATAAATATAATAACGACAAGCACTTCTTCTGTAAATTTAGATCCATAAAAGTCACCTTCTGACTTGTGATTTTCAAACATTTGAATTTATAGAGTAATCATAAATTCCCTGAAGACTCGGCATAAAAATATCCTTTTAATTAGATCTTTAACCCATTGATAAAATGGATTTGAATCAGTCAAAGTCACACTTTAAAATCATCTTTAAATCCAGCTTGAAATTATCCTAATAATCAGCTTACTAACCATTGCATAATAATATCGAATTTAAATTCTTCGACGTCAAACGTAAGGTTGAGTTGTACAGTATGCATCCTCTGAATGTAATGTAGATTATAAACCTAAGTTTGATGATGTATCCTTAAAACGTAGGGTTGACAACGTATGGTTGATCACAAATGTAGGGTTGGTCATCCATACTTTTCTCTTCAACTTTCAAATGTATGATGAAAGATCCATACTTTTACTTGATTAATACTCTTCTAAGAATGTATGGTTGTTTACAAAAGTAAGGTTGATAAACCATACTTTTGAGAAAGAAATGTAATGATTAACACTTACGTACGGTTCTCCTTCCATACTTTTCTAATATCCCAAACATAGGGTTCCTTCTTAATGTAGGGTTCCTCTTCCATACTTTTTCGATAATGTATGGTTGATAAACCATAATTTTCTATTATCTCATAAACTATACACTACTTTGAATCCTTACGCTACGTTTCTCCATGTAGGGTATGAAAAGTGTTTCCAGAACACTCTAAAATAGATCCTGAATATGTAGATCATGAACAGTGTTTCCAGAACACGCTAAAAGCGAATACCTTAGAAATTAATTCTCATTGTTCAAGAATTTAAATATTTCATCCATAAATAAAAAATATAATGAATAATAAATTCCTGTAATATCCTAAAAAACATTAGAAAATAATTAAGGGTATTTGTGAGCATCAAAATTGTCATACAGAGATAGAGTATTATTTTCAATAAACTCGCCCTTTAAACAAAAACAGTATGTATTGTTGAAAACAATACTTTCTCAACCATATCCCCCTTTTTGATGATCACAAAACCCATAAAATAACCAATGAAATTAACTTACAAAAATTAATTACATATAGTTTTGAATTGTTAAAATATAATATTATATTTACATTTTAATTTTTCCATTTTAATTTCTCCCCCAATATAAAATGAAACAAACAAAAAATGTCGCGTTTATCAAAATTTCTCCACCTTTTGTGTTATAAAAAAGAATGAAAAAATATGGAATATAACATAGATTAACGTAGCACTGAACGTAAGTAAAGTCTATATCATTAACTGTTTGTCAATAATTAAATCTGGATTACTGGAATATCAAACCAAGGATAGTAAAACAAATAATAAATAATAGAAATCCGAATTTTCATTGAGATTATGGAATAGGTACAATCATGATGAACACATGAATCAATGTTTAGGAAGGATATGAGATAGGGTCTATCTCCTCGGAACTACAGACTTGATTTCTGATAACTGCTCCCTTAGTTGTTTCATCATTCCATCACCAAGCCTAATAACAAGATCCCTGATCTCTTGAGTCATATGAATATCTTCTATGAGGTTGACTTTGAAAAACACATCATTTATTTCTTACTTCACCATAAATAAAGACAACTTCTATGTGAATTTATTTAAGACAAAGCTGATTCCTGGTTCACTTGAGGTCAATTGATCAACCAAAAATTTATGATTGTCTAACAAGACTGATAAAGGATCATTGTTTCATTGAAGATCATGAAATATTTCACTCATATTGCTCATGGAATCTGTGATAGCTTGAAACTTTCTGAGTAAATCAGGTGAAGTACCTGATCCACTAGCAGCACTAGTCCCAACAGATGCAAATTGTGTCTCCAAAAATTCCTTAATTTCTAGCAGATCTGACTTCTTTACCATTTCTGATTTTAGCTTGGAAACCTCTATCAAAATATCTTGTTTAAAAGCTTCAAATTCTTGTCATGAAACTGTAATTCCCTTAAGTCTCTGAAATTTCAACTATTCTGATTCTAAGGATCTTCTCAGAGTAACATTTTCAGATTCCAAATGAGAAACCTTACTGTATAGCTCTTCAACTTCCTTATTCCCTGAATCATAGGCACCTTGCACTTGATTTTCATTCTCAGTTCCAGTGTGATGCAGCAGTACTAAAGGTTGAGAATTTGCATCAGACTTGTCTTTTTTCCTTCTCTTGAGCAGATTGATTTACAAATTTTTCCTCAGAGTCCTTTCCAGATTTTTCTATAGAAAAATCTTCATGAAGTACTTCATTTTGAGATTCATAAACATGCTCATCACGAACATCAGAAATTTGTTCTTCCATTGGAGTTTCTAAAAGAATATCTTCTGGAGTTTCCTGAGGTCTAGCCACTTCCTCACTAGGCACTACCTCTTGTTCCTGTTGAAGTGTAACTTCAACATCAGCTACAACCTATTCCTGAGTCTCTCCTTCAACTTCTTTGTGAATTCCAGATTGAATTTGAGGTCCTTCCACTGGTTCTAACCTCTCAAAAATAGCTTCCATTTCTTTTTCAGTAGTAGTTTCTCTTACAAAACTATAAGAGAGTAAATATCTTGTTGTCAATATAGGGGAAACAAGTTCCTCATTAACAGTTATTTTTCTCTGAGTCTGAAGTTTCTCCTAACATCTTTCTTCCTTAGTGTCTTCCATTTCAAATCTGATTCTTCTTGTAGCAGTGATGCCTTTCGATTCATCCTGTCCCTCTTTGGACTTAGCATACTAAGCTTGATCACTCTCTGTTTCTTCCTCATCTACTACTGGAAAAACTTTTCCTTTTAAGGTGATCTAGAAATAGCCAATTTTTCTTAAGGTTCTAACACCAAAGGTGTTACTGTGATGGAATCTTACTCAGGCTTCTACTAGCATTACCATATCCTTTTTGAACAGAATTTTTGAGAGGAATCTACCAAATGGATAAAAATTCATCCTAGCCTCACTTTGACAACAGTAGTGAAGATACCTTATCATGTACCTAGGAAATTTTAGCTTTATATCCCTCATGAACAAAAACATTATATACATATCTGGATACAAAATTTTCTCCAACTCAGACATCCTCGGTGCAATCCCTATTTGTACAAATTTTACTAAAATTTTCTGATCTGGCTCTAGGTCCTTTATGAACATCTTATTTATAGAAGCAGAACCAAAAAGAAAATACATAATGTCCTCATATTTATGCACAAAATATCCTATATTTTTCAAATCAAAATGAAACACTCCCTCATGAGGGCGGTTTAGAATCTGACAAACTTCCAGAGAGGATATTGAGACCTCTCTATCTTTTATCTTAGCTACCATAGTATCCTCATTGACTCCCAGACTAAATTGCATAGAATTAAAGAAATATCGTAGTTATGTTTCATTTAAAAACTCATACTTCTCACTATTGAAGGTATACTCTAGATTTTGAAAAGTGAGATCTTGTTTCAATAGAAGATTCGTCTGATATAGCCATTTCAGGTCTATGACCTTTCCATGCAAAATTTTTCTTCCTTCTGAGCGTTGTTTCTTGGCATTTCTGGCCTCGGCCTCATCAGCTATCTTAGTTTTTGCCATTTCTGTGAGAATATATGAAGGTTTGAAGGTTAGGGTTTCAGAGGTTTGAAGATTAGGGTTGATAAACAGTGGTGCAGTTTTGCAGGTTTGAAAAGGTTTTGGTAGAAATGAAACGGTTTAGAAGTCGAAAGGTTTCTGACATCCTTGATTCCCATGTTTTTATTAATCATTACATTGATTTTAAATATAAATAAAATCGATTATGCAGGGAAAAGAAGAGAAAAAAAACTTATTCTCTTTAAATAACTAAATTATTTTAAACACTATTAAAATAGAGGAACAACATAGTAAAATAAAACTTTATTTAAAATTAAATAAACCTAGCTCCCCCTTAATAAAATCAAATCTTGAAGTGGGAAGTGGTTTAGTAAAAATATCAGCTAATTTAATTTCAGTACTTACAAATTCCAAAGATATATCCTTTTTAAGAACATGATCTCTTAGAAAATGATGTCTGATATCAATATTCTTAGTTCTAGAATGATTAATAGGATTTTTTGAAATATTTATATCACTATTATTATCACATAAAATAGGTATATTATTAAAATTTAGTCCAAAGTCCATGAGATTGTTTTTTATCCACAACACTTGTGCACAACAACTGCCACCAGAAACATATTCTACCACAGCTGTTGACAAGGCAACTGAATGTTGTTTCTTACTTGACCATGACACTAAGGATTTCCCTAAAAAGTGACAAGTTCCTGAAGTGTTTTTCCTATCAAATCTACAACTCCCAAAGTCTGCATCTGAATATGAAATTAAATTAAAATCAGAAGTTTTGGGATAAAGAAGAGATTGAAAAATAGTTCCTTTTAAGTATCTAAAAATTATTTTAACAGCAATTAAATGAGATTCTTTAGGATTTGATTGAAATCTTGCTCAAAGACATAATGAATACATTATATCTGGCCTGCTAGCAATAAGATATAATAAACTAAAAATCATACCTCTATATAACTTGTTGTCAACTGATTTTCCAGTTTCATCCAAATCAAGTTTTATATTAGTACACATAGGAGTTGTATATGTCTTGTTGTTTTCAAGTCCAAATTTATTTAATAAATCAGTAATGTATTTTCTTTGATTCAAAACATTTCCAAAATATTTTTGATAAATTTTAAGTCCTAAAAAGAAATTTAATTCTCCCATCATTCTCATTCAAAATTCTTTTTGCATTAACTTTGAAAAATGATGATAAAGGTTTTTATTAGTTGATCCAAAAATTACATCATAAACATAAATTTGAACCAATAAAATATTAGAATTTACAGATTTCTTAAAAAGTGTTGGATCTGCCATTCCAACAGTAAAATCATTTTTCAATAAAAAGGAGCTTAATATTTCATACCAAGCTCTAGGTGCTTGTTTAAGGCCATAAAGAGATTTAGTAAGTTTAAAAATAGATTCTGGTTTTTGAGAATTTTCAAAACCAGGAGTTTTCTCAACATAAACTTCCTCTATTAAATAACCATTTAGAAAGGCAGACTTAACATCCATCTGAAATAATTTAAATTTCATATGAGATGCATAGGCTAAAAGGATTCTAATGGCTTCTAATATAGCTATAGGTACAAAGGTATCATCATAATATATACCTTCTTCCTGATTATATCCTTTAGCTACAAGTCTAGCTTTATTTCTAGTTATTATTCCTTGATCATCTTTCTTATTTCTAAAGACCAATTTGGTTCCTATCACTGGATAATTTTGTGGTATTTCAACTAATTCTCAGACTTCATTTCTTTTGAACTGGTTTAATTCTTCTTGCATTGATATCATCCAGCTTTCATCATCTAAAGATTCTTCTATAAACTTGGGTTCTAATTGGGATAGAAAGGAAGAGAATTATACAAGATTACCTATATTTCTTATAGTTTTTATTCCTGTGTCTAAGTCACCTATTATAGTTTCTAAAGGGTGATTCTTTAGATTTCTAGTCTATCTAGGCAGTAAAATTATAGGTTCTTCAGTATCATGTTCTTCTGAACTGGACTGAATTTCATTTATATCTTTTTAAAAATAATTTTTCAAGTTCTCAAGTCTCAGGTTATCATTAGAGTCAGATTCATCCATTTGATCTGTCCTTTTCTCAAAGGGATCAGATTCATCGAATTTCACATGAAATGATTCTTCAACAATCCTTGACTTCTTATTATAGACTCTATAAGCTTTGGAGGTAGCTAAATATCCTAAGAAAATACCTTCATCAGATTTTGGATCGAACTTACCAAGATTGTCCTTGGTGTTCAATATGTAAACTTTTCATCCAAAAACTTTAAAGTAATTTACATTAGGTTTTCTATTATTCCAAAGTTCATTGGGTGTTTTTTTTCAAGAGAGGTCTAATTAAAACCCTATTCATTATATAACAAGTCGTGCTTACAAATTCTGCCCAAAAATAGGTAGGATGATTGTATTAATTTAGCATAGTCCTAGCCATTTCCTGAATATTCCTATTTCTTATTTTAGCAATTCCATTTTTTTGATATGTTATTGGTGCAGAGAAGGTGTGTTAATACCCATATTTGAGCAGAAGGAATTAAATTCCTGATTATCAAATTCTCCACCATGATCACTTCTTAATGAAATTATTTTAAAACCTTTTTCATTTTGAACAGCTTTACAAAAACTTTCAAATAAAGTAAAAGCTTCATTTTTAAATTTTAAAAAGAAATTCCATGTAAATATAGAATAGTCATCAACTAAAACATATACATATAATTTACCATCCAATATTTCTACTCTTGAAGGTACAAAAAAATCCATATGGATAATTTCTAGAGGTTTAGATATAGAAATTCTATTAACAGATTGGAAGGATGATTTGTGTTGCTTGCCAAGTTGACATGCATCACAGAATCTGTCACTTCCAAATATGAGACTAGGCAAATCAGAAACTAATTGTTTCTTAGATAATTTGTGTAAAACATATACATTACAATGTCTAAGTATCCTATGCCAAATCAAAGATTCATTTACTTTAGAATTTAAGTAGTTTACTAGTTGTTTACACAAGGAATTTAAATCCAGGGTATACACATTGTTAGTTCTAGGTGCTCTAAATTTAAGAAGTTTATTTTTGAAAACAGAACATCAATGGTTAAAATAAT
This sequence comes from Viscum album, assembly GCA_963277665.1. NCBI lineage: Eukaryota > Viridiplantae > Streptophyta > Magnoliopsida > Santalales > Viscaceae > Viscum > Viscum album. Next base: position 1,648,958,242 of record OY728163.1, read on the forward strand.
CAACAGCATAACCATCATCACATAGTTGATAGATACTTATCAGATTGTGTTTCAATCCTTTTACATAAAGTACTTTGTTGATTGAGACAGCTTCTGGATCTCCAACTATTCCAATACCAATGATTTTCCCTTTGGCATTGTCACCAAATGTGACAAGTCCACCATCTTTTTGAGTGAGTGTAGAGAAATTCGATGAGTTTCCTCTCATATTCCTTGAGCAGCTGATGTCAACATACCATATGTCCTTTTTCCTTTTGTGACCTGCTCCCTACAAATGCATTTACACAATTTGCTTTGGTACCCATATTTCTTTGGGTCCAGTGGTGTTAGCCAGCAAAGATCTGGGAATCTAGACTTGCTTTGTTTTTATAATTTCATAAAAGTCAAATAAATCATTTGATACAAAATCCTTCTTAATACCACTTATTTGGGGTTTTCTTAAGAAATAGTTTTTAGAAATATTTCCCCTTTTTCCACAGTAATTACAATTTAATCTTTTTTGTACTTGGAATAAAATAATTCTTGTACAGCTTAGGTTTTTCACCTTTATTGCCAATTTCAAATATTTCCTTTTTAGTGAAATTTTTCCCAAGAATTTCATTTAAAGTATTTTCTCCTTTAGTAAAAATAAGGGGTGAATTTTTATAAGTTTCTACTTCAGTTTGAAGTGATTTTAGATTTCATTCATAATCTATATTGTTAGTGTTAATTGAGTTAAACTTTTCAGTTAACTCCTTATGTTGTTTCAGCATTGTATCTATTTCATCAGAAATATCCTTATAAATGTTCTTTAAAGACTTATGCTTCTTAAATAGAGAATCATATTTTTCTTCAAGAATATTGCAGTAGGCTACAAGTTTTTCATTAGAGTAACTTGATTTAGAACTAGATTCATAAGAGTAGTAAGATTGTACATCATCTGTTTCTGCCATAAAACACATGTTACCTTTCATATTTGTTTCTTCCTTTTCTGAGTCTGATTCAGAAGTTCTATTAGAGTATTCAGATACACTCCATGTAGCTTTCATGTATTTCTTGTCCTTATGTTCATAATCATTTCTTTTAAAGAATTTATTTTTCTTGTCTTCTTTTATATGAGGACAGTCAGGTCTGATGTGTCCCATTTTCTTGCATTCATAACATCTTACTTCCTTTTCATCCTTTTTGAAGGAATTTTGGAATACCTTCTTCTTACTATATAATTTAGTGAATCTTTTATCTAGCTGAGCCAGTTCCACATCAGAATTTGGTAAATAAGAACTTTCTGATTTCTCTTTTACACTTTTCTTTGTCTTTCTGTTTTTGCTCTGTGTTGAGACTTTCAAGGAAGTGTCATCTATTTTGATAAGCACTTTATGTTAATTTGCTTCATCCTCCATCTCAGCTTCATACATCATTAGTGTTCGAATCAGTTCTCTCATGGTTAAGTCTTTAACAGGCGTCGACTATCTGATTGCAGCAAAGATTCCATTCCATCTTGTAGGTAGTACTCCCAATACTTTTAATTATTGATCAGCTTGATTAATGGGATCTCCCAAAGTGGTTATGTTATTGACAATATCTTTCAATATTCCATTCATTTTAGTAATACTTTAACCTCCAACCATTCTAAAAGTATCAAATTTAAGCTTAGAAGTTTTATATCTCATTTCCCTAATATTGTTAGTTCCTTCATATGCAACAACAATAGTTTTCCACATTTCATATGCTGTCGGGCATTGAGATACTCTGTTAAATTCATCAAGTCCTAGACCACATATAATTTCATTCATTTCCTTTGAGTTCATATCATATTCTACTTCAGTAGATGCACTCCATGTTTCAGGTTTTTCTGATATTTCATATGGAGTCAGAATTTTAGAATATACTCTGTATCCAAGGTTTTTCAGATAGATAATCATTCGCAAATTCCAGCATCCATAGTTTTGTCCATTGAAGTACGGTGCTCTAACCATAGACATTCCATCTCTTCTATCAGTCATCTTGCTCTATGTATAATAACTTTTATCTTGTTAAGGTTTTATCAGAAAGCTCAACCTCTAATACCAATTGTTGGATCGGATTATACCAAATATACATAATAGGGGGGTGAATTGTGTCTTTTCATAAATCTTCACGAGATTGTGTTCTACTGTTTTACATTAATCAGATGAATTAATGAAACAGAAATATGTAGTGCAGAGACACACGATGTATAGTGGTTCGGGGAACAGAAATCCCCTAGTCTACTCCACCAATTCTCTAATTCATGATCTTGGTGATTTTCACTATCTGGTCCTCATTTCAACAGACCTTTCAACAACTAAGTATAGTCAGTTCCCACCTTTATAATCTAAGGCAAAAAAATCCTTTTGGTTCATTCATAGAACCTAGACAGCTTAGTATGAGAAGCTGGTCACTTAATAATAGAAAATAAATATTTTTGTATTCTTAAAATACTTTTTAGATGTTCTTCACAATTGCAATAGCATGCAATTGACAGTAGATAGAACATCACCTTCAGAAATAATGATCTTTACAAAAGAGTCATTCTGAGTCAATCTCGTTGTAGTAGATATAGAAATATAATTCACAACTTCAGAAGTAGTAGATTCATAGTAGATTTTTGATGTAGAATGAATGAAACTTCAATCGTGATTCTTCTTCTTCAATAAACAGAGATTTTTCATTCTTCTTGAATCAGTAGATCTGTGTTTTTGATAGTCTATGTTTTTCTTCCTTTTTATAAATGATCAAAATATATTTAGAGAGAGGGATAGTTTTCTGGTTTGAAAAAACTCACATATATATAATAACAACAAGCACTTATTCTACAAATTTAGATCCACAAAAGTCACCTTCTGACCTGTGATACTCAAACATTTGAATTTACAGAGTAGTCGTAACTTCCCTGAAGACTCGGCATAAAAAGATCCTTTTAATTTGATCCTTAACCCATTGATAAAACGACTTTGATTCAGTCAAAGTCGCACTATAAAATCATCTTTAAATCTGGCTTAAAATCATCCCAATAATCAGTTTGCTGACCGTTGCATAATAATATCAACTTTAAATTATCTATCGTCAAACGTAAGGTTGAGTTTTACAGTTTGCATCCTCTGAACGTAATGTAGATAATAAACTTAAGGTTGATGACGTAGCCTTCAAATATAGGGTTGACAGCATATGGTTGATCACAAATGTAGGGTTGGTCATCCATACTTTTCTCTTCAACTTTCAAATGTATGATGAAAGATCCATACTTTTACTTGATCCAAACTCTTCTAAGAATGAATGGTTGTTTACAAAAGTAAGTTTTATGAACCATACTTTTGAGAAATAGACGTGATGATTAACACTTACGTACGGTTCTCCTTCCATACTTTTATAATATCCCAAACGTAGGGTTCCTTCCTAACGTAGGTTTCCTCTTCCATACTTTGTCGATAATTTATGGTTGATTAACCATACTTTTCTCTTATCTCATAAAGTATACACTGCTTTTCATCCTTACACTACATTTCTCTATGTAGGGTATGAATAGTGTTTCCAGAACACGTTAAAACAGATCCCGAATATGTAGAGCATGAACAGTGTTTCCAGAACATGCTAAAAGCGAATACCTTAGAAATTAATTCTCATTGTTAAAGAATTTAAATATTTCATCCAGAAATAAAAAATATAACGAATAATAAATTCTTGAATTATACTAAAAAAATTATAAAATAATTAAGGGTATTTTTTAGCACCAAAATTATCATAAAGAGATAGAGTATTGTTTTCAATAAACTCCCCCTGTAGAGACCCAAAGCTTAACATACATGGACATTATATTACTTTTTCGGAATACTTAATACATAACAAAAAAAAGCACACAAGGATCATAATAGTTTAGTGTCTTTGGAAACTTGGAATATAAACTTCTAATCATGTTGAAAGATCTTCAACAACTCCCATAACGATCTTCCCCTTTTTGTTTCCTTACATAAAACCTTTATTTATATCCCAGGGAAAAGAAAACATAAAAGGGGTGAGCTCAAATGCTCAGTAAGGGTAAGCATAGAGAACATAAAACAATCCTTAGACATTTGAATATAAAAAAAACACGAGCATAAAATCTAAACATCAAAATCTTGAGCAATGACATAAAACATGGAAGTACGTAAGTCATAGATCATGAAGAAACATTAATCTTGATAAATTAGCATGGGAATAAAACATGTAATTGTGTCAACCATTAAGCACATGATATGATTTCCATAGTAGCCAAGGCGTTGCTTCCAAGACCATATTAGTGGACAAAGTCCCTTTCTGAATCGAGTTCACTCCTCGTTCCAGTCCTGTATTACTGAACCGGTTTAACTTTCTATTCCAGCCATGTCTATCTCATGAGAAATAAATCTTTACCCAATGAATTGGAGGGAGATATAGGTCCCACCCATCTCATAATTAAATCATTCTTTCGTGTGCCATAAAATCATAAATCATACATCACAACATAACCCATGTAATAGAATGTGATTCTTAAACATCATGTCATCATAACATAATCCATATAAAAAATGGATATAATTTAATCATAAGAAGAATCAATCCATGTAAATAATTGAGACATTATAATTGAAACATAAACATATTAAATAATGTCATTTTAGATGGAAAATATTTTTGATAAAACACTTGAAATAAAATCTTGAGGAAAATATCCTTTCTTCTTCAAAATCATTTTATTTTCAAAAAATTCCATGAAATTTTAAAAGAAAAGGGTTTTGTTGACAATAAACATGCAATCTTGAATAGGAATCTTCATGAAAATGAGGCGTTATGAAACCGTAAAAATCTGTTCATGCCGTATAAGTTAAAAATAACATTCTCCTCGTACTTTTGTCAGAAAAGTCAAAAAGTACCTTATAGGTTAAACAAAAGAAAGATTCCTTCCATACCATGGGGTAAAAGTCAAAATGGGTAAAAATTACTTTAAACATACATGAATACACTTTTATAAAATATGGACATGGATGATAGCTATAACCCCAGTAAATACTTACGAATAAGCAATCTCGGATAAAAATGAGATTTGAAAAATTATCCCTTACCTTAGGTCTGATATGCTTCATACATATCCAAACCTCCTGTATAATGATTTAAATAATGTCATTGACTTATTACAGAATCATATTCATTGTTATGATATCATATATGTTTCACTTATGACTTTATATTACCCGTTCTTTTGTAAATTCCATGTTAAAGCAGCGTTGTGGGTAAAATCATTTCATTTATCGTATGTGTTTCGACTTGTATTTCTTGATATTATTACTTATATCCTGATTTACATAATTCCATAATGTAAAACATGATTTATATATAATATATATTCATCATATACATATATATATTATAGATCGAAAAAAGGAATGAAATACACCATTTATGGAGACGGTAGGTCGTACGTACGCATGAACGCTGTTTTCGTTTCCTTATTGAATTGAATGAAACTAAATAGATGACATAAAAATATATATACATAAATCCAGTATCATTATTATTTCATATATTTTATTATTATTCATTATATAAACTTTATGATCATTCATGTATGGTTAACATGGAGAATGAATCTCATCGCGTTGTGGAGACGGTAGTCCGTACGTACGCACGAGCAATGATATCATTCCCATAATTATTGAATAGAATTGGAGTGGATGGTATAATATATCAGAATCAGTATGATGTTATAATAACCATATATATTTATTCTTTACACCATTATACTCATCCATGTAAGGTGTTGGTGGAAAAACAGATTTCACCACGGCGTGGAGACGGTATTCCGTACATACGCACGTGTGGTGATTTCATTTTCCGTAGGATGGATAGATGGTGAAATAGGGTTGTTTCATACTTATAATAACATATCATTATATGAGTTATACTGATGTTATTACTTCATAATGAAATGACTAAATAATAAGAAGTGGAAGAAGAAATAAAGTTGAAAGAATCGGCAACGGACATTACCTCTTCTTTGAAGTGCCTCTTTGAGACCTCCTCTTAGGGAACTAAAATTGGTCTTTGAAGAAGACCAGAACCTCTAGGATGTTTCTATGGAAGTGGAGAATATAATTTTTCAGGGGTTGGATGAGATTGAAGGCACAAAGTGGTGCGAGGAAGAGAGGGAGGAGGTGCCCTTTTATAAGGGAGGAGAGGGGCACCTTTGGAAAAACTAAAAATATTATTTTATTATAAAATCATATTCGGTTTTTAAAAGCTCCAAATTGATTTATTTAGAAGATAATGTGGGTTTGGGTCGAAATCCTCTCATCCAATATAATTTATACAAGTTTAGGTTTCTATTTTAACCTTATCATTTAGATTTAACCTTAAGTTAAATAATTTTACTTTCACCGCGTCTTCTTGTTTTCTTACACTATAAGGAACTTACTATAACAAGCCAAAAGAACACCAAGTTGTTTATTATTAATATATATAACCTTATATAAGTCATTTGGCCGAACCTTAGTTTTTTAGGAATAAAATAACAATTAATAATATAATATTTGTTTTAAAAACTATTTTATGTCAATTTTGACACTATTTGGTAATTGATTTTTGTGAAAATCATAATAGAATTATTAGTTCAAAAAAGTTAATTAAATAACAACTAACAAGTCATATTAACCTATAAAATTAGTTAAATTCATAAAAAGTCTCAAATTACATTTATTTGGGTATTTATAACATCAATTATGTCAATATTTCATTAATAAGATAATTATTGCATCATCATTGTGTCATAAATAAATTAAATTATGTAATGTATAAAAATTATAAATAAACTACCATTATGTAGGAAATATTTTTATCATTCTAATGAATATTTATAGTCGAATTTATCTTATGTATAACCCTATATTAAAAATGATTTAATTACTAAACTTTGATTTTAACTATTTTAACCCTTGTTTAAATAAATTGATATTAAATGTCCTAATCTAATCCAAGTGGGCCTAAATGGTCATATTTTATTACTAAGGTTTTTTTTGGTCGAATTACACTGATCCAATAGAATTAGGACTTGTGTTAGGGTAATAATAATATCATTTTTACACTTAATTATCCTATTTACTTTTAACCGTGGTAAATAAAAGTAAAAAGTTACTATTCACCAAAAATTATTTTCATCTCATTGAAGCGCATTTTAGTCCTTGATATTAACCGTGTCTCTCGGATTTTTGAAATTCAATTCACAGAAGTGGTAAAATTTAATTTAAATTAAAAAAAGTCAGTTTTTTAACTACTACTAAGTGGTTTCACTATTCATCGAAAATTGAAGTTTTTCAGAAAAATACCAAAAATTCAGCCTAAGAATTATTTGATATTCTGAATTCAAAATTGATGTCTATTTTTTCAAATTCATAAAATATAAGTGGAATTAATTAATTTTAAATTTAATTCTCGTTATCAAAACAAATAGCGTGTTTTTAAGAAACAAAAACAATCAAAAGATTGATACTTGTTTATATCCAATTTCAAAGTGGAATTAATTCCAATTAACAACATTGGATTAAATGGTAAAAATATATTATAATTACACTTTAAAAGCAATTAAAAATATAATCTAACCATACAAATTATTGCGATGAAAAAAATTTGTTTTTAATTAAAATATAGCGTGTTTTTACTATTCATTAAAATATGAAAGTTATCAGAATAATATGAAAATTTTATCCAAAGTAAATTTTTATATCCTGATTCCAAAGAAGAATTTTATTTTGTAAAATTAAACTTATAGACATGTCAAAAACAAGATTTAAGGTGGGTGCATCATCGAAAGGCGGGAAAACTGCAATTTTTGAAAAATACATATTTTACACGAAAAATTTATTTTATTCTCATACCATATTCTAGAAAATGTGTAAGATGAATAATAATTTTATAAAATTCAAAATTTAGTCAATAGTATTCATAACGGCTAGTCAATAATAATATTATAACAATATATCATTGTTTAGTGAAACATGGTATTGCGTACAACACACTCTATCGAGGAAGGTCGCGATTGCATGTAATGAAATCCAAGTCAGGGTTGTGTGTTGTGCAAGACTCCTCTATTGTTTCATATAACAAAATCCAACCATATTTAATTTATACATTGAATATATATATATACACACTCAATGTTTCGTAGAATAACTACTATCAAAATTGTGTGTAACATGATCCAAGAATAGTGTTGTGTATACTAAAAGCTCATACGGTGTTGCGTATAGCGCAAGGCAATCTTGTTGTTGCTTAAAACTCAAGACATCAATGAAATTAAAAGAATATTTTTCATAAAATCTCAGGGTGTTACATTCTACCCCCCTTAAAATGAATTTCGCCCTCGAAATTCATCGGGGTTATAAATCATTTACTATTTATAGAAACCCACATCGTAAAAAGGAATACTAAAACTTAATTTTAAAAACTAAAGTATGAAATATAACAATTACCCAAAGAAACTCATCACTGTGTTTCCATATAGGAGAACATAGGTGAAAATATGGATATTGAAGAAAAATCTAACCATCAAGTTCTGATGGAGAGTGGTAGAGAACATGGCTATGAAAAAGCCATCAATCACAAAGTCATAGATTTGTGATGATCTAAGGTACCATCTGATTCATCGAATATAAGGGAACTAGGACGACATTTTTGGTTTTCGAGATCATTTCCCTAAAGTTGATGAAATTGGAATTAGAAGAAATACTTTTGTGATTTTGGTACAGTCTCACCGTTGGTCATTCTTTGGACAATTTCCACTTCATCTCTTAAAGAAATGAAGTTGAATTTGTCATTCGTGAAGTGTTAGCTGATCATGTGATAGAATGATGGGTCATTCCATCTATCTCAAACAAAAGGTTATAAAAGTTATCAAAAATACATAAGTCCATCTATAGTGATATTAATCATATATGGTTCCTAAAATGGGCATATACTTCATATATCATACTTCTTAATATAATAAAACTAGTTTCTACTAAACAGGGACTTCCTATAGGCCAGTGGTAGGTGATAAAGGCTAGTCGCACTTCGGTTGTGGGTTCGATTCCCACAGCCTTGTCCAACGCGATGGGTTGCCGCCCGTCCTGCAGGTTGTCCTTTTTCTAAAACTACATTACTATAACATCCCATCAATAATATCTAAAAAAGTTATATCCTTAAACAATACTAACTTATGTCTAACATAATCCATTCCAATCTTTAGGCTTATCCATAATATTGCAGTCCACTCTCATATTATAGTGAAAATGATTACTAGAGATTTCATATAATAAGCATGTTAATACCATCTTTGATCCCCATATAGCATAAGATATGTCTTGTTGGTCACATTCCAAACATTCAAAGGCCTTAATCATGTATACTCTTGAAAAATGAATACCCATTGAATCTTAGTGAAAACATGAGTGCTGTCAAAAGTTAACTCTTTCCACATACCAAAACCCCAAAATTCTATATACTCAAACCATGATATAACTATTTCTTTATATCAGTCATGAGCTCATGAATACTGTCAAACATTTCATTTTCTCCTTATCCCTCCATTATGTGTATATCATCTTTTTTCCAAAAATATGTCAATCACTTTCCATGGTTACTGGTACCATCAAATTATTGAAAACCACAATAGACCAATACATAAATATTCCAATATTCCATGATACTATATAAAACCTTATTTTGGAATCCCATTACATAAACACTTAATCATTCCATCACATCGTTGTCATATTCAACATCGCCAATAGTGATCGCATGTGACTTCCCTTTGTCCTTTGCCTTAAGTGGCTGCTCATGTCGATCATCACTAACCCTTGGATTAGGGCATTTATTAGCATAATGCCCTATTTCCTTGCACTTGAAGCATTGAAGTGTTGGTGGTGCGTTCTCTGCAGTCTTTTCTTTATTCACATCATTATCAACCCTTTTTCCATTACTTTGACACTCAGCTGCTCGATGACCTTCTTTTCCCCACTTAAAACATTTTCTAGTCCCTTTAAGACAATCTCCACCATGCTTCTTTCCACACATTGAGCATAAGGAAAAATTCATCTTCTTTTCACCATTATTTTGAGATTTCTCCTTGAACTCCATCTTTCATTTCTTATCAAAACCATGAGATGGATAAGTAACACCAACTTCCATTTCTACCTTGATAGCACAACGTACAATTTCTTCATAGCTACTGAAGTCTCTTATAGCTAATGCCATTCGAATATTTGGTTTTAAGCCACTGAAGAATTGATCAACTTTACTTTCAGGTTAGATGATAAAGCCAGATGCATACCTTTCAAGCCTTGTAAAATTCTATTTGTATACACCAACAGATTCAACATCCTTTTGCTTTAGTTCAAGAAACTCCTTCCCCATCTTTGTTCAAAGAATACGAGGGAAGTACTTATTGAAACATAAGTTCTTGAACTCGTCCCATTCCATAGACTCAATTTCATCTCTTGGCCTCGTATTCTTGATAAGATTCCACCATTGATCAGCTTCACCTTCCAAACGATATACTACTAAGATGACTTTATCATGTTTAGAACATTGAAGAACTGAAAATATCTTTTCAGTGGAACTGATCCATTGTTCAGCAACAAGTGGATCAGAAGACCCACATAAAGAAGGTGGATGTTGCCTCATGAAGGACTCAATAGAATATTGTTCCCTTCTCTGCTCATTTGGAAGTCCCGAATGATTCATAGATTGTGTAAGTATAGAAATAAGATTTTTCACTCCATCTCCCATAACATTTATTTGTTTAGGAGGATAATCATTGCATTGTCCATTGCATTTATCAACACGGTTCCTTTGGGTTCTATCCATCGTCTAAACCCCAAAAAGAATAGTGTGAGAGGAAAAAATCTTGCTAGGGAAAACAACATAATAAAGGGGGAGTACCTTCAATATCTAACATCTTAGGTTTAATTCTAAGATCATTACTGTAATTCTAGGACTATAACCTATACTTATACTTAACCTTAGGGACATCCCTAGACATACCTTAGAAATATCTCTAGGGATCTCACTAAAGTTCTCACATCCAAGTTTCCAAAGGTTGACTAAACCTTTCCTCTAATACCAACTGTAGAGACCCAAATATTGACGTACATGGACATTACATTACTTTTTCGGAATACTTAATACATAATAGAAACAGACACATAAGGATCATAATAGTTTAGTGTCTTAGGAATCTTGGAATATAAACTTATAATCATGTTGAAAGATCTTCAACATCTCCCATAACGATCTTCCCCTTTTTGTTTCCTTGCCTAAAACCTTTCTTTATATCCTGGGGAAAAGAAAACATAAAAGGGGTGAGCTCAAATTCTCAGTAAGGGTAAGCATAGAGAACATAAAACAATCCTTAGACATTTTAATGTAAAAAAACAGGAGCATAAAATCTAAACATCAAAATCTTGAGCAATGTCATAAAACATGGAAGTACGTAAGGCATAGATCATGAAGAAACATTAATCATGATAAATTAGCATGGGAATAAAACATGTAATTGTGTAAAACATTAAGCACATGATATGATTTCCATAGTAGTCAAGGCATTACTGCAAAGACCATCTTAGTGGACAAAGTCCCTTTATGAATCGAGTTCACTCCTCATTCCAGTCTTGTATTACTGAACCGGTTTAACTTTCCATTCAAGCCATGTCTTTCTCATGAGATATAAATCTTTACCCAATGCATTGGAGGGAGATATAGGTCCCACCCATCTCATAATTAAATCATTCTTTCTTGTGCCACAAAATCATAAATCATACATCATAGCATAACCCATGTAATAGAATGCGATTCTTAAACATCATGCCATCATAACATAATTCATATAAAAAATGGTTATCAATTCATCATAAGAAGAATCAATCCATGTAAATAATAGAGAAATTATACTTGAAACCTAAACATATTAAATAATTTCATTTTAGATGGAAAATATTTTTGATAAAACACTTGAAATGAAATCTTGAGGAAAATATCCTTTCTTCTTCAAAATCATTTTCTTTTCAAAAAATGCCATGCAATTTTAAAAGAAAAGGGTTTTGTTGACAATAATCATGAAATATTTAATTGGAATCTTCCTGAAAATGAGGCGTTATGAAACCATAAAAATCCGTTTACACCGTATAAGTTAAAAATAACATTCTCCTCGTACTTTTGTCGGAAAAGTCAAAAAGTACCTTGTAGGGTAAATAAAAGAAAGATTCCTTCCATACCATGGGGTAATAGTAAAAATGGGTAAAAGGAATTTAAACATACATGAATACACTTTTATCAAACATGTATATGGATGATAGCAATAACCCCAGTAAATACTTGCGAATAAGCAATCTTGGATAAAAATTAGATTTGCAAAATTATCCCTTACCTTAGGTCCGATATGCTTCGTACGTATCCAAACCTCCTTTATAATGATTTAAATAATGTCATTGAGTTATTATAAAATCATATTCATTATTATGATATCATATATGTTTCACTTATGACTTTATATTACCCGTTCTTTTGTAAATTCCATGTTAAAGCGGCGTTTTGGGTAAAATCATTTCATTTATCGTATGTGTTTCGACTTTTCATTCTTTATATTATTACTTATATCCTGATTTACATAATTCTAGAATGTAAAACATGATTTATATATAATTTATATTCATCATATACATATATATATTACAGATCGATAAAAGGAATGAAATACACCATTCATAGAGACGGTAGGTCGTACGTACGCATGAACGTTGTTTTCGTTTCCTTACTGAATTGAATGAAACTAAATAGATGACATACATATATATATATACATAAATCCATTAGCATTATTATTTCATATATTTCATTATTATTCATTATATGAACTTTATGATCATTCATGTATGGTTAACATGGAGAATGAATCTCATTGTGTCGTGGAGACGGTAGTCCATACGTAGGCACGAGCGATGATATCGTTCCCATAATTATTGAATAGAATTGGAGTGGATGGTATAATATATCATAATCAATATGATGTTATAATAACCATATATAGTTATTCTTTACACCATTATACCCATCCATGTAAGGTGTTGGTGGAAAAACAGATTTCACCACGGTGTGGAGACGGTATTTTGTACGTACGCACGCGTGGTGATTCCATTTTTCGTAGGATGGATAGATGGTGAAATAGGGTTGTTTCATAATTATAATAACATATAAGTATATGATTTATACTTATTTTATTACTTTATAATGAAACAACTAAATAAGAAGAAGTGGAATAAGAAATAAAGTTGAAAGAATCAGTAACGGACATTACCTCTTCTTTGAAGTGCCTGTTTGAGACCTCCTCTTAGGGCACTAAAATTGGTATTTGAAGAAGAAAAAAACCTCTAGTATGTTTCTATGGAAGTGGAGAATATAATTTTTCAGGTTTTGGCCTAGCTTGAAGGCTCAAAGTGGTGTTAGGAAGAGAGGGAGGAGGTGCCCTTTTATAAGGGAGGAGAGGGGCACCTTTGGAAAAACTAAAAATATTATTTTATTATAAAGTCATATTCGGTTTTTAATAGCTCCAAATTGATTTATTTTGAAGCTAATGTTTGGATGGGTCGAAATCCTCTCATCCAATATAATTTATACAAGTTTAGGTTTCTATTTTAACCTTATCATTTAGATTTAACCTTAAGTGAAATAATTTTACTTTTACCGTGTCTTCTTGTTTTCTTACACTATAAGGTTAATAAACTTACTATTACAAGAAAAACGAACCCCAAGTTGTTTATTATTAAAATATATAACCTTATCTAAGTCATTTTTCTGAACCTTAGATTTTTATGAATAAAATAACAATTAATAATATAATATTTGTTTTAAAAACTATTTTATGTCAATTTTGACACTATTTGGTAATTGATTTTTGTGAAAATTATAATAGAATTATTAGTTCGAAAAAAGTTAATTAAATAAAAACTAACATGTCATATTTACCTATAAAATTAGTTAAATTTATAAAAAGTCTCAAATTACATTTATTTGGGTATTTATAACATCAATTATGTCAATATTTCATTAATAGGATAATTACTGCATCATCTTTGTGTCATAAATAAATTAAATTATTTAATGTCTAAAAATTATAAATAAAATATCATTATATATGAAATACTTTTATATTTATAATTAATATTTATAGTCGAATTTATCTTATGTATAACCCTATATTAAAAATGATTTACTTATTAAACTTTGATTTTAACTATTTTAACCCTTCTTTAAATAAATTAATATTAAATGTCCTAATCTAATCCAAGTGGGCCTAAATGGTCATATTTTATTCCTAAGGTTGTTTTTGGTCGAATTAAACGTATCCAATAGAAGTAAGATATGTGTTAGGGTAATAATAATATCATTTTTAACCTTAATTATCCTATTTACTTTTAACCATGGTAAATAAAAGTAAAAAGTTATTATTCACCAAAAATTATTTTCATCTCATTGAACCACATTTTAGTCCTTGATATTAACCGTGTCTCATGGATTTTTGAAATTCAATTCATATAAGTGGTAAAATTTAATTTAAATTAAAAAAAGTCAGTTTTTTAACTACCACTAAGTGGTTTCACTATTCATCGAAAATTGAAGTTTTTCAGAAAAATACCAAAAATTCAGCCGAAGCATTATTTGATATTCTGAATTCAGAATTGATGTATATTTTTCCAAATTCATAACATATATGTGGTATTAATTAATTTTAAATTTAATTCCCGTTATCAAAACAAATAGCATGTTTTTAAGAAACAAAAACAATCAAAAGAATGATACTTGTTTATATCCAATTTCAAAGTGAAATTAATTCCAATGAGCAAAATTTGATTAAATGGTAAAAGTATATTCTAATTACACTTTAAAACCAATTAAAAATATAATCTAACCATATAAATTATTGTGATGAAAAAAAGTTGTTTTTAATTAAAATATAGCATGTTTTTACTATTCATTAAAATATGAAAGTTATCAGAATAATATGAAAAAATTATCCAAAGTAAATTTTTATATCCTGATTCCAAAGAAGAATTTTATTTTGTCAAATTGAACTTATAGACATGTCAAAAACAAGATTTAAGGTGGGTGTGTCATCAAAAGGCGGGAAAACTGCAATTTTTGAAAAATACATATTTTAAACGAAAAACTTATTTTGTTCTCATACCATATTATAGAAAATGTGTAAGATGAATAATAATGTTATAAAATTCAAAATGTATTTAATACTATTCATAACGGATAGTCCATAATAATATTATAACAATATATCATTGTTTAGTGAAACTTGGTATTGCGTACAACACATGCTATTGAGGAAGGTCGCGATTGCGTGTAATGCAAGCCAAGTCCTGGTTGCATGTTGTGCAAGACTCCTATGTTGTTTCGTATAACAGAATCCCAGCATATTTCATTTATACATTGAATATATATATATATACACTCAATGTTTTTTAGAATAACTACTATCAAAATTGTGTGTAACGTATCCAAGAATAGTGTTGTGTATACTAGAAGCTCATACGGTGTTGTGTATAGCGCAAGGAAATATTGTTGTAGCTTACAACACAAGTCATCAATGAAATTAAAAGAATATTTTTCATAAAATCTTGGGGTGTTACACCCCCTTTAAACAAAAATAGTACGTATTGTTGAAAACAATACTTTCTCAACAATAAGGTTAATGGAACACCAAGAAAAAGGATATTGTATGATAATGGAGTTATATAGGGTGGATTGTGTGATATAAGAATAGGTTGGATAGAATGAGGTGGAGGAAAGTTTGACTTATTACCACCACCACCCCCAGGTGGTCTGCACCAAGCTCATGGAGATGGTGGATAAAGGAGAGGATAGTTGTAAGAAGTGGAGGCCTAAAACCCTGAGGCACTAGAAATTATTATAGGTACAATATATTTCTTCTCTACTTTAGCTGCAGTATTAGTAAACATAGGAACAATCCACTCTTTTCTTTCCACTTCTATGTTTCGTGATGTAGGAATTATGGTGGATCCATTGGCTTGACCCTTTCACTTGGAGACTCCTACCGAATGTGACTTAGAAATCAAAAACATCTACGGATAGTGTTACCTTACTATTGGAGAATAAATATTCATATGGGTTCTCTTTATAGTAGTGATGAGGCCTTACTATGTGATCTTATATATGGACTTTCTATCCATAACCCATGGCTAGATTGACTATTTCAGGCAGAGGATGCAGTGTGTCTATAGTGATATACCTAGGTTTTCTTATGTGGGTAATAAGTAAAACCAAGAATAGTAGGATGGGATCATGATCAAGAGGATAAAAATGATTACTCACTAGTTGTCTACCATTACCCTTGGAGTAGTGGATGATATGGGCTTCTAGTTTTCTAAAGTGGTGGTGAAGATTAAGGAACTCTTTCCCGTGGACATGTCAAACTTACCTCTACATTGATATATAGAAAAATTCATTGAATTACACCCATTTATTACCACAATATCAATTCCAACATATCAAATGGATTCCGTGAAGATTTGAGATATTTGGGTGAAGTTACAGGACTTATAGAGTAAGGTCTTTGTGAGACCTAGTGTTTACCCTTGGGCAGCCCCAATATTTTCCCCAAGAAGGTATATGATATCTTGAGGTTGTGTGTGGATTATTTATGTCTTAACCAGGTAAAAATAAATAATAAGTACCCACTACATAGAATATATTAACTCTTCGATTTGTTGAGAGGAGCGTGATGGTTCTTGAAGATTGAACTTAGATCAGGCTATCACTAGATTTGATTATGGGATGAGAATATAATAAAAATGCCAGTATGATTACCTTGATTTGGTCAGTATAATTACCTAGTAATGTATTTTGGAATAAAGAACATCCCAATAGTTCTCATGGGACACCTGAACTGGATCTTTTAACCTTTATTAGATCAGTTTGTGGTGGTATTCATTGATGACATATAAGTGTACATGACATCTGAGGAGGATCACAAGAGACACTTGAAGATGGTACTAGACATGCACTGAGAGAACCATATTTATTGGAATCTCTCAAAGTGTCATATTTTGATTTAAGAGGTCAACTTTTTGGTACATGTCATCTAAATGGACAGTGTAGTGGTGGACTCGATGAAGATCAAGGTGGTGTTAGCTTGGGATACACCCAAGTGCATGATAGAAATTTGGAGATTCTTGGGGTTGGAAGCCTACTATAGAAGATTCCTTCCCAATTTCATTAGGATATTGGAACTTTTGAATACTTTAACCATGAAGGGGAATCCTTTCATTTGGATGGATAGGTGCCCACAATATTTTTAGGAGATAAGGAAAAGATTTAAAAGCTCCCCCATCTTGATATTTCTAGATGATTGTGTCAAGTATGTAGTGTTCTATGATTCCTCAGGATCCATACTTGGTTTTGTTCTTATGTAGAGGCATTATTTGATAACCTATGTGTCTCGATAATTGAGACTGCATGAGAAGAACTACTCAACCCATGATCTTGAGTTGGAAATGGTAGTCTTCTCCCTAAAGATGTGGCAACGCTACCTTATAAGTGAGAGGTTTATCATATACTATGGTTATGTGAGTACCATGTATATCGTCTCATAGAAGAATCATAACTTGAGATATATGTGGTGTCTAGAGCTTCTCTAGGGATATGTCTTCAAGATCATCTATACTCATGGGAATGGAAATATTGTGGAAGATACTCTAATTAAGATATCTTTCTCACAATTGTTGACTAACGATTCATAGCATTTATCCTCACTACAATTGTCCTTAGAGGAAAAGGATAGTGAAACTATCCTCTAATCAATGGTTTTTACCCCACCACTTCTATATCATGTTAGGGAGGCCCAATATAGATATTTTTACTATGACACCTTTCATACTTATATATCCAATAGACATGCTCCTGATGGATTTTTTGAAGGTGGGGATAACAACACCCTTTTTAGAGGATTTATGATGGTACCATTGATGTTGCAGGAGAAGGTTATAAGGGATTTTCATACACCCCCTTGGTGGTATATCTAAGTGGGGATAATATGTACCAATACCTCTAGAATCAGTTTTTATGGTCGGACATAAAGAATGGTGTAGTGGAGTTTATCTCTCAATTCCTCAATTGTTAGTAAGTGGAGGTTGATACCTAGGTTCTAGAAGGTTTATCTTGTCCCCTTGAGGTGCTAGAGTTAAAGTGGGATGGGATATCTATGGACTTCATGATGGGGATTCAACATACATATAGAGGATATGATTCCATCTAGGTGATCATAGACTGAATTAACAAGTTGGACCAATTCCTAACAATTCAAGAGTATGGTTTATTAGATATCTTGGGAAACCTTTACATAGAGGATATAGTTTGTCTCCATGGAGTTCCCTTGATGATCATTTCATACCATGATGATTTCTTTAAATGATGATTCAGGAGAGTATTGCGGCAGTCCTTTTGGACTCACCTGCATCTGATCATGGTGTTCCAACCCATTAATGATGGCGAAACTGAGTGTACCATTTATATTTTAGAGGACTTGTTATGGGATTGCATGTTTGACTTGGTCCATAGTTGGAAGGATAACTTACCCATGTTTAATTTTCTGTACAACAACATATACCATTCCACCATCAGTATGGAAACAATAGTGGATTTTTATGTGTGAATGTATATGTCACATCTGGTTCGATTGATCCAAGTGAGTCAGCCCTCATGGGCCTAGAGTTAGTTCAATATATAACACAAAAGGTGCAGATCATCCAGGAGGAAATGAGGACTGCATAGAGCTGCAAGATGTCATATGCAGACTAGATGCAAAGGTCTTTGGAGTATGAGGAGTTAGACCATGTGTTCCTGAAGGTCTCACCTTAAAGTGGATTGTGGTGATTTTTTCAAGGAAGTAATTCATCTTCAAGATTCATTATCCCTTTCTAGATATTTATTAGTGTAAGTGAGGTGGTGTACCACTTGGAACTACCACCGTAGTTTGACTAGGTACACGATGTCTTCCACATGTCATAACTAAGAAGGTATGTGCACATCCCATCACATGTTATTAACTTGGGTTGTCTAGATATTGAGAATGAATCTACCTTTATAGATTACCAATTAGAGATCAAGTATTTGCAGGAGAAGATCCTATGTGGGTGATTGATTCACATGTTGTGTGTCCAGTGGAAGAAAAAGAATCTTCAAGAGAGAACTTGGGAGTGGGTGACCCAGATGCAAGCTATATACCCTCACCTTTTTTAGTATTATTGTTTCACTTTTTAGGATGAGAATATCTAAGGTGGGGAGAATGTAACATCTCTATTTTTTCCATGTAAATATTTTAAATATATTTGTTAATATTTTCAAATCCAAAAACCAAGATAATGTGAAATTAAGAGGCCCGGTGAGCCTAATATTGATATTATAACATATTAAATATATTTAAATCACACATGTGTAGTTTTCTGAAATAGTAGAATAAATACCCAAAGTATTATCAAATCATAAATATGAGATCTTCATTGAGTTTGTAATGAAACCTTAACCCTAGGTGCGATGTAATTTTTATCATTGCTCATTTTTAAAAAAAATTAAAGGATGGAAATAATAAAATAAATAAATTTAATTATATATTTTCTTAAAATTTGATGAAACAACTTAAAATCGTCTATAAATATAGGGTTATAAAAAAATTCAAGGTTATCCACATAACCATGATATTTTTAGAGGAGTCATTGGGGGATAGATTGGTGAAAAAAATAAATTAAGATCATGACTGAGGATCATTTCACCATTGGAAGTTGTGGATCATGCTAGTGAAATTGATAAGTCAAAATTCTTCATCAGTGATCAATCCAACCTAAGGTAGGATTTTATTTTATATTTAATTCTTCCCCATTGATTATCCCATGATGAAATTGAATCAAATCAACCAATATATTGATTCACTAGTCAATTGTGTTGTGGGTGTAGGTTTATTTACCTGGTATTTGTGGATTCATTTGTTGTTTATTATTGTGTTCTTCATTCTTCGTACTAAAAGAAATGAATCAAGGTCAACCCAAAAATTTCCAAGGTTCATTCCTCTTTTATGGTTTATTCATTTCTCCCCCCTATTCTACGTAAAATCATCATTGGCATTTCATTTGGCTGATGATTCAATAGATACCCAGAAACGATCATTGTGAAACTGATCTTTGGCATAATGGATCATCACCATGGGTTTAGGATAAATATTAACATCACGGTTGTAGTGGGTGACAATGGATGATCATTTGGATTTGATTTTGGGATACCCATTGGGGTTTTGGTCTTGCAGCAATGATATGGATCAATCGGAGATGTGATTTTCAGTGGATCAACGACTAGAATCTAGAAATCAATGATGGTGAAGATCATCCATCCCATATCCCCTTTCCTAGGGTGTGATTGGTATATAATTGGTGGTGTAGGCATGTAAGGTTAACATGTGTAGGAACTGCAAAATTATAGAAAATTTTGTGGTACACAGTGTGTGCTTTAGAAGAACATACATTGTGTGGACATAGCTACAGCGAGTAAGGTTTGCACATGAAATAAAGGATCACATGTTGTGTGGTACCTGCCACATGTTGTGTGACCTTTATTAGTATCTATACATGTATCTCAAAGGATAAATGGGCACAATCATGGGAAAAAACACTGGCATGGACATGGGAATGGGTAGAGTACATGGGAACGACCCAGTACTCAACATGGCTAGGTACACAAACATGACTAGGTACATGGGAATAACCATAGTATATGGGAACGTTTAGGTGAACACGGTCATGGTAATATGAACATGGGAACAGACATGGGTAGGTCTAGGTTTAAAGGTACATGTCATGTAACCTCTATGCATGCCATGTACTTACTCTAAGATAGCTTAGTGACCTTAATTTCCTCAGTATAGACAATTTCAAATAAGTATGGTTCCTTAGTATATCCCTAATGGTGTACAACATGACATTAAACCCTTTTAAAATGATTTTAATGCCCTCTAAGAGTCCTACTCAGATAGAATTTATAGTATCCCTCCATGAGGCCTTGGTGGGATCTTCTATCGTATCCTTCCTAGGTGGGATTCATGGTATCAATGTGACCACCATGCATAGGGAATAGATCCCCTATATAGAATATTGATCAAGTATGCTTGGTGTAATCCCTTATAAATACTAAGTTTTATCCCATAACTATAAAACATGATCTGATTAGATCCAGTGAGTATATATTGGTGAGCCCAAATGAGCATGAACTCTTTCACAAGTGTCATCAATGAAAATATTTCTTGGGGAGAAAGACATCCTAGAAAAGTTTCATCTTAAAGCCTTGAGCATAATTGTGTGGTTGACAGTGATGGTTGATACCTTTTGAGAACATTTTTCTATTATGAGTATATCTATGTTTTATTCCTCTGTTATCATAATTTCTCATATCTGGATTGACATACCTATGTATTGATGAGGATACTACCCTTGATTCATTATGTTTTCTTATTTCAAGGTGTCCTACTGGGTATTTTTATATGCACCCCTATATGGAATCTTCTCAAACATTTCATGTCTTATGAAGAGAACAAACCATTTGAAAGTGTCTTAGGAGGACCAGGAATAGGTGGATCTTAGTATTAGGCTAGATAGACCAAGGTTCTTACTGATGAAACATTTGACAGTAATCCCCTCCTTCTGAATAGGATGGAGGTATTTATAGATTGGGTAGGATTTTATTTATCCATTTGTCACTGTAAATACATTTTTCATACACCAGTTTTGGGATTTTAGATGTATTAATGCATTCGTATCAGTTGTGTTATTTTTTATTTCTAAATTATGTGGGCTTAGATATATGTATGTGTATAAAGATTCCTTAGGATAATGCCTCCTATGTGTGGGATATTCTTTTTTGGTGTTTTTATCTATCCTCTAGCCTATTGGAGGTGGTCTTGGGGTTATGACACTTATCTTATTGTCGGCTAGGTGGGCCTCAGTCGATTTGTTCATGGAATCTAAAACCGAGGAGTATTATGTGATTCATCTGAGACTAGTTTTAGATATCTTGAGAAATCACCTAATTTAATCAAAGCTATCAAAGTTACATTTATAGACATGGGGATTTAAGTTCTTAAGGAATAGGTTCTTATAACATGGTATTTTAGTTGATCCTCAAATGTGAAAGCTTTTTTGACATGGTAAGAACTGCTGAACATCTTTGAGATTTAGATCTTCTTAGGATTGGTGGGGTATTACTATCAGTTTGTAAAGGATTTCTCAAATTTGGATACTTTTTTGACCACTATCACTAGGAAGTGAGTAAAGTTCATATGGGACTCTAATTTCTGGGCTTCCTTTGATGATTTTAAGTGTTATTTTACTTCTTCCCAATTTTTGACTCTTCAATATTCTGGGCATAGATATGTGTTATTTTGTGGTGTAAAAAGATTTTTTTGGGTTGTATTCTCATGAATGGAGATCGTGTGATAGATTATGGTTTTCATCAACTTCATCCTCATGAGAATAATTTTCTTATACATGATCACAAACTCATAGTGGTGATACACACTCTTAAGAGTTAGCATCATTACATTTTCAGAAAGAGGTTTACCATTTATTCTGATCACAACAGATTGAGTTATATATTCTTGAAAAAATATCTATACCTTCATCAAAGGTGATGGGTGGAGTACCTAAAATAATTTTACTTTGACATTACAAACTCTCTTGTGATGGGGAGTGTTGGTGTTAATGCTCTGAGTATAAAAATTCCACCCCAATCCATGAGAGAATCTTCTGAAGAATGGAATAGGATGGCCATCTTTGCTTGAATGCATTTGGGAGTTCGAGAGGATGATATAGATGTTGTTTTGTTGAGTTTTCAGTTAACATCCTATTTTATTGAGATTGTTCTAAAGGATAAATATATTTATGATGATTTATGAGAAATTATGTATTCTTTATATAGTGGGGATACCATTTGTGAATTTTTTTTATCTTTAGATGGTATCTTTTTCTTCTTGAACTGGTAGGATGTTATGTCACCTATGAGGAAGGCTGTGATGGGGGATTTTCATCATTACCAGTGGGTGGTACACACAAGAATGAAAAAAAATATTTATGATATGATGTAATGATTATGGGGTATGATCATAAAAGGTGACATTGCTGATTTTTTTCTTATAAATATACTTTTCAATAGATTGAGGTTGAGCATTAGAAGCCTCCACTTCTACTTTAAACCACTTCATGTGCTAACTTTTAAGTGGGAATATATATAAATTGAATTTATTATTAGGTTTCCACATAAACTTCATGGAAATAATGTGATTTGGTTGGTGATTGATTGATTGATTAAATTGGATCACTTTATTTCCATCTATGATACGATTAAAGTTGGGTAAGTGGGGAATTTTTATGTGTAGAATATCATCAGATTTCATGGTGTTTCATATACTCTTTTTTCCAATAGGGATCCCCATTTTCAGTTTTGGAGATGTAGTACCCCCGGTTTCTGGTATATAACCCTTTCTTGATGATTTTCATGGTTTTAAAGTTAAGGGTGTTGAATGGGAGAGTCGGGAGAACTTGGAATGATGTTTTGAGGCAAAGGGGATGTCGCACGGTTGGTGCACGGTTTGTCTAACCATGTGGCCAAACCATGTGCAGTGGGTCTTGGAGAAAGTGGCTTCCGCACAGTCAGCGCACAGTTTGTCTAACCATGTGGCCAAACCGTGTGAGAAGGGTGGTCGAGGTAGTAGCCAACGCACGGTTAGTGCACGGTTTGTCAAACCGTGCGGACAAACCGTGCGGTCACTTAAAATTAGATCCTTAAATTGTGGATCTAACTCATTTTGCCTCTAATTGCCTCATTAAAGATCATAAGTAGCCTTAACTCTAGATTTTGGTTCTCTTAAGGTCAAAGAGGGTTCTCCCATCATTCTGGAGGCAATCTGAAGGCTTCTCTTGGCGAAGCGAAGCCGGATTATTGAGGTACGAGATCATTCTATTTCATTCTTGACAGGTTTCTTAGATCTACTTAGATATACTTCTCGTCTTCTCTCAATTTCTTAGATCTACACCCGTTATGGGTAGATCTAAGTGTGTGGATGCCAAATATGACAAGTTTTGGTCTTGGTTGTGTTAGGAGAAGATATCTAATGAGGATTCTTGGAGTTTTGACCCGGTGTTCTTGAGAGTTCTTTGTCCGTTGCTTAGTTTCGCCTTTTTTTGAGGTAGGTGGTTTCACTCTCGATTCTTCTTTCTTAGAACTTGAAGGCTTAGCTCAAATTGATTTATTTTTTTGGTTTTGATTGTGAAATTGTGGTGAAAAACATGTTATAAATCTTCTTTAGTGATGATTTATGGGTTTTGATGAAATTGTGGAAATTTAAAGAATGGTTGTGCAAAGTGTTTTGGTTTCTTGATTTTAAAATAGTGATTTTAAAATATGGATTTTCTGGATTTGGTAAATGGTTTGTAGGAAAAAGTGTTTTCAATAAAAGGGTGATGCTTTATTGAAAGGTTTTCAACACACTTGGTTCTGGGCATGGATTTCATGGGTTGTGGTGTGTGTTCGTATGCATTGGGATGGATAAGGGTGAGAAGTACCCCACATCAAAAGGTTGGGATGGATAAGGGTGAGAAGTCCCCCTATCAATTGGTTGGTACGGATAAGGTCATGAAGTACCCCCGTCAAGGTAGTCCACTAAGTGACGGCTTAGTGGAAGGATAACTCACCACTTGCGAGTATAGGGAGGCCCAGGTTGCATGCATGGTTGGTTGTGTGGATTGGTGAAATGGAACGAATGTGCCCAATGGAAATGTGAATGGAATTGGAAATTTTTATTGATTTCTTTTCTTGAGAAAGATAGGTTTGTGGGAAAAATGGCTTGGACATGGAACTTGTTATATTGTGACCCATTTTTGGAATTGTTTTATATAAATTGTTTTATAAAAATTTGCTAACATGTTTTATCCTAGAGGAATGGGTTGGGAAGTCATCGGGGAAATCCTACTGAGTTTAATTACTCACCCCCTGCTTTGGCACGTTGGTTTTTTTGCAGATGTCATGTACCGGGACGTTGGAAAAGGTAAAGTGTTACATGTTTAGAGCACTGCTTTGTGATACTTGGGCTGGTTCGTGATGTTGGAGCTTGGAGCTTGTGGATCATGGAGTTGGGTTGTTGTCTTGTAGTTTGTGAAATGTCTTTACACTGTCTACTTTGATGTTTTAGTGTTGGTTTCCACTATGTTACTTTTGGTTGGTTTTTGATAAAATAAATGGTTGAGTTGTCTTATCTTTTATCATGCATCATTTAGTAGATTTGTTTGGTTATGTTTGTTGGATTTGTGGTATATTCCTAAAGGGTAAATCGTCCCCCACTTGTTTTTAAACCCTTCGACATTTATTGCAAGCCATTGGCACATTAGGGATGTCGCTTAACGCCAAGTAATGACTCGTTGAGCTCTCAAGACAATGAGAATTGGCAGACCATTACAAATGGTATCAGCTTATTCGATCCTTGCCTAACAAGTGGTCATCGATGTTCTTGGTCCTGGAGTTGAAATTCCTTCTTGTATATTCTTTGGGTGATAATCTTAGACAAGAGTAGGATTGTCGAAACTTGAAATGTATAGCATAAAATGATGTAGCTAACCCATTTATGTTGAACTTCAAGTTACCAGGGTGTTGGGTACATAAGTGTTTTGGATACACTTCTAGAATGTTGAAAATTTCATTGTCATGGGTTTAGACAGTGAGATGAGCATGACATTCATTAGATGAATGACTTCCCACTAGGATGGAATATCTCATTACGCAGAATGATTCATGATTTTGAGCAAGGTGATTTTTTTTGAAAAATAAAGAAATTGATTGTCAAATGATTGATTTTGAAAACTTGATATTTAGTATATTTTGAAAATGGGTGGATTTTCAAAAAGTATGTGGGATGTTTTCAAAAATGGTTGAACATGTGGATAAGTTGGATGGTTGGAAAACAATGATGTGATAGTTGATGTGATATAAATTGAAATGCTAAGCCTTCAGTTACTAGGAAGTGAGACTAACAGCATGTGTTGTTTGTATAGAAAATGGCACCCATTAGGCGTCATAGAAACCAACCTGAAGAAGCTTCGGAGAATGTGGTTGCACCTGAACCATGTGTGAATCAAGATATGGTTTAGAGTATCGTTCAAGCGTTCCAGGATGTGGACACAGGGAATCGAAGGGATGAGTCAAGGCATGTAGACCATTCCGTCCAGTTCCAGAAGTAGAATCCACCCAACTTTTGGGGTGATGTTGAACCCGAGAAGGAGGAGGTGTGGATAAGAAGGAAGAATTGTATATTCGATTTCATCGGCACACCAGTAGAGATGAAATTAAAGCTTGTGACGTATATGCTCGAGGATCTTGCACGTTAGTGGTGGGATTTAGCGGTGTAGGCTAAATTGGATGAAGGCCTTACATGGGAGGATTTTAAAGAATTGTTTAACAAACAATTTTATCCTCACACGTTCAAGATCCATAAAACGACAGACTTATTTAGCTTGAAACAAGAGAGTCTCTCTGTCATAGAGTATGTGGCTAAGTTCATGAATTTAATCCATTTTTCACAAGAGGTTGCGGCAAGTGCTTCTTTGAAGGCATGCATCTTCGAATCAGGGCTAAGGTAGGAGATTCAATCGAAGATTGTGGTGCTCTGTATTACGGATTATACAGAGATGGTGAACAGAGAAACGGTTATTGAACATGATATCTCGGGATCGATAGGAGGAACCATGATGATACCCACGGTAATGGGTGGGAACTTTAATGCTGGAAACAAGCAGAAGAGGGACACCTACTTCCAAGGTGGGAATGCGAATCAGAACCAGATAGTGGGATTAGTCAACCCCCCTCCATGACCCCAGAGAAAAGCATGTTGCTTTCAATGTGGTTTGACTGATCACATCAAACGAGAATGTACAGCACCACCGAGAGCATGCCACAATTGCAAGAAGATGGGTCATCTTCAGCGATATTATCACAGTGCTCCACGGTCAGGTGTTTGTGACACTTCTCAAGTGTCACAAGCATCATATGCTTCGACAGGGCGAGGATAGCAAAATCATTCTCGCCAGTAGAACAAAGCTAGTTATGGTGATTCTAGGAATACCATGACCCCTCAACCAGGGCAATATCAGCAAGGCAGCAAGGAGAATAGTGTAGCGACAAAACAATTATATGGAGATGAGCAAATGATGGTGGATGATCAGGATGGACCATCTATGGTGAGAGGTATGGTTCTTTTCAATTCTACCCTCATGCAAGTGTTTTTTGATACTGGAGCATCGCATTCCTTTCTTGCTTCTCGTATTGCTGATTTGCTAAACTTAAAACTAGAAATGATACCTTCTGTCTTGAAACTGCAAACTCCTCTTGGTGAAAGAGAATTTCAAGCCTTTGTGTGTAGAGCTTGTGCTATAACTGTTGATGGATCTGAGCTGAAATGGAATTTCTCTGTGCTGTAGATGGATGTCTATGATATAATCCTGGGTATGGATTGGTTGACAAGGTTTAAGGCTCACATCGACTGTTATAGGGGAACGGTTAGTTTCACGACTGAGGACAGCATGAAGCATCTCTTCATAGGAGATAGGATAGTAAAGAAAGGTGCAAAGAGATTGTTGGAACCAATGGTGGGAACAATTTCTTACCAATTAGAAGCATTGACTTTGGTATCATTGGAAGAGATCGCATAAAATAGTTTTCCAGCTATGGTGGATCAATTTCCTGATGTTTTTCCAGAAAACTTCTCAGGATTACCACCTATAAGAGAAGTGGAGTTTATGATTGATCTACTTCCAGGGACCAGTCCTATCTCACTTCCATATTATTGGATGGCATCAACGAAGTTAAAGGAATTGAAAGTGAAGTTAGAGGAGCTGTAAATCAGGGGCTTCATTCGGCCAAGCGTGTCTCCGTGGGCAACACCAGTTTTGTTTGTAAAGAAAGCAGATGGAACTTTGAGGCTATGTGTGGATTATCGTAAACTTAAACAAGTTACAATAAAGAATAGATATCCACATCCACGCATTGATGACCTGTTTGATCAATTAAGGGGAGCTCAGTGGTTCTCCAAGATTGACTTTCAGTCAGGATATCACCAGTTGCGAGTTCGGAAGGAGGATATTCTGAAGATAGCCTTTAGAAGTAGATATGGCCACTACGAATATGTAGTCGTGCCTTTTGGTCTAATGAATGCACTAGATATCTTCATGGCTTTAATGAATCGGATATTTCAACAATATCTGGATTCTTTTTTGTGGTGTTTGTGGATGATATATTGGTGTATTCAAGAACAAGGGCTGAGCATGAGCAACACTTAGTGATAGTGTTGGAAATCTTGAGGGATCATCAGTTGTATGACAAATTATCAAAGTGTGATTTTTGGATACAAGAGGTATATTTTATGGGCCATGTCATTAATGATAAAGGTGTTTCAGTGGATCCAGAAAAGATAGAAGTTCTTCTTTCTTGGCAACCGCTGAAGAATGTCTTTGAAATACGAAGTTTTGTTGGTCTAGTTGGTTATTACCAAGGCTTTGTCTATGACTTCTCACGACTAGATTTGCCTAAGACAACATTGAGAAAGAATAACAGTTCATTTAAATAGACTGAGGAATGTTATAGATCTTTTCAAGAGTTGAAAGTTTGCCTTACATCAGCACCTATCTTAACCTTTCCAGAATCAGAGCAAGGATACGTGGTGTATTGTGATGCTTCGGGAACAGTGTTGGGTTTTATTCTCATGTAAGGAGACCATGTGGTTGCTTATGGCTCAAGGCAGTTGATAGTTCATGAGAAAAATTACCCAACACATGATTTGGAGTTAGCTACAGTCGTCCATTCTTTGAAAACATGGAGACATTATCTCTTTGGTGATAAATTTACTGTTTTTACGGATCACAGAAGCTTGAAACACATTTTCTCACAGTGAGATTTGAATCTGAGGTAGAGGAGATGGATGGAGTATCTTCAAATGTTTAAATTTGACTTAATATATACACCGGGTAAGGGCAATTCGATGGCCGATGCATTAAGCAGGAAGTTTTATGCTTAGTTGGAAAAGGAAACTTCAGACGAATGGCAATTGATTTCAGTCTTAGCCGACATGCATGTGGAATGTGAAAACCAAGGTGATTTTGTAGTTTTCTTTTTATCTACACTTGTTCCTGATTTGGTAGAGATAGTAAAGGAGGCACATGCATCTAATGTAGACTGTGGTGCAATGAGTTCAAAACTCAATGGTGGGGAGACTATTGAGGGATGGAAGGTGGATGGGAGTTCAGTCTTGTGTTACCGAGATCGGATGGTTGTACCCATGGTTTTTCAGAAACAACTCCTTCATTCTTACCACCATTCGACATGGGTTGTACATCCGGGTACACATAAGATGTATAAGGTGCTAAAGGAATAGTTTTGGTGGAGCGGCATGAAAAGGAAGGTGGCCGAGTTCGTCTTGCGATGCTTAACTTGTCAGTAGGTTAAAGAAGAGCATCAGAGACCAACTAGCATGTTACAGTCTTTACCTATCCTAGTGTGGAAATGGGATTATATAGCAATGGATTTTGTTACAGGTCTTCCAAGAATGGTCTGGAAACATGATTCCATTTGGGTGATAGTGGATCGTCTAACCAAGTCGGCCCATTTCATCCTGATTTGTGAAACTCATACGGTGGAAGATATTTCAAAAATCTATATCCGAGAAGTGGTAAAGAGGCATGGTGTACTAGTGTCTATAGTCTCAGACAGAGATTCTAGGTTCACATCTCATTTCTGGAAATCATTACCGCAGACCCTGAGGAATCAGTTGACGATGAGTACGGTGTATCATCCTCAAACAGATGGGCAATCTGAGCGGACGATACAAATGTTGGAAGATATGTTGCGGGCTTATGTAATGTACTTTGGTGTCTCATGGGAGAAGTATATACCCTTAGTGGAGTTCTCATACAATAACACTTATCAGTCCTCGATACACATGGCTCTGTTTGAAGCATTTTATGGGTGTCTTTGTCGTTCTCCACTATGCTAGGTGGAAACTGGTGAAACTTCACTAGTTGGGCCGAGCCTTGTCCAAGAAACAATGGAGAAGATTAAATTGATTAGAAAGAGGATGGTGATGACTCAAATTTGTCCGAAATCTTATATAGATCACCGTCGCAGACCGTTGGTGTTCGTTGTGAGTGATCATGTCTTCTTGAGGATCTCTACAAGACTTGGACATCGTCTTTTTGGGAAACAGGGAAAATTATCTCCTCGATATATAGTCCCTTTTGAGATACTACAACAGGTTGGAGAGGTGGCATATCGGTTGGCATTACCACCAAGGTTCAGTTCGGTGCACAATGTGTTCCATGTATCTCAGTTAAAGAAGTCTCAACCCGATCCTGACCATGTGATCAGATGGGATCACGTTGACCTAGAGCCGGATTCTTCATTGGTACATATTCTGGTGCAGATTGTGGATAGGCAGGATAATGTCTTGAATGGGAAAAGCATCATTCTAGTTCGTGTTTTGTGGCAACATGATCAGATTCAGGAAGAGACTTGGGAACGCGAGAAATAAATGAAAGAGCAGTGGCCAGAACTCTTTCAATCAAGCAATGGTTTTATACTTTCTGAGGATGTAAAGGCCAATGGTGGGAAGAATGTAGTACCCCCGGTTTCTGGTATGTAACCCTTTCCTGATTATTTTCATGGTTTTAAAGTTAAGGGTGTTGAATGGGAGAGTCGGAAGAACTTGGAATGATGTTTTGAGGCAAAGGGGAAGTCGCACGGTCGGTGCACAGTTTGTCTAACCGTGCATCCAAATCGTGCACAGTGGGTCTTGGAGGTAGTGTCTTCCACACGGTCGGTGCACGGTTTGTCTAACCATGTGTCCAAACCATGCAGGAAGGGTGGTCAAGGCAGTAGCCAACGCATTGTTAGCGCACGGTTTTTCAAACCGTGCGGACTAACCGTGCAGTCACTTAAAATTAGATCCTTAAATTGTGGATCTAACTCATTTTGCCTCTAATTTCCTCATTAAAGCTCCTAAGCAGCCCTAACTCGGGATTTTGGTTCTCCTAAGGTCAAAGAGGGTTCTCCGATCATTCCGGGGGTGATCTGAAGGCTTCTCTTGTCAAATCAAAGCCATATTATTGAGGTATGTGATCATTCTCCTTCATTCTTGATAGGTTTCTTAGATCTACTTAGATTTACTTCTCACCTTCTCTTGTTTCTTAGATCTACACCCGTTATGGGTATATCTAAGTGTGTGGATGAAAAATATGACGATTTTTGGTCTTGATTGTGTTAGGAGAAGAGATCTAAGGAGGATTCTTGGAGTTTTGACCTGGTGTTCTTGAACATTCTTCGTCCGTTGCTTGGTTTTGCCTTTTTATCGAGGTAGGTGTATTCACTCTCGATTCCAGTTTCTTATAACTTTAAGGCTTAGTTAAAATTTATTTATTTTCTTGGTTTTTATTGTGAAATTGTGGTGGAAAACATGTTATAAATCTTTTTTAGTGATGATTTATGGGCTTTGATGAAATTGTAGAAATTGAAAGAATGGTTGTGCAAAGTGTTTTGGTTTCTTGATTTTAAAATAGTGATTTTAAAATATGGATTTTCTAGATTTGGAAAATGGTTTGCAGGAAAAAGGGTTTTCAATAAAAGGGTGACGCTTTATTAAAAGTTTTTGAACACACTTGGTTCTGGGCATGGATTGCATGGGTTGTGGTGTGTGTTCATATGCATTCTGATGGATAAGGGCGAGAAGTACCCCCTATCAAAAGGTTGGGATGGATAAGGGCAAGAAGTCCTCCCGTCAATTGGTTGGGATGAATAAGGTCATGAAGTACCCCCGTCAAGGTAGTCCACTAAGTGACAGCTTAGTGGAAGGATAACTCACCACTCACGAGTATAGGGAGGTCCAGGTTGTATGCATGGTTGGTTGTGTGGATTAGTGAAATGGAATGAATGTGCTAAATGGAAATTTGAATGTAAGTAGAAATTTTTCTTGATTTATTTTCTTGAGAAAGATGGTTTTGTGAGAAAAATGGCTTGGACATGGAACTTGTTATATTGTGAACTATTTTTGGAATTGTTTTATATAAATTGTTTTATATAAATGTGCTAACATGTTTTATCCTAGAGGCATGGGTTGGGAATTCATCAGGGAAAACCTACTGAGTTAAATACTCACCCCCTACTTTGGCACGTTGGTGTTTTTGCAGATGTCATGTACCGGCATGTTGGAAAAGGTAAAGTTTCACATGTTTGGAGCACTGCTTCTTGATACTTTGGTTGGTTCGTGATGTTGGATCTTGGAGCTTGTGGAGCATGGAGTTGGGTTGTTGTTTTGTAGTCTTTGAGTTGTCTTTCCGCTGTCTACTCTGATGTTTTAGTGTTGGTTTCTGCTGTGGTACTTTTGGTTGGTTTTTGATAAAATAAATGGTTGAGTTGTCTTAGATTTTATCATGCATCATTTAGTAGATTTGTTTGGTTATATTTGTTGTCTTTGTGGTATATTCCTAAAGGTTAAATCATCCCCCACTTATTTTGAAACCTTTCGGCATTTATTTCCAGCCTTTGGCACCTTGGAGGTGTCACTTAAGTCCAAGTAATGACTCGTTGATCTCTTAATCCAATGAGAATTGGCAGGTCATTACAGGAGAGGCTTCCAAGAGGGGTTTGGATCCCAGTCAATGTTGAGAATGGTGTACCATCCTTAGACATATGGTCAAATAGAACTAGCTATAAAGATAATGGAGGACATTATTTTTTATTATTCCATTGAATTTAGAGGATCTTGGGATTTCTATTTAGGGATAGTGGAGTTTTTAAATAATAACAGCTACCATTCATCCATTAAAACAGTACCTTTTGAGGTATTTTAGGGAAAACCTTTTAAATCTCCACTTTATTGGTCGGGGATGGGTGAATCTTCCCTGATGGGAACTAGTTTGGTCCCAGATACGATGACAAATATTTAGATGATTCACTAAATAATGGTAATGGACCAAAGCTAGTATAAGTCTTATAATTATTGTCATCGATGCACTTTTGGATTTCTCAGTTGGTGGCCAGGTGTTTTTTAGAGTCTCCCCACAATTGTTTCATCAATGCCTTGGAAAATGGGGGATGTTGACCTTGAGATATGTGGGACCCTTTGAGGTTGTTGAGTAGATTGTAATTATGGAATACTGTCACGAACCGCCTTCACTAAAAGGAGGGAAGGGACAATAGATTGCCAAGCCCTTCTTTCTTTAAGTTGAAGGAGAGATAATGACCCCCGAGTCCTGCATCCAGTGGGCCCCGGAGTGGAGAATAACACTAAGGGTATAACATTTTCACAATGTGGGAGGCATTAGCCTTTTTTTAGTTAACCAAGATTGGGAGAAAGAATGATTCAACACCAAACACCACCAAGTATAAAAAGCTCAAGGTAAAAACCAGACTACATGCATGCTTTAATAATAATACTGAACAAAGTACAAGAACTCCAAAGTACAAAACCAATAGGAAAAGAAAAGGCTAAGAAAGAAACGACAGCAACCAACAGAAACTCCAACGTCAAGACTAGTAAGGTCCCACACGGCCTCTGAAGTCCTCCTGGAAACCTGAAAGTAAACGTAGGGTGAGCATACAAAGTATACTTAGTAGTAAGACCTATAGCTCTTGTGCACAAGTGGGGAGACGTCATAAAGTCCCGTGAGAAGTAGAATAACCAACATCTATCAAGGATTCTATCCATCCCACCTCACTGGCCACACTCACCAAATAACACAAGCAGTAAGATAATAGTAAAGAACATAGCATTTGGGTACCCCGCACCACCATTTCCCCAACTAGCTAGATGCTCATCCCTAACGAAAAACGTCCTGACGCTACCACGCTCTTCCTGCCCGCACACACCTGGGCCTCACAACCATCCACATCCCTGTCCACACACACCTGGTCCTCACAACCACACATCCCTGCTCGTACACACCTGGGCATCATCCTGAAGACACCTGGGAAAACGAACCATAACCAGAACCCATGCCTGAAAACACCTAGGCCTCATCTCGAAGATTCTTGGGAAAACAACCTGCCCGAAGAGTCCTGGGCTAACAACACACCAATCGAAAGCTACCCGAAGAATCTTGGGTGTAAGGTCACCTCCAGCCATCACAGTCGAGGGAAGAGGGAGCAGGAAAGAGAGTAAATAGGGGGAAACATCCTTCCCCATGAAATGGGGTGTCCGACACTAAGTGCCCAATGTGGGTGGGGTGAGACTAAAAACAAAACACACAGTTACACATATATATACCAACACACTGCCCAACCTACGCCTTCTCAACAGATACAGGCAGGTGCACAAGCACTACTGCCACAGAAAATAGGCACACAACGAACAGTTCTCAGTTTCTCTGTTCAAGTTATCATTCATAACAGTTCAGTAAGAGTTAATCCCTCCACTACTGGGCAACTAACAGGCACAAACACAGATGAAACAACAATAAGCAGGAAGGGAATCCATTGAGTAATTTAAGCATTCACACCCGGTTCTCTTGTGAAGTCACATCAACAAAGGGGTCAGTGAGATCCCTCGAAGTACTGGAACCAAAGAAAAACCCAACAAACCATTGGTTATCCCACATTAATTCATTACCTTTCCATCCATTTCATTATTAACTTCCCACTTTTATTCATGTTCACAACCCAACCTGCAACCCTGCTGCCAAACACCACCACAGCCACGCAACAACTCATGTCATTCCAACCACACCTTTCATAGTCCCACTGTTCACTCATCCATAACTGAAACATCCCAACTTTCATAATTCATTCTTTATATTATTTAGTTCAACTGGAGTGATCACACAAGATTACGGGATTTCATATTCAGTAGCTGAGTTTATGTGTTTAACAGATTCATACATGATTCCCATTCACCAGACAAAGCATAAAATAGAGCATAGCATAGGTGCGCAAACAAAGACCCCCAACATCCATGATTTTTAGTAGGCCTAAGCCCATTAAATTCATAACAACATCATAGGGAAATCATGGATAAAAACCCGTAACAACATTAACAGACTTCCTCGTCCCCGTACTTTAACCGGTTATTATCTTCATTACCGAATTGGTTAACTACCTCGTGAGAACCATAGAACACCCACCCTTCATGATACACAAGGAGGAGAGACAAAGGTAATATCCCTACCTGATTGATCAATGATCGACGTTAAGTCCTCACGTGGAAACTGGAAATTAGGAGTAGCAGGAGGTTCCATAGAACGCGATCAAGGAAAACTTCGCAACAGGGGTACGAATCCTCAGGAGGAAGGGTACTCTAAGCGCAGGGTGATAGAGAAAAAGAAACCTAGGTAGAAGAGAAACCTTTAGGTTATAAAGTCTGAGATACAGATCCCTGGGGTGGTTAAGATATGGAGAAAAACTTGAAACCGCGGAAGAAGCGGTATCGTGGGTTGACCACGTGGTTGGGTCACCCCACACATCCAACTTAAAAGGTCCACGCCCTTTGGGGCAGTTAAAACTGACGCACACCTCACCAATAATTTAATTAAACACCATTAATGGGATTTAAAACAGGTTTAAAGGGGTCAAAACACGGTTTAAAAACCAATTCGCGCAAAAAGAGGCGCTACTGGAAAACTCATGGAGAGATCACCGGTAGGCCGAGGCCACCGGTAGGCCGAGGCCACTGGTAGGCTGAGATACCGGTAGGCTGAGGCCACCAGTAGGCCGAGCTACTGGTAGGCCAAGCTACCGGTAGGAAGAGCTACCGGTAGGCGGAGCTACTGGTAGGCCGAGCTATCAGTAGGCCGAGCTACGGGTAGGCCGAGGCCACCGGTAGGTCGGGCCATCGGTAGGCCGAGGCAGCGGTAGGCCGAGGCCACCGGTAGGCTGAGCTACCGGTAGGCCGAGCTACCGGTAGGCTGAAGCCACCGGTAGTCCAGGCCACCGGTAGGCCGAGGCCACCGGTAGGCCGAGCTACCGGTAGTCCGAGCTACAGGTAGGCCGAGCTACAGGTAGGCCAAGGCCACCGGTAGGCTGAGTCTACCGTTAGGAGTCTTGAGCTTCATCGAGAAGCTGGGATGGCCTTCCAGACCACCCAGAACACCCCAAACATCATATTTTCACCATGTAATGGACCCCAAAACCCCGGTCCATTACATCAGATACTTCTCAAACTATTCTCGTCCCCGAGAATATAAGAACAAACCAGAAATGGGAAAAGTGGGTTTTCAAACAACCACCCTCTAAAGATACTTCTCAGGGGAAAACCCTTGAGTTGTTCGAAAGCTGGAACAAAACCCCCTCTACATCCAGGAATACTCCCCCAAGAGTTATCAACCACAAACATTCACAACAAGCACAAGGTTCACACTATCCAACACCTGAGTCAGGGAGTCCCTTCCTACATGTTAGGATATTATCCACTTTGGGTGGCACTGACTCGCCCACACAGGTTTAATCGCATCCACATTAATACGGCCTGATTAGCAGTCAGATTTTCCCATCATCACACATTCGGACACACAGAGAACAGGGAATATATCATCTAATAGCTATGAAAAACAAACATTTCATATATTAAAGCACAAGGTAAAACATCTCAACAAAACTCAGAACAACAACAACAACAAGGAAGTCAAAACAGCTCTGGGTACTGAATGTGTAAATGGGCCTCCCACTCCCAAGTGCTCTCCTCAAGGCCACCATGACTCCACAACACACGAACCAATGGGATGGTTCATCCATGAAGCACTTTATCTTTACAATCCTCGATCTTGATCGGTCACTCTATGAAGGTCGCATCGTTTTCGACATCTAACTCTCCCCAATCAATGACGTGGGAGTCGTCGTGTAGATATCGACAAAGCTGGGAAACATGAAAGACGTTTTGAACTTTCTCCAACTGAGGCGGCAACGCCAGCTGATACGCCACCTCACCAACCCATCCCAACACCTCAAAAGGTCTGATGAACCTAGGGGAGAGCTTACTCCCCTTCCCAAACCTTCACTGCCCACGTCGAGGGGAAACCTTCAAGAACACATGATTTCATACCTCGAACTCCAAGGGCCTCCTCCTACGATCGTCATAAGACTTCTGCCGGTCCTGGGCTGCCTTCATCCTCTCATGCACGATTTGAACCTTCTCAGTGGTGCCCTACACCACTTCTGGCCCAACAACAACTGCTTCCCCAATCTCTGTCCAGCAAACGGGTGAACGACACCGCCTTCCATACAAGGCCTAAAATAGTGTAATGATAATAGTGGAGTGGAAACTGTTGTTATAAGCAAACTCCACCAGAGGAAAGTGTCGTACCCATGATCCCCCAAAATCCAGAACACATTCCCACAACATGTCTTCCAAAGTCTGGATCGTTCGTTCTGTTTTCCCATATGTCTGAGGGTGGAAAGCAGTGCTAAGGCATAGTTGGGTGCCAAAGGCATGCTATAATCTCCTCTAGACTCGTGAGGTAAAATGTGTGTCTCGATCAGAGATAATAGATCTCAGAATCTCATGCAACCGTACCACCTCATCGACGTACCTCTGGTCTAAGGTGCTCACTGAGCTCGACTCCTTAATCTCCAAGAAGTGAGTTGATTTTGTCTACCGATCCACCACTACCCATATGGCATCATAGACTCCCTAATCCCTGGGTAGCCCTGTGATGAATTCCATCGAGATTTCATCCCACTTCCACTCGGGAACATCTAAAGGTTGTAACAACCCTCCAGGAAAATGGTGTTCAGCCTTCACTTGCTGACACACTAAGCACTTAGCCAAAAACTCTGCCACTGCCCTCTTTACCCCAGGACACCAAAACTGTCTCCTCGGACCTTGGTACATCTTTGAGACCCCAGGATGTACCGCTAAAGCTGATCTATGGAACTCAAGGAGAAAAACTTTACACATCATCTCCAGAACAAAAAGTCTTCCACAGAAAGGCATCTGATGCTGACCATCCTCCAACCATCCCTCAAGAGAATTTCCCTAATAAACACGATCTCGCATAACTTCCACCTCTGAGTCCCCCCAATGAGACTCTTCCACCTACACCACTAAAGAGGAAACTAAATTCATCTGAAAAAGACAGCCTCTTCCACCTTCCACCCTTGCATGCAAATGAAGCCCGCTAACTCTTTCATCGCTCTCCAAGAATCTGCAGATTCCTGAACTACTTCCTTCTGTGATTTCCTACTCAGGGAATCAGCCACAACATTACCCTTTCCCTCAATATAAGAGATCTCGAAGTTGTAGTCTTGGAGGAACTCAACCCATTTTCGCTGCCGCAAGTTCAGATCCCTCTGGGAAAAGACATAACACAAGTTCTTGTTATCTGAGAAGACCACAAAGCACTCTCCGATGAGATAATTCTGCCACAACTTCAATGCGAACACCATGGCCACAAGCTCCAGATCATGGGTGGCATAGTTACATTCATGAGGAAGTAACTTCCTAGGCCCATAAGAGATCACTCTTCACTGCTTTATCAACACACATCCCAACCCAAGGCCATAAGCATCACAGAACACTTCAAACAACACCCCTTCCTCGGGTAATCTGAGTACTGGAGCACTAACCATCTTCTCCTTTAGGTAGACAAAAGCTGTCTGGCACTGGTCACTCCACACGAAGGCCTGGTCCTTCCTAGTAAAAGTTATCATCGGAGCCGCAACTCGAGAGAATTCAGGCACAAACCTCCGGTAATAGCCTGCTAAACCCAAGAAACTACGAATTTCCACCACATTTTTGGGTGTTGCCCATGAAATGACTACCTCGACCTTCGACGGGTCTACTGCTATTCCCTTCTAAGACACTACATGTCCAAGGAAATGTACTTCTCATGTTAAGAACTTTCACTTAGACAGTTTCCCATAAATATGGTGGTGTCGAAGGACTCCCAAAACTTCCCTAAGATGCCCAACATGCTCTTCCTCTGATCTTGAGTAGATAAGGATGTCGTCGATGAACACCACAATGAACTGGTCTAGAAACTCTCGGAAGACAGAGTTCATGAGGTTCAAGAATGTAGCTGGTGTGTTTGTAACGCCAAACGACATGACCATGAACTAAAAGTGGCCATATCTACATCTGAAATCCGTCTTCGGGATATCACCTTCCTTCACTCTCAACAGGTGGTATCCAGACCACAGATCGATCTTAGAGAACCAACCTACTCCCCTCAACTAGTCGAAAAGATCATCTATCCTCGGAAGGGGGTAACGGTTCTTGAACATCACCTGATTAAACCTCTAGTAGTCTATGCACAGTCGTAGACTACCATCTGCCTTCTTTACGAACAAAACTGGAGCACCCCACGATGACACGCTGGGTCGAACAAAGCCCTTCTCCATCAGATCGTCAATCTGAATCTACAACTCCCATAACTCAGAAGGTTCCATCTGATAAGGATCCATCGAGATCAAGCGGGCACAAAGCTGTAAGTCTATCCCAAACTCAATGTCACGTTGAGTGGGTAGAGTCACAACCTCATTGGGAAAGACATCAGAGAATTCTCCTACGACCTCTGGGACATCCATCATTCTTGCATCTGCCGAATCCACTGACACCCCGTCCAGCATAGAAAGGAGTGGCTATACTGTCGACTACCCACCTAATAACTCTGCTCCCCAACAAAAGCCACACGTCGTCCATCCTTTTTGGAAAATTTGATCCTTCTATGATAGCAGTCGATGATGGAATGCATGGAGAATAACCTGTCGATGCCTAGAATGACATTGTATTGCATCATCTGAAATGAAAGAAGGTCTCCACTGGACTGATACGGTCCCAACATCAGTCTACATCCCTGGAAAAAGTAAGATACGCTGGTCTGACCCCCAACTAGCATTCTCAACACTAGGGGCACAAAAATTCTCTCAGCATACAGACCCAGAGCATGGGCCAATTCAGGCATAAAAAAGGAGTTTGAAGCTCCTGAATCAAACAAGGTAGAAACAAGAGTGCTGAATAAACTAATCATACCTCGAACAACCTCTGGTCCCGTCGGAGCTACTAACTCTGCGGCATACAACTATCCACGCCCAGCTCCTCTGCCTTGCTTCTGTCAACCACCTCCCCAACCACGCCCTAGTTGAGGTCCCTGAGGAGAACCCTGGTGTCGATCTCCTCCCGCAAGGTCATCCCTCAGAGGGCCAGGGGCCTTCTGCTGCTGCTGGAATGGCCTCGCCGGCAACGGATGCTGCTGAGGTGGGTGCTGAAACTGCCAACCTCCACCATGTAGAGATCGAGTTGGACACCTGCTTTGGACGTGACTGAAAACTCCACAAGAGAAACACTTCGGTCCTGGACCTGTGGAAAAGGGTCAAGGGCCCAAAGCTCGGAACTGGAACTGATGAGGCCTAAACCCTGCTTGTCGAAACCTGGAAGGCCCTGTCGCTAGAGACCTGCTGCTGACCGCCTTCCCCTTTGATGAACTCAGCTGATTCCCTTCTCGTGGTGTGCCTCCCTTCGAGTGCATTCTCTCTAAAATCTCATCCTTCTTATGTACTGCTAGGTACGTCGGAAGAGTGAAGGGAGTGATAGCGTACTGAAGAGAAGGACGGAGTGCCTCCTCTAACCATATTTCCCGAGACTCCTC
The DNA here is from genome assembly GCA_963277665.1 of Viscum album. Lineage (NCBI taxonomy): Eukaryota > Viridiplantae > Streptophyta > Magnoliopsida > Santalales > Viscaceae > Viscum > Viscum album. Next base: position 1,648,998,948 of record OY728163.1, read on the forward strand.
ATCCAGAAAGAGATCTGGGTCAAAGCGCAAGAGATCTTTGAACTTGATCCCCATCTCCCTCACTAACATGCTTCCCTGCTGAAGGGAGATCAACTCATGTCTCTTCTCAGCCTTCATCGTAGAGGAGAGGAACTCCTCATGAAATTCCTTCTCAAAACTAGCCCAAGAAACCTATGCCTCTGTCTTCTCTCCTAGGAAAAGAATCCACCACAGACGCACTGCTCCTCTCATCTGACTAATGGCTAATGGAACCCAATACTCCCTCGGATCACGGATCAAAGAGAAGGTTATGGCCAGCTCCTCGATCCATCCCTCCGTTACTGAGTCAGAAACGCTGCCCTCATACTTATCGAGGGTTTGTCGCTGGAAGGAGCGCAGAGTCCTCTACCACAAGTCATCCTCCTCATCTCAGTCAATCCTCTGCTGGTCAACTACCTTGATCCGCTGGGCCTCAAATTCCTAATTTGCTTGTGGATAACATTTGGGTTCCATAGCTGCAAGGTAAACAAAGAATGCCTAAGCCTGAGTAGCAAGGGAAATTATTATTATTATTATTAAATTTTTCTCCCCAAGGTGCCCCAAATCAATTAAAACACAATAAGTATGATTCATGTACATTCCCTAGGGTCTCTACCCTTCAATAAATGTAGTCTTACTTGGTCATTTGATAGGCTCAGAGTCCTTGCATCGGATCACGGGGGGCCCTAAAATCCTCTATCCTAGACGGTCCTCCCTAGTCTATTTCACAAACCAAGATCACCTAACATTGTTGCCCTACCATCCCATGCAATCCTCACTATGCCTAACTCTAGAATCCATCCTATCCCTCAACCTCGCCTCTGATACCATTCTGTCACGACCTGCCTTCATCAAAAGGAGGGAAGGGACAATATATTTCCAAGCCCTTCCTTCTTTAAGTTGAAGGAGATATAATGACCCCCGAGTCCCGCCTCCAGTAGGCCCCGAAGTGAAGACTATCACCAAGGGTATAACATTTTCACAATATGGGAGGCATTACCATTTTTTTAGTTAACCAAGATTGGGAGAAATAATGAGTCAACACCAAACACCACCAAGTATAGAAAGCTCAAGGTGAAAACCAGAATACATGCATGCTTTAATAATAAAACTGAAAAAAGTACAAGAACTCCAAAGTAAAAAACCAACAGGAAAAGAAAAGGCTAAGAAAGAAATGATATCAACCAACAGCAACTTAAACGTCCAGACTAGTAAGATCCCGCACGGCTTCCAAAGTCCTCTTGGCAACCTGAAAGTAAACGTAGGGTGAGCATACAAAGTATACTCAGTAGGAAGACCTATAGCTCTTGTGTACAAGTGGGGAGATGTCCTAAAGTCCTGTGAGAAGCAGGAGAACCACCATCTATCAAGGAGTTTATCCATCCCACCATACCGGTCACACTCACCAAATAACACAATCAGTAAGATAATAGTAAAGAACAAATCATTTGGGTACCCCGCACCACCATTTTTCCAACTAGCTAGCTGCTCATCCCTAACGAAAAACGTCCTGACGCTACCACGCTCTTCCTGCCCGCACACACCTGGGCCTCACAACTATCCACATCCCTACCCGCACACACCTGGGCCTCAAAACCACACATCCCTGCCCACACACACCCAGGCCTCATCCTGAAGACACCTGTGAAAACGAACCATAACCAGAACCCCTTCTCAAAAACACCTGGGCCTCATACCGAAGATTCTTGGGAAAACAACCTGCTCGAAGAGTCCTGGGCTAACAACACACCAATCGAAACCTACCCGAAGAATCTTGGGTGTAAGGTCACCTCCAACCATCACAGCCGAGGTAAGAGAGAGCAAGAAAGAGAGTAACTAGGGGAAAACACCCTTCCCCGTGAAATGAGGTGTCCGACACTAAGTGCCCAATGCGGGTGGGGTGTGACTAAACACAAAACATGTATTTACACATATATATACCAACACACGGCCCAAACTATGGCTTCTCAACAGATACATGCAGGTGCACAAGCTCTACTACCATAGAAAACATGCACACAATGAACAGTTCCCAATTTCACTGTTCAAGTTATCATTCATAACAGTTCATTAAGAGTTAATCCCTCCACTACTGGGCAACTAATAGGCACAAACACAGATAAAACAACAATAAGAAAGAAGGGAAGTCATCAAGTAATTTAAGCATTCACACCCGGTTCTCTTGTGAAGTCACATCAACAAAGGGGTCAGTGAGATCCCTCAAAGTACTGGAACCAAAGAAAAAACCAACAAACTGTTGGTTATCCCATATTAATTCATTACTGTTCCACCCATTTCATTATTAACCTCCCACTTTTATTCATGTTCACAACCCAACCTGCAACCCTGCTGCCAAACACCACCACATCCACACAACAACTCATGCCATTCCAACCACACCATTCACAGCCCCGCTGTTCACCCATCCATATCTGAAACATCCCAACATTCATAATTCATTATTTTATATTATTTAGTTCAACTGGGGTGATCACACATGATTACAAGCTTACATATTCAATAGCCGAGTTTATGTGTTTAACAGATTCATACATGATTCCCATTCACCATACAAAGCATAAAACAGATCATAGCATAGGTGCGCAAACAAAGAACCCCAATGGACGTGATTTTCAATAGGCCTAAGACCATTAAATTTATAACAACATCATAGGGAAAGCATGGATAAAAACCTGTAACAAAATTAACAAACTTCCTCGTCCCCGTACATTAACCGGTTATTATCTTTATTACCGAATTGGTTAACTGCCTTGTGAGAACCATAGAACACCCACCCCGCATGATACACAAGGAGGAGAGATAATGGTAAGATCCCTAACTGATTGATCAAGGATCGACATTAAGTCCTCACGTGGAAACTGGAAATCAGGGGTAGCAGGAGGATCCACGGAACGCGATCAAGGAAAACTTCGCAACAGGGGTATGACTCGTTGGGAGGAAGGGTACTCTGAGCGCATGGTGATAGAGAAAAAGAAACATAGGGAGAAGAGAAACCTTTAGGTTATAAAGGCTGAGATACAGATCCCCAGGATGGTTAAGATATGGATAAAAACTCGAAACCGCGGAAGAAGCGGTATCGTGGGTTGACCACGCGGTTGGGCCACCCCACACGTCCAACTTAAAAGGTCCCCGCCCATCAGGGTGGTTAAAACCGACACACACATCACTAATAATTTAATTAAACACCATTAATGAGCTTTAAAACAGGCATAAAGGGGTCAAAACACGGTTTAAAAACCAATTCGTTCAAAAAGAGGCGCTACTGGAAAACCCGTGGAGAGCTCACCGGTAGGCTAGGTCTACCTGTAGACCAAGATACCGGTAGGCTGAGGCCACCGGTAGGCCAAGCTACCGGTAGGTTGAGGCCACTGGTAGGCCGAGCTACCGATAGGCTGAGGCCACCAGTAGGCTGAGCTACCGGTAGGCGGAGCTACCGGTAGGCCGAGCTACCGGTAGGCCGATTCCACCAGTAGGCGGAGCTACCGGTAGGATGAGATACCGGTAGGCCGATTTACCGGTAGACCGAGCTACCGATAGGCCGAGATACCGGTAGGCCGATCTACCGGTAGGCCGAGCGACTGGTAGTCCGAGGCCACCAGTAGGCCGAGGCTACCGTTAGGAGTCATGAGCTTCACCGAGAAGCTGGGATGGACTTCCAGACCACCCAGAATACCCCAAATATCAGATTTTCACCAAGTAATGGACCCCAAAAACCCGGGCCATTACAAATACCATTTGGACTTTCCAAAACAAATGAAATAAATCCATGACATGTTTCATGTATCATAATTTAATAAGTATTTGGCATACTTGTCTCATGTATTTAGTTAGAATAAAATTTATGTGGAACCAGATAGGATCGTGAATGATCGCCTGGTTTGGATTATCAGTTCTCAGAAAAATTTTCTTCATGGAAATTTCATACCCTTGGTTCAAATGTTATGGTAGCATGGTTTTTATTTTCATAAGACACAGTAGTGTGAGGAATTTATGAGATATTAGTGCCCTCGCCTATTTACTATGGATTATTCTTGATAATATTTCTCGGGTAAGAAAGGATTTATATTGGGGATAATTGTAACATCCCAACACCAGTTTTCTAGTATGATTCTTGAATTAATTTGGTTTTCCTAGTTCTTTATGTTGATATTTGGTTTTAATTGTTTATTCTTGGTTGTGATTATTTTCTTTATTCCTTTGATGGTTTGGGGATATGCATTAGAATCTAGTTTTAGATTTTGGGGAGATTTTGGATATTTTAGAATGATAGTGAACAATATCTTGTAGGGAAATGGATATATGAGGTCCGTAAGCTAGTCAGTGGATGGATAGAGGTAAGGATTTACTACAATAATCTCACTATCTAGCTGGTGGGATGTCCATTGGTATAGGTATTATTCTTGGTATGGTCATTTAACTAGTGGTGTTCCCATGCATTAGGAATTATACCAAGTTCCACCATCTAGTTGATGGAATCCAGTAGCTAGCTGGTGATGCTGATGAGGGTGTGATTGGCATGGAATGTATCATGATTTTTTTGTTTTAATCTTCTCTTAAACTCTATAAACCTCTCCCTAAAACCTAATATAATCCTAATCACTTTAAAGGCTCTCTGAATTCAAATTTGGCCCTTTAATCCTTGATTCTTCATTAATTTAAGTGTCAGTTATTATGTTGAATCTCTTATTAGAAGTGTAATATATTTTTATCGTGAATTATTCTTTTATCATCTCCCTCCTTCTTTGAGAGTGGTGTTTCTTCATTTCATTGATGGATCCATATCTTGAATTGATGAATTGTGATTCTAGGTGTCACGAACCAGGATGGTGCGTCATCCGACCCGGTCCGCAACATGGCCCGAAGGGCGTTCCCGATCCCCATGGGCTGGAAACTAGTGTCGAGCATCAAAATAAACCAGTTGGGAACGATTTTATCCCATGACAAGGATGAATAAACATAAACTAAACAAGCAGATAAATAGAAGGAAAAATAACTAAACAATGTGGCAGCGGAAAAAGGAATAAACAAAATGTGACATACCTCAGGTGACCCCGTGGATCACCACGGTGCGTCAACTACACTCACTCCCAAGAGCGACCCAAGACTGAAACCAGCAACTAAAAAGTAAAAATAGGCATGAGCACCGAGATGCTCAGTAGGAAAGCCAAAATGTAACCACGTCCTATGCCCCTGCCTTAAGTAAGAAATCCAATCATGCCAGTTTGAAAAATAAGGTATAATAATATAATATTTTCCTTCTTTCCAAATCCAAGTAACGAGTTTTCATTTTCAAGTAATGCTTTTCACTCCCACTACATTTTCAAAATAGGTTCCAAGCATGAATTAACGTTTCAAATGAAAGGAAACCAATTTGGATTAAAATATGGTTTTCACAAAAAGAGACATCAAGTATGAAACAACTGAAAAGAAAGTTACACCGCTAGTAGCATGTCGCAAATGAGCACCATGGGAAATCCCTATAGGTAGCTAGAACAAGTGGGAAACTAGAGACCTCTTACCTCAATGAAACGTGTCTTAGAAGACCACGACCCTCAGAAAACGTGGCTTAGAAGACCACGACCCTCAGAAAAAGTGGCTTAGAAGACCACGACCCTCAGAAATTCATATGTTTAGTGAGTGTTGTTGCGTTAATCCTGCTAGACAAACCGGGACGGACCCCTGCCGTGTCATCTAGCGTACTAGTCCTGGTCACCCACCCAGATACTCAGGTTTACCATTGTGCTCTATTCAAAAAAGGTGGTGAGTTTTTATCAAAATAAAATAAATGAACATCACACTTCAAAACTCGCTAAACCTCTCACCACTGTTCTCCCTCCTTAAGCACATTCCCCTCTTTCACATTACATAAAGCATAATCCCCAACATTAGACACATATTCGTACACTCAACATACAAGTCATTTTCTAAAACCAATGGGTTTGCCTTAGGAGGGTTTTTTTTTCAATTTTACAAACCATTTCAAAAGGGCCAAACGGGCTTTATGGTTTCACAAATAATAGTTTTCATTTTTGAACATATAATCATCTAAAATCTTTGCAAAACCTTTTAAAAATCCCAATTTAACAATCTACATGTTACATAAAAAACAAGTTTGAACTCTTTCTTAAAATGATGCAATTAATTTATGAAAGTCCAAATGGAATTTGTAATACATTACATTTTTCCAAAACAAATGCATAACCATTATTTGCGAATGCACCCAGATTTCATAACATGTAAATATAACATATATGTACATATAACATATTTTCAAATAAATCAAGCAATTATGAAATTCAAACTAAAGGCATAGGCATAGGAAACCTACCTCAAACTTGTCGTTATTTGCCGATGTCCACTCGAACCGACACTAGGCGCATACACACACATGCATTTATACATATATATATACGCACCACTAGCTACATTGCACATATTCCCCGCGCCATGAGGGAATATGTACAAAGAGGGCACATATATATATATATATATATATATGTCTTACCCTATCAATGTACATGTAGGATGTCTCGACATGCGCATCCCAAAACCAACGAAGCAAGGCGCAACGCACTACACATATAATTTAATAAAACAATTAAACACATAAACAATCTATAAAACATTTAAAGATAACACGACAAGAATTTGAACCAGTAACACTCAATTTCAAGTAGGAAAAGCCACTTCAAAAATCAAACACACTTAATATTTTTGAAGACCACTTTCACACCACATGTGCAATTGAACAAATCAATAAAGCAATTTATGAAACACTTCCACATTAGCAACACAAAATTTACACTAAAAACTCACCCAATTTCATATCAATGCACCAATTTAAAATCATCTGCACGTTGTAACCATATCCAAACATGATTCGCATCATCTGTACAAATCAAATAAACCATTTACACCATTTATAAAACATTCTAAAAAAATCATAACACGACATAAAACAAACACACCCAAAAACCTCTTTTAAGGCCAAAAGCACACCGAAACAAAATACGAACAAAAAAAAACTCAGCCCTTGCATCATATAATAAACCAATTTCATGTACTATAAAATGAACTCAAATAACACAACATTAGTTGCACAATAAGGCACTCAATTTTTGGTAATAACACTACTTTAAAAGTCGACTGCTTCATCAACCATATCAAAAAAAGGCTTTCACACTTCAAGATAATCACTACGAACTTTAAAACACATAAAATACCATAATTCAGCAGGTTCAAAACCAAACAACACAAGGAAACATTACCTTGGAACAAAGCCGACAAATCGAAATACAACGAACCGCCTCGCCTTCGGTGGCGGTTTCCGGAACACGTACTGAGAAGACCCGAGAGGCCTCCTGCACCAACCTTGACAGGCCGACCACAAAACTGGAGGCGATTGGTTGTTTCACTGGAGAAAATGAGGGGAACACGGGGGGAAGTCGGGGGGCTGTAGGGTCTCGGCCTGGGGGGGTTCTGCCGTGCGGGTTTGAGGGGGGGGGAAGCCGGGAGAGGAGGCCGTAGAGAGGGGAGCTCGGAGAGGGGGTCGTCGTGGAGAAGGGGGCTTGGCCCGAAGAAGGGCAGGAGGGGTCGGCGCGCCATGGGAGAGGGAGGCCGGGAGGCAGGGCGGCGCACGGTCGCCAGGGGGGAAAGAGGGCAGCAGCCGGAGATGGAGGAGGCACGGTGAGGGTGGAGGCCGGAGAGGGAGGAGGGGGCGGTCCGGTGGTGCGCGTCGCCAGAGGGGAGCACGGAAGGGGGTTCGCCAATTGGACGAAGGGGGGTTCGGTGAGCCGCGAAGGTAAGGAGGCCGACGGGTGGAGGGTTGTGCGCTGGGTAGCAGGTCACGATGGGGTGAGGTCGTCGGTCGTAGGGTCGTCTGAAGGTGAGAAGGGCAAGGGGTGGAAGGGGCGCCTGCCATGGGGATCGGTGGTAGGGTTTTGGGGAAAAGGTGTGATGGGAGAAGAGGGGATGCGAAGAGAGAGGGAGGGGGAAAAGGGATAGAGAGAAAAATAATAATAATAATAAAGGAATAAAATAAAATAAAATAAATGAATAAAAAGAAAAGAAAATGGGAATAAAAATTAAAATAAAACCTAAAAACATAAAAATAAACTTAAAATAATAATAACAATTATCAACTAAAATAAAAATGATAATGTTAATATTTTTTTTTATAAAAATTTTGAAGGCTTAATAAAAAAAAGCCTAATTAAAATATTAACAAAACATAATAATAATAATAAAATTATTAACTGAGAGAGGACACCGCGCACGGTCTCACGCGTGGGGTCGCGTGCATGGTTGCGTGTCTCAAAAACAACACATTAGATAACAAACAATCCCTTAACAAAAATTTTTGAACTGTGCAGGGCACGCATACGCTCGCACATTCGTATAAAAACAAGATTTTCTTTTAATTTTAAACCGGTTCAAAATGCAGTTCAAAAACGAGACCCAAAATAATTAAAATGAAATAAAGCATCAGGTCGGGGTGTGACAATTCTCCCCACCATAAAAACTTTCTGCCCCCAGAAAGTCACCCAGCCAAACGAGGAATCAAACTCGAGTTTGAAATTGAACGAGGCCAACAAAATCCTGAACTTGGTATGACTTTTCACTCCATCAGTCACACCCAACCAACTCTAAGGGAAACTGAGAAGAGAAGAACCATCAGTAAAAGAGGAGGGTTCTCCCCACCATAAGAACCCGACTAGCACAACCGACATTGAGACTCTTAGCATGAAATAACTCTGTAACTGCTAACTTGATCCACGAGGGAACCTCCACATAGACCAAACCTCGAAAAAGGCACGACAAGATTCATGGTGGGTCTCCCCACCATTTAAGAACTGACCAGCTAAAGCCAATTAGCACAGACTAATATGAAAAACCCAGCACAAACCGACCCATGAAATCTCTGCATAAACTAGACCCCCACCACATGGGGTCATCGACGAAAGACCCCAAACCGAGTAGCGGACCAAACCCCCTATTCATTTTCTCCCAAGACGCATATGTCTCCAAAATGAGCGCATCCTAAAACAAGAACGGGTTACCAATGGAGCTAGCCACATGAGAGAGACAAACTTCAAAACTCATATTTGAGGAGGCACAACTACTAGAATTACAATAAAAAGAGATCACCAAACCTTATTACAACCAAGGTGGGGTATCCAAAGAACAAATACCACAACAAAAAAAGTGACATTTACGCCTCTTACAGCAAAATGGAACCTTCAAATATGGGAGAGCTACAACAGGGAAATTTAGACCGTCCCCATTTCAGCATCGGAGACAAAAAAATAGACCAAGGTGCCACATCCCCAACGATTCCTGACAGCGTGAAAGGCTTCACTCTGAGACCTGTGGCTGGATCTCTGATGTCTTGAAGCATCTGCTGCCCCACAGCCAGGAGCTGACATCCTTCGATCGAGACTCCTGCTGATGATGCTGCTAGCGGAACCTCTCCAATTGTCCCAAATGGCCACACCGATAGCAATTATTCAATGGATGATGATGAGGCGACTTAAAGTACCCAAACTGGCCACAAAGAAGCGAACAATAGGGTGGCTTGACTAATAGAAGATGGAATTTACAAGAAGACTTGTCTGAGATGGGTTCCTCTGGCTCGCTCTCACAGAATGGGGAACCATCCCAAACACCAAAGGAAACTGGTCCTTGAACAATAGACGAAGACCCCACACAAGAGAAACTTTAACTGATTCCACGACGCTACCTCTGGAGAAAATGGAATCAACCCCTTGGCATATCCCACGTAGGCCTTCACAACTTGTTGGACTTACTCGACACCCACTAGTTCTACCACTTTCCTCTCCTTTACTTCCTCGGGTATAAACCATCGGACGAGCATCGCCTTAAACACCTTCCAAGATGCACCATCATGCAACGACGCTGGGATTATTTCCTCCACCAATCCAAAGTTTCACCTTCAAACGGACCCGAACCAACACGGACTCTCATAGCTTTGGGAGTTCCCAATAACCTGAAAACACCCACGAATTCACCATTCCAGTCTACTACCTTCAATAGATCATGATCTCCACGGAATATGAACAACAACCGAAAAGAATTGAATTCCACCACCCCGCTAAGAGTCTGGGTAGAACCAATAACTAGAAGAGGCTCACAAGAAACTTCTGGGACTTTTCTGGGTAGCATACTCAAAACAAGGGGAACGAATCCGAATCAAAAGTTATCATAAATCAAAATTCCACACCACAATCACAAACAAAATCTCAAACTCAAATCACTATTCCAACCACAGTTCAGTACGTCAAAACCAAGAACTCGCGAAAAGGAATACCCAACATGAAAAGAGAACGCTAAACAATTTCTCGCTCACTTTTCTAAACATTTGAAAAAACCCTTTTTTGAAAACCATTTTTCAGAAAACAAAACAACTTAAATATCCACCATTGGTATCCCATGAAGTCTCGCACATACATATCCAGTCCGAGATCAAGCACCCATCCACTCACATCACCAATTTCCCCACTTTCCACATGCGCACCTCAATGTATGTGATCACTCATAGGAATACCAGGGGTCAATTCAAGACACTTCTCATTTCCAAAACATACCATTAAGCACAAAGAAAAAATTCCCAACCAATTGAGAAAATCACTTATCATTAAAGAAACACATTTCAAAATTCCAAAACGTCTTCCATTTCAAAAACCATTTTCCACTCCAACAACCATATTCCCATTTGAAACCACCTTCACAAAAATCCATTTTCATTTTTAAGATCTACTCACATCAACCAACATGAAGGTCAAACATAACTCACATCAAAATTTCCAAAAAAAAGGACTAGTGGCTATTCCAACCTGGTAACATGGCTTAGCAGGCCATGCTCCAAGAAAGAATCAACCACATGAAGAATCTTGAACCGTGCACTCGGTCTGTACATGGGTCGCTACTCCATGCAAGATCATTGTGTAACACCGGATCACTTTCCTTGTCGTCCCTCATCCACACAGACCAATCCAAAGAAGAAAATTCAAATCCCGGACTACCCCTGGAAACTCAAGTCTCGGGATGGGAAAGGGTTCATGACGTCCTTCCCACACCTACCTCTTGAGTCCCGACACACCTAATAACCAAGCTACTTGACACCCCAAATAACAAGGGCACCTCTGATACCATTTTTTCACGAACCAGTCCGGTGCGTCATCCGACCCGGTGCCCGACCCGGTCCGCAACATGGCCCGAAGGGCGTTCTCGATCCCCACAGGCTGGCAACTAGTGCCGAGCATCAAAATAAACCATTTGGGAACGATTTTATCCCATGACAAGGATGAATAAACATAAACTAAACAAGCAGATAAATAGAAGGAAAAAAACTAAACAACGTGGCAGCGGAAAAAGGAATAAACAAAACGTGACATACCTCAGGTGACCCCATGGATCACCATGGTGCGTCAACTACACTCACTCCCAAGAGCTACCCAAGACTGAAACCTGCAACTAAAAAGTAAAAATAGGCATGAGCACCGAGATGCTCAGTAGGAAATCCAAAATGTAACCACGTCATATTCCCCTGCCTTAAGTAAGAAATCCAATCATGCCAGTTTAAAAAATAAGGTATAATAAAATAATGTTTTCCTTCTTTCCAAATCCAAGTAACGAGTTTTCATTTTCAAGAAAATATTTTCACTCCCACTACATTTTCAAAATAGGTTCCAAGCATGCATTAACGTTTCAAATGAAAGGAAACCAATTTGGATTAAAATATGGTTTTCACAAAAAGAGACATCAAGTATGAAACAACTGAAAAGAAAGTTACACCGCTAGTAGCATGTCACAAATGAGCACCATGGGAAATCCCTATAGGTAGCTAGAACAAGTGGGAAACTAGAGACCTCGTACCTCGGTGAAATGTGGCTTAGAAGACCACGAACCTCAGAAAACGTGGCTTAGAAGACCACGAACCTCAGAAAACGTGGCTTAGAAGACCACGACCCTCAGAAATTCATATGTTTAGTTAGTGTTGTTGCGTCAATCCTGCTAGACAAACCGGGACGGACCCCTACCGTGTCATCTAGCGTACTAGTCCTGGTCACCCACCCAGATACCCGGGTTTACCATTGTGCTCTATTCCAAAAAGGTGGTGAGCTTTTATCAAAAGAAAAGAAATGAACATCACACTTTCTTTATCCCCAAAACTCGCTAAATCGCTCACCACTGTTCTCCCTCCTTAAGCACATTCCCCTCTTTCACATTACATAAAGCATAATCCCCAACATTAGACACATATTCGTACACTCAACATACAAGTCATTTTTTAAAACAAAGGGGTTTGCCTTAGGAGGGTTTTTTTCCAATTTTACAAACCATTTCAAAAGGGCCAAACAGGCTTTATGGTTTCACAAATAATAGTTTTCATTTTTGAACATATAATCATCTAAACTCTTTGCAAAACCTTTTAAAAATCCCAATTTAACAATCTACATGTTACATAAAAAACATGTTTGAACTCTTTCTTAAAATGATGTAATTAATTTATGAAAGTCCAAATGGCATTTGTAATACATTACATTCTTTCAAAACAAATGCATAACCATTATTTGTGAATGCACCCAGATTTCATAACATGTAAATATAACATATGTGTACATATAAAATGATTTCAAATAAAGAAAGAAATTATGAAATTCAAACTAAAGGCATAGGCATAGGAAACCTACCTCAAACTTGTCACTATTTTCCGATGGCCACTCGAACCGACACTAGGCGCATACACACACATGCATTTATACATATATATATACGCACCACTAGCTGCATTGCACATATTCCCCGCACCATGAGGGAATATGTACAAAGAGGGCACATATATATATATGTCTTACCCTATGCATGTACATGTAGGATGTCTTGACATGCGCGGCCCAAAACCAACGAAGCAAGGCGCAACACACTACACATATAATTTAATAAAACAATTAAACACAAAAACAATCTATAAAACATTTCAAGATAACACGACAAGAATTTTCACCAGTAACACTCAATTTCAAGTAGGAAAAGCCACTTCAAAAATCAAACACACTTAATATTTTTGAAGACCACTTTCACACCACACGTGCAATTGAACAAATCAATAAAGCAATTTATGAAACACTTCCCCATTAGCAACACCAAATTTACACTAAAAACTCACCCAATTTCATATCAATGCACCAATTAAAAATCATCCACACGTCATAACCATATCCAAACATGATTCGCATCATTTGTAAAAATCAAATAAACCATTTACACCATTTATAAAACATTCTAAAAAAAATCATAACACGACATAAAACAAACACACCCAAAAACCTCTTCTAAGGACAAAAGCACACCGAAACAAAATCCAAACAAAAAAAATGCATCCCTTGCATAATATAATAAACCAATTTCATGTACTATAAAATGACCTCAAATAACACAACATTAGTTGCACAATAAGGCACTCAATTTCCGGTAATAACACTACTTTAAAAGTCGACTTCTTCATCAATCATATCAAAAAAAGGCTTTCACACTTCAAGATAATCACTACGAACTTTAAAACACATAAAATACCCTAATTCAGCAGGTGAAAAACCAAATAACACAAGGAAACATTACCTCGGAACAAATCAGGCAAATCAAAACACAACGAACCGCCTCGCCTTCGGCGGCGGTTGCCGGAACACGTACCGAGAAGACCCGAGAGGCCTCCTGCACCAACCTTGATAGGCCGACCACAAAACTGGAGGAGATTGGTTGTTTCGCCGGAGAAAATGAGGTAAAAAAGGGGGGAAGTCGCGGGGCTGCAGGGTCTCGGCCCGGGGGGGTTCTACCGTGCGGGTTTGAGGGGGGGGGAGCCGGGAGAGGAGGCCACGGAGAGGGGAGCTCGGAGAGGGGGTCTCCGTAGAGAAGGGGGCTTGGCCCGAAGAAGGGCAGGAGGGGCCAGCGTGCCATGGGAGAGGGAGGTCAGGAGGCAGGGCGGCGCACGGTCGCCGGGGGGGGAAAGAGGGCAACAGCCGGAGAGGGAGGAGGTGCGGTGAGGGTGGCGGCCGGAGAGGGAGGAGGGGGCGGTCCGGTGGTGCACGTCGCCAGAGGGGAGCACAGAAGGGGGTTTGCCAATTGGACAAAGGGGGTTTAGTGAGCCGCGAAGGTAAGGAGGCCGGCGGGTGGAGGGTTGCGTGCTGGGTAGCAGGGCACGGTGGGGTGAGGTCGTCGGTCGTAGGGTCGTCTGAAGGTGAGAAGGGAAAGGGGTGTAAGGGGCACCTGTTATGGGGATCGGTGGTAGGGTTTTGGGGAAAAGGTGTGACGGGAGAAGAGGGGATGCGAAGAGAGAGGGAGGGGGAAAAGGGATAGAGAGAAAAAAATAATAATAATAAAAGAATAAAATAAAATAAAATAAATAAATAAATAAAAAGAAAAGAAAATGGGAATAAAAATTAAAATAAAACCTAAAAAAACATAAAAATAAACTTAAAATAATAATAACAATTATCAACTAAAATAAAGACGATAATGTTAATATTTTTTTATAAAAATTTCGAAGGCTTAATAAAAAAAGCCTAATTAAAATATTAACAAAACATAATAATAATAATAAAATTATTAACTGAGAGCAGACACCGCGCACGGTCTCACACGTGGGGTCGCGCACATGGTTGTGTGTCTCAAAAACAACACATCAGATAACAAACAATCCCTTAACAAAAATTTGGAACTGTGTAGGGCGTGCATACGCTCACATGTTTGTATAAAAACGAGATTTTCTTTTAATTTTAAACCGGTTAAAAACGCAGTTCAAAAACGAGACCCAAAATAATTAAAATGAAATAAAGAATCGGTTCGGGGTGTGACACTAGGACTCTCCCATTACCCTTTTATACCTTCTTCTAATTTTAGATCCCTTGTTGAGTGTTTATGAGATTGTGAATTAAGTTAGGTGGTTTTGTAATGAAATACCTAACATTTTACAATTTTTTTTCCTTAATTTAAAATTGATTTCCAATTTATTTACAAAGCAAGATCTAATTATTTGATAAATGATTTTTAAATGTCATGGTATGTGTGTGTTTGAAGAAATATCTTTGAAAATGGATTTGAAAATAAAGTTTTTATTTCCATAAAATTATCTTAAATTGAAATAAAATATTTAAAGCATGATTTTGATGATAATTTTTTAGAAGAAAATACATGAAATGTTTTATTATTTCAAATAAAATGAATTGATTTGAAAGGAATGAGTTTTGATTAAACCCATTTTCTGATCATTCTTTTTGAATGAAAATTCATTTTTTGAACCATAAACATGGGGATAATTGAAATCTTTTTTTTTGAAATGATTTGAGATTTATTTGAACTATTGATAACCATTTGTATGATTGATTACCCTAAAGAACATGAGAGTCAGGTTAGTTAGGAGGAGGATATATATTCAAGGTAAATTTTATTACCTATAAATGCATTGATGATGAAAATGATACTAAACTATCATGAGTGTAGGGAGTTTATTCGTTTCTACTCTCTCATATTCCCATTATTCTTGGGAGATATGGATGTGTGTGCACATGAGGAGCCATAATTCATCAATATTTTCGAGAACCTCGTGACTAAATATGACTAAACATCGAGGCGTATAACCATAGAGATATTATTGAGAATGACTGTTAAATTCCTATGTTTATAAAATGATTTATTCATGAATATTTTGATAAAAATGATAATCAGGCTTATTTTTTCAAAGATTCTTGTTTATTCTTGTCTTGATGGAAATTTACTTTCGTACTAGTTTTATTCTAGACATTGAAATGTTTTTAGAATAATTTTTTTATATGAATTATGTAAATATTACCAGTCCATGTTTTATATAAAATAAATTATATTTAGTTTATTTTATATGGAAATTATTATGAAATGATTGGTGTAATCCTACAGGGATACTGTTACTCACACCCTACTTTTTAATTTGGATGTTTTTAGACTTTTGTATGCTAGGTTTTGAGAAAGGAAAAAAATTACTTGGAGGAAATGGATTTTCTTGATTATATGGACCTTGGGAGTTGGTGGTGGCTAGTGATGTGTGTTATCCACTTGTTACATGGGATATTATGATGATATCTTGATGGTTTTCTATGGTGAATTTGGTTGATGTACCATTTTTAAGACTTGTATCTGTCTTCTTGTGGTATTTTTATATTATGGAGTGTTTGGAAAACTAATTGTTTATTGATTCATATATATTAATTTTTCTTGATAAGTTATTATTGTGGATAAATTATTCCCACTTGAGTTTTTTGATACCTGATTGCTAGTCACCAACCCATGGAATTCGAGAATGCCCTTTGGGTTATGTCATGATTGATTCGGGTACCATTTAGGCATGTTATCCAGGTTAGTTCATGACATGTTTTCATCACCTAAAAAATATTAATCATTTCATAAATATATTATATATATATATTAAATAAATTTTAGTACCATCCATGTAAGTATTTTAATAAAAAACAAATACATCATTCATGGAAGCGATAGTTCGCATATATGCATGAGTGACATTTCCATTTCCCAATGGATGAGAAGGAGGTAGAAAATGGTTGTTAAATAAACATAATAACATTTTAGTAAACAAATGACACTAATTTTATTATATTCAAATGGTTATAGAGGTTTTTTAAAAGGTGTAATAAGATAGAAACTTGAATGATATCTATTAATATGATTACCTCTTCCTTGGGTATCCTTCTTTAGATAAGGGTTTGGGGAAGAAATTTTGGTTTTAATATTTGAGATAAATTTCTTTAAGAGCATTGAGAAGTGGGGGTGAGGGGTTCCTTTTATAGGTGAGAGTGGAACCTTTGTAAATGATTAATATTTTAAAATAATTTAAAGTAATTTTCATGGTAATGTGGAACTAAATGGAAAATTTATAAAATATATGATAATGGAAGTTCAAAATACATACATCTAATCTGATTTAAACAATTTTTAGTGATATTTTAATCCTTATCTCTTAGTTTAACTCCCCTTGATAAACCTTTTAACCCTTATTTTGGTGAAATTATTTTACTTTTCTAACTATTCATGATGAATAAAAATTAAATAAACCTTATTGCATAATTTTAATACACTAATTTCAAATATATAATCCATTTTACAAGATTAAATTTTATGTTCTCAAGTAAGAATTTCATCTATTGTCAATAATTTAATATATGTTTGGTTCAATAAGTAATGATGTTTTGAATATTGTAATGGATTTAATTCTTGATAATATAACCAAGAACACAACATGATATCAAGATTTGTGATACTAAATACCTTGTTTGAATATATTCAAATCAAAAGCTTATAATTTTGATCATTTGTGTGCTAATATTCAAGTAAAATGAAATTTTTGGTGGATGAAGAAAAATTATCTACAACATTTTATGGTAGATAGATGGCGTGATTGATTAGAGGACATAGACTGTTATGTAAACATCATATAGATTATATGTAAAAATGAAGTTCCATTGCATAAAAATCATGTAGGTTTCATGTAATCATACGGTGATATAGTATTAGTCATGATCTGTATAGACATCAAACTGATACTAAGCATGACTGTGAAGATATATAAAGGTTTTACATGTGCTCGATCATTAAAATCAATTATTCATGCAGTTGATCCAGTGATGCAGTTGATTTTCTGCTTCACATGTTCTATCTTCGTGGTTGATACTTTGTTTATTTGGCCTATCCAATACAATCACTACCAGACAAGGTCGATTCGATCTCTTTAGGTGGTTGATTGAAATGAAAGGCTTCTTTTCTATCATAGTCAATCTATTGATATATTCATACATTCAATCCAAACTAATACATGTTTTCAATCTATTTTTTCACATGTTCAATATATACATCGATATATAGTTTATTCTCATTTTCATTCATGTACTTATAGAATTTTTTATGGATCTTATAGAAAAAAAATTCAGTTTCTAAATTTTGTCACTATGCCAAAATAAGATTTTAGTTGCAGTTTTTCTACATTTAGCAGTGGTATTACAAACCCTTTGTGAAATTTTGTGTCTAAAATAATTTTGTGGTAGTTATAAAAAATGGTTTTAATCATTTAGAAATAATTTTTTAAAAAAAACTGGAGAATCATTTAGTGACGGTTTAAACCACCGATAATTTTTTAAAGTGTTTTTATTTTTTGTTTTTTGTTTTTTTTATATTTTTTTATATTTTATTTATCATACCATATGTGAATATTTCATGTAATGAATGCATAAATTCAGTATATACATGTTTTATGTGTGTTTTGAATACCCTATCTCTTGGTTATTCTGCAAATAATTTTCCACTCCATTAATCTCATCATATTGTGAGTAAATATAATTTAGTATAATTATATATATAAAGATAAATTATAATGTCCAATACCTTTAAACCAATTAATTTGTATGAAATATGGTGGTTGAGGTGTCCAAATGAGGTCCTAAGGATTTTGTATGTGTTTAGAAGTAAGATGGGGTGTTTTAGAGGATAACGGTAGATCTTGACAGTAGCTTCTGGTGGTAGCATCTAATGGTAGCTTCTGGTGGTAGATTCTAGTGGTATCTTCTAATGGTAGCTTATAGTTGAATCTTATGGAGGTATATCCTGATGGTAGCTTCTGGAAGTATCTCCTAACGATAGATCATAGCGGTAGATCCTGACTGTAGCTCTAGGTGATAGCTCCTGATGGTAGATCTTGACAATTTCACCCTGAAGTAGTATGTTCCGGTTTTTCAATAATTTATATTTTTTCCCTTTTTAAATATTTTTTTACATTAAATGGGTTTAAATCCTTAATTAAGGTAATTAATATCCTTTTCAAAATAGTATATTTCTATCCTCCATTTCATAATAATAAATATATTTAAAATGGATATTTTGAATCGATTTAATGAGATCTACATTAATGGTCAATTAAAAACATATATGTGATCTAAAATATTAATGGTTTAGTATCCATTGATTCTAAAATAAAGCTAGATCTTCTTTTATTTCCTTATTTCTTTCCCTCAATACTGGAGGTTCAAAATAATTTTGGTTGATGTAACCTCCCAAGTAAGTAATGAATAATAGATATTTTTATCTATGTCTATTAATGATTAAGATAGTGTTTTAGAGGCTTAAAATGAAAATAAATCCAATCTTAAGCATGGAATACACTAATATTCTTAAAAGATTGTTTTACTGCCTTTTGATGACAAAACCTTTTTAAATCAAACTTTTGACAATTTTATAATCTATGTTTGTCAAAATAAACTTATTATTTATGATTGGGACATCAAAATTTACTTTGTGTGAATTTTCGGTATTTTTCTACAATGTTCATTTTTTAATGAATAGTGAAAAATGTTGTATTTTAATTCAAAACCACTTCTTAATCTAATTTATTTATATTATTAGATTATCTTTTTAATTGGTCTTAATTTGTAATCTGAATATATTTTTACCATTTAATCCAATGGTGGTCATTGGAATCAATTTCACTTTGAAATTAGACTTAAACTGGTGTCAATCTTTTGATACTTATTGTTTTATAAAAACACGCTATTTGTCATGACAGCGGGAATTAATTATTAAATTAATTAATGTGACTTATATGTTTTGAATTTTGTAAAATAGACTTCATTTTTGAATTCGGAATATTAAATATAGCTTATGGTGAATTTTTGGTAATTTTCTGAAAAACATCAATTTTTGATGAATAGTGAAACCACTAAGTGGTAATCAAGCAAACTGATTTTTCAGTTAAATGAAAGTTTACCACTAATGTGTATTGAATTTTTAAAATCCTACATACATGGTTGTCATTAGTATGTAAAATGTGGTTCAATGGGATGAAAATAATTTTTTTGGTGAATAGTAACTTATTAAGTTTTTAATCGCGATTAGAGATAATTAGTGTAATTTAAGGTAAAAATGATATTATAAAAATGTGAAAACACTATAACACTTGTCCTAACCCTATTGGATGAGTCATGGCAGACCAAGACAACCCATGGGTCGATTTAGGGGACCCTATGGAGCCTCTTGGGTGAGATAATGACGTTAATGCCTTTTTTTTAAAAATAAAGGTGAAAATGACACTAACATAAATTGTTTTACTAAAAAACATTTTAGAAGGGGTTATACTAATCATAATTTTGTCTATAAATACTCTTTGGAAAGATAAAAATATTTCCTACATCAGGATATTTTTTTATAATTTTTAGACATTAAATAAATTAATTTAATTATGACATCATGATGATGCAACGATGACCTCATTAATGAACAGTTTAAATAAAATGAAACGATAATATAAACTCTAAGACCTACACATGTCCAAAAACTATGGGATGGGAATATTTAGAAGCCTTATCATCATATCTTCGAAATATATCAATGTGGGACCTTAGAAATTCGAAACACTTTTGAAAATAAAATAATAGTTTCATTATTTCCAAAAGTGCCCCTCCTCTCCTCTTATAAAAGGCCCCCACCTCTACCTCATTTCACACACTCCTCAAGCCTTTGGCTCGGCCATCCCCTGCCCATTTAATCTCTCCACATCCCTCTCCTCATCTTAGAGGATTCACTTTGGGAATAATCCTTTCAAAGGAAGCCTTTAGGCTCAAATCAAAAGGAGTTACACATTTAAAGGTAATTCATTCTCTCATGTTCATTTGTTTTATTTTGCTTCTCCAACCCCCAAAACTCTTTTTATTTACTTCTTTTGTAACAAACCCAGTATCTTAAATATACTAGGATGTTTTTATAATATTTATTCGAGCTAAAATATCACACAACTACATCAAATGGTTAAATAACATACGGTTTCCGTGGATGGCGAAATTCTGCCTCCCGAAACGATGATTGTTCAATACTCATTTAACACCTTCAAAGGTGGCCATTATGATGTCACTATTTTTATATATGATATATAATATGTTTATTCTTTCCTTAACCTTCTGTATTTTTCATTTATGGCATACCATTATTGTTTCCATTATGGGTAAGCACGATATCTTCATTTTAGGAAGTGCGGACTACCTCCCCCTGAAAGTGATTTGATTCGTTAATACCATATGTGGGATGTGTAAAGGATAAAGTTAATGATATTATATATGTTAATATACTGGAATTATAATATACTCTTATATCATTATGATTCCATTCCAGAAAATACGAAATAGAAATGGAAGTAGCGTTCATGCGTACGTACGGCTTACCGTCTCCATGAACGGTGCATTTCATTTCTTACCTCTAAATGTGATGTAATATTATAAATACATGTATATGATGAATATATATGATTTATATGTTATCCAAATCATTAATATCATTCTGGATATAATGAACCTTTGACCAAATTAACAACATGTAAGTGTAAGAAGTATATTTTTGACTTAAGAACCAAATACCGACAAAATGAACATTATTAACTTAAATGATTACATTATGTTCATAACATGGTATAAAAGGAATAATAAACTTGAAAAAGGTTATTAAGAAAGTAGAGATTAACTCAAGTTTATTATTCAGGAGATTAAAGAACGGTCGGGTCAAGTCAGATACGAGGTAAGGGAACTTCTTAGCCCAATTTCCGTTCTTTGGGTTAATCTCCTACTTTCAAATTATGTCATGATATTATTATGTCCTATCTTGTATTTTTACTTTATTTATGTGTACTTATAGTTAATACACATAATAGATCTATTTTATTTAAAAATGATCTTTGTATGGGACTTCGTCTCAATCTCCTTTCATTGAGGCATATTTTGTTTTATACACAACCTTCTTTTATACGGTGTATAAACCCCTTTGACTTTTAAGTTTATCCAAAAGGAATCTTTTTATATGAAGCGTTTTACTAAACGACAAAAGGGAATGTTTTTGTCGTACGTATGCGGCGCCAACGACTTCTCTACCGCCGTGACAATTATTTGAGTTTCGGCTTCCTCTACAAGCTATACCATTTTTTTAAAAGAAAAATAAATACCCTGTTTTACTTTTCTTTTATTTTGGTATTGAAAATGGTTTTCATAATGTATTTATTATATCAATGTGTTTTATTGATATCTTGTGATTGAAATCTGGAAATGTTATGTTTCCTTTATGCATGTTTTATGTGATACGTTTATGTTATGGTTCTTGGGAATTGTTATGAAAACGGGTGGTTCTGTGATAAACTAAGGGCGGGTGAGCCCGATATAGCTCTCCAATGCATTGGGTAACGAGAAGGAGTGAAACGTTATGGTTTCTCCGAAGAGATTTTAGGGAATATACTGTGATGGGTATTCCAAACGTAACCAAGAGGGTTACTCCCTACGTAAAAATGTTATGAATGCCTCAAGTTACCTTTATGTCTTATGATTTATATGATTTATTCATGATTTGATGAGGTATGTTAAAGTGCTTATGTTCTATGGGTAAAGTATGATCTCATCCTTATGTATATATGTACCCATGTTTCCTTTCCATATTTTTATATCCCTTACTGAGCTTTTTATGCTCATCCCAAGTTTTTTGAAATTTTTTCATAGGTCAAGGGAAAGGTACATGATATGATGATAATGTCAAGGAAGTGTCAAGAAAGAATCCATGTTTATTTTAAATATGTTTCCATTGATGGGAATGAAGAATATTATTTTTATGTAACCACTTTGTTTATATGTGGAATGTAATTCAAGTTTTATTATCTAATTCTATAAAACTCTAAACCCGAAAACATCCTCAACGTGTAATCTTGTAATAACTCAAGATTAAGTAAGGTTTAAGGCTGGGGCCTTATAGTTGGTATCAGAGGTCGGTTTAGATAACTTTAGGAGTTAGAATTCTATTAAATGATTATCCAAAAATATTTTTTTTTGAAATGATATAGCATTTGAAGATTACCATGTTTCTTCATCTAAGACATGTTTGTTCAGAATGGTTTTCCGCAGAGGAAACAAAGCAGCTATGTTGGGACGACATCAGGAGGAAGACAACCTTCCTAATCAGCAACCTGAGATGGTCGGAATTGGAACTGAACAGTTTGTTGCAGTAATGGAGCAGTTGACTCAAGCGATAAATGGTGGTGGTATCCATGCACGAGATCATCCAGATCAATCGCAGAGGAACATGACAGTGGTGGAACATTTCATGAGGCAACATCCCCCATCATTCAGAGGATCATCTGACCCTGTGCTAGCTGAAGGGTGTATTAAAGAACTGGAGAAGATTTTCGATGTCATGAGGTGTTCAGACAATCAAAAGGTTAGTCTTGCTATTTACCGTTTGGAGGGTGAGGCAGATCAATGGTGGTCTATGGTTAAAAATATCAGGGATGCCGATGAGATTGATGCTCTTGACTGGGATGAATTCAAAGGTATGTTTCTTGAGAAGTATTTTCCTAAGGCTGTTCGACTTAGGATGGAAAATCAATTCTTGGAATTGAGGCAAGAGGAAGACTCAGTGGCTACCTATGAAGAAAGGTTCACTCTATTGGCAAGGTATGCTCCAAATTTTATCCGAGACCTTGATAGTAAAATCAATTGTTTTTACTCAGGATTAAAGCCAAAATATCGAAGGGCATTAGCTTTTCGTGAGTTTAAAAGTTATGAAAAGCTTGTTCGATGTGCTGAGAAGGTGGAAATGGAGTTTTCCGATGATCAAGTGTTCTATAACAACCAACAGAAGAAGAGACCGAGGTGGCAGGAGAAAGGTAAGAATTCTTGAAAAAAGTCTGATGGTAAGAAAACTAAGTTTCCAGTTTGTGATAAATGTGGCAAAAGGCATGCTGGGGAATGTCTTCTGAATTCTGGAAAGTGCTACTGATGTGGTAATATGGGACATAAGGCTCGTGATTGCACTGAAAAGGATCAAGGTGAAGGTAAGATCAAATTTGATTTATAGTTTGTGAAATGTTATAAGTTCAATGAGATGGGTCACTATGCAAACGAGTGTCCGACAAAGAGCTTGAGTGATGGGAAGCAGTTAGACTACAAGCAGAAAGGGGTGGTGAAATCCTTTTCAACTACTTCATCAGATGTCGGGCCATCAAATGAAGTTGTATCAGGTACTTTGTTTGTTTTTTCAGATTATTTCAGTGTGTTGTTTGATTCGGGGTCTACACATTCTTTCATCTCTGAAACCTTTTCTAGTAAAATGAGAATACCATCTCAAGAAATGACTCCTGAAATTTTGGTAAAAACACCTGGGGGGAATGTTGAGGCAAAAAGAATTTATAAGAATCTTCCTATCCTTATCTGTGGAAATAACCTACTTGCAAACCTTATTGTTCTACCTCTAGTAGAGTTTGATGTTATCCTGGGTATGGATTGGCTATCTATTCACCATGCTAAGATTGACTGTAGAGCTAAAGAAGTTTCTTTTCAGAAAGACTTTCAGTTTGTGTACAAGAATGAACCCTTACTGTTGATAACTTATCAAGAGGCCGAGAAACTTGTAAAAGATGGAAATGAATGTTACCGTGCACACATCGTTGAAAATAAAGGAACTGTTCAGATTAATGATGTGCCAGTGGTAAATGAGTATCCTGATGTTTTTCCTGATGAGTTTCCTGGAATAATACCAGATTGGGAAGTTGAGTTTACTGTTGACTTATTTCCTGATGCTAAGCCAATTTCAAAACCCCCTTATCGAATGGCTCAAATTGAACTTTTACAGTTGAAGGAGCAATTGAAAGATTTATTAGAGAAAGGTTTCATTCGACCTAGCACATCACTATGGGGTGCTCCTGTTTTATTTGTTAAAAAGAAAGATAGTTCTATGAGACTTTGCATTGATTATAGGGCCTTGAATAATATCACTGTTAAGAACAAATATCCTTTTCCTCATATCGATGATTTGTTTGATCAGCTCCAGGGAGCTCAGTTTTTTTCAAAGATTGACTTGAGATCGGGTTACCATCAGCTGAAGGTAAAGGAGGAAGATATTCTGAAGACCGCGTTCCATATGAGATATGGCCATTATGAATTTGTAGTAATGCCTTTTGGGCTAACCAATTCACCTGATGTATTCATGGACTTAATGAATAGAATTGTCCATGAGTTCTTGGATAAGTTTGTGGTGGTTTTCATTGATGATATTTTGGTGTTTTCTAAAAGTAAAGAGGAGCATGAAAGACATTTAAGGGTTATCTTGAAAACCTTAAAAGAAAAGAAATTGTATGGGAAATTCAGCAAGTGTGAGTTTTGGTTGCAACAAATTTCATTCCTTGGTCACATTGTTTCTAAAGATGGGATAACTGTTGATCCTGCAAAAACAAAAGGTGTGGAAGACTGGCCAAGACCCACAAATGTAACTGAGATTCATAGTTTTCTTGGTTTGGCAGGCTATTACCGAAGGTTTGTTAGAAATTTTTCACGGTTATCTAGTCCAATGACTAAGCTAACTCAGAAGGGTGTTAAGTTTATCTGGACAAAATAATGTGATGATTGTTTTCAGGAATTAAAAAGAAGATTGGTGAATGCTCCAGTTTTGGCACTACCTTCCAGGAATGGTGAGTTTGTTATCTACAGTGATGCTTCATTGAAAGGACTTGGTTGCATCCTAATGCAGAATGATCAGGTAATTGCTTATGCTTCACGACAGTTGAAAACTCATGAGATAAATTACCCTACACATGATTTGGAATTAGCTGCTGTTGTTTTTGCTTTAAAAAATTGGAGGCATCATTTGTATGGAGTAAAGTGTGAAATATATACCGATCACAAAAGTTTAAAGTATATATTTACTCAGAATGAATTGAACATGAGACAAAGGAGATGGCTAGAATTAATCAAGGATTATGATTGTACAATTAATTACCATCCGGGAAAAGCAAATAAAGTGGCTGATGCTTTGAGTCGAAAAAGTAATGCTTCATTAGCAATGTTGTGTTTGAAATGTGATCCTTTGGTTAAGGATTTGATGAACTTTGGAATAAAAGTTGTTGGTGCAGGAAGTTCTTCTGTTTTTTTCATGTATCAATGATATCATCTCTATCAGATAGAATCAAGCAAGCACAGAAGCAAGACAGTGAGTTGCAGAAAAAGGTAGAGTTGGTTCAGAAAGGTAAGTTGCCTGAATTCAACATTGATAATGATTGCGTTTTGAGATTTTGGAAGAGATTGTGTGTGCCTTGTGATTCACAGTTGAAGAGAGAGTTGTTATGTGAAGCTCATAGTTCTTCGTTTTCAGTTCATCCTGGCAGTACTAAGATGTACAGAGATCTGCAGGAGTATTTCTAGTGGGATGGAATGAAAAGAGATATTGCTGATTTTACTGTGAAGTGTTTGACTTGTCAGTAGGTTAAAGCAGAGCGGCAGTTACCGAAAGGGATGCTTCAGCCTTTACCAGTGCCAGAGTGGAAATGGGAGAATATATCCATGGACTTTTTTGTGGGATTACCAAAGACATCTCAAGGTAATAATGCAATCTGGGTTATTGTTGATCGCTTGACAAAATCTGCTCATTTCCTTCCTATTCGAGATACATTCTCTCTAGATCAACTTTCTCGTTTGTATCTTAAGGAGATAGTCAGGTTGCATGGAGTTCCCCTATCCATTGTGTCTGATCGTGATCACAGGTTCACTTCTAACTTTTGGAAAGGCCTTCAGAAGTCGTTGGGTACTGAATTAAATTTTAGTACAGCTTTTCATCCTCAATCAGATGGGCAGTCAGAACGAACAATTCAGACATTGGAGGATATGCTACGAGCTTGTTCTATGGATTATCAGGGAAGTTGGGACCAACATCTTTCTTTGGTTGAATTTTCATATAATAACAGTTTTCATTCCAGTATACAGATGGCACCATTTCAGGCATTATATGGGAAGCGGTGTCGAACTCCATCTTTCTGGGATGAAGTGGGTGAAAGGAAGTTGATGGGACCAGAATTGGTAGAAGAGATGGCAGAAAAAGTTCAGCTGATTCAGAAGCACATGAGAACAGCTCAGAGCAGGCAGAAGAGTTATTCGGACAACAGGAGGAAGGATCTCTCTTTTGAGGTAGGTGATCATGTTTTTCTCAAAGTATCACCATGGAAAAGTGTGATGCGATTTGGTAAGAAAGGAAAGTTGAGTCCAAGGTTTATTGGACCGTATGAAATTCTGGAGAGAGTTGGATCAGTTTCATACCGGGTGGCTTTACCTCTGAGTTTATCTCAGGTACACAATGTTTTTCATGTTTCGATGTTGAGAAAGTATATGCCAGATCCATCTCATGTTTTGAGTCCAGAGGTAATTCAACTGGAAGAGAACCTATCTTATGAGGAACAACCGGTCCAGATTCTTGACCACAGGGAGCAAGTGTTACGGAATAAGGTGATTCATCAGGTAAAGGTTTTGTGGAAAAACCACATGATGGAAGAGGCAACATGGGAATCTGAAAATTCAATGAGGGATAAGTACCCCCATTTATTTGATAAGTAAATAAATTACGGGGACGCAATTTTCTAAAGGGGGGAAGGATGTAACATCCCAAGTAAGTAATGAATAATATATATTTTTATCTATGTCTATTAATGATTAAGATAGTGTTTTAGAGGCTTAAAATGAAAATAAATCCAATCTTAAGCATGGAATACACTAATATTCTTAAAATATTGTTTTACTGCCTTTTGATGGCAAACCCTTTTTAAATCAAACTTTTGAAAATTTTATAATCTATGTTTTTTAAAATAAACTAATTCTTTATGATTGGGACATCAAAATTTACTTTGTGTGAATTTTTGGTATTTTTCTGACAATGTTCATTTTTTAATGAATAGTGAAAAATGTTGTATTTTAATTCAAAACCTCTTCTTAATCTAATTTATTTATATTATTAGATTAACTTTTGAATTGGTCTTAATGTGTAATATGAATATATTTTTACCATTTAATCCAATGGTGGTCATGGGAATCAATTTCACTTTGAAATTAGACTTAAACTGGTGTCAATCTTTTGATACGTATTGTTTTATAAAAACACGCTATTTGTCATGACAGCGGGAATTAATTATTAAATTAATTAATGTGACTTATATGTTTTGAATTTTTTAAAATAGACTTCATTTTTTAATTCGGAATATCAAATATAGCTTAGGGTGAATTTTTGGTAATTTTCTGAAAAACTTCAATTTTTGATGAATAGTGAAACCACTAAGTGGTAATCAAGCAAACTGATTTTTCAGTTAAATGAAAGTTTACCACTAATGTGTATTGAATTTTGAAAATCCAACATACATGGTTGTCATTAGTATGTAAAATGTGGTTCAATGGGATGAAAATAATTTTTTTGGTGAATAGTAACTTATTAAGTTTTTAATCGCAATTAGAGGTAATTAGTGTAATTTAAGGTAAAAATGATATTATAAAAATGTGAAAAAACCATGACACTTGTCATACCCCTATTGGATCAGTCATGGCCGACCAAGAAAACCCATGGGTCTATTTAGGGGACCCTATGGAGCCTCTTGGGTGAGATAATGACTTTAATGCCTTTTTTTTAAATAAAGGTGAAAATGACACTAACATAAATTGTTTTACTAAAACAATTTTTAGAAGGGGTTATACTAATTATAATTTTGTCTATAAATACTCTTTTGAAAGATAAAAAGATTTCATACATCAGGATATTTTTTTTATAATTTTTAGACATTAAATAAATTAATTTAATTATGACATCATGATGATGCAACAATGACCTCATTAATGAACAGTTTAAATAAAATGAAACGATAATATAAAATATAAGACCTACACTTGTCCAAAAACTATTTTATGGGAATATTTAGAAGACTTATCATATTATCTTATAAATATATCAATGTGGGACCTTAGAAATTCGAAACACTTTTGAAAATAAAATAATAGTTTCATGATTTCCAAAAGTGCCCCTCCTCTCCTCTTATAAAAGGCCCCCACCTATACCTCATTTCACACACTCCTCAAGCCTTTCAATCAGCCATCCCCTACCCATTTACTCTCTCCACATCCCTCTACTCATCCTAGAGGATTCCCTTTGGGAATAATCCTTTCAAAGGAAGACTTTAGGCTCAAATCAAAAGGAGTTACACTTTTAAAGGTAATTCATTCTATCATGTTCATTTGTTTTATTTTGCTTCTCCAACCCCCTAAACTCTTTTTATTTACTTATTTTGTAACAACACCAGTATCTTCAATATACTAGGATGTTTTTATAAGATTTATTCGAGCTACACTCTCACACAACTACATCAAATGGTTAAAGAACATACGGTTTCCATGGATGGCGAAATTCTACCTCCCGAAACGATGATTGTTCAATACTCATTTAACACCTTCAAAGGTGGCCATTATGATGTCACTATTTTTATATATGATATATAATATGTTTATTATTTCCTTAAGCTTCTGTATTTTTCATTTATGGCATACCATTATTGTTTCCATTATGGGTAAGCACGATATCTTCATTTTAGGAAGTGCGGACTACCACCTCCTGAAAGTGATTTGATTCGTTAATACCATATGTGGGATGTGTAAAGGATAAAGTTAATGATATTATATATGTTATTATACCGGAATTATAATATACTCTTATATCATTATGATTCCATTCCAGAAAATACGAAATAGAAATGGAAGTCGCGTTCATGCGTACGTACGGCTTACCGTCTCCATGAACGGTGCATTTCATTTCTTACCTCTAAATGTGATGTAATATTATAAATACATGTATATTATGAATATATATGATGTATATTTTATCCAAATCATTAATATCATTCTGGATATAACGAAACTTTGACCAAATTAACAACATGTAAGTGTAAGAAGTCTATTTTTGACTTAAGAACCAAATACCGACAAAATGAACATTATTAACTTAAATGATTACATTATGTTCATAACATGGTATAAAAGGAATAATGAACTTGAAAAAGGTTCTTAATCAAGTAGAGATTAACTCAAGTTTATTATTCAGGAGATTAAATAATGGTTGGGTCAAGTCGGATACGAGGTAAGGGAACTTCTTAGCCCAATTTCCGTTCTCTGGGTTAATCTCCTACTTTCAAATTATGTCATGATATTATTATGTCCTATCTTTTATTTTTACTTTCTTTATGTGTACTTATAGTTAATACACATAATAGATCTATTTTATTTAAAAATGATCTTTGTATGGGACTTCGTCTCAATCTCCTTTCATTGAGGCATATTTTGTTTTATACACAACCTTCTTTTATACGGTGTATAAACCCCTTTGACTTTTACGTTTATCCAAAAGGAATATTTTTATACGAAGTATTTTACTAAACGAAAAAAGGGAATTTTTTTTTCTTACGTATGTGGCAACAATGACTTCTCTGCCGCCATGACAATTATTTGAGTTTTGGCTTCCTCTACAAGCCATACCATTTTTTTAAAAGAAAAATAAATACCCTATTTTACTTTTCTTTTATTTTGGTATTGAAAATGGTTTTCATAATTTTTTTATTATATAAATGTGTTTTATTGATATCTTGTGATTGAAATCTGGAAATTTTATGTTTCCTTTATGCATGTTTTATGTGATACGTTTATGTTATGGTTCTTGGGCATTGTTATGAAAACGGGTGGTTCCGTGATAAACTAAGGGTGGGTGAGCCCGATATAGCTCTCCAATGCATTGGGTAACACGAAGGAGTGAAACATTAAGGTTTCTCCGAAGAGATTTTAGGGAATATACCGTGATGGGTATTCCAAACGTAACCAAGAGGGTTACTCCCTACGTAAGAATGTTATGAATGCCTCAAGTTACCTTTATGTCTTATGATTTATATGATTTATTCATGATTTGATGAGGTATGTTAAAGTGCTTATGTTATATGGGTAAGTATGATCTCATCCTTATATATATATGTACCCATGTTTCCTTTCCATATTTTTATATCCCTTACTGAGATTTTTATGCTCATCCCATGTTTTTTGAAATGTTTTTCACAGGTCAAGGGAAAGTTACATGATATGATGATAGTGTCAAGGAAGTGTCAAGAAAGAATCCATGTTTATTTTAAATATGTTTCCATTGATGGGAATGAAGAATACTATCTTTATGTAACCACTTTGTTTATATGTGGAATGTAATGCAGGTTTTATGATCTAATTCTCTAAAACTCTAAACCCGAAAAGATCCTCAACGTGTAATCTTGTAATAACTCAAGATTAAGTAAGGTTTAAGGATGGGGCCTTATAGTTGGAGTCTTGGAACCCTATTACATATGTTGGTTTGATTTCTTCTTGAAAGTGGTTACATCCCATGTTTGAAGCCCCTAGTTTTGTGTAAAAAAATCATGTGAATCAACTTTCTTCAAGGAAGGGGGTCCTTCCTCTCTCTATAAGTTGTATCATACGATAGGGGTATGTTTTTGTTATCATGGGGGAGATGGTTTTCACTCAGATTAGTGACCATAAATAATTGGATTAATTAAAATTCAAGATGGGTTCATATTGTATATTTTAACAGCTTTAATATTGTTGATATTTTGATTTTATGATCTTGATGACTTGTTAAAAATAATGGTCATTGGGGGTTTGTTTTGTGATGTAATTTTGGTGTTACAAAACCCTTGTTTTTATGATTGTTTGATATCTCCTGAAATAGAATTGACTAATCACTTATATCTAGTTAATGAAATGGTTACCCCTAGAAAATTCGGATGGTGTGAGAATACCCTTAAAAGTGAAATGAAATTGATGTAAATTCCCTTATAGATTATGAAAAATGATATGTGACTTTATTTTTAAAGTTTTGTGATGTGTGAATGTGTTTCATGTGGTGTGGCTATGTTATGGGGTTGTTATGATGGAAAGTGGGGGGTGATGCAGAGGTTATGATGAGGAGGTGGTTGTGGTTTTGATGGTGGTTGTGTGGTATTTTTGGTGTAAGTATGATGGGTTGTATATTTTTATGATGTGTTCTGTTATGTTAGTTTCCCAGGTAGTGATGGAATTAAATAAATGATAGCATTAAAATTTAAATGGAATGGTCTAGTTTGAAAAATGGGTTGAAATGATTAATTAAAACTTTAATTGATACGGTTTGTGTATATTAAATAGTTAATATTTATATAGGAATTAAAGGTCAGGAAAATGAGGAATAAATAGTCTATTGACATGGAATTGGTTGGTAAATGGGTGAGTTGGAAGATTTCTTAATTTGTAAAAGTGACTCGTAGCTTGTATTTTGTTGTGTGGTGTGGTGGACTTAGTGGTGGAAGAAAAAGTGATGGTATTTTGAGGATGGTATGTGATATTATGAATTATTTAGTGATTCTTTGTGATCCCAAATGTTAGGATTGTGTGAAAATATTTATATATATATACCATGTATATTCCTTGTGGTTTTATATATGCACCCCACCCATATCGAAAACCATGTTTCAACACCCATATATTTGGGGGATATTTTTTCAACATCCTTGTGTTGAGGATTGACGTCCAACTACTTGCTCATTTCCACACACACTTATAGTAGATGATTACATGCACGGGATATGACAATAAGAATTCAAAAATTCACTTAGTGAGGTTTGATGTGATGAGAAGGCTTATGGTGGGGTTCGTGCAAGGGTGGAGGAGGGTACAAGGTTTATTTCATTTATTTATTTTTATACCCTACAACTAAAGTAATGGTTATGGGTGATTTTTAATGATGGGATAGGTGTTTAAAGGAAATATGATACGTAAAGTGACCATGTTGTGGGGCAGTGTTGTGTTGTTGTGATAGGGAAGATATGAGAGTGCCAAGATGTATGATATTGGTGTGTGAGAGCATCAAATTAGTGGTAAAGTGTTGTGGGGTAACCTTTATTGATATTATTTCTATTATTATAATAAAATTATATTCATTATATGGGGAATGTGTCTTGGTGAAGATTTGGATTTTTTAGTTATCCCATTTAGGTGTTGTTTGGTTCTGTTGTTATCTCATGGGTGCATTAGTATTCTTCTTTCACGTATACATGAGAGACTTTTGTTAACCTAATGAATACATTCCTATTCTCACCCTAGATATATTATCTATTTTTTAGTCTTATAGGAGGATTACATGGACCATGATAGACATTACTATCGCATACCCTTATACTATTGTTGTGTTATTTCTTTAGATTTTACTTTTGAGTATTTAATTTGGAGACTTTTATCTATACTAGTTTTATTTATACATGCATTGTGGAATGGTTTTATATTTATTTTTATATTATATGATGGAGGTTCTTGTGGTTGATCCATCTTATCTTATGATCCTATATTATTATAAAAGGTAATGCCTCCAATTTATGAGATTTATATACCCTCAGTTCCAGTCACCAACCCAGGGTCGACTATAGGTGTGACTTAGGGGATATTATATCTCTCCCTTTATTGTGGTATCTTTGGTGGGACGAGGTCATGAAAAAGTGGTGTCAAGTGTAATTTTTGAGTTATAGGATGGAGTTTTTAGTTAGGTACAGTGAGGATTACATGGGTTGGAAAGACAAAAACGTCAACTGATCTTAGTGAATGAAATAGGCCAGGGAAGACTATTTAGAACATGGGATTTTATTTGCCCCCAAGATTTGATGCACGGACTCTGAGCCTACTGAATAATCAAGTGAGGTTGTGTGGTGTTCAGGGTTGATACCTAAGAGAGTTACATGCATCATGATGACTTGTGTTCATATTTGAATTTTGGTTGTTTGGGGGAAGTCAAAATTAATTAAATAAATATTAATAAAATTCCACACTATTGGGCTTTGTAAAATATTTTGTCCCTTTGGAATATGGATCTTGTTCATTGTATAATTGTTTCACATGAATTTTATGTTTAGTAGGATAATTTGTTTGATGTTTTGAGGTTTGATTTGATTGACGAGTATGATCAATGGTAGGTTATGTTGGGCACTTTTTAGTGGAAGGCTTTAGGGAAGTGTGAGGGAAGTGCTTCTGATCTAGAGATGGAGAGATGGTTGACTGATATTAAAATCACTTTTAGTTTCATCTGGGACCTAGTTGGGTATTGGGACCCATTAGAAGTTAGTCAGATGCAAGGATCTATGCATCATTGGTGGACCCTATATCTTGGTGAGTGGAAGGAGTTAGATGTTCCATGGGTCGACTTCAAGAAAGAATTCTAGTGGAGTTCATTTCCTAAACCATGAAGGTAGTAAAGAGGAAATATATTATCTCCTTTCAGTAGGGAATCACATTAGTATGGGATCTTAGGATCAAGTTCAAATACCCCTTTCATCTATCCCTAGATATTGTCCTTAATGAGGAGTCCCAAGAGAGCCATCTTGAAGAGTAACTTCATCCTCCTATCTAGTATGCAGATTCTCTCTTTCCGTTAATGATGCATCTAGAGGTTCAGAAATAGGAGGAGGTGATCAAAAACATGAAATCATGAGGAGGTTTACTGTGAGAGCTTAACTAGTAGGTTTTCTAAAAGATAATAGTTATTAGTGGAAGGTATCAAACACCAAGACTATCAAGGTTTCGACCAGTATGGATTCAACCTTAGCAACTTCCCTTCTAACCTTCTAGGGATATTGGTTTTCATTCTCATCATGGGGGATCTAAGATTTCATGTTTTTTATTTGGGGTTTATGGACATCAACAAAATTAATGACCCATAGTTTTTTTAGATTAGTTGGGTAAAGGCGATTGGGTTCAACGTCAGCCTCAACAGTAATTTCTAGCAAGGTCATTTTAGTAGTGGGGACAAACGATTTACACTCCACCAAGGGTATATGGGGTAGTTATAGGTCTAACTCGGTATAATAATCATGTTTAAGGGCCTCATCCTGATTGTGTTCCTAGAGTTAGATATTAGAAGAGAATTAGATAAGATAGGTATGGTTAGTTTCATGTGGTAAAGGTGGCAGTACCAAAGGGGACAAATAGAATTTTAGCTATATTGAGCTTATTATCCACACTTTTTTATGCCTTGTTTGATTCAGGAGCTTCAAACTCTTTTGTTTTACCATCTCTAGCCTATTCTCTGGGACTATACATGGAGAGGTTTCTCATTCCCCTAGTCTTGACCATGCAAGTTAGATTCCAGACTAACTTATTTGAGGTGTGATGGGGGTATAAACTGATGATGTGACCACATAAATCCCATGGGGACCCATTCTTACTTCAAAGGAACCAATATGATGTCATCCTCAATATATAATAGTTTTATTATATGCATGTTTTTATCGATTTCTTTTGAATGATATTTTTGATCTCTGATGTGGATGGTCATCATGTTGTTTTCATTAGTGAGAAGAGTTTCCATGTGAGAAAAATACATGTAAATCCCCTTTTTCATTGATGGATGATTTGATTGTGCATTCAGTAGATACTGGGATAATGGAGTTTCCTAGATATTTTGAGGAACTTATGGATGTTTTTATGAAATTTTTTGTGACACTACCCCCTCAATGTGATATCGAGTTTAAGATAGACTTATAGCCTGATGTTTCTCTAATTTTGATGGATCCTTATCAGATGGAACCCTATAAGTTGTGATATTTGAGTATTCATATAGATGATATTACAAATAAAGGTTTCATCTGGCCTAGTGTGTCACTATGAGGTACTCTAGTGTTATTTTCCAAGAAGTCGAATAGTAGTCTAAGGTTGTTCATAGACTATCGAAGGTTGAACCAGGTGACGATCAAGAATAGTTATCCTATTCTGAGGATCAATGATATTTTCAACCAGTTTAGGGGAGATATTTTGTTCTAAAGGATTTATCCATAGTATTTATATCACCAGTTGAGGGTGAAGGATGATGATGTCTCAAAGACTAGCTTTAAATGCAGGTATGGGTACTTCAAGTTTGGGTTCATATCATTCATGATCACAAACACACTAGTTGTGTTCATGGGACTCATGATATCCATGCTCTATGAATTCATATACTAGTTTTTATCCATGTTCATTGATGACATATTAATCTAATCGAATTCAATGGAAGATCATTTAAATCATCTTAGAATAATCTTGTAGGTTCCTTAACACCACCATCTCTATAGAAAGTTGTCTAAGTGTAAGTTTTGGACATGAGAGGTGCATTTCCTTGGTAATATGGTATCACAATAGGTATTAGTAGTGGATTAAATGAAGGTTGATCAAGTTGTTTCTTGGGAATACCCCAGGATTGTGGTAGAGGTTTGTAGATTATTTGGCCTTATAGGCTATTACCAAAAGTTTATGTCTGATTTCTCATGGATTGTGACCCCATTGACATCCTTGACCAGGAAAGGCTTGGATTTTATATGAACTAATTTGTTTCAGGCAGTGTTTAACTACCATAAGGGGAAGTTGATTAGTGCTCCAATGTTCTAGTTATCAGTAGACGGGTTAGTGTTTGTGGTGTTTTTCAATTATTCCCATCTAGGTTTTGGATGCATCTTGATGCCGAATAAAGTAGTGATCTCTTATAGGTCTTGGAAGTTACACCCCATGAGCGTAACTATTCCCCCCATGATTTGGATTTGGAAGTGGTAGTGTTTTCACTAAATTTATTGAAATATTACCTTATTAGGGAGCACTTTGTGGTCTTTAAAGATCATAAGATCATGAGATATATCTTTTCTTAGTGAGACATGAATCTACGACAACAAAGCAATATGAATTTCTTAAATATTATGATTTTGAGATCAACTCAACCTTGATAGAGGAGAATCTCATGGCTAATTATTTGAGCTGGAAGTTAGAGAAGGTGTGGTTTGGGATACTAGATATAATTAGATAGTGATGGAGGAGTTGGAAGACCTACACTTAGATGTAAGTTTGGTTGATGGTGGAGGTTTCTTATTTTAGATGATAGTGTAGTTTTCACTAATGCAGTGGGTAGAGGAGTCCTAGTGGGGAGGCTCAAAGGTATAAGTAATTCATGAACGTGTTGTACAGGGAGATTCTTCAAAGAGATAAGTAGAGGATGGTCAAAATCAGAAGTTGTTTTAGGGAAGGCTTTTTATCCCAGTAGTGATGCGTGATGGAGTCCTTAATGAGTTTCATAGCTCACCTTGGGTGATACACCCAGGGGTTTACAAGATGCACCATGTCTTGAGGATATATCTTTGATGTCCTAGGATGAAATGGAAAATGGTGGATTTTGTGGCTCAGTGTCTAGTTTTCCTATGGGTAAAGGCTGAGCATCATGTTCCTGACAGTTTTCTACATCCCTTTGCTATTACTGAGTTGAAATTTAATTACATATTGATGGACTTCATCACAAGGTCACCTAGATATCAGATAGGTTGTAATGCTATCTAGGTAATCATGGATTAGTTGATGAAATTGACTCCCTTCCTAGTGATCAAGGAGATGAGATTCATGGATATTTTAGTAAGGAGGTATGTGGATGAGGTGGTAGAGTTGCATGAAGTCTTGGGGTAAATTGTCTCAAATCAAGATTCTCATTTTTTTTCTCATGAGTCCAAAGGGTATTTCAGCATGATTTTGGAATTTAGTTATGCCTCAACACTACTTTCCACCCTTTTATGGATGTGAAAATAGAGCGGATTATCCATACGCTATAGGATATGTTGTGTGAATTCATATTGGACTTTAGATAATCTTGGTCAAAATAATTTCCTATGGTTGAGTTTTCCTATACCAACAACTATCACTCATCCATTTACATGACCCCATTTGATGGTTTGTACGGGAAGCCGTTTCATTCTCCATTTTTTTGGGTCGAGGTTGGGGAGTTGGTAGTTCTTGGACTTTATGTTGGGAATATCATAACATAGAAGTCCTAGGTATTTCATAATAAGATGAAAAAGGAAAAAGGCAAACATAATTCTTATGCCAATCATAGAATGATTCCATTAGAATTCAAGGTTTTATGCCACATGTTCTTGAAGGTTTCTTCTCAACATGGGAAATAGATTTTCAGAAAGAGGAGTATGACCATACACCATTTTTTGGTCTTTTAAAGGTGTTGGGGAATGTTGGTGAGATATATTATTGTTTGGAACTTCTTCCATGATTGGAAATAATTCACAAAATCTTCAGTATATTTCAGTTCTATTAATATCTTCATGATGACTCCCATGTCATTGACTATGGATATTTTGATATCATGGATGATGTGGAATTCATATAAAATCCATTGGAGATCTTGGATCATCAAGATAATGTGACGCAAGGATGAAACATCCCATTGGTTCATGTGTTTTGGAGGCATGGTGGCCAAGAGGAGAGTAATTGGGAGCATGAGACACAGATGTGTGCCCGGTACCCTGAGTTTTTCTTAGCCTATATTGTTTTTCCCTATCTTTTTTAATGGCGTGATGTTTGGAATTTTATATTTTATATGAGATTCTAAAATTCATTGTTGATGTGATGTGTTATTAAATATTAAATTCATAAAAATAAGGGGAAAATGATCCCTAATTGAGAAACTTTATACCTTGATGCAATTGAAATCATGCAGGTGAGCTAGTTCCACCTATAGCGGATAATATCATGACATGGGAAATAGAATTACTTGATTTTTGTACTTGGGGATCTAATTTTCATTGGGTGTGGTAATTTTTGTATAGATTATGTGATGGTATTGAAAGGTTTGTGTGAGTGGTTATGTGGAATATTAGAGGCTTGTGGTTGTGAGGGATGTTGGGGACATTTTCATTTGGTTTTTTTATTTAGTTAGTGGTGATGTTTCAGATGTAATGATATCCTTGAGAGGTATCTCAA
Source organism: Viscum album (assembly GCA_963277665.1). Classification (NCBI taxonomy): domain Eukaryota; kingdom Viridiplantae; phylum Streptophyta; class Magnoliopsida; order Santalales; family Viscaceae; genus Viscum; species Viscum album. The sequence continues at coordinate 1,649,037,692 of OY728163.1, forward strand.
GGAACGGTTGTTTGTGTGTTTTCTCTCTTTACTTTTGGGTTAGTTTTGATTCTAAAGGAAGATAATAGTTTTATTGTTATATGATGTAACATCTTGGACCTACCGGCTCATTACTTTTTGGGAAATATGGTGGTAGAGGTTCGTGGACAAGGTACCAAGGAGTTTGAAGGTGTCTAAGAGGAATAAGGGATATTTTAGTGGATGAAATTATATCTTAAAGGTATATTCTAGTAGTAACTTCTAATAGTATGTTTTGAAGGTAGAATCGGTTGGTAGCTTCTGGAAGTAGCTTCTGGTGGCAGCTTCTGACTGTAGCTTCAAATGGTAGCTTCTAGGGGTAGCAGACTTAGTCTGGTGGTACCCTCAAGTGGTATCTTCATGTGGTAGCCTCTAGTGGTATATTATGGTGGTATCTTATGATGGTAGCATCTAGTGGTAGCAAATTTAGTCTACTAGTATCTTCGATTAGTATATTCTAGTGGTAGATCCTAATGTTAGATTCTGTTGATAACTCTTCATGGTAGCTCCTGGTGGTTTCTTATAATGGTATCTCCTAGAGTAATATCTAGTTGGTAACTCCTGATAGTATCACATGGCAGTAGCATGTTCCGTTTTTTCCAAAAAATTTAGTTTTTCCTTTTTTATGTTTTTTTGTGGTAAAATGTTTTTAAATCTATAATTAAGGTAATTAAGAGCTTTTTCGAAATAGGATATTCATATCCTGCATTTCCTAAAAGTCCAAAGGTTTTTAATGGCTCTTCTTTGTGGATTTAATGATACCTACATTAATGGTCAATTATAATCAAATATGTGATCTAAAATCCCAATGGTTTCATGTCAGTTGATTCTAAAATGAACTTCATTCCTTTTTTCTTTCCTACTTGATTTATATTGAGACTGGAGTTTATAAAGCCTTTCCCTTCGAGTTTTGGAAACCTGTTTCCATTATTCGTTTGAGTTATTATTTAAATTAGTTCCATCCTATGTGTGAAACCCCTATTTTAGTGTAGAAAATCGTGTAAAGCTTATTTCTTCCATGTAGGGGGTCCTTCATATCTCTCTAATTTGTATCGTGCGGGAGGGGTATGTTTTTCTTATACTTAGGAAGATGGTTTTCACCCATATTAATGAAGATAAATAATTGGATTAATTGAAATTGAAGGCATGCGGGTTCAAATTGCATGTTTTTCACTTTTAATGTTGTTGATATTATGATTGTGTAGGCTTGATGCATTATTGAAAATCATCACCATTTGTGTATTTTTTTATGTTTTAGTTGTGTTGTTATGGAACCCCTATTTTTATGATTGTTTGATATTACCCTAAATGGAATTGGATAATCACTTATATCTGGTTAATGATATGGTTTCCCCTAGAAAATTATACTTGGGTAAGAATACCCTTAAAAGTGAAGTGGAATTGATGAAAATCCCCTCAAACAATCTAAAAAATGATATGTGACTTGTTTTGGAAAGTTTTGTGATGTGTGAATGTGTCTCATATTGTATAGTCATGATATGGGGTGGTTATGATGGAATGTGGTGGTGATGTGGTAGTTGTGATGAGGTGGTGGGTGTGGATTTGATGGTGGTTGTGTGGTATTTTTTGTGTGAGGATAATGGGTTGTATGTTGTTTCTGTGTGTTGTGTTATGTTTTTTTACTAGGTAGTAATGGAATTAAATAAATTATAGCATTAAAATTGAAATGGCATGAGATGGTTTTAAAAAAGGGTTAAAATTATTAATAAACACTTGAATTAAAGTGGGTTGTATATATTAAATAGTTAATGTTTATATAGAAATTAGTGGGATAGAAAATGTGAAATAAATGGGCTAAAGAAATGAAATTACTTAGTAAATAGGAAATCTATAATTTTTTTAATTTTTAATGGTAGATAATGGCTCATGGCTTGCAGTTGTTATGTAGTGTGGTGAACATAGTGGTGTCAATTAAAGTGACGGTGTTGTGAGTTCAGGAGGTGATGTTATGAGTTGGATAGTGATTTATTGTTAACCCATAGGTTATACTTATGTGTAGCTATATAAATATATATATATATACCATGTATGATCATTGTTATTTTGTATACGCACTCTACCCACGTTGAGCAGTGTGTGCCGAAATCTATATATTTGGGGGTTATTTTTTCTAATATCCTGGTGGTGGTGATGGATGGCTAGCTACCCACTCTTTCCCACTGTCTCCTCTAGGTGATGATTACATGGACAAGTTGTAATGACCATAAGTAAAAAGTAAACTATAGTGAGGTTTGATGTGATTAGGTGGTTTATAGTAGGGGTTTTGCAATGTAGGAGGAGGGAATGAGGTTGATGTCCTTCATGTTCATGGTACCCTACTACTATGGTTATGGTTGTAGATGAGGTGTAATGATGGCCCAAGTGTTTACAGGCAATATGATATGTGATGTGACCGTTTTGCGGGGAAGTGTCATGTTCTTGTGATACGGAAGAGAAGGGAGTGCCATGATGTACGACGTTGGGGTGTGAGAGAGGAAAATCAGTGGGAAACTGATGCAGGGTTCCCTTTATGGATATGCTTCCTATTATGCTTTTATAAATGGATGTGTTATTTGGTGAGCATGTCATGGTGAGGATGAGGATTGGTTAGTTGACCTGTTTAGGTATTGTTTGGTTTTTTTTTCTCACTGGTGAATTAGAATGAATCTTTCACATGTAAACGAGAGAATTTGGTTACCCTACTAAGTATTTTTGTATGCTCGCCCTATGTATATAAACTATTTTTTAGGTTTTCAAAAGGATTACATGGAATAGACTAGACATTACTAGCACGAACCCTTGGACTATTGTTGTGTCGCTGCTTTAGCTTTTATTTTTTGAGTATTTACTTTAGACACATTTATATGTCCATGTTTTATTTATACATGCATTGTGGGATGGTTTTTTTCTTCCTTTTTATATTTTTTCATGAGATTTCTTATGGCTGATTCATTATATCTCTTGAACTTATATTATTATAGAGGTTAATGTCTCCCTTTTATGATATTTTTATACTATCGGTGCTAGTCATCAACCCAAGGCCTATAGGAGGGGGGACTCGGGAGTAATTATTTCCCTCATTTCATTACAGAATCTTTGGTGGGAGGGTGTCATGACATAAATGCATATAAATACGTATACATAAGTAATAATATCAATGAATAATTGTAAATAATACATAATACATAATAAATAAATATGAAATCAATAAATTATAAATGATAAATAACAAAAAATGAATAATAAATAATATAGAAATAAATAGTAACTAAATAAAAATAATAAATAATAAATAAATGATAAGTTAATTATAAATAAATAATAAATTAAGGATAAATAATAAATCAATATATGATAAATAAATAATAAATTAATAATCAATAATAAATTAATATTTAATATTTAATATTTAATTAATATAAAATAAATAAATAATAAATAATATATTACTAATAAATTAATAATAAATTAAAATAAATATAAAAAAATTAATTTATAATAAATTAATAAAAAAATAAAAAAATAATGAAAAATAAATCAATATATAATAAAGAAGTAGTAAATAAATAATAAATCAATATATAATAAATTAGTAAATAAATAATGACTAAAAACGTTAATAATAAATTAATAAAAAATAATAAATAACTTATAATAATATATAAAAAATATTCGATAAACATTAAATAAATAAAAAAAACTTAATAATAATTTAATAATAAAAAATAATTAAATATATAATAAATAAGTAATAAATTAATTATTAATTAATTAATAATTAATAATAAACAAACATATAATAAATTATAAATTATAATTATCTATAAATTAATTTAAATACAGTTATATATATTATTAAAAATATAAAATATAAATAAATTTACATAAATGTATATAAATACAAGCATGAAAACCCAAACACACAAACCAATAGAATACATATAAATATATATACCAACATCATATATATAAATATACATTAATGTATATAAATATATATAAATATATATAAATATCTATAAATATATATACATGTAAATAAATTTACATAAATATATGTAGATACACATCTATAGTACATAAATATATATAAACGTACACACATATATTTAATTGCGTATTAATATAAATATATATAGAAACATATGTAAATATAAATATTTATATATATATATATATACATACCCACATAATATATAAAAATATATAATCATAAATATGTATAAATATTTATAAATGTATATAAATATAGAAAAATATGTATGAATACATATAAATATCCATGCATAGATACAATCAAATATAATTTTAAATAAATATTAATGTATATATATAATAAAAAATATACATAAATATATATATATATATATATATATATATTAGAAAATAAATCACAAAAATAAGGAAAAACACAACAATTGAAACACAATTAAATCGATAAGAATGTAAATTTGGGGAATAAAATCATAGGTGACCCAACGAGCATATGAAGACACTCTTAAACGAATTTGAAATCACATCGAATATTCAAAAATCGAGGTATCTGAAAACAACAAAATTATGGTGGTATACTAGGCCTTTTCACCTTGAAAAAAATAATTATTGTGATTCCCTTAGGATAACATGGTGTAGATCCATTCACAGTTTTTGATTTGACATCTCGTGGAGCCCAAATAGATATCTAAATCAAAATTTATGGACATTTGAAGTTGAAGCTCAATTTTAAACTTCACTTAAAAGAGTAATAAATTTTATTATATTAATTATTACAAAATTATTATCTAAAATAATTTTAGTTCATTTCATAAGATTTTATTTAATTGGTTGTGGAGCTAAAACAGACACCCTGATCAAAACTTATGGCCATTTGATGTTGAAGTATAATTTTTATCTTATCCTAGAATTAATTTAAGTTTCAAAAAATTATAAATAATTAATAATTTACACATAATAATTAATTAAAATTGTAAGTAATAAATAATAAATGATTATAGATAATAAATAATAATAGTTATTAATAATAAATAATTATTAATTATTTAACATTTAATATTTTTTCATTAATTTAGCAGCGGTTTTTAAGAAACCACCACTAATTTGGTGAGTTTTTTAAAACCACCTCTAAAAATAAAAAATATAGCAATGGTTTTTGAAAAAACCACTACTAAAAATAAATAAAAAATTAAATAAAAATATTTAACTGTTATTTTTTAAAAATATCCACTAAAAAATGTACTCGAAGTACTTAGTAGTGGTTTTCAAAACTATCACTAAATGGATATTTTGGAATAGCGTGTATATTCTGAAGAAATATAGATTAAATGATCCTATAGAGGCATTCTTCATAGAATTCAAAATATCATGATCAACAAAATGATCATGATTATAGATAAGAGAGAAGGAGATTCATCATAGGGAGAAGCTCTTGAATGAGATAAGTTCCAGGTGCTAGAACAAGTCCATGTGATATAGATGCATATGACCTTGCATGTGAAAATTTTTATAGAGTTTTTAATAAATATTTTTTAGAGAATAAAAATAATGAAATAGCCCGAGTATTCAGGTGATTTAAAAGATATATTTCTCTTGTAATTTTGAGTGATAAATGAATTGATAATATCTCTAACCAATTTAAAAGATAAGACTACACCTTCATCCAAAGATAATAGAGTTTCCATATTTTTAATATGGATAATAATATTCATGTGATATTTTTTTATGAATATAAATATATGTAGGAAAGTGAATAAGAGAAAAGTAAAACAATTGTGAGACTCTCGACTCTATTATTTCTGGAAGAAACTTATTATATAGAAGGATAATCTCAAGGTCCCAATACTTCCAAGTATCAAAGATGGAGGAGGAGAGTATGAATTTGGGAGATCTTTTGGAGAATAAATATTGTAATGGATTAGTATTTAAAGGTTTGAGGAAGAACCAAATCACTCAAGGTTAAGAGAGATTTTTTAGAACAAGAGATTTATTCTAAGCAGCTATTGAAGATCTTGAATAAATATACATGAGTATTCCTGATTCTATACACTTTTAGGGGGTGATTATTCATAAGCATTTTAGAAGTATCCATAAGCTATTGGAAATTGTTCTATCTTTGGATCAAATTGAATAGAAGGATGATTTTAGTGTATAAACAATCAAAGACAAGGGAATGTAGTTCGGGTGTATAATCAATCATGTAATAAGAGTTAGTGGTTGGGGTGTAGAACTATAAATGAATGGAGGATCAACTATTGTGGTGTATAACTAGTCATAGGCAAATATAGTTGATTGTAGAGTATAACCAATCAAACTCATGTGGGAATCAGGATACCATTGTAATTATAAATAAGATTATAGCGGAGAATCCATATTGAAGTATCTAACCAATATAGTAAGAAGTAGTATTTTATGTCAAGCCTTATAAATAATATTTATTTGTAACACCCCAAGATTTTATTATATCTTTCTCTATAATTAAATTTGGTTTCTTTGATAGCTTTCTTTACAAGAAACAACAAGTTTAATCAAACCAAATTAAACTACTGAAATATAATTATTTAATGTGAAATGAATTTCTGAAAATTGTTATAAAGTGGTTATAAAGTGTTTAATGGATATTTTTCTGAAAATTGTTTTTATTCGCACTTCTTGTAAAATGAATTTCTTCCAATTTTACAGATTTTATTTAATAAAATGGATATAATTTTTTAAATTACTATATAAAAATAATCATATGGTAAAATTTTATGATTCTTTAAAAAAATATAGGCTTTATAGTGAATAGGAAAAAATACTGATTTTTATTGAAAATTGTCTTTTTTTTAAGAAATTACAAAGATTAATTTTGATTTAAAATAGTTTCAAAGTAAAATCATTTCACATATATTATTAATAATACAATTAAGATCATTAGAATCAATATTTTTATTGATTTTTTATATATAATTTTTATACTTAAGAAGACATTTTTTCTTGAAAACCACATTTCATCATGTTTTACTAGTTTAATTTTAAATTAAATTCTACCACTTATATGAATTGAATTTGATGAAATTGATTCCATATTTGGAATCAGTATAATTTAATTGGTTAAAATTAATTTTTGGTCATTATGAATAGTAACCATAGTAAATATTTGTTGCCTTGGTAAGGGGGAAATGGGTAAAATAAGGTTAAAACATTGGGATAAGGAATTCAAATTTCTATAAAACTTGCCTTTATCCTATTTTATGAGTGTCGTTCAAAAATTCTCATCCATTTTTTGAAAATATGGCCACTTGTTTCCATTTTTCTTTGATTACGAGCTTTATATTATTTTAAGAAATAGATAAATACAAAATATCACTTTCTTGACTTTAATATTTCTAATATTTTTTTCATAAGGATAAGAAGATGTTACGTTCAAATATAAATGTTTAATTTAAATAAGAATGTTTTTATCATGATAATTTATTTATAATTTTTAGTGATTTAATAATTACCTTGAATTCTTACACAACACCGAACTGGTACATATTCAGTTAATAGAAAAAAAAATTATTTTAAATATATTAAAAGTAACAGAATTAGGGTTAATTATTATGTTCCATGAATTTTTTATAAAAATACAACATAATATTAATTTTTTAAACGTTTATATTTTAATTCCATTGTTATCTTGATAACATTAAATTCAAATTAAATGAATAGTTTCAAAGATGATATTAATGATATTTTATAATAAAAAAATATTTTATTAAATTATTTAAAATTCATAAAAACTTTGTCTTTGGAAAATTGAATATTATATGGTTTAAAATATAAACCATGGTCCATTTATGTGTGAACTGTTATTTATATAAACTTTCTTGGCTGTTAAAGATTAAAAAAATTGATATCGAGTTCATTATCAAAATGGTTAATATGAGGGATAAAAAATAGATAATGGTGAAAACTGTAATGGCCTGGACCCCTCCAGTCCATTCCTCTGTTGAAATCGATATGGTCAACACGACGCACGTTATAATGATAATTTTTTTAATACTGATGATAATGTAAAAATGTGTTAGATAATAATGATGATGACATAAATTGTGTGATTAATTAAACTAAAAAGACAATAATCATGATAAAATGATTTAATGGGTGTTATTATTATTAATTATGTGAAGTGGGAAGGTTTGTGACCCATTAGAAGTTGATAAATGAAACATGCGATTTATTATTAATTGAGTAATTGTTGAAATTAATTTTGAATAATAATAATGGGTGTTGTGTTATTAATATTATTCATAATATTAATAATAATGAGAAATTAATGAAACAAGTCATGGTATTTATTGCAAACAAATAAATGAAGATGCACAATGGAAGCATGGTGGTGCGTTAATAAAATTAAAGGTGAGTTCGTTATTATTATTATGTTAAAGAATAATAATAATAGTGGCATAAAAATATGATGGGTTTATTAAATTGAATGGTTTTAATTTAATAAAAGTGGTTTCAATTTAATCAGAGTGAAATAAAAGAAATAGAATTAAATAATTAAATTGACGGATGTTACGTGACATTGACGTGGCATGGTCGAATTCAGATATCCAACAGGGTGGTTTAATGTGGTCAATGCGATGAGCATAAATATTTTCATTATAAAAAAAATAACGGTGATGAGTTAATAAAATAAGTTGATGTATTGTTATTATAATTGAAAAACAATAAATAACAATGATGGAATAAAACTATGTGCGAGAGGTTAATGAAATTAAATGTATTAAAAAGGGATTGAATATGTAAGTTATATTAATTTTGTTTTGTCATTTAATTCAATTAAATGAAATGGTTTTGAGTCACATGGAATGGTTGTGCATAGGTTCTCCGCAAAGTGAAATATGAAATTAATAATATTGCAAGTATAATAATATGATAATATAATTAAATTAATAATGGATAAAAGGCAAGGGAATTAATAATTTTTTTTCTATTATACTTGAGGCGCATGGAGAATGAGGAGGCGCCACCTTGTTGGGGGCGTGGTGAATATTGGGGTAGAAGATTGGAGATTGGAGAGAGAGTGTGAGATTGAAATGGGAAAATAATAAATGAAAAAAAAAGAATAAGAAGGAAGACAATCAAGGTGGGGCGTGGTTGGCATGGATTCAAAGAAAAGGAGGTTCCAAATTTAGTTGGAGCGTGATAAAATTGTGGGGGAAAGAATTAGATTGGAGAGAGAAGAAATTTGAAAAGCAATAAAGTAAATAAAACAAAATACAAAATAAATACAAAATAAATGGTGATTTCAAAGGAAATTGTGGGAATCATTTGTGCGTGGGATTTGGAGTTAAGAAAAAAATGGTTAAATAAAATAATAATAATATAATAATGTAATTATTATTTTTGTTGGGAAAACCGTGTTTAGTCCATAACTTCTTCGTGCGACGTCGGTTTTACGAACCGTAAGTGGTAGTTTAATCCTAAAATTAAGATGGTAATTTTAAGACCAATGATGAATAACTTTTCATGACTCATGCCTCGGGTCAATGAAACACCAAATATTAATAGAATTATCATTATTATTAAAATGCGTGGAAACTGCGTGACGTGTCGTGTGTTGACCAGTCAAAACGCGTAATGGGTGTATGGTCACACCGTGTATTCATTAATACACCTTGCACACCGTTTTACCTTTTCATTGCCTATATAAGAAAGGGTCGCAAATTATTTCCAGACTGGTCGCTTCTTCATCGCATGACGATGCTCTTGGACGATCGAGAAGTCTTCCTCCTCTAACATCTTCATCCGGACTCCGATCGTCGACCCGTCAGTGACTGCGGGATCGTGTCAGTGAGAAGAACACCATACACCCTGTTATGTTCCCTCTTCTTCGACTTCACCTCCACAGTTTCCAACCGAGGCGACTGTTGATAATTGACAGGAACGGCGGTCTTTGACGAACAACTCTAAAAAGGTATGTTAAACCTATGTTCTTGTATTCTCTTCTGATCCTACTTCTCCCATTTTCTTTCCAAGCTACAACATGTGATCTCCGTGTTGAGGGAGTTTCTTGTATTGTTGATTCGGTGGTGTTGCGACGTCCTTTGTGGGTGTAGTCATTCTGGGAGAAGCCTTGTGATCGTGGTGGTCGTGTTCATAGAAGGACATCGGAACCTGTTGAGGTAGGGATCTTACCTTTATCTCTTTAAATTGTGCTTCATGTGGGGTGGGTGTCCTCTTGTTTACGTGAAACACATTTGAACCGGTTTAATAAAGATAATAAATGGCTTATATAATAGGGATGGGAAGTTTTTGAATGCAGTTACATTATTTATATCCTGTGATATTATGTTGTGAATTGAATGAGCTTCTGCCTACTAAAAATCATGGTCGTTGGGGGCCTATTCTTACGCAATTAAATATTGCCCTCTCCTTCTGGATTTTCTTATGGATGAAAATTTTATTGAATGCGGAAATTGGTTAATCACGTAAAGTTGGCTGATTAAATACTCAGAACCCTTTTGTGAACACCCTGGTTCAACAAAACAGAATAATGAACATGTTGGTGTTAGGTTGGTTCTGTTATGGGATGTATGAAGTGGTAATTTCTGGGTTGTTGTGTGATATGATGTTTGGCAGCGGGGCTGCAATGATGGGTGGTGAATATTATTAAAGTGGTTAGTAGTAGACTATATACAGGGGAAAAGTATTGGAAATGTGGAATGTGGAAAATGAATTTATATGTGAAACTTAGGAATAAATGAATGGTGGGGTATTGTTATGGAAATGAATTAAAGATGGATATGATAATAAAATTATTAAGGAGTTGGTGGGGTATGTGATTTCTTGTGTTTTCCCTAACTTTTGTTGTGGTTGGCGGGGATATGTTTTATGAACACTCGATTTTGTTTGGTTGTTGATAGTTTCCCAATAGTTAAAATAATTGACAACTAAAGTCGTTGAACATGAAAACATAAATGGGGTTTTGGGATTGATTGTTGTGTGCATACTCTCAAGGTAGCAGTGCTAAGGCATGTGCTCAAATCTTTTATGTAGAAGCCTTAGGATGGGCTGAGTGGTTGATATAATTATATAAATCTATATCTTTCTATGTTTCTTTACGCACCCCACCCACGTTGAGCACTACGTGCCGAACACTTGTGGGACGGGGGGTGTTATTCCCAACATCCAAAGGACATTATGGATGGTTGGTTACTGTTCTTCCCTATGATCCCTCTTCTAGGTTCTATAGCCCAAGATCCTTCGGGTAGGTTACGATAGGTGTTTCCCAAGAATCTTTGGGATGAGATGTGATGTGGTTCCCAGGTGTTTTCGGGATGAGATGTAGTGATGGCCGAGGATTGTGTGCTGGCGGGTTACTATGAGCTTCGTATGGCTAGGTTGTGGCACTAGATCAGGAAGATGGGGAAGCATCAGAGCATTAGGCATGAGGGATTGAGCAGTATCCAGTGGGAATGTGGTGCGGGGTACCCATACTTTGATAATATTACTATTATACTTTATTGACTTGTGTTACTTGGTGAGTGTGACTGGTGAGGCTAGGTGGATAGATTCCTTGATAGGTTTTGGTTCTTCTGTTTTCTCACGGGGCATTAGGATGTCTCCCCACTTGTGCACAAGAGATTTAGGTTTCCCTACTGAGTATACTTGTATGCTCACCCTATGTTTGCTTTCAGGTTTTCAGGAGGACTACAGGGACTGTGTGGGACCTTACTAGTGAGGCAGGGGGAGTTGCTGCTGTTTGTTATTGTTGTTTTCCTTTACTTTTTGGTACAGTACTTTGGAGATTTTTTGTACTTGTACTTTTGTTTCACTATTGTATAAAGCATGCATATGGGATTGGTTTTGGGCTATTTATATACTTGTTCCTTTTCTTCTTCTTGGTGTCTGACTCATCCTATTTCCCAATCTTAAATAAATAACAAGGGTAATGTCTCCCATATTTGTGAAAAACTCATACCCTTGGTGCTAGTCTCCACTCTGGGGCCTACTGTAGGCAGGACTCAGGGGTCATTATCTCCCTTCCACCATTGTTAGCTCAGGAGGGGCATCTTTGGTGGGAGGGGGTCGTGACAGAATGGTATCAAAGGCTGATGGTTGAGAGATAGGATGAAGTCTGGAGTTAGGCACAGTGAGGATTGCATGGGATGGTAGGGAAATAGTGTTGGATGATCTTGTTACGTGACATAGGCCAGGGAATACTGGCTAGGACACGGGATTTTAGGGCCCCCCGTGATCCGATGCAAGGAATCTGAGCTTACCGAATGACCAAGTGAGACTGCATTTATTTCTAGGTAGAGACCCTAGGAAAGGTACATGAATCATAATGACTTGTGTTTTTACTTGATTTGGGTGTTCTGGGAAAGAAATTGAAAATGATAAAATGGACCTTAAGAATAATTTCCTTGCTACTCGGGCTTAGGATTTCCTTGTTCTACATACAGTTATGGCACCTGGACTTCATCTCCGGGTGACTCGGGTAGTCGAGGCCCAGCAGATTCAGGAGGTCGATCAGCAAAGGATTGACTGAGGGGAGGAAGATGACTTGTGGCAGCGCACGTTTCGTGCTTTACAGTGACAGAGCTTGAATAAGTATGTAGGCAACACTTCAGATACAGAATCAGAGAGTTGGTTGGAGGAACTCGAGATCACCTTTGGGATGATCAGGGATCCATAAGAGTACTGGGTTCCTCTAGAAGTAATCCAGTTGCGAGGGGCGGCACGTTAGTGGTGGGTGCCTTACCTTGGGGAGGGGAAGGAGACAGAAGTTCTATGGTCCAACTTCGAGAAGGGGTTCTGCGAGGAATTTCTTTCCTTGACGAGGAAGGACGAGAAGAGGCAGGAGTTGTTGTCTCTCCAACAAGGAAGCATGTTAGTGTGGGAACTAGGGGTCAAGTTCAAGGATCTCCTCCGTTTTTCCCCGAATCTCTTTCCGGATGAGGATTCCTGATCCAGACATTTAGAGGAGGCACTTCACCCCTCTATTCGGTGCACGGTGACCCCTTTCACCTTACCAATGTACCTGGAAGTACAGAAGAAGGCGGGGATAATCGAGAGGATGAACTCGCAAGTAGGTCCACTGCGAGAGAGGAGTCACCCAAGTTCATCCAAGAAGGAGGCGGTCATCAGTAGATCCCCAGAAACATGACCTTCCAAGTTTTGACCGGCAGGGAGCAGACTTCAGCAGGTCCCATACCAATCTCACAATTTCCGCCCATTTTCCATGGTCCAGGGACCAAGGTGCTTTGCATGTGGGGATCGTGGGCATCTTAGCATACATTTCTCTTTCCATACCCGGTATGGTGGGACTGACCAGGTTCAGCCCCAGCCCTAGCAGCAGTTATCAGCCCGACCCTTTCAGCAGAAACAGGCTCCAGTCCCTCTGAGGGGAGATGGAGCAGGTGGTGGCCATCCACAAGGAGTTCCTCAAGGATCCCAATCGGGACGTGGTCGAGGAGGCAGACGTCAACAGAGAGGCAGAGGAGCTGGGTGTAGATAGTTGCATGCAGTAGAGGCGGCATCTCTAGAAGGACCAGGGATCGATAGAGATGTGTTTGGGTTTTCTTGAATGCTCTCCTTTATGTTTTGTTTGGGAGCATTTCACTCCATTGTTGGAACACTATTTTGCTCATTCTTTGGGACTGGAACTTGTTTTTGTGAGTTTTTAATGCTATGTTGTTTCCCTCTTTTCTTTAAATGTACAGGAAGAGCCCAATCATGTGGGGAGGGGAAGACCTAAACCCGTGCAGGTGAGTCAGTTCCACCTAAAGTAGATAATATCTCGACATGGGAGAAATAATTCCCCAAGACATGTGTTCGGGCGGCGTGTTTTTCATTTATACGGTGTTGGGGGCAGTGTAAGTTTGAAAAATCCTAATATATGGAAGTCAGAAGACCTAATTCCTAATCAAGATGCATCAATGTGGATGTGATTAAACCCGTGCAGGTGAGTCAGTGCCGCCTAAAGTGGATAATATCTCGATATGGGAGAAGGAATTCCTAACTCATATAACTAGGGTTGTCAGTTGTTTCCTATTATGACGAGATCCCTCAGAGGTATCTTATGGAGTGGTTGTTTGGATCCATTCATTCTTCTGGGTTGGTTTTAATTCTCAAGGATGAGAATTTTTTGAGAGGTATCTTATGTAATGGTACGGACCCCTCCGGTCCATTCCTTTTTTGAAATACGTGCGTTATAAAGATAATTTTTTTAATACTGATGATAACGTAAAAATGTGTTAAATAATAATGATGATGACATAAATTGTGTGATTAATTAAACTAAAAAGAGAATAATCATGATAAAATAATTTAATGGGTGTTATTATTATTAATGATGTGAAGTGGGAAGGTTTTTGACCCATTAGATGTTGATAAATGAAACATGCGGTTTATTATTAATTGAGTAATTGTTGAAATTAATTTTGAATAATAATAATGGGTGTTGTGTTATTAATATTATTCATAATATTAATAATAATGAGAAATTAATGAAATGAGTCATGGTATTTATTGCAAACAAATAAATGAAGATTCACAGTGGAAGCATGGTGGTGCGTTAATAAAATTAAAGACGAGTTCGTTATTATTATTATGTTAAATAATAATAATAATGGTGGCATAAAAATATGTTGGGTTTATTAAATTGAATGGTTTTAATTTAATAAAAGTGGTTTCAATTTAATCAGTGTGAAATAAAAGAAATATAATTAAATAATTAAATTGACATGTTACACGACATTGACGTGGTATAGTCGGATTCAGATATCCAACAGGGTGGTTTAACTTAGTCAATGCGATGAGCATAAATATTATCATTATAAAAAAATAATAATAACGGTGATGAGTTAATAAAATAAGTTGATGTATTGTTATTATTATTGAAAAACAATAAATAACAATGATGGGGTAAAACTATGTGCGAGAGGTTAATGAAATTAAATGTATTAAAAAGGGGTTGAATATGTAAGTTATATTAATTTTGTTTTGTCATTTAATTCAATTAAATGAAATGGTTTTGAGTCGCATGGAATGGTTGTGCATAGGTTCTCCGCAAAGTGAAATATGAAATTAATAATATTGCAAGTATAATAATATGATAATACAATTAAATTGATATTGGATAAAAGTCAAGGGAATTAATAATTTTTTTCTATTATACTTGAGGCGCATGGAGAATGAGGAGGCGCCACCTTGTTGGGGGCATGGTGAATATTGGGGTAGAAGATTGGAGATTGGAGAGAGAGTGTGAGATTGAAATGGGAAAATAATAAAAGAAAAAAAGAAGAAGAAGAAGGAAGACAATCAAGGTGGGGCGTGGTTGGCATGGATTCAAAGCAAAGGAGGTGCCAAATTTAGCTGGAGTGTGATAAAATTGTGGGGGAAAGAATTAGATTGGAGAGAGAAGAAATTTGAAAATCAATAAAGTAAATAAAACAAAATAGAAATAAAGTACAAAATAAATGGTGATGTGGGCAAAGGAAATTATGGGAATCATTTGTGCGTGGGTTTTGAAGTTATGTAAAAAATGGTTGAATAAAATAATAATAATATAATAATGTACTTATTATTTTTGTTGGGAAAACCGTGTTTAGTCCATAACTTCTTCGTTCGATGTTGGTTTTATGAACCGTCAGTGGCAGTGTAATCCTGAAATTAAGAAGGTTATTTTAAGACCAATGATGAATACCTTTTCATGACTCATGTCTCGGGTCAACGAAACACCAAATATTAATAGAATTATCATTATTATTAAAACGCGTGGAAACTGTGTGACATGTCGTGTGTTGACCAGACAAAACGCGTAACGGGTGTACGGTCACACCGTGTATTCATTAATACACCCTGCACACTGTTTTACCTTTTTTTTGCCTATATAAGAAAGGGTCGCGGATTATTTCCAGACCGATCGCTTCTTCATCGCACGACGACGCTCTTGGACGATTGAGAAGTCTTCATCCTCTAACTTCTTCATCCGGACTCCGATCGTCGACCCGTCAGTGACTGCGGGATCGTGTCAGCGAGAGGAACACCATACACCCTGTTCTGGTCCCTCTTCTTCGACTTCCCCTCCGCAGTTTCCAATCAAGGAGACTGCTGAAAATTGAAGGGAACAACGGTCTTTGACGAACGACCCTAAAAAGGTATGTTAAACATATGTTCTTGTATTATCTTCTGATCCTACTTCTCCCATTTTCTTTCCATGCTATGACATGTGATCTCTGTGTTGATGGAGTTTCTTGTATTGTTGATTCGGTGGTGTCACGACATCCTTGGTGGGTGCAGTCATTCTAGGAGAAGCCTTGTGATCGTGGTGGTCGTGTTCGTAGAAGGACATAGGAACCTGTTGAGGTAGGGATCTTACATTCGTCTCTCTAAATTGTGCATCATATAGGGTGGGTGTCCTCTTGTTTACGTGAAACACATTTGAACCGGTTTAATAAAGATAATAAATGGCTTATATAACGGGGATGGGAAGTTTTTGAATGTAGTTACATTATTTATATCATGTGATATTATGTTGTGAATTTAATGAGCTTCTGCCTACTGAAAATCATGGTCGTTGGGGGCCTTTGCTTACACAATTAAATGTTTCCCTCTCCTTCTGGATTTTCTTATGGATGAAAATTTTATTGAATGAGGAAATTGGTTAATCACATAAAGATGGCTGATTAAATACTCAAAACCCTTTGTGAACACCCCGGTTCAACAAAACAGAATAATGAACATGTTGGTGTTGGGTTGGTTTTGTTATGGTATGTGTGAAGTGGTAATTTCTGGGTTGTTGTGTGATATAATGTTGGGCAGCGGGGCTGCAATGATGGGTGGTGAATATTATTAAAGTGGTTAGTAGTTGACTATATACGGGGGAAAAGTAATGGAAATGTGGAATGTGGAAAATGAATTTATATGTGAAACTTGGGAATAAATGAATGGTGGGGTATTGTTATGGAAATGAATTAAAGATGGATATGATAATCAAATTTTTAAGGAGTTGGTATGTGATTGCTTATGTTTTCCCTAACTTTTGTTGTGGTTGGTGGGGATATGTTTTATGAACACTCGATTTGGTTTGGTTGTTTATAGTTTCCCAATAGTTAAAATAATTTACAACTAAAGTCGTTGAACATGAAAACATAAATGGGGTTTTGGGATTGCTTATTGTGTGCATAATCTCGAGGTAGTAGTGCTAAGGCATTGCTCGGATATTTTCTGTAGAATCCTTAGGATGGGCTGAGTGGTTGAAATAATTATATAAATATGTATCTTTCTATGTTTCTTTATGCACCCCACCTGCATTGAGCACTACGTGCAGAACACCCGTGGGACGGGGGGTGTAATTCCCAACATCCAAAGGACATTGTGGATGGCTGGTTACTCTTCTTCCCTATTCTCCCTCTTCTAGGTTCTATAGCCCAAGATCCATTGGGTAGGTTACGACAGATGTTTCCCAAGAATCTTCGGGATGAGATGTGATGTGGTTCCCATGTGTTTTTCAGATGAGATGTGGTGATGGACGGGGATTGTGTGCCGGCGGGTTACTATGAGCTTCATATGGCCAGGTTACGGCACTAGCTCGAGCTTCGTATGGCCAAGTTGCGGCACTAGCTCAGGAAGAGGGGGAAGCATCAGAGCATTAGGCGTGAGGGCATGAGCAGTATCTAGTGGGAAGGTGGTACGGGGTACCCATACTTTGATAATATTACTACTATATTTTATTGACTTGTGTTACTTGGTGAGTGTGACTGGTGAGGCTGGGTGGATAGATTCCTTGCTAGGTTTTGGTTCTTTTGTTTTCTCATGGGGAGTTAGGATGTCTCCCCACTTGTGCACGAGAGCTTTAGGTTTCCCTTCTGAGTATACTTGTATGCTCACCCTACGTTTGCTTTCAGGTTTTTAGGAGGACTACATTGACTGTGCGAGACCTTACTAGTTAGGCAGGGGGAGTTGCTGTTGTTTGTTGTTGTTGTTTTCCTTTACTTTTTGGTACAGTACTTTGGATCTTTTCTGTACTTGTACTTTTGTTTCACTATTGTATAAAGCATGCATATGGGAATGGTTTTGGGCTATTTCTATACTTGTTCCTTTTCTTCTTCTTGGTTCCTAACTCATCCTATTTCTTGATCTTAAATAAATAAAAAGGGTAATGCCTCCCATATTTGTGAAAAACTCATACCCTTGGTGTTAGTCTCCACTCCGGGGCCTACTGGAGGCGGGACTCGGGGGTCATTATCTCCCTTCCACCATTGCCAGCTTAGGAGGGGCATCTTTGGTGGGAGGGGGTCGTGACAAAAACATCACCTAAAATTGTCCAAATTTTAAAGTATATGATTATTTCAAATCATAATCATCCTATATTCTAAATATATCAATTTTTTCCACTTTTCTTTAAAAATTAATTTATATTAATTTAATACATTATGTAATTCCAATAGTTCCCCTCCCCTCTCTTATAAAAGGAAACATATTCTCCTATTTTACGCACACCTTTTGATCTCTATAGATCAGAAAAGACCCACCATAATACCTTACTATATTTATTCCCCAAATCCTAGTGATTTGGTTTCAAAATACCATCTTTTTTAGGCTTAAGGTGTAAGCCAAAGTTAATTTCTCAAAAAAAGTATAACTTTTAAGTGAGTATTTTAAATTTTATTTCTTATTTTAACTCCTATAAATCTATGGTATACATTATAAAATAATGGATTCAGTGTATTAAACATAATAATTTTTTATTATGATAATGTAACACCCACTATCTACCTTTTTTCCATCGTTTAGGAAAAATAAAACATCGCTCATGCGTACGTGTGGACTACCACCTCCACAAAGTGATGCCTTTCATTTTTCATCACCACCTCATATTTATGGTTATAATGATATTATGACTGAATATATATTATATCTATTCTATATTTAGGGTTCTTTAAATTTGAATTATTATTTACCTTTTCCATTTCACCCATTGAAAATGAAAACATCCCTTGTGTGTGCGTATAGACTATCAACTCCAAGAAGTGATGTAATTAATTTAACATCACTAATTTATGTGAATGGTGATTAAATTGAATATAATGACCACATATGACAATAATTAAATGACTAAAATTATGGATATTATTGAACC
This sequence comes from Viscum album, assembly GCA_963277665.1. Taxonomy (NCBI): domain Eukaryota; kingdom Viridiplantae; phylum Streptophyta; class Magnoliopsida; order Santalales; family Viscaceae; genus Viscum; species Viscum album. The sequence goes on from OY728163.1 coordinate 1,649,056,824, forward strand.
ATGATCAAAGTATAAGGATTGGGACTGCCTAACCAAAGCATGCTGGAGAAACGAAGCAATTATTACCTAAAACACTGATTTTAATAAAGAGATGTTAATACATGGGTGAAAAAATGTTATAATTAAATAATATATGTTATTATACATAATTATGGTTCTATAATATATGTTTAATAAACATTTATGTATTATATTGGAGGTTCATATGTGTATGAAGCAAGATGAGACTTGAGGTAAGAGATTTATGTATCAATCCCATTTTAATCGAGATTTTTTATGATTGAATTTATATTGAGTAAATTATATGATCATTATCTGATATATTCTTTTAATTTTTCTTCACTTATGGTTCTTTTTAAATTATTTAATCTTTAGTACCATTTTCTTCTCTTTGGCACTCAAATGATTATGATGAGGATATTTTTATGAAATTCATTCATTTTCGATGGTTTATGCTATGGTTAAATGTTTATGAAACCCATTTCATTCTCATGGATTATTTTATTATGATATGATGATTTTTTTATGATCTTTTGGAATACATTTTCATGGGTTTCATTTTGTGACTGGTGGGATCATAATTATATAGTCTCCTAATGCATTGGGTAAAGCTTTATATCTCATGAGATAATAATGGTAAATGTATTGATATGATCAATCCACTACATGTATTAGGTAATGATTCCTAATCCACTATAGGAAATTGGTGGGGATTCATGACCCATTAAGATGGGGGGAATAGGTAGTGATTTCAGATCCACTATTATTTGATGGTCTCAGTAGTTAACCTTGATATATTAAGTGGTTTATATGCATATGATGATGCAAACTTTTATGAAATGTTTTTATTATTATGATTTGAACATGTGGTCCTTGATATATTATTGATGATTTCTCAATATTAGGATTCATATATTTCAAATGATAATGATTTATATAAGGATTTATGTTTATGATTTATGATAAATTCGGTCTGAACTTTATAATTTATGATCATTATAAGGACTCGACTTTAAAACATTACATAATCTTGAATTAAATGAATAGTTCACATTGAGGATCTTTTCAGGTTTAGTGTTTTAGATAATTATGCCATAACTATTATATTACATCTCAAAAATTACAATGTAGACACTTCTACTCAGTTTCCATTTTTTTCATAAAATAAAAAATCTTTGAAAAAATGAGTCATGCCAATTTCCATGTTTTATACAGCATGACTTTTCCATGATCTCATACATAACCCTATTCATCTTTAAGTCCTATGAAAAAACATTTCAAAACATGGGATGAGCATAAAAATCTCAGTAAAGGATACGCAAAGAATGAAAACTGTTAGTTTTTCAGAACAACAAGTAAATTATGAATACTTTATCATAAGTAATACTTTTCACCTTTATGAAGTAGTAAATACTCTTCACTAAATAAAAGATCATTGCTTACCATTTTGTAACCAAAATATTACCATAAAACCCATAGAAAGAACACATAACATATAAAGGTAACTTGGTACATAAACATACTTAAATGTAATAACCATATGGTCGACTTCCACACATATCACTAAATGGAATATCCATATGGCCGACTTCCATACCCAATGCATTGGAGGTTATAACATAACCACCCATCCTGGTTTATCACGACACCACCTGTAAATTGGTTTATCACGTAACCACCTGTCAAATGTCCAAGTACCATTATAAAATCATAACACATAAAATATTGCAAATATATATATTTCACTAATAACATTTCATTAAAAATAAAAATAAATAATTTCATGATATTGAAATAATAAATTTATCTCAAAAACCATTTTCAATACCAAAACACCCAAAAAATAGAAAAGGGGTTTCTTTTTCATTTTAATAACATTAAGGTTTATAGAGGAATCCAACTAACAATTACGAAAGTAGAGAGGTCATTTTCGCCGTAAACGTTAAAAACATTCATTTTCTAGTTTTTTAAAACACTTCATTGAAAAAAGATTCCATTTGAATGAAATTAAAAGTCAAAGGGTTTTATTATATACCGTATAAATGAAAGTCGTGTATAAATCAAAGTATGCCCCAATGAAAGAAGTAAGTCCCCTAAAAATATCATTTTGTAAATAAAATAGACCGATTATGTGTAGAAAGTATAAACACATGATAAAATGTAAAATTCATTTCTCACATAATCAAAGAATGGTATAAACAAGAAAGAGAACATCAACCCAAAGAATGGAAATTGGGTTAAGAAGTTCCCTTACCTCGTGTCTGACTTGACTTGTTCGCTCTTTAATTTCCTGAAAAATAAACTAAAGTTAATTATTACTTGATTCAGAACCTTTTTTTAAAGTTTATTATTCCTTTTATATCACTTATTACAATGTTATAAACATTACAAAATTATTTAAGTTAATATCGGTTGTTTTTTCGATATTTGGTACTTGAGTCAAAAATGAACTTCTTATAATTACAAGTTGTTCATTTGGTCAAAAGTCAATTGTCTCCAGAATGATATTCCTGATTTAGATATCATATATATCATATATATATCCAGTATATATATATGTATTTATAATATTAGATAACATTTGGAGATGAGAAATGAAATGCACCATTCATGGAAACGGTAAGTTGTACGTACGATTGAACGCTACTTTAATTTCTATTTCGTATTTTAATGGAATGAAAACATAATTATACATAGGTATATTATAATTAAATTATAATATCATATATATAATTTCCGTAACTCCATTATTTATATGTTCCATGTATGGCATGAATGAGTCATATAACTTTGAGGGGGGCGGTAGTGCGCACTTCCTCAAATGAAATTATCGTATTTACCCACTATGGAAACCATAAAGGTATTCAATAAATGAAAAATACAAAGGAAAAGAAACAATATAAATGTAATATATATTGTATATAATAACAGTTCCATATTAATGGTCACCATAAGAGGGGGTAGGAGAAGATTGAATAATCATCGTTTTGTGAGGCAGTAGTTCGTCGTCCACTGAAATAGTATGTTCTTTACCCATTAGATGGAGGTGTGTGTAAGTGTAGTTCAAATCCTTCTTATAAAAAAAACCTAGTATATTGAGTATAATAGTTTTTCTATAAAATAAAGGAATAAAAATATTTTAGGGGGTTGGAGAAGGAAAATAATACAAAAGAACTTAAGAGAAGACGTTACCATTAAATCGGGTAACTCCCTTTGGTTTGAACCAAAAGGATTTCTTGAAGTGCCTTCTGCCTAAGGTAAGACTTCTAATTAGAAAAGAGGGATATAGGGAGATTAATTGGTTATACTTTGGACAAGACAAGGGGCTTGAGAGGTGTGATTAATGGGTTAGAGGTGAGGGATTTTATAAGGGGAGATGGGGCTCTTTAGAAAAGTTTGAAAATATTATTTAATTATATAATGATATTCAGTTTCTAAAGGTCCAAAACTCATTAAAGTCGAATATAAGGTGACTCGTGTTCTAAATAAAATCATACAATAAAAATTGGATAGGATTTAGATATTTTTTTAATTTTTATAATCTTATTTATTTAAATCATTCATTAATGAGTTAAACAGTGCATCATTTTTGTGTCATAAATAATTTTATTTATTTGATGTCTAAAAATTATAAAAAAAATACCATGATGTAGTAAATATTTTTATCTTTATAATGAATATTTATAATTTAAGAGGTAACTTATATAACCCCATGTAAAAATCTATTTACTAAAAGATATATATATTTAAGTCATTTTTGTCTTTACATTAAATTAATTAATATAAAGTTTCATTATCACTCTTTAGTAGCTCCATGGGGTCTCAAAATAAACCCAAGTATGCCCATGGTCGTACATGTATCATAAAATAGGATTAGGACACATGTTAGGGTAATTTTATATTATTATAATATTATTTTTACCTTGAATTACCCTATTTACCTTTAACTGCGGTAAATAAAAGTCAAAAGTTACTATTCACCAAAAAATATTTTCACATTATTGAACCAAATTTCACTTAATAATAACAACCATGAATTTCAGATTTTCGAAATTCAATTCACAAAAGTGGTAAATTTTCATTTAAATGAAAAAGTTGGTTTTTAACTACTACTTAGTGTTTTCACTATTCATCAAAAATTGAAGGTTTTCATAAAAATACCAAAAATTCATCCTAAGCTATATTATATATTTCAAATTCAAAAATTATTTCCATTTTACCAAATTTAAAACATATAATTTGGATTAATTAATTTAAAATTAACTCATGTTGTCAAAACAAAAGTGTGTTTTTAAGAAATAATAACTATCAAAAGATTGACACTTGTTTATGTCCAATTTTAAAGTGAAATTACTTCCAATGACCAACATTGGATTAAATGGTAAAAATATAGTCTAAATACACTTTAAAATAAATTAAAAATATAATCTAACCATATAAATAAATTAGATTAAAAGGCAGTTTTAAATTAAAATACAGTATTTCTCACTATTCATTAAAAAATGAATTTTATCAAAAAAATACCATAAATTTACCCAACGTAAATTTTGATGACCCTATTCTAAAGAAATATTTTATTTTTTAAAATAGAACATATAAAAGTGTCAAAAAAAAGATTTAAAAAGTGTTCTCTATTAAAAGGTGGTAAATCGACCTTTTAAAGAATATTAGACTATTTGTGCTTAAAATTAGAATCATTCACATTTTAAGCCTCTAAATTTTATTAAATAAATGTAAAAATATTTAACAATCATTTATAATCATATTGTAGTTAGTTCTGTTCATTCCCACCAATACAATATCTAGGCATTAACTACCATTTAAAATAATATTATATTATTATTTTTCAGTATGACTCAACATTGTGTGCAACATAAGACTTCAAAGAAACATGTTGTTGTGTATCGGGTACTCCATAGAACATGGCATCCCCTTTAAAGTAAAATTAATAATTAATTCACAAATATTAATAAATATGAAAGTGTATTATTCTTTATTTTCCTGGGATGTTACATCATTCACCCTTCTAGAAATTACGTCCTTCTATTTTTATTCACTTATAAAATAAATGGGGGTATTTATCCCTCATAGAATTTTCAGATTCCCACATTGTCTCTTCAACCATATAGTTTTTTCACAAAACCTTTACCTAATGAATTACCTTATTCTGCAACACTTTCTCTCTTCGGTCAAGAATCTGGACTTGTTGTTCCTCGTAAGAGAGATTCTCTTCCAACTGAACTACCTCTGGGATCAAAACATGAGATAGATCTAGCATATACTTTCTCAACATTGAAACATGAAAAATATTGTGTACCTGGGATAAACTTGGAGTTAAAGCCACTCTGTAGGAAACTGATCCAACTTTCACTAGAATTTCATAAGGTCCAAGGATCCTTAGACTCAACTTTTCCATATCACCAAAACACATCACACTTTTTCATGGATAAACTTTGAGAAAGACATGAACACCTACCTCAAATGAAAGATCCTTCCTCTAGTTATCCGCAAAACTTTTCTGCATGCTCTGAGCTGTTCTCATGTGCTTTTAAATCAGCTGAACTTTTTCTACCATTTCTTCTACCAATTCTGGTCCCATCAACTTCCTTTCACCTTCTTTATCCCAAAAAGCTGGTGTTCGACACTACTTCCCATATAATGCCTCAAATGGAGCCATCTGTATACTGGAATAAAAACTGTTATTATAATAAAATTCAACCAAAGAAAGATGTTGGTCCCAACTTCCTTGGTAATCCATTGAGTAAGCATGTTACATATCTTCCAAGGTCTGAATATTTCATTCTGACTGCCCATCATATTGAGGATGAAAAGCTATACTAAAATTTAATTCAGTACCCAATGACTTCTGAAGGCCTTTCCAAAAGTTATAAGTGAACCTCGAATCACGATCAGATACAGTGGAGAGGGTAACTCCATGAAACCTGACTATCTCTATAACATACTACCCAGATTGCATTATTACCTAGAGATGTCTTTGGTAATCCCACAACAAAGTCCAGGTATATATTTTCCCATTTCCATTCTGGAACTGGTAAAGACTAAATCATCCCTTTTGGTAACTGTCGCTCTGATTTAACCTTCAGTCAAGTCAAAAACTTCACAGTAAATTCAGTAATATCTCTCTTCATTCCATCCCACCAGTAATACTCCTGAAAATCTTTGTACATCTTAGTACTGCCGGGATAAAATGAAAACGGAGAACTATGATCTTCACATAACAAACATGTATAATCATATTGTAGTTAGTTCTGTTCATTCCCTCTAATACAACATCTAGACGTTAACTACCATTTAAAATAATATTATATTATTATTTTTCAGTATGACTCAGCATTGTGTGCAACATAATATTTCAAATAAACTCATTGTTGTGTATCAGTTACGCCATCAAACATGGAATCCCCTTTAAAGTAAAATTAATATTTAATTCATAAATAATAATAAATATGAAAATGTATTATTCTTTATTTACCTAGGATGTTTCAATCATAATATCATACCTTATACTTATATTATTATTTTGTATGATCATTGATTGATATCACCCTTGTTTACCGTTATTGAGTATCAAATCTCACTCATTATTATGTTTCTTTTCCTCGGGTTATGATGAAAGGTTTTAAGTAGGGTATGTCTAGAAGGATAGAAAGTGATAATATCTTTATGATAGATGATAAAGAATATACCTAAATAATATTTTTATATATCAAGTATTTAAAGACACTAAACCTTTACCATTCTGGAATGGATCATAATGTTGTGTATAAAATATTTATCAAAAATGATGTAATATTTATGTATGAATAGTTTGGTTCACCTTAATTGGTATCAGATCAGGTTTTAGAAAATCTTTGGAGATTATTATTAGATAAATATGGTGAAAACCTTGGGGATATGCCTATGTATAGGATAACATCCTAATTTTTAGTCAAATAGAGATTATGTGGTTTTCCTAGAAATACATACCTATATAGATACTACAAGTTGATGTGTTTTTTGTCTAAATTAATCTAGTATTAATAACCCTAAAAAGAGTTTGTCATATATTTCTTGGTAATCATTGTGGTGTACGACGGAATTTCCCTTACTATGCACCTGGTTTGACACTCTCGAGGGATATGCTTGGGTTAATTCACTTTTTATTTATAAAACATTATGAATTATTTCAATAGATATAGGCCAAAGATGGACTAGGTTAAAACCATGGTGAAATATATTGAAAATAAAGTTTCATAAATAAGATATCCTATAAATTATTTTTCATTATTTTTTGTTTTCTCACTATGAATATTTTTTCTCACACTATAATTTTTTGTTTTAGTAAATGGGCAGAACCCAAAGGAACAATGTTAATGTTGAATATGATGTAAAATTAAATTATTTTCTACTTGAGTAAAAAAAATTTATGGAAGATGCAATGAAAAATATGGTTTTTATGCTTACACAACTTTCTGAAGTTATGAATTATTATAGGTTCCCAAATGAGAAAAATTGGGAACATCGTACTATTGAGTCTTTAATGAGGCAAAATCTACCTTTTTTAGTGGGTATTCTAATCCACTAGTGGCTATACGATGGATTAATACCACTGTGAAAATATTTTCTATTATCCAATGATAAGTACCTGAAAGACTTTATCCTATCTATTTTTCGTTTATAAAGTGAATTATATCAACGGTGGAATCATATTAAGAATATGAGGCATGAGTAATAAATTTACTCTTTGGAATGAGATGATTTTAAGAGGATATTTTTCAGTAAGTGATTCCCTCATATTCTATATATAAAAATGGGGAATTAATTCTTTAAGATTAATCATACGGATTATGAATCTATAAGTACTTATGAGGTAAATTTTATAGGACTTTCAAGGTATGATCCTGGTTTAATTATCAACCTTGAAACAAAAAATTATTGATTCTTTGGTTGCTTTTGAAATGTGTTATCTATAAGATATTTATAATCAATTAAGAAATCATTTTATGTAAATTGATTGTATAAATGTAAATTTGATATTCCCACAATTCCCATGGTTTTGATAAGAAAAGGAAACTGGATTCTCATGAAAAATTAAACAAATCACATAGTGGAAAGAAATTTCAGTCACCTACATGATATAAATATGGGAAGAAACATCAATAATTTTTTTAAATGGAACTGGGAGGTCCAATAAATGTGGAAAGGTTTGTCATAAAGTCCATTAATATCAAAAGGTGATGGGTAGTTTGGTTAATGAAATAGAGGGAAAAAAGATACCAACTAATGCACTACCCACACTCTAATACTTTAAATACAAGGAGTTAGGGAATTCTTCCAGCTAGTGTATGAATCTAATGTTTTATGATGATGATCAACATTAAAAACCTATTGATCCCAAATAAAAAGGTAAATCTCATGTGATCATGACTACTGAAGTGGGTTATGATAATGACATTTTGAATGGTACACATATTATCCACTATAGAATAGTTAGTATCTTATTTGGTTCTATATTTACACACTCTTTTATATCTAAGTAACTTTATAAGGTTATCATATTAGAATCTCAATGATAAGATATTTATTTAGCAGTGAAAAATCTTAATGGTACGATAATCAAATATCAAGTTAATTTTTCCGGTCTGATTCAAGTTTTTGGGAATGTGATTTCTGAAAATATTATGATTCTTCCTCTAGTTTAATTTTATGTGATTTTAGGCATGTATTTGATTTCTTTATATTGATACCATATCAATTTCCAAGGAAGGAAAGTCACATCTTATAATTCGAATGAACCGATGATCATTTATTGGGGTGATAATGAATACAAACATCAAATAGATATAACTTCTATCTTTTGGGTCATAAATCATATCCATTAAGGTTATTTATATCAGATGGTAGGGTATAAATTAAATATTTAAGATATTCCTATTATATATAATCTTTTTATTTCTTTTCAGAATAATTACCTAGTCTTCCACTAAATATTGAAGTTGGTTTTACAATAGAACTCATACTTGGTGCTACACTAGTTTCAAAAACTCATTATCTAATGACAGTGATTGAGTTATAGATACCGAAGAAGAAACTATAAGAGAATCTCGATATAAGATTCATATGCCTGAGTGCATCACCAAAGGGTTAACTTGTTATTTTTGTAAAGAAGAATGATGGGTCAATGTATATTTTCATTGATTATCGAGAACTTAATAAGACCACTATCAAGAAAATGTATCTTTCACCCCACATCGATGATTTTTTTGATCAATTACAAGGATCTCAGCACTTTTCCAAGATTTACCTTCATTTTGGATATCATCAATTGAGAGTTAATAGGGAATATATTCCCAATACATCCTTCCAAATATGGTATGGTCATTATGAATTTATATTACTTCCATTTGGACTTTCCAATGATCATTCTATCTTAATGGATTTAATGAATAGTGTCTTTAGAGATTAGCTTGATCAGTTTGTGGTGGTATTTATAGATGATATGATTATATATTTCAAGATTAAAGAAGAGCATCAAAATAACTTGATAATTTTACTAAATACCCTAAGGAAGGATAAGTTGTATAAAAAAATTCCCATGTTTGAATTTTGGATTCATAAATTTTCATTCTTGTGTTATATAATCTCAAGTGAGGGTGTTTCAGTGGATCCTTCAAAGATGAAGGTTGTTGAGAAACAAAATAGACCAACCATAGTTATTTATATCCATATTTTTCTTGGGTTGGTTGGATATTATTGATGATTTTTGATATATTTCCCATAACTATTTAATAAACTCACCAAGTGACTCTAAATGGGGTTATGTTTCTATAGATGGGTGAATGTGAAGATAATTTCACAAAGTTAAAGAGAATATTATTCATTACACCTTTTCTCACATTACCTTGTACTGTAGATGTTTTTGAGATCTATAGTGATGCATAAAAGAAGTTATTGGGAAGTGTACTCATGAAGAATGATATGGTGATAAAATATGCCTCAGACCAATTGAAAATACATTATGAAATTTAACCAAAACATGATTTAGAGTTAGTAGTGGTAATTTTTTCATTAAAGTTATGGAGTAGTTTTATTTATAGTGAAATTTTTCAAATATTTATCAATCATAAAAGTCTAAAGTATATATTAACATTGAAATACTTGAATATGCACCAGACAATATAGTTTAAATTGATTAAAGATTATGAATTCTCAATACATTACTACCCTCAGGAGAAGAACATGGTGTTGGATGCTCTAAGTTAGAAGAAACATTCTTGTTTTTTCATAATGAGGATTAAACGAGATCCAATACATATGAATTTTTATAAAATATAACTTGAAATCCTGAGGATAGGGGATAGATCCTATCTTACTCAGATGAATGTTCAACCTTCTATCCATGAAAGGATTAAATAGGCACAGAAGGAAGATGTGGAACTAAAAAAGAAGGTGAGAAATATCCATGAGTTAAACCATTATTATTATAAAATGATAAGGTTTAATAATTGAGTATGTGTCTAATCAATACAAGATTTTAGGAAAGATCTATTGGATGAATCTCATAGTTCATCATTATCTATTAATCTTGGAAGCACAAACATGTCTAGAATTTTAAAATAGTACTTCTGGTGGGATAACATGAAAAGGGATGTGTAAAATTATGTATCCAGATCCCTAGTGTTTCAGTAAGTTTAAGGATGAAAGATAAAATTTTAATGGGATGTTACAACCATTACCCATACCATAATGGAAATGGGAAAAATCACTATGGATTTTGTCATTAGACTCCCCAAAACATCTAAATACCATAATTCTATTTGGGTTTTATTTGAACTCCTTACAAATTCATCACACTTAATTGATATCAAATAATTTTTTTCACTTGATCAAATTTATAGAATTTAAATTAATTAATTGTTAAGGTTGTATATAGTATCACATTATATTGTATCTAACCAAGATCTGAGGTTTACCATAAAGTTTTGATAAAGTCTTTAGCAAGATCTGGATTCAGATTTGTGTTTTAGTACTTCTTATCATCCTCATATTGATGGTTAGTCTAAGAGAACCAATCAAACCATAGATTTTATTTTTAGGTCATGTTATTTGGATTTCAAAGATTTTTGGGATCAACATCTTCCTCTGTTCTAGTTTTCTTACAATAAGAACTTTCACTCGAGCATTCAGATGGCTCATTATGATTCCCTCTATGGAAAGAAGTGTAGAACTCCAATGTATTGGGATAAATTTGAATAAATATAACTATTGGGAACTAAGTTAGTTGAGGATATTATGGATAAGGTTAGAGGAATTTACCAACACATAAGTGTAGCTCAGAATCAATAGAAAAGTTATACTGACAATCATCATAAAGATCTAGAATTCAAAGTTGGTTTGCAGGTATTCCAATGAATATATCCTTGGAAAAAAGTTATGATATTTTTAAATAAGGTAACCTTGATCCCTAGATATATAATTCTCTTTGAAATTATTTATTGCAACTAGTTGGTAGTTTATAATTATAGAACTTCCACAGAATCTCTCTCAAGTTCATAATGTGTTCCATGTATCTTTCATGGGTAAGTAATACTTGACCCTTCACATGTACTAAACTCATATTTCTTACGATTGGAGTAATATCTCTCTTATGAGGAACAACAGGTGGATAATATGGATCATAGAGAGAAATTTCTATGAAACATGTCCACTCACCTGATCAAAGTTTTGTGGTAATACTATAAATTATAGAAAGAAATTTGGGAACCTAAGGATGTGATGAGGCAGAAGTATCATAATTTTTTTATATCAGAGTGACATAATTTTCAGAGAAATTTTATTATAAGTGGGGTAGAATGTAATACCCTGATATTTTATGATATAGTTTTCTATAAATAAATTTTTATTTCATTGATAGCTTTCTTTACCCACAACACTGAGCTTAAACGAACCATGTTATATTATTTAAATATAATTATTTAATGTGAGATTTATCACATAGATATTGGATTGGTGAGTATTAATAGGGATAAATCAATTATTAAAAATTGTTATTTACATATGTATAAAATAAATTCCCTAGTTATAAAATGGTTATAAATTAAAATAAAAGTATTTGAGGGATGTTTTTCTGAAAAATAGTTTTTTGAACACTTATTGTAAAATGAATTTGAATAAATTTCAAAAACATTATTTGAGAAAATGGATATAATTTTTTAAATAATTACATAAAAATTACGTTATGGTAATTTTTTGGGATTTTTTTAAAAATATTGATTTTGCAGTGAATAGTGAAAATACTGCTTTTTATTGAAAATTGTCTTTTCATTTCAAGAATTCACAAATAAAGTATTTTAAAAATAGTTTCAAAGTAAAACTAGTTCATTTATATTATTAATAATAAAATTAATTTCATCATAATAAAAGTTATTCTTTATTTTGGAATAAAAAATTGTATACTTAAGAAGTCATTTTTTTCTGGAAAACTGTTTTTCATCATGTTTTACTGGTTAAATTTTCAATTAAATTCTTCCAGTTCTATGAATTGAATTTGAGAAAATGGATTCCATATTTAAATTAATCATAATTAACATAATTTAATAGTATCAACTTAAGTTTTTGTCATTATGAATAGTACCTATAATAAATACGTGTCACCTCAATAAGGTTAAAGCGGGTTAAATAGGGTTAAAAAATTGTGAAAAGGATTTAAAATTTCTCTAACATTTTCCTTTATCCAATTTTATGCTTTTAGTTTGACCATTATCATACATGTTTCAAAAATATGTCCATTTTTTTATATTTTTTATTTTATTATGACCTTTATATTATTTTGAGAAAAGGATAAATACAAAATGTCACTCTCTTCACTTTAATATCTCTAATATTCTATCAAAAAGAATAAAAAGATATTATGTTCTTTTTAAAATTTTAATTTGAAATATGAATTAATTTTTTTACCTTGTTAATTTATTTATAATTTTTAGTTATTTAATAATTACCATAAATGCTTATGAAACACCAATATAATATTTATTCAATTAAAAGAAAAATAAAATAAATAATTTTAAAAATATTAAAAGTAATAAAATTTTGGTGAATTATTATGTTCCATGATTTTTTTAAATAAATATAACATAATAGGGATGTTTTAAAATTTTATATTTTAATTCCATTTTTATCTTTATGATATTAAATTCGAATTAAATGAATAGTTTCAAAAATGATATTAATGATATTTTATAATAAATAATATTTAATTTAATTATTTAAAATTCATAAAAAAATCATATATTCATCCAATTGAATCTTATATGGTTGAAAATATCAACCATGGTCTATTTATGGGTCACTTTTCTTTTTATGGTAACATTTTTCACCCTTAAAGGGTAAAAAACATTAATATTATGGTAATTTTCCAAAGGGTTATAGGGGTTAAAACAAATAGATTACGGTGAAAAAATATCCAAATTTTTTCCAATTTTTATTGTATGAGAGTATTTGGGCTAATCCTCATCCTATATTATAAATATATCAATTTGGTTCCACTTTTCAATGAAAATTAATTTATATTAATTTAATACAATAAGTAATTCAAAGAGTTCCCTCCCCTCACTTATAAAAGGAAACTTATTCTCCTATGCTAATAACACCTTTTGAGAAATATATATTATCCAATACCTACCATAATACCTTAATATATTATTTTACCACATATTAGAGACTCTTTTATTTTCAAAATACCGTCATTTCAAGGCTTAAGGTGTAATACAAAGAAGGTTTCTCAACAAAATGTATAACTCTTAACCAAGTACTTTCAATTTTATTTCATCTTATAAATTATATAAATATTTTGTATCAATTATTAAATAACATCTTCAGTATATTAAATATTATTTATTGGTATTATGATAATGGAACACCCATTATACACCTCCTTTACAACATATGGGAAAAGAAAAGATCGTATTTGCATATGTGTGGACTACCACCTCCATGAAGCGGTGCGTTCTTTTCTTCATCACCACTTCACATTGACGATTATTATAATGTAATTATTGAATATATATGATATATATGCTATTATTAAGTTTCTTATATTTGAATTATAATTTAACTTTATTTCATTCCATCCATACATCACTCACATGTATGTACACATTATCATCTCCACGAAGTGATGTAATTCAATTTTTCATCTATACATTATTTGAATTGATATAAAGTGGATATAATGATTAAATATAACACTAATTACATTATTAAAGTTATGGATATGAAGAAATGGTGAAGAATCATCCGATCAATGGGAACATGAAGTATATTGGGTGTTGGTCTATAATGTGCAAGATGCCAGGACATGTGGAAAGAAAATTATTATCATGGATTCCTAAATAGTTAGATATATTTAATAAAAAAATTAATCACTTAAATATTTCATTTATCTAATTAATAAATTGGAAAATTGAGTTTCAAACAAAATAAAAAATAAATTAAATATTTTAACCTCATATGATGAAACAGTTTATGAGAGAAATACAAAGACACAAATTTTATGGTGGTTAACAGGAAGAAGATAACTATACATTATAAGTATATGAACTTGGGAAACACTAAGAGGGGTGAATCAGGGTGTGATTATAATTTAAAATCTTTTTTATTCATCCCACTGAGAACTTTTTTTGGGATCTTGTTCCCCCATTGGAAGGAACGCTATTAAACCTTTTATTTCTTCTCCAAACACAAATACACATATGAAAAATTGTAAATGTAAGGCACTTAGGGTATTTTACTTGGATCAAATATAAAATGATACTTCATGGAGCATACACTTATCATTATACTGGAGTGATAATAATTCACTATAACTCACTGTTTGTGTGGATATAATTTTAGGTAAAGTTAGTCCTCACTAAGAATATCTTCTTGTATAAGATTTAGGGATGATCTCACTACCTCCAAATGTTCACTTCACGTTGATGATTTAGGGATAACACGCTACTTTCCATGTTTTACTCCCACTTATTATCCTCTATGCACTAATTTGGTGAAGGTATCAGTTTATATACTTTTTGGTCTCTTTTTAGTTTAAGGAGATGAAGTTCCTTTCAAGAATGATACTTTAAATATGCATCATATTCTCCAATTATTTATTCTCTAGTTAATTCAAAATACTACCTCCAATTATTTTCCAGACATGTGAAAATATTTTTAAGTATGTTTAATCCTTTTATTCATCAATCATACTTTAAACAACATCATCAACGAACTCTAGATAATATTCCTTATAATGGAAATATTATTTAGTGTATCATGTCTTACATTTCTTCAATAAACTAGATAAATCATTTAAAATCCCCAAATCTTTTTTTAGGCATGAATAAAACACTTTATATCTATCAAACCCAAACTTTCAGGCACACGTTGAATCATTCCATTTCAATAATAGATCTTCAATATGATGTAATCAAGTATAATCTCTATCTCTTCTTAGTTTTGATCTTTAATGAATTTTCATGTTTTTATCTCCTTGGTTTGGTCTTTTTCATGTGGGAATACATAGTTACACTACTTATCCTAGAACAAAAATTTCGTATTCTTTACTAATAACACATATTTTCCCTTCTATCAATTCTTCTCCTTTTATATTCCTCTATTTCTTAATTACCAAATACACATAAAAATTCTCTCTATATCTAGGAATTATTTGAATTTTAAATTTGAAATTCAAACTATAATTAACTTCAAAAAACTCTAATTAAAATATATACTTTTTATTATTTTCCATAAAATATTAGTCATTTAAATTTAGAATGGTAGTTTTAAAAGGTTAAAATAACTAACAAACTATCCTATAAAGTCCATTTCAACAATAAGAATCAAAATTATCATATTCCAAAACTTATGGAATAAGATACATATTTATGACGTGATGGAATGGTTTTAAATCAATTAACTCAATACCTATTGAAAACTTACATCATGGTCTATAACATGAGGTTCCTTGATTTCTAAGAACCATAAAATCTCATATTGTCTTCCATTTTTGTGTATCATATTCTCTTGTGGTGCAAAATTACTTTCACTCGACTATTTGTGGCAAAGAGATCCTATAAGGTGCAACTCCCTATATCTTTAGTGACATTATTATTCAAATCACTACAAAATTCATACATAATAAGTCCCAATATCTTAATATGGAATAAAAGAGTTATTATTCATTATAATTATTGTGTATTCATTAACTATGTTATGGTCACTAAAAAATCTCAAGTGTGACTAAAAATATCTAATAAATCCTTTAATCTGTCAAATAAAAACCTATACAGAATAATCTCTTCCTATGGTGTGTAGATAAATATTCTATTCATTCTATGGTGTGGTATTTTGAGTTGTGATATAAAACTATTCTTCTACCTCCAAATTGAGCTTCAATTACTTCTAAATTTATATAATGATCTTTAATAAACATCACATTTCATACTCCAATTTTTCACCTAAAAATAAGGTAAACACTAGGAAATCTTTACATTAACAACATTATTATCTTAAAAACATTTCCATGAACCAAAAATATCATCATGTCAATTCTCCACCATGTATACTCCCTAAAACACCTTTCTTCTTCATCATACTTCATTTAAACCACTTTATATTCTTCAATTATTTTCCAAGGTATAAGTAGATTTACATCCAACCTTTAGAATAAACAACCTTATATAATGAATATTCAATGGTGTGAAACATTCACTGTTAGAATCCATACTTTTCATAATCATTCATAGCACTTCCATAAATCTCCAAGAATGAGCAACATATAAATAACTCTATACAATACTTTAGTAACTTATCCACCTCGAAGCATCATAACTCCATTAAACATATAACCATTCATTAATTCATATTTTCAACAAATCCGACAATACCATATGGTTGAAATACTAATATTTGAGGAAAATATAATACTTGGTTGGGAGAAATATCTTATCATCATTTCTATTTTTAAGTAACAAATAGGTCCCTCCTTATTTATAAATATTTTTCTTATTTATGATAACATGTATGGAATTTAAGGATTAGTATGAGTGTTATAAAAACTACACAATAAAGAAGTCATTCATCATGGTGATTTCTATCTACCATGTAAAGGAGAGAGTGAGTGAATACCTTAAAGGGTAAGTGAATATAGAGTTGTCAAATTTTTACAAGCTATATAAATCTAAATTTTTTGAAAAAATCATAAAACCATAGGAAATTTAGAGTATGAGGTACACAAGAACACTTTCAATCCTCATTTTTATTATTTTAATATGTTCCAAAAGGTGTAGTGTTGGTTGATGAAAATATGAGATAAAGGGGTATTTTATGCTTTTTATTTGAACTATTTTTATTGTTTTGTTGATATGTGTATAGGTTACATATTTTTCATAATAAATCTATTATTAAAGAGACCCCATAACGAGTTCTGAGAATGGTATCAAAATTTTGGTTGTTTATGGAAAGTATTTACAACCTTAGTTATACACTTTTTTTTCTATGATTTTTATTCCCATATAGACTTATATTTTCTTGACTAAAGTATCTTTGCTGAGGAAATCATGTGGAATCATATTTCCCACAAGTATAACAAGTTATAATTTAGATTTGAATAAGGGAGAGGAAGTTAAGTTTGGGGGAAGGTACATGAGATGAGAAGACCCCATATATTGATCTTTTCATTTATTATCAATAATGGGGAGAAGAAATAATTCATAGGATCACACATATTGGAATTGGTGAGTATTGGAGTTTCCAATAAATTCAAAGGGGGAGATTGAAGTGCCCAATTAAAAATTTCATATATTGTTAAAAAATAAATATATGTTTAGTGAAAGAATTGTTGATTCATGGAAGATTATTATAGATGTTATACTTGATAAGAAAACCCAGAAAAAAACATGATATATATATTAGAGCATCTAAAGACCTTGTCTAGAAAACATCTAAGTAACATCTTATAATTTTGATGATTGTTTCACTAATCTTCAAGAAAAAGGAAATTTTTGGTGGATAAAGGAACATTTTATACAATATTTGATGAAATATAGGAGGCAAGAACAATTGAATAAGATGAGTTATTTCATAAAAATCATACATGTGTTTGTAATAATGAAGTGATAATATGAAATCATCTTAAATGTTTTTCATAAACATGAAGTATTGTTGTATATTTATGATCTGTGTAGATATCATACTAAGCATAAAAAATACTTTTAATCTACTTAATGGTTTTACATATGATCGATCAACATGTTTCATTATTCATACAGTCAATCTAATGATATGGTTTACTATCTTCTTCACACAATCGATATTAATGGATAATAATTTTTTTTATGGTTGATCTAATACGGTCTCTTTTTAGGCATAGTTGATTATATCTATTTGTATGGTTGATTGAAAGGAAAAATTAGTTGTTTGTCATGGTTGATCCATTGAATTATCTATATGGTCAATCCATTGTGTTGTCACATTTTTGATTCATAAGAAGACATATGGTTGATCCTCTTGGTCAATTATGTACATAGATAATTTTTTATTGATCTTATAAGTGAAAATATGAGTTTCCATATTTTGTATATTTTAAATAAATATAGATCGGATGATACTATAAAGGTTTTATTAATGGAATTAAAAAATCATGATCAAATGAATGATCATTATTCTAACTAATAAATAAGGATATTCTTACATGGGAGAAGTTAGCCAATGATATGAGTCCCAAATGCTAGTAGGATATCCTTGTGATGGAGATGGATGTGGCCATGTGGGTAGATATTTATTCAAAGTTTTTTAAGTGGATTTTGTGGAGACTAAAATGAAGATAATAGCCCAATTATTTGGGAGAATTAAAAGGATATTTGACTGATTATTTTTAGTGATAAATAAATTAGGAATATCTTTGACTAATTTAAAAGATAATATCACACCTACATTTAAAGATCATGAAGTTTCCATACTTTTAATATGGAGAATAATATTCATGTTATATTTTTTGGAATAAAGATATATTCAATAAAGTTATAAAGAAGAAGGAATAGATATTTTTAGACTCTCAACTCTTATATTCCTTAAAGAAACTCATTACATTGATGGAGAATCTCAATATCCCAATACGACACAATATCAAAGAGAGAGGAGGAGTGTTCAGAGGTAGGAAATATTTTAGAGAAGAAGGATTTTTGTGCATGAGTATTAAAATGTTTGAGTAAGAACTAAATAAATCAAGGTCTAGAGAGAGTTCTAATACGAACACACCTATTACAAGTAGTTGTTGATGATATGTAAGAACTATACATGAGTTCACCAGATTCTAGAAACTTTTAGAGGAATGTTATTTTGGAGTGGTATAGAATCAACTATAAGATTTTAAATACATTTCTGCCTTTGGATCAAATTGAATAGATGACCAATTGGGGTGTATAACTAACCAAAGATAAGAGAAAAATATTAGATTTTATATATAATGATGGAATAATAATTAGTGTTTGTGGTGTAAAACTAGACATAAATGGAAGATCCAATACTCGATTGTATTACTAGTTGCTATTGAAGATAGGTGATTGGGGAGTATAACTAATCACACTTCTATGGGAATCCATAGACCAATGTTATTCTGAACAACCAATATGGAAAAGAGTAGGATTTTATTCTATAAATATTGTTTGTTGTTATCTATTTCATTACTACTACACATGAGGAGAGGTAGTGAGACACTATTAAGTGGATCAATAACCTTAACAATTTCGATTGATTGAATTAAAAGGAAAATAATTCATAAAAGAGGACCAATGATTAACCCTCAGTCTTCCAACCATCCTAGGGATCTAAAAAAAATTATAGGTCATAAATATTAATTAAATATAAGTACATAATATGCAATGAAAAAACAATTTCTATAATATATGATTTTTATACATAAAAAAGGATTTTCACCAAAATCATGTTTAAATTTATTATCATGAAATTAATTTGATTATTATTTAAAAAAGTTGAGTTATTTTACTTTAAAACCAAGTAAAAACAGAATGTATCCTTTAAAGTACATAATTAAATGTAAAGATCAAAAATAGTTCTTTTATTAGAATGGAACATCCCTTGGGTTCTAAAATGTCAAACATCAGTTTCTGAATTCAACATAATATTTTTAAATGATTTATTTTATTTTATAAATATAAATTTGAACTACCATAAAGGTTTCAGAAACTTTCAAGTAATTTATATATCATTAAGATGTTATAAAAGTGGCATTATTTTGTAAAAAAATATTTTTAACTATTCACCAAAAAATCAACCATTTTAGAAAAATCCCAAAAAAATCCCCCTACGTTAATTTTAGACTTATAAACTGAAAAATTATATCTATTTTATTAAATTATACTTATATATATATCCATGAACCATTTTTATTATAATAATTTAATATGCACCATGTTATAGTTTGGGGATGTGGTGTTTACTTACTAATATATAATATTTGATATTACATCCCCCCTTATATAATAACTTCCTCCAAAATTTGATATATATTAATCCATAAACAAATTTGGGAAATTATTTATCATTTATTCTTCTAGATCTTGTGTAAAAAATATGAACATGTTCTTCATTAAAATTTGTGTTGGTGGGTTGGATCTATAATATATTTCATCAGTAATGAAACATGGAATATGTCATGTTCTTTAGAGAGGTTGGGTGTCATAGCCAATTTCTCGGATACAACTCAAATTCCATCCAAATTTTCAAATGGTATAATGTTTCGAGGAATTAAATTTACTTTTTTAACAAACCTCATAAATCCTTTCCATGGTTATTTCTTTAAGAAGACATAATCCTTCCTTTGATTATACATATAGATATTTTTTGTTATTTTATCTGTCTTGATATTATTATGAATAACCTATAAAAGCATAGTGGTTTCCTCAACAAGTTATGGGCATATTGGCTTCCTTTATCCATCTCCATCCTAATAAGTTGGAGTGTGTCATCTCTTCTAATAAAATGCTTAATACAGTTATATTATAATTATTTAATGGAAGATATTATTGTATTAAAATTATATCAAATGTAAATATGTAACACCCCGAGCTTCCACGATACGCTTCTCATTCAATAATGTAATAGCTTGCATTGTACGCAACTTCGAGTTCTAAAACACCGCGACTAATCAAAGTAGCCGTTATGAATAGTAATAACCACTTTTTAAAATTTTAGAAATTTTATATTTCAAAATGGACTTCATTTTTGTATTCTTAATATCGAAATTAGCTATGTTGAATTTTTGGTATTTTTCTGAGAACTTCTAATTTTTTATGAATAGTGAAAAATACTTAAAAACAACTTTTTTAATAAAAATAATTTATAGTGATAAATTATACTATTTAGTGGTTTTAAAGTATAATTAGAATATATTTTTACCATTTTATCCAATGGTGTTCATTATAATTAATTTAACATTGAAATTGGACATAAACAATTGCCAATCTTTTTATATAAATTGTTTCTTAAAAACACGCTATTGTTGTGACAGCGGGAATTAATTATAAAATTAATTAATGCAACTTATATGTTTTGAATTTTTTAAAATAGACATCATTTTTTAATTCGGAATATCAATTATATCTTTGGGTGAAATTTTGGCATTGTTCTAAAAAACTTCAATTTTTGATGAATAGTGAAACCACTAAGTGGTAGTTAAATAACTGATTTTTCGTTTAAATGAAATATTACCACTTCTGTGATTTCATTTTAAAAAATCCTATATACATTGTTTTCATTAAGAAGTAAAACGTGGTTCAATGAGATTAAAATAATTTTTTGGTTAATAGTAACTTTTAAGTTCTTAATCGTGATTAGAGGTAATTAGTGTAGTTTAAGGTAAAAATAATGTTTTAATAATATAAGATGAGCTTGACACATTTCCTACTCTAATTGGATGAGTCATGGAAGACCAAGAAAACCCATGGGTCAACTTGGGGACCCCATGGAGCCACTTTGGTTGGAAAATGACATTAATATATATTTATTTAATGTTAAAGTAAAAAATGGCACAAACATGAAATGTTTTACTAAAACAATTTTTACATGGGGTATTACAAGTCATATTTTTGACTATAAATAGTCATTGGAAAGATAAAAAGATTTCCTATATCATAGTATTTTTTTTATAATTTTTAGACATTAAATAAATTAAATTATTTACGACATCATTATGATACAGCGATGACCTCATTATTTAATGATTTTAATAAAATGAAAAGATAATGTACAATACAAGGCTTACAATTGTCCAAAGACTATTGGATGGGTAGATTTAGAACCCTTATCACCTTATCCACGAATTATATAAGTGTGGGACCTTTAGAATCCGAAAAGCATTGTATAATAATGTAAAATTTCCTTACTTTCCAAGAGTGTCCCTCCTCTCCTCTTATAAAAGGCCCCCACCTCTACCACCTCATTCACACTTTCAAGCCATTTGGCTTGGCCAAAATCTGCCCAAATACTCTCCCAACTTCCCTCCCTTACTCCTAGAATCCTCACTTTGGGCAGAACTTATCCCAAGGAATCCTTTGGCTCAAATCAAAAAGAGTTACCCGATTTTAAGGTAATGTCTTCTCTAATGTTGTTTTGTTTTATTTTTCTTCTCCAACCCCCTAAAAACTTTTTATTCATTTCTTTTGTAACAACACCAGTATCCTCAATATACTAGGATTTTGTTATAAGAAGTATTCGAGCTACACTTACACACACCTACATCTAATGGTTAAAGAACATACTGTTTCTGTGGATGGTGAATTTTTGCCTCACGAAACGATGATTGTTCAACACTCATATAACACCTCTAATGGTGGCCATTATGATGAAACTATTTTTATATATGATATATATTATGTTTTTGTTTTCCTTATACTTCTGTATTTCTCATTTATGGCATACTTTATTATTTCCATTATGGGTAAACGCGATAATTTCATTTTAGGAGGTGCGGACTACCGCCCCCTCAAAGTGATTGAATCGTTAATGCCATATGTGGGATGTATAAAGGATGGAGTAAATGATATTGTATATGATATTATACTTGAATTATAATACGCCTTCATACTATTATGATTTCATTCCATCAAATACGAAATAGAAATGAAAGTAGCGTTCATGCGTACGTACGGCTTACCGTCTCAATGAACGGTGCATTTCATTTCTTAACTCTAAATGTTACGTAATATTATGAATGAATGTATATAATGGATATATATGATATATATGATATCTAAATCATGAATATAATTCTGGATATAATGGATATTTCACCACATGAACAACTTGTAATTATAAGAAGTTTATTGTTGACTCAAGTACCAAAGATCGACAAAACGACCGTTATTAACTTAAATAATTACATAATGTTAATATCATTGTAATAAGTGATATAAAAAGGATAATTAAATTGAAAATGGTTCTTAATAAGGTATATATTAACTCTAGTTTATTATTCAGGAGGTTAAAGAACGGTTGAGTCAAGTCAGACATGAGGTAAATGAATTTCTTAACCCAATTTCCATTCTTTGGGTTAATATCCTATTTTAAAATTATGTCATGATATTATTTTGTGATGTCTTGTATTTGTACTTTATTTATGTGTACTTATAGTAAATACACATAATAGATCTATTTTATTTAAAAAATTATCTTTGTAAGGGAACTTCTTAACCCAATTTCTATTCTTTGGGTTAATCTCTTACTTTCAAATTATGTCATGATATTATTATGTCCTATCTTGTATTTTTACATTATTTATGTGTACTTATAGTGAATACACATTATAGATGTACTTTATTTAAAAAAATGATCTTTTTAAGGACTTCGTCTCAATCCCCTTTCATTGAGGCATATTTGGTTTTATACACAACTTTCTTTTATACGGTGTATAAACCCCTTTGACTTTTACGTTTATTCAAAAGGAATATTTTTTTATACGAAGCGTTTTGATAAATGACAAAAGGGAATGTTTTTCTTTCCGTACTTATGCGGCGACAACTACTTCTCCGCCGCCGTGACCATTATTTGAGTTTCGGCTTCCTCTACAAGCCATCATTTTTTTTAATGAAAAATAAATTCAAGTTTTAACTTTCTTTTATTTTGGTATTGAAAATGGTTTTGAAAGTGTTTTTATTATATCAATGTGTTGTATTGATATCTTGTGATTGAAATGTGGAAATTTTATGTTTCCTTTATGCATGTTTTATGTGATATGATTATGTTATGGTTTATGATATGTTTAAACCTATTCATATGAGGAATGTATTGGACTTAATAAGTGACAGGTGGAGCCCGCTATAGCTCCTCGATGCATCGGTAGGTCTCATGAGACAACTAGACGTGGAATTGGCCGAGGCCCTTTCCCAATTTTGATTTATGGTTTTGGGCGAGTCCTTAATCATTTTAGACGTCTTGGCCAAGGCCTCGACAAAATGTTTCAGAATGTCTGGCATTATACATTCCCTCATTATGAAAGTGGTTATTGATATTTCATGTGATTATTCGTCTAGTAGAATATCCATGTGAGTAAGTAATGGCATTATTTTATTTTACTTTTTCTATATTATGCTGATGTTCAAGTTCAATAAGGCTTTTGTTTTAGTTATACATTGCCTTAAATGCTTATGTTTTCTTATGAAAGTTTCCGCTATATTGTTATCCTTACGGAGCATTTGAGCTCACCCCTTTCAATGTTTTATTTTTCCCAGGATGTGAAGAAGTGTATTATGACTGACTTGCAAGAATAGTCAGTGAGGATATGAGTGTGGACTAGGGAGACCATGTTATTGTAGTTTTCATTTTTATGATGTAATGTAATGTTTATGAATGTATCTAGTGTTTCCAAGGCTACTAAACTAATCGGTCTTTCGAGACTTGATCTTTTGTGATCATGCCAATGTTACGAAGTAATGCACCGACTCTGGGTAGCTGGGGTCGGGGCGTTACAGTTGGTATCAGAGGTAGTTTAGTACTAACCTTGGAAGCTAGATTTAGATAAACTCTGATTAGAGCACATAGCCCGAAGATAGACTTTGAGGATTAGTATAGAAGAACTTCCTAGAATTTTGGTATTGTAGAGTTGTTGTGAGTTTTCCGAGCAATACATCCCTATCTGGATACAAGCAGGAAGAGGCGGCTCTGGCACAGATGTACCTAGGGGTAAAACCTGAAAACACCGCTTTGAGCTAGACTCGAATGGGAACTGGTGCACGTCAATGGGCCTTGCTGCACTCTTGGTTACGACACTCCTGGGGGATATGCTTAGGATAATTATCATTTTCTTTACAAACCACTATGAAGGGTTATGAGTATATACTTCCTCAAAGAAAACATTTTTATGGATTATATCCATAAATAGTTCAATTTATGTTAAGTATCTTACAAGTATGGAATTATGTATTTTGATTCATAAACTAATCTAGTTTATGCCATTGTTTAGAAATGGCGCCTAGTGGAAGGAATGGAAACCGTATCAATGCACGCACTCCGTGTAGGGATTTCCCTCCTGCTCAAGATAATTGTTGTGGATCTGGAGATACAACTGGTGCTGATCAACTTATTACCATACTGGGACAACTCACTCAAGTTATGAATAATAACCTTACTCGTATGGATCACCCTGATCCACAACGTGGAGGATCAATGTTAGACCGCCTCATGAGGCAACAACCACCAACATTTAATGGGGGTACAAATCCATTAGTAGCTGAGAAATGGATAAACTCCTTAGAGAAAATATTCCAAGCCTTGGGGAGTAGAGAAAGGGAGAAGGTTATCATGGCAGTTTACCGCCTCACTGGAGATGCTGATCAATGGTGGTCATTGATTCAAAACACAAAGGAAGATGATGACGTATCGAATATGGAATGGAGGGATTTCAAAGAGCTTTTCCTAGAAAAATACTATCCTCGTGACCATCGAGCAGATATGGAAAGACAATTTTTGAGTCTGAGACAAAAGGAGGATGAGAATGTCGCAAAGTATGAGGCCAACTTTACAAGGTTAGCGAGACATGCTGCAGATTATATACATAACCCAAGAGGTAAGATTGATCGTTTCTTTGATGGGTTAAAACCATTTCTCCGTCGAGCTTTAGTATCACAATTGTTCTCAACATATGAAGATATTGTCTCATGTGCTATCAAGACAGAAAAGGAATTCTCTAAGTCTTATGACAACAAAGTAAAGCAAGAGAAGAAGAGAACGGTGGAACAAGAGATGGATAAAGGGAAAAAGGGAAAGAAGGATTTTCCATTATGTTATAATTGTGGGAAGAATCACCCTGGTACTTGCCTAAAAGGAATGGGAGTTTGTTATAAATGTGGGGAAAAAGGTCACCAAGCGCGTGATTGCAAGGGAAAGAAAGAGGCTATCAATGTTTAATTCTACAATTGTAGGGAAATGAGGCATTATGAAAATGAATGTCCTAAGCGTCAAGGAAACTTACCTCAGAAAAGGCCAAGGGATCAAGGACAATCTTATGCTGTTACTACAGTTGAAGCAGAATAACTAATGTATTGGTGCTTTTGGACTCATGGATTATATTCTGGTTATTAGAATAATGTGATATATATATAAGGATTGTACTGCAGTACTTATTGATTTCAGTAAGTTTTTAATATGATGAAGGTAATCATATTTTTAGTATGTGACAAAAATAGAAACTTTAATTTGTTTGGGGAATCTGATAAATTGATTTTGGAATTAAGAGACCTTTTAGAGAAAGTCTGGACATAGGTATTTTGGATAACTATAAAGGTTGGAGTGGATTAAGTTGATCTTTGGATAGTATTGTTTAAGGTTAAAAAATTTATGAAGATTATTTTTGGAATATTATGATACTATTGTTTTAGGAAAAGGAAAACCTGCAGGGTGGGGCATAACCCGTCGCGTCGGACAAAGCTGCAGGAATCGAACCCACAATCATAGTGCGATAGGCCTTTATTTCCTACCACTAGCCTACAGGAAGTCCCTGGTTATAACAAAATAATTTTACTAATCTAAATGGTATGTGTTAACATTTGGAACCTTATACAATTAGGATAAGTATAATATTTTTGAGTTCTATTATCTTTTTGAGTGAAAGATGAGTTGAAGGTTGAAACTCTAATTGTCAAGCATAAATATATATATACCTATCTCTTATTCAATGAATAAATTAATTCTTAAACTTTAGTAAAGGGATATTAAAACAAAAAACTGTGTTATCCTAATACCTTATGTCTTATTGAACTGATGATATTTTAAATCAACATAGATTGAAGGCTTTGAGGCCCTCAATTTGACAGTTGATTGTGATTGATGACCTCAATCACTCCCTACAAATATTTACGTTTTTCCTCCAATTATATGTCTCTAATTGCCACCAATGTTCTCCTAATCGAGATCATAATTGGGTGGTGACTCTTTCATTTCCCTTTCCCTCTTATTAATGCTAAATTTTATTAATCTTATTTCCGATGTGGGTTTTCCTCAAAGGTATTTTCTCTTTTCAACCTTTTATTTTCAAAGAAAATTTTCAAATTGTGAGGACGCAATTTATTGAAGGAGGGGAGAATGTAACACCCCGAGCTTCCACGATACGCTTCTCATTCAATAATGCAATAGCTTGCATTGTACGCAACTTCGAGTTCTAAAACACCGTGACTAATCAAAGTAGACGTTATGAATAGTAATAACCAATTTTTAAAATTATAGAAATTTTATATTTAAAAATGGACTTCATTTTTGTATTCTTAATATCGAAATTAGCTATGTTGAATTTTTGGTATTTTTCTGAGAACTTCTAATTTTTTATGAATAGTGAAAAATACTTAAAAACAACTTTTTTAATCAAAATAATTTATAGTGATAAATTATACTATTTAGTGGTTTTAAAGTATAATTAGAATATATTTTTACCATTTTATCCAATGGTGTTCATTAGAATTAATTTAACATTGAAATTGGACATAAACAATTGCCAATCTTTTGATATAAATTGTTTCTTAAAAACACGCTATTGTTGTGACAACGGGAATTAATTATAAAATTAATTAATGCAACTTATATGTTTGGAATTTTGTAAAATAGACATCATTTTTGAATTCGGGATATCAATTATAGCTTAGGGTGAAATTTTGGCATTGTTCTGAAAAATTTCAATTTTTGATGAATAGTGAAACCACTAAGTGGTAGTTAAATAACTGATTTTTCGTTTAAATGAAATATTACCACTTCTGCGATTTGATTTTAAAAAATCCGACATACATGGTTGTCATTAAGAAGTAAAATGTGGTTCAATGAGATTAAAATAATTTTTTGGTGAATAGTAACTTTTAAGTTCTTAATCGCGGTTAGAGGTAATTAGTGTAGTTTAAGGTAAAAATAATGTTTTAATAATATAAGATGAGCTTGACACATGTCCTACTCTCATTTGATGAGTCATGGCCGACCAAGACAACCCATGGGTCAACTTGGGGACCCCATGGAGCCACTTTGGTTCGAAAATGACATTAATATATATTTATTTAATGTTAAAGTAAAAAATGCCACAAACATGAAATGTTTTACTAAAACAATTTTTACATGGGGTTATACAAGTCATATTTTTGACTATAAATAGTCATTGGAAAGCTTAAAATATTTCCTACATCATAGTATTTTTTTATAATTTTTATACATTGAATAAATTAAATTATTTATGACATCATTATGATACAACGATGACCTCATTATTTAACGATTTTAATAAAATGAAAAGATAATGTACAATCCAAGACTTACACTTTTCCAAAGACTATTGGATGGGTAGATTTCGAACCCTTATCACCTTAGACACTAATTATATAAGTGTGGGACCTTTAGAATCCGAAAATCATTGTATAATAATGTAAAATTTCCTTACTTTCCAAGAGTGCCCCTCCTCTCCTCTTATAAAAGGCCCCCACCTCTACCACCTCATTCACACTTTCAAGTCATTTAGCTCGGCCAAAATCTGCCCAAATACTCTACCAACTTCCCTCCCTTACTCCTAGAATCCTCACTTTGGGAAGAACTCTTCCCAAGGAAGCCTTTGGCTCAAATCAAAAAGAGTTACCCGATTTTAAGGTAATGTCTTCTCTAATGTTGTTTTGTTTTATTTTTCTTCTCCAACCCCCTAAACACTTTTTATTCATTTCTTTTGTAACAAAACCAGTATCCTCAATATACTAGGATGTTTTTATAAGAAGTATTCGAGCTAAACTTACACACACCTACATCTAATGGTTAAAGAACATACTGTTTCTGTGGATGGCGAATTTTTTCCTCACGAAACGATGATTGTTCAAAACTCCTATAACACCTCTAATGGTAGCCATTATGATGTCACTATTTTTATATATGATATATATTATGTTTTTGTTTTCCTTATACTTCTGTATTTCTCATTTATGGCATACTTTATGATTTCCATTATGGGTAAACGCGATAATTTCACTTTAGGAAGTGCGGACTACCGCCCCCTCAAAGTGATTGAATCGTTAATGCCATATGTGGGATGTATAAAGGATGGAGTAAATGATATTGTATATGATATTATAATTTAATTATAATACACCTTCATACTATTATGATTTCATTCCATCAAATACGAAATAGAAATGAAAGTAGCGTTCATGCGTACGTACGGCTTACCGTCTCCATGAACGGTGCATTTCATTTCTTACCTCTAAATGTTACGTAATATTATGAATGAATGTATATACTGGATATATATGCTATATATGATATCTACATCATGAATATAATTCTGGATATAATGGATATTTCACCACATGAACAACTTGTAATTATAAGAAGTTTATTGTTGACTCAAGTACCAAAGATCGACAAAATGACCGTTATTAACTTAAATAATTACATAATGTTCATATCATTGTAATAATTGATATAAAAAGGATAATGAAATTGAAAATGGTTCTTAATAAGGTATATATTTTCTCTAGTTTATTATTCAGGAGGTTAAATAACGGTTGAGTCAAGTCAGACACGAGGTAAGGGAATTTCTTAACCCAATTTCCATTCTTTGGGTTAATCTCCTATTTTCAAATTATGTCATGATATTATTCTGTGATGTCTTGTATTTGTAATTTATTTATGTGTACTTATAGTAAATACACATAATATATCTATTTTATTTAAAAAATTATCTTTGTAAGGGAACTTCTTAACCCAATTTCTATTCTTTGGGTTAATATCCTACTTTCAAATTATGTCATGATATTATTATGTCCTATATTGTATTTTTACATTATTTATGTGTACTTATAGTGAATACACATTATATATGTACTTTATTTAAAAAAATGATATTTTTAAGGATTTCGTCTCAATCCCCTTTCATTGAGGCATATTTGGTTTTATACACAACTTTCTTTTATACGGTGTATAAACCCCTTTGACTTTTACGTTTATTCAAAAGGAATCTTTTTTTATACGAAGCATTTTGCTAAATGACCAAAGGGAATGTTTTTCTTTCCGTACTTATGCGGCGAAAAAGACTTATCCGCCACCGTGACCATTATTTGAGTTTCGGATTCCTCTACAAGCCATCATTTTTTTTAATGAAAAATAAATTCAAGTTTTAACTTTCTTTTATTTTGGTATTGAAAATGGTTTTCAAAGTGTTTTTATTATATCAATGTGTTGTATTGATATCTTGTGATTAAAATGTGGAAATGTTATGTTTCCTTTATGCATGTTTTATGTGATATGATTATGTTATGGTTTATGATATGTTTAAACCTATTCATATGAGGAATGTATTGGACTTAATAAGTGACGGGTGGAGCCCGTTATAGCTCCTCGATGCATCGGTAGGTCTCATAAGACAACTAGACATGGAATTGGCCGAGGCCCTTTCCCAATTTTGATTTATGGTTTTGGACGAGGCCTTAATCATTTTAGACGTCTTGGCCGAGGCCTTGACAAAATGTTTCAGAATGTCTGGCATTATACATTCCCTCATTATGAAAGTGGTTATTGATATTTCATGTGATTATTCGTCTAGTAGAATATCCATGTGAGTAATTAATGGCATTATTTTATTTTACTTTCTCCATATTATGCTGAATTTCAAGTTCAATAAGGCTTTTGTTTTAGTTATACATTGCCTTAAATGCTTATGTTTTCTTATGAAAGTTTCCGCTATATTGTTATCCTTACGGAGCATTTGAGCTCACCCCTTTCAATGTTTTATTTTTCCCAGGATGTGAAGAAGTGTATTATGACTGACTTGCAAGAATAGTCAGTGAGGATATGAGTGTGGACTAGGGAGACCATGTTATTGTAGTTTTCATTTTTATGATGTAATGTAATGTTTATGAATGTATCTAGTGTTTCCAAGGCTACTAAACTAATCGGTCTTTCGAGACTTGATCTTTTGTGATCATGCCAATGTTACGAAGTAATGCACCGACTCTGGGTAGCTGGGGTCGGGGCGTTACAAAATACCAATCCCATATACCTAGAAAGTCAAGGGGGGATGACTTTAGAATGAGTTCAAATGTTTGAATAGTTCTTTCAGATTATCCATTAGTTTAAAGAGTATAGGAAGTTATCCAATGTATCTCAGTGTAGAGATCCTTTTTAAGACTCACAACTAGAAATTTTACCTATATTTATAGTAAAAAACTATGTATAATGACATAAAAACCATGGTTATAGATTATATCCACGGTTTCAGTGGGTTGTGGCTCCTATTGGAATAGCTATAGAGAAAAGACATATCCAGAGTTGTAAGGGATATTTCCATGGTTTTCCACCCTGGTAATGGAATATATATCCATATTTTCTTAAACTATGGCTATATACCTCTATGTTTTCTATTTTAGAAAAGGATATATCCATCGTTGGAAGGTATATTTCTATGTTTTTCCATCGTGGCAATAGAATCTGTATAAACAGTTCTTGAAACTGTTCCTATAGGTATCTAAAATAAAATGACACCTCCAAGATTCAAACCATGCACCTAATATACCTATATACAGGTACTTAACCACTATTTTATTGAAAAATATTGATTAATATATATAAATATATATTGTGGCTATAGGTGTAAAAGTGTGGTAACAGTCTTTCCAACCCCCTTCCTGAGGGAATATTATTTTCCCGCACTTAATCAGGTACCTTGTAGCCATGGTTCTTTGAATCCATGGATATATCCAATACATTGGGAACCTATACCCAAATTTTTATTGAAACCATGGAAATATCCAATACAAGGGGACCTATAGCCATTATTCCTTGAAACATTGGCTATAGGTGTGTTTTATAGCCACAGTTTCATAAAATTGTGGATATAACCAATATATTGGGACCTTGTATACATAGTTTCTTTGAAACCAAGGTTATATTTATTTTCTATATTCAAGGATTTATAAAAAATAGATATATAGAATTAATATTACTTATATCCTCATTTTATAAAAAAACAATGGTTATAGCTTTCCCCACCAACTTCCTATGGGAATGTTTTTTCTTGGGAAATCTATAGCCATGGTTTTACAAAACTTTGGATATATCCAATGAATAATGACCTATATGCATGTTTTTATAAAAAATGTGGCTATATGTGGGGTCTATAGCCATGTTTTTTAAAAAAATAATGGCTATAGAGCTATTTTCTAGTAGTGGGTCTTCCATAATTTTAGTGAGAATTGTGGGTCATGATCAGATATAATTGGAAGAGGATCACCATGAAGTCTTAAAACATCGTCAATATAGTTTCATACAAGGTTATGAAGAGGTATATACTTTTATATAGAAAGAAAATGGGAATACTAGGTAAATATATCCATAATAACCAATATAGTATCATTATTCCTATGAGTCTTTGATAGCCTAGTGAAAAATTCCATGGTAATATCTTCCCACTTCCACATAGGTATATGAAGAGGTTTCATGAAACATTTAGGATGTTGTCTCTAATCCTTTATGTACTAAGAAACCAAGAATATTGATACATAGTCTGTAATTTTCCACTTCATATTATCTCAAAAAAATTATTCTCTTAAATCCTTATAAATCTTGGTACTACCTAGGTGTATAGATAAATTTGATCTATGAGATTCATCTAGTAATCCCCTCTTCAACTGAGGTATGGATGGAACACATATTCACTTTCCAAATTTTAGTATACCATCTTCATAGACAAATTCTTCCAACTTCCCATCATTATCGACTTTCATTTTCTTCTATAAACTCTCATCCTTAAGATGAGACCTTTTATCTTCTATAGTAAAGATGTTTTGGAAATAATTTTGAAAATGAGTTATTTTACACTTCCATAATAATTCCTATATCCATAATTACTAAATCCTTGAATATAGGATCAACTTCTATCATTATCTTAGTCAGAAATCTATGATCTCTCTTGGTTAATGTGTCCGCTACCTTGTTTGATTTCCCATGGTGGAAGTGTATTGATCAATCCTAATCCCTAAGTAATTTCAGCCATCATTTTTTCCTCATGTTGAGATATTTTTGAGATAATATGTATTTTAAAATATTGTAATCCATATATATGTCACATCTCTCACCATAGATATAGTGTCTTCATATCTTCAAGTCAAAAATTATGGATACCAATTCATGATCATGATTTGTATAATTCTGTTCATGGATCTCTAACTACCTTTATACATAAGAAAAAATATATCTCTCAATATAAAATTAAATCCAATCCCATTATTCAATGCATCAATATATATCATAAATTCATCTTTCCATAATGTTAATGTAAAAATAGTTGCATCAATGAATCTCTTATTTAACATCTCAAAACATTATTCACATTCCTTTGACCATAAAAAACTTAACCCCTTTTCAAGTTAATTTAGTTAAAGTTTTATCCAATTGATAATTTTTTTGAAACAATATCCTATAGTAACTTGAAAATATAAGGAAAATATATATCTCCAGTATATTCATCATCATGGTCCCTTATTTGTCTGCCTTTTTCTTACAAGGATCGATAGATATCCCATCCTTAGAGATAATATGGCCAACAAAAAAACTTCCTAAAGCCAAAATTCACACATTATAAATTCATTATATAACTCATTTTCTCTAAGAGTATCAAGGATGATTAAAACATTATTCTTATACTAATCATTTATTTTATATTATACCAAGATATCATCAATAAATACCACAATAAAATCATGAAGATAATCATTGAATAATATATTCGTCTAATTTATAAACACATAGGGTGTGTTATTCAATAAAAAATGTATTATTGTAAACTCATAATTTCTATACCTTTTATGAAATATTTTGTTCCATATATCATCCATATTTACCTATAATTTATGATACATAGAATGAATA
Source organism: Viscum album (assembly GCA_963277665.1). NCBI lineage: Eukaryota > Viridiplantae > Streptophyta > Magnoliopsida > Santalales > Viscaceae > Viscum > Viscum album. Next base: position 1,649,091,252 of record OY728163.1, read on the forward strand.
TCGATCTTTGAAAAATATTAAGCTTCTTAAAGTTGATCAAACAAGTCATCAATGTGTATAATATGTTTCTTTTTCTTTATGGTAATGAAATTGATCCCCCTATTATCGAGGAAAATTCTCATAGACCCACCATTCATCTTAATAAAAAGAATAGGGTGTCCCTATTATGAAACACTAGGGAAAATTAATCCTTTATCACACAACTCCTACAACTATTTCTTCATCCACACCAATTTCATTGGGGCCATTTCATAGGGAGTCTTAGACATAAATCTTTCATTAAGTATGAGTTCAATGGAAAACTCAACTTTATGATTAGGTAGATAAATAGGTAATTATTTAATATATACATAAATTTATTCTTTTACAATAGGTACATCCTTTATTCTTAGGTTTCCTTTCCCATCTATATATTGTATCTTCTCTTTTTCTCTAAGAATTTAATTAAGGTGAGATACTGGTGGTGGATCCAAACATGAATAAGATAATTATTTCTCCCCTATGAATGAAGTAATTACATACCTCCTTTATGAATCATAATTTCCTTATCTTGAAAATAAATTTTCTTACTATAATTTGAAAGCTAATCTATATCCAAGATTATATCAAAGTAAACCATAGGTATGATAATCCAGTTCGCAAGTAACATATAATTATGAATCATAATGGGGATTGAATGACATATACATGTTGCAATAATATTCCCACTATGTTTCTTGATTGAAAAACCCTTTCCCAAGGCACTATGGGATGTTCTAATATTCTTAAAAAATAAGAAATATATAAAATACACTACTGGGAAGTTGGGTTTTCCCAACGCTTGTTTGCCAATGGTTCTGCTGAACTGTTGGCATAGATGTATAAAACAAGTGTTTCCAAACGGTTTGAAGAAACTGTTGGGAAATCTAAAAATTTTTCTCCCTTTACCAACGGTTTTACAAAACCGTTGGTAAAGCCCATGACTTAGGAAGGCTTTCCCAATGGTTTGTGTAAACCGTTGGTAAATCTCACCTTTCCCAAAGGTTTGTTAAAACCGTTGGGAAATTTTTCCCCTAAAATCCCAGTGAACCCGAGATCCCATCCACGCGATTGAACTGCTAAAATTGAGACCTAAGATCTCTCTCACGTGGAAAATCATTCCACCAGATCCATACTCAATCACAAGGTTGTTTTGTTCTACACTTAAAATCTGTAAGTAGTACGTTATTTTTATTGTTTTGAATATAATTTTTTTCTTTTCTATTTTGTTTTGGCTTAAACATAAGGTTTGTGCAGTACGGTATACCAAACAATTTCAATTCGATTTGTTATTTGTTTTCTATTTTTGTTCTGGTGTCATGTGTGAATCAATTTTTTGTTCTGTTTTTGTTTTATGTTTTTGTTCTGGTGGGAGGTGATGGGGGTGCAGTAGGTGGGGGGAGGGGGTGTGTTGGTGGGGTGTTTAAGTGGGGGGAGGGGGGAGGGGGTGTGCTGGTGGGGTGTTGAGGTGGGGGGTTATACAGGTGGGGGGTGGTGGTGGGTTGTGCAGGTGGGGGTGGGGGGAGGGGTGGGTTGTGTAGGTGGGGGTGCAATTAGAGGGGGGTTGTTGTGCAAGTGGGTGGGGGGAGGGGAGTGTGTAGGTTGGGGGGGGGGGGTGGGCTGGGCAGGTCAGAGTCTTGGGGGGTGAGGTGGGGGTTGTACAGGTGGGGGTGGGGGTGGTTTGTGCAGGTGGGGGTGGGGGAGGGGGGGCTGTTCAAGTGGAGGGTGAAAGTGGAGGGGGTGTTGTGCAAGTAGGTGGGGGGAGGGGAGTGTGCAGGTTGGGGGGGGGGGTAGGTGGGAGTCTATTGGGTGTGAGGTGGGGGTGGGGTGTACAGGTGGTGGTGGGGGGAGGGGGGCTATGCAGGTGGGGGTGGGGGTGGGGGGTGTAGGTGGGGGGGTAGCTCTGCAAGTGGGTGGGGGGAGGGGAGTGTGTAGGTTGGGGGTGGGTTGGGCAGGTGGGAGTATGTTGGGGGGTGGGGTGGGGGGGTGTGCAGTGGGTGGCTGGGAGGGGTTTGTGCAGGTGGGGGTGGGGGAGGGGGGGTTGTGCAAGTGGGGGTGAAGGTGGGGGGGGGGGGGGTTGTGCAGTCGGTGGATGGGAGGGGGGTTGTGCAGGGGAGTCTGTTGGGGGTGAGGTGGGGAGGGGGGGTTGTGCAAGTGGGAAGTCATCACTTCCATAGTTCACCAATAAGCACGGGTAATTCATCACTTCTAGAGATTTTGATAGTTTTGAGGCCTCTTTGGTTTTGGTTCTTGTCTAGTCATCTTGATGAGTATGGAATCACATGATCTAAAAGTGACATCAACTATATAGGATAAATTCCTTCTCCCAAAACAAATTTTTCTAGAAATAATATATCCTTGGAAGGTTTTGGGAGCCTTTTAGAATCCAATGCCCCAACATTTTCCCAATTGCAAACTTGATACCATCGTGTTATCAAGTCACTAATCCTACCAAATTGGATTTTCACTAAAAAATACTATTCTAATCCTTAACACCCATCTTTTTTTTCATAACATGAATGACAACCCAATTAAATATCATAGCTCTCAGTCACACCCCTGTGGACAGCTCGCCCACCCCCCTGGACACCCCCTACCCCCTGGACAGCCCTGCCACCCTCGTGGATAGCCCGCCCACCCCCCTGGACAACCCCGCCACCCCGTGGAAAGCCTTCCCACCCCCTGGACACCCCCTACTCCCTGGACAGCCCCCCAACCCCGTGGACAGCCCGCCCACCCCCTAGACACTCCCCCACCCCAACCCCCTGGACACCCCCACCCCCTGGACACCTTGTACCCCCTGAAAATCCCCCCCCCCCACCCCCACCCCCGTGGATAGCCCGCCCACCCCCTGGACACCCCCTCCCCCCTAGACAACCCTGCCACCCGCGTGGACAGCCTGCTTACCCCCTGGACACCCCGTACCCCCGGGACAACCCCGCCACCCTCGTGGACATCCCGCCCCCGATTACACAGAAGAAAATAACTCTGCATTTCCCCCGATTTCTAGAAGCCCCCACGTAGGTGAACCCTAACCTGAGGTCTTCCATCTGATCAGTTGCAACTCCCCCATCCAGGTTAGACTCCTTCAACCTCTTCCCAAATACAGACATAGAATCCCTCATTGAGGTAATTGATATGGTTGGGGTAGTGGGGTAGGTGGTTTTCCTTTTTTTTAGTGGGGTGATATGGTACTTTCTATGGACTTTAGTTTGGGTGTTATGAAATGTACTAACTTTTCACAATATTTCCATTTTTTAGAATCAATAACTTATTTAAAAAACTCTCTTTACACATTCTGCATCTTTCATGAAAATCCTTCACTTTGTAATATCTTGAACAATGTTTGATCAGGTCTATGGTGTCTTCTTGGTATGTGATAAATGAAAAAATTACAAAACACATCTCACCTCAAATCTAGGCACACATAACTGAATTAATTAGTATATCTTTACATTGTTTTAATAGTTCACTATATCAACTAGAAACTCCTTCCTTTATTGTTTACTTAAATATATTTTCTATTAAATTTCAATCTTATTGAATTGTTTATGACAAAATGACTTATATAAATTCTTTTTACAGAATGGACAGAAGTTGGATGTATGAAACCGATCGGATCTCAAGTGATTTTCAAAACAATTTAGAGAGCTTTATAGATTTTTCATTTCACAATGCTTCAGATAGTGGTCGCATACACTGCCCATGTTCCAATTGTGTTGGTAGACCTTGGTTGAACCGTGAAGAAGTAATCTACCACATAACCAAAAATGGTTTTCAAGAAAACTACTTTGTGTGGTATCACAATGGGGAGAAAATGAAATCTCAAATTGGTGATGATCGAAATGAAAGGACTGGAATGGAGAATTTGTTAGATGATCGGTTTCCATTTATTCATCATCATGAAAAAGAAAGGATTTTGACTCAAGAAGACTTCGATATGAGGACAGTTGATGCATCTAGTGAAAATGATGATATTGATAGGGTGAAAAAATTGAATGATGCTGCCAAGACTCTAGTATATCGACAATGCGATAAAATGAAAAAGCTGGAATTTTTAATCTGATCGTTTCATGGGAAAACTATGTATGGGATTTATAATATATAAATCGATTACATTCTTACCCTCTTGAAGGATTTACTTCCAGATGATGCAGATATTCCCTCAAACCACTATATGGCATGGAAGTTAGTTGAGGAACTTGGATTTTCAAGAAACAAAATTCATGCTTTCCTGAAAGATTATAGTTTATTCTGGGAGGAAACCGCTGAACGAAATGATTGTATAAAATGTGGTACATCCTGCTGGAAGTCAAAATCTGATGGAACACCATCTCGCGTTCCAAAAAAAGTAATGTGGCACTTTCCATTGATCCCCAGACTCCAGAATCTTTTTATGTCTGATGACATATCAATAAAAATGAGATGGCATGATACCGAGAGAAAGAAGACTAATGATGAGTTGGTTCATCCTGCAGATGGATTTTCATGGCATAGATTTGATGCCCTACATCCTGATTTTGCAGCTGACGTGTGTAATGTGAGGTTGGGTCTTTCATGCGATGGTTTTAATCGGTTTGGGCAGATGCTTACTTCGCACAACACATGGCCGGTTTTTATACACATTTATAATCTTCCCACATGGATGTGTATGAAAAAACCTTTCACTTTCATGAGTATACTCATATCTGGTCCTTCTGATCCCGGCATTGATATTGATGTATACATGCAACCTTTAATAAAAGAGTTGAAACTTCTTTGGGATGTGGGTGTGCGCACATACGATGCATGTTCGAAATACATATTTTAGATGCGTGTTGCGCTTATGTGGATGATCAATGATTTTCTGGCTTATGCAATGATGTCTGGATGGAGCACAAAGGGAAAACTGTCATGTCTAGTTTGTATAAAGAATACACGATCCAGAAGACTGAAACATCATTGTAGTTTCAGTTTTATGGGACATCAACAATTCTTGTCAAAGGATCATCTATATAAAATGAATCGTGGAAGATTTGATAATACCATAGAGACCGATGATCCACCTCAGCGTATGTCTGGAACTGACGTGCTTAATGAATTGAAAGATTTTAGTTTTTCATTCAAGAAGGGTCAAATGAAATCTGGAAAGAGAAAGAATGTTTCCACTGAAACCTGTTACAATTTGAGGAAGAGGAGTATCTTTTTTGATTTTCCTTATTGGTCAACCAATTTGTTACGTAATTTCTTAGACGTAATGCATATTGAAAATAATATATGCGAAATGTTTCTTTCAATTCTTCTAAATGTCAAGGGGAAGACAAAAGATGATTTACGATCTCGGCGTGACTTGGTGGATTGAGGCATCAGACCAGAATTGCATCATGTGCGTATTAGTGAAAATAAATGGAAACTTCCATGTGATTCTTATGTGATGACACCTACGGAAAAAAAAAACAATTTTTGGAAGTATTAGAGACCATTAGAGTTCCTGATGGCTATTCAAGCAACATATCTAAATGGGTCAACAGAAGAGAGTTGAAGCTAAAATCTTTGAAGACTCGTGATTATCACGTTCTACTCCATGAGTTGATTCCAATAGTAATACTTCATCTTTTGTCCAATAATGTAAGGGTAGCTGTTATTTGGATGTTCCATTTGTTTAGAGATCTTTGTGCTAAGAAGTTGTCCAAGTCTTTCTTGCAAAAAATTTTGACAGATGCTCCATTAATTTTGTGTGAGTTGGAGAAAATATTTCCTCCATCATTTTTCACATGCATGCTGCATCTGACTGTCCATATTCCCACTTAAATACTTCTCGGAGGACCTGTTTCTTTTCATTGGATGTATCCAACTGAAAGAAATATGTTCACATTAAATTCTTATGTCCGAAACAGAAATCATCCTGAAGGTTCTATCGTGAACGGTTACTTGGATCAAGAATGTATGGATTTCTGCTCGATGTATTTGTCTGATCTTACTACAAGATTGAACAGACCAATGAGAAATGAAGAAGAATAGTATGATCAAATTGAACCCAGTTTTCCATCACTTCCTCAAACAGGAGGAATTCCTAGATCATATACATTGAAGACATTAATCCATGAAGAGTGGGAGATGGCACATCGCACAGTTTTGTTCAACTGTGATTTTTTCGATGACTATATCAGGTAACTAAATTGATTATGTAGATCTTACATATATATCTATTAAACTATTCATATTTTTTATCTATAGGGAACATAAAATAATGATAAATAGGAAGCATCGTTCATTATCTTTGAGAAGGAGAGAGACTTTGCATAGCAAAGAGTTTTCTACTTGGTTAAAATTGAAGGTATTAAAAAAAATTAATGTTTAAAATAATTATATCAATATTTAATTAAGTTTAATAGTCATTTATATTGCAAGTATTGAGTTTGTATGTTGACTCTGTCTCTGAGGAAATAAGAGCTTTGGCTTTTGGTCCTAATACCGTGGTTCGTGACTGTAAATCAATTTTTATCAATGGGTACAAAATTATTGTCAATGAACGAGCAAAGAATATGAGAACACAACATGATGGTGTTATGGTTACTGCCACAATAGATTTTTATGCTAGTGCATCAGATAGTAGACCGCGATTTGAAAATGTGGGTTATTATGGAGTTGTTGAGAAAATAATAATATTGGATTATTACTCTCATGGATGAGTCACAATGATGAAATGCCATTAGTTTGATTCAATGACGAGACATGGCACATTTATTGATGATTATGGATTTCGAGTAATTAATATGACTCGCACTATTGCTACCGAAGAACCATATGTGTTGGCATTAATGGATAAACAAGTTTTTATGTCAAAGACCAACTTCGACCTGAATTTGGTGTCATAGTTGAAGTAATTCCAAGACATATTTTTGATGATGGTGATGATGTAATTGACACTATCCCTAGTTCCATTGGAACCAATCCATTTATTTCTTTTGATGACTCAAATAGTTCAATTGTCAGAGTTGATTGTGAACATGAAGTTGTGGTTGAAAATATATAGAATCATTCATCCATGTTCTCAATTCTTTTGGTTTACCTCGAGTTGGGTTGTTAAGGTTGGTAATATTCAAATTGATTTAGTATTGATCACAAATATTTTTTAGCTGAATTGACCATTATGTGAATTTTCAATGTTTATTGGTTGTAGTTTTATTTGAATTGAATTTTCTAATTTGGAATTGAACTGTATTCAAACATAGTCAAACAATATTTCTAACTTGGTGAACATTACAACTTTTATGATTTATTAAATCCATTCAAGCTATTCTAAAACAACTGATAGCTGACTTGACCATTATGTGAATTTTCAATGTTTATTGGTTGCAGTTTTATTTGAATTGAATTTTCTAATTTGGAATTGAACTGTATTCAAACATAGTCAAACAATATTTCTAACTTGGTTAACATTACAACTTGTATGATTTATTAAATTCATTCAAGATCTTCTAAAACAATTGATAGCTAACTTGACCATTATGTGAATTTTCAATGTTTATTGGTTGCAGTTTTATTTGAATTGCATTTTCTAATTTGGAATTGAACTGTATTCAAACATAGTCAAACAATATTTCAAACTTGGTGAACATTACAACTTGTATGATTTATTAAATCCATTCAAGCTCTTCTAAAACAATTGATAGATGACTTGACCATTATGTGAATTTTCAATGTTTATTGGTTGCAGTTTTATTTGAATTGCATTTTCTAATTTGGAATTGAACTGTATTCAAAAATAGTCAAACAATATTTCTAACTTGGTGAACATTACAACGTGTATGATTTATTAAATACATTCAAGCTCTTCTAAAATAATTGATAGCTAAATTACCTATGAATCCACCTATTCCCCCATATATTTAGTTTTTTGGGTTACACATTAGTTTTCTTTTTCTAATTAATTACATATTTGTTTTCAAAAGCAGGAAATGAATCCTATTAAAGAGAGACGAAGGAAAAAAACGATGGAGAACAATCATCGAATAACGGAGATGGGCGTTCCACCATTAGTGCCTACAGTGAGTACTTTATTTCAAATATATATATATATATTTAAAGAATATATAATGTCATGTGATTAATTTTTTTGTAAACATTTTTGTAGGATCCACCTATACGTCGACAGTTATTCGACGAGGAGCCTAGTACTAGTCCTAGTACTCAGGCCAGTGGTACGAGGAGGGTTCGTACCAGAGGTGGATGAGAAGCTGCACGTACCCGACTAGACTATGCCCCTCCCACTGACATGTCATCTTTCCCACATTCTAATCCCGGTGTGTCGTTAGAGACACACGAGATATTTAGGCCTCCCATGTTTTCGCTACCTTCTGCATCTTCTGGCCCATCATTTTCACATCCCATGATGATTCCCACTCCCCAATCATCATTCGGTCAGACAGTTGTCCCATCTTCTTTTCCTTCTACTTCTGTCTCTCTAAGGTTCTATATTCCATCGTCTTCGACTACTGTTCCACCACAGGGTGTTCCATCAGTTTCTGTGGATCCAGCGGCGCTCAGCGATCAGATCGGCAAAGGTATATTTATAGAACCCTAACAAATTTTTATAGCAATATTTATTTTCATTATAACATATTTTGATAAAATATTTGTTTTTATTTCATGACAGATACATCTACTAACAGGAGGCATGGTCGGGGGTGTACACACATGCGTTCGGTGTGGAACCACTGCACACAGGTTATGGTGGATTATAATGAAGATAACCAAATGGTTTAGAAAACAGGGCAGCAATGTTGGAGTTTTTTTGCGACGCTTTCCAAATACTCCGACATCATTCCCGTCAGCCCGCTATCATGGAGATATTTTCCACATGAGGTCAAGGATAGAGATTGGGCAGAGATATGGGTAAAACAATCTGTTCTATTTAATTCCATGAATTATTTTTGTATTTATATGAATTAATATTTTGATTTCAGCTTCGATTTAATTTTCCCGATGGTGAGGGTGCACGACCGGAACATCTAAAGGATTTAGGTGAGATTTGGAGAGACTACAAGCATGAGTTGTATATTGGCTGGGTTGCTAGAGTCGGCACTGAGTTAGAGGCGGTAACAGTGGTGGATGATTGTCCTATAGAGCAGTATCGTCAGATGATTACTCATTGGATGAGTACCCAGTTTAAGGTATTAATAACATTTGAGGTATTTAAATAATAACTTTCATGTTTTTCATTAATACTATCTGTTTCATTTTTGAAATTTATTTAGGAATCATCTGGAAAAAATAAAAAGAACATTGATGCAAAAAAATACCTCCACACACTGGGACGCACTACGATGTCTGATCATGAGAGGAAGCAGGTATGACAATTGTTTATAAGTTTTCTTTACGACTTACACTTTCTTTTATTTCTTCAATTATTTAATAGTTTGCTAAATTTTTCATATAACTTTAGTTTTCAATGTCATTGTAGAGGCAAATACAAAATATTGAAGGATGCGTACCTTGAGCAAAACTGTTTTGCTCGAGTAGAAGGAAAAAGGACGAAGTGTCATCAACGAAGCGACTCAGCAGCAGATTGTAAGTTTTAATCTGTTGAATTTATTTTTTAATATCTATTTTGTGACTTAATGATATATTTATATTTGTAACAGTCTACTTTAGAGGCCCTCGATTCCCAAGAACCAGACAATTTTGGGCCAACAGATCACTTACATCAGGTGTTGGGAGAGGAGCATTCTGGTAGAGTACGCTGCTGACCTAGGATAGCCCCGATGAGATATTGGCCCTCCTCAAGAATGAGCTGTAGTGCCACCGAGCTACAGAAAGTTAGGGCACAGGTAGAACAGGCTGAGAAAAGGGTCATAGAGACGGTAGAATAGTCTTCTAGGGAAAACAGTGCGTTTATGAAATTTATTGAAGTTCTACGTCCTACACTTCTAGCAGAGGCCAGCCCAAATTTTGATGAGTATATGTCGTCGATACGTTCTATATATAGTGCACCAGGTGGAAGTTCTAGTGGTGTTCAGGACAATTTCTAGCTTGATGATGATGATGGCGAGGAGTCTGATGCAGAAGAAGAGGGAGAGGAGGAGGGCGAGGAGGGTGGTGAGGGCGAGGACGACGAGGAGGGCGAGGGCGAGGAGGGTGAGGACGATGATGGGTAAAAGGACGAGGGTGATGATGATGATGGTGATGATGGTGATGGTGATGTGGGACAAGTTGATCCATTACATTTTTGACTGATATTAATGATATTTGATATTTAATCTATTCTAGTTGTTGGTTTTATCTAGACTCGTAGTATAGTATTGGATTTGAGTTATTTTTATATATTATCTGTTTGTATGGATGTTGTTGTCTTTTAGTGGTTGTGTGTTTGGGAACCCCCCTCCTTCCTGGACCCTGGACAACCCCCCCCCCCCACCCTCCTCCCTGGACCCTGGACCCCGGACAACCCCGCCGGACAGCCCCCCAGACAGCCCCCCGGACAGCCCCCCACCCTCTTCCTTCAACCCCAGACAACCCCCCGAACACCCCCTGGACATCCCCCGGACAGCCCCCCGAACAGCCCCCCCACCCTCCTCCCTGGACCCCGAACAGCCCCCCGTACTGCCCCCCAGACAGCCCCCCAGACAGCCTCCACCCTCTTCCTTGGACCCCGGACAACCCCCCAAACACCCCCAGACAGCCCCCGAATAGCCCCTCGAACAGCCCCCCAGACAGCCCCCCCACCCTCATCCATGGACCTTAGACAACCCCCCAGACAGCCCCCTAGACAGCCCCCCTGACAGCCCCCCCATCCTCTTCCTTGGACCCTGGACAACCCCCCGATCAGCCCCCGGACAGCCCCCCGGACAGCCCCCCAGATATCCCCCCCACCCTCCTCCCTAAATGTTTCATAGCATTATAAACTAAAATCAAATCCATACTAAGAATGATATAAAAATATTTTATATAAATATCCATAAGATTTTAAGTAAATACCATTCCACTAATAGACACATGAGGATTCTCATAAAATGGACAACATTTTAAGTACATACAAAAAACTGACCAAACGCATTTGGTTTCCATTGAAACTTTAAGAGAATGATCCATGGGTCATATGTGACATGTAAGAATCAACCCCGCCTCAATCTGAGGCGCGGTGTGGCTGGCACCACTCAAAGTGTCTGTCTTTTGTTTCAAATGGACGTCATTTTAAGTGAAAAATATCAACTGACATATGGAAAAGCGACCAAACGCATTCAGATTGTGTCTATACTTTAGAAAAACCATTCATGGGTCATATGTGACGTGTACGAGTCAACCCCGCCTTAATCTGAGGCACGGTGTGGCCGGAATCACTCTAAGTGGCTCTCTTTTGTTTAAAATGGACAACATTTTAAGTACATACAGAAAACCAACCAAACGCATTCGGTTTCCATTGAAATTTTAGTAGAATGATCCATGGGTCATATGTGACGTGTACAAGTCAATTCCGCCTCAATTCGAGGTGCGGTGTGACCGAAACCACTCAAAGTGTCTTCCTTTTGTTTCAAAAGGACGTCATTTTAATTGAAAAAATCAACTGGCATACGAAAAACCTACCAAACGCATTCGGATTGTGTTGATACATTAGCACAACAATCCATGGGTCATATGTGATGTGTAAGAGTCAACCCCACCTCAATTCGAGGCGCGGTGTGGCCGCCACCACTCAAAGTGTTTGCCTTTTGTTTCAAAAGGACGTCATTTTAATTGAAAAACATCAACTGGCATACGGAAAACCGACCAAACACATTCGGATTATGTCGATACATTAGCACAACGATCAATGGGTCATATGTGATGTGTACGAGTCAATACCGCCTCAATCTGAGGTGCGGTGTGGCCGCCACCACTCAAAGTGTTTGTCTTTTGTTTCAAAAGGACGTCATTTAAAGTGAAAAACATCAACTGGCATACGGAAAACTGACCAAACGCATTCATATTGTGTCGATACTTTATAACAACGATCCATGGGTCTTATGGGACCTGTACGAGTCAACCCCGCCTTAATCTGAGGCACGGTGTGGCCGAAATCACTCTAAGTGGCTCTCTTTTGCTTAAAATGGACAACAATTTAAGTACATACGGAAAAATGAACAAACGCATTTGGTTTCCATTGAAACTTTAGGAGAAAAATACATGGGTTGTATGTGACGTGTACGAGTCAACCCTGCCTCAATCCGAGGTGCGGTGTGGCCTCCACCACTCAAAGTGTCTGTCTTTTGTTTCAAAAGGACGTCATTTTAATTGAAAAACATCAACTGGCATACGGAAAACTGACCAAACGCATTCAAATTGTGTCTATACTTTACCACAATGATCTATGGGTCATATGTGACATGTACGAGTTAACCCCGCCTTAATCTGAGGCACGGTGTGGTCGTAATCACTCTAAGTGGCTCTCTTTTGCTTAAAATAGACAACAATTTAAGTACGTACAGAAAACCGACCAAACGCATTCAATTTCAATTTAAAATTTAGGAGAATGATCCATGGGTCATATATGATGTGTACGAGTCAACTATGCCTCAATCTGAGGTGCAGTGTGGCCGACACCACTGAAAGTGTGCCTTTTGTTTCAAAAGGACGTCATTTTAATTGAAAAACATCAACTGGCATACGGAAAACCGACCAAACGCATTCGGATTGTGTTGATACATTAGCACAATGATCCATGGGTCATATGTGACGTGTACGAGTCAACCCCGACTCAATCCGAGGCGCGGTGTGGCAGCCACCACTCAAAGTGTCTGTCTTTTGTTTCAAAAGGACGTCATTTGAAGTGAAAAACATCAACTGGCATACAGAAAACCGACCAAACGCATTCAGATTGTGTCGATACTTTAGCAAAATGATCCATGGGTCATATGTAATATGTACGAGTCAACCTCGCCTTAATCGGAGGCACGGTGTGACCAGAATCACTGTAAGTGGCTCTCTTTTGTTTAAAATGGACAACATTTTAAGTACATATAGAAAACCGACCAAACGCATTTGGTTTCTGTTGAAACTTTAGAAGAAATATCCATGGGTCATATGTGACGTGTATGAATCAACCCCGCCTCAATCGAAGATGTGGTGTGGCCGGAACCACTCAAAGTTTCTGCCTTTTGTTTCAAAAAGACGTCATTTTAATTGAAAAACATCAACTGGCATACGGAAAACCGACCAAACGCATTCGTATTGTGTCGATACTTTAGAACAATGATCCATGGGTCATATGTGACATGTAAGAGTCAACCTTGCCTCAATACGAGGCGTGGTGTGGCAGCCACCACTCAAAGTGTCTGTCTTTTGTTTCAAAAGGATGTCATTTGAAGTGAAAAACATCAACTAGCATGCAGAAAAGCGACCAAACGCATTCGGATTGTATCGTACATTAGCACAAAGATCCATGGGTCATATGTGACGTGTACGAGTCAACCCCACCTTAATCAGAGGCACAGTGTGACCAGAATCACTCTAAGTGGATCTCTTTTGTTTAAAATGGACAACATTTTAAGTACATATGGAAAACCAACCAAACGCATTTGGTTTCTATTGAAACTTTAGGAGAATGATCCATGGGTCATATGTGACATGTAATAATCAACCCCACCTCAATCTGAGACGCGGTGTGGCTGGAACCACTCAAAGTTTCTGCCTTTTGTTTCAAAAAGACGTCATTTTAATTGAAAAACATCAACTGACATACGGAAAACCGACCAAACGCATTCAGATTGTGTCGATACTTTAGCACAACGATTCATGGGTCATATGTGACGTGTACGAGTCAACCCCGCCTCAATCTGAGGCGTGGTGTGGCCGGTAGCACTCCAGGTGTATGTATTATGTTTAAAATGGACATCATTTCAGGTAAAAATATATGGTATACAAAAAACTGATCAAATTATGAATTGACTTCCGGATTCCACTTATAATTGTCATCTAAATTTTAAATTGAATTCTAAATGAATTGTGTATGTTTATAATTATGTTACGAATTCTAATTTAATTATGGATGTGTATAGTTCCACCATTATATGTTAAATGTGTATGAATTTGTTCTCTATATGTAAGTGTTAGTTGGTTATTGAAGGTACAATAATTGTATATGTATGTGTTAGTTTATTGCAGGTACAGTAATTGGATTGAAAATGAGAGGGACCGGTGGGAAAAATGGAGAGTTGCTGGGAAAATTGTAGAGCTGCTGTGCAATTTGCCCAGTAGAGTCTATGCTAATGGTTTGAAACTGTTGGCATACCATGTCTGGGTTTTTTTTACCAACGGTTCTGAACCGTTGGTAAAACACTTTTCCCAACGATTTAAAATCATTAGGAAAGAGGATATTTTGGGTTTTTTCTAACGGTTTGGCTAAACCGTTGGAAAAAACATGGTATTTTTCAGCACTCTATCCCAACGGTTGTAAACCGTTGGGAAAAAGATTTCCCAACGGTTTTCCAGAATTGTTGGGATAGGGTAATTTTTCTCCAACCTATCCCAACGGTTCACTGTAAACTGTTGGGAAAATATTTTCCCAACATCTTACTTCCCTATGGTTTGCAGAACCATTGGTATAACATATACCAACAGTTCTGCAGCCTTTCCCAACAGTTCTAAACCGTTGGGAAATCCTGCATTTCCAGTAGTGATAGTGAAAATATCCAAAATCCAATAAAGCATTAGCTATCTTTGAGTTTATAATTAAAGAAACTTTTATCATATCTTTAGTAACTTAAAATTCAATTTTAGTAATTACATAATATTGGCCTTTATAACTTGGTCTATTTTGAGGAAGATTCCCTTGATGCTTGAGACATTTATTTAAATAGTTCCCCATCTCCTTATAGTTGAGATCTAGATATTGGTGGCTTCCAACATTCTCCTGCATTCATAAGACTTGTGGAATTTATCTATTCACTTCCAACAAACCCCTATACACATTAATTATCAGAGTGTTTCTTTCCAAAATTATCACATATTGGAACTTCTACCCTTCCCTTATTCTTCTTTCTATATTTATTTTTCCTTAGTGCTCATTTGTCCTCTTCTTTTCTTGGGTCCCCTTAAAAATATAACACCTGGAGAATTATTTTTTTCCCTGATAGCATCTGATACTATATCATCATAAGAAAAATACATTTGAGAGGACATTTACCTTAAAAGTCCCATCTTAATCCTATAAAAGAAATTATTAATCTTACTTTTTGGAATATGTATGTAGTATGCAGCATGCCTGGATAATCTAGTGAATCTAACCTCAAACTCAACAACAAATTATTCTTCATTCTACTTTATATTAAGTAATTTATTTTCTATATCTTCTCATTTCTCTCAAGGATAATATTTTTCAAATAATATCACATAAAAATTCATCCATTTCATGTTCTATATCTCTTCCTCCTGCTCAGTATTTTGAATCAATGACCACTATTGATCAACATATCCCTTTAAAAATACTCTACCAAAATAATCTTCTCCCTCTCATTACTTACCAAATCTATGAATATATTTTTGAGGGACTTGATCCATTACTTTGTTACCAATATATTGGAAGTTCAATTAAAGGATTGTGTTTTCTACTAAATGAAGTTGTCCAATATTGTTACAATATACTATGAATAAATAGGATTATCTATAATGGTGAAGTTGTTGGTCATAATTTGAGAAAACTTCCCTAATATTGTCATTATCTTTTCAAATGCAACACATTCCATGTTTTCCTAATAATGGGGGAAATTTCTTCATTGATTGCAAGAGTTTATACATTTCCCATTTTTTCTACTAGGAACCATATCTAAATAATTGAATACACTTAATAATCTCATAATATTATTAATATTTATCTATAACATAAAAATTACTATATAGGAAAATTTTATTGAATATTCGTAAGGGTTTATCATAATGTATGTGCAAGATATGTTCTTCTTCAATCTAGTTTTTAAGGTTCCTACTAAAATTTATCTGATAAAAATTATAAAAACCACAAATCTAGTCACCCAGAACTAGTGTTTAATTTATTATATTAGTATGTGATTTAGGAGATCAAATCCCAAATGATAAAAAAATTAAGTAGCATTGGACAATAAAATACGTGCATGATTTTCATATTACAATGTAAACATAAATGAAATATTATAAACCTCATGGACAGTTTTTTATTCCTTTTATTATACCTTGTAGATCATTCAAATATCCCTGATTTATTCCCTAGAGAAAGGAAAAAAATAAAGGGTGAGATCAAATTCTCATTAAGGGGTTATGTATAGTATAAGATAACATGAACACATAAGGAATAAATGATAAGGAAGAGTGGATAATCAATACATATGTCATTTAATCAATAACTTGAGCATAAAATACATCCATGGATAATAAAAATGTAATAATCACATAGAGAATAATAAATGATTTCTAAATACTGGAATTCATAATTCTAAACATCTTAATCTTACCATCGATTCCTTGTCCAACACACTTTAAATAAATGAGTAGATATACATTGAATACCAAAATAATCCTTAATGTATTCCAACTTATTTGTCTCATGAGACCTTACTCGATGCATCAAGGGGGTATAACAAATCATACCCATCACTTAAACATGTCTAGGGGATATAACTGACCCTAAAAAACACTCAATAATGTTCAATTCATTCCTAATGTATTGAATAAACAATAAAATACATAATCAACATTTCTTCGTAACCAATAAATAATGGTATTGAATAAAATAGACAGAATATCAATATTTCCCTAGTAAATGGAATAACTTTTTTAGTAATCTTCCTTAATTAATATCATATATAATAATGAGTATATGATTTAGTCACTATTTAAATAGAGTAAATCATACCACATATATCTATGGTAAAAAAGAACATGGACATGAAGGATAAAAATATTTTCAATGGATGATGGAGAGTAATAGAGAACATAACTTCAAGGAAGTGAATGATCTGAGAATAAATTCTTGTGTGAAAAATGTGGTAATAACCATAAATCAGTAAAGGAAAAATGGAGATAAAATTTCTTATAAATAAATCATTTTTATTAATAGCATATATTTTGGGAAATAGTTAGATAAATGTAATTTATTCTTTAAAAAGAACTTTCTTCAAAATATTATAACTTTTTTGTAAAATAAAAGTTATAAATTACTTCTAGAACTTATTTAATAAGGTGTATAGGATAATTTTAAACATTATTTTTAAAAAAAATTACAATAATTTCATAACTAATAGAAACCATGATTAAGTAATAAATATATTCCACCTCTCAAACTCCCACTTTTTCATTAGGTTCCATAAAAAGGGGTACCCTCTCCTTATTAAGGTAAGCGCATCAGCTGAAGAACTATTTCACCATATTACCCACAACATTTGTGTCCCCAATCTAGTAACACATAGAGGAAACCAAATATTTCCTAAGAATAGATCTTGGTCAAGGGGATACTGGCCCTTGATATCCTAACATCCTCAGTATGAGAAAACAATGTCACTTCACTAAAACTAAAGTGGAGGAAACACACCCATTTGGAAGACACCTTATTTGAAAGGGGAGAAATGAATATATGGATATAGGATCTCATATCGAGAGAATATAGGTGGGGATACCTAACCCTACCTATAAGATTAGATATAGGATCTCACGCCCTAGGAATATGGGGGAATACATGACTCTATATTTAGACTGACTCATGGATAGAGGATCATGCTCCCCTGGGTAATGGGGGGAATATATAACCATACCTATAGAATTATATAGAGGATCCCACACCCCAGGTATATAGGGGGAATACCAAACCATACTTGTAATATGAGAAAACTCTGATTATCACGCCAAAATCCCATCGTCGGCCCTATAGATCCAAATTATAAATCATTCTAACTCATCTCACAAATGGTCTTGGATGGATGAATGGACTACACCATTGTGATCTATGTGAAAAAAATACTTACGATAGGTTATTTATTTTTCATGAATCGGACACCTGATGTTTATTTTACCAAAAATTCCCCTAGATTAAGAGTGTTCCCCAATCACACCACATCAATCCATGTATCATAATCCCACCCATAGGGTCCCACATAGCCAATGATAAGTTGAGTTTGACTACTCCATGCCCACCTCTAATGGGCCATGGGATAGTGACCAATGCTGAGTAGGCATAACAATCACATGGGAGGCCTTAACCTAAGGTACCTATATTAACACACATATCTCCAAACCCATACAATGGTGAAATATAGAATAAAACTGATAGCAAATGCATGAATACATCTAAATCCCAAAATCAAAGTACAATAAAATACTGGGAATCAGTAAGGGCCAAATATAAGCCCAAAAAAATGTAAAACAGTCCACCATAATAGTAAGAGGGGACTATAGTCAAATGTTACTCATGGTGAAAAAGAACAGTCTGTCTAGACAAAATATATGCTCATTCTTCTCTTGGTTCATCTAGAACCCTATTGAATAGATGTTCATCTACATAAGACATGACACGTGCAGGCAGAACCCATACAAGGGTGAGTATAACAATACCTCTTAGGACACCATGAAATTACTAATCATAAAGAATCAAGAGTAGTCATATCATCATAGGATATTTCAATCATAATATTATACATTCAATAAAACATCCAAATATACTCATAGACAATAATAAGTCTAAAGGTAAGATCACAACCACATTACCAACCTAAGATCATGCTCTAGTGTCCATAACCGTACTCTCTTGGGAGAACTCACTTCATGAGTATGCTAGTTTTGATGGTATCCATATGAGATGTTGTGCTCATTAGGTCTTTCCATAAGTAATTACACACTAAAAGTAAGAATACATCAATACATAGATTTGGATCACACCCAGGGACATGGGGTTAATACTGACTAGCCCAATCTCGATTAACCATCTAAGTAGGGGATCGATGCATTTGTACAGTTGGTCATGCTGATTCTAAGAAACCCACCTTAGGGAAAAATGATAAAGGATCCAATCCCAGCCTCTGGTAAGGATTACTACAAATCTATCAAAAAGTAATCCCTTGTATAGTATCACAAACCTTTTTTCAAGAAATAATTCCATATTATACCATCATAAGGATAGATCGAGGGAATACACCCTTAAGTAAACTAGTCCACATTGAGGGTAACAAGGTCTCCGAGTCATATTTGAATAAGTACATTGTGTGTACTATCAGTACACAACATGTACCTTTGGCACCAGGTCTACTCATGTATCATGGAATGTTCGTGTGTTTATGATCGTGTATACCTAGTCATGATCATGTACCTAGTCATATTTTTATACCAATCAATATCCAAGTACATATCTCAACCCATGTACACTATATGTATTTTGTACTTCGACATGTTTATGCCCATGTATCCTTTAAGATACATGTCTATCCTTAGGGTAAGAGTCACATGGTGTGTGATATTTAACTTCACGTGGTACCCTAGTACCATAACCAGGGCCCCACACATGGTGTTTATTCTTCTATTACATGTTGTTTAGTGAGGAAGTTTCATAATCCATGTATATTCACACGAATTCCTCCTCCACCACTACCACAATAATTTACTCCATAATCCCTATCACAAACCATGGATCTGATTCAACCAAAATTGATCACCATTGGAGATCCAATTTTTGGACATCCAAAATTACTAGTAAACCATCACCATCAAACCATTCCACCGCTACATACTGAAACCACAACAAGAGGTCCCAAACATTAAACCCAATCCATTTTTTCCACACATCATGATCCCTTATCAATTTTGAGCCCATATATATGGTATTAATCCATTGGTCCAAGAAGTGGGTGTGAAATGACTAATTTCATGGTATTTTTTAAACCACTAGCCAAAATGAATATTGACAGTTAATGCATGAAGAATGAGGGAATAAATGAAAAAAATAAGGAATGGACCTTAGCTAATGTTCATGTTGGACTCAATTTATTTTCATTTTTATGATGAACAAATATATACAATTAAACACCAAGAAAAATCCCCAAATTTCTAAAATAATAGTCCCATACCCATAATATGATCGATCTATGAATCAATATGTTGGTTGATTGATTCATTTTCATCATAGGATAAGAAAATAGTAATAAATAAATATGATATAAATATCCTTACTCAAGATGGATCGATCAATGATGAATAATGAATCCACATTATTGTCATTGGTGAGATCCTTGATTACCATTGGTGCGAATGATCCTCGATTTATTGTCTCCATTCTCCAAAACTTCTTCCAACACTTTCTCAATTATTAGGGTTATTTAGCTAGCTCTATAAATTATCCATAAGTATTCTTAAGTATAAGAAGATTAGGTTTCTATTTTACTTTAAATAAAATTAATTAATAAATAAATAAATAAATTATTTACGTTTTTGATGAATTCTTCACAAACTTCTGATTCCAACAAAAATTATGTCATGACTAGGGTAAATCTGTGCTCTAAAATAAATAGTGATCTCATATTTCCAATCTGAGACTTATTTAAGGATTTATTCCACTTTTTTAGAAAAATTACTTCTGAATGATATTAATATATTTATTTTTTTAAAATATTTATTTCGAGCTTACCGAGCCTTGGAATATCACACCATCTTCGTAACTAGATCCAAAAAATATTTATAGATATATTTAAAATAATTACATGGGAAAAAATAAGACATTACATTATCCCCACCATATGAATTTTTGTCCTGAAAAGTAAAAAGTACTACTCAAAAAGGTGTGGGTACTGAGCTCGCATCTAGGTCTACCACTCCTAGGTGATATCCTAAAGATTATTGTGATACCACTAGACACACACTAAAGTAATCACTCACCAAGAGAGGATATTCTCTTTCTTATCCTCGATCTACATTGGGTACTCAGAAAAGGTAGTTCCATCCTTGTTGTCCTACTCATCCACATCTATAACATGTGATGGTTCATCTACATATCTCCTCAACTGTGACACATGGAATACGTCATGTAGTCTATCTAAATACAGCAGTAGATCCAAGTGGTACAACACCTTACCAACTCTTTTTAGTATCTGTAAAGGGACAATGAATCTCATAGATATATTTATTCCCTAATAGAATATTTATAACACATGTTGAGGTGAGAAATTCAGGAACACATGTTCTCCATACTAAAACACCAAATTCCTCTTTCGTTGCTCTACATGGGACTTATGATGACTCTATACAATCCTCATCCACTCGTGTATGATTTACACCTTCCCTGTCATAGCTCACACGAACTCTAGGCCCATGGGTACTGACTCTCCTAGATCAATCCAAAAAAGTGGTGACCTATAGGGTCATTTGTACAAGGCCTAAAATAGTTTAATGTTGATGGTGGGATGTTAGTTGTTATTGCACAAAAATTATACCAAGGGTAGGTGATCCTCCCAACTATGGTCAAAGTCCAACATGAACTCATGCAACATGTCCTCCAAAACATGAATGGTCTTCTTGGTCTGGCCTTCAATTTGGGGGTGAAAGGTCATGCTCAAACATAACTAAGTCCCAAAGGCCTCCTACAATACTATCCATAATCATAATGTCTATAAATCATCACAGTATGAAATTATTGTTAAGGGAAATTCATGGATATGGACTATCTCTTGAACATAAAGGCATCCCGATATCTCGACAAAATGTTTCTCTCGAATAGCTATAAAGTGGGATGACTTGGTGATTCAGTATATGATCAAATAGATGTTATAATTTCATCTAGACATATGTAGTAACCCTCTCATAAATTCCATATATATTTTATCCCACTTCCACTATAACAACTCAAGGGGTTGATCTAAACTCACTTGAACCTAGTGCTTAGACTTCACCCGCTAACAAGTGAGGCATCGAGGGACAAGATTTTTTATACCCTTTTTCATTCATGTCCACAAATACTGATGTCATATGTCCTAGTATATATTTTAAAAACCTATATGTACTTCTTAAGGGGATGTATGAAGCTCCCTCATCACCTCCTCCCACAACATCATAGGTACCATTATCTATCTTCTGAAAAGTATAAAGTTCTCCCCACCTTAATAAAATCAATAAGGAGAATGTCCAATAGATATCAAAGTATATAAAGGATCATAATATATCTCTCTATGATGAGCTTCCATAACATGTTATAAAAGTGGTGGGGTAACAACCATTAAATGAAGATATGAATCACTATCCTTATTCATTAAGGAGAGTTGTAATGAGGCTAACTGCTCTAATGCCTCAGTAAACTACTAAGCACAAGATCTCCTACTGAGATCATATGATATCAAATTCCCCTTTCCAAGAGTATATAATATATAAAATTCATATCCCTGGAGGATCTTTATCCATCACCTCTTTATTAATTTAAAATTATTCTAAGAGAAGATATACTTTATACTCTTCTGTTTAGAGTAGATGATAAACCACTCACCCATAAGTTAGTGTCACCGCATCTTCAGGGTGAAGAATACTGCTACCAACTCAATATCATGGGTTTCATAGTTCTTATCGTGAATTATCAACTGTCAGGCCCATGGGAAATCAAATCCTTCCTCTACATAAACACACAACTAAGTACGATCCTTAAATCATTGAAGAACTCTTTGTACTCGACACCCTCCTCTAGAAATCTCAATATGGGGGTGTTTTTCAACCTCTCCCCAACTTCTGAAAATCCTAATGGAACCTTTCCTCCAATACAAAATGATTCCCATTCCTATTCAAATATTCCAATGGTTCTAAAATCCAAGATAAATTAGGCACAAATCTTTTATAGTATCCTTCCAACCTGAGTAATCTCTACACCTCCATCACACTCTTGGGTAGCTCCAAGGTTAACACTACCTCAACCTTTGTTGGGTCCACTACTATACCATTTATTGAGATAACATGTACCAAAAAGTTTGCCTCTTAAATATAGAATTGTCACATTGAGATTTTCACATAAATATGGTGTTCATGGAGTGTGTCTAGAATCATCCTCAAGTGTCTCATGTACTCCTCCTAAAATGATGAGTACACTAGGATATTATTGATGAAGACCACAAAAATCTAGTCTAAGAAAGGATAGAAGATCCGTTTTATGAGTCCCATGAACAATATTGGGGAATTATTCATTTCAAAGAGCATCACCCAGTCTTTATAGTGACTATATAGACATTTGAATATCATATTCAGTATATCCTCAGCCTATACTCATAGTTGGTGATAGCCTGAAGTGACGTCAATCTTTGAGAACCAATGTTCTCCTCTCAAATGATGAAAGAGTTCATCAGACCTTGAGAGTTGATACTTATTATTTATAGTCACTTGTTTTAGTTGCTGATCATCCACACATAATTTCAAACTCCTATCTTCCTTCTTGGAAAAGAACATTGGTGATTCCCAGAGAAAACACTAGGTATCATGAATCCCTTCCTCTGAAAATCCTCCAACTGCTCCCTCAGCTTGTGAAGCTCTATAGGAGCCATCTAATATGTTGTAATATACATTGGGATCATATCTAGGTGTAATTTAATATTTCAGTTCATCACTCTATGGGGATGTAATCATAGAATTTCCTCAAGAAAGGAATCATCATACTCATCCATCATAATAGGAAACTAATATCCCAGAGCATCCACTACTCCAAGAGTCGGGCTATCCAACTAGTGAGTAATCGGATGCACCCTCTTATGTATGAGTCTATCCTACTCTGACAAGGTCTGCTTCTCACCTATGAAGGAAAATATCATTCCATAAATGTGTACACATTTTATCCTATTCCTAAAATAGTCAATCATTTTATGAAGAGTGTGTAGCTAGTATATGCCTAAGAGAACATTGTAAGGACTAATCACTTCCATAAAGAGATCACATGAGAAACTCTCTTTTTTAAGCATTGGATCACACTATTGAAAAACTGTGTGATATATAAGTTATCTCTAATCAGAGTCTCCAAGCATAAGGTTAGAGTCAAGGGCTCGACAGGAGACTCTAGGTCTCAAACTAGGGATGTAGTAAGAAAAGATTGTCTCACACCCATGTCTACTAAAACTTAAGTTAAGGTAGAAAAGAAACATATCGTACTCTTAATCATCCCTGGAGACTCTCGATCATAGGCCTCCATGACCTGCAGTTGTCCTTACCCCCATCCACCAGCTCCCTAAGCCTGGCGGGGACCACCTGGGGTGGTGGGGGAAATATGTCCAACTGTCTGACACCTCCTTCTACTCTCCCTTATCATATACCACATCCTTTTCCTTATGGATCTCCCTAATCTTGTCACTAACTCAACCTAGGAATACCATCCACTACCTCTCTATCAGTTATATGATAGGCCATACAATCCTTCCAGAGATGTCCCCAACCATCACAAGAGTATAACTGCCTATCCCTAGGTTGATTATACCCATCCTGAGATCCCTTAATAGAATAACCGTGGTCATGATATTTCCTCCTAAAACATATCACACATTCGGATCCAAATATATACTATCAACTACTTGTTTCTAAAGTCTCAACCCCTATGTATTCTATATTGGCACCCATTACCAGTGTCTGCTTTGTTTGAAACCTCTCAATCATCAAGGAATTCTATAGCTTCCCAGTATTATTAGGAATTCATAAAGTTAAAACACTAGCTCAAATTTCTCTGCATATACCTCACTCAATGGTTTTTTCTTGAAAGAACATATCTTGAACCATATCCATTGATTATCATGAGAGGTTGTTAAACCTTAATGAATACTCAAATATAGTCATGCTTCCATGATGTAGATGTAAAATCTCCTAGATGTGCACTGCTCACATTGTAGATGAAGAGTAATCCTTCCTAAAGAGACAATAAAATTATATCCATGAAAGATTCACCTCATCATATGAAAGAACCATCAAGATACACTAATTACCTATAGAACCATGAAGAAGGATCATCGCCAGGAACACAATCTAGTTTGTAGGTATCCTAACAATATGAAAGACTTTCATAACTGTCTCAAGCCAACTGTCAACTGCCTATGGGTCTCTTTCACCCTTGAACTTGAGGGTTCATTGATACTGAAACTCATGAAGTGTTCTCATCCTCCACACCTCATTTTTTGGTACTGTGGGTATCATTTGTTTCTAGACGGGTGGAGGTGGGACTAGAAAACAACCTATAGGCACTAAATACTAGATAGGTTTCTATATTGAAGCCTCTTCACTAAGGGGATCATCCTCGTGATATTTATACTAAATACTAGTTAGAAATCATCATGGAGGCATCCTGAAATAGACCAGATATACCATGATCAAAGATTATATCTGGGGAATGGGCATAAGAAGGACATAGAAACCCAACCCATTCATATATGATTCATGTACCAATATTTTCCCTATAACCAATTTATATATGTATCAAGTAAAAAGGAAGGTGTTCAGAGTCCTAGTGGGTGAATATATCATCCTTCTTGCCAGTATTGGAGTCTCTGGCCCAAAAACTAAACTCAAAACACTTAACATTATTTCCATAAAACCAAAACCATTCTTAGAGCTAGAAAAAAAAAATCAAAAACCTAGTCCTAATAAGGAACATCACCACTAATACCACTCTATCAAGACCCAACCTACTGGTTCATGGATATCTAGTGATAGGTCAAGTGTGACCACCCTAATCCCACTTTTTATAGGCTAGGGGCTGAAGAAAAGCACTGAGTAAATATAACACTCACATGGGAGTCCTTATCCTAAGTTACATGTATGAACACACACATATTCAATCCCATATAATGTTGAAATGTAAAATAAAATTGATACCAAATGAATGCATACATCTAAATCCCACAATCAGAACATAAAAAAATACTACGAAGCAATAAAGGATAAATACAAGACCTCCAAAAACTGAAAACAAGTCTAGCCTAATAGTAAGAGGGGACTACAATCAATTGTGACTCTTGCTATAAACCACGGTCTATCTAACCCAAATCATAGCTTCATTTACTCTTGGTCTACTAAGAACCTTATTGAATGGTCTTTCATCTGTATAAGACATGACATATACAGGAAGAGACCATGTATGGGTGAGTATAACAATACCCAGTAGGACACCATGAAATATCACGAACCTACCCGGGTCAACCCTGAACAAGTCACCTGAGCCATTCTATGGATTGAACCGATGGGAATTCCCAATTACCAAGGGCTAGAAACCAGTTTTGGGCATCAAAATTTTACCATTCGGAATGATTTGGCCCATGAACAAAAGGTAAATAGATAAATAAAAACTGATGATAAGAATAAAACAAGCATCAGAAATAAAGTAAAACTACACATACCTCCATGTGACCTTCCAGGTCACCACCCAACCAAAGACCGACCTTTCTCTGATAATGATCAACTCATCCAAGAGAACCTAAAAAAAGGAAACCTTCAACTAAAATGATAAAAATAGGTGTGAGCGTAAAAAATGCTCAATAGGGTTTCCAAGATAAACCACAGAATTCAACTTCTCGTTTCCCGAAACAATCCATTAACACAAGTTTGAAATAAAAATATAAAATTAAGGTTTTCACATTTTAAAATAAGAGACATTCTTTTTTTCCATTTGAAAATCCAACAGACGCTACATACACTCTCGAAAAAACCATTATTCATTTTATAAATAAAACCTGAAACAAAATATACCAAAGAAGGTCTAAAATAACACAGGTAAACAAGGTAAGCTGGAAATAAACTAGTATGACATAAAGTAAACAATCAATGTAAATAATCAAGTAACCATGGGTGATCCTAAACACCATTAGAAGACCCCTGGACGTACTCGGTTCAAAACCACCTATCGGCGTATGGTGAAGCTCCTAAGTTTATAACCAAATGGCCACCCTAAAACTAACCAATCCATTGGAAAATCCCTCCTAGCCCAACAAAAATTCTAGGGTTACCAACCCATCTAATCAGGGTTGATCAACAACGTTCACTAAATCATCTAAAAAAACCCAGGAACCCACGGTGGTTATAATAATATTGTGTAAGTGGGAGGTCATCGCATGCATGACCACTACTACAAACACGACCTTTATCAGGGCTAAAAATGACCTTTATCAGCTCTAGAAAAGTGCTGATAAAGCCAGCGTAGATAAAGGGGGGTCCCCTTTATCAGTGCTCCGAAAAACACTGATATAGGACCCCTTTATCAGCGCTAAAAAAAAGCGCTGATAAAAGGGGTCCTATATCAGCCCTTCCTTTATCAGCGCTTTCGTTTTAGCGCTGATAAAAGTTAAAAAAATTAAAAAAAATTAAAAAAAATTAAAAAAAATTAAAAAATACTACGAATCGGGTGGGCTTTTATAGCGCTTGAGCCCCCCATTTTACAGTGTTTTTCTACCCCTGTACAGCACCCCACGCACCCCACGCACCCCCTTCACCCTTTGACAGCGCTTGCTGTTATATTCCTCCATGCGCGCGTGCCCCTGCCTCCCACAGGATTTGAACTCGAGACCTCCCCCCTGCGCGCCTAAGCCTTTACCACTACTCTATTTTGATTTGTCTTTCAATTCATGATATATATATATATATATATATATTTAGTTATATTTATTTGTATAGTAATATATATTTATATTAATATATATATATAGTTATTAGATTATAATATATATATATAGTTATATTATATTATATATATATATATAGTTATATTATAATATATATATATAGTTATATTATAATATATATATATATATAGTTATATTAATATATATATATATAGTAATGTTAATATATATATATATATATAGTGATATTAATATATATCTATATCTATATATATATAAATTTAGTTATATTTATTCGTATAGTAATATATATTTATATTAATATATATATATAGTTATATTAACATATATATAGTTATATGAATATATATATATAGTTATATTAATATATATATAGTGGTATTAATATATATATTTATAGTAATACTAATATATATATATATATGTGTGTGTAGTTATATTAATATATATATAGTTATTAGAATAATATATATATATATATAGTTAGATTAATATATATATATATAGTTAGATTAATATATATATATAGTTAGATTAATATATAGGTATATAAATATTCATATATTGGTATTTTAAATAAAATGGATATTAGTTATTATTTAGGTAAAGCTAATATATTTTATATGTAAATATGTTTAATTATTTATTTAAAAAATTTAATTTTTAGGTGTGAATATATAAAAAATATGTACATATAGTTATATATTTGATTATAAATAGCAGTGCATTATAAAAAAGGATGAAATTTCAAAGACATAATATCAATATGAATGTAATACCTTGGAAGAAATCCAGTCCCCGCCAAAAAAAGCCAATAATACCCCCTTAAACGAGTTTGAAAATCCACAAAATGTTAAAAAATCTAGGTACCCCGACAAAAAACTCAGTTTTGGAGGCCTTCTGGGCCTCTTTTGGCCTCGTAAAACGCTTGATGGGGGTCCCCCCTGATCACAGTGACATAGAGCTCGTCGCAGGCTTCGATTTGATATGTGGTAGAGTTCAAACGGACACCCGGATTAAAAGTTATGGCCGTTTGAAGTTTGAGTTGCGTTTTCAACATATTTTGGATCTTTTTTTAATTTTTTTAATTTTTTTAGTCCTCAAATTGTTATTAAATGACTATTACTCCATAATGATTATCAAATTAATAATTAAAAATATTTTTTTAATTTTTTAAGAAGTCATTTTCATTAAATATCTTATATATTAAGTATAATAAGTGTAAATGTACATTTATACTTATCTAAAATATATTTAAAAATTATATATTATATTTATATAACAATATAACTATATTTATATATTTATATATTAATATATTAATATATTTTTTTAAAATTATTTTTGAAGTCGACCCTTTATCAGCGCTGATAAAGGGGAGCGCTGCGAAAAACTGTTTTTGTGGTAGTGCACTCATCTCACAGCACTTTCCAACCCCAAACATCAACACTCTATATGATAAACCATAAAGGTATATCCCCATTATAGAGGAGACCCACATATATATATACATACATACTTTCATTATACCATTAAAGGTATTAACCGGGACTTCAATCCATACAATCATTAAAACCATTTAAAACTTTTTTTCAAAACAATAGTCTCCCAATGGGCACACTGTTATCAAACACCATCCTTTTAAGGAATCAACACAAACATTACACTAAAACTAAAAGTTCCAAGAGGACCTTTAACTTGACATGTCCATAAGTATTACGCAAAACCTCTCACAAACACTGTTTCGTATTTACAAAGCCAAATGGACCCTTAAGTTCCAAAATGCACACCAAATCATTTCACAACTACCAAACGAGCCTTTTTCATTTTTAAAATCACGTCAAAACACCTTTAAAATTCAAATGAACGTGATTTAAAGAACACATTTAAAGTCTTAGAAATCAACCAAGGAAAACCAACTTTATTTGAAAACCAAAAACCATTTAAGTCACTGAGGTATAAAGAGAAAACCATTTTTCTAGTAACATCTTCATTTGAAAACACATCCAATGGTACACCAAACACCCAAGAGGATATTTGAAAACCCTTTCCCCAAAGTCATCACTTGATTTAAAAACCAAACCCAACCATCCACGAAATTTGGAAAAATACAAAACAACCCTAATGAGACCTTAAAACCCCCTCCAAGCATTTTAACACACACATTGTTTTTGAAGCACAAATCATTACTTTAAAACCACAAAACCATTTCATTATAATTATAAAACCTTTCCAAAATAATTTAACACATAAAATAATCTCTAACATTACCCAAACCAAATTTACCAATCAATGAATACCATCATAACTTCACAAAGGTGTAAACATTTCATTAAGGACACATTTCGAGTTTTAATGAGAAAATGCATTTTATAAAATAATTTGGGTTCATGAACACATAATTTTTTTTTTTGAAACAATTCTTATCAAGATTACGAACCACATAAAAACAATAACTTAAGACAAGAATGGGTATTAATCAATCTCCTTTCGCATTGGTGTGGATAAACATGTTTATAGTAATGCACTAAAATATTTATTTTTAACAACCTCTAACAATTTAAAAGCAACATAGTAGACCAATGAAGAGAAAAATAAAGTTGTAGATCAGATAAAATAAATACTTTGAATAATTCAATGTTAATAGAATGCATCAGAATAAAATCAGATTTTCCTACCTCAAATGAAGAGTTGAAGCGACGAAACCTTCACCAAATGGGTTAACAATGTCCCGCAGTCCAATTGCACACCCAAGACAATTAGAAAAACACACTAAACAACACTCGGGACGTTAGGATTTGTCCTACTTGAAGAAAAACACCCAAACAGAATGAAAAACAAACAAAACTATGTTGTGGGTCATGAGAAGGGGGTGTGCGCCGGAAAGGGAGGTTGCCGAAGTGGTAGGGCGAGGGCCGGAGTGCGAGGGCGAGGTGATGTCAGGATATGCTGGTGAGGCAAAGCCGGTGAAAGGAGAAGACAAGGATACGAAGTGGTGAGTAGGTGAGGGAAGACTAGAAGGTGGTGTGGCTTCTTCTGGAGCAATGAATGTAGAGGGTAGGGTTGTCCAGGTGAGGGTAGGTTGAAGGCACGGGGGGCTGGAGCGGCTGGGCGCGGAGGCTTGCTGGAGCGTGTTGGCAAGGGAGGAAAGCATTGGGGGTCGAGGCGCGAGGTCTAAAGTTACCTGCTACCTGAGCGGAGGAGAGGCGAGGTCCAAGGGTGAGAATCAGGGAGGTTGGAGCGG
Organism: Viscum album; assembly: GCA_963277665.1. NCBI lineage: Eukaryota > Viridiplantae > Streptophyta > Magnoliopsida > Santalales > Viscaceae > Viscum > Viscum album. The sequence continues at coordinate 1,649,122,059 of OY728163.1, forward strand.
GAGTGGGAGAGGGCAAGGTGGGGACCGTGAGGGTGGAGGGCGAGGCCAGCTAGGGGTCCAGAGGTGAGGCGGCTATGATGAGCGCGGAGGGCCGAAGGGGGTGAGCACTAGCCCAGTATAGGAGAAGGCGAGGGTGGAGATGACATGCAAGGTGCGTGAGGGTCGGGAGAGCCGCGCGCTGTGGGGAGGATATGGGAAAGGGGGCGCGGTCGCGATAGGGTTTTCCGGTTTTTTTCTTCGTTTTATTATATTAATAATTATTATTATTATAATAACAATAATAATGGAATAATAATAACAATAATACAAATAATAATAATAATAATAAAATAATTAAAATAATAATAATAATATTATTATTATTATTAACAATATATTAATAATTATATTAACAACAAATTTTAAATAATAAAAATATTATTGTCAATTATTATCTACACAATAACATTGTTATTATCATATTTTAAACATTAAACTCACTTCATTTACATAAAATTTTATTTATTTTAAACGTTAGACATTTGCATAGCACTCGGGCCGACCACGCAGCTACTGCCCATCGTGTGGTGACCGCGCACGGGTTTAAAACCCACTAAAATTATTAAATGTTAAAAAAATGTAGACTCGTGCTCAACTCAAGCCTCAATGAGAGAACCCAGAGCCAAGAAATAGTAAAATAAAAATAAATTTAAATGTCGGGGTGTGACAATTCTCCCCACCAAAGATTGTCTCTTCACCAAGAAAGTCACCCAACTGAACAATAGAAAAAACAAGAATCCATGCTCGATTGAAACTGAAAGAAACTACAATATAAGAGAATGTGAGAACATGATAGGTTTCTCCCCACCACAAGAACTCAACTAGTTCATAAAATATAACACCCAAACATACCACCTTGAGAAGGGGGGGAGACGTAGGAACTCCCAACCGATCCAAACTAACTTCTATAGCATGAGTGAAAAATACCTCCACTGAAATATGGAACTCCTGACCTAAACCAAAAAACCCCAAAACTTGAGAAAAAACCTCGAGAAGAACTTAACCCAAACAGTGAATTTGAGCATAACCACAAACATCCATTCTTTCATAGGCTCTTACATCTCTAAACAAACACAGCTAAACCAACATCAACCATGACAAGGGCCAAACACACTTTTAAGAAAAATGCATGATTCAAAAAACCATAATCAGAAAAATAGAACTGTTGGATTACAAAATAACATGTCCATTATAACTTCACAATGAAACAATGAACCTACAACAATTTTAAAACTTTAACATCATAAAAACAATAACGAAAAGACTTTAAATGTTTCACTTCCAACATAGAACACAAAACCCAGACCAAGGCTTCCCACCCTCGGCAACTCCTAACTGCATGCGAGCTTCACCCCAAGACCTGTGACTAGGGCTCTGATGGCTAAAGCATATCCTACCTCATAGTTAGACACTGGAATCCTCTATTCACAGCATCTTCTTCAGGCAATGCTTCCTAAAAAACATCTCTATATGACCCAGACACCCGTAACGATGACACGTCTTCAGAGGGATGCGGCATAATGGCTTCGTGTTCCCTAAACATCCACATTGATGGCACACCATTGAATGGTCCGATGAACTGGAAGCCAAAACAACTATAAAGGACTCTTTAGAAATAGGTCCCTCTAGCACACACTAGTCTCCAAATTGGGAACCTTTACGATCTATTGGATACGCTAGATTTCCAACCATTTGTGTTCCAGAGACCAACTCAGTTAGGAATGCCTCATCCACTAGCTTCTCAAAACAATGGTCTTTTGAATAGATGACCCGCTCCATGATCTCTAGATGAAGACCCCTGATGAAGGGATAATTCTTCATCAAATCCTATGATGCTACCTCCAGAGAAAAGGACACAAGTTCCTTGAAATGTTCAACATTTGTCTTCACCATCTGTTGGCCATGTTTAATACACATGAGCTCATCCATTTTCTTCATCTTTACCTCTACAGGTATAAACCATCATACGAAGATGGATTTAATGACAACCCACATTGTCCCAACTTGTATTGACGGTGGGGCGAACAACTCCCATTTTTCCTGAGTTAGACCTTTGAACAGACCCAACACAGCACACACTCTGACAGCTTTAGGAGTTCCCAATACCTTGAAAACACACTCGACCTCTTCAAGACACTTTGTTGCCTCTATCAGACCCTAATCACCATGAAGGATATGCAATGCCGGAGAAGGACCAAAAACTATGTATGAATTATCAGAACCCTTGAGGACCTTTCTAGGTGGCATTTTTTGAACAACATATAAAACACAAAGCTGAAGACGATATCAAATCAAAGTATAATTAGAAGTAACATCCTGAGCCAAAATGACCAGATCAAAAACCAAATACAAATACAACCCATAATTATTATTTTTAAACCCTTTTCATTTTAGATTTCAAACCCACCTTCTCTCAAGGCTACTTTCCAAATACCAAACCCACTTTTCAAAACCGAATTCAATTTCCAAAATCATTTCCCTTTTAAAAACACTTTAGAAAAAAAAGGTCTAGACTTTAATTACAAATACACACCTCAATAATCCCTTGAACCATTAAAAATTTCCTTATATTATTTTATCCATACTCACCAACACACACTTCCCATGAATTCCCTCACATGTTAAAATGTTCATAAAGAGTACCTGAGGTTGAAACCAAACAATTTCTCTATCAATTCCAAGAAAACACCAGATTTTTAGACCAATATATTTCAATTTTAAAACCCATTTCATGAATTTAAATCCATTTAAAAGAAATCTTTCTCATTTCAAAAATCCTTTTTCATTTTCAAAAGCGCACTTACGCTAACCAAAACCAAGACTAAACTTAACCTGCATCAAACTACCGGAGTGAGGGACTAGTAGTCATGCTTAACCCGACGACATGGTAGTGGGCCATGCCCCATGTAAGAATAAAAAACTATGAGGAACTTAAACCATGTACTTGGGCTTCACATGGGTCACTACTCCATGTGAAATCAGGATGTAACATCGGCTTGCCTCTGTTGTCATCCCTCAATCTAAAAAACCAGGAGACAAAGAATCGATTCTCAGACTACCCCTGGAGACTCAAGGTTTGAAACAAGCAAGGGTTCATTAATTCCTTCCTATACCTTCCTCTCGAGTCCCAAAGATCCAAATATCCATCTATCAGACACCCCAAATAATAAGGACCTACCTTTGATACCATTTTGTCCCAAACTAACCCGGTTCAACCCTGAACCGGTCACCCGTGCTGATCCGCGACATGGCCCGAGGGGTGTTCCTGATCCCCAAGGGCTGGAAACCAGTGTCGGGCATCAAAATTTAACCATTGGGAACAATTTTTCCCATGAAGAAAAGGTAAATATAAAAATAAAAACTGGCGATAAGAATAAAAGTAGCATCGGAACGAAAGTAAAACGGCACATACCTCCATGTGACCTTCCAAGTAACCAAACAACAAAAGACCAACCTTGCTCCGATAATGAGCAACTCATCCAAGAGAACCTGAGAAAAGAAAACATACAACTTAAATGATAAAAATAGGCTTGAGCATAAAAAATACTCAGTGAGTTTTCCAAGATAAACCACAAAATCCAATGTCTCCCTTACCGTAACAATCCATTAACACAAGTTTGAAATAAAAATATAAAAGTAAATTTTTAATATTTTAAAATAAGAAACATGATTTTTTACATTAAAAAATCCAACAGACACTACATACTATCTCAAAAAACCCATTTTTCATTTTATAAACAAAACCCAAAACAAAAGATACCAAAGTTGGGATAAAATATCACGGGTAAACAAGGAAAGATGAAAATAAACTTGTACGATAAAAAGTAAACAAGAAATGTAAATAATAATGTAACCATGGGTGATCATAAACATCCCTAGAAGACCCATAGACATATTCGATTTGGAAACACCTGCCGGCGTATGGTGAAACTCCTAATTCTATAACCAACTGACCTCCCTAAAACTGACCAATCCAGTGGAAAAGCTCGCCTGGCCTAATAAAAAATCTAGGGGGTACCAATCCATCTAATCGGGGTTGATTAGAAACTATCACTTGATCATCTAAAAGATGCTCAGGAACCCATGGTGGTTATAATAATATTGTGTAAGTAGGAGGCACTCGCACGCGTGACTCATCACACTGAACTTGTCTACCCCAAACATTGACACTTTATACGATAACCTATAAAGAGATATCCCCCTTATAGAGGTTCCCCATATATATATATATACATACTTGCATTATATCATCAAAGGTTCCAATCGGGCTGTCACACCATACAATCATCAGATCCATTTAAAACATTCTACCAAACAATAGAGTTTCCAAATGGGCACATAATTATCAAACACCATCCTTTAAAGAAATAAACACAAACATTACACTAAAACTAAAAGTTCCAAACATACCAATAACTTGACATGTCCAGAAGTATTACCCAAAACATCACACAAACACTATTTTGTATTTACAAAGCCAAACGATCTCTTAAGTTCAAAAACGCACACCAAATCATTTCGCAACTACCGAACGAGCCTTTATCATTTTCAAAATCACATCAAAACACCTTTCAAAGGAAAACAAACATGATTTAAATAACACATTTAAAGTAATATTTATAAATATCCCAAGGGGAACTAACTTTTTTTTGAAAACCAAAAACCATTTAAGTCACTGAGGTTTAAAGAGAAAACCATTTTGAAGGGTTATATTCATTTGAAAACACATCCAATGGTACACCAAACACCCATGAGAATATTTAAAAAAATTTTCCACAAATTCATCACTTGATTTAAAAACCAAACCCAACCGTCCCCAATATTTGGAAAAATAAAAACTACCCCCAACGAGACCATAAAACCCCCTACGAGCATTTTAACACACACATTATTTAGGAATCACAACTTATTACTTTAAAACCAAAAAACCATTGCCTTATAATCATAAAAACTTTACAAAACAATTTAACATAAAAAAATACGCTCTAATGTTACCAGAACCAAATTTACCAATCAACGAATACTATCGTAACTTCATATTGGTGTAAACTTTTCATTAAGGATGCATTTCCAATTTTAATGAGCAAAGGCATTTTATAAAAAAAATTGGGTTCATGAACACATAAAAATATTTGTTGAAACAATTTTTATCAAGATTTCAAACCACATAAAATCAATTTCTTAAGAAAACAATGAGTATTAATCAATCTCCTTTCGCATTGGTGCAGATAAACATGTTTAAAGGGATGCACTAAAATAATTATTTTTAACAACCTATAACAATTTAAAAACACCATAGAAGACAAATAGAAAGTAAAATTAATATGAAAATCATATAAAATAAATAATTTGAAGAATTAAATGTTAATAGAATGAATCAGAAAGGATAAACACGGATTTTTTCTACCACAAATGAAGAGCGGAATGAAGAAACCCTCAACGGATAGGCTAACAACGTCCCACGGTCCAACTGTACACCCAAGACAACTAGAAAAATGCACCAAACAACACTTGGGATATATGGATTTGGAAAACTAGAAAAAAAACACCCAAAAATAATGAAAAACCAACCAACCTATGCCGCGGGTCATGAGCAGTGGGTGTGCGTTGGAAAGTGAGGCTGCCAAAGCAGCAGGGTGAGGGCCGGAGTTTGACGGCGAGGTGAGGTCGGGATATGCTAGTGTGATGAAGCTGGTGCAAGGAGGAGACGGAGTTTAGGATTGGTTAGGAGGTGAGGGAGAACCAGAAAGTGTTGCAGCTGCTACCGGAGAAAAGAACGGCGAGGGGAGGGTTGGTCGGGTGAGGGCTGGCCGAAGGCGCGGAGGGCTAGAGCGGCTAGGAGAGGGATGGAGTGGCTGGGCGCAGAGGCCTTTTGGAGAATGTTGTCAAGGGAGGTAAGCAATGGGGGTTGAGGCATGGGAATATGAGTCAGCTATTTTTGAAGTGGAGGAGAGGTGAGGGATGAGGGTGAGAACCGGGGAGGTTAGAGTGGGAGTGGGAGAGGGCGAGGCGGGGAGCGTGAGGGTAGAGGGTGAGCTCGACTGGGGTCGAGAGGCAAGGCGGTTGGGGTGAGAATGGAGGGCCAGAGGGGGCGAGCATGAGGCCAAGGCATGACAAGGTGAGGGTAGCAGTGACTTGCAGGGGGCGTGAGGATTGGGAGCGTCGCGCGCCACAGGGAGGAGAGGGGGATTTTTTTTTACGTTTTTTTTTAAAAAAAATTCCAGAAAACACTTAGGGAAAAAATATTTTGAAAAATGTACCTCAAAGGCAGCATCCTGGATGCCGCCTTTGCATTTCGAGGGCAAGGCGGTATCTGCGATGACGCCTTTGTGCTGCGGGTGAAAGGCGGCATCCGTGATGCCGCCTTTCTCCTAAAGAAATCTTTTTTTTTTGAAATTTTTTATTTTTATTTTTTTGTTTATATATATATATATATATAAACAAATCAAAAAAATTCAGCAGAATTTCTCTCCTATTAAAGATTCAGCGCTACAGCCATTACAGCAATCTGAATTCTGACAGAAGCTCTCACTCAGGCCTCCCTTTTATAAGAGGGCTTGCCCTGAAAATCTTTCTGCATTTTCGATGTGGGATTCAGGTTCTACCTTTCCTACGCAGTACATTCTGCATTTCTGATGTGGGATTCTGTTTCAAGTACGTGACTTTGAAATATAATAAAATATAAACTATAAGGCCAATATAAATGAAATTTTAAACATTGATTAAACATATAAAAAATAGTTGAAAACAAAAATAATTTCCTCAAAAATGTTGATAAAAAATAATCTATAACCTTTCAAAACCGCCTACTTGAAACTTAAAAATGTTTCAAGTACGTGAATTTGAAAGACTGTAAAATATAAACTATAAAACGAATATAATTGAAACTTTAAAAATTGATTAAACATATAATAAATAGTTGAAAATAAAAATAATTTAGTAAAAAATATTGATGAAATATAATTTATAAGCTTTCAAAACGACCAACATTAAACTTAAAAATGTTTCAAGCACGTGACTTTGAAAGCCTATAAAATATAAACTATAAGACCGATATAAATGAAACATAAAACACGGATTAAACATATAACAAATAGTCGAAAATAAAAAGAATTTCGTAAAAAATGTTCATGAAAAATAATTTATAAGCTTTCAAAACCACCTACTTGAAACTTAAAATGATTAAAGTATGCGGTTTTGAAAGACTAAAATATAAACTATAAGACCGATATAATTTAAAGTTAAAACATGGATTAAACATATAATAATTTATTTAATTATTAACTTAATATTAGTAATAATTAATTATATAATAATTAATTAGTTAATTAAAAATTATTAATAATTAATTATATAATAATTAACTAATTAATTAGTAATATAATTATTCAGTATAAAATAGTTAATTAGTAAATTAGTAATATAAATATAAATTATATTTATCCATTTTAATTAATAATTAGTAATTATTCAAAATTATTATATAATAATTAATTAGTTGATTGGTTATTTAATTTTTAATTATAATAGTTAATTAGTTAATTAGTAATATAATTATAAATTAAAATTATTCAATATAATTATTAATTATAATTAATAATTATAATTACTAATTATAATTATTCATTATAATTACTAATTATAATTATTAATTATTAATTACTAAATACTAATTTGTTAATTAATAATATAATTATTAATTATAAAACTATTAATTGTACAACAATTAGTAATTATTAATTATAATTATTCATTAGTAATTATTAAAAATTATTATATAATAAATAATTAGTTAATTAGTAATATAATTATTCATTATAATTATTCATTACAACTATTAATTATTAATTATTATTTATTATTTATTATTTATATAATACTTAATTAGTAATATAATGATTAATTATATAATTATTAACTATATAACAAATAATTATTTAATTAGTAATATCATTATTAATTATATAATAATTAATTAGTTAATTATAAATATGATAAATAATTATAATAAGTAATTATAATTATTAATTAGCAATTATTAAAAATTAATTATGTAAAAATTAATTAGTTAATTAGTAATATTATTATTAATTATATAATAATTAATTAGTAAATTTGTAATATGATTTTTAATTATAATTATTCATTATAATTATTAATTAGTAATTAATAATAATTAATTATATAAAAATTAGTTAGTTAATTTGTAATATTATTATTAATTATATAATAATAAATTACTAAAATAGTAATATAATTTTTAATTACATTTATTCATTATAATTATTAATTAGTAATTAGTAATTAGTAATTAGTAATTAGTAATTAGTAATTATTAATTAGTTAATTAGTAATATAAATATTAATTATAATTAGTCATTATAATTATTAATGATTAATTATTAATAATTAATTATATAATAGTTAGTTAGTTCATTAGTTATATAATTATTAATTATATAACAATTAATTAGTAAATTAGTAATATAATTTTTAATTACATTTATTCATTATAATTTTTAATTATTAATTAGTAATTAGTAATTATTAATTATTAATTATTAATTAGTAATATAAATATTAATTATAAATATTAATTATAAATATTACTTATTAATTATTAATTATTACTTATACAGTAATTATTTAGTTAATTATAAATATAACTATTAATTATATAATAATTAATTAGTTAATTAGTAATATAATTATTAATTATATAATAGTTAATTAGTTAATTAGTAATATTATTATTAAATATAATTATTATAATTTTTAATTAGTAATTATTAATAATTAAATATGGCATAATTAATTAGTTAATTAGTAATATTATCATTAATTATATAATAATTAATTAGTAATATAATTATTACATATATAATAAATATTTAGTTAATTAGAAATACAATTAATAATTATAACTAATTAATTAGTAATTAGTAATTATTAATTATTAATTAGTTAATTAGTAATATAAATATTTATTATAATTATTCATTATAATTAGTAGTTAGTAATTAATAATTATTAATAAGTAATTAGTAATTATTAATTAGTTAATTAGTAATATAAATATTAATTATAACTATTCATTAAATTATTAATTATTAATTATTACTCATTAATTATTACTTATATAATAATCAATTATTTAATTATTAATATAACTATTAATTATATAATATTTAATTAGTTAATTAGTAATATAATTATAATCTTTCAAAGTCACGTACTTGAAACATTTTTAAGTTTCAAGTAGGTGGTTTTGAAAGCTTATAAATTATTTTTCATTAACATTTTTTTGGAAATTGCTTTTGTTTTAAACTCTTTCTTGTATGTTTAATCAATGTTTAACGTTTCATTTATATTGGTCTTCTATTTTATGTTTTATGGTCTTTCCAATTCACACACTTGAAAAATTTTAAGTTTCAAGTAGGCAGTTTTGAAAGCTTATAAATTACTTTTCATCAACATTTTTTTGGAAATTTCTTTTACTTTCAACTATTTATTATATGTTTAATCGATGTTTAAAGTCTCAATTATATTCATTTTATAGTTTATATTTTACAATCTTTCAAATTCACGTACTTGAAACATTTTTAAGTTTTAAGTAGGCGGTTTTGAAAGGTTATAGATTAATTTTCATCAACATTTTGAGGAAATTCTTTTTGTTTTCAACTATTTATTATATGTTTAATCAATGTTTAAAATTTTATTTATATTGGAATTATAGTTTTTATTTTATTGTATTTCAAAGTCACGTACTTGAAACAGAATCCCACATCAGAAATGCAGAATGTACTGCGCAGGAAAGGTAGAACATGAATCCCACATCGAAAATGCAGAATGATTTTCAGGGCAAGTCCTCTTATAAAAGGGAGGCCTGAGTAAGAGTTTCTGTCAGAATCCAGACTGCTGTAATGGTTGTAGCACTGGATCTTTAATAGTAGAGAAATCCTTCTGAATTTTTTTTGTTTTGTTTATATATATATATATATATAAAACAAAACAAAACAAAAATAAAAATAAAAAAATTTCAAAAAAAAGATTTTTTTTTGAGAAAGGCGGCATCGCAGATGCCGGCTTTCCCCCGAAATGCAAAGGCGGCATCCGGGATGCCGCATTTGAGGTGCATTTTTCAAAATATTTTTTCCCTAAGTGTTTTTTGGAATTTTTTTTAAAAAAACGTAAAAAAAATACAGGAGAGGGGAAACGAGGTGGGAAGCGCTAGGGTTTTCTAGTTTTTTTTCTTCATTTTATTATTATTATTATTATTATTATTATAATACAATAATAATAATAATAATACAAATAATAATAATAATAATATTATTATTATTAATTAAAATAATAATATTATTAATAATAATATTAATAACAATTTATTAATAATTATATTAACAACAAATTTTATATAATAAAAATATTATTATCAATTATTATCTACATAATAACATTATTATTATTACACTTTAAACATTAAACTCACTTTATTTACATAAAAATTTATTTATTTTAAACGTTTGAGATTTACACGGCACCCGGGCTGACAACGTGGCTACCGCCCACCATGCGGTGACTGCGTACGGGTCCAAAACCCACTGGAATTATTAAACGTCAACAAAAATTTAGACTCGCACTCAACTCGAGCCTCGATGAGAGAACCCAAAGCCATGAAATAGTAAAATAAAAATAAATTTAAAAGTCGTGGTGTGACATGAAATCAATAAGAATAAATAATCAAGTGTAGTTAGCTCATCATATGATATTTCAATCATACAATGATACATACATTAAAAAATCCATAGATACTCATAATCTACACTAAGTCTCAAATTAAGGTCAAAACTATATTACCAGCCTAAGATCCTTCTCTAGTGTCAGTAACCACAATCTCTTGGAAGAAATCACTCTGTGAGTCTGATAGTATAGATGGAATCTATCCAAGATGTTTTGATCCTCAAGTCTCTCCATAAGAAAGTACACACCAAAAGTCTAAATATATCAATACATAGATTTGGATCACAACTAGGGACATGGGGTAATGCCAACTGACCCAATCTGAATTAACCCCTAAAGCAGGGGATTAATGCTCATGTATAGTTAGTCACACCAATTCTAAGAACCCCACCTAAAAAAAGATGATATAGAATCCCATCCCAGCCTCTGGGATAGATTCATATAACTCTATCTCAAATTAATCCCTTAGAGATGATCACAATCCTATTTTCAGGACAAAATTCCATATTATACCCTCACAGGGATGGATCGAGGGAATTCACCCTTAAGAAAACTAGTCAACGCTAAGGGGAACAAGGTATCCAAGTCATCTTTGAAGAAGTACATGGTGTTTACATTTGGATCCAGGTCTACCCATGAATCATGGATTGTTCCCAGATATGTGCCTGTGTACACCTGGTCACACCTGTGTACCTTGATATTTTCTTATACCAGGCCATGTCCAAGTTTATGGATCAACCCATGTACTCTAGAAATGTCATGTTCCTGGTCATGTCTATGTCTGTGTCTGTGTATCCTCTAGGATACATGCAGATCCACAATGAGAGGCTTACATGGTGTGTTATATTTAACTTCACATGGAACCCTAGCACCGCATCTAGGGCCCCACACAAGGCATGTGTTCTTCCATTACACACCATGTATTGTAAAAATATCAAAAACCAATGAATCTTCACATAGATTTCTCCTCCATAATTGTTGCACTAATTTATTCCATGAATCTTGCTAAAAACATGGATCTGAGTCAACTAATCTCAATCGCCACCATAGATCTAGTTTCTGACCATAAAAAATGATCTATAAACCACCACTGTCAAACTGTTCCACTGCTACATGCTAAAACTGTAACCAAAGGTCCCAAAATTTGAACCCAATCTACTTTCATGATCACACATCATGATCCATCTTCAATATCGAACACATATTTATGGTATCAATATATTGGTCTATGAAATGGGTGATAAATGACTGATTTCCTTGTATTTTTCAAACTAATATCCAAAGAGAACACCACCGATGAACACATTAAGAACATGGGAATAAATGAACAAAAAAAAACAAGGAATATACCTTGGAAAATGTTTCTGTTGGTCTCGATTTATTTAAATTATAATGATAAATTAAGAGATACAATTAAATTCCAATATAAATCCCTAAATTCCGAATATAATAATCCCATACCTGTAATATGATTGATCCACAAATCAATCCATCGGTTGATTGATTCACGTTTTTCATAGGATAAGAAAATAGGGATAAATCCACATAATCCAAATTTCTTACCTCTAGTTGGATTGATCACTGGTGAATAAATAATCCACATCATTGTCATTGGTGATATCCTCAATTCCCATTGGTGTGAATGAACCTCAATTTCTATTGGTGAGAATGATCCTTGATCTATCAATGTCATTCACTGAGACTTCCTTTAATTCTCTCTCTCAATTCTCATGGTAATGCGGGTAACCCTAGGAATTGGCCATAAGAGTTCTTAAGTAGAGTATTATTAGGTCACTATGTCACTTTAAATAATTTTTTTTATTTATTATTTACTCTCATGATGAGTTTTTCAAAAACTTCTGATGTTGACAAAAATTATGTCGTTCCTAGGGTAAGACCCACACTCTGAACTCAAAAGAGGTCTTAGATTTCATATTTAAGACTTCATTTAGGATTTATTATACTTTTTTAGTAAAATTACTCATTCATGATATTAATATATTTATTTTTAAAAAATATTAATTCCAAGCTCAGTAGACCTCAAAATCTCACGTCGTTTTAGCTCCAAGATCAAAAACATATTACAAGATATATTTCAAATATTTACAAGGAAACAACTGAGACATTACACCATAGGGATGGGTGGTCATTCCATAGTGGTAGAGTGACTCCCATTTTTACTATAAATCCACCATTCATGTTCCATCCCACCCCGGTTTAGGTCATGGAAGACATGACTCAAACTGGCCGGCTCGGCCCGACTTGCCTGCCTGCCACGTGGCTAGCGAGCCAGTGTCTGAACCTTCAGGGATCAGATGGTAGGGGTGATCAATAAACCCATGTTTTGTGCTATAATGTCACCAAACTACCCTCATGCTACACCTAACAAGATAACATCCAATATCCCTTCACACACTATCACACCTTCCTCCACCCTCTCAGGGGCTCACCACCACCACACTATTCTGGTCGATCCTCGCTGTGCCCTACCACCACCAACCTTATCGAGCCAATGAACCACCCTCACTACCTCCATCAAATTTTGGGGCTATAATCCTTCATATTGAAATGACAGAGAACAAAATATAGGGTATATAGGGAAGGAAGAGGAAAGAGGGAGAGAGAGAGTGTGAGAGAGTGAGAGAGCATAATCTATCTACCTTGTTCATTATCAACCATCAACTAATTCATCAAAATTTTCAAGCATTATTTTAGGGATAAACATTATTATCCTAGAATTACATGGCATGATATATAGGGATTCTAAAACAAGGTTTTATGAAGGAAATACAGTCCATTTTCCAACTAAATAAATGACACAAAACAGATAGTCTGCTTTTTATAAATTTAGCTTAAAAATCCATGAATAACAGTGGAAATATAACTTTTATAAATATTTAAAATTGAAAGTCCATAAACAATGTATCATTAAAAATCATGAATCCCTAACCCAATTTTGTATTTTTATTTGTTTGGGATTAGGTCTACATCATTCATCGTTGGTGACTCTATTGAGCAATTACATTCTTAGATCTTGTGGCTTCCTTAGATTTCCACTAAATCCATTTATATTTACAATGATAGGCTTTATAGTGGAAATATTAGGTTTAAAGAAGATTAAAATTAAATAGGGAAAACCCTAGATCAAAAGTACTTAATAACCAATTAATTAATTAATGAATTCAATTAATTTAATTATTTGATCCATTTGTGTTAGACAACCCTTGGGGATGTCATTGGGAATGAAATTTAAACCACCCCTAGGGTAAAAACCTCATTTGGGACATATTTGTAGCATCTTATTTTCCATTATATGACCCATTTAATATATATAGTAATTTCATCAAAATTACATGTGTGTGGACTAAAAAAAATATTTCCTCTTTAATATATTTTTATCGAGGCCCTAAAACACATATAAATATGCACTGACTCATCCCAAGGGTAAACACCATTCCAAAAAATAAAATAAACCATTATATAATTGTTTTGATTTTTTAATGAAAAAAATTATCATTTTACCACTTGGAAGGTTCTAAGACTCTTGAAACTCCAAAATCAAGTAAAGACTAAACTGATAGAAATTTGGGTCACTGCATCCTCCACACATTAAAAACTTTTCATCAAGGGAAATGAAATAATTTGGGTTCCTCATAAAAGTAACCTCACAAACAAAATTGTGTGGAAAAACCCACCATTACATGATCTTACTTCATCTTTAGAGTCCCAATCTCTATGAGAACTCAATATAACACCACCTTAGAAGGGAAAATCCCCTTCCATCACTTAATTCATCCTCTCTAGATCATCTCATTAAAAAATCCTTAACATGAACAAGAATACACTCTTTGTGACTCTTTCTAAGCCTCTAAACCTAAAACATTTCCTTATCTGAAGTTCATTCATCCCCATGAGATGAAATGAAACCATGAACCACTGAAATTCATCTCAAAATGGTTTTTTTCAAGGGTACCATTAGTGGGATATTTCTACTCCCACAAATTAATATATAACTATATATGGTTGTTATATAAGAACAACCCATCCATGTTACACTCCAACATCAAGCACTTCATAAATATTTCGCACTAACACTAGAAGATCCACTAGGGTGCACTCTACCTAATATCCACATCATCTTTTCTACCCTTTACTACCAGAAAGGAATCATAACCAATGTTTCTTAATCATGCCTTGAGATCAACACAGAACTTCCTTCCTAAAACCATTAAAAACCATCATGGTAATCCTCCATTCATATATTGATCTCTAATAGAACTACACTAACTAATGATGATAACCTAGTTATATTGTCATGTCTCTTCATAAAAGTTTTCGATGAGAACATTGAGAACAATAGTAACCTCATCAAACTACTCAAAAATATAGCACCACTCATCAGATGGCCTAATCCATCACAATCTAAAGTGTATGGTACTTACTATTCATACGATCCTACTCTATTGGATCTAGACCTAAAGATGACACCTTCTAGACTGACCAAGTTCTATAACCTCCCATGAAAACCTCCTCCATCACATAACAAGAGTTTACATGTGATGAGTACACCCATAAAGATTCATTGGAAATAATACACTGAGTGTGGTTCTTTACTATGAAAATATATACCAGGATTACCATCTCTATATTAAATATGAACACCAAGAGAAGACCACTATCCACCTAGGAAGGTGGACGATATGAACTCCACCTTTAGGAAACCCTTTTGTTCTATCACATGGGAATGTTCAATCGCATGGGAATACTAAGTTAATAACACAATTGTAGGCCTCTATCATACAAGAGAAGAGTGTGGTGTCATCACCATTGATCTAATATGAGAAATGTACCAATCCCTCCATGCTAGAAAAAAATGCTCTAAAGCTAACTGCTCATGTATATTCTCCATCATCTAAAAATAGATTCCTCTATTAAAATCATTAACCAGTATGCCACTACTACACTACTAAGATTTCATCAGCTTCCATGACATCATATTAATAAATACCATTGCCACCCTATTTGTTTCCTTTTAAGGTATTAAAATGTTCTAATGTGGGGATAATGTATTGACATGAACTTTTCCCAATTAAAACCTAACTCAATTTTGATTTTCAAGAGTCCCAATACCTTCTTAGAAATAAATCGGTCAATTTAACCTTGTAAACAAAATCTAAAAATTATCTGATGGTTCTGTTGATTTTGTGGTGTGGTGTTTATCCCCATTCTAAAAATTCATGGAATTGAGAGAATTATATTTCCTCGATGATTATGTATTAATGAAAAATATATTATCTTTAGTTTGCACATTAATATTTGTGATTAAATGCCTATTTATATTTAAAATAGTGTTAGATGGGGAACCTAACCCACGAACTCCCCACTTTAGTTGATGGAAAGTTGAGTATTCCACCCCATGAATTTGAAACTCATACTACAAGAAGTTGTTCGATAACTGAAACTCCCATGTTAAGACTAGGTAAATTCATTGAATGCCTAATAGAATCCTCCATGGACCAATATCGAGAATGATTTGGTTCATCACTTCACTTAAAAACACTCAAACACCATCTTTGGAATGAAATCTATAACATATATTGATCCTGAATCGAGGGTTAACCATATGTATCACTTTTTAAGCATATTCTTATTTATCCACATCCATAGGGAATAAATTCTTACCAAAAACTTTAGAGACCACTTCTCATAAAGGAACTTGTATACCTTAATGATCCGATCAAGTTCAATATTTAAAATACATTAAACTATGCCTCGTTAAACCCATCCTAGAAAATGATGATCTCATTTTGCTAGAGGGGGTGAGTAAAATATAGTCACAATCAGTGGAATATCCCTTGAAAGAAATGGGTCTGGATAGGTGTTTCATAGAAATTTTTAACTCCATAACTGATAATAAAAAGGGGATATTTCATGCATGCACTATCTTTTATGAGGGGCTATAAATAGATGACACATCTCATACCTTGAACAACATCCAATGATTCCCAACTATATACATTGATAATATAAATATTCATATAGCTATGACTATTATAAATCCTTAATCTAAAGGAATTAAATAAAGGTGATAATGATGGGAGAGGATTTTAGGATCGATTATCACTATCTACTTCTATGTCACCTGCTTCCCGACTAAAACTACTCACTACTAGGCCCCTAAATTTAATCGGAAAATAGTTGATTTCAATATTGTTTTTAACATTAATATCCTTCAATAGTGATGATGTAGATATCTTCAGGTGAAATGCTAACATGATCTCATTTCCAAGGTGCATTATTACAAATGATACTCAATTTCTAAAGGTCACTCATAGTTTTAGGAATGGGTGGGGTTTCCTAAAAACATACCCACCACTCAATAACTCCTCCTCAAGATTCACCACCCAAACCACTGAGGTTGAATAGTCCCCCCCTAAAAAAATTTCCATGGAATGCCCTATAAGGCCTGTGGGACTTATCACATACTCAAACACAGTTGAGCAGGACTGTTAAGGGTATAATATCTATAGATAAACCTAAATTATAAACAATGGAGAAAATTAAAACCACAATGGAGTATCCTTGTTGTGATTTAGAGTTAAAACATCATCCACTAAAATCTCACTATATTATGTAGGGAGGTCAACATAAGAATCGTCATCTAGTCAATAAAATTTAGAACCATATGGGAATGTGAATCTTAGAATCCATCTAAACCTCTATTGTTTGAATGAAAAGTTATACTAACAAACCCATGTGGCATATATCATCTAAACTCATGCATCAAACTCATTCAATAGGCAGTCTCAACCAACTAAGAACAAAATACCATCATCTCTCTCAGAAAAGATTTTCACTATGCACAAAGGGGAGTAAAACTTCCTTAAATCACAATCCATTAATATCTCTCTAAAATATCCTAGAAACAATTACACATACCTCACTAATCAGTGGAAAGAGTCCCAACCATGGGAATAGTCTTGGCATGACCCCACCTCTATAGGCAATTTAACTATCAGTTGGTATAACCCTTCATTTAGTAGGACAAACCCATAAGGATTAAAGAATATTTGGATGAGATAACATAGAAGGGGCATTCAAGATCATAATTGACCACTATATGATTCATGAACAAAATTTTTATTACCCTATTATTGATGTCTTAGATATCTAGGTTAATACTCTAGTCCTCAATGTCCTAGCTAAAGGATAAATCATTTGTCACACCTACATTGGTATCTCTTGTGTGATAACTGAACTCAAAATCCTTTAAACATAGTTTCCCTAAATTCCCAAACCAATCCTAAAATAATTGTTAAATATAAACTTCTTCCTTAGGAAAAACCTACATTGATTCTAATTTGATATTACCCAACCCACTGGGGTTCCACCCGATCTGATGATAGGTTAAGTGTGAAACCCCAAGCCTACCTATGATAGGCCAAGGGTTGGTAACTAGCATCGAGTATTAATATTACATAATATAAAATGTTTTAGCATATAAAAAACTACAACAAACACATAGTTTAATATATAAAATAAAAACATCATTACTAGTGAATATATATATAAATGAACTATATTAACACATGAATGAGACCTAAAATACAGGTATAACACCACATGGAAAAATAGAAAAATAATTATGAAACTACTAAGCCTCTAAATCTTCTAGAACCAATAGACTGGTAAGATTATCCTCACTAATTATACTCCTAGATCAATATCCATCTTCAATGATTACTACTACCATCATGAACCACCATGCGCCATTGTGCACCACTAAGCATCACTAAGAATAAAATCCAAAATTTTGAGTCAATAAAGTTTCCTTATGACTTTTCCATTCTTTTATGTTTTGAAAATCACAAACACTCTACCTCAAGGAAAACTTCATTTCCCATAAGATTTATCTTATTAAGGAAAATTTTCTATAACGCCCTGAGCCCGCTCTTCCAGACTCAGTTCTTGAAAGATGTTGTATAATTTTTTTTAAAGAAACATAACAATTACACAACATTTTATACAAGAGAGGACCTTTTACCGGCCTAGGTTTTGGGGAAAAGATACATGCTTACAAAAAAATCAGAGTTATAGAATAAATTAAAATAAAATTAAAGATCAACTTCGCTTCCGTACACGCTACAACAAAGATGACCAAAATTGGATTTCAATGAAACCTGTGAAAAACATTTTGAAAACGTAGGGTGAGAAAAAATTATGCCCAGTAAGGGGTTTAAAAACCTTCGATTATTATTTATAAAATAATCTTTGAAAATAATTGTGTAAAAATATTTAGAAACACACTTTTCAAAATACTGTTTGAAAATACTTACGGTGTTAAAGTACTTGATTGTTTTGGTAAATACTTATGTTCAAAATTTCTCAAACATAATCCAGTGTTTTTTTGAAAACATTAGGCAAGCTTTGAAAATCAAAATATCCAATTCTGAGACTGCTTGACACATTGCAGGCCATGATGGGTGCACTTCCATTCCCTTTCAATTTACAATGCTCAAGTTGGGTTTTCTGAAAAAAAAAATTAAGTTTGATTTATATATATATGTATATATTTTTCACTGGAGTTTTCAAGTTTGTCAAAATTATAACACTTCATTAAAGTACACACGCATTTATAAGTATGATAATATATAACAATATAAAAACTTCTATTTATTTATCATCTGTAAGTTTGGTTATGACCAAAACTTATACCACAAATAAATTGCTAGGTCTATTTATGAAATCGTTCATTCTTCCACAGTTCTCATTTGTTTCCTATATGTGTAGTTCAATAATAATTATTAATTAAGTTTCATACATAATAAATAAAATATTAAGAATAAGGCATTATATTTTTTAATATAATTCATGTAATCAATAATCATAAAAATAAACCTTAAGTTTTTTTTGAAAATATAGGTATGTTTTATGTACAACAAACATCAATGATATGAATAAACACATGGCCATGTATAAGTTCAATTGCAACGCCCGTGGTGTTGATAAAACATGATGACATGTTATGTGCATTTTTTTTGAAATTTGACAATAAGTTGATGATAAAATTATAAACATGATATTAATCAATTCATCCATATATATAAATATATATACACCCATTTTAAAATTCCATTTATGCATATATATATATGTGTGTGTGTGTGTTTATATATTCATAACTTGTATAATAAATATGCATATAAAAATATTAAAACAAATATAATTTGTTTTTAAAAAATAAATAAAATAAACTCTTAGCATGAGAAAGGTAAAATATAATTCAAATAAATGAAATCTTTTACCCACTTATAATTTAAGATCAAATTACAAATATGTAGTATTGTTCAATTAAACTCACTTGAAAGAAGAATTTTAACATAATTTAAATTCTAACCAAGCAGAATTATTTGAAATAAATTTTTCTTATAAAACTAAAATACCTTAAAAAAATAATATTTCAAAATAAGAAAATAAATATTTCTCCCTTACACAAATCCCTAAAATTAAACTCACAATTCTCTTATTAATAATTTCAAAACCTGATGAAAATTATATAAATTCCCATGTAAGTAAAATATTAAATAAAGAAATTATATTTGAAAATAAAATCGAACTATCCTTTACCATATATACAATTAGAGATAAAGTCATGTATGTATATGCACATATTATAAAAAATATAGTTTGATTAATAAAACTAAATCCTCAACATTAAAAAAGTAAAACAAAATTTAAACAAATGCAATCCCTTACACCAAACTAGATTTAAAATTAATTTTGATAAAGTAAATATAAACTTGAATGATTTAATTGAAGAAACATCATACTCTAAATCGGAAAATATATTTTATAATCTTGAAATAAATATCATAATTCCCCTATGAAAAACAAGAAATCATAAAAACTGTAATATTTTCTTAGAAGAAAATTAGAGTAAAATAAATGTTCCCTTACAAGATTTTTATGCAGATGTGTTCATATGACTTCTTCTCCTTCCCAAAGCCACTTTCCACTCAATGTCTCAAAACCAGAAAAGAGAGAAAAACCAGGAACTCCAAATTTTCTTCCCGACGAACTTGCCAAAATCCTTTTTTATACTCATAAGAGGATAATATATGTGATTTATTTATTCCATCTTGTGAGGATAGTTTATTTATCAGATTGGTTTGTAGTGCAAGATAATCAATATAAACAGAAAGTCTGAAAACAATAATTCATTGGCTGGTGGCAGCGGGAAAATTGATAAATACATCTAGCTTGGCAGTTAAATGAGTGAAATCAAAATATTTAATTGTAAGAAAAGGACTGATAACCAGAGTAAACAAAACAGATTGATAGAAAAAAAATTAATCTGATTATTGTGAAACTTAGATAAATCCAACCATTGATGTTGAAAAAAGATGAACAACATTAAATTTGTAGAATCTAAACTATTTCAAACATTTAAATTTGAATAAAAATCTAAATGGAGTTAATGAAATCGTTACACCAATTGGACCAGATATTGAAGAAAAACACAAGTGGATGAATAAAACACTAAAATTGAATCATGAAATAAGATAAAATAGACACATAATGGATCATAACAAAATAAGACTCTATCATTGACGCACGAACATACCTCATATTCCAAGCTTGGATCACCCGAATCGAAGTCGCTGTGCTTACCAGTAGTCGAAACATCATCAGCTGCAACACATACTCGAAAAAACATAGATCAAGACCACAACTAAACATTCGGTCTTAGAAGAAACCGCATCCTTGCTTGGATCCACATTGACCTCAACTCCCTAAGAAGAATGACACTTAACATAGATCAGCTGGACTCCACATGGTGGTGTGACCTGCGACTTTCGATTTAAAACCCTACTTCAGTTTCCCCCAAAACGACTTCCGCCATTTTTTTTAATTCATGGTTTTTCTTTATTATTATTCTATTTCATTATAAATATATATATAATCTCTTTTTTTAATTAATCTATATATATATATATACATTAATAATAATACCTTTTTATATGTTAAAATAAGAACAATGATAATGATATATTTTCATATTATATTTGTGTGAGTATGAAATCATTATTTATTTATTTATTTATAAAAAAATTAAATTCATTTCGTTATATATATATAATACTCATATTAATATCTTAATAAGATATGTAATAGTAATATTTTCATAAATTTCTAGAATATATATATATTTTAAATTTTAAAACATTATTTTTTACTCTTCGAATAATTTATTAAATATTTTTAAACTTTGTTTATTGCATAAAAATATTCAAATCAATATTGTTTCTATATTTTTATATTTATTTATTTTATATCAATGGTTATCTTATGTCATTTATCAAATTTAAAACTTATAACAGATAGTTTTTATAACGGTTGGATAAAAACTCTATAAATATCAATGTTTAAGGGTTGTTCAAACGCATAGAAAAATAATATCACGAAGCTCATGCCACTGTTTTCAGAAATAGTTTTATATGTTCCTATTATTCTTTGTTTCATTTTTATTGTTCTTGCTATAAATTTTGTTCTTATATCAGATCCAAAAGATGAGAACTACCTGATCGACATCATTGTGTTTCTCGTTGGCCTTACAATTGTTTTATTATCGATTGCAGTGGGTTTAATGGGTTAGTTCTTGTGTGTCAAGGATGTATTATGATCATTGTATAAATAGAGTGCTTACTACATATATCTTTGTATTCATAAGTTTATGTATTTTATTTCATTTTGAAACATTGAAAAAACATAAAACTTACCTTTAAAGCTAGGGTGTTACATTTTCCTTCCCAAGGAAATTTTCTCCCTATCTTTGTTTTCATGGTTCATGATTTAGTTTAACTAAATAAAACTCTTTTTATTTCTATGTGTAAAATTTGGATTCATTTCTAAAACCTCATAATCCAATAAATACTTAGATATAAAGCATGTTATTTTTAGGTTCTGAATTCAGATTCTGAATTCTTCTGAATTCATATTCCGAATCCTCTAAAATCAGATTCGGAATTCTTCTGAATTGAGATTATGAATTCTTCTAAATTCAGATTCTAAATTCTCTAAAATTCAAATTTTAAATTCTCTGAAATTCATATTCTGAACTCTGTGAAATTAAAGTTCCAAATTCCATTGAATTCAGGTTCTGAATTCCTTAGAATTCAGACTCCGAATTCCTAAAAATTTAGGTTCTGACTTTCATAGAATTCAGGTTCCAAATTCATTAGAATTCAGACTCTTAATTCCTCAGAATTTAGATTCCAAAGTATTTAGAATTCAGGTTCTGAATTCTTTAGAATTCGGACTCCAAATTCCTCAGAATTCGGGTTCCAAATTCTTTAGAATTTAGGTTCTGAATTCCTTAGAATTCAAGCTCCAAATTCCTCAGAATTCATGTTCCGAATTCCTTATAATTCATACTTCGAATTCTATAAAATTCTGATCCCAAATTCCTTGAAAAACAGAATTCGAATATTCATCTAATATAGACTCTGTATGTTTTTCTCTTAGACTCCAAACTTTATTTTTCCCTTAGAATCTAAAAAATTAATTTGGTTAAGTAACCATATTTTTCTTACCCTTGTTTTAGTAATGAAATGATGTCATACATTCTATTTCTAACTAACTGTTGTTTAAGTGACACATGTACATGTCCCTCCGATATTCAAGGAAAATATGACTGTTGGAGGAGGGAGCCGATCATTGAGAAAATGACTATAAATAGGATCTAATTTAAATGAGCTCATTACTGGTTGATCAATCTAGAGATTACATGCAGATGGGGTGATTATTAGAGAGAGAGACTCTCATGCTTTGTGAATACTGAACATCTTGTCCAGATTGCTTTGTGTGACTCTGATTGTTGTTGTGTAAAATCGAGGGCTTCCAGGGATAGGAAGACAGAGGCGCCGACTACCTTAAAGTTCGAGGACTTCCTTTATATGGAAGATAGAGATGTCGACTACCTTGAAGTTAGAGGGCTTCCGGGGATAGCAAGACTGACTCTGATATTCCTATCGAGGGCTTACCCTGGTGTGGGTAAGACATACTTTCTTGAAAGTACAAATCAAGGGACCTTTATCCAAGGTTGTTGGATAGCCTACTCTTTAGGTTAAAAGATTCTATACTTGTTACTTGTATTGTTTCAAGTTTTTTTTCTACTACATTTTGATTAATAAGGAAAGTGTAACTATCTTATACTTTCTTGTACTTGTATACTCTGATTAGTAAGATTCTATACGCTTTAAGGTAGAATCTTTTTTCTTGTAAACTTTTCTTAACTTTCATTTTTGGAACCATATATCCAGAATCTAGCAAGTTTTTAGAACTAATAGGTTTTGTGAATTTACCTTGTTTAACTTTGTTAAAAATAGTTTCCCTCAAGGTTAAAATGAAGGTTTCATAACCAACTTTAAAAGTTCCAAAATAATTTTTAATGTATACAATTCACCCCCCTATTGTATATTGAGCATCTACATTCACTATTTTGATCCTATAATTGGTATCAAAGGAGGTCTATGAAATACTTATATTCACATATAGGTTTTCTTACTAAAGTTTATTTGTTATATTTTTTCATTGCTTAGGATTTGTATCCTTGTTTACAAAATTTTTCTATTAAAAAGTTTTTGTGGAAAGATATTTTCTTTTAGATGGCAGGAATGAATGTTGGTTTTATTGATAATATTAATCCTTATAGACCACCTATATTTGATGGGAATGATTATGAATACTGGAGAGATCATATGAAGACTTTTTTTATTAATACTGGATTGGACAACTTCATTATGCTTATTGGAGATTACAAGATTCCTGATAAGGAAGTCATAACTTTTACTAATCAAGAAAAGTCATAATATCAATTAAACTACAAGGTACGCAATACTTTGTTGTGTTCCATGACCAAGAATATATATATTCATATTTCTTCTTATGAAGCTACATATTGTATTTGAAATAAATTCTAGGTTACTCATTTTGGTACATCTAAAGTTATAGAAACTATAAGAGCTATGCTTAGAAAATAATATCATGGTTTTTTATTTCCTTATGGAGAACCAGTGTGCAAGGTACAATAATGGTTTATGACTCTTGTCAATAGTTTACAATCCATGGGTGAGAAAGGTTTAGATAATGAGTAACTTGTGGAAAATATTATTGATATCATTTCTAATGGGTGGGAATCTAATATAACATTTATTGATGAGAATAGGAAAGTATCTCAGATTACTCTTGATGAGATTTTTCGAACTCTTCTTCAACATGAGAAAAGAATGAAAAACGATGCTGATCTAAATAAGAAAAAGAATGGAAATGGAAGTGTAGCATTTACAACTACTAAAATCAAGACTCCTGAGAGGGTTATAGGATCCAAGTCGAAGAAGGTTACTGTTTTATTTGAATCAAGTGAAAGTGAACATTCTGAGAATGAACAAGCTAATCTTTCTCAAAGGATGAACAAGATAGTTGGGAAGAAAGACTTTCAGTATTGATATAAGAAGAAATAGAGAAAGGACAAGAAAGACTTTGAAGTTACATGTTATGAATGAAAAAGATCAGGGAATATTAGACCAGATTGTCCTATTCTTAAGAGAAAGGAAAGAATGGAAAATCATTTTGAGAGAAATAGAAAGAATTACTACAAAGATAAATATAAAAAAAGTTTTTAAAGCTAATGACACCTGTAGTGCTAGTGGTGGGGGACTCTTCTGATGAATCCTCGGAGTATGAATCTTCTGGTCAGAAGAATCTTGGTTTACTAGCCAGATTACCTATTGAAAATTATTGTCTAATGGACAAGGTACACAATGATGAATCCATAACCAATGTATCCTTGAATGATAATTATAGTGACAATAAATATTATGAATCTTGAGATTAATAATCTTCTTCTGATGAAGATAATACTTTACCTACTTATGAAGAAGTTTCTAGGTTTTCTAAGCTCCTTGAGAATAGAAATTATAAAGTCAATAAAAATATTGATAAGGAAAATTCTACAATTTCTATTCTTATTAAAGAAGTATCAGATATTTCTAAATATCTTGATAAGAAAATTTATGATTTTGAAAGTATTTCAATAACCCTTGAGGAATTTAATTCTGAGAAGGATAAACTTTCTAAGGATCTAGAAAAATTAATTTCTAAGAAAAATGTTTTAGAGACTAACTCTAGTACTAAAACTCATTTTTTTTAGGATAAAAACTTATTTATTAGTCTGAAGTCAGAAAAATTTTCCATTTGGAAGTGTCTGTCAAACTTTAACATGGGTAAGGAAAACTTTGATAAGATGTACTCCGAAATTTGACCTCTAAGGAATAATTCTGTATTTGGTTTTACTCATTAAAAAAAAGTTTTTAGTAATAATTATTTTGTTCCTCAAAGTGCTTCATTCTGCACTAAGTTTTAGTGTGGTGGACATTTGTCAAAAAATTGTTCCTTAAGCAAAACTCGGTCATTAAGGTTTCATAAAGCTTATTTTTCAAATAAAATGTGGATTCCTAAAATTTTTCTTTCTAAAGTTTCTGGATCCAAGAAAGTTTGGATTTCGAAAGTCTAACACTCTTATTTTCAGGAAATTAAAGAAAGTACCAATATCAATACATGGTACATGGATAATGGATGTTCCCGGCACATGACTGGTAACAAAAACTTCTTCGAAAAGGTTATCAAGACAAATAGAGGAAAAGTAAATTTTGGAGATAATGCTTAGGGATACATTATTGGTATAGGTAACATTGTGCTTCTTAGAAAAACTTTGATTTCAAATATTTTATTTTTTAAGGGTCTTAAGCACAACCTTATTATCCTAAGTCAGTTATGTGATGAAGGATACCTTATGAATTTTAGGAATGATAAGTGTTTAGTACACAATTACAAGGAAGATTTTATTCTTTCTTCTCATTGGAAAGATAATGTTTACACACTAAACTTAGAAGACCTTAGGAGCTAAGATCTACCTTGTCTTAGTGCAGTGGAAGATAATTATTTGTTTTGGAATAGAAGGTTAGGACAGTGTATCCTTAGGAACCTATGAAAACTCTCTATGAAAAGACTAGTTAAGGATCTACAGGAGCTTATATTTGATTCTTCAAAAGTTTTTAATCCTTGTCAATATAGAAAGAAACATAAATCGAGTTTTAAATCAGTTGGTGAAGTCTCAACCACTGATTCATTACAGTTAGTGCATATGGATCTTTTTGGTCCAACGCAAACTGGAAGCATTGGATGCAAATGTTATGTATTTGTCTTAGTTGATGATTACACTAGATTTACATGCGTCTATTTTCTAGCAAAGAAATCTGAAGCTTTTTCTTATTTCAAGATTTTTATATCCCAAGTTAAAAATGAGAAAAACCTTCCATTGATAACTCTTCATAGTGATCATGGAAGAGAATTTCAAAATTCTGATTTTGAAACTTTTTGTAATAGAAAAGGCATTACTCATAACTTCTCAGCACCAAAAACTCCTCAAAAAATAGTTTTGTTGAAATAAGAATCATAATTATTTAAGATATAACAAAAACCATGTTAAGTGAATACTCGGTAGCCAAAAAATTTTCAGCTGAAGCTGTAAGTACTACTTGTTATACTAAAAATCATGTTTTTATTAGACATTTTCTTAATAAAACTCCTTATGAGTTATGGAATGGTAAAAAACCTAGACTTTACTACTTCAAGGTTTTTGCTTCCAAGGTATTCATTCTGAATAGTAAGGATAATATACAAAAATTTTCAAGAAAATCTGATGAAGGAATTTTCTTAGGCTACTCCATAACTTCTAAGGATTATAGAGTTTTCAATAAAAATACTTGTAATGTTGAAGAAACAGTACATGTTAAATTTGAGGAAACCAATCCCTTTGTTTTTAAACAACCTCAACATACATATTCTGATGTGTTTTCTAAAACTAATTATCAACCCTTGATATAAGATCCTTCTGATAAGGAAAATGTTCAAGAAAATGTTTCTTAAGCATTTACCCTAGAATATTTCCTACCATATGTTGATGAATAGGTTTTAAAAAACCCAAATATGTTGTTTCTTAAGATTCATCCCAATGATAGTATCATTGGTGATGTAAATCAACATGTAAGGACTAGAAGTTCCTTAAGAAATGAAGTAGAACATCTTGCATTACTTTCCCAATTAGAACCAAAAAGCACCGATGAAGCTTTAAGTGATGATGATTGGATAAAATCTATGCAAGATGAGCTTAATGAATTCAAAAGGAATAAAGTCTGGACCTTGGTTGAAAGACATAAGAAAACTTATGTTATTGGAGTAAAATGGATCTTCAGAAATAAGTGTGATGAAAATGGAATCATAGTAAGAAATAAATCTAGATTGGTTGCTAAAGGCTATAATCAACAATAAGGAATATACTATGAAGAAACCTATGCTCCAGTAGCTATACTTGAATCTATTCGTATTTTACTTTCCTTTGAAGCATTATTTAACTTCAAACTTTTTCAAATGGATGTTAAATGTTCTTTCCTTAATGGTTATGTTCAAGAGGAGGTTTTTGTTGAACAACCTCCTGGTTTTGAAGATACAAAACATCCTAAACATGTTTCAGACTTACCAAATCTTTATATGGACTTCAAAAAGATCCTAGATCTTGGTATGATAGACTTAAAAGGTTTTTGCTTGAAAACAATTACGATAAGAGAAATGATGATCCAACCCTTTTTGTAAATAAAGATAAGAAAGATTTTTTGATTATTCAAATTTATGTTGATGACGTTATATTTGGTTCTCCTCATCAATCTTTAACTAGTTCCTTTGCGGATCTAATGAAATCTGAGTTTGAAATGAGTATGATCAGTGAGTTAACATTTTTCCTTGGTTTTCAAATTTCTCCAAAACCATAAGGAATCTATATATCCAAACATAAGTATATTAAATATTGTCTTAAAAAATTATGGATATGCCAACACTAAGAGTATAAGTACTCCCATTGGTACCTCAAATTCACTTGATCTTGATGAAGCTGGGAAACCAGTAGATCAAACATCTTTTAGAGTTATGATAGGAAGTCTACTTTACATGATATCTAGTCATATAGACTTAATGTATTCAGTATTCTTATGTGCGAGATATCAATCCAATCCTAAGGAATCTCATTTAAAGGCAGTGAAAAGGATTTTTCACTACTTAAAGGGAACCATGGATCTAGGACTCTTTTATACTTCTGTAAATGATTTTATTTTAAAAAAAATTGGATGTTGACTTCGGTGGATGTAGAATGGATAGGAAAAGTACATTCAGAACATTTCTTTTCTTAGGAGATTAATTAGTTTCTTGGTAATGCAAAAAGTAACACTCAATAACACTTTCCACTGCTGAAGTTGAATATGTTGCAGCTGGAAGTTGTTGTGCTCAAGTGTTGTGGATGCAACACACAATCATAGACTATGATATGAGTTTTACCAAAACACAAACATTGTTTGATAATACTAGTTCCATTTTTTAAGTAAAAACCCTTCACATCACTCTCATGAAAAACACATAGGTATTAGGCATCACTTTTTTAAGGATCATGCACAAAAAGGAGATATCATTCTTCAATTTATCGGAACGCAAGATCAACTTGATGATATTTTCACAAAATATTTACCCTCTGATAAATTTTAATATATTAAACAGAATTTAGGAATGATAAATATAAGGTAATATTCCATATTAACTACTTGTTGAAAACTATCTTCTTATAGTAAGAAACTCATTTTCATAGGGGGAGTACATTTTCTTATTAGTAAAAAAATTTGTAATCAAGTTTTTTTTTCGTAATCAAATTTTTCATAGTCAATATTTTTTGTAATCAAAATTTTCATAATCAATTTCTTTCTTATAGTCAATATTTTTCATAATCATGTTTTTTTTCTATAATCAGATTTTCAGAGTCAATTTTTTCCTCTAAATTTGTTTTTAAATTTTTCTAGAATCTAAAGTTCTCCAAGAAAATTTTTCCTCATTATGAATAATTTTCCTAGTAATCCAGAAGGTATGTTTTCTTTCCTAAGTTTTCATAATCATCTTTTTACTTGTTGGTATTTTTATCTTGTTTAGGAAACTTTTTTGGATTCATTTTTTTGTAATCCGAACGTATATCTTAAAAACCTCAAAAGATCAAAACCTATCAAAATCCTTCTTTGGATATCATCTCAACCATCAAATTTGAACAAATTTTTTTCAACCATTGGATCAACCATGGAGTTTGAATTGTCACATAATTCACCTATATAAAGCCCCTTGATGGTTTTACCACATCAGTTTTTAAAGCTCTTGCATGTTGAATCTCTGCCTCCATATTTTAAGGTTGTTTCGAATCTTAAAGAGTTTCCTCAATTCTGGATGTTTTCTGAAGCCTCTCCTCAAAAATAAATGTTGATTGTTAAGGAAATATCATAGTGAATGATATAACGAGAGAGGTTAGTTGATCCAAGACTCTTCGAAAAATATGATTCTATCATTTCTAAGAATATTAAGTTGAATGGCTAGGAGAGACTTTGCATTTTAAAACCAAAGGTACATGATTCGATGTATCTGGAGTTGATGGTAGAATTCTATGAAATAGTAAGTTTTTTCAATGAAGGAGGAAGAGATAAATTTTATTTCAAGAGTTATTAAAAGACCTACTCTCTTTCATACATAAAGGCAGCAAGTCTTATTAAAATTCTTTACAAAGGAGAAGCAGAGTTTTGTACTCACAAATAAACTGATGAATCAAGATATTTTGATAAGGAAAAGGCAATAGAGTGTCTTGGATTGAAAGGAGTGAAGATTCCGAAGATCATTCATCTCTCTATGAATTTTTGGATTCTTGAATTGTGGGTTAAAGGCTTTATAATTCCAAGGAAATTGGGTAAGGTTAATCTGAAGAAGAGTGATATCTATATATTGTATTTATTGGTGAACCTCAGAAAGATAAACTTGGTTATGTATGTCTTGGTAACGATTGAGAATATCAAGAATGAAAATATGAAGTCTTAGATAATCATGTATCTAGCAATCCTTTCAAAGATTATTGTTATTTTCTTTTAGTCATTCAAATTCCTATTCAGTTACAAGCTGAGAAATTACAAAGTTATGTTTCTAAGTGATGGCACCCTAAAGAGAATGAAAATTGGTTTTTCCAGCGAATCCAGACAATTCAATGATCTTTTTGAAGAAGAATTAGAAGTTTTTTCAAAGAATCTGAAAGTGGATGAAACCTCTAAGAAAGGTGGAAGGAAGATAAATGCTAAGGAACAGAAAGAGAAAAGAAAAACTCATGTGGCCAAGGAAACTCAGTCAGCACCTCCAAATCCAAAGAAGAAAAAAGTGTATCATGGTGAAGTAGTGGCCAAGTGGAGAGAGGATAAGAAACACTAGAAGGATGGGGAGCCTAAATTATGTTTGGACCCTACTGAGGTGAAGGCTTTGAAGGAAAAGGCTACTGAGAATCTTGAAAAGGAAGAAAAAGAAATTAAGTAGAGGAAGAAATTTTCAAAAGTTGAAATCGTTCAATCTCTTCTCAAGGCTACTGAAAATACCTCTAAGAAAATTCTGGTACAAGAATCTTTTTTATTAGAACCATTACCAGAGACTCTGGGAAAGAAATTGGTGATTCTGGAATCACATCATGAAAAATAAATAGAAGAGTAAGAAGTGGAAGAAGAAATATAAGAAGAAGAAGAGGTGGGAGAAGAAGAGAATAAAACGGATGATATCATAAATAATGTTGAAGAGTACCATGATAAGGAAACCCCTCTGTAAAATTATTGATACGGACTTCCCTAGATGAATCCTAAAAAATTTCTACACCATTAAAAGATGATAAGGGTGAAAAAGAAGTGAATAATCCAATAGATGATGAAAGTGGTAATCATGATTTCATTCATCTAGAAGATCTAGAGGCTGATGCAGAGAAAGAGGAAGTTGAGGAAGATAAAATTATTCAGCTATCTGATAGTGAGCATAAATCTCCCAAAGAACAAGACATCATTCTGAGAGCTGATTAGGGAAAGCAGGTGGTAGTAGATACACCTAGTAAATCTGTTGTGAAGAAGAAAGATTATGGGGCTTCATCAAAGGGTAAAGCTGAAGATATAGAAAAAGAATCCTCACCAACAAAACACTCAGATTCAACATCATCTTCCCTTGGACATGATTTTGATGTTCAGTCATTGAAAAAGCTAGTTGGTACTATTCCTTTATTTCCAAGCATAGATTCAAAATGTCAGATGCTTCAGTATTCAACAAATCAGAAGTCAGATTCGGTTTCCATGGTGATGAACAAATGTGTCACACTAGAGGTATATTACCAGACCTTCTTCATTGGTTATGAGGCTCATAAAAGATCTTTCAAGGAGATGACAAGCCGGTCAAAGAAGGTAATCAAAGAAATGAGAATCTTGTATGAATTCCATGATAATTGTCAAGGATGCATTTGATATAAAATATGGGAAGATCAAGGATCTTACAAATAGTTTTGAGGAAAAGTTAATCCAAGAACAGAATACTTGGAAGAAAGAAGATAATGATTTTAATGGAAAGATTAACTCTGTGGCCATGAATTGGAAGAGGTAAAGAGATCTTAGAATGAAGATTGAAGAGATGCTTGTTAAGAAAAAAGAACTGTTGAAAGCTTAGGCAGACATTCTTAAGACTTAGGAAGAGGAAATTCAAGCCTTAGAAAATAAAAGTGAAGACCAATATCAGTTGCTTAAGTGAGAAGAGGAGGATCACAATGATCTCAAAAAGTTAAAAACCATTGTGAAAATATGATTCTAAAAGAGAAAGAAGGATAATTTCATTACATTATGATCTTTTCTTGTATTTTCCTCATTGTATAAATTCTTTCGATCTTAATGAAATTGTTGTTGTTCTACATATATTTGGTTGTTTAGCACTAATGGTTCAGGTAGCAATTTTTCCATTTCTTTTATTCCTTTTTGAAAATCACAAAGGGGGAGAAATGAATGATAAAAAGAATACAAAGTAAAGAAGATATTTCCCTAGGTAAGGGGAGTTTATCTAGATGAATTTTCTTATCATTGATGTTTTTCTAATGCAAGAAAATGAAAAATATCATTTGGGAAATCAAGAATACAATCCTTAGTGATTCCAGTGCCTAAGGGGGAGTTAGTCATATTCACTATGATCCATAAGTAAATAGAGATAAGTTTTTATTTTCAAGTCCATAAAATTTCTAAGTCCTTAGATTCATTTTAGTAAGTATGTTTGTTCTTTCCAAAAAGGGGGAGATTGTTGATCCAATAAGGTTTCATTATGACTTTTCCATTCCTTTATGTTTTTAAAATTACAAACACTCTATCTCAAAGAAAACTTCATTTCCCATAAGATTTATCTTATTAAGGAAAATTTTCTTTCCCAAGGAAATTTTCTCCCAATATTTTTTTTCATTGATCATGATTTAGTTTCACTAAATCTAAATCTATTTACTTCTAAGTGTAAAATTCGGTTTCATTTCTAAAACCTTAGAATCCTAAAAATTCTTAGATATAAAGCATTCTGTTTTTAGGTTCTGAATTTAGATTTCGAATTCTTCTAAATTCAGATTCTGAATTCTCTGAATTCAGATCCCATATTCTCTGGAATTAAAATTCTGAATTCTTCTGAATTCAGATTCCAAATTCTTCTAAATTCAGATTCTGAATTCAGATTATAAATTCTTCTAAATTCAGATTTCGAATTTTTCAGAATTTAGATTCCGAATTCTTCAGAATTCAGATTCCGAATTCTCTGAAATTTCGATTCCGAATTCTTCTAAATTCATATTCCAAATTCTATGAAATTCAGGTTCAGAATTCCTTATAATTAAGGTTCTGAATCCCTTAGAATTCATAAAATGAATTCCTCAGAATTCATATTTCTAATTTCACAGAATTTTGGTTCCACATTTCTTAAAATTCAGACTCTGAATTCCTCAGAATATAGATTCCTAATTCCTCTGAATTCAGCTTCTGAATTCCTTATAATTCTGGCTCCAAATTCCTCAGTATTCAGGTTCCAAATTCCTTAGAATTCTAGTTCTTAATTCCTTAGAATTCAGACTCTGAATTCCTTAGAATCCAGGTTCCGAATTCCTTAGAATTCAGACTCTGAAGTCTATAGAATTCTAATTTGGAATTCCTTGAAAAACAGAATCTGAATATTCATGTAATATAGACTCTTTATGTTTTTCTCTTAGACTCTGAACTTTATTTTACCTTAGACTCTGAAAAATGAATTTGTTTAAGTAACCATATTTTTATTACCCTTGTTTTAGTAATAAAACTATATCATACATTCTGTTTCTAACTAACCATTGTTTGAGTGACACATGTACATGCCCCTCTGAGATTCAAGGAAAAATATGATCATTGGAGGAGGGAGATGATCATTGGGAAAATGCCTATAAATAAGATCTCATTTGAACGATCTCATTACTGGTTGATCAATCTAGATATTACATGCTTCTGAAGTGATTCCTAGATAGAGAGACTCTTGTGCTTTGTGTGTACTAAACATCTTGTTTAGATTGCTTTGTGTGACTCTGATTATTGTTGTGTACAATCGAGGGCTTCTGGGGATAGGAAGATAGAGGTTCTGACTACCTTAAATTTTGATGACTTTCTTGATAAGAAAGATAGAGGTGTCGAATACCTTGAAGTTTGAGGGCTAGTAGGGATAGCAAGAGAGACTCAGATATTCCTATCGAGGGCTTACCCTAGTGTGGGTAAGATAGACTCTCTTGAAAGTATAAATCAAGGGAGCTTTATCCAAGGTTGTTATATACCCTACTCTTTGGGTTAAAATATTCTATACTTGTAACTTGTATTATTTCAAGTTTTTTTCCACTGCATTTTGATTAATAAGAAAAGTATAACTATGTTATACTTTCTTCTACTTGTATACTCTGATTAGTAAGATTTCATACGCTTTAAGGTATAATCTTTTTCCTTGTAAAATTTTCTTAAGTTTCATTTCTAGAACCATATAAGCGGAATCTAGCAAGTTTGCAGAACTAAGAGGTTTTGTGAATTTACCTTGTTTAACTTTGTTAAACATAGTTTTCCTCAAGGTTAAAATTAAAGTTTTATAACTAACTTTAAAAGTTACAAAGGAATTTTTAAAGTATTCAATTCACCCCCTCTAATATATTGAGCATATACATTCACTATTTCGATCCTACAATAGGTATCAGAGGAGGTCTCTAAAATACTTATATTCACATATAAGTTTTCTTTCTCAGGTTTTCATTATTCTATCTTTTCCTTGCTTTGGATTTTTATCATTGTTTACAAACTTTTTCTATTAACATGTTTCTATGGAAAGATATTTTCTTTTAGATGGAAGGAATGAATGTTGGTTCGATTGACAATCTTAATCATACTAGACCACCTATATTTGATGGAAATGATTATGAATATTGGAGAGAACTTATGAAGACTTTTGTTATTAATACTGGAGTGGAAAACTTCGTTATGATTACTGGAGATTACAAGATTCCTGATAAGGAAGTCAGAACTTTTACTAATCAAGAAAAGTCAGAATATCAACTAAACTACAAGGTACTCAATAATTTGTTGTGTTCCATGACCAAGAATATATATAGTCAGATTTCTTCTTATGAATCTGAAAATTGTATTTGGAAGAAATTGTAGGTTACTCATTTTGGTACATCCAAAGTTATCGAAACTAGAACATCTATGCTTAGATCAGAATATCATGGTTTTTTATTTCCCTATGGAGAACCAGTGTGTAAGGTACAACAAAGGTTTATGAATATTGTTAATAGTTAACAATCCTTGGGTGAGAAAGGTTTAGATGATGAGGCACTTGTGGAAAATATTATTGATATCATGCCTAATGAGTGAGAATCTAAGAGAATAGCTATTGATGAGAATAGGAAAGTATCTTAGATTACCCTTGAAGAGTTTTTTGGAACTCTTCTCCAATATGAGATAATAATGAAAAGAGATGTTGATCTAAATAAGAAGAAGAATGTCCATGGAAGAGTAGCCTTTACAACTACTAAATTCAAGACTCCTGATAGGGTTAGAAGATCCAAGTCGAAGAAGGTTACTATTTTATCTCAATCAAGTGAAAGTGAACATTCTAATAATGAACTAGATAATCTTACTCGAAGGATGAACAAGATAGTCGTGAAGAAAGACTTTCAGTGTATATATAAGAAGAAATAGAGAAAGGACAAGAAATTATCTGAAGTTACATGTTATGAATGAAAAATATCAGGGCTTATTAGGCCAGATTGTCCTATGCTTAAGAGAAAGGAAAGAAAGGAAATGCATTTTGAGAGAAATAGAAAGAATTACTATAAAGGTAAATCTAAGAATGTTTTGGAAGCTAATGGAAAATGGAGTGCCAGTGGTGGGGACTCTTCTGATGAATCCTCAGATTATGAATCTTTTTGTCAGAAGAATCTTAGTTTACTAGCCAGATTACCTATTGAAAATTATTGTCTAATGGCCAAGGTACACAATTCTGAATCCATAACCAATGTATCCTTAAATGCTAATTATAGTGATAATAAATATTATGAATCTTCAAATGAAGAATCTTCTTCTGATGAAGATAATACTTTACCTACTTATGAAGAAGTTTCTAGGTTTGCTAAGCTCCTAGAGAATGAAAATTCTAAAGTCTATAAAAAGCTTGATAAGGAAAATTCTAGAATTTCTATTCTTACTAAAGAAGTATCAGATCTTTCTAAAGATCTTGATAAGAAAATTTATGATTTTGAAAGTATTTCAACAACCCTTGAGGAAGTTAATTCGGAGAAGGAAAAAAATTCTGAGGATCTAGAAAAAGTAATTTCTAAGAAAAATGTTTTAGAGACAAACTCTAGTACAAAAAATAATGTTTTTGAGGATAAAAACTTAGTTATTTGACTGAAGTCAGAAATATTTTCCTTGAGGAACTGTTTTTCAAAATTTACCTTGGGTAAGTAAAACTTTTATAAGATTTACTCTCAAATTCAACCTCTAAGGAATAATTCTGGATTTGGTTATACTCATTCAAAACCGGTTTTCAGTAATAATTATTATTTTTCCACAAAGTACTCTATTCTGCACTAAGTGTCAGCGTGGTGGACATTGGGAAAAAAGTTGTTCCTTAAACAAAACTCAGTCTTTAGGTTTTCATAAATCTTATTTTTCAATTAAAATGTGGATTCCTAAAATTTTGCTTTCTGAAGTTTCCAGATCCAAGAAAGTTTGGATTCTGAAAGTCTAAAACTCCTATTTTCAGGAAAGTAAAGAAAGTATAAATAGTAATACATGGAATATGGATAGTGGATGTTCCCATCACATGGCTGGTAACAAAAACTTCTTTGAAAAGATTATAAATATGAATGGAGGAAAAGTAACTTTCAGAGATAATTCTCAGGGAGAATTTATTGGTATATGTAACATTTTTATTCTTAGAAAAACATTGATTTCAAATATTTTATTTATTAAGGGTCTTAATCACAACCTTATTACCACAAGTCAGTTATGTGATGAAGGATACCTTGTGAATTTTAGGAATGATAAGTGTTTAGTACACAATTACAAGGAAGATTTTATTCTTTCTTCTCATAGGCCATAGAATGTTTACACACTAAACTTAGAAGACCTTAAGAGCCAATATCTACATTGTCTTAGTGTAATGTAAGATCATTATTGGTTATGGAATAGAAGGTTAAGACACTATAACCTTAGGAACCTATGAAAAATCTCTAAGAAAATACAAGTTAAGGATCTACCAGATCTTAGATTTGATTCTTAAAAAGTTTGTGATCCTTTTAAATATGGAAAGAAACATAAATAAAATTTTAAATTAGTTGGTGAAGTCTCAACTATTGATGCATTGCAGTGGGTGCATATGGATCTTTTTGGTCCAACACAAACTGTAAGCATTGGAGGAAAATGTTATGTATTTATCTTAGTTGATGATTACACTAGATTTACATGGGTCTATTTTCTATAAAATATATCTTAAGCTTTTTCTTATTTCAATATTTTTATAGCCCAAGTTAAAAAATGATCAAAACCTTCAATTGATAACTCTTCATAGTGATCATGGAGGATAATTTCAAAATTCTGATTCTGAAACTTTTTGTATTAGAAAAGGCATTACTCATAAGTTCTCAGCACCAAGAACTCCTCAAAAAATGGTGTTGTTGAAAGAAGAAACATAATTTTTCAAGAGATAACAAAAACCATGTTGAGTAAATACTCAGTAGCCAAACATTTTAGGGATGAAGCTGTAAGTACTACTTTTTATACTACAAATCGTGTTTTTATTAGACCTTTTCTTAATAAAACTCCTTATGAGTTATGGAATGGTAGAAAACCTAGACTTTCCTACTTCAAGGTTTTTAGTTTCAAGGTATTCATTCTAAATAGTAAGGACAATCTACACAAATTCACACAAAAATATGATGAAGGAATTTTCTTTGGATAATCCATAACTTCTAAGGCTTATAGAGTTTTCAATAAAAAATACTTGTACTACGGAAGAAACAGTACATGTTAAATTTGATGAAACCAATCCCTTTATTTTTAGACAACCTCAACCTACATCTTCTGATGTGTTTTCTAAAACTGATTATCAACCCTTGATAGAAGATCCTTTTGATAAGGAAAAATGTTCAAGAAAATGTTTCTGAAGCATTTACCCCAGAATATTTCCTACCATATATTGATGAACAGGTTTTAAAAAACCTAAATCAATTGTTTGTTAAGAATCAACCCAGTGATTGTATCATTTGTGATGTAAATCAACCTGTATGGACTAGAAGTTCCTTAATAAATGAAGTAGAAAATCTATCATTCCCTTTTCAATTAGAACCAAAAATAACTGATGAGTATTTAAGTGATAATGATTGGATAAAATATATGCAAGATGAGCTAAATTAATTCGAAAGGAATAAATTCTGGACCTTAGTTGAAAGACCTAAGGAAAATTCTATTATTGCAGTAAAATGGGTCTTCAGAAATAAGTGTGATGAAAATGGAATCATAGTATGAAATAAATATATATTGGTTTCTAAAGGCTATAATAAAAAAGAAGGAATATGCTATGAAGAAACCAATGCTCCAGTAGCTAGACTTGAATCTATTCATATTATACTTTCCTTTGCATCATTATTTAACTTCAAATTTTTCAAATGGATGTTAAATGTGCTTTTTGTAATGGTTATGTTCAAGAGGATGTTTTTGTTGAACAACCTCCTGATTTTGAAGATACAAAACATCCAGAACATGTTTTCAAACTTACCAAAGCTTTTTATGGACTTAAACAACCTCCTAGAGCTTGGTATGATAGACTTACAAGGTTTTTGCTTCAAAACAATTATGATAAGGTAAATGATGATCCAATACTTTTATATATAAATTTAAGAAAAATGTTTTTATTGTTCAAATTTAAGTTGATGAAATTATATTTGGTTTAACTCAACAATCTTTAACTAATTCCTTTGCAGATCTAATGAAATCTGAGTTTTAAATGAGTATGATGAGTGAGTTAAAATATTTCCTTGGTTTTTAAATTTCTCAAAAACCATAAGGAATCTATATATACCAACATAATTATATTAAATTCCTTCTTAAAAAGTATGGATATGAAAACACTAAGAGTATAATTACTCTCATTAGTACCTTAAATTCACTTGATCTTGATGAAGCTGGGTAACGAATAGATCAAAAATCTTTTAGAGGTATGATAGGAAGTCTAATTTACTTGAAATATAGTCGTCCAAACTTAATGTTTTTAGTATGATTATTTGCAAGATATCAATCTAATCCTAAGTAATCTCATTTAAAGGCAGTGAAAAGTATTTTTTACTACTTAAAGGGAACCATGGATCTAGGAATATTTTATACTTCTGGAAATGATTTTTTTTAAAAAGTTTTTCAGATGCTGACTTTGGTGGATACAGAATGGATAGGAAAAGTTCATCCAAAACTTTTCATTTCATAGGAGATTTATTAGTTTCTTGGTCATGAAAAAAATCAACACTCAGTAGCACTTTACACTACTAAAACTGAATATGTAGCAGCTGGAAGTTGTTGTGCTCAAGTGTTGTGGATGCAACACACACTCACAGACTATGGTATGAGTTTTACCAAAACACAAATATTGTGTGATAATACTAGTACCATTTCATTAAGTAAAAACCCTACACATCACTCTCATGAAAAACACATAGATATTAGTAATCACTTTCTTAGGGATCACACATAAAAAGAAGATATCATTCTTCAATTTATTGGAATGCAAGATCAACTTGCTGATATTTTCACAAAATCTTTATCCTCTGATAGATTTGAATATATTAAATAGAATTTAGGAATGATAATCATAAGGTAATCTTCCATATTAACTGCTTTTTGAAACCTATCTCCTAATGGTAATAAACTCATTTTCATAGGGGGAGTACATTTTCTTATTAGTAAAAAAATTCTTAATCAAGTTTTTTTTTCGTAATCAAATTTTTCATAGTCAAAATTTTTTGTAATAAAATTTTTCATAATTATGTTTTTTCTCGTAATCAAAATTTTTCTTAATCAAGTTTTATTTCCGTAATCATATTTTTGGAATCAATTTTTTCCTTTAATTTTTTTTATATTTTTCCGGAATCTAAAGTTCTCCAAGAAAAACTTTCCTCATTATGAATAATTTTCCTAGAAATCCAGAAGGTATGTTTTCTTTCCTAAGTTTTCATAATCATATTTTTACTTGTTGGTATTTTTATTTTGTTTAAAACCGTTTTCAGATTCATTGTTTTTAATCCAAATTTTTATCTTAAAAAACTCAAAAGATCGGAACCTATCAAAATCCTTCTTCGGATATCATCTAAACCGTAAAATTTGAACAAAATTTTTTCAACCATTGGATCAACCATGGAAGTTGAACCATTGCATAAATCGCCTATATAAAACCCCCCGATGGTTGTCCCACATCAGTTTTTCAAGATCTTTCATGTTGAAGCTCTGCCTCTATATTTTAAGGTCGTTCCGAATCTTCAAAATTTTCCTCAGTTCTAGATGTCTGCTGAAGCCTCTCCTCAAAACGAAATTTCAAATGTTAAAGAAATATTCGAGTGTCAGATATACTGAGAGAGGTTATTTGATCCAATATTCTTCGACAAATATGATTCTATCATTTCTAATAATATTAATTTGAATGCTTGGGAGAGGCTTTGCATTTCAAAACCGAAGGAACATGATCCGGTGTATCCGGAGTTTATGGTAGGGTTTTACAAAACAATTAGTTTTTTCAATGAAGGAGGAAGATATTAATTTTCTTTTAATAGTTATGGAAATACCTACTCTATTTCATACAGAAAGGAAGCAAGTCTTATTAGAATTCCTTACGAAGGAGAAGTAGAGTTTTGTACTCACAAAATACCTGATGAATTTGAATCTTTTGATAAAGAAAAGGAAATAGAGTGTCTTGGCTTGAAATGAGTGAAGACTCTAAAGATCATTAATCTCTTTAAGAATATTTGGATTCTTTTATTGTGGGTTCAAGGGTTTATAATTCCAAGGAAAGGGGATAAATATACTCTGAAGAAGAGTGATACCTATATATCTGATTTGTTGGTGAACCTCAGAAAGATAAACTTTGTTATGTATATCTTGGTAATGATTGAGAATGTCAATAATGTAAGTCTAAAGTCTCATATTATCATGTATCCAAAAATCCTTTCAAATATTATTGTTATTTGCCTTCATTCATTCAAAATCTCATGCAGTTCCAAGACGAGAAATTACCAAGTGATTTGATGAGTGATGACACCCTAAGGAGAATAAAAATTGGTTTTTCCAGTGAATCTGGAGAATTCAATGATCTTTCTAAAGAAGAAGTATAAGCTTTTTCAAAGAAACAAAAAGTGGTTGAAACCTCTAAGAAAGGCGGAAGGAAGAGAAAGGCTAAAGAACTGGAAGAGAAAAGAAAAACTCATGTGGCCAAGGAAACTCAGTCAGCACCTCTAAAGCCAAAGAAGAAAAAACATATCCTAATGAAGTAGTGGCCAAGTGGAGAGTGGATATGAAAAACTGGAAGGAGGGGGAGCCTAAATTAGGTTAGGACCCTACTTAAGAAAAGGATTTGAAGGAAAAGGCTACTGAGAATCTTGAAAAGGATGAAAAATAATAGAAGCAAAGGAAGAAATTTCTAGAAGCTGAAATCATTCAATATCTTCTCAAGGCTAATGTAAAAGCCTCTGAGCAAATTCCAGTACTAGAATATTTTTTATTAAAACCATTTCCAAAGACTCCAGGAAAGAAAGTGGTGATTATGGTATCACATCATGAAAACTAAATAGAATAAGAAGAAGTGGAAGAAGAAATAGGAGAAAACGAAGAGGTGGAAGAAGAAGGGAATGAAACTGATGATATCATAAATCAAGTTAAAGAGTATCATGATAAGGAAAGCCCCTTTGTAAAATTATCGATCTAGACTTCCCAAGATGAATCCTCAAATATTTATACACTAGGAATTTAGTACCCCCAGTTTCTGGAAAGTAACCCTTTTTTATGCTTTTTAAGTGCATGAATCATACGTGAAATGGTTGGGGAAAGTTTGGAGACTTTTAAAGCGTAAAAGGAAAAAATGTGGGGATGCACGGGCTGCGCACAGTTTTCCCAAACTGTGTAGAAGCCGTGAAGGTGGTGGTCATTTGGACAGAGGAGACTGCATAGTGTGCGCACAGTTTGGGCAAACCATGCAAGGAGGCCGTGCATAGCACCCCTTTAAAGTAGTGACTACCACACGGTTAGCGCATGGTTTGACTAACCATGCAGACTAACCGTGCGCGAAGTCAACTTAGATCCTATTTTTAAGGATCTAATCCATTTTATCCTTAAACCCACTCGTTTTTGCTCCTAGACGGCCCTAACTCGGGATTTCTCTCTGGTGAAGGTGGGAGAACACTTACCAAGCGTTTTAGAAGTGATTTGGAGGGTTTCCTTGGCATTTAGAGGCCAGTTGATTGAGGTAAGTCTTGTTTCCATTAGTTTTCTTAGATCTCCTTCTTCCCTCTTGATGGATCCTTAGATCTACACCCTAGGTGGGTAGATCTAATGTAGTGGATGACTTTTAAGTCGGTTTTTGGTCTTGTTGGTGATAGGGGAAGGAATCTAAGGAGGTTTCATGGTGTTTCGACCCGGTTCTTGGTTTGTTTCGCCTATTTTGTTGAGGTAGGTGGCTTCACTCTTGATTCCTCTTTCTTATAACTTTAAGGATTTGTTCAATTTTATTTAATTTCTTGGTTTTGATTGTGAAATTGTGGTGAAAAGCATGTTATAAATCTTCTTTAGTGATGATTTATGGGTTTGATGGAATTGTGGAAATTGAGAGAATGGGTTGTGCAAAGGTTTTTGTTTTATTGATTTTAAAATATGGCTTTTATGGATTTGAAAAATGGTTTTTCTGCTTGAAAGGAATGGTTTTCAATAAAAGGTTTG
Organism: Viscum album; assembly: GCA_963277665.1. NCBI lineage: Eukaryota > Viridiplantae > Streptophyta > Magnoliopsida > Santalales > Viscaceae > Viscum > Viscum album. The sequence continues at coordinate 1,649,165,321 of OY728163.1, forward strand.
ATGCTTTATTGAAAGGTTTTGAACACACTTGGTTTTGGCATGGATTTGTATGGGTTTTGGTGTGTGTTCATATGCATTGGGATGGATAAGGGCGAGAAGTATCCCCATCAAAAGGTTGGATGGATAAGGGAGAGAATTAACCCAATCAAAAGGGATGGATAAGAGCATGAAGTACCCCCGTCAAGGTAGTCCGCTAAGTGACGACTTAGTGGAAGGATAACTCACCACTCACGAGTATAGGGAGGTCCAGGTTGCATGCATGGTTGGTTTTGTGGATTTGTGAAATGGATTGGATGTGGAAAAATGGAAATGGGAATTTGATTAGAAACCTTTCTTGGTTGTTTTTCTTTAGAAAGATGGTTTTTGTTGGAAAATGGGTTTGACGGGGAACCAGTTATAATGTGAACTGTTTTGGATTGTTTTATATAAATTATTTTATATAAATGTGGTAACATGTTTTATCCTAGAGGCATGGGTTGGGAAGTCATCGTGGAAAACCTAATGAGTTTCATTACTCACCCCCTGCTTTGGCACGTTGGTGCTTTTACAGATGTCATATACCGGGATGTTGGTAAAGGTAAAGTGTCACATGTTTACAGAACTACTTCGTGATACTTGGGCAGGTTCGTGACGTTGGATCTTGGAGCTAGTGGAGCATGTAGTTGGGTTGTCGTCTTATAGTCTTTGAGTAGGATGTGGACACGGGGAATCAGAGGGATGAGTCAAGACAGGTAGACCATTCCGTCCAGTTCTAGAAGCAGAATCCACCCATCTTTTGGGGTGATTCTGAACCAGAAAGGGTGGGGGTGTGTCTGAGTAGGATGAATCATATCTTCGATTTCATCGGCACACCAGCAGAACTGAAATTAAAGTTGGTGACATATATGCTGGAGGATCTTGCACGATAGTGGTGGGAGCTAGTGGTGAAAGCTAAGGTGGATCAATGCCTGGGCTGGGAGGAATTTGAGGAATTGTTCAATAAACAATTCTATCCTCACACGTTCAAGATCCATAGGACGACAAACTTTTTCTTCCTGAAGTAGGAGAATCTCTCTGTCATGGAGTATGCGGCTAAATTTATGAATTTAGTACGCTTTGCACCGGATGTTTCTGCAAGTGCGTCACTGAAGGCACGCATCTTTGAATCAGGGTTGTGACATGAGATTTGCTCTAAGATAGTTGTACTCTGTATTACGGATTATACGGAAATGGTAAATAGAGAAACAGTAGCTGAACGATACATCTAGGGAGTTATGGGAGGAGGAAGTATGATGATACCCACGGGAACGGGTGGGAACTCTAATGCTGGGACCAAGCAGAAGAGGGATACCTACTTCCAAGGTGGGAGTGCAAATCAGAATCAGACAGTTTGATCAGTGAATCTTCCTCCATGGCCCATGATGAAAGCTAGTTGTTTTCCATGTGTCTCGATTGACCACATAAAATGAGAATGTACAACACCACTGAGATCATTCCATAATTGCAACAATATGGGGCATATTCAGCGATATTGTCACAGTGTTCCACGGTCGGGTGTTCGTGACACTTCTCAGGTGTCGCAAGCATCTTATACTTCGACAGGGTGAGGACAACAAAATTCATCTTGCCAGAAGAACAGAGCTAGCCATGGTGATTCCAGGAATACCATGACTCCTCAGGCAGGGCAATCTCAACAAGGAAATAAGGAGAAAAGTGCACAAAAAAAGCAATTGTATAGAGTGGAACAGGTGATTATGGATGGCCAGCCTGGACTATCTACGGTGAGAGGTACAATTCTTTTGAATTCTACCCTCATGCAAGTGTTGTTTGATACTGGTGCATCACATTCTTTTATTGCTTCTCGTATTTCTGATTTGATGATCATAAAAATTGAAATGATTCCATATGTGATATAACTTAAAACCCTTCTCGGCAAAAGAAAATGTAGAGACTTTATGTGTAGATCATGTTCTATAACTATTGATGGAGTTGAGATGAAATGAGATTTCTTTGTGCTAGATATGGATGTCTATGATATAATCCTGGGTATGGATTGGTTGACAGAGTTCAAGGCTCACATCGACTGTTATAGAAGAACAGTTAGTTTCGTGATTGAGGATGGTGTCAAGCATCTCTTTAGAGAAGAAAGAGTGGTAAAGGAAGGTGAAATGGGCTTTTTGGCACCAGTAGTGGCAAAGATATCTTACTAGTTGGATAGGTTAAACTTGGAATCGAGGGACGAGGACGCGAATAACAGTTTTCCAGTAGTCGTGGATCAATTTCTTGATGTTTTTCCTAAAAACTTCTCAGGGTTACCACCTATAAGATAAGTGGATTTTACGATTGATATCCTTCTGGGGACCAGTCCTATCTCACTTCCATCTTATAGGATGGCACCAAAGGAGTTAAAGTAATTTAAAGTGTAGTTGGAAGAACTGAAAAAAAAGGTTTTATTCGGACAAGCGTGTCTCTGTGGGAAGAACCAGTTGTGTTTGTAAAGAAATCAGTTGGAACTTTGAGGCTATGTGTGGGTTATCATAAACTTAACGAAGTTACGATAAAGAATAAATACCCACTACCACACATTGATGACCTGTTTAATCAATTGAGGGGAGATCAGTGGTTCTCTAAGATTGACTTGCGGTCAGGATATCACCAGTTGTGAGTTCGGATGGAGGATATTCCAAAGATAGCCTTCAGAAGTAGATATGACCACTACGAATATGTAGTCATGCCTTTTGGTCTTACGAATGCACCAGCAGTCTTTATGGCATTGATGAATCAGATATTTCAGTGATATCTGCATTCTTTTGTTGTGGTGTTTGTGGACAACATATTGGTGTATTCAAGAACAAGGGCTGAGCATCAACAACACTTGGAAATAGTGTTGAAAATCATGAGAGACCATCAGTTGTATGTAAAATTATCAAAGTGTGATTTTTGGATACAAGAGGTACGCTTTCTAGGCCATGTTGTTACTAAGAAAGGTGTTTCAATGGATCTAGAAAAGATAGAAGCTGTTCTTTCTTGGAAACCACCAAAGAATGTGTTCGAGATATGAAGTTTTCTTGGTCTAGATGGTTAATATCTATGCTTTTTTCGTGATTTCTCATGACTAGCGTCACCTATGATAGCTCTGACAAAGAAGAATGCTCCATTCCAATAGACAGAATAATGTCAGAAGTATTTCTAGGAACTGAAGGATCACCTTACATTGGAACGCATCTTGATATTTCCTGAATCAGGACAGGGATACGTTGTGTATTATGATGCTTTGGGATCAGGTTTGGGTTGTGTTCTCATGCAAGAAGATCATGTGGTTGCTTATGGCTCAAGGTAGTTGAGGGTGCATGAGAAGAATTACCCAACACATGATTTCAAGTTAGTTGCAGTTGTCCATGCCTTGAAGACTTGGCGTCATTATCTCTTTGGTGAGAAATTCACTATGTTTATGGATCATAAGAGTTTGAGGCATATTTTCTCACAACAAGATTTGAATCTGAGGTAGAGGAGATGGATGGAGTATCTTTTTATGTTCGACTTTGACTTGATGTATACATCGGGTAAGGGAAATTCAGTGGCTAATGAATTAATCAGAAAGTCTTATGATCAATTGGGGAAAGAAGCTTCAGATGAGTGGCAGTTGATGTCGGTCCTAGCCGACATGCGTATGGAATGTGAAGACTGAGTTGATGTTGTGGTTTTCTTTCCAGTTGCGCTTGTTCCTGATTTGGTGGAGATAGTAAAGGAGGCACAGGCATCCGATGTAGACTGTGTTTCAATGAGTTCAAAACTCAATGGTGGGGAGACCATTGAGGTATGGAAGCTAGATGGGAGTTCAGTTTTTCGGTTTCGAGATCTGATGGTTGTACCTTTAACTGCTCAGGAACAACTCCTTCATGCTTACCACCATTCAAGATGGGATGTACACCCAGGTACACATAAGATGTATAAGGATTTTAAGGTGAATATTTGGTGGAGTGGCATGAAATGGTGGGTAGATGAATTTGTTTCAAGGTGTTTAACTTGTCAGCAAGTTAAAGAGGAACACTAGCGGCCAGCGGGTATGTTGCAGTCTCTACCTATCCCAGTGTGGAAATAGGATCAGATAGCAATGGATTTTGTTACAGGTCTTCCAAGAACAGTTCGGAAACACGATTTCATTTGGGTGATAGTGGATCATCTAACCAAGTCGGCCCATTTCATCCCTATTCATGAAAATCATACGGTGGACGATCTTTCAAAAATCTATATCTGAGAAGTGGTAAAGAGACATGGCATACCAGTTTCAATCGTGTCAAACAGAGATCCGAGGTTCACATCTCGTTTCTGGTGATCCTTACAGAAATCCCTGGGAACTCAGTTGAATATGAGTACGGCGTATCATCCTCAAATGGATGGACAATCCGAAAGGATGATACAGACGTTGGAAGACATGTTGCGGGCTTGTGTAAGTGATTTTGGTGGCTCATGGGAAGACCATGTGGCTTTAGTGGAGTTCTCATATAACAACAGTTATCAGGCCTCGATACACATGGCTCCGTTTGAAGCATTGTATGGGAGTCCTTGTCGTTCTCCACTTTGTTGGGTGGAAATAGGTGAGACTTCACTAATTGAGCTGAGCCTTGTCCAAGAAACAACAGATAAGATTCAGTTGATAAAAAATAGGATGAAGATGGCACAGAGTCGTCAGAAATCTTATGCAGATCATCGCCGAAGAACTTTTTCGTTTTTGGTGAGTGATCATTTCTTTTTGAGAATCTCTCCAAGGCTTGGACATCATCATTTTGGGAAGCAGGGAAAATTATCTCCTCGATATATAGGCCATTTTGAGATACTAGAACGGGTTGGCAATGTGGCGTATCAGTTGGCATTACCACCACGGTTCAGTGCAGTGCATAATGTGTTCCATGTATCTCAGTTGAGAAGTATCAGCCCGATCCTGACCATGTGATCAGATGGGATAACATTGACCTAGAGTCAGATGCTTCGTTGGTAGATATTACGATGCGGATTGTGGATAGGAAGGATAAAGTATTGCGTGGGAAAAGCATCGGTCTAGTGCGGGTTTTGTGGCAACATGGTCAGATTCTGGAAGAGACTTGGGAATGCGAGAAAGAAATGAAAGAGCAGTGGCCAGAACTCTTTCAGGAAAGCGATGGTTTTCTACTTTTCAAGGACAGAAAGGCCAATGGTGGGGAGAATGTAGTACCCCTGGTTTCTGGTAAGTAACCCTTGTTTTATGATTTTTAAGTGCATGAAGCATACGTGAAATGGTTGGAGAAAGTTTGGACACTTTTAAAGCATAAAAGGGAACAATGTGGGGACGCACGGGCTACGCACGGTTTGCCCAAACCATGCGGAAGCCGTGTAGGTGGTGGTATTTTGGACAGAGTAGACCTCACGGTGTGCGCACGGTTTGGGAAAACCGTGCGAGGAGGTCATGCGGAGCACCCCTTCCAAGAAGTGACTACCGCACGGTTAGTGCACAGTTTGACTAACCGTGCGGACTAACCATGCACAAAGTCAACTTAGATCCTATTTTTAAGGATCTAATCTGTTTTATCCTTAAACCCGCTTATTTTTTATCCTAGAGGGCCCTAACTCGGGATTTCTCTCTAGTGAAGGTGGGAGAATACTTAACAGGCATTTTGGAAGCGATCCGTAGGGTTTCCTTGGCGTTTAGAGGCCGGTTGATCGAGGTAAGTCTCGTTTCCTTTAGTTTTCTTAGATCTACTTCTTCCCTCTTGATGGATCCTTAGATCTACACCCTAGGTGGGTAGATCTAAGGTAGTGGATGACTTTTAAGTCAGTTTTTGGTCTTGTTGGTGATAGGGGAAGGAATCAAAGGAGGTTTCGTGGTGTTTAGACCCAGTTCTTGGTTGGTTTCACTTATTTTGTTGAGATAGGTGGCTTCAATCTTGATTCCTCTTTCTTAGAACATGAAGTCTTAGTTCAATTTGATTTAATTGCTTGGTTTTGATTATGAAATTATGGTGCAAAGCATGTTATTAATCTTCTTTAGTGATGATTTATAGGTTTGATGGAATTGTGTAAATTGAGAGAATGGGTTGGGAAAAGTGTTTTCTTTTCTTGATTTTAAAATATGGCTTTGCTGGATTTGGAAAATGGTTTTTCTACTTGAAAGGAATGGTTTTCAATAAAAGCATTGATTCTTTAATGAAAGGTTTTGAACACACTTGGTTTTGGCATGTATTTGTATGGGTTGTGGTGTGTGTTCATATGCATTGGGATGGATAAGGGAGAAAAGTACCCCCATAGAAAGGTTGGATGGATAAGGGGGATAAGTACCCCCATAAAAAGGGACGGATAAGAGCGTGAAGTACCCCCGTCAAGGTAGTCCACTAAGTGACGACTTAGTGGAAGGATAACTCACCACTCGCGATTATAGGGAGGTCCAGGTTGCATGCATGGTTGGTTGTGTGGATTTTTGAAATGGATTTGATGTGCTAAAATGGAAATGAGAATTTGATTAGAAACCTTGCTTGGTTTCTTTTCTTGAGAAAGATGGTTTTTGTTGGAAAATGGTTTTGACGGAGAACCAGTTATATTGTGAACTGTTTTGGATTGTTTTATATAAATTATTTTATATAAATGTGCTTACATGTTTTATCCTAGAGGCATGGGTTGGGAAGTCATCGGGGAAAACCTACTAAGTTTCATTACTCACCCCCTTCTTTGGCAAGTTGGTGATTTTGCAGATGTCCTATACTAGGATGTTGGAAAAGGTATAGTGTCACATGTTTACAGCACTACTTCGTGATATTTGGGCGGGTTCGTGACGTTGGAGATTGGAGATTGTGGAGCATGGAGTTGGGTTGTCATATTATAGTCTTTGAGTTTGTCTTTCTGTTGTTTACTTTGATTTAGTGTTGGTTTCTGCTGTGGTACTTTTGGTTGGTTTATGATAAAAGAATTGGTTGAGTTGTCTTAGATTTTACCATGCATCATTTTGTTGGTTTTTTGGGTTATGGTTGTTGGATCTGTGGTATGTTCAAACAGGGTAAATCGTCCCCCAGTTTTTTTGAAACCCTTCGACATCTATTTCCAGCCTTTGGTGCCATGGGGATATCGCTTAAGGCCAAGTAATGACTCATTGAGCTCTCAAGACAATGAGAATTGGCAGGTCATTACACGGAAAATATGAGAAGGGTGAACAAGAAGTGAATAAGGAAACAGATGAGGAAAGAAGTAATCATGATTTCATTTATCAGGAAGATCTAGTGGCTGATGTAGAGAAAGAGGAAGTTGAGGAAGATAAAATTGTTCAGCTATTTGAAAGTGAGCATGAATCTACCAAAGAACAACACATCATTCTGAGAGCTGATAAAGGAAAGTAGGTGGTGGTAGATACACCTATTAAATCTGTTGTGAAGAAGAAAGATGTTGGTGCTTCATCAAAGAGGAAAGCTGAAGATATAGAAAAAGAATCCTCACCAACTAAACACTCATATTCAGAATCATCTTCCCTTGGACATGATTTTGTTGTTCAGTCATTAAAAAAGTTGGTTGGTAATATTACTTTATTTCCAAGCATAGATTCAAGATGTCAGATGCTTTAGCATACAATAAATCAGAATTTTGATTTAGATTCCATGGTGATGAACAGATGTGTCGCACTAGAGGCAGATTTCAAGACCATCCTCATTAGTTATGAGGCTCATAAAAGATCTTTCAAGAAGATAAAAATCTGGTCAAAGAAGATAATCTAAGAAATGAGAATCCTTTATGAATTCCATGATAATATCAAGGATGCATTTGATACCGAATGTGGGAAGATCAAGGATCATACAAATAGTTTTGAGAAAAAATTAATCCTAAAACAGACTACTCGGAAGCAAGAAGTTAAGGATTTGAATGGCTAGCTTAACTCTGTGGCCATGAATTTAAAGAGGGAAAGAGGTCTCATAATGGATATTGAAGAGAAGATTGTTAAGCAAGAATTACTATTGAAAGCTCATGCATACATTCTTAAGGCTCAGGAAGAGAAAAATCAAGCCTTAGAAAAGAAAAGTGAAGACCAGGATCAATTTATTAAGCGAGCAGAAGAGGATCACAAGGAGCTGAAGAAGCATGATGTGGTTGTGTTTTCATGCCCTTTTCCACATCCTTTTTGTATTTTTATTGACTTTTTATACCAAAATTTTGTTTTTTATTAAATAATTGATAAAACTTGTGATTTTGTACTTTTCTGGGTAAAATAATCGATTTTAGTTTAAATCATATGTTTTTAACATTCATTATTGTATTTTTAAATAATTCTTAGATTAAATTAGTCCTGTGAATTTGAAATTTATTTATTTATTCTTTTATTTTTAAAAAATTTTCATTTCATTTAGTTTATTAATTCATTAATTAAGTTAATTAATTATTTATTATTTAAATTTTAAATAAATAACTCATCTTAGTTTTTAGTCTTTTAATAATTTAATTAGTTTTAACAATTTAATTTTATTCAATTAATATTTCTTATTCTTTAATTTACTTTAATAATTCTTTAATTAATTTGTTAATTAATTTAAGTTAGTGACTTTAACTGTTTTAATTTGTTCTTTAATTAATTTGTTTGTAATTTTTAATAAAAATAAATTCATTCTTTTAAATAAAACACAATTAATTTTATTATTTAACTTTACCTTATTTATTTAGTCTTTAATTTTATAATTTTTAATTTAATTCATTAATTTATTAATCTATTTTTGGTTTTATTAAGGTTTTAATTAATTCAAATTGTTTTGTAGATGTAACGGTCGCTTCGGATCCCTCTGTCTCAGTGGAACCATTTTCAAGCTATCACGGTGCCTCCTTATTGTCCCACAACAACCGTGAGCAGTACTCATGGTCTCACCGTTTCAAGAACGGTGGCACATACCATAGTCACTGCTTCCTACTATCCCATTGGTTCCCCCACACACCGTATCTCTTTGATGTCTCATTATTCCCACACCCTTCATTGCTGACACCGTTTCATCACGGTGCCACAATTGTCTTCACGATGGCACCGCACCCCGTCACCCACATTTCTACAGCCCTCTATTCGGCCTCCACCACTTCTTCCCACATAACAACAATCACTCCAACAGCAACACAACAACAACACACAAACTGCTACATCAAGAAATTATAGCGGTAATGAAATACAAGCCAGAAGAATCAAAAGAAGAAAAAAATATACCATAGATTCTTATCAACAACAGCGTTCCACTCAACAGCAAATCAAAACACCAAGATATGAACCTATTGGAAAAAATTGCCTCATCCCTCACCCGATTAGAGTATGAGCTCACCGGATCTTCCTCGTGCCACTTCTATTTTCCACTGCTCAACACCCCTTCGCCCAAATCGAACCCCACATAATCTCATCATTTTGTTGCTTGAACCAGCGCTGCCTTCACCGTTGCCTCATCCCGCCCCTCACCAAGCCACCTCCTCCCTCTGCTCAGACCAAGCCCATCCACAGCAACCTCCCTGCACACCATCCACCACCTGCTCCAGCCGAGATGCACACCCCCTTTCCAAACCCACATCTTGACACTGTCCTTATGAACCCAGAACTACAACTCCCCTTTTCTCCCTCCATAATGAGCCTTTTCCGCCAGTGAACCCCGTTCACCTGCTGGGGACCTCACCATTCCAGATCTACTAACCTCAAGCCTCCTTGATTCATGTCTCCGGAACCACTTCCCTGTACTGCGGGACCCTCTCTTCCGTGCCACTACCGCAACCCACTCGCTCGAGACCTCCTTCCCTCTTCCCTCTCTTCTCCATCTGCACGAACCAACCCCCCCAATTTTTTTTATCTTTTATCATATTATAATATATAATAACATAGATATAAAATATATAATAACTATATTAACATATACATAATATAACTAATATAACATATATAATAACATATAATGTATATAATAATTAATCTAAATAATAAAATATATAATAGTAATACTAAAGTAAATTTAATTTTAATAGTTATGTTATATTATATATATTTCTGTATATAGTAATAATAATTTTAGATATTATAATATATATATATATATATATTATTAAGTATTTTTATTAATTTTAAGTAGTATTAACATATAGTGTATATATTTATTAATATATAATTTTTTCTTTTCAATTTCACGTGCGTTTTTTGTATTTTTCATTATTTTTGTATAGGGAGATCATGCAGGGGGAATATTTTCAGTTACGAGTGCATGAGGGCATGGATCAACAAGGCAGAGCGAGAGCGGAGGTAGGGCATTGGAGAAATTCATTCAGTAGGGAGAACATCCATTCTTCCATCCGATCAACCCTCAATCTATCTCATCACCAAAATAGAGGGAGACATACATTGAGCATGAGATCAGTATCGTAGCTGAAGCTGGACAGAGGAGCAATCTCACGGGAGATGCTTCTTCACTCATTTTCTGTTTCTATCTGTTTGACTATTTTAATGTGTAGTTAAATAGATTAGAGGAATCGGGCTGTAGAGAACTGATCATCCATCTATCCATCATGTTTTGTCAGTTTGATTGCTCAGTGCAATTTCGTTGCTCGGTTTTCTCTTCTATTTATTTTGAGTATCGTTTTACATTACCTAACAACCAATAAGTGTGGTATTGAATCATTTCACCGTGGATCATTGACCAACGTACTGAGAATTGGAAAAGGTCAATGCATCTCTTCTCCAATTTACGCAGATTTATCCAAGGGTCAAGATCAAAAGATCGAGACTCAAGGAATTTTATTGAGCTATGTTGATCCACAGAAGTTACAACTCAGTGGATCAACACCATTTTTCTATGCACTGAGTATTTGAATTTAACCAAGTAGAAGCGGAGAATATATTTTTAATCAATTCAAAGCATCCTGAGGACCCTAAAATCATCATCACTATTTGTTCTCTGTTCAAACCATATATTTCACCATTCACCTCCATTTTCACACCCGTTCTCAATGTTTGTTTCATAGTTTGTGTCTAGTTTTTGTTAATATTTTATTTTATTTTATTTTTGTTGTTTTAGTTTTAATTTGGTCTAGCATAGCGTAAGTCCTTCTCTGTGGTTTGACACCCTTCTTACCACTGTAATAGTAGTTTGTAGGGTTTATATATTTTAAATTTGCACGTACTCAAAGACTGTACGGCCAAATTTTGGCACCGTCTCCAGGGAAGGCATGTGTGACCAAGTTAAAAAAACACAAAAAAAATTAAATAGAACACCAAAAAAATAAAAAACGTAAAACTGTATAAATAAATCTGAAGAAAATCTTGTTGTTGAAACTGTATGCACACTAGAGCTTCTAAGTCAAAACATGAAACTCCTATTCAAGAAATCAACATGCACTATTATGCACTTAGAAAACAAAAGAAACTTGAAATGGAGAATTTGAATAACATTGCTGGAAATAAAAATGTCAATGGGCCATAGACATTAGTTCCAGCCCCCGAGAGACCTAAGCTTAGGGAGTTTCAAATTCATACTGTGTTAAAAAATCCATCCTGCATCAAATTGTCCCCTAGGTATAAGAGCTATGAGATCAAACAGTCTCATCTTTCTCAACTACTATCTTTTAATGGTCTTCAAGCAGAGGACTCCTTAGAGTTTGTCAGAGATTTTTATGGTTCTATCCAGCAGTTTCCTCTACAAGATCTTAGTGAGGAGTAGTTGAAGTTGAGGTTGTTTCCATTCTGTCTAAAGGGGAGGGCTAGTACTTGGTTTCAAAATCTAGATAAGGAAATCTTTAAAACATGGGAAGAGGTGTTCAATGCCTTTGTATCTAAATTCTATCCCAGAAACACCACCATTGAGGTTAGGAATAAGATCACTAGATTTTTCCAGGATGAGGGATAACTCTTCCACGAAGCATGGGATAGGTTTAGAGGTCTTCTTAGATAGATCCCCAACCATCAATTAGCTCCCCATCTGCTCATGGAAACTTTCTATAATGCCCTCACCCCCTACAATTAGAACTTAGTTGATCAATCTTATGGAGGTGTTTTCTCTGATTCCACTGCTGATGATATGAAGAAATTGTTTGATAAGTTGGCTCAAAAATCTCATCACAAGTGCACTGGGAAGAGAGTAATCCATATGGCTAATACAAATCCTCAAGATGTGGTTTTTAATGATAGGGTCCTTAGGGAGCAGTGCTATCACCGTGGGATGTTTTGTCACATTCAGAGATATTTTACAAACATTTATCTCCATATTTCATGGGATGAGAGTGCCGAGTTTTTTGATTACAGGGCTAAGAATCAAGGTTTCCATACTCAACTCTCAAATCCATACCATTCTGAAAATCAAGGTCATCCCAATATATCATGGAGTGATAAAGGGGTCACAAAGCATCCCACTGCACCAATTTCCACCCACAACACAAATTTTTTTTCCAAAATCAATATGAGGCTAAATCTTCTAATTCTCAAGGGGAGTTAAAGGGGATTCTACAATAAGTGTTGAGTGAGATCATCTCATTTAAGAAGGACACAGATTCAAATATTCATCATTTAGAACTTCAAATGAGTCAAATGGATAAGAATCAAGCTAGCAAGGAAAAGAGCAAGCTTCCTAGCACTTCAACCCCCAATCTAAGAGAAAATGCGATGGTAGTAACAACCAGGTTAGGGAATAAACTTAAGGAACTAGTTAGGGATCCACCTAGGCAAGAGTAAAACAATGTTCAAGCTAAAATTGAAAATGAAAATCTAGAAAATCCCAATTCTGGAAATCTGGAATGCAAATTCCAAACTGAACAGATTGTGAAAACCACACCTGAGAAAGATAAGGAACCAAAGAAAATGAAGTGGGAATTGATTAAGGAAGTGAAGAAGAAAGTGGTGTATGAGGAGAAGTTCAATAGACTATCTATTCTAAAACATTATGCCCCTCCCATTCCCTTCCCTGAAAGAGTGAAGTAAAGTGATGAACCTGATTACCTAATATTTTTTAAACTGATTCAAAGCTTCACCATCAACATGCCTTTCTTATAAGCCTTAGATAAAATCCCTTCATATTTTTCATTCACAAAAAGGTTTCTGAAGAACAAGAATGATTGGAAGAAGTTGGATAAAATTGATCTCAATGCAGAGTGTAGTGAAATTTTCAAAAAAAAATATTCCTCCCAAATTAAAGGACCCTGGTGGATTTATCATTCAGTGCCGAATAGGAGGAAGTGGGCAACTAAATTTCATGTGTGACTTAAGATTGAGTATCAATATTATGCCTTTCTCCCTGTTCAAAAACCTAGGTCTTCAGGATATACAACCAACTTCTATTTGTCTTCGGCTTGCAGATAGATCACTCACACACCCTTATGAGAGAGTGGATGACCTATTATTAAGAGTAGAAAAACTCACACTGCCCACTGATTTCTTGATCCCTGATATGGAATGTGATGAAAAGGTTCCAATCATCTTAGGCAGACCCTTCCTTGATACCGGTGGAGAATTCATTGATGTCTCCAAAGGTAAACTCAACCTTCAAGCTGTAGATGATGTGGAGGAAATTTTGGTGTTTGAAAGGCCCTGTCACGAGGTTAGTTGTGATGTGATAGATGTTATTGTGAATCAATGTTACAAAATTGAGGTTATATCTGAATATTGGTCTTTCCCACTTGAAGTCACAGAGATAATAATTCCCCAACCCATTGAAAATTTTTCCTTGGCTGCTGCTCTTTCCCCACACCCTCATGTTTATGAGAAAATTATTTCTTTAGAACCCATTCTAGAGAGTGAGTCACAACATTTTCATGCACTATATCAACCTATTTATTATGTTTCCCTTGTGAATTTTACTATCTAATAGTTCCTAAAGGTGGAGAAAGTTATGGGTTGAGTCCTGCTAAAAAACATGATGATTTCCATTATGAACAAGTTCATTTACTTGATATCTTGTTACCTTTCCATTTTGATGTTGTGATTGATGATTTGAATCCCGAAATAAAAAGATTCACATCATTTGAGTCCTCTGTGGACATTGAGAACAATTTGTTGAAATCTGAATTTGATAACTTCTTCTGGGAGATTTATGATTTGTGAGAGTTATGAGATGTTTTGGTACTTGCTAAGGGTTTTGTCGATGTGTCATCTTTTGTTTTTGAGTTTGAGAAAAACTCTAATTGTGGTGCAAGCTCTGGAAGTATTCTTGGTTAGATCGGTGATTTTTATGGGAAACCGTTGAACGTTTTAAGAGCTAATGAACTGATTTTTAGAGACCCTCTTGAGTTGGACAACATGAATCCTCTTAGTAATCTGGTTTAATTTTGGAGAATTCTGATTGTTGTTGAAGATGAAAATGTCTCAAGTGGTCCTTCTCTTTATTCCTTAGAAAATTGTGAAGTCCACACCATTGAAAACTCTTTCCCATTGAATGATCATGGTTAGAAATATTTAGGGGAATAAGGTCTGGCTAGTGACTTTAAACCTAGTGCTATATGGGAGGAAACCCATGGATTACTTTGTTTTCTGCTTTAAATATTTAGTTTGAATAAATGATCCTTGATCTGTTGTTTGTCTCTCTGTTTGGTGAAAAATAATGCCTACATTTCCTTGTCATATGATTCAAGTGGTATGGTGATCCTAGTTTGCTATGAGAATCGTGTTTTAGTGGCAACCTCATTTGGAACATTCATGGTGAAAGGAGGATTCCGTCGAAGAACACTGGACAACACTCCCAAACTCATGCTCTGGTTTTCATTTTATTTGAGTTTTAAATTCTTGAAGACTAATGAATTTTTTTTACTTATGTAGGAGCTTGAATAGAGTAACCAAAGAACTTGGAGAAAGTAGCAAAGGGAGTCGTGCAAAAAAATGGATGAGAGGATTTAACACTCCGAGAAGTACTGTTTTCATTTCACAAAATTATATTTTGTACATGCCCCGGACTGCATGCTGTTAGGATCTAAGTGTGGGGGACTTCCCACTGATTTGTGAAATTTATGATTTAATTTCCTTCTTGTGTGTTAGCTTTCTAATATCTACTAGTTTAAAAAATATATATTTTGAGCTAATTTGTGAAACATGCTTGCACCCACTACTTTCAATTTCATTATGTTGTTGCTTTAAATCACTGCTAATAATGATACTATTTGAAGTATATTGAGTAATATTTTGTCTTCTATCAAAAAATCAAAGCATGAGCTTTTGAATAGAACTGAAACTGTTGCTGGTGTTGGTTGGTGGGGTTGGGTTCTTTTGTTTTGGTTTGTTTTTCTTTTCTTTTATTTTTCTTTTTTTTCAATGCGGAAAAGAAAATTTTTGAACCTCATTTCTACAATTCCATATCCTATTTAAGCTTAACTGTACATCAATATTTGACTATACTGTCTTCCACCTTAGAATTCAACATTGGGGACAATTTTGGGTTTTAAGTGTAGGGGAGAGGGGTCATTCTTGATCATGTTGAATTCCCCCTTCTTGAACCTGAAGAATCTGAAGTTGTTTAAAAAATGGTCAATTTTTTTCAAAAATTGTTCAATATCTTCCAAAATTTTCAAATTCTATCATCACTTGATGGTCATTAGAGGTTCATTGTTACTTCATTTATGTCATTTTTAGTGGATAACTACTTTCTGAATGTTGAGGGTGGAACTTAGTCAGAAACTGTTAATTTTGAGTGATTGCTGAGTGGAATTGTTTATTGTTTTATGGATCTATCTGTTTAGGAACTGAGAATTGGAGTGTGACAGGATAAGTTTTGTGGAATGATGATCATGACTTAGAGTAACTAGAAGTTCTCACTGAAACCTAGGGGACTCACATTTAAAATAATAATAATATTCAATCACTTCAGGAAGTCAAATCGATTGATTATTAATTAAGTCCTTTGTAACTAGAGTAAAATAGGTAAATGGGATCCCATGGTGAGTATCTGAGACAAGGTGCATTGGGTGCATTTCTGTGAATAAATAAATCCAATTTCAATTTTAATAAGTGCTATGCATAGTGCTCTGCACATGAAATATGGCTGGGAAAAATAGAAATAAAGTGCCCTTGTCAAAAATGAACTCATTAAGGTGAGGGGAATTTTGAACCTAGATGAAGAAGAGAGAAATTGACTTGGTTAATTTTCATTTGAGTTGAGTCAATAAAGTGATCAAATTAATGTACTTCAATTTTGGAAACCTAGGGGAAGCTGAGAATGGAAGGTGCCCTTGGTTATGTTTTGAGTTCCACTTCATCAAACCTGTAAACACTCCTTGAATTATAACTTATATAAAAAATTGAAGTAGGAAAATTAATGAGTACACATAGGAGGCATGACATACTTTACAGTGTATGAATTTGTGAGGCTATTGAATTCCAGTGAGTATTTGAAGCCAGGCAGGACATTATTTTCAAACACCCTTGGATATCCTGACTCACTGTTGCTTTTGATCCTCTGGGTATTAAAGTTTAATCATGCATTTTTTTTGAGCTGAAACTCACAAATCATCTTTCTACTTTAAAGTCAAAGACATGTACTTGTTTGAGGACAAACAAAGTTTTAAGTGTGGGGGATTTTGATGTGGTAGTGTTTTCATGCTCTTTGCCACATTCTTTTTGTATTTTTTATTGACTTTTTATACCAAAATGTTTTTTATTAAATAATTGATAATTGTTGTGATTTTGTACTTTTCTGTGTAAAATAATCAATTTTATTTTAAATCACGTGTTTTTAATATACATTATTGTCTTTTTAAATAATTCTTAAGTTAAATTAGTCCCGCGAATTTGACTTTTATTTATTTAATCTTTTATTTTTACAATATTTTCATTCCAGTTAGTTTATTAATTCATTAGTTAAGTTAATTAATTATTTATTCTTTAAATTGTAAATAAATAACTCATTTTAGTTTTTAGTCTTTTAATTATTTAATTTGTTTTAACAATTTAATTTTTTTAATTAATATTTCTTATTATTTAATTTAATTTATTAGTTCATTAATTAATTGTTTAATTAATTTAAGTTAGTAACTTTAAATGTTTTAATTTTTTCTTTAATTAATTTGTTTATAATTTTTAATAAAAATAAATTCATTCTTTTAAATTAAACACAATTAATTTTATTATTTAAATTTAACTTATTTATTTAGTCTTTAATTTTATTCTTTTTAATTTAATTCATTAATTTATTAATCCATTTTTTGTTTTATTAACGTTTTAATTAATTCAATTTGTTTTGCAGATGTAATGGTCGCTTCAGATCCCACTATCCCGGTGGCACCATTTTCAAGCTATCACGGTGCCTCCTTACTGTCTCACAACAACTGTGAGCAGTACTCACGGTATCACCATTTCAAGAACGGTGGCATGTCCCATAGTCACCGCTTTCTACTGCCCCACCAGTTCCCCCACACACCATATCTCTTTGTTGCCTCACTGTTTCCACCACCTTCAGTGTTTCCACCGTTTCTTCACGGTGCCACAATTGTCTTCACGGTGGCACCATACCATGTCACCCACATTTCTGCAACCCTCTGTTCAGCCTCCACCGCTTCTTCCCACACAACAACAATCACTCCCACAACAACACAACAGAAACACACAAACCACTACATCAAGCAATTACAGTGGTAATGAAATACAAGCCAACTGAATCAGAAGAATAAAAAAATATACCATAGATTCTTATCAACAACAACATTCCACTCAATAGCAAATCAAAACACAAAGATCTGAACCAATTCGAGAACTTTGCCTAAAACCTCACCTGATTCGAGTCTAAGCTCACCAGATCTACCCCGTGCCCCCTCTATTTTCCACTACTCAACACCCCATCTCCCAAATCGAACCCCACTTAATCTCATCATTCTGTTGCTTGAACCAGCGCCGCCTTCCCGACTGCCTCCACCCGCACCTCACCGAGCCACCTCCTCCCTCTTCTCGGACCAAGCCCATCCGCCACAGCCTCCCTGTGCACCATCCACTACCTGCTCCAGCCAATCCACACACCCCTTTCTGAACCCACACCTTGCTGCCATCCTTCTGAACCCAGAACCACAACTCCCCTTTTCCCCTTCCATAATGAGCCTGCTCTGTTGCAGAACCCCGTTCACCTGCTGGGGACCTCACCATTCCAGGTCTTCTAACCTCGAGCCTCCTTGATGTATGCCACCAGAACTGCTTCTCTGCACCATGACCTTCTTTATTTCATGCTGCTACACTAACCCACTCGACCGAGACCTCCTTCCCTCTTCCCTATCTTCTCCATCTGCACGAACCGACCCCCCCATTTCTTCTTTTATGTCTTTTATTTATTTATTTATTTTATTTTTATCTTTTATCATATTATAATATATAATAACATAGATGTAAAATATATAATAACTTTATTAACATATACATAATATAACTAATATAACATATATAATAACATATAATGTTTATAATAATTAATCTAAATAATACAATATATAATAATAATACTAAAGTAAATATAATTTTAATAGTTATGTTATATTATATATATTTATGTATATAGTAATAATAATGTCAGATATTATAAAAAATATATATTATTAATTATTTTTATTAATTTTAAGTAGTATTTACATATAGTATATATATTTATTAATATATAATTTTTTCTTTTCAATGTCACATGCGTTTTTTGTATTTTCCATTATTTTTGTACAGGGAAATCGTGTAGGGGGGAATCTTTTAAATTACGAGTTTGTGAGGGCATGGATCAACAAGTTAGAGTGAGAGCAGAGGTAGGGAATTAGAGAACTTCATTCTGTAGGGTGAACATCCATTCTTCCATCCGATCAACCCTGAATCCACCTCATCACCGAAACAGAGGCAGATAGACATTGAGTAGGAGATCAATATCAGAGCTAAAGCTGGACAGAGGAGCAATCTCGCAGGAGATGCTTCTTCACTCATTTTTTGTTTCTATCTATTTGACTGTTTTAATTTGTATTTAAATAGATTAGGGGAATCAGGATGTAGAGAACTGATCATCCATATATCCATCATGTTTTGTTAGTTTGATTACTCAGGGCGATTTAATTGCTCAGTTTTCTATTCTGATTATATTGAGTATCATTTTACATTACCTAACTACCAACAGGTGTGGTAGTGAATCATTTCACCATGGATCATTGACTGAAGTACCGAGAATTGGAAAAGGTCAATGCATCTCTTCTCCAATTTACGCAGATTTATCCAAGGTTCATGATCGAAAGATCGAGACTCAAGGAAGTTAATCGAGCTATGTTGATCCACTTAAGTGACAACTCAGTGGATCAGAACCATTTTTCTATGCCCTGAGTAATTGAATTTAACCAAGAATAAGTGGAGAATATCTTTTTAATCAATTCAAAGAAGCCTGAGGACCCTCAAATCATCATTACTGTTTGTTCTCTGTTCAAGCCATATATTTCACCATTCACCTTCATTTTCACACCCACATTCAATGTTTGTTTAATTATTAGAGTCTATTTTTTGTTATCATTTTATTTTATTTTATTTTATTTTGTTTTAGTTTTAATTTGGTCTAGCACAACGTAAGTCCTTCTGTGTGTTTCGACACCCTTCTTACCAGAGTACTAGTAGTTTGTAGGGTTTATAAATTTTAAATTGGCGTGTACTCAATGAATGCACGACCAAAGATAAAAACCATTATGAAGAAGCTGATGCCGAAAGAGAAAGAAGGATAATTTCATTAAATTCCGATCTTTTTTTTTTGTATTTTCTTCGTTGTAAAAATTCTTTCAATCTTAATGAAATTGTTGTTGTTCTACATATATTTGGTAATTTAGCACTAATGTTTCAAGTACCAATTTTTTCATTTATTTTATTTCTTTTTGAAAATCACAAAGGGGGAGAAAGGATTGATTAAAAAAATAAAAATAATAAAGATATTTTCGTATTTAAGGGGGAGTTCATCTAGAGGAATTTTCTTATCAATGGTGTTTTTCGAATGCAAGAAAATTAAAAAATGCATTCAGAAAATCAAGAATACGATCCTTAGTGAGTCCAAAGACTAAGGGGGAGTTAGTCATATTCACTATGATCCATAAGTAAAGGGTGATATTTTTTTATTTTCAAGTCCATAAAATTTCTAAGTCCTTATATTATTTTTAGTAAGGATGTTTGTGATTTCCAAAAAGGGGCAGATTCCGAATTCTTCTGAATTCAGATTTCGAATTCTTCTGAATTCAGATTCTGAATTCTTCTGAATTCATATTCCGAATTCTATGAAATTCAGATTCTGAATTCTCTAAAATTAAAGTTCCAAAT
Source organism: Viscum album (assembly GCA_963277665.1). Taxonomy (NCBI): domain Eukaryota; kingdom Viridiplantae; phylum Streptophyta; class Magnoliopsida; order Santalales; family Viscaceae; genus Viscum; species Viscum album. Next base: position 1,649,185,536 of record OY728163.1, read on the forward strand.
TCATTATAATTTAGGTTCTTAATTCCTTAGAATTCAGAATCCAAATTCATCAGAATTTAGATTCCGAATTTCTTAGAATTCTGGTTTTGAATTCTTTAGAATTCGAGTTCTGAATTCCTTAGAATTTAGACTATGAATTCCTCAGAATTCAGGTTTTGAATTCCTTAGAATTCATGATCTAGATTCCATAGAATTAAGACTCCAAATTCCTCAGAATTCAGGTTCCAAATTCTTTAGAATTTAGACTCAGGAGTCTATAGAATTCAGATTCTGAATTCCTTGAAAAATATAATCTAAATATTCTTGTAATATAGACTCTATATGTTTTTCTCTTAGACTCCGAACTATATTTTTCCCTTAGACTCTAAAAAATGAATTTGGTTAAGTAACCATATTTTTCATACCCTTGTTTTAGTAATGAAATGATGTCATACATTCTGTTTCTAACTAACCATTGTTTGAGTGACACATGTACAGGTCCCTACGAGATTCAAGAAAAAATATGAATATTGGAGGGGGGATCCAACCGTTGGGAAAATACCTATAAATAAGAGCTCATTTGAACGAGCTCATTACTGGTTAATCAATCTAGAGATTACATGTTGTTGAAGTGATTCCTAGAGAGAGAGAGACTCTCATGCTTTGTGTGTATAGAAAAACTTGTTCAGATTGCTTTGTGCGACTCCGATTGTTGTTGTGTACCATTGAGGGCTTCCAGGGATAGGAAGACAGAGGTGTCGACTACCTTAAAGTTTGAGTAATTCCTTGATAAAGAAGACAGAGGTGCTGACTACCTTGAAGTTTGAGGGCTAGTGGGGATAACAAGATAGACTCCGATATTCCTATCAAGGTCTTACACTGGTGTGGGTAAGACATACTTTCATGAAAGTATAAATCAAGGGACCTTTATCTAAGGTTGTTGGATACCCTACTATTTGGGTTAAAAGATTATATACATGTTACTTGTATTGTTTCAAGTTTGTTTTCCACTGTATTTTGATTAATAAGGAAAGTATATATACCTTATACTTTGTTTTACTTTTATACTCTGATTAGTAAGATTCTATATGCTTTAAGGTATAATATTTTTCCATGTAAACTTTTCTTAAGTTTCATTTCTGGAACCATATATCCAGAATCTAGAAAGTTTGTAGAACTAATAGGTTTTGTGAATTTACCTTGTTTAACTTTGTTAAACATAGTTTTCCATAAGGTTAAAATGAATGTTTTATAACCAACTTTAAAAGTTCCAAAGGAATTTTTAAAGTATACAATTCACCACCCCTCTTGTATATTGAGTATCTACATTCACTATTTCGATCCTATACAAACAAGACACACTAATTCCATGAGAAAAAGACCATATATGAACCTATGTATCATATTTTTAGACACAACACATGTGGACATAAATCCATTTCAGGGATGAGTATAAACATACTTTGTAGGATTCCCCAAAAACCATAAATAAAATATAGAATGTAGGTTATCTCGAAGATATCAATACTAAAGAGAAGATAGGGGAATATAAGGAACAAATCATCTCAAACTCAAGTATAAAAAAGTAATTGAATGAAGAAAAGAAAGAATAATCATTAGAAATAATTAGAAATCTTATGAATATAGAGAAATCCCAATCATCTCAGCTCCAACCCATGAAATTCTAAATCTCATGAGAAACTATGGATTCTTAGAGTATCGAATGTCTACATAGTATCAAGAAGATATCCAGCCATAAATCACATCTAGAAGGAAACTAAGAGGATATTGGAAGACTCACCAGTCTCAAAGTATCCAAAATGCTCCACCTCTATAAATCCCACTTAACCATTAAGATCCATAAAAGGGGGTACCTACTCCTTGTTAAGATAAACACATTAGTTGAGAAAATAATGCACTATAACACCCACCATATATGTGTCAATGATTTATTAGTAACCCAAAGGTGAAATTATGCCTTGATCGAGAATAGATCTTGGTCGAGGGGATATTGAACCCTGCTATCATAACCACCCAAGTATGATAGAATAGAGTCACCTCATCAAACCCGTAGTAGGGGAATCATTCCCTACTTGAAAACACATCAGTTAAGGGAATACCAACTATGTGAGTATATAATCACACACCTTAAGTATGCGAGGGGAATTTTTGACCCTACTTATTAGATGGGATAGAGTATATCATTCCCTGAGTATACTGGTGGAATACCTAACCTTATATATAAACTGACCCCTAAATAGCTGATCTTGCACCCTAGGGTAATGGGGGTAAAACCTAAACCACATCACCAAGCATAAAAATTGAAATTAAAAATCTTCTAAAGTCACATTAAAAATGTATTTTAATGGCCAAGTGGACACCACAATTTCAATATATGTAGAAAAATACTTATAATAGTCTATTTATTTACCCAAATCGGACACCTAGTGATTATTTTACCAAAACAATTCATGGAGTAAGAGTTGGACACATGGGAGGCCTCAAACAATCCACAAAGCATGTTAGGTGTGGATAGCCATTCCATGTTGGGTGCATGAAATCCCATGAGTGTAACATCATTCAGATAAGTGGCTTTAATGCATGTTTCACATCTACTGTGCATATGCCACCCCATCCTAGGTCAGGATGGCTAGCCACCCAGCTTAATTGACCCACTTGCCTACCACATGATAAGTGGGGTTCCATCTAATCCTTCATAGATTAGATGGATAGGGGTGTGATCAATCTTCCCTCATTCCATTCCATGGTTTTTTTCCTCATTTCATGCTCTCTTCAAGTGTCCAACCTCCCTTTTCGTATCCCTACAATGTCATACTCCCTCACTTAAGCTCATCATCTCCACACCATTCCCATAGAGCCCCAATGAACCCTATGATCACCTCCTTCACCGAGCCACTACACTATCTCCACTATCATTGGACAATACTAGGGTTAGAGAACATCGTCTGCATGTGAGATAGAAGAAAAGAGATAGGATATAGAGAGTGAGTGAGATAAGGGAATAATTTAGTTTACTCATTATTCATCATTTTTCAATGGATTTATTTCCAAAAATCAAGAACGATATTATGGTTAAACATTCCAAACCCAAAAATATATGGCATGATATATAAGTATTCATGAATGTGGTTTCAAGAGGTAAATATAATCTATCTTCTACCCTAATCAATCTTCCAACAGGGAGAATCTATTTTTTTATAAATTAAACTAAAAAATATAAAAATAATGGATGAAATAAAATATTTATAAATATTCAAAATGAAAATTCCATGAATAATAGAGAATAAGAAACCAAAAATCCCTACCATGAATTGTGATCAATCATTATTGAGGATCGTTTTTACATCGTTCGTCATTGGCAACTCTATTAAACATTTTTTTCTTTGATTCCATGACTTCCTTGAATTTATTCCAAATATCTCTAAATCTCTAATTATACGTTTTATGGAAGCAACACTGAGATTATAGAATGTGAAAATTTAATAGATAAGACCTTAAATAAAAAATAATTAATAACCAATTAATTAATTCAATAAATTGTATTAATTAATCCATTCGTGGTAGAATAACTTCAAGGACTATGTTGAGAGTGAACATTATACCACCCATAAGGTAAAATCATCATTTTGGATGAAACTATGATGTTAGGTTTTTTCATTTGAAACTCCATTTAATATATTTTGAAATTTCATCTCAAATACATGCACACATACTAAAAATAATATATTTTTATTTAATATATTATTATTGATTCACTTCCAAACTTGTAACTCCACAATGGATCATCCTTGGTGTAAAAACACATCCATAAATCAATAGAATCGTCCTATAATTTTTATAAGTTCACCCACTATGATAAATTCTCCATTTTATCCATGTAAGGTCTCGGGGCTCTTTCAAAATCAAGTAAAGTCTCAATGAGGAAAAATCCAGATCACTACAATTGCAACATGTCATATTTTATTATTCTAGAACCAACAATCCATTGATCTTATCCATTCATACTTACTGCAATGTGTATCATGTGTTGTGGTGTGTCATGCCCCAGATATATAAAAATATTAAATTCTAAAAACCTTATCACCCAGGTTATAGAAACATAGTTCCTTCTACTATGTTGTCATCTTTTTTTACTTTTCCAAAGACTATGGCATGAACCATATCTCTCTAAGTGGGAACCATTTTATTATGGTGTAGACCATTGAATCATGGTGTTAGACCACATGACTTATCAAACCAACATGACACTTAACTCTCTTTGGGTTTCTTCATAGTGTAGTTCACTCCTCTTAAATTCCTCAGTTTGACCATTGTGTTGAAATCATTCAACCTATAGTTTATTTCTTACCACATTAGAATATTTCCTTACTTGTGTCAGATTAAATTTTTTGTGCAATCATCTCACATAGGAATGACTCATTTCTCCATCAACCTCATCATGAAATGATGTAAATAGATTCATTATGATTTCTCTCATGTGATATTAAATCGTTTCTATATAGTAATCACAACTAGAAATTTATTCTATAGCCACAGTTTATAACCACGACTATAGGTCCTAAAACCATGGATATAGGTAATATCCATGGTTTGGGGAACCATGGATCTTATTGGCATGAAGGTAGGGTCACAGATATAGTCATGGCTTGAAACTATGGCTATATACCTATATCTATGGTTTCCACTATGGAACTAGAACTACAACCATAGTTTTGAACTGTGGATATAAGTGATTCCTTTTAAAGCTATAGCCATGGTTTGAAACCGTGGCTATAGGTCTGGTTCCATGCTAGAAATTGTGGAATTAGACCTATAACCATGGTTTCCACCATGGAACTAGAGCTATATCTATGGTTTAAAACCATGGCTATAAAATGCAATTTTTAGAAAATAAAATTAGAGAATCTTCTCATGCACAATGCTTTTAATTTGTCTTAGTAAGTTCATTTATAATGGGGAAAAATAATATATTTATATTTTACAAATAAAATTCCATTATTGTGATTAAATTAAAGATAAAAATAAGCCTCCAAGATATATAATTTCACTATACATGAACCATCCTATCTATTTCAATGCCCACGTCGTGGAATCACTTGACTTGTGCTACCATTCACACCATCCACCCCTTCTTCGCTTCTAGACCCAATGTGACACCATTCACACCATCAATTCCTTATACCCTTATGGACCCAATGTGACACCATTCACACCATTCACACTAGCCATTCCTTCTACCCTTTATAGACTCACTTGACTTGTGCCTCTATTGACACCAGCCATTTGGGAACTTGGGTTCCTTATACCCTTTTAAAACCTTGGCTCCTTATTTCATTCACACCATCTATATAAATACCATTCCCCAATGAAAAATACAATACCTTTGTTCTTTTTTATATACCCTTTGATTTATAAATTGATTTAAGGTGGCATGGGAGTATGTGAGTCATTTGAAATGAAAAGAAAATCCTCACATACAAGGGAAAGTTTCAATTATGATAAATTTATGCTTGGATTATAGATTTTAGATTTTGGAGAAAGTATCTAGACCATATGGTCTGGAGAAGTGATTTCTTTCAGTTCAAATTAAGAATCTTGGGAACCAAAAGGGATTTCTGAAAGAGAACTCCAAATGATAATGAGCTACATCATCACCCGCACAATGGGTAAAATTGATATTAATGCAAGTTATCATATATAGTATAACTGAAATAAAACCATTAGAGTCATTGAACCATACTAATATTATAGAGGCTCACATAGAATGAACAATTTTGGAATGCTCTCTTGGTGTCTTTTGTTATATAGGCCTATAGTTACACCCATGAACAACTAATCATAAATATTATTTGGAAAAAAAAAATCTTGGAACAACTAAAAAAAGTAACATAAGGAAAAATAACCTATCACAATACGATGAAACTTTTTTCATTGTTTGTGTAATCCTCTTCAGCTATCGAGGAATAGAGTTTGGATCCAGTTTTCTCCCAAACCTAAAAATTCAGAGAAGAATGGATGAGAACAATAAAATGGGAATATATAAAATACATATCCCAACTTACTAAGTGTTAAGATAATAAACACAAAAAGTGCAGAGTCGGAGTCACAACCCCCCCTAAACACACACACACAAAGAAAAAATTTATGCATATACCTTGTCAAGAAACAATGGGAAATACAAAAAAACATTATCAGCTAATCATTTATAACAGTGAAAGAACCAAACCATTTCAATTTGACTAGAAACTTCAACCTATAATAATCAAATACCCAAAATTTCAATAAGATATGTTATAATAGTACAAAAAAAAATCAATAATACCATCACATAAATACATTTATAAAGTAACTCACATCAACTTCTATGATAGTATCCCACCCATCTTTGTACTAGAAATACTGTGGAGAAACAATCATAACTCGATGACCTAATAACTAAAAATATAACAACACAAGTGAAGGTAAATATGGTTCATGTATATGCATTGAAATCATATACCTAGAAAAATAAAAGGAATACTGAACCAAGTCTAAGGATGATCAATATTCATAATCATCTTACTGTAATGGATGGTCGTAGAGCCCCAAGAACATCACCAATTCCATTAGTTATTCTATATAGCCATACCTCATCCCCCAAACAGATTACTTTCATACCCCTTATACATATAATGATCCCAAAATGCCTCCCAATTTCAATTTTTCACCCCCACCCCACCCCTAACCCTTCTTTGGTTTCCCTGCAGTAGCTTTAGCTTTGGTTGCCTTTTGAAAAAAAAATCTATCATTTAAAGGTATGAGACCACTGTGAGTTAATATTCAGTTTCTCACACAAATTTTTACCAAGATATCATTTGAATATGACCCCAAAGTTCCCTTGTAGCTGATAAGTGAAAACATTGAAGAAATATGTAAAGTAGTAAGAGTTATCATTACTTGGTCTACAAAATAACAGAAGCAATTGAGAGGGATAAAAACAAGTTTTCAAAGGGAGGCGATGAAAACTCAATGTTTCCATAATGAATGAAATTATATTATATATTATTTATCCCAAATAATATAAAAAACATTGTATGTGTTTATTTGGATGTTTATTTGTTTACAAAAAATTAACATATAAACTATATGGACTTTATGGTCTGGAATTTTGAAAAAAATATATTAAAATATAAGATCAAATAATTAAATAAAATTAACATATAAACTCATATTTTCATGAACTAATTTGAAATAGAATCACTAAAACATCAATAACTAAACATAAATATAAATTTAATGGCATAAATTTCAATGAGTTTTTAATATAGAAAAAAATGATAGATGAAATAAATTATTACATATCGTTAGTAAAAATTTTCAATCTTGAAAGAAGATCCTCATTATTATGCTTATGAATGGAAGCATTTCATACTCAATACTCTTATATTTGTAACACCTCGATCGTCCACGATACGCTTCTCTTTCAATAATGTAATAACTTGCATTATACGCAAGTTCGAGATTCTAACACACCGCGACCAATCAAAATAGCCATTATGAATAGTAATACCCACTTTTTGAAATTATATTTTATATTTCAAAATGGAATTCATTTTTGGATTCGGAATATCAAAATTATCCTATTTTGAATTTTTAGTATTTTTCTGAGAACTTCCAATTTTTTTATGAATAGTGAAAAATACTTAAAAACAACTTTTTTAATCAAAATAATTTATAGAGATAAACTATACTATTGAGTGGTTTTAAAGTATAATTAGAATATATTTTTACCATTTTATCCAATGGTGGTCATTAGAATTAATTTCACTTTGAAATTGGACATAAACAATTGTCAATCTTTTGATATATATTGTTTCTTAAAAACACGCTATTTGTTGTGACAACAGGAATTAATTATAAAATTAATTAATGAAACTTATATGTTTGGAATTTTGTAAAATAGACATTATTTTTGAATTCGGAATATCAATTATAGCTTAGGGTGAAATTTTGGCATTGTTCTGAAAAACTTCAATTTTTGATGAATAGTGAAACCACTAAGTGGTAGTTAAAAAACTGATTTTTCGTTTAAATGAAACATTACCACTTCTGTGATTTGATTTTCAAAAATCCGACATCCATGGTTTTCATTAGGAAGTAAAATGTGGTTCAATGGGATTAAAATAATTTTTGGTGAATAGTAACTTTTAAGTTTAATTAATCGCGATTAAAGGTAATTAGTGTAATTTAAGGTAAAGATAATGTTATAATAATAGGAAATGATCTTGAAACATGTCCTACCCCTATTGTATGAGTCATGGCCGACCAAGACTGTAGAGACCCGAAGCTTATCGTACATGGACATTACATTACATTTGCGGAATACTTAGTACATAACAAAAACACACACACAAGGATCGTAATAGTTTAGTGTCTTTGGAAACTCGGAACGTAATCTTCTAATCGTGGTGAAAGATCTTCAACATCTCCTATAATGATCTTCCTCTTTTTTTTTTACCTAAAACCTTTCTTTATATCCTGGGGAATATAAAACATAAGAGGGTGAGCTCAAATGCTCAGTAATGGCAAACAAAAGAAAAATCAATCACATCATATTCATAAGAACATAACTTTTGGAAATCTTAACCTGCAAAAGAGAGCATAATTTCATAACATGGGATAAATCATGGTAGTGAAATGTAATCACAATAATCATAACTTAAAACATGAAACTTTGTGGCATTCACACATAATCATAGAGAATCATTTCTTGTTAGTCAAGACTCATTGCCAAGACTATCTTAGTGGACAAAGTCCCTTTCTGAATCGAGTAACCCTCATTTCAGTCCTGTTTCACTGAACCGGTATAACCTACCATTCCATCCATGTCTATCTCATGAGATATAAAATCTTTACCCAATGCATTGGAGGGAGATATAGGTCCCACCCATCTCATAATGATACCATTCTTATGTGTGCCACAAAATCATAAATCATTTCATAACCCATGTAATAAAAATGGGATTCTTAAACAACATGACATCATAAAACCATTCATATAAGATAAAGGAATTCATAAACATAATTACATCACAACATAGTCAAATCAATGTAAAAATATGGATAGATATAGAACCCTTTATTATCTTAGATGGAAAATAATTTTGATAAAACACTTGAAATGAATTCTTGAGGAAAATATCCTTTCTTCTTCAAAATCAATTTCTTTTCACAAAACATCATGCAATTTTAAAAGAAAGAGATTTTATTAAAAATAGTCATGAAATACTTTGGAGGAAGCTTAATGAAAATAAGGCTTTATAAAACCATAAAAATCCGTTCGTTTCATTTAAAAAAAACATTCTTCGTACTTTTGTCGGAAAAGTCAAAAAGTACCTCGTACGAAAAACGAAAAAACTTCCTTTCATATCCTTTACTAAAAACTCATCGAAGGGTAAAATTGGATTTAAACAATTGTAGGTGGATGGAAATAATATTACATATTGAGGAAACACGGATGTGGATAATAAAATACACCCCAGTAAATTTCAAAGTATAAACAATCTCGGATAAAAATGAGATTGTGATATTTCCCTTACCTTAGGTCCGACTTGCTTTGTAAGTGTCCGAACCTCCTGTATAATGATTTAAATCATGTTATTGACTTATTACAGAATCATATTCATTGTTATGATATCATATATGGTTCACTTATGACATTATATTACCCGTTCTTTTGTAAATTCCATGTTAAAGAAGCGTTTTGGGTAAAATCGTTTCATTTATCGTAGGTGTTTTGACTTGTTGTTCTTGACATCATTATTACTTATATCATGATTTACTTACTTCCAGAATATAAAATATGATTTATATATCATATATATTCAGTATATATATATATATAATAGGTAGATAAATAAAATGAAAAACACCGTTCATGGAGACGGTAGTCCGTACGTACGCATGAACGTTGTTTTCCTTTCCTTATTGTCTTGAAATGGAAGTAAGTAGATGACATACATATGTATATATATACATAAATCCAGTAGCTTTATAATGTCATATATTTCATTATTATTTCTTATATATACTTTATAATCATTCTTAAATGGTTAACATGGAGAATGAATCTCATCGCGTCGTGGAGACGGTAGTCCGTACGTACGCACGAGCGATGATATCATTTCTATAAATATTTAATTGAATTGAAGTGGATTATACAATATATCAGAATAAATATGATGTTTTAATAACTATGTATAGTTATTATTTACACCATTATACCCATCCATGTAAGGTGGTGGTGGAAAATAGATTACACCACGGCGTGGAGACGGTATTCCGTACGTACGCACGCGCGGTGATTTCTTTTTCCGTAGGATGGATAGATGGTGAAATAGGGTTGTTTCATACTTATAATAACATATCAGTATATGAGTTATACTGATGTTATTACTTCATAATGAAACAACCTAAGAAGAAGAAGTGGAAGAAGAAATAAAGATGAAAGAATTGGTAACGGTAATTACCTCTTCTTTGAAGTGCCTCTTTGAGACCTCCTCTTAGGGCACTAGAATTGGTCTTTGAGGAAGACCAGAACCTCTAGGATGTTTCTAGGGAAGTGTAGAAGGGATTTTGTCAGGGGTTGGCCGAGCTTGAGTGCTCAAATTGGTGTGAGGAGGAGGGGGAGGAGGTGTCCTTTTATAAGGGAGGAGAGGGGCACCTTAGGAATATCTCAAAATATTATTTTATATTAAAGTCAAAATCGGTTTATAATGGTTCCAAAGGGTCTTATTTCGAAGATAAAGTGGGTATGGGTCGAAATACTATCAACCAATAGGATTTAGACAAGTTTAGGGTATTATTTTAACCTTATTAATTAGATTTAACTCTAAGTTAAATAATTTAACTTTTACCGTGTCTTTTTGTTTTCTTTCACTATATGGTTAATAAACCTAATATAACATGCCAAACGAACCCCAAATTGTATATTATTAATACATATATCCTTATCTAAGTCATTTGGCCAAACCTTATATTTTTAGGAATAAAAAAACAATTAATAATATAATATTTGATTTAAAAACTATTTTGTGTCAATTTTGACACTATTTGATATATGATTTTTGTGAAAGTCATAACAGAATTATATGTTCGAAACAAGTTGATTAAATCAACACTAATATATCATAGTAACGTAGAAAATTAGTGGAATTAATAAAAAGTCTTAAATTACATTTATTTTGGTATTTATATTATCAATTATGTCAGTATTTCATTAATAAGATAATTACTGCATCATTTTTGTGTCATAAATAAATTATATTATTTGATGTCTAAAAATTACAAATAAAATACCATCATGTAGGAAATCTTTTTAGCTTTCTAATGAATATTTATAGTCGAATTTATATTATGTATAACCCCATATTAAAAATGATTTACTTATTAAACTTTGATTTTAACTATTTTAACTCTTCTTTAAATAAATTAATAATAAATGTCCTAATCTAATCCAAGTGGGCCTAAATGGTCATATTTTATTCATAAGGTTGTTTTTGGCCGAATTACACTTATCCAATAGAATTAGGACATGTGTTAGGGTAATAGTAATATCATATTTACCCTTAGTTACCCTATTTACTATTAACCGTGGTAAAAAAAAGTAAAAAGTTACTATTCACCAAAAATTATTTTCATCTCATTGAACCACATTTTAGTCCTTGATATTAACCGTGTCTCTCGGATTTTCGAAATTCCATTCACAGAAGCGGTAAAATTAAGTTTTATGCAAAATTCAGTTTTTAACCTACCACTTAGTAGTTTCACTATTCATCAAAAATTGATGTTTTTCAGAACAATGCCAAAATTTCATCCCAAGCTATATTTCATATTCCGAATTCAAAAATGAAGTCTATTTTACCAAATTCATAACATAAAAGTTGCATTAATTAATTTTATAATTAAATCCTGCTGTTAAAACAAATAGCGTGTTTTTAAGAAACAATATCTATCAAAAGATTGACACTTGTTTATGTCTAGTTTAAATGTGAAACTACATCCAATGACCAACATTGTATTAAATTGTAAAAATATATTCTAAATATACTTTTAAACCACTCAAATTAATGATTTATCACTATTAATTATTTCGATTAAAAAAGTTGTTTTTAATTATAATTTAGTAATTTTCACTATTCATCAGAATATGAAAGTTATCCGAAAAGTACCAAAATTTCACCTTAGGCTAAATTCGATACTCCGAATCCAAAAATAAAGTTCATTTTGAAAAATAAGATTTACTGGATTTCAAAAAGTGGTTATTACTATTCATAACGGCTAGTTTTAATAATATTTTTATAGCATATCGTTGTTTAGTGAAACTCGGTATTGCGTACTACACACGCTATCGAGGAAGGTCGCGATTGCGTGTAATGCAAGTCAAGTCAAGGATGTGTGTTGTGCAAGCTCCTTTTGGTGTAGCGTACAACACAAGACATTAATAAAATTAAAAAGAATATTTTTTTATAAAATCTTGGGCTGTTACATTCTACCCCCCTTAAAATGAATTTCGCCCTCGAAATTCGTCGGGGTTATAAATGGTTTATTATTTGAAAGTTTCTTTAATAGAAACCCACATCGTAAAAAGGAATACCAAAACTTGTCTTTAAAAACTAAAGTATGAAATGTAACGATTACCCAAATAAACTAATCACTGGGTTTCCACATAGGTGAAAATATGGATATGGAAGAGAAATCTAACCATCATGTTCTGATGGAGAGTGGTAGAGAACATGGCTATGGAAAAGCCAGTAATCACAAATCCATAGATTTGTGATGATATAAGGTACCATCTGATTCATCAGGTATAAGATCACTAGGACAACATTTTTGGTTTTCCAGATCATTTCCCTAAAGTTGAAAATTTGAATTAGAATAAATACTTACTTTATTTTGGTACAATCTCACTGTTGTTCGTGCCTTGAACAATTTCCACTTCATCTCTTAAATAAATGAATTTGAATTTGTTATTCGTGAAGTGTTAGCAGATCATGTGATAGAACGATGGGTCATTCCATCTGTCTCAAACAAAAGGTTAGCAAAAATTATATACATAAGTCATTCTATAGTGAGATTAATCATATATAGTTCCTAAAATGGACTTATACTTCATATATCATACTGCTTAATATAATAAAACTAGTTTCTACTAAACAGGGACTTCCTGTAGGCCAGTGGTAGGCGATAAAGGCCAGTCGCACTTTGGTTGTGGGTTCGATTCCTACAGCCTTGTCCGAAGCGATGGGCTGTCGCCCGTCCTGCAGGTTGTCCCTTTTTCTAAAACTACGTTACTATAACATCCCATCAATAATATCGAAAATCATCTATCCTTAAACAATACTAACTTATGTCCAACATAATCCAGTCTAATCTTTAGGCTTATAATACTGTAGTCCACTCTCATAATATAGTGACAACGATTACCAGAGATTTAATATTGTCGTTGATCCCCACATATCATAAGATATGTCTTGTTGGTCACATTCCGAACATTCAAAGTCCTTAATCGTGTATTCTCTTGAATACCTTAGTGAAAACATGAGTGCAGTTAAAAGTTAACACTTTCCACATACCAAAATCCTCAAAATTCTATATACTCAAACCATGATATCACTTAGTCCTTATATCAATCATGAGCTCATGAATATAATCAAACACCCCATTATCTTATTATTCCTTCATTGTGCGCATATCATCTAAATTCTAAAAATATCTGAATAACCTTTCATGGATAGTGGTACCATTAATCATACACTTTCATAACTCAAGGAAAGACAACAGTGTAACAATCCTTAGACGTCTCTTTATTCCATAGTACCATGAGATTTCTTATACAACATTACACATGATAAACATGTAATCATTCCACTACATTCTTAAACCATTGACCGAGCTTCAAAAATTCTTTCATCTCACATATCATTTGTAGTCTCTTCATCATCATCCACATAAATACTACCCATATGACCATACTGATTCTATTCATGAGTCTTTCCCTTAGGGAATTTGTTTGCATAATGCCCATACATTCCACATTTAAAACACTTAACCATTTTTGATGTCGTAGCAATACCATTATCCTCATCCATGGTGTTAACCGACCCTTTTCCTTTGCACTTACTTGCTTTGTGTCCTTCTTTTCCACACCCAAAGCATCTTCCAGTTCCCTTGAAACATTCTCCTTGATGCCTCTTCCCACATGATTTACATAGGGGAAACTGAACTTTCTTTCCTCTATGATCATCATGGAACTCCATCTTTCTCTTATTAGTCGAGTCAGGAAACTTACCAAATTTTACTTTATTGATCATATTATGAGATTGCTGATTCGGCATAATAATGATCTTTGGACTTTCAAATCCCATTTCATTTGGTTTCTCATGAAGAATATCATTCCATTGTCCATCATATCCTCCATTATCGTGAATCATCTTGTTTCCAGCCATTTTCTAAAACCCAAAAAGAATAGTGTGAGAGGCAAAAATCATGCTAGGGAAAACAACATAATAAAGGGGGAGTACCTTCAATATCTAACATCTTAGGTTTAATTCTAAGATCGTTACCATAGTTCTAGGACTATCCTATACGTATACGTATCCTTAGGGACATCCCTAGACATACCTTAGAAATATCTCTAGGGATCTCACTAACGTTTTCACATCCTAGTTTCCAAAGGTTGACTAAACCTCCCTCTGATACCAACTGTAGAGACCCGAAGCTTATCGTACATGGACATTACATTACATTTGCGGAATACTTAGTACATAACAAAAACACACACACAAGGATCGTAATAGTTTAGTGTCTTTGGAAACTCGGAACGTAATCTTCTAATCGTGGTGAAAGATCTTCAACATCTCCTATAATGATCTTCCTCTTTTTTTTTACCTAAAACCATTCTTTATATCCTGGGGAATAGAAAACATAAGAGGGTGAGCTCAAATGCTCAGTAAGGGTAAACAAAAGAAAAATCAATCACATCATATTCATAAGAACATAACTTTTGGAAATCTTAACCTGCAAAAGAGAGCATAATTTCATAACATGGGATAAATCATGGTAGTGAAATGTAATCACAATAATCATAACTTAAAACATGAAACTTTGTGGCATTCACACATAATCATAGAGAATCATTTCTTGTTAGTCAAGACTCATTGCCAAGACTATCTTAGTGGACAAAGTCCCTTTCTGAATCGAGTAACCCTCGTTTCAGTCCTGTTTCACTGAACCGGTATAACCTACCATTCCAGCCATGTCTATCTCATGAGATATAAAATCTTTACCCAATGCATTGGAGGGAGATATAGGTCCCACCCATCTCATAATGATACCATTCTTATGTGTGCCACAAAATCATAAATCATTTCATAACCCATGTAATAAAAATGGGATTCTTAAACAACATGACATCATAAAACCATTCATATAAGATAAAGGAATTCATAAACATAATTCCATCACAACATAGTCAAATCAATGTAAAAATATGGATAGATATAGAACCCTTTATTATCTTAGATGGAAAATAATTTTGATAAAACACTTGAAATGAATTCTTGAGGAAAATATCCTTTCTTCTTCAAAATCAATTTCTTTTCACAAAACATCATGCAATTTTAAAAGAAAGAGATTTTATTAAAAATAGTCATGAAATACTTTGGAGGAAGCTTAATGAAAATAAGGCTTTATAAAACCATAAAAATCCGTTCGTTTCGTTTAAAAAAAACATTCTTCGTACTTTTGTCAGAAAAGTCAAAAAGTACCTCGTACGAAAAACGAAAAAACTTCCTTTCATATCCTTTACTAAAAACTCATCGAAGGGTAAAATTGGATTTAAACAATTGTAGGTGGATGTAAATAATATTACATATTGAGGAAACACGGATGTGGATAATAAAATACACCCCAGTAAATACTTACGAATAAACAATCTCGGATAAAAATGAGATTGTGATATTTCCCTTACCTTAGGTCCGACTTGCTTTGTAAGTGTCCGAACCTCCTGTATAATGGTTTAAATCATGTTATTGACTTATTACAGAATCATATTCATTGTTATGATATCATATATGGTTCACTTATGACATTATATTACCCGTTCTTTTGTAAATTCCATGTTAAAGAAGCGTTTTGGGTAAAATCGTTTCATTTATCGTAGGTGTTTTGACTTGTTGTTCTTGACATCATTATTACTTATATCATGATTTACTTACTTCCAGAATATAAAATATGATTTATATATCATATATATTCAGTATATATATATATATAATAGGTAGATAAATAAAATGAAAAACACCGTTCATGGAGACGGTAGTCCGTACGTACGCATGAACGTTGTTTTCCTTTCCTTATTGTCTTGAAATGGAAGTAAGTAGATGACATACATATGTATATATATACATAAATCCAGTAACTTTATAATGTCATATATTTCATTATTATTTCTTATATATACTTTATAATCATTCTTAAATGGTTAACATGGAGAATGAATCTCATCGCGTCGTGGAGACGGTAGTCCGTACGTACGCACGAGCGATGATATCATTTCTATAAATATTGAATTGAATTGAAGTGTATTATACAATATATCAGAATAAATATGATGTTTTAATAACTATGTATAGTTATTCTTTACACCATTATACCCATCCATGTAAGGTGGTGGTGGAAAATAGATTACACCACGGCGTGGAGACGGTATTCCGTACGTACGCACGCGCGGTGATTTCTTTTTCCATAGGATGGATAGATGGTGAAATAGGGTTGTTTCATACTTATAATAACATATCAGTATATGAGTTATACTGATGTTATTACTTCATAATGAAACAACCTAAGAAGAAGAAGTGGAAGAAGAAATAAAGATGAAAGAATTGGTAACGGTAATTACCTCTTCTTTGAAGTGCCTCTTTGAGACCTCCTCTTAGGGCACTAGAATTGGTCTTTGAGGAAGACCAGAACCTCTAGGATGTTTCTAGGGAAGTGTAGAAGGGATTTTGGCAGGGGTTGGCCGAGCTTGAGTGCTCAAATTGGTGTGAGGAGGAGGGGGAGGAGGTGTCCTTTTATAAGGGAGGAGAGGGGCACCTTAGGAATATCTCAAAATATTATTTTATATTAAAGTCAAAATCGGTTTATAATGGTTCCAAAGGGTCTTATTTCGAAGATAAAGTGGGTATGGGTCGAAATCCTATCAACCAATAGGATTTAGACAAGTTTAGGGTATTATTTTAACCTTATTAATTAGATTTAACTCTAAGTTAAATAATTTAACTTTTACCGTGTCTTTTTGTTTTCTTTCACTATATGGTTAATAAACCTACTATAACATGCCAAACGAACCCCAAATTGTATATTATTAATACATATATCCTTATCTAAGTCATTTGGCCGAACCTTAGATTTTTAGGAATAAAATAACAATTAATAATATAATATTTGATTTAAAAACTATTTTGTGTCAATTTTGACACTATTTGATATATGATTTTTGTGAAAGTCATAAAAGAATTATATGTTCGAAACAAGTTGATTAAATCAACACTAATATATCATAGTAACGTAGAAAATTAGTGGAATTCATAAAAAGTCTTAAATTACATTTATTTTGGTATTTATATTATCAATTATGTCAGTATTTCATTAATAAGATAATTACTGCATCATTTTTGTGTCATAAATAAATTATATTATTTGATGTCTAAAAATTACAAATAAAATACCATCATGTAGGAAATCTTTTTAGCTTTCTAATGAATATTTATAGTTGAATTTATCTTATGTATAACCCCATATTAAAAATGATTTACTTATTAAACTTTGATTTTAACTATTTTAACCCTTCTTTAAATAAATTAATAATAAATGTCCTAATCTAATCCAAGTGGGCCTAAATGGTCATATTTTATTCATAAGGTTGTTTTTGGCCGAATTACACTTATCCAATAGAATTAGGACATGTGTTAGGGTAATAGTAATATCATATTTACCCTTAGTTACCCTATTTACTATTAACCGTGGTAAAAAAAAGTAAAAAGTTACTATTCACCAAAAATTATTTTCATCTCATTGAACCACATTTTAGTCCTTGATATTAACCGTGTCTCTCGGATTTTCGAAATTCCATTCACAGAAGTGGTAAAATTAAGTTTTATGCAAAATTCAGTTTTTAACCTACCACTTAGTAGTTTCACTATTCATCAAAAATTGATGTTTTTCAGAACAATGCCAAAATTTCATCCCAAGCTATATTTCATATTCCGAATTCAAAAATGAAGTATATTTTACCAAATTCATAACATAAAAGTTGCATTAATTAATTTTATAATTAAATCCTGCTGTTAAAACAAATAGCGTGTTTTTAAGAAACAATATCTATCAAAAGATTGACACTTGTTTATGTCTAGTTTAAATGTGAAACTACATCCAATGACCAACATTGTATTAAATTGTAAAAATATATTCTAAATATACTTTTAAACCACTCAAATTAATGATTTATCACTATTAATTATTTCGATTAAAAAAGTTGTTTTTAATTATAATTTAGTAATTTTCACTATTCATCAGAATATGAAAGTTATCCGAAAAGTACCAAAATTTCACCTTAGGCTAAATTCGATACTCCGAATCCAAAAATAAAGTTCATTTTGAAAAATAAGATTTACTGGATTTCAAAAAGTGGTTATTACTATTCATAACGGCTAGTTTTAATAATATTTTTATAGCATATCGTTGTTTAGTGAAACTCGGTATTGCGTACTACACACGCTATCGAGGAAGGTCGCGATTGCGTGTAATGCAAGTCAAGTCAAGGATGTGTGTTGTGCAAGCTCCTTTTGGTGTAGCGTACAACACAAGACATTAATAAAATTAAAAAGAATATTTTTTTATAAAATCTTGGGCTGTTACAAAGACAATCCATGGGTCAACTTGGGGACCCCATGGAGACACTTGGGTAGGAAAATGACATTAAAAACTTTTTATTTAATGTTAAAATAAAAATGTCACAAACATGAGTTGTTTTAATAAAACAATTTTTAAATGGGGTTATACAAGTCATATTTTTTACTATAAATATTAATTATAAATCTAAAAAGATTTCCTAAATCATGATATTTTTTTTTATAATTTTTAGAAATTAAATAAATTAAATTATTTATGACACCATGATGATGCATCGATTACCTCATTAATTAACGATTTAAATAAAATGAAAAGATAATGTAAAATCTAAGACTTAAAATTGTAGAAAACCTATTGGATGAGTATATTTCGAACCCTTATCACCTTATCCTCGAAATATATAAGTGTGGGACCTTTTAAATCCGAAAATAATTATATAATAAAGTAACATTTCATGACTTTCCAAGAGTGCCCCTCCTCTCCTCTTATAAAAGCCCCCCACCTCTACCACCATATTCACACCATCAAATCCATTTGTCTCAGACAAACTCTTCCCAAATACTCTCTAAAATTTCCTCTCTTACTCTTAGAAGCCTCACTTTGTGCAGAATTCTTCCCAAGGAAGCCTTTGGCTCAAATCAAAAAGAGTTACCCGATTTTAAGGTAATGTCTTCTCTTATGTTATTTTGTTTTATTTTTCTTCTCCAACCCCTTAACCTCTTTTTATTCATTTCTTTTGTAAAAACACCAGTATACTCAATATAATAGGATGTTGTTATTATAAGGATTCTATCTACACTTACACACACTTACATCTAATGGTTAAAGAACATACTGTTTCTGTGGATGGTGAATTTCTGCCTCACGAAACGATGATTTTTCAACACTCATATAACACCTTAAAAGGTGGCCATTAAAATGTCACTATATTTATATATGATATATAATATTTTTATGTTTTACTTAAGCTTCTGTATTTTTCATTTAGGGCATACCTTTATGGTTTCCATTATGGGTAAACGCGATATCTTCATTTTAGGAAGTTTGGACTACCGCCCCCTCAAAGTGATTTGAATCGTTAATGCCATATGTGGGATGTATAAAGGATGGAGTAAATGATATTATATATGATATTATACTGGAATTATAATATACCTTTATATCATTATGATTTCATTCCATTAAATATGAAATATAAATTAAAGTAGCGTTCATGCGTACGTACGGCTTACCGTTTCCATGAACGATGCATTTCATTTCTTACCTCTAAATGTTACGTAATATTATTAATGAATGTATATACTAGATATATATGATATATATGATATCTAAATCATGAATATAATTCTGGATATAATGGATATTTCACCACATGGACAACTAGTAATTATAAGAAGTTTATTTTTGACTCGAGTACCAAAGATCGACAAAATGACCGTTATTAACTTAAATAATTACATAATGTTCATAACATGGTAATAAGTGATATATAATGAATAATTAACATGAAAAAAGTTCTTAAGCAAGTAGAAATTAACTCTATTTTATTATTCAGGAGATTAAAGAACGATCGAGTCAAGTCGGACACGAGGTAAGGGGTTACTCATGTCACCTTCATTTCTGTGAGATTTCCATTGTTCACCAATTATTCCTTATATTTGGTATATATGTACTTAGATTTGATATATAATAACATGATTCTATTTATATTCATGTTATTCATTAATTAATTTTATGTTCATTAAGTTCTGGTCATATGATTTGATTGATTTCATTGTGGTAAGGGGTCTTTTTAACCCAATTTCTGTTCTTTGGGTTAATCTCCTACTTTCAAATTACGTCATGATATTATTATGTCATATCTTGTATTTGTACTTTATTTATGTGTACTTATAGTGAATACACATAATATATCTATTTTATTTAAAAAAATGTTCTTTGTAAGGGAACTTCTTAACCCAATTTCCATTCTTTGGGTTAATCTCCTACTTTCAAATTATGTCATGATATTATTATGTCCTATCTTGTATTTGTACTGTATTTATGTGTACTTATAGTGAATACAAATAATAGATCTATTTTATTTAAAAAACGATCTTTGTAAAGGACTTTTTCTCAATCTCCTTTCATTGAGGCATATTTTGTTTTATACACAACTTTCTTTTATACGGTGTATAAACCCCTTTGACTTTGACTTTTATTCAAAAGGAATCTTGTTATATGAAGCATTTTTACTAAACGACAAAAGGAATGTTTTGTCTTACGTATGAGGCGACAACGACTTCTCCGCCGCCGTGACCATTATTTGAGTTTCGGCTTCCTCTACAAGCCATAATTTTTTTTAAATGAAAAATAAATACCAAGTTTTACTTTTCTTTTATTTTGGTATTGAAAATGGTTTTATTATATCAATGTGTTTTATTGATATCTTGTGATTGAAATGTGGAAATGTTTTGTTTCATTTATGCATGTTTTATGTGATACGATTATGTTATGGTTTATGATATGTTTAAACCTATTCATATGATGAATGCATTGGACTTAATAAGTGACGGGTGGAGCCCGCTATAGCTCCTCGATGCATCGGCAGGTCTCATGAGAAAAAGTAGTGTCTTGGAACGAGGCCTTGACAAAATCTTATTTGTAGTATTGGCACGAGGCCTTGGCTACGTGGTTATGATAGTATGACATTATGCATTCCATCATTATGAAAGTGGTTATTGATATTGCATGTGATTATTCGACTAGTAGAATACCCATGTGAATAAGTAAATAGAATTATTTCATTTTACATTTTCCATATTATGTTGAAGTTTAAGTTTAAAAGGCTTTTGTTTTAGTTATACATTGCCTTAGATATTTATGTTTATTTATGAAAGCTCTCGATATATTGTTATCCTTACTGAGCATCTGATCCCACCCCTTTCAATGTTTTAATATTTTCCAGGATTTGAAGAAGTATTTTATGAATGACCTGCAGGGATAGTCAGAAGAGGATATGAGTGTGGACTATGGAGACTTTATTATTTTTTTTCACTTTATGATGTAATGTAACATTTATGAATGTATCTAGTATTTCCAAGGCTACTAAACTAATTGGTCTTTCAAGACTTGATCTTTTGTGATCATGCCAATGTTACGCAATAATGCACCG
Organism: Viscum album; assembly: GCA_963277665.1. Taxonomy (NCBI): domain Eukaryota; kingdom Viridiplantae; phylum Streptophyta; class Magnoliopsida; order Santalales; family Viscaceae; genus Viscum; species Viscum album. Next base: position 1,649,207,641 of record OY728163.1, read on the forward strand.
ACTCTGGGTAACTGGGGTCGGGGCATTACAATATTGAAGAATAAGTAGGTGAGATAACATACATAAAACATATTTTTAATTATATATTGGTAGTATTTCATGAGTAGAATACAAAAATCAAGATTGAAATTAGCTTACTGAGGTCTGTATTTCTAGACCATGTTGAAGGCTTGGGTAAATAATGTAAAATGGGTGAAAATACCATTTCAAAGATGAAAAATCAATTTTCATATCATATAAACATTATATAATAATGAAAATAATTTTTCAAAATAATCAAGAAATTATGGAATTCAAATTAAAGGTTTAGGCAAAGGGAACCTACCTCAACCTCAAGGCATGTTTCTTTTGATGATGGAATCTTGAATCTTCCTTTTTTTTTGCTTTCCGGTATATGCACCTTCAAATATATATAAGGGCACCTATCCACTACGTACATATTTTCATGGAAAAGTATACACAATGGGATCTATATATATATTTTTATACATTCATATTCCCCTTTACACTTATGCATGTATGCATTTTTCATATCTATATATAAGCACACCAAGCCCCCATATAAAAATTCATACTACCATGAGTGAATATATATAAAGTGGGAAATTATATATATATATATATGCCTACATATGCTTACACATGTAAGTCACCTTCGATAATGGCAGCTCGAATCCACCTCAATGAGATCCAAAACGCACTACAAAATCTAGGGAACCCAAAAATAAAATATTCCCAAATTAAAATTGGGCCAAAGAATAAAAAGGGAAGAAATATTTCCTGAATACAATGTAGAACTCACTACCTTTGATGGCGGTGGATAGAAATGACCTTATCATAAGAAAGAATCTATAAAGAAATAATGGAAAAATAAGTGAGATATAACAACTGCTTATATATATGTGATAAATGTGTCAATTATACATGATAAATTATAAGAAATGAGGAAAAAATATTAATATATCTTGTAGTTATTAAGAGAAAATGAAGAAATAAAAGGAGTGGTTTAAAAATATATTATTTATGTGTGAAAATATTTTAAGTATTTAAAGAATATATTGAAAATTATTGGGAAAAGAGGAAGAAGATCATAATCTGTTGAGTTTTAACAAACTCATGGTCATTATTATTGATTTATCTTAAAATGTTTCCTATTGTTTCTATTTAACAATAAATAATTTATACACTTGTTTGAACTATGTAATGTTTTTATCCATTTTACATTTACTATTTCCACTTATTTGAATGTTTTTCTGTGATTTTCTTAAAATCATGTGTGTGAATTGTGAAATCATGGAGGCTATTAGGGTGAAGTATAATTAGTAATTTCAGTGTTCTAAGATGTGATAAATTTTGGTGTTTTAATTACTTGGTGAAAGTCCACTGGCGTGTTAAATATTCTGGTGAACTCAATTTTTATCATCTGTTGTTTTCAAAGAGTCCCCATTCACAACACCTAAACTGAACAATAACTAGGTATGAATTCAAGCTAAGCTAAGAGAATATGTATTTTTTAGGAATGGATAACATCATAAGTTACATGTGATATAATATTTATTTAATTTCAAATAGTATATGTATACAGAGGTGTGAAAATACATGTTTTTTGTGTAAGAATTATTTTAAGCATCAACAAAATCATTGTAAAAATATAAAATATGTTTGTATCATAGAATCAGTATAAGTATAAGTAGGATACAATGTATTTTTTAGGAATTATATTTTATAGTCTTTTAATATTTTATTATTTGTAAATGTTTATGTATTATTGTATTTTTATATTATGATGATATATATATTTGTTATGCTTTTTATATAACCAAATGTATTACATTTTATTATCATTTTAATGTTAATGAGTGAATATTAAAAAAGGGTGAAAATTTTTATATTCATGTATGTGAATATATAAAACTTTCTTAGAATGGATTCAAAATATATGATTAAGTATATAGTTTTCTTAGAAAAGTCTATATAAAAGATACAATGGTATTGGAAAATAAATTGCATAAAATAATTTATAATGTATCAAAGTAAAAATATTGATCATTTTTTTAATGTTAATGAATGAACTATAAAGTTTAGGTGTGTAAGGTATAGGGGTGAATTTAATATGTCTACAACTATAGTGTTCCATGGAAATATTAAATCCAATGTAAATAAACCTACAGATTAACTAAACTAAGATTTTCATAGGAATATAAAAAAATATGAAAACATGAAATTGGGAAAAAAATAAATATTGTAAAGGAAAAACTAATAAATGAAATAATTTTGAAAACTGAGAAATTATATATACATTAATTCACAATTGTGTATTATTTTAAATAATGGATTTAAAATTAGGTCACTACTAACCCAAAGAAAGGATGTTATAACTACTGTAGTTTCAACCGATTAGTATTTAAGTGCATTAGTGTGCATCGATTCCAAAATAATATATTTGAATTAACCATTTAATTTATACATAAATTAATAACTGAATAAAAATGTTTGAAAATGTGGAAAGAAAACTTTATTAGTAAACAACGATAGAAATAATGGTAAAATAAATAGATAATATAATAATTTATGTGGGAATAAAAATTCATGTGTGGAATATTTGGAATAATTGAATAAGATGTTCAATTCAATTATGATAATCGACAAGGTGAACATATAATATTTTATGGAATATGAAAATTTTAATAATTGTAATATTAATAAACAGTGACATTAATTTTGGGAAAAAACACTACATTGTTTCCTTTGAAGTGAGAAGATAATCAGGAATGGATGCATCATCATGAATAAAAGATAAGGTTGCCAAATTGAATATTAAATGGGATAAGATCCTTGATATTTGGTAAAAAATCATTTCTTCTTTGAAAAAAATAAAATATAGAAGATCCTTCTATAAAAGAATCAAAAAGTGGAAGTATAGAATTCTTAATTTTAGAATGTATAAGTAAATAAAAGATTCATGAAAAGTATGAAAAAAATAATATTAAAATTAGTTATCCAGATATTACTAAATCTATACATTTGTAGGTCACACTATTATTGTTTTTATAGAATCCTTAGAGCTTAATAGAACAATTAAACCTATTTTGTTGACATCTCTACTGAGTTGTTTCCTCTCATGATATGATTATTGTGTGGATTTTTTATATGTTATAACATAGGTAATATGTTAAGGTATTATATCATTCTTGAAGAAATAATTTTCATATTGAAAAACACTTTCCATATGAAACACAAGTAGATGATGTACACTAAACAGAATCCCATTAGTCTAGAAAATAGTTTTACTATCTCAAGAAAAATCATGTAACTCAATATAATGTGCATCAAGAACCTATTATTATTTAATCACAATATATCTATTACCATGAATAGAATAAAATCTAGAATATAAATTTAAAGCAGAGAGTTATTCATGTTATGTAAATAAAGGATGTGGACTCAAAATAATGCTCACTATGTTCAAATAAGTCTAAGGTGATTCCCATGTATATTAAAGAGGAAAAATATGTTATGGCCTTATAGCATGATAGAATAAATAATTTTCATACGGAAAACCACTTTTAATATGAAACATAAGGAGAGGATGTGCACTATAAATAATCCCATTGATCAAGAAAATAGTTTTACTATATAGAAAAAAATCATGTAGCTCAATATAATGTGCACCAAGAACCTATTATGATTTACCCACAATATCCCTCTTACAATTAATAGAATAAAATCTAGAATATAAATTTATACTAGAGAGCTATTCAAGTTATGTAAATGAAGGATGTGGACTCAAAATAAGGATCACTGTGTTCAAATAAGTCAAAGTTGATTACCATGGCTATTGAAGAGTAAAAATAATAATAATGTTTTGGTGGTCTCATAACACATACTATAACAAAATAAATGAATTCCTATGTAAGATCCCCCATATAGAGGATGAATTATGATAATAGATGTAATATTGAAGAAAAAATTAAGATGACCAGGATGGGTGAGATTAATCTCATTTGGAATTATTACCCTAGGAAAAATAAGGGAGATCAATCTCATATTCAATATCAATTTTGTTTTATATTTATTTAAAAAATAACGACTCTAAAGGCCTAGAATTATGTAATATGAAAATTATTGGTCTATTATAAACAAACACAATCCAAATCAAAAAAATGTGGATATATGAGGTATCCCACTCCTCGTGCCTTTAAATTTTCTATTATATTATGGATTTAGTATAGGATTAAGGGTAAGATAAAATCCATTGTGTTTTAATGTTCTAAAAAATCACATGTGATATATATATATAAAGAAAAAATATATTTAAACCTAGTCAATTCGTATAAAAAGTGGAATCAAAATTATTTTAATTCTATTTTGGTATTAAGAATGAATTAGGGGACAAATTCCTAATCCAACTCAATAATTGGTGTCAAGAAACCACATTATTTTTAAAAATTGAATTTGTATGCTTCATACTATATTGATTTTTTCTGTTGGATCAGGAACTATATGAGAATGATCATGGTATATAAAAAAATAATGTCAATTCCATAAATAAAAGAACTAGTGGAATCATGCTAAAACATTCTTACAACATGTGATATCAAGGAATTAATTTTTTAGAATCATAACTAATTAAATGGAAGAAAAAATGAGTGGAGGAATTAGCTGCATGAAAAATTATATGTATGTCTGTTTATAATAACAAATGGTATTAATTTCTTTAATTTTACATGGTACTAAAAGATACTGAATAATAGTTTTTTTCATCACTTTGTATCCCCAAATTAATGAATATTTTAATATATGGTGTTGAAAATAATAAATAATTATAATATTGAATAAAAATACAGCTAAGCCTCATCTGAAGAAGATATAACCCTATGCGGAAAGGAGGAAAAAATTTATCAAGTGATATCCCTATTTCAAGATTAACAAGTGATATCAATTGATCTTAAAACTAGTATTTATAATAGTCATTCAATTTTTCATCTTATCTACTTTGTTTTTCTTGAACATGACTAAGATCATAAGATCAGTTGATGTTTTGAAAAAATAATCTATATATGATTATTGGGGTATGGTAGGTGACATGGAAAAAATTGGTTTTTTTACTTATGCTATTGTTTCATAAATTAGGATCCAATGTATAATGAATAAAGGATGTACCAATGTCATAAATTCTTATTGGGAAGTTCATTCAATTATATTAATTGTAGAAAATTATAGATGAGTGTGAAAAAATATTTTTTGTGCATTAATTATGACTAATTTATAAGTACCTTAGTGTGAAACATGGCTCAAAAGATAAAATGATAAAAATTGATTTTGGATTTTTAAAAAGTGGTAATAATATAGTGGTATAAATAGGTGGAAATTAGAGCTACGAGTTCAATATTTGTAGTTTCTTTAATGTAATTGTTGGTTGTAGAGATGGTTGTTTAAGATAGTACAACTTCTGGAGTTTCTGATGACACCCGTATCAAATTGGTTAGAGAATAGGTTCCCAAAATATGGGTGAACAAACTCTCTACATTTGGAGTTAGTATCTATTAATCATCCTCAGGAACCAGTTTTTAATCACTATAATATCATCAACATACTTGTATTCATAAATGGGGGGAAAGGATATTACACAGGTCCCAGAAAATGATAAAATGAGTGAAATTAAAAGATCATAACCCCCAAGTAATTTTGAAATATAGGGGAGAGAACATGAAAGTGTAATGTTGAAAAAAGGATAGTTTGTATTTTATTAACAAAGAAGAAGAGAGGAATCCAATACAATCTTAAAAAAAGAAATATAGAGGCAACCAATACAATTGGTAGTAGGATGATGTAGATAATAAATAGGATCTATGATTAAAATCGACCTTTTAACACTAGAATTTAGTAATCTCACTAATAATTAAGGTTAAAGATTAAAATTAATTGTGATGTGCAATAGAAGAGAACCATAATACCTATAGATTACCATTTTGAGAAGGTCGACAGTCGAAAATGGCCGCAATGAGGGTGAAATTAGGAGTGAATCGATGCGAGATGAACCAATAGTTCTGTGAAGGAAGAGAACTGATGTAGGATTTGTATGGTAGAATTCAGGATCACAAGTGGAGGTATACATAGGAATGGAATGGACAGTAGTGAGGAGACCAGGGTAGAACAATATTGTTGGAACCCTAGTGTATAAGTTCAGGATCTAGAGAATAGGTAGGCATGAGTGGGATGAAAGGCATGGAGGAGGCAGAGGTGGAGTGGGAGGAGGAAAAGTGGGTAGAAGCGTAGTGGACAGAGGCACAGCGGATAGAGGCACAGTAGGAAGAGGTGCAACTGGAGGTAGAGTGGGCGGTGGCGAATCTAGTGGAGAAGCTGAAGGCACGGCTAGAGATGTAGGAAGAGAGGTTGGAGATAGAGGTGGAGAGGGGATTAGGGGAGGGATAGGGAAGATCGATCATGGGAGAGTAAAGCCAAAGGTATGATCATGGGTAGGGAGAGTAAAGCTATGAGGGAGAAATAAAAATTGAGGACCTATTGCCACAGGCAGATTTTGTATGTGGCTGTATTTAATCTAAATACCTCGTTTTTAAATAACTATGTCTATATATCAATTTATTACCACAATCTGATTATACATTGTCTGAGGTCTATGGATATAGATCATTTTTCTAGAAGTGTATAACTCTAGGATTATTACTTTTATGTAAGATAAACTTCTTTTTGTATGATATATACTCGAGCATGTGGTAGTGTGATCACCACCCATCACACTGTGGTTTTATCATTTCTAATATGACTTTATTCCTTTCATTCATGTGCATATCCACTCAAATCCAAATATCTTACCACTCATCAATGATCATGTTTTCAATGAATATAACATAAAATCAACCCAAATCCATGAATTAATTGACTCAAGAAATAATTTATATCATTCCTCTAGTAAAAAGAACATCTAAACACCTCAACATAGGATAAAATGATGATTATGAGAGAACTTCATTCCATAGTGTAAGTTCAATTCCATATTAACCATGTCTCAGTTGAGATCAACTCATCCCAACTTTTTAAATTCCCTTCATGATGGTTCTTGAAACGATTGTTATTGGTGTAAAAAATCTTATAAAAACCTAAGGTTTTATATATATAGAATAGTGTAAACCATGGTTGTCACCTAAGAAGGGTAAAAAAATTAATTACATCTATTTTATAAAAAATGGTGGTTTTTATTATTTAGATTTTGGGAACTTGAGAACAATTTAAATAAGTATATTTTATCAAAAGTGATAAAAAGTGATGAGTTTGGGGTTGGATTATCCATTGTAATGTTTTAGTTATATTAAAAGTTCTCTCCCTTTCTTATTAATTTGATAAATGAAAGAATCCATAATCTTTTCATAATTCACACTAACATGAAATAAATTGTGATGTTTAATTTATTAGTAATCATTGATTAATCAACCCTTCTTATTTTGTTTGGGAAAAGGTATCTGTGGAACCTAAATAATAAATTTCTCTTAAATCACTAGGGAAAATCCCAATCAATTTCTAGTGTTCCTATGTAATTAATAATTAGTTCACTATCATCCCTATAAATATTAGTTATCTAAAGATAATCACAACTTATCCTAGACTATTCTATCATATATAAACTAAACTGAGTAAAAAATAACATGAATAACATAAATTAATTCTATCACACCCAAACTATTATCAATCTAATTAATGTAAAAATCAACTAAAGAGAATTTTTATTCATTGAAGTACCAGACTCAAGTAGTTACAATGGTTCTATTTTCCCTGCCCCAGTCACCAGAGGTGTTTACCCCTACAATAGATAGGTAGTCGGTAGTGGGATTAATGAAAATAAAAAATTAAATAAGTGGAGATAAAGAAAATAAAAACTCATAAATTTGATTCATAAAAACATCCTAGAATAAATCACTTCCTTTCTCAGGAAACTCTCATTTTTTATTCTTTCTTCCTTAATTTATCCTTATTCAACTATCATTAGATTCTCTCCTTTTAATTTTAATATCTTACCCATAATTTCAAACTTCCAAAAAATATATAGTTTTGGATTCTTCTTTCCCTTTCTAAATTGGCCAATCCATAAGGCTTTGTTAACATCACTCTTTCCTAATTCAAAAGAAATTTCCCTAAGTTTCTTATTCAGAATAAAATATCAATAAAATAAATAAAATATTTGGAAATATTTTACTAAATAAAAGTATTGATATTTATTCCATGGAACAATAGAAATATTTATGGCATATACCTCTCTTAATTAGTAGTATCACTGAAAATTATGCTAATTATCTTCACAACATGACTCAAAATTACATGGAACAAGGCTCATGTTTTCAAATTTCAGCTAAGTAAAATGTTATACATGTGATCTTGGTTGAAATTACTCAAAGTTAAAACCATTACACATACCTTGAAAAGGTTATAAAAAATATTATATAATCTCCAGGTGGCTATGTATAGAATGTTAAATGTCACTCAATATCCTAGTAAAAATTAGTATGTCCAAGTAAGCCTCTTAAAAATTATATAACATATGAAACAAAGATGTTACACATGATCAAAAAAATGTTACACAACTCCATAGTTTACCAAAATTATGATCTTCTTCCCAATAAAAAATATTATGCAACAACACTACTCATTGTAGGAAAATAAAAATATCTTATGTAACATACAAAGATGATATATATCAATTAAAAATCCAACTTATTTTCCAAATATCTTATGAATAGTTTTAATTTTCCATTTTTCCTATTCATATGCCCATGGATATTATTTATTATACAAAATAAATTACGCATGGATATTTTCTTCAATAAGAAAAGGAAAAAAATTATGAAATAACCAAATTTATTACATATCATTTATATATCTATGAATTTTCCATGTATACAATACTCTCCAAATATATTACATATCAAGAATAATATATTACACAACCCATAACTTTATCAATTTCTCCTTCACTTTTATAACCAACTTCTTTTCCTTTTAAATAAGATAATTACAAATTATTAATAGTTGTCCATTCATTTTATTAAAAAAATAAAATAAATCTATTAAATTCATTATTTGTTCTATTTTAATAAGTATTCATGAAATTTGATGAAATGTTCCATAAATTCCAAAGAATATTAGAACCTAATGAATTAATTATATATCTTAAAAATATAATTAATATATTTCCTACTTCAATTCCTTAATATTTAATCTCTCAAATAATTATTTAATCCCACCATTTTTGTTTTTTGGAAAAATGATAATCATCACATGATAAATTATCAAAATTATAATAGATAAAACCTCAAGTTCCCAAATTATCTCCCCTTTTATATTCATTTTTAAAATAAATAAGATTTTATCCCCATTTTCAAAAATAACACCTTTTGTATTCTCCCATTTTTTCAAAAAATAAAAGGGGTGTAGAAGGGACTATAACCAAAGAAATTTATAGGAATTTTGGGGAATCCTTAACTCTCTAAAACACTCTAAAGTGTTGTAAGGAATCCTTTGAAAGAGTTTTTTTCAAGATATTGGTGAATTTATCTTTGATGAATATTATTCCAATAGAATCTCACCATGATCAATATTCTCCTATGAATTGTCACATGATGTCAATATGTATAGATCATGAATGTGGTGATAGATCATTAATAGATTAATTGTACTCTGATTATCACACCCAATCACTAATGGGTATGAAACATTAACCCCCATGTATTCTAGCTATGAATTTATTCATATAATTTGAGTTTTAGTTTGGGACAGTGCAACATGTACAACATCAATTGAGAAAATAATGATAAAATTTTTCTTCTTAGAGTTCCATGAAACATACCTTCCTCCAATAAAGAAATAATCTATAGAAGTTTACTTTTCATCTCCATATATCCTATCAACATTGTATCAGTATAGCCATAAAATGTGACTCCTTCAAGTTAATTTGAAATATTTCACAAAGTGTAATTGAAAATATTATTTTTCTTCTTGACATCATTAAATATAGTAGGCTACCATTGATCCTTTATAACTCCATTTTATTCAAAATCCTTACTTCTTCATCTAAGGATAGGTTAGTACCATGAGATATAGGTGCAAAACCATCTCTTTATTCCATCATTCAAAAAAAATTATTATCTCACAAGAATAATTTTCTTATGATAGAGAGATAAAATATATTGAATTAGTGACATGATAATCTAATAATAATTCTATTTCCTTAATCATTGAAATTTTAAAAAGTGTTTTCATTTGGGTTGAAAATGCATCACGGGTTCTTTCTTTATTTCTGGAAGAAATTATTTCATTGACAGACACAACAAAAATAAATGAGTTTGTATCATCTCCCTTAACATAGATAATACATTCCACTTATCCTCTATTTAATTTCATGAACTTTAAGTTGTTTTAAATCATTTAATTCCATTCTTGGGGTGCTTATTTAAGATTATATATTTCTTTTTTCAGATTGAAAACATGAGAACTATCACCTTAAAGGATAAACCATTATGGATGTTCAATGTAGACTTTTTCCTAAATTTCACCATTAAGGAATGTATAATTCACTTTCATTTATAAAAAATATTTTTTTTAGTCATAAATCTCAAGAAATATTAAAATCATTTCATTCCTTGGGTCTAGAGAAAAAGTATCGATAAAATAAATACCCTTCAATTAAGAGTATCCTTTGCAAGAAAGATAATATTTGTTCTCTATTACTTAACCCTTATCATTGATATTATTACTAAAATACTACTTCATAATGTACATGTTTTTATTATGGGTAAATTATTCCAATTCTTAAGTTTTATTCATCTTAATTTGGTTCATCTATTCTTCATGTTCCCCTAATAAAATAAAGAACTAAAAGAGGGGTCGATTTTTAGTGAATATAAATCCTTACAATTTTTCATTCCACTCAAAATAAAACTATATCATAAATTAAAATTTACAATTAATCATTTTATATAAAAAGTAAAAATATACAATCACAAAATCATGGTGAAAATAATACCATCATAAAGTAGACATTTCCTGATAAAAATAATAACTTGTTGTAAATTTAAAAGAAAAAATCAATGTAAAAAAAATGTTTAGATTCCTAGGTAATAATCCAAACCCCTAAAAAGGATATTAAAACTATAAAAATTCTACTCAAAGTTTTTTTATTATTTTAAACCAATGAAAGAATTGGTTCAATAACATGAATGAAGGTATCCAATTCCTATAGAAAAAGCATCAACTTTAAACCCGTCAAATGGTATTAACTTCCAATCCAGATTTTTTTGACTAAATCTTGTTAGTAATGATAGATTCCATACCAAGAATCTCTTAAACCAAAATATTAGATATGGGTTTCTCTATCCTCATGCACCTCCTTGATCTTGTGATCGGTATCAAGTTTTCGCTAAGACTTAATCGAACACGAGGTTTCAAAAAAAATATATTACAACCCTGAAAGCTTGTCGATATTGAAAGAATAGAATCATCAAAAGATAAAATCCATGAACCTCATCAATCAAAGAATATTAAAAATTGAAAATTTAAATGTGAATATATGATATTTAAAATAAACAATCACTTATTGATATCTATTAGAAAAAACTCACTGAAATAAAAAGTATAACTGGAAGTTCTCAAAACATCATGATGCTGAAAATTTTTAAATGACTACAAACAAATAATCTTATTTCATAACTTGTTATATTCCTCTATATGAATCCCTCAATACAATTTATAAACTTCATTAAAATAAACTCCAATGGCCAAATTTTGAGTTTTATGGGTATAATTGAAATTGTATCAGACACAACACTCCATCTTCTAATGGGTGTAGGCTTAAACACTATCATTTGATGAGAATTCTGTAGGATCGAAATATAATATGAGATGCTCAATATACAAGAGGGGGGGGGGTGAATTGTATACTTTAAAAAATTCCTTTGGAACCTTTAAAGTTAGTTATGAATAACTAAAGTTTCCTTAAGAAAAGGAAAGGACTAAGTTTAACAAAGTTAAACTAAGTTGATTCACAACACCTCTAACACCGAACTAGACTTGGAAAGAGATTCCAAAAGTAGGTTCCGGAAATATGGTTCCGGAAATTTAAAATTAACAAAATTTACAATATGAGATTCTACCTTAAAGCGTATAGAATCTAAAAGAATCAGAGTAAGTAAGGAAGTATAAGAAATTTATACTTTCCTTAAGATACAAAATGCAGCGGTATAACAACAAGTAGTAAAACTACTAGTAACAAGATAATAGTCTTTTAACCCAAAGATAAGGGTATCCAACAACCTTGGATAAAGGTCCCTTGATTTATACTTTCAAGCAAGTCTGTCTTACCCAGACCAGGGTAAGCCCTCGATACGAAGATCGGAGTCTCTGTCTTGCTATCCCCGCAAGCCCTCAACTTCAAGGTAGTTGGCAACCTCTGTCTTTCTCAGCAAGAAAGCCCTCGATCTTTAAGGTAGTCGGCACCTCTGTCTTTCTCAGCAAGAAAGCCCTCGATCTTTAAGGTAGTCGGCACCTCTGTCTTTCTCAGCAAGAAAGCCCTCGATCTTTAAGGTAGTCGGCACCTCTGTCTTTCTCAGCAAGAAAGCCCTCGATCTTTAAGGTAGTCGGCACCTCTGTCTTCCTATCCCCGGAAGCCCTCGAATGTAATCACCAACATTCGGAGTCGCACGAAGCTTTGAGAGTTAATAAGAGACTCTCTCTCTAGAAATCAATTCAACAGCATGTAAGCCCTTTTTCAGCAATCAGCAGTCAGAAGTATGAAGTAGTAGTGAGCTCTTTCAAATGAGCTCCTATTTATAGGTAAGGTCGGCTCCTTCTCCAACGGTCATATTTCCCTTAAAGTTCGGAGGGACCTGTACACGTGTCACTTAGACAACGGTTAGTTTATAACAAAATGGACGACATCGTTTTATAACAAAACAAGTGTAACAGAAAGTACGACATCGTTTTAAACTTTAACATAAAAGTTCGGAATAGAAATTTCGGAGTGAAGGTTCGGAGTGAATAAATCTAGAGTGTATAAAATAATGATAATCAGATTCTGTTTAATAGGTGAATTCGGAATGAGAATTCGGAGTAGGAATTCGGAATAGGAATTCGTCATCAGAAATCGTAATGAGAATTCGGAATGGGATTTCTTCATTAGAATTCGTAATGAGAATTCTTCTTCAGAATTCGTATCCTGAATCTGGAATAGAACTAAGTCAGAATTCATATCCGGAATTCGGAATGAAACTTCCTTATAGTTCTTGTCCAGAACCGAATCCTAAAAACAGAATGCTTTTATATCAAAGTTTTTATGACTCCGAGAAAGTGAATCCGAATCTCACACTTAAGAAAAATATTAATGAAAATATGATAAGGATAAATTTTTCTTATAAAAGCGTTTTTCCTTAAGAAAGCATTTTTCCTTATAAAAGCAATTTTCCTTAAGAAAGCATTTTTCCTTACAAAAGCGATTTTCCTTAAAGATAAGGTGTTTGTGATTTTCAAAACAAGAAGGAATGGAAAAGTCATAAGGAAAACCTTATTGACTCAACAATCTCCCCCTTTTTGGAAAGCACAAACATCCTTACGAAAAAGCTATTCTAAGAAGAAAGAAACATATTAAAGCTTATCTCCCTTGGTTTAAGAATATAGATGAATACGACTAACTCCCCCTTAGGCTTTGAATCTCTAAGGATCGTATTCATATTTCCGGAGTGATATTTCTTTAAGAAAAAACTCCCCCTTAAACAAACTCTTATTAGAGTTCTATCTCCTTGGGTATTTTTCTTTCTCCCCCTTTGATAAGCACTTATTAGATTTCCTCTTTTTCTTAAGGATCTTTTCCTTCTCCCCCTTTGTGATTTTCAAAAAGAATTTCGAGGGAATGGAAAAAAATAACAAAGTACCTGAAAGAATTAGTAACGACAGCAATAGAAACAACAAGCACAATTTTCATTATATTTGAAATGTCAGCAACAAAAACAGATTACAACAAAAAGATCGGATTAGTCATTTGGGATCTTTCTCCTTCGACATCAGCCCCTTGAGAATAGTCTTGATCTTCTTGAGATCCTTATGATCTTCCTCTGCTTGCTTTTCTAAGGCAACTATTCTTGCTGACTGAGCTTGAATGATTTCTTCCTGAGCCTTCAACTTTTCTTCCTGAGCTTCCATTTTCTCTTCCTGAGACTTTATCCTTTCTAGAAAATTGATCCGATGGTCCCTTTCAAATTTCCAACTTTGATTAACAGAGTTGAGCTTTCCATTCAGATCTCTTACTTCCTGACTCCGAATGTTCTTTTCCTCTGCAAATTTCTCATCGAATGATGCAGTCATCTCATGAAACTTCTTGTCCTCGGTTTGAAAAGCATCCTTAACATTCTCCTGAAACTCATCCAGCAGCCTCATCTCTTCCACATTCTTCTTCGACCAGCTAGTCATCCTTTTGCAAGATCTTTTATGGGCTTCGTAACCAATGAAGAAATTTTTGAACTGAGCTTCTATCTCAACACATTTATCCATAACCATGGATACGGAATCGGTTTTCTGATTCAGCGTATGTTGGAGCATCTGGCACCGAGAGTCAATACTGGAGAAGGTCGGAATGGTTCCCACCAACTTCTTCAAGGATTGAACAACAAAATCGTGCCCCAACGAAGATGATTCCGAATCTGACATCTTGCTAGGAGAATTTTCTTCTTCAATAAGCTCCAACTTCCTCTTTGAAGAACTACCAGCTTCCTTCCTCATACTCTTTTCTGAACTCGGGGTATCAGCAATAACTTGTTTCCCCTTATCTTTTTCCGGAATAGAAACCTGTTCCGGAGATTTCTTCTCACTGTCAGAAACTTGAACAACCAAATCTTCCTCATCAACAACTTCTATATTTTCTTTCTGAGCAGCATCAAGTGAAAGATGTTTTTCTCTCAGACAAGAAATTTCCTCTTCGCCTTTCTCTTCTTCCATATTCGGAGTGACAAGCTTTGAAGATTGAGCTTCAGATGTTCGGAGCGACAGGTGTTCCGAAGGAGTTCCCTTGTATTCATCTACTTGTTTGAGCACATCTCCTGTCTCACCACTTCCTTCAGCAGCTTCTTCCACTTCTTCCACTAGCTCTACTTCCTCAGTAGCAACAGCCTCTTCCGGAGTAACAAGATTTCTTCCTGGAGTCTCAGGTAGAGATTCCAGAGAAAAAGATCTCGGAACGGGAATGGTTGCTGAAACCATTTCATTAAACTTCAACAAGGCTTGCACAGCCTCAGCTTCTGACAACTTCTTCTTCAGCTTCTTTTCCTTAGCTTGCTTCTCAAGCTCATCAGCAGCCTTTTCTTTTAGAGCCTTAGCCTCTGCAGGATCCAATCCGAACTGCGGATCTCCTTCCTTCCTCTTTTCCTTGTCAGCTCTCCACTTCGCTGCAACCTCATCAGTATATGTCTTTTTCTTCTTAGGCTTAGGAGGTGCGGAATGGACTTCCTTAGACTTAGGTTCCTCAGCATCGCCTACCACTTCTTTCTGCTTCCTCTTCCTTACCGGCTTGGATGATTCCGGATCAGCCACTTTCGGAGTCACTTCTGCTTGAGGCGGTAGATCAATAAACTTTCCTGACTCCTTGTTAAAAGCTATATTCATCCTTTTAAGAGTTGCATCACTGAGCAACATGATCTTGCAAATTTTCGGCTTAGAACTACAAGCAACCTTGAATGATTCTAGGCACCGAACTATCAGCTTTGACAATATTGCCGGGTACATTACTATCTGAGCTCTCAGATTCCCCTTCTTTAAATTCTCAATATTAAGAAGGATATGCTTCATCAGATTGAACTTCCTTAGATTTATCAAGAAATCCAAGATGTAAATCTCACTCTTCTTCAAGCTGTCCTTGTCTCCTTTTCTCGGTACGATAAGCCCTTGCACCCATAACTCCAGAATCCGGAAGTTTGTAGATAGGGTTGCAATTTTCGGAGCCTTATCATCATCTAATCCGAGAATTTCTAAGGCTTTCTCCTTGTTGAAACTACCCAAGGTGTCTGGCAGAACGTGCGAGATAAACTCAGCTTCCCCTTCATAACTCAGCCCTACCAAGCTTGCAGCCTTGGTGTAAGATAGCTTATATGTCTTTCCATACGATTTGAAGGAAAACTTTTCTCTATTATCTTCCACGAAGAAAGCTACTGTCTCATAAAACTCGACAAGCAAGTCAGAGTAGACTTCATCTTGGTTACCGGTTTTTGATATTGCAACATCCTCCCAGCCATTCAACTTGATATTCTTCGAAATGATAGAATCATAGTTGCTGAAGAAATTCGGATGCACTAACCGCTCTCTGTAGACTAACCACTGTGAAATGGGCTTGGTTGAAGACATCTCTTGAGAAGCTAACTCTGCAGACATTCGGATTAGAAGTCTCTGAGAAGTTCGGAACAGAGAAGGCTGAAGTTCGGAACTGGAAAACTGTAGTTCGGAACGGCCTTAAAACGAAGAGGCAGAGCTTCAGCACGCAAAAGCTTGAGATCGATGTGGGACGAGAAAATAGGGTCCCCTTTATATAGGCATTAGGATGACGGTTCAACTTCCTCGGTTGATCTAACGGTTTAGAATGATCTGAGATCAGATCTGACGGTTGAGAGGTTAAATCCGATCTTTTTGAGGTTTTATTAAAACAAAGAATTAAGAAATCCAAAAACCGAAAACAAACTATAAGAAAATGCCAGCAAGTAAAATATGATTACGAAAACTTCAGTAAGGAAGTCATACCTTTCGGATTAGCTTAGGAAAGTTATTCGTAATGGGTAATGTAAAGACGACTAGGAAAAACTCAATACGAAAAACTCAATACGAAAAACTCAATACGAAAAACTCAATACGAAAAACTCAATACGAAAAACTCAATACGAAAAACTCAAAAAAAACTTGTTATGGAAGATTCAATACGAAAAACTCAATACGAAAAACTCAAAAAAAACTTGTTATGGAAGATTCAATACGAAAGTTTTTTCCATTATGAAAATACCAGTACGGAAATTTTCCATTCCGGAAATTTTCAATACGAATACTTTCATTCCAGAAGTATTCTGTATGGAAATATCCATTCTGGAAAATTGTAGTTCCGGAAGTTCCATTCCGGAAAGTTTCGTTCCGAAAAATTTGAAAACAAATTTTGAAAAAAAACTTTGTTAAAAAAACAAACAAATGTACTCCCCCTATGAAAAGGAGTTTATTACTGTGAGGAGATTTTTCCAACAGAAAGTTAATTAAGGAAGATTAACTTACGGTTATCATTCCTAACTTCTGTTTAATATATTCAAATCTATCAGAAGGTAAAGATTTTGTGAAAATATCAGCAAGTTGATCTTGCGTTCCGATAAACTGAAGAATAATATCTCCTTTGAGTGTGTGATCCCTAAGAAAGTGATGCCTAATATCTATGTGTTTTGCACGAGAGTGATGTGCAGGGTTCTTACTTAGGGCAATAGCACTTGTGTTATCACACAAAATTTGAGTTTTAGTAAAACTCAAGCCATAGTCTGTGAGTGTGTGTTGCATCCACAACACTTGTGCACAACAACTTCCAGCTGCTACATATTCAGCTTCAGCAGTGGAGAGTGCAACAGAATGTTGCTTCTTGCATGACCAAGAAACTAATGAATCTCCTAAGAAATGACAAGTTCCGGATGTACTTTTCCTATCCATTCTACAACCACCAAAGTCAGCATCAGAAAAGCTTTTTAGAACAAAATCATTTCCAGAAGTATAAAATAATCCTAGATCCATGGTTCCCTTAAGGTAGCGAAAAATTCTTTTTGCTGCCTTTAAGTGAGATTCCTTAGGATTGGATTGATATCTTGCACATAAGCATACAAAAAACATTAAGTCTGGTCGACTATCTGTTAAGTAAAGTAGACTTCCAATCATACCTCTAAAAGATGTTTGATCTACTGGTTTCCCAGCTTCATCAAGATCTAAAGAGTTTGAGGTACCAATAGGAGTACTTATACTCTTAGTGTTGTCATAACCATACTTTTTAAGAAGATCTTTAATATACTTATGTTGGGATATGTAGGTTCCTTCTGGTTTTTGAGAAATTTGAAAACCAAGGAAAAATGTTAACTCACCCATCATACTCATTTCAAATTCAGATTTCATTAGACTAGCAAAAGAGTCAGTCAAAGATTGCTGAGTTGAACCGAATATAATGTCATCAACATAAATTTGAACAATCAAAACATTTTTCTTATCTTTCTTTATAAAAAGGGTTGGATCTGCATTTCCCTTAACATAGTTATTTTGAAGCAAAAATCCAGTAAGTCTATCATACCATGCTCGTGGGGCTTGTTTAAGACCATACAAAGCTTTGGTAAGTCTAAAAACATGATCTGGATGTTTTGTATCTTCAAAGCCAGGAGGTTGTTCAACAAAAACTTCCTCTTGAACATAACCATTAAGAAAAGCACATTTCACATCCATTTGAAATAGTTTGAAATTAAAGAATGCTGCAAAGGCAAGTAGAATACGGATAGATTCAAGTCTAGCTACTAGAGCATAGGTTTCTTCATAGTCTATTCCTTCTTGCTGATTATAGCCTTTAGCAACAAGTCTAGCTTTATTTCTAACAATGACTCCATTTTCATCACATTTATTCCTGAAAACCCATTTTACTCCAATAACAGAAGTTTCCTTAGGTCTCTCAACCAAGGTCCAGACTTTATTCCTTTCGAATTCATTTAGTTCATCTTGCATTGCTTTGATCCAATCATCATCTCCTAAAGCTTCATCAGTGCTTTTAGGTTCTAATTGGGACAGAAATGCTAGATGTTCTACTTCATTTCTTAAGGAACTTCTAGTCCTTACAGGTTGATTTACATCACCAATGATACTATCACTGGGATGATTCTTAAGAAACACCTGATTTGGATTTTGTAAAACCTGTTCATCAACATAGGGTAGAAAGTCTTCTGGGGTAAATGTTTCAGAATTATCTTCTTGAACATTTTCCTTATCAGAAGGTTCTTCTATCAACGGTTGATAATCAGTTTTTGAAAACACATCCGAGGATGTAGGTTGGGAGGTTTTAAAAACAAAAGGATCTGATTCATCAAATTTTACATGTACTGTTTCCTCAACAGTACAAGTATTTTTATTAAAAACTCTATATGCCTTAGAGGTTGTGGAATATCCTAAGAAAATTCCTTCATCAGATTTTGGTGCGAATTTATGTAAGTTATCTTTAGTATTCAAAATGAATACTTTGCAACCAAAAACCTTGAAGTAGGAAAGTCTTGGTTTTCTACCATTCCATAACTCATAAGGAGTTTTATTAAGAAAAGGTCTAATCAAAACTCGATTTATAGTATAACAAGCAGTACTTACAGCTTCAGCCCAGAAATGTCTAGCAATAGAATATTCACTCAACATGGTTCTAGTTATCTCTTGAAGAATTCTATTTCTTCTTTCAACTACACCATTCTGTTGAGGAGTTCTAGGTGCTGAAAAGTTGTGAGTAATACCTTTCTTACTACAAAAAGTTTCAAAATCAGAATTTTGAAATTCTCCTCCATGATCACTATGAATAGTTTTCAATGGAAGGTTTTTCTCATTTTTAACTTGGGCTCTAAAACTTTTGAAATAAGAAAAAGCTTCAGATTTCCTTGCTAGAAAATAGACCCATGTAAATCTAGTGTAATCATCAACAAGAACAAACACATAGTATTTGCCTCCAATGCTTCCAGTTTGTGTTGGACCAAAAAGATCCATATGCACCAACTGTAATGCATCGGTTGTTGAGACTTCACCGATTGACTTAAAACTAGATTTATGTTGCTTGCCATATTGACAAGGATCACAAACTTTAGAAGAATCAAATCTAAGTTCCGGTAGATCCTTAACTAGTTTCTTCTTAGAGAGTTTACATAGGTTTCTAGGATTACAGTGTCCTAGTCTTCTATGCCATAACCAAGAATGATCTTCCATTGCGCTTAGGCAAGGTAAATCTTGGCTTCTTAGGTCTTCTAAGTTTAAGGTGTAAACATTCTCTTGCCTGTTGGCTGAGAGAATAAATTCTTCCTTGGAATTGTGAACTAAGCATTTATCATTCCTAAAATTCACAAGGTAACCTTCATCACATAACTGACTTATGCTAATGAGGTTGTGCTTAAGACCTTTAACAAAAAGAACATTTGAAATCAAAGTTTTACCTAAAAGAACAATATTACCAATACCAACAATCTCTCCCTTAGCATTGTCTCCGAAAGTTACCTTTCCTCCTTTCGTTTTGATAATCTTTTCAAAGAAGCTTTTGTTACCAGTCATGTGCCGGGAACATCCACTATCCATGTACCAAACATTGTTGCTGGAACTTTCTTTATTTTCCTGAAATTAAGAACAAAGTTAGACTTTCGGAATCCAAACTTGTTTGGATCCGATATTTCCAGACAATAAAATCTTAGGTACCCACATTTTCTTAGAAAAGTAGGCTTTATGAAAACCTAAGGATTGGGTTTTGTTTAAGGAACAATTTCTTGCCCAGTGACCACCACATTGACATTTAGTGCAAAATGGGGTACTTTGAGGAACAAAATAATTGTTGCTGAAAACAGGTTTTGCTTGGGTATAACCAAATCCGGATTTATTTCTTAAAGGTCGTATTTGAGAATACATCTTATCAAAATTTTCCTTACCATGGGTAAAGTTTGATAAGCATTTCTTTAAGGAAAAAATTTCGGACTTGAGTTTTACAACCAAGTTTTTATCCTCAAAATCATTAGTTTTTGAACTAGAGTTAGACTCGAAAACATTTTTATTAGAAATTACTTTTTCTAATTCTTTAGAAAGTTTGTTCTTCTCAGAACTTACTTCCTCAAGATTTTTTGAAATATTTTCAAAATCAGCATTTTTCTTATCAAGATCTTTAGAAAGATCTGATATCTCTTTAGTAAGAATAGAATTCCTAGAATTTGCCTTATCAAGTTTCTTGTTGAGTTTTGAATTCTCAATCTCAAGAAGTTCAGCAAATCTAGAGACTTCTTCAAAAGTAGGTAAAATATTTTCCTCATCAGAAGATGATTCTTCATCAGAAGAGTTATAATACTTACTATCATTAGGATTTAAGGAAATATTGGTCAAAGATTCAGCATTTCGTACCTTAGCCATAAGACAATGATTTTCAATAGGTAATCTGGCTATAAGACCATGATTTTTCTGTCCTGAAGATTCATATTCAGAAGATTCATCTGAAGAGTCACCACCACTGGCACTCCAGGTGTCATTAGCTTTCAAAACTTTCTTAGCTTTGGCTTTGTAATACTTCTTCCTGTTCCTGTCTGAATGTCTTTCCTTTCTTTCTTTCTTTCTGAGCATAGGGCAATCTGGTCTAATATGTCCAGCTCTCTTACATTCATAACAAGTAACTTCTCCATCTTTCTTATCTTTCCTATCCTTCTTCTTATACTTTGATTGAAAGTTTCTCTGTCCAGCTATCTTGTTCATCCTTCGAGAAAGATTGGCTAATTCATTTTCTGAAACTTCACTTTCACTAGATTCGGATTGAAAAATGACTTTCTTAGACTTGGATCTGGTTACTCTCTCAGGAGTCTTAGCTTTCATCTGATTCGAAGTTGTAGTAAAAGAAACAGTACCATTTCCATTCTTCTTCTTGATGTTGTCAGCATCCCTCTTCATTCTAGTCTCATGTTGTAGAAGAGTTCCAAATAATTCATCAAGAGTAATTTGAGTAACCTTCCTGTTCTCATCTATGGCTGTTCTCTTGGATTCCCACTCATTGGGCATAATATCAATTATCTTGTCCACAAGAGCTTCATCATCTAAACCTTTCTCTCCCATAGATTGCAGACTGTTGACAATTGTCATAAATCTTTGTTGTACTTTGCAGATAGGTTCTCCATAAGGAAAATTAAAGCCATGATATTCAGCTCTAAGCATAGCTCTTCTTGTCTCAATCACCTTAGAAGTCCCAAAATGAGTAACCTCTAACTTCTTCCATATACAGTTAGCTGCTTCACAAGAAGAAATTTGGCTATATATATTTCTAGTCATTGAACACAATAAAGTGTTGCGTACCTTATAGTTAAGTTGATATTCTTGCTTCTCCTGGTTAGTAAAGGTTCTGACTTCCTTGTCAGGAATTTTATAATCACCAGTAAGCATGACAAAGTTATCTACACCAGTATTGATAACAAAAGTCTTCATACGATCTCTCCAGTATTCATAATCATTACCATCAAAGATTGGTGGCCTTGTAGGATTCAGATTGTCTATCGAACCAACATTCATTCCTGCCATACTAGAAAATAACTTTGAACACAAACTTGTTAGTAGCTTAGAATCGAAATCACAAAGTTCGGAATGGGAAAAGTTCGGAATGGAAAATCCGGAATAGAAAAAGTGAGCAAGAAAAACTTGTATGTGAGTACAAGTATTTCAGTAACCTTGGCTCTGATACCAAATGTAAGAATGGTATAGAGTAAGAGGTTTCCAACCTCTGATACCAATTGTAGGATCGAAATATAATATGAGATGCTCAATATACAAGAGGGGGGGTGAATTGTATACTTTAAAAAATTCCTTTGGAACCTTTAAAGTTAGTTATGAATAACTAAAGTTTCCTTAAGAAAAGGAAAGGACTAAGTTTAACAAAGTTAAACTAAGTTGATTCACAACACCTCTAACACCGAACTAGACTTGGAAAGAGATTCCAAAAGTAGGTTCCGGAAATATGGTTCCGGAAATTTAAACTTAACAAAATTTACAATATGAGATTCTACCTTAAAGCGTATAGAATCTAAAAGAATCAGAGTAAGTAAGGAAGTATAAGAAATTTATACTTTCCTTAAGATACAAAATGCAGCGGTATAACAACAAGTAGTAAAACTACTAGTAACAAGATAATAGTCTTTTAACCCAAAGAGAAGGGTATCCAACAACCTTGGATAAAGGTCCCTTGATTTATACTTTCAAACAAGTCTGTCTTACCCACACCAGGGTAAGCCCTCGATACGAAGATCGGAGTCTCTGTCTTGCTATCCCCGCAAGCCCTCAACTTCAAGGTAGTTGGCAACCTCTGTCTTTCTCAGCAAGAAAGCCCTCGATCTTTAAGGTAGTCGGCACCTCTGTCTTTCTCAGCAAGAAAGCCCTCGATCTTTAAGGTAGTCGGCACCTCTGTCTTTCTCAGCAAGAAAGCCCTCGATCTTTAAGGTAGTCGGCACCTCTGTCTTTCTCAGCAAGAAAGCCCTCGATCTTTAAGGTAGTCGGCACCTCTGTCTTCCTATCCCCGGAAGCCCTCGAATGTAATCACCAACATTCGGAGTCGCACGAAGCTTTGAGAGTTAATAAGAGACTCTCTCTCTAGAAATCACTTCAACAGCATGTAAGCCCTTTTTCAGCAATCAGCAGTCAGAAGTATGAAGTAGTAGTGAGCTCTTTCAAATGAGCTCCTATTTATAGGTAAGGTCGGCTCCTTCTCCAACGGTCATATTTCCCTTAAAGTTCGGAGGGACCTGTACACGTGTCACTTAGACAACGGTTAGTTTATAACAAAATGGATGACATCGTTTTATAACAAAACAAGTGTAACAGAAAGTACGACATCGTTTTAAACTTTAACATAAAAGTTCGGAATAGAAATTTCGGAGTGAAGGTTCGGAGTGAATAAATCCAGAGTGTATAAAATAATGATAATCAGATTCTGTTTAATAGGTGAATTCGGAATGAGAATTCGGAGTAGGAATTCGGAATAGGAATTCGTCATCAGAAATCGTAATGAGAATTCGGAATGGGATTTCTTCATTAGAATTCGTAATGAGAATTCTTCTTCAGAATTCGTATCCTGAATCTGGAATAGAACTAAGTCAGAATTCATATCCGGAATTCGGAATGAAACTTCCTTATAGTTCTTGTCCAGAACCGAATCCTAAAAACAGAATGCTTTTATATCAAAGTTTTTATGACTCCGAGAAAGTGAATCCGAATCTCACACTTAAGAAAAATATTAATGAAAATATGATAAGGATAAATTTTTCTTATAAAAGCGTTTTTCCTTAAGAAAGCATTTTTCCTTATAAAAGCAATTTTCCTTAAGAAAGCATTTTTCCTTACAAAAGCGATTTTCCTTAAAGATAAGGTGTTTGTGATTTTCAAAACAAGAAGGAATGGAAAAGTCATAAGGAAAACCTTATTGACTCAACAAATTCCATCACAATGTAATAATGATTGATGATTTATATCAAAATATATAACTAATTTAATATAATATATATGAGTGGATAAGTTAACTGGATATTAAAATAATAGTCATGAACAAAAATCTTCCCAACAATTAGTTTCCAACAAGAGTGAAACATAAGTGTATTTTGATTTTCCAAACAAAAGAAAAAGGATATCAATTGACTAAACATTATCCAAAATGATCTCCCACCTTTTGGAAATCATAAGATATGCATGGGAACAAAAAATTTACAAAAAATTAAAGAAAACATGTCACAACCCCCTCCCCCCTAAAGTTACCCCTCCTGGGAGGATAATGAGAGAAGGAACATAATGATGCCTGAAGACCATATCTAATTGGCCATGGGTTAGTGACTAGCATTGAGTGTATATTATAAACACAAATGGGAGGTATTTAACTTTAAGAAAAACATGAGTAATTAGAGATAAGATAATTCCACCAAAAAAATTCTTCTCATAAATAAATAAAATATCCAAATACATGCATGTAATTTCATACAAACTGAATGACTGTAAAGGAAACTACAAGTACCAAAAGAAAAAAATCATCGACAATATCCTTGAAGCCCAAAAACCTCTTAAATAACACCAAAATATTTAAATGTATAGATTTATCACTATACATATACTATAGTCCTGAAAAATAGTTTATATATACTTAAGGTGAGTATAATAGGTATACTCAATACAATCTTCCCCAAAGCCTCTTGTGCAAAAGATTAAGAAAGCATACTAAAGCCTAGTGAATAAAAAAGTGTAGTTAAATCATCACCTAAGTAGGTTTTATAAGTTCCCAAACTCACCATGGATCTCTCATTAAGTATCATATATAATAAATAATATAAAATCTAGCATAATATCAAAATAAGTCACCATACTACCACTTCTCCACTGGTTTTTCACTCTACCCCAACATCGCACATCCTGATCCATATCCCTCCAAATAAAAGTAAGTTTTACTGAAGATACCTGGGAAACTGAAACATATCATTCACCATGTTCATAATATCATCTCATTATCAACATCTCATCTCCATATAGTAATGAAGTATTTTTTGGATCCACCACAACCCATACGTCATGTATTATACCTCAATCCATCACAACTCATACACAACATACATATAAAAATCCTTAGGATAATATATTTATAGATACATGTGGGTGGAATAACCATAATCCATTACATTACTCTACACAAATATATATGGGAAAGGTAATCACTGTGAATACTATCACATAAAACTACCAGGAGATGAGAGCAGGGAAAGTGGGGGTAGTCATCCATATGTTCCTCGCCAACCCAAATGTTGGGGAAAACACCATCTAGAGTCTATTGATTTTTGGTCATCCTACCGACATGGGTTCGGTGGTGTATGAAATCACATAACATATGAATATACATATATATCACAACCACACTATGGAAAATTACCTATATTTAACCTGAATAGTAGTTATCATATCTTGAACACCTAAAAGTCACTACTAAGGACTAAATATCCAATAAGTACATAATAATTTCAGGAATTAAATTTCATTATTTTCTTTAAAAAATTAACATTTAGATTAATTATCAACCAAAATCCATTCCCACCATGCATAATCCAACCGATCCCATGGTTTCTCAAGAGTCTTCATTATTTAGAATTTCATTAAAGAATCAACCCATTGGGTTAAATTAGTAAATATTCATTATCATTCAATAATTTTGGTTATAGTAAGATGCATCATAATCTACAATAAAAAATAGATGCATAAGCCATGCACAACCAGCTACTTGAAGTAGTGGGGAAAGGAATGTAAAAATAAAAAACTAATTTCCAACCAATAAAAAATCACCAATAAGTAGGAATCCCATATGTTAGCTTAATAAATTGAAAATCTCATCATCAACCCATTCCATCAATCCTAGTTCCATCCCTAATACCACCATGCATATCATCATCCATCCCTCCATCACAACCATCAACTACTACAAAAAACCTAGGCCTTCATGCCCATATATCACCAAATCATTAGATATATTAGGCCCACATAATGTTTCATAGCAAGGATCCTAATCCAGAGTAACAAAACAAGGTAGTAAGAAAAAAAAATTTAAACATACATTTAGGCCCTAAAACCAAGGCATCAATCCTTCATATGAAAACATGCTTTCTCAACCCCAAAAAAATATTTTTATCAAATAACTAATTCATTATCATATTGAATTAACCACTTAATTTATCGTAGGTTATATCCATAGATAAGATAACTCATCAACTCTCAATAACTATTATTTATTTAAAACATGATTTCTTATTTCCTTTTCTATTTATACTATAATGAATAAAAAATTCAATTAACCTGCTTATTTT
Organism: Viscum album; assembly: GCA_963277665.1. Taxonomy (NCBI): domain Eukaryota; kingdom Viridiplantae; phylum Streptophyta; class Magnoliopsida; order Santalales; family Viscaceae; genus Viscum; species Viscum album. Next base: position 1,649,234,265 of record OY728163.1, read on the forward strand.
TTATTTAGATGATAATAATTACTATATTTTTTTTTCTTTATTCAGGTCCAACACAGAAAAACATTCCAATCCATCACATAAAAAAAGATAGCACACTATCTAGAAAAACAATAGGCTAACCTTTATCATGACATAAATACATGTGATTTCTATAACAAAAAACAAAACCAGTTCTTCTCTTTAATCTTGGTTTTATATTCATTAAGGATAATTACACCATTAGAAAAAGATATAAATCTTGATAACATTATAATTTAACATAAAAAAAGTAGAATCATTGAATCCCCTAACTCAAGGATTCCATTGTTCCACAAAAAAATAATGTAACAACAATGCAGATCTCTCACTAGAACTAAATGACTACTATAGAAGGGGTTATTTTTGACATTAGAAGGTGTTATAATCCCTTCTGAAGGCATTAGTGGTGGTTATGAGAAACCGATGCTAATGTGCCCGCCTACTGTTAGTAGAGGCGGTTCTGGGGAAGCACTGGTAAATGTGTGGTGAATTTAGCGACACTTACATTAGAGTGGTTTTAAAACCCCTCTAATGCTGTCAAAAATTTACTGAAAATAATTCTCATTAGAGGCAGTTTGGGTTTGAACTTCTCATAATAGTGCCAATAGGGGAAGTTTGAACTGCCCCTAATTGTTGATTGCATTAGGGGCGATTGTGTAAACCACCCCAAATGCTTTATCCTTTTTTAAGAAATAATCACTCACCCCCCCATCTGCACTATGGGTGTTCCCTTGCCTACCCTGTTCTCATCACCGCCGCCCCTCCTGTGCGTCCCCGAGTCTTTTCCCCGCCTATCCGTGTCTCTGTCGCTCGCGTGCATGAACGTCTATCCCCGGTACACCCTCGTGTGTGTTTGTCCCCGGTACACCCTCATGTGCATCTGTCCCTGGTCACCTGCGTGTGCATCTGTCCTTAGTACACCCTCGTGTGCATCTTTCCCTGGTCACCCGTATGTGGGTCTGTCCCCGGTACACCCTCATGTGCGTCTGTCCCTGGTACACCTTTGTGTGGGTCTGTCCCCAGTACAACCTCGTGTGTGTATGTCCCTGGTCACCCACGTGTTCTCGCGTGTCTACTGTGCGTCTGTCCCCCACGACACACCTGTATCAGTCTCCGCATGTCTGGTACCCCACGTGCATCTTTTCTGTCCCCCACGGACCCCTATCTCGGTCTCAGTGTGTGTCCCACACGTGTATGGTACCCCCGCATGTGTGTCCAGTACACCCTCGTGTGCATCTATCCCTAGTCACCCGCGTGTGCATCTATCCCTGGTACACCCTCGTGTGCATCTGTCCCTGGTCACCCATGTGTGTGTGTCTATCCCTGGTATACCCTCATGTGTGTCTGTCCCCAGTACACCCTCGTGTGTGTCTGTCCCTGGTACACCCTCTTGTGTGTCTGTCCTAGGTCACCAGTGTGTTCCCGCATGTCTGTTGTGCGTATGTCCCCCGTGCCCCCCCCCATATCAGTCTTCGCGTGTCCGGTACCCCGCGTTGGTGTATACTGTCCCCCGCGGCCCCCTGTCTCAGTCTCAGTGTGTGTCCCCCGCGTGTCCGGTACGCCGCATGCGTGTTTATCACCAAATGCTTTATCATTTTTTAATAAATATTCACCCACCCCCATCTGCACTGTGGTTATTCCCTTGCCTTCCATGTTCCCATTACAGTCGCCCCTCCTGTGCGTCCCCCAGTGCCTGCCCCACCTGTCCATGTCTTTGTCCCTTGCATGCAGGCTTGTCTATCCTCAGTCACTCGTGGTCCCCCTGTCTCAGTCTCTATGCGCGTTTGTCCCCGGTACACCCTCATGTGTGTCTGTCCTGGGTCACCCGCGTATGCGTCTATCCCCGGTACACACTTGTGTGCGTCTGTACCCAGTACACCCTTGTGTGAGTCTGTCCCCGGTACAACCTTGTGTGCATCTGTCCCAGGTCCCCTGCCTGTGCATCTGTCCCCGGTACACCCCCGTGTGCGTTTGTCCCTGGTCACCCGCGTGTGTGTCTCTCCCCGGTACACCCTCATGTGCGTCTGTCCCCGGTACACCCTCGTGTGCGTTTGTCCCCGGTACACCCTCGTGTGCGTCTGTCCCCGGTACACCCTCGTGTGTGTCTGTCCCCGGTACAACCTCGTGTGCGTCTATACCCAGTACACCCTCGTGTGTGTCTGCCCCTGGTCACCCATGTGTCTGCTGTGCGTTTGTCCCCCACGGCCCCCCTGTCTTGGTTTGTGCATGTCCGGTACCCCGCGTGCGTGTCTGTTGTCCCCCGCGACCCCCTGTCTCGGTCTCAGTGTTTGTCCCCCGCATGTCTGATACCCCCACATGCGTGTCTGGTACACCCTCATGCACGTCTGTCCCTGGTCACTTGTCTGTACGTCTATCCTGGTACACCCTTGTGTGCGTCTGTCCCCGGTCACCTGCATGCGTGTCTGTCCCTGGTACACCCTCATGTGTGTCTTTCCTCATTACACCCTCATCTGCGTCTGTCCCCGGTGCACCCTCGTGTGTGTCTGTCCCTGGTCACCCATGTGTTCCCGTGTGTCTGTTGTGCGTCTACCCCCCGTGGCCCCCTGTCTCGGTCTCCACGTGTCTGGTACCCCGCGTGCATGTCTGCTACCCCCTGTCTTAGTCTCAGTGTGTGTCCCCCGCGTGTCCGGTACCCCGCATGTGCGTTTGTCCCCCGGTCTCAGCGTGTGTGTCCCGATCCAACCCCATCCCCAGTCTCACGCACCCAGTTCTCCTCTCAGTCTACAAATTCAGTGTCATTCTAAAATGTTGTAGCAGACAGGATTTGAACACCCATCCTCCACCGTACGCAGCATGTGACTAAACCACCACCGCAACTCTATTTTTGTCAATTTAATACATATATTATTCTATTTATATATATTGAAAAGTTTATTAAAATATTAATTATTTACATAATATATTTAAATACATATAATAAGTTTATTAAAATATGCATATATATTAATAAACATATATATTAACAAATTTAGACATAATTTATATATTATTGTATTTATATATATTAATAAGTTTATTAAAATAAACATTATTAAAATTATATATTTAAATACATATAAAAAGTTTATTAAAATATGAACATATATTAATAAACATATATAAATTAACTCATTTACACATATAATTTATATATTATTGTATTTATATATCTTAATAAGTTTATTAAGATAAACATTATTTGCATAATATATTTAAATATCTTAAGTAAATAACATGTATCTATATTTATATATATATAAATATATATGTATATATATTTTCTGTACACCTCTATAAATAATATATTTAAATATATTTAAATAAAATTATGTATGTATGTATTTATAAATACATTTATGTCAAACACATACAAACGGAAATGTGTATTTATATATTTATTTGTAATTGTTTATATTTATTTGAATACACACACACACACATATATATATACAAATGCAAATGTGTATTTATATATTTATTTGTAATTGTTTATATTTATTTGAATACACATGCATATATATATACCTATATTTTACCCAAATATATTATGAAAAATATATTGTGCAAATATATATACATATTATATTTAGACGCACACAATTAAAATATATATATGACATATTTATATGAATATAATATCTTATACATTTTATAAATACATTCATATATGTATACAATATATACTGTATATATATTATGAATTTTTTTAAGAATATAGTAGGGGTTCACAACCCCTCTGATCTCTTAAATTAGAGGGGGTTGTGAACCTCCTCTAATGCAAGACATTAGAGGGGGTTTGACAACCCCCTCTAATGTAAGACATTAGGAGGGGTTTTGAACCTCTACTAATATTTTACATTAGAGGGGGTTGTGAACCCCCACTATTTTCTAAAAAAACAAATTCCATATAACACACACACACACATAACACCTCTAAAATCCAACTTAATATATATATATATATATATATATCTATGTGTGTGTGTGTGTGTGTATGTATGTATATATGTATGTATGTATGTATGTATGTATGTATGTATGTATGTATGTATTATTGTATGTATGTATGTATGTATCTATGTATGTATGTATATAGCGCCTATAACTGAATATATAGTGCATGTAACTAAATATATAGTACCACTAATTATTAAAGTAGCGACAGTTTTAACATAACCATCTTTAAAATCCAACTACATATTAAAAAAATGCTAAAACTTTTAGAGGGGGCTGTGAACCCCCTCTATATTTGATGATTAGAGGGGGTTGTGCAAAACCCCCTCTAATGTTATAGAAAATTAATTTATAGGGGTTTGTGCATAACCCCCTCTAAATAACCCCCTCTAATGTACTGTTTTTTTGTAGTGTCTAATAAACTCTCCCACAAGGAAACAATGCTCCCTATTGGCATTGAACCAAGAATACACCACCAAAAATTAAAATAATTCCATGATAATGAATGAGATCAACTACAAAATCTTAGAAAGGTAGAATGAGAGGGAAAAAAATCAATCAGAGAATAAACCATAAGATAAAGAGGGAAAACTCACCTCAAATCAGCAAGGATCAAACATGGTAAATTAGGGATCAAACCCAAATTAAAGTTATTTAAAATGACTTGAAATATAACCACTGACCACATGGTAGTTGGGATAAATTTGAGGGTTTTGAGAAAAATTGAGGGTCTGATAGGATTTATAGGCACTCTACTAGATATACATTCATAGTTTGAATGGGTTATTAACATCATGAATGGATCAATTTTAATACCTGCTAAGAAATGAATCACCTAGATATTATAAACTTGGGATCAATTGATAATATGAACTACGTGTTCACACCATAATTTTTCAGAGAAAGATTCACCAAATCCAACCCTTCATCTAGTCACATTGTGAACTAATGGTTCATGTCATGAATCACACTATGTGAACCACCCTTACTCAAGTTCATAATAACAATTCAAGCTATGGACAACTCGATCATGTCATTAATAACACTTAACACTATGAATTCTACCTACTTCTATATTTTAGCTATGAAACTCCACTAAACATACACTAGGATTACTCCAAGCACCCAAGAATTTGAAAACATGTAAAGAAGTGGGATATAAGGGTTTGGGTCCTTAAAAAACATTTATTGTAACTTCCAGTGGATAATTTTATCATTTGGAAGACTTGAATTTTGAGTCCCTCACCCTTGGTTCAATATCTCCCCATTATTAAATTTGTCCCCCTTAAAATAATTCATTAGTAAAAAATTTAGATACTCAAAGGAATGAAAAATTATACACATAAGTTTCTTATCTTTTGTGATTTTAAAAAAGAGAAACATTAAAAATGGATGGAAAAATTAAGAATAAGATACAATCTAAAAAATAAATAGATAAATCCATCGATCTTTTATACCCTCCCCCGGGATATAAATCCCTTTTTGATTTTCAAATTGTGGTAGGTTAAAATTATTTAATATCTATGATTTCTTGAAATTATCCCATAAATCTATCTTCATGAATATATATCTCTTGGTGTCATCAATTTCCTAAATCATGTATGTAATGATAATTCTCTAAAAAATATAATCCACCTTCCCAAGGTAAGAAAAGGTAAAATAACTCTTAATTTTATTAAGAAGAAAATAAAATAATTAAATTGTAACTCTAGTATGTATAAAATAATCTCTAAATATTTTTAAAACAAAAATTTACTAAAAATTGAAAATATATAATGATATAACCAAATTTAGCCATGTGATAAAATGGTTTCTTCAAAGTTATAAAAAATGAAAAAAAAGATTACAATGTTTCCACTAATCTGTAGGATGTGTATGTTATGTTATCTTTATGAAATAAGAATTCATGCTACCAACATTTTGTATCCCTTTCTATAATAAAATAAATTATTTGGTACCCTTTAATCTTAGAAAATAAAATCGCATGATATTAAACCATATAGAGTAAACAACAAACTACTAGCCTTTTATAAAGTTAGAAAGTTAGTTATAAAAGTCTAAGTAAGGATAAATGAAATTATTGGAATTTAATACAAGATAAAAATTAAAATTGAACTTTTATATAAAGTAAATTCATGAAATAAAAAAGAGGACATAAAAATTTACTAAAGTATGAAAAGTATAAAGAACAACCAGTTGAACATAGGTTTTAGAAGATAGAAATAAAAAGGATTGAACCTTTTGGAATTCATCTTCCATCATATGGGTTCTAATATTCTTCCATAGATGATGGTTCAAAAAATAATTCTAAAATATCATTCTTATCTTCTATTTAATATAATAGTAGATAAAAAATTATCTACATGAATGTTATCTAAAAAAACACCCTCTATACAAAGGAGTTAAATTTTAAAGAAAAAAATAAAAATATTAAAATTACCAAAAAATGAAATGTTACCAAGTATTGAATATAATAATTTGTCTACCATTATGTAGTTCCTTTATTAATTGGATATTATGTATGAGGAATCAACAAATTCTTTAGTCTGAAGGTGTTAGCTAAGAGTACTTATTGTTCCCATATTCTTCCATCCCATTGATGCTCAATAGTGTAAAATTCCTTAGAAATATAATCATGGAGAGTTTCAAATGATTAAAATTTGTTACAAAATAGTTTCCTCCAGTATCCATATCTATGAAATTTTATACCAAAGGGTGAACTACTCAGCATGAAGTAATTATTAAAATAATTTCTTCTTCTAGTGACTTTATGGCCAAATATATAAGTGGATCTCTTAGGAATCGAATATTTATATAACTTACCAAAATATTTCCTTATGGTGGTCAAGTTAGTTATAAATTTATTCATATTCTCAACTTATGATTTAATCTTAACAACTTCATTCTTATTTTTTTGGTGAATTAAAATAATTATACCTTCTCTTAAGATGAAAATTACATTTTTAAATATTAACTTATAACCTAATAAAATTATTCATAAACTTATCCAAATGATTGACAGAATTTTTATGTTTAGTTTTCTTATCAATAACTTTGGATTCGAGTTCCTAATATTTCTTAGAAATTTATTCTTTTTCTTGATCACATTTCTCCTTCATCTATCTATCTCTTTTCTCAAAACTATCTACATATATAGCCATCTACGCAAGTGATGGTCATCAAACTCATCATTTGATGAAGATGAGTTATTATCATTTTCTAAGATAAAATAAATGTATGGATCTAATGACATATTACTATGATATTTTATAGTAACCTTTTCCATGAATCACTACTTATTTTGAGGTATTCTAGCATAGAAACCAATTTTCTTTCCACTGCAACCATAGTATGGATCACTACTATTTTCTAAAGATGATGGATCTTCACTAGAACTCCAAGTATCACTTTTTACTCTAATATATTTTATATTTTATTTCATTGTTTGATTATTTATCCTTATTTTTATGTCTAATATAGTATATAGTATGATGTTTTCATGATTTTTTACACATAAAAAATAATATATGAAGAATATTTCTATTCATATTTTTCTTTTATATCTACATGGTTATCCATCTATAAGTTATTTTTTTTGTATAATGATTCATCCTTCTAGAAAACTATGAGATATAACCTTCACTAAGTTCCAAAAAAAAACTATTACCTTGAGTTTTACTCATCTTAGCATTATAAGATCTACAATTTAAAGCTTCGAAAGTTAAGGAAAATAAAAATCCATTTTTTCTTATTTCTTTCTCAACATCTCATTTTAGTCTACTCTCATAATGCATGAGAGTTCCAATTAAATCATATAAACTAAAATTAATTACATTTTTGGTATATTTAATAGATTTATGTTTTAAATCTCATTATTTTGATAAAATATCATTTATTTTATCTATAATTTGATCATACAATTATTCTATCTCTCCAATATATTGTAAGATATTCACGATGATCATAAATATTCGATGCATCTATCTCTATAAATTTAGATGTTCTAAAGTGATTAACTTCTAATTTATTCCAAATTCTACCCAATTTATGAATTGGTAAAACCTGACCATATAAATTATTCTATATAGAATAAAGTAAATTATTTTTAACTTAGAAGTTAAGTTGAAATTCAACTCATTCCTCTCAAGTAAAACCAACAACATATTTCTCAAGAATTTCATAATTTCTAATAAACATGAGATAATTTTTGACTCTAGTGTTAATAAGGTATTTCTATATACAATCTCTCTAATATTCATAATCATTTCCTTCAAATATTGGTGGCTTATTTGGATTATGATTCTCTAAACTCTCAACTAGTGTAACAACTACCATATCAAAATATAAAATCTTTTCTCCACAACACATTTAGTTTAAGGAATCTTGTATAAGTTCCAATAAACAAACTAAAGATATAAAATCCAATAAAATATAGAATTAGAGAGAAAATATCAAATTTAGATACTTTCTTTAAAAACAAATTTTGGTACGAAACAAAAATAACAAAAATAACATAAAAAACAGATATATTTAGGCTCTAATACAAAATTTTATCCTACTAAAAGAATATATATCACTATAAAAGGGTTGATATATAGAAAAAAATAGACTTATAATTTTTAATCCCACTCATAACACTAGTAGATTAGAAATTTCAATTTCAAGTTAATCAGATAATATCAAAAGTAAAGAATCACTATCTACAAAATAATATCAAAAAATAATACTTTTATAAAGTAAATACTCTTTCATTAAAAGTTATTTCTTGATTAAAATTAAAATAACAAGACAATATTTGGAGTTCTCGACGAAAATACAATAACACCTAAAGGATATTAATACCACAAAAAATTCCAATCAAAGGAATTATTTTATTTTAAAATAATGGTTCGAGTGGTTAAATAAATAGAACCAATGTATCCATGTCCCATATTAACTTTTTTACTCTAAAAAGTGGAGGATATATGAGCCTCTCAAGGTTGTAAATGTCACGCTATGTACCCCAGGTGATCTGTATGACTTTTCTAGATCTCAGTGATATGTCTTCCTCATCTCACAAAAGCTCGCTGGCATGCCATCCTCATCATGAAAAGAGAATCAAGTATTTCTAGGTGACAAAAAACTCCTTCTTTGGCTCCCTAAGTACAAATGGATGGAATTGTTCATGATATTCTCATGAATCTCCATAGAACCTTTATTTTTCATGCAATGGATCACCAAGAGGTAGAGTGATTGTCTTCTATAATAATCATATAATCTCACATGATCCTCAAGATTTTTAAAATAAAAAAAGGAAATAAATAGGGGAAAGGTGGAATCCTTTCACGGTCATAAGACTCTTGTGATGCATTAAGGATTTCAATAGCACAGTCTCACAAAACTCCTTGACAATTCGTCCTGATTCCAGGAAGGCCCCGGGATAGGTCATCCTTGTCTTACAAAAAAGTCTTAGATAAGTTGCCTGAGATCACATGAAGGCCTTTTGATAGGAATGCTGATCTTGAGAATTCATTTGGAAATGTCAATATGAAAATATGGAAGTCCTTTGGAATGCCTGCATGATTCAACAAGTCCATCTTAATTGGAAATAATATAGTAAATGAAGCATTAATGCGATGGAATCACATTCACTATAAATCAAGAGACGCCCTCAGAATGATCCACAACTGAGGCTCCCAAAGACACATGATGCCAAGGCCCTCCACCAACTCCAGCTTGGAATCGCGTGATATGATCCATGCAAAGAGTAAAACAAATAGTGTGGTGAGGCCTATAAATTCTCCACCCCGACATGAAAAGGAGAGAACAACTCTAAGAGAGGAATACATATCAAAGAACTAAAGCTAATTTATCAAAGCATCTGATCACATGACATAAATGTTTTCTATTTGGTAAGATACTCTTGAACAACTGGAGTGATCATGAATCATGAAAAGTTGTTTCATGTGATCCTAATAGATCATAAAAAGGACTTATGGTAGGACACACTAAGGACATCCCGAACACCTGATAGATCACAAAATAATTAAAAAAATCTAACACTAAACAAATCTAAATCATTCACAATATAAATGCTTGAACAAATACTAACATTTGGGAGACTTGAAAAAAGAACATATACGTTGATCCTCATGTGCTTCGCAAGAACCACCCAGTTCATACCACAACACAAGTACACGTCACCCAGATCACATGAAACTCCTTTGGAATACAATTTGGATCAGGTGAAGTCCCTTAGGCATGTCAAAGAGAGTCACATGGCACCCCCCAAGCATTCCACCCTGGCATCGCTAAGCCCTTTGTGCTTTCCATCGAAGCCTTGAGATGCTCTTTAAACATATCGCTTGACCCATATAGCAGAACTAGTTTATGTCAATTGAGTCTCACGGTAGCACCTAGTCATGTAAACTCGCTCTCACAAAGCCTTCTAGGAATGCCAAACAAGTCTCGCAATGCCCTATATACTTGTCAGTCAGGACATGTGAAACCCTCTAAGATATGTCACATTGACTCTCACAACGCCCTCCATGTGTGTCAGCCAGCTCTTGCGATGAAACTTGGGCATGTTAACTGGATCATATTATACCCTCTAGAAAAGTTAGGTAGGATCATGCAATGGCTTCTAGAATCAACCAGCCTAGTCTTGTGATGTCCTCCAGACAATTCATTATTGATCATGGGACAAACTTCGAACATGAAATCTAGATTATATGAAGTCCCCCAGAAAATTCATCTAGATTATATAATTGTCTTTAGGACATGTTAGTTAGAAACTCTCTGGCATGTCGAGTAGGCAATCAAGGAATTTTGGGTGGACAATCAACACATGTTAGGTAGTCAAGTAGGTCGGGTTAATATGGAATCCCAGAATTTGATGACCTCATTCGTCCTCGGTGTGGAATCCCCAATTACAAGGGAAACCTCCAATTGTAAGCCCCAATTAGTGGCATAATATGATATTTCCCACATATAAGGGTAGCCTCAAAGTGTAATCCCTGATCAATAGAACTATGATGACTCTTATTCCTACCATAGCTAAGATACATAGGAAACCTCCTCAAGGTTTGATCCCTATATTAATCACCCAATGGGTATTCATAACACATAAGTCCCACATCCATATGTATTTATACTAATTAATTTTTATCCCTTGTTTCTCACAATGATCATAGCTCATGTAGTGTTAGGGAGTTGCAATATTCATATCATTTGAATCACGAATCTCCACCAGCCAGGGAAATGTTAGTACGTAAGCTTTGATGAGTGGCATGATATATTCACCTCTATATAATGGAATCTACCTTGTGGATATTCCCAAAGGTGTGAATGAACTACAATAACTATAATTTCTATAATAAATAGGATATTTAGGATGAATTTCTAAGACCCAAGCTCAAATAGGCACTTACTTCGGTTTAAGTCTCCTCATGTCTCTAACATCTCAACCACCAATACCTAATCATTTCCATGGGATGATCATTCAACCAAATAAATAATTAGACTAAATAACCAAATTAACTATAATAACTTTGATACCTACTATAACCAGGATGTGTATAATGTCTCCAGGGGACTTTATCTTGAATTCATAATGTCTCAGAGTAATCATATATATCCTTTATGCATGATGTTAAATTGCACGGGTTTAACGAACTATGTGAGTTTTGATTCCTGCAAAAAAATAGGATATGTAGGATTCCTCATAATAGCTCAATCCTCTCCTTATAATATTAAATACCTTCCTATGTGGAATATGTTTTCAAATCTCCTGGTTATATGGCTATAGCACATAAGCAGCTTCCCGTAATTAGGTAATGGGTGAAGAACCTTAGATACATACAGATGGATTCAATAATGAGACCCCCTTATTCAACATATAAAATAGACTTAACCTATGATATTTTTTTGGGTATCAGATCCCATATTAGGATTAGGAAGAGATTAAAGAACATGTCTTAAATCTATAAGAGATTCACTGAGTAGGCAACACTTCCACCCAAAATGGTGTGATGAGCCCAACCACCCATCCACTTAACCAATGTGAATCCCTAAGCATCATTGGGTATGAAACCTCAACTGAACACCTACCTTTGAAAAGAAGGTCTGTACCAAGTTACAGATAGTGGAACCACTGGTAGTTTCCATTAAGAGCAACAATGGTAACCTTTTTTTTTAAAAGGTTGGGGCCGAAGCCTCATTTTATTATTAAAACAAAGCAAAGACCTCTTTTAACTGGGTAGAGGGAGACCCATTACATAGCACAAAGGCCCAGTGGGCATGTAGCCCATTACAAAGCCCATAGGCCCAAATTTTTGGCCTAAAGCCCATTCTGTGAATAGTAACCCGACTACTACAGTACCAGCTGCTGCTACAGTGCCCTGCCGCCGCTACAGTATACTGTCGCTGCTACAGTACCCGTTGATTAATAGTACCACCACTGCTACAGTACCGCTACAGTACTGCTATAGTGCCTGGGCCCCATGGGTTTTGAACCCCCATTTTTCATGTAGGATTACGGGGTTCTTACCACTAAGCCAAACCCCAACTACAACAATGGTAACCTGATGTTAATAATTTTTTAGTAAATAAACCCCCCACAACCAACCGTCTAACAAAGCCGAACCCACCTCGGTGAGGGTTCTTGGTCACCTATTTCTTGATGAAAAAAATTGTGAACCTAAAGTTAATCTCCCAAATAAAATAATGATTGGGTTATTATCCATCGACCCATTTTATTTTCACACTATACACAAAAAAATAGAAAACCCGGCGTGAAACTCTTAAATAAAAAAATGATCGTTTAATCATATATCGATCCAATTTGTTTTCAATATACTAAAAAAAGTTGATAATACTGAAATGAATCTTACATCTACTCCTCTGTAATTGGGTTTGTTGTAAATAAGTCCTTCCTCTCTTTGACAAGTCCAAGCGAGCAGGATAGTTGGATCAGGAATAAAAGAACAATTGTGTTAACCATGTATATCTGATTGAGCATATCACACCTACGATATTACACTAATTAGTTACCATGTTCATTTTTTTTCAAAATGACTGTAGTTTCTTCTCTCATACACAAAATTTTTATTCGAGACAATTTCTTTATCATCTAGTGATTGTTCTAGTAAATCACCTATGACTACAAATCCCATGGGTTGTAAAACAATCTCAGCTACTCGACAACTCCAACGTCCGGTGGAGAACAAAATAGTCTGGGAGTACCAAATATGTGGTATGATCCTGACCCTAGAAGCTACCCATGAGGCTCTCCAAGTATGGGAACCAGTTATTCTACATCACCCAGGTAAATATTCAGCTAAGATAGTGGCCCTCATTGTCACAAACAACCACTTCAAGGGTCTTATCCCTTGAGTATGGTAATAAACACATTCAGTCATTTATAAAGGTGGAACCAGGAGTCAAATAGGTATCCCTTCCAGTTTAGGTGCCACCAAGGATGGAACTTGTTAACCACTATTATAATGACCTATTCTTGAAATAAATTAACATTACATTATTTTTTTGAATACTTAAAACATAATATAAACAGACAACCAAAGAACATATTAGTCTAGTGCCTTCGGAAACATGGAAACATAAACACCAGTATGTAAGTGAGCTACATTATATAACACTATGATATTCATAAGTATAACCCTTATTAGAAACATCATAAATAATAAATATCTTTATATCCTAGGAAAATAAACATAAAAAGGGGTGAGCTCATATGCTCAGTAAGGGTAAACACAGGAGGAAGGTAATCATATGCATGAGTATAAGGTTATGGGAATGTGATCAGAACATTGGATGATCATACCCTTTATATCATAAGATCATAACAATGAATCATAGAATAAATCATGGCATTTCATAAGACATGAATCATAATAAAATAAAAACATAATCCATGAAATCATAACATAAGAATAAAACATGGAATTTTGGTAGACACATAAGCATATAATATTATTTCCATAGTAGACAAGGAATCGATGCCATGACCATCTTGGTATTATGGTCTCACTACCGATATGATCTTAGTAGTCATGGTTCACTTCCATTTCCATCTTATGAGCATGAGTTCACTCCTCATACCATATTGGTAGTCATGGTTCACTCACATGTCCATCTTAGTAGTCAATGTTCATTCCCACAGCTATCTTAGTGTATATCATGAGATATATATATTTACCTTATGAATTAGAGGGAGATATAGGTCTCATTCATCTCATAATGAAATAATACATACATGTTCCACAAGATCATTAAAAATAATATCATAACCACTGAAATGAAATGGTTATCATAAACATATAATCATATAATAACCTGTATAAAAAATATAGGTTTCATAATAATTTCATTAAAATCATAACATGTGTAATAAAAAGAGATTTCATAAACAAATAACCCATTAAAGAGAAATGGGTTTCATAAATACCATGACATTAAGAATAACCCATTCATAGAATGAATATGAATGAAATCTTTATATCATTTCCTAAAAATGAAAGAGTAACATCAATAGATATCATATTATATGGAAAATAATTTAGAAATATATTTCAGAAAAAATTTCTTTAGTAAAACATGATTTCTTCTTTAAGAAAGTCTTTTTAATGCATAAAACAATTTGAAAATAATTTTCCAATAAAATACCTTGAAAAGTTATAAATAAGACTTGAAATAAATTTGAAAATATTTTCCTTGAAAACATATAGAATAATATTCAAAAAAAGTATCTATTAAAACACTTTGAAAACATTAAAAGAAATCTTGAAAACATTTTTAAAACCATTTCATTGAAAATACTTTGAAAACATATAAATAAATCTTTATAAAAATTGACACCCATTTCATTGAAAATACTTTGAAAATTTTTAAATAAATCCTGAAAAAATTTTAAAAACCATTTCTTTGAACATATATTTGAAAAGTATTAAAGTAAACTTTAAAATGTTTTGAAAACCTTTTTACTTAATTTTTTTTAAGGAAGCTTGAAATTTTTTTAAAACCCATTTCATTGAAAATACTTTGAAACCTTATAAATAATTCTTGAAAACATTTTGAAAACCATTTCTTTGAAAAAACATTTAAAACTCTTAAATAAATCTTGAAATTTTTTTGAAAACATTTTTACTTAAAAATGTTTTAAGGAAGATTAAAAATGTTTGGAAAATTCATTTTCCCTTGAAACTTTAAAAATATGATTGAAAACATTTTGAAAACCATTTTCATGAAAAATACCCTAAAACAATAAATTTCTAGAATATTAGGAAGAAAATTATTTAAAAAAACTTTTTAATCTTCTAAAGTAAGCTTCAATGTAATGATGGTCATGACAGTGGTTAAATTCATACATACCAAACATTCCTTTTGTACAGTAAAAAGTTTAGAAAATTGACTCGACCAGAAAACGACAAGAAGAATCCTTTTTTAAAAAAAATTATTTTAAAAAGTTAAAAAATGGTTAAATATTTCATTTAAATATCATAGGATAATAGTATAATATTTTTGGAAACCTTTTAGAAAAAATGGTTTTAAAGCAACATAGATTTCCGACTGAAGAGAGAGGTAAATTCGGAATTTCTTACAAAAACTTTTATAATTATCTTATGTACCAAAGAGTAGAAAAATGGTACTATTATATGAATATATCATTAATAACAATAGAAGAATAAAATTCATTATTGTTCATGAGATATTGATCACAATATTCCATCAAAGTAATCACAATCATACACAATCTCGAAAAGTGATGAGATTGTTTCAATAAACTCTTACCACTTGGTAACTTTGAACCATACTATCATTTTAAGAAAATGAAATTTCATGAATCTTAAAATATAAATAATATAAATATATCCATGAAATAATATTAAAAAGTCATTATATACACTACATGAAAAATATAGGTGCATAACATGGCATGTGTCTCAAAGAAGGAAAATTGGAACAAAATCATTTTACCGATTTGGTAACTTTTGAAACATAGTCCCTAGGAAATAAATATAATAAAAGGGATATTAAAATACCCATAAATTTAATTATATGGATCATATAATACATCCATGGTTAGTATACATACCACACAAAAGTAATGGGTGGTGAATAAATCATATATCTCACAAATATAAAAAGTGAGATGAAATTCTCTTACCTTTTTTCTTGGATCTCATTGTACTCATTAAAAAACCTTGTATAATAAATAAAATTTCATTATAAAAATATAATAGAACCATATTATTATATATAATACATTATATTATTTGATTATGACCTCATATTACCTTCTTGCTAATAATTCCATGTTAAGGTTACGCTTCGGGTATTATTCGCTTTGTTTTTCGCATGTGTATTGATTTGTTATATCTTTGGTAATTATACTTATATCATGATTTATAGAGTATGAAATATGATATAAATATAATTTATATTCAATATTTTTTTATTATAATAATCTACATTATATAGAATTATTAAATGGAATACATCGTTTATGGAGACGGTAAATCGTATGTACGCATGAAAATTGTTTCTGTTTTTATTGTTGTATTGAAAGAAAGAATTTAAATTACATATTTGTATGTGTGTGTGTGTTTGTATAATTATTAATTCAGAATTATTATATCATATATATCATATAATTTCACTAAATCCATCCTTAGTACATTCCATGTAGTGTGTGAATGAATCACATCACTCTGAGGGGAAGGTAGTCCACACTTCCTCAAACGAAATTATCATATTTACACCAAATGGAAAGTATATTGATATGTGTTGTAAAAGGATGAAATATGATTAAATAAATACTAAATATAATATATAAAATATATAAATATATTTTCCATCATAATCTCCACTATGAGAGGTGGTAAAGGAAAAATGAGCAATCGTCCTTTAGTGGGACGATAGTTCTCCATACACGAACAGTTTATTCGTTACCCAATAGATGGATGTTTGTGTAGGTGTAGGTCAAACCCTTAGAATAAAAGCATCCTATATATACTGGTGTTGTTAAAGAATAATTTAATAAATATATTGGAGGGTTGATAAATAAAATAAAAGAAATAAGCTTAAGATAATATGTTACATAAAAATTAGGTAACTCCTTTTGGTTTGTTCCAAAAGGCTTCCTTGGATTTCTTTATACCAAATGGGGGGATTAAAGTAGAAAGTTATTGATTTTGGTAAGTTCATTGGGAATATATTGTCTTAAATTAAGTGTTTTTATAGGTGTGAAGAATAAGGATGTGTGGTGGGATTTTATAATGGAGGATGAGTTCCACTCTTATAATATTTTGGAAAAGGGAAACCCCACCCATGTTTTTTTATTTCAAGTGGATCCAATAATGATATGAAGTCAAAAAAAGGAGGTATAGGGTAGAAATATGGAAATAAAATGGCTTTTGAACAAGTTTAAAGGTATTTTTGGGCCTTAAGGTTATGGTTTAGTCCCTTATTAATCTTAATTTAACCTTAAACTTTGTAATTAATTTTAATCACTTTCACTAATCTTTATGGTCAAAAAATAAGTTGAACTTATTAGAAATTAGAAATTATTATTATTACAAATATGGAATATATTTTTTCAAATTATAATCACATAAGTAATAAAAATTAATTTAAAAATAATCCTACGGACAGGACGACACTACGTGGTTTTAAAGTAAAAACCTCCAAAGGTTTGCTAAGTTTTTATAGACAATTTCAAAGTTAAATTGATTACAATGACCAACATTGGATTAATTTATTAAATTATTATCTAATTAAACTTTACAACCAATTTAAAATATAATTTATCCTTATAAATTAATTAGATGAAAATAATTTTTGAATTGAAATTCAATATTTTCAACAATTCATTAAAAAATAAAACCATAAAGAAAAATACCAAAAATTTATCCTAAGATAATTATTATGTTTGAATTTAAAATATGATGTTTATTTTGACATATTAAATATATAAAAGTTCCAAAAACTTTATTTTAAATGGGTTCTCTATTAAAAGGTGGTAAAAATGCCTTGCTAAAAATATTGGTTTTTAAGAATAAAATTATATTTATTCTATTATTATGTCTATAAAATATGTTGGATGAATATAAAATTTATTTTATTGAATATATAACATATATATTACATTAATATCATTTAATAATCATTATTTATTTAATTTATTAGGGTAAAACATCTTTGTGACCATAAAAATAATAATATTTTCTTTTAAATTCAATTGTTTTTCATATTCATTTCTAATTAATTAGCAACCTATGAATTCATATTATATTTTTTTTAAACCATATATTTTCATAAATTAGTTAATAATATTCATAACTACTAATTTAATAGCTAGTATATAACTTATTATATTAAGTAATAACATTTTAATGAAATGTTGTTGTTCAGTAAAACTCAGTCTTCTGTGATATGAAAACCATCAAGGAAATTCATTGTCACGTGTAATAAAATATAACCTAGGTGTTACTTGTAGAGAAAGATAATGTTTATTTTGCGTGTAGTGCATGTTAAACTTGGTGTTTCATAAAACACAAGCCAAACATATTGCTTTAATGTAAAATAAACTATCTTCAGTGTTGCATGAAATGAAAAATATAAAAAAGGTTAAATTAATTCTAAAAAAATTAATTCACAAAATATTAGGGTGTTATATTCTACCCCCCTTAAAAATTTAATTTCTCCCTCAAAATTTATCTGTGTTATCAAAGGTTTAATAATTAAAATTTTTGTTCACAGAAACCCACATTGTAAAAATGGATACTAAAACTTCCCCTAAAAAGGGAAAGTTGGAGTGATAACTATTACCCAAAGTAAAATATTTCTAGGTTTCCACATAGGAGAACATAGGTTTGGAGTGAATATTGGACATGGAGGAAAAGTGTAAATATTTATATAGATTGATTGAGGTCATCAATCACAAACAAGTTAATTATCAAAGAAAATTTTAGGGCCTCAGAGTCATAAATCTATGATGATTTAAAAGTCCACCAGATTAACAAAATTAAGGTATTATGACAACACATTTTATTTTTATCATTATAATAAAATTGAGTAATTCTTTAATTGACTAATAATATAAGTAAATATACTTTATATATTTCTATAAACAACATTTCATTCTTTATTTGTTATTTTTTAGATTTCTAATTCATCCATATATTCAATAAATGGATGTCAAAAATTAACTTTTATGCCTGAAGTACTAAAATAAAATTTTATAATATCTTAAAGACCATAAAATAATGAAAATTATAACTATTTTTCTCTAAATATTATTCAAAATAAATATAGTTAATAAATTAATAGCTAAACATAAAAAGTAAAACAACTGGTTCACCATTAATATTTATTCATCAGAATTAATTACACATTAACCAAGACATCATATAGTAAAGTGGTAGGCATGAATCCCTTATTATCATTCAGTCATGGGTTCAAGACCCTTGGTCTTTCTATACTTTATTGGTTTTCAAACTATATAAATGATATCCTTTTCAAAAACCACACTAATATAATTTCCGAAATAAATAATATAGAAATCCTTGAAATAAGGTTAATCACTAGATATCCTTTTAAATAAGGTTTTAAATATAACCTCAATACATAAATACTTCATCCAAATTTTATCTTAAACATTCCATAAATATATAACCTTATATCCATTTTTAAAGTTGAAAATCCAAAATTTTAGAAAGAAGGTCACAAAATAAGATTAACATTGATCCCCCATATACCACAAAGTATCTCTTGGTTGTCACATTTAAAAAATGTGAATACCTTCATCATATAATCTGTTAAAACATGGTAATAAACTGAATTGCCATAAATCCTTATTATAAACACACATGTCTCATTATTTCAAAGTATATTGGATATTTTTCTTAAATCCATAAACAACTTGTTAACAAGTCCTTAATTAGTTCCAAGGAAATCAGTACTATCCAATTTACTTATTTCTATTCAAAATATCTTTATACAAAAAACATTATCATAAAAAAAGGAACATATTTTGGGTTATATTCCCTTAGAAAAAATATCACTTTTTCATTAAATCGCTTTTCCAGTCTATCAGAAAAATTCAACATAATCTTATAAATCCTTAGAGAAAAACATAAATTAAAAAATCCTTGCATATTTCACCATTAGTACTATATAATTATTTAATCTAAACACATAGAAACATTGATTATTCCACTTTATCCCTAAGTCATATTAAGGAAACCTCATCATATTACTTAATACCTCTTTCCTTTCCCATTTCCTCTGTAATCTCATCATCATCAGTAATATAACCATTACTTATACCACCTTGCTAATTCTATTCAGAATATTTCCACTTAAGAAATCAATTAGAATAATGATCATTCATTCCACACATAAATAATTTAACCTTTGATTATTTTTTATGGAGACTAATACTCCCATCCATTTTATTAGTCTAGCCCTTCCTTTTTCCTTTAGAGTTACTTGCTTTGTGTCATTTTTCACAATCAAAACACCTTCTTATTCCTCTAATAAATTAAATCAGGTGATTATTTACAAATTATTGAAAGAAATTAAACCAAAAATTCTTTCCTCTATTGTCTCTCTTACCTAAATTCTCATTGGACTCCTTCATTCTCTTCTTTAGTGATTCTTAGAGTTGGTTAAGGTACACATTGTTGGTCATGTTCCTTGAAAACTGATTAGGCATAATCACAACATCCTTCACTCTAATGGTTATCCCATGTGACTTATTATTATCATATTTACCATCACATTAAATGTTAATCTAGTTCCTTATTATTATACCCATTTAGTAAAACAATAAATCATGGGGTGAGAAACACATATCATAGAATAAAACCACATAATGAGGAAAAATTACTTATAGGATGTCTAAACAATAAAACCTACCTTTTAATTGATGAAATGTTAGATTTATCCTAGGTTATAAATATTCATCTTCTATTCAAATAATTCATATGGGTTCATTAAGAGTTTTTGAATTTCCAAAGCATATCCCTCAGGAGTGTCAAACCAGGTGTGTAGTAAGGATAATTTTTTATTACCAGATTACCCTGAGTCAGGCCTAGGACATCTTGTCAGAGTTATTACCCCTACATAAATCTGTACCAGATCCACATCCACTTTTATTATCCATACAAGGATGTATTTATATAAAACCACTCACTCTATCCCTCACCAAAATTTTAGGAAATTTTTCTATGCTTTTCCTTACACTTATAATTATCCTTAGACATGTCCTTAGGGTTATCACAAAGGTTTTCTCATCCTAGTTTCCAAATATTAACTAAAACATTTATCTAATACCAACTATAATGACCCAGTCTTGATATACACTAGAATTACATCACTTTTACGGAAATACTTAAAAACTAATACAAACAAATGTGCAAATAACGTATTAGTATAGTACCTTTGGAAACATGGAATCATAAACATTGATAGATAAGTGAGCTACATTATATACCACTATATTCTTCATGAATATAACCCTTCATATACACATCATACTTAATACATATATTCATAACCTGGGGAAAGAAACATAAAAAGGGGTTGTCTTATATGCTCAGTAAGGGTAAAAAAGGGAGACATGTAATTGTAAGCATGAGTATAAGGGTATGGGAATGTGATCATAACATTGGAAGATCATACCCAAAATATCATAAGATCTTAACCATGAATCATGAAATAAATATTAGTAGTTTACAATACATTAATCATAAGTAAATAAATAACATAATCCATGAAATCATAACATTGGAATCAAACATGGAATTGTGGTAGACACATAAGCATATAATATGATTTCTATAGTATCTAAGGCATATATTCGAAGACCATTTTGGTAGTATGGGTTTACTCCCCATATCGTCTTGGTAGTCATGGTTCACTCCCATTTCCATATTAGTAGCACGAGTTCACTCATCATACTATATTAGTAGTCATAGTTAACTCCCATGACCATCTTAGTAGTCAAGGTTCATTCCCATGACCATATTAATCTATCTGATCGGATATAAATATTTACCCAATGCATTGGAGGGAGATATAGGTCCCACCCATATCATAGTTAAACTATACTTACATATACCACAATACCATTAAAAATCATATCATAACCCATGAAATTAAATGGGTATCACAAACATGTAATCATATCTTAACCTGTAGAAAAAATATTGAGGTTTTATAATAATTTCATCAAACTCATAACCCATGAAATAGAAACATATTTCATAAATATATAACCCTTGAAATTTAAATGGGTTTCATAATTACCATGACATTAAGCATAACCCATTCAGACAAAAATATGAATAGAAGTATTAGATCATTTCCTTTAAAGTCATGAGTAACATAAATGGATGTTATCTTAGATGAAAAATAAATTTGAAATATATTTCAAAAAAAATTACTGAGTAAAATATCATTTATTCTATGAAAAAGTCTTTTTAATGAATAAAAACATTTAAAAATAATTTTATTATAAAATACCTTGAAAATTTATAAAGAATACTTGAAGTCATTTTGAAAAACTTTTTCAATGAAATCATATAGAATATGTTTAAAAATATTTAAAAAAGAAATTTATTTGAAAACATTAAAACAATTCTTGAAATTGTTTTGAAAAACATTTACTTTAAAATATTTTTAAAAATTATAAATAAATATTTAAAACTTTTTGAAAACAATTTCATTGAAAATACTTTTAAAACTTATAAAGAAATCTTGCAAAAAGTTTTGAAACCCATTTCTTTAAAAATAACACTGACAAATCTTAAAGAAATCCTGAAAATGTTTTGAAAATATTTTTACTTAAAAACTTATCATGTAGTCTTGAAATTTTTTTGAAAACCATTTCATTGAAAATATTATGAAAACTTATAAAAAAATATTGAAAATGTTTTGAAAACAATTTCATTGAAAATACTTTGAAAACTTATAAAGAAGTCTTCGAAATTTTTTGAAAACCATTTCTTTTAAAATAACATTGAAAAATCTTAAATAAATATTGAAAATTTTTGAAAACCTTTTTAATTATAAAAATATGAAGGAAGCTTCAAAATCCATTGAAAATCCCTTTTTCCCTCGAAACATTAAAAATAAGCTTAAAAAAAATTGAAAACCATTTTCTTGAAAACTACTTTAAATCAATGGATTTAAATAATATTAAGAAAAAAATTAATTAAAAAATAATATTCTTCTAAAGTAATATTCAATGGAATGACAGTCATGATGGTAGGTAAATCTGTATGTTCCGAATATTCCTTTTTCACCGTAAAAATTTTAGAAAAGTTCCTCAATTATAAAATGACAAGTAGATTCATTTTTTTAAAACCTATTGTTTTAAAAAGGTAAAACATGGTAAAATATTTTATTTAAATATCATAGTATAATATTATACTATTTTTGTAATCCTTTTATAAAATATGGTTTTGAAGGAATACCAATTTTCGACCGAAGAGAGAATTAAATTCAAAATTTTTTAAAAACACTTTTGTAATTATCTTTTATACCCAAGAGTGGAAGAATGGTTCCAATATTTTAAGATATTATGAATAAACATAGAAAAATAATAATCATGAGTTTTCTTGAGATATGGATCAGAATATTTCATCAAAGGAATCATAATCATAAATAATCTCAAAAAGTGATGAGATTGTTTCAATAAACTCTTACCACTTGGTAAATTTGAACCATATTCTCCAATTAAGAAAATAAAATTACATGAAGATTAAGATATTATGAATATAAATATATTCATGATATAACATTTCAAAGTAATCATATAGACCTCCTAGTAACAATATCAGTGCATAACATGGCATGTGTCTCAAAGAAGGAAAATTGAAACAAAATCATTTTACTGACTTGGTAACATTTTAAATATAGTCCCCATGAAAGAAATATAATAAAAGGTATATGTAAAGACCCATAAAATTAATAATAATCATCATATAATATATTCATGAGTAGTATACACACCATAAAAAAAGGAATGAGTGGTGAATAAAGAATGTATCTCATGCAAATAAAAGGTGAGATGAAATTCTCTTACCTTGTGTCTTGACTTTCATCACACTCATTAAATCCTCCTGTATAATAAATAAAAGTTTATCATACATATATCCCAAAAAAAATATTTTTATATATAATAACTTATATGGTTTTATTATGACCTTATATTACCTACTTGATAATTATTCATTGTTAAGGTTACGCTTTGGGTATTATTCACTTTGTTTTTCGTATGTGTCTTGATTTGTTATATATTTAGTCCTTGTACTAATATCATGATTTAAAAAATATAAAACATGATATAAATACGATTTATATTCAATATATGTGCATTATAATAATCTACAGAATATAGAACTATTAAATGTAATACACCATTCATGAAGACGGTAAGTCCTACGTACGCATGAACATTGTTTTTATTTTTATTGTCGTATTGAAAGAAAAAAGGTAAAGTACATATTTTTATATATGTGTATATATATAACATTATTCAAGTAAAATTATTAAATAATATATATAATATAAATTCACTAAACCCATCCTTAATACATTATATATAGTGTGTTAATGAATCGCATTGCTTTGAGGAAGCGGTAGTCCACACTTCCACAAACGAAATTATAGTATTTACACCAAATGGAAAGTATAAAGACATGTGTTGTAAAATGATAATATAAGATTAAATAAATAATAAATATAATATATAAAATATATAAATATAGTGTCTATCATGTTTTCCACCATGAGAGGTTGTAAAGGAAAACTAAACAATCATCATTTAGTGGGGCAGTAGTTCACCGTACACATAAACAGTATGTTCGTTACCCATTAGATGGATGTGTGTGTATGTTTTGGTAGAAAAATTATCATAAAAACATACTATTATATTTATTATACTAGTTTTTATACAATCATGTAATAAAGAGAGTGGAGGGGCCAGAGAATGAAAATAAAAGAAAGGAGCTTGAGAGAAGATGTTACCTCAAAAATGGGTAAATCCTTTTGGTTTGTGTCAAAAGGATTCTTGGGATTAATTTATGCCTAAAGGGGTGACTCAATGAGGAATTTAGGGATGTTGGAAAGTTTATTGGGAATATATTTTCTAAACCTAAGTGGTTTTAGAGGTGTGAAGATGAGGGATAGGTGGTGGCTTTTATAATGGAGGAGGAGTGGCACTCTTGTAATATTTTGGAAAAGGGAAACCCCACCCAGGGTTTGTTTATTGAAATAGAATCCAATAATGATCCAAAGTATATAAAAGGGATTATAGGGTACATATAGGTCCATCAGATGGATATTTGACAATTTTATAGGTTGTTTTGGGCCTTAAGTAGATTAGTCCCTCATTAAGATTAATTTAACCTTAATCGTTGTAATTAATTTTAATCACATTCACTAATATTTTTTTAAAAAAACTAATTTGAACTTATTATAAATTATAAATTATTGTGATTAAAAATATGGAATGTATTTTTTCAAATTATAATCACAAAAGTGGCATAAATTAATTTAAAAATAATTCCGTTTATGGGACGACACTACAGGGTTTTAAAGTAAAAATATCCAAAAGTTTGAAAAGATTTTATTCCCAATTTCAAAGTAAAATTGATTCCAATGAACTAAATTGGATTAATTTATAAAATTATTTTATAATTAAACTTTAAAACTAATTTAAAATATAGTTTATTCTTATAAACTAATTATGAAAAAGCAGTTTTGAATTAAATTTTTTTATTTTTAACTATTCATTAAAAAATAAAACCTTAAAGAAAAATACCAAAAATTTATCATAACCTAATTTTTATGTTTATATTTAAAATATGAAGTTTATTTTTACATATTAAATATATAAAAGTTACAAAAATTGGGTTTAAAATGGGTTTTACATTAAAAGGCAGTAAAAATGTCTTGATAAAAATATTGGTTTTTAAGCATAAAATTGGGTTTTTTCTTATGTTGTTTCTATAAAATATATTAGATAAATATTGAAATATTTTATTTAATAAATAAAAAATATATTAAATTAATATCACTCAATAATTATAATTAATTTAATTTATTAGGATAAAATGGCTTTATGTCCATAAAAATAATAATATTTCTCTTTATATTCAATTGGTTTTCATATTCATCTCTAATTAATTGGTAACCTATGAATTCATCTTATATTTTTGTAAACCATATATTTTCATAAATCAGTTAATACTATTCATAACCACTAATTTAATAGCTAAGTTATATCTTATTATAGTAAATAATAACATTTTAATGATATATTATTATTCAGTAAAACTCGGTCTTGTCTGTTACACAAGCCACCAAGGAATGTCATTATTGTGTGTAATGTAAGATAATATCAGTGTTCTATATAGAGAAAGATAATATTTATTTTGAGTGTAGTAAATGATTAACTAGGTGTTGCATATAACGCAAGAAAAACACAGTTCTTTAATATAAAATAAACTATATTCAGTATTGTATGAAATGAAAAAGTTCAAAAAGGTTAAATTAATTCGGAAAAAAATAATTCAAAAAATGTAAGGGTGTTAAAACCATTTCCAGCACTATCGCACCAATACCCATCATTTTTCTACTAAGGGTACCACCCAACAAACTTCCACCTCTAATTCCCATGCATGGGTAGAAAGGAAGACACATTAGGTGAGGAAGGATCTATATATCTATGGGTGGGGTCATATCCCCACTCCTACTGATGAATTCTATTGGAATATTCTATAAGAAACCAGTGAGTAGGATCATATTTCTACTCACTCAGAACAAGTCTGTGGGAATATCCCCACAGTAGGCATGAGGGGAATATATCCCTGCCCCCACACATGAAGCCCATTAGTATATTCTGGTGTTAAAAGGAGGAAAAAATTGGTCAGATATTCTTGCTTCAATCGAATATATCTGCCAGTATATAGTATAGATGGGAAATATGCATGCTTATATCATTTCACACACTTTGATAAAATTCCAAATTATTTTTGCAATAGTTGAAGAACTATGTTAGAATATTTCAGAACTAATACAGATAGAGAGGAAGAAACATACTCTTATCCCTATATCCTAGACGTTTCAAAACTCTAATCATTATGAACAAGTGGCTACTCTAGACCAAGAGCACATTCTTGCTCTTGTACAAGAATATTAACAACATATTATAGTAAAGTACAAGGAACTAGATTGAGATCATGTTCCCATTCCCACCAAGACTCACTAGGTGAGAGAAACACATACCTCAGGATAGGGGCACATGCATGTCAAAAAAATCTGGCAGCATATTCCAAAGGCCCAGGATTTGAATCATATCCATGTTCTGGTTGGGGATCACCAAGTGAGAGGGGAGCATGCCTTGTTATATGTTTATATTCTTATCAAAGAAGTCCTGAAGCATACTCTAAATTCCCAAGAGTAGGAATATATCTCCGTTCTATCTAGGGATGACCAAGTGAGAATGGAACAAGTCTTGGGACATTCTCATATTCTTGTTAGTGAATCTATGAGGAATATTTCATCAGATCATGAAATCTAGATGCATATTCTTACTTCCACCAAAAAATGACTACACCAGTATCATTATGAAGAAATATAGGAAGAGGATCATATCCATTCTCCCATTCCAAAGTTTCATCATCATATTCCAGTGGGGAATTTATATTTGAACAAGTATCATATCCCTATTCCAACCAGATCTCACCAGGTGAGGTTGAAACATGCCTCAGGATAGGATCATATTATTTCCACAAAAGACTAGAGTAATATCCAAAATTCTCATAATCAGGATTATATTTTCATCCTAAGAGAGGATCACCAAGTGAGAATGGCACATGCCTCCTGACACGCTCACATTCCTATCAATAATTAGACAGCTTAATGGAATATTTCACTAGCCTCTTAAC
Organism: Viscum album; assembly: GCA_963277665.1. Lineage (NCBI taxonomy): Eukaryota > Viridiplantae > Streptophyta > Magnoliopsida > Santalales > Viscaceae > Viscum > Viscum album. The sequence goes on from OY728163.1 coordinate 1,649,262,194, forward strand.
AGTGGGATCATATACTAGCACTATATAGTTATAAGAAAGTTTCATCAACCATCATACAATAGGATCATATCTCTACACAATTCCAAAATGTAATTCATCATATTCTATCCATGACACAGATCGAGACCATTATTCCCAATCTTCTCAATTTTAATTTCATTAATGTCATTTGAGACACATTATCAACACCACAACGGTCCATTAACTCTTAAACTAAAGAATAATATGATCATTACCATAATAATCCTCCTCATGGTAGTGTGGAGATGGATCACAAGGACTCTACTCCTAACATCCACCAGGTCAACCTCCGCATAATGATATCTCCCACAGATAAGAAAAAGCTCCCCTTTCCTAGAAACCTTTGTGTATAGATGTGTTCAAAACTCTGATAAATTCATATAGAGAGGTGATTGAAACATCAGGGTCAACTGAATATAGTTCCCTATCAACTTATAGTGTCATTTCACTCCCATCAATAGGATACCCTTATAAGAATATTCTATAGTGTGAACATATGGAGGCATGTAAGTCTAATGAAGAGGAGTCCATTATTAACATATGGAGAGATTTATCTAGAAATAACCTCCTCATCATGTTCTATCCCCTCACCACTTCTGACAATGAGATCCTATATGAGATAGAAAAAGGATTTCATGCCTTGTATACACCGAAATATGTGTGCTGTTCATCAGAAATTGAAGGATCAAAATCTCTCTTATCTAGGATATGAGTGTCACCTTCAAAAAATCATGAAACTCTGTTGTTAGCTATACCTAACTGTTATCTTTGGGGCCCATGATCTAAAACCTGAAAATCACTACACAAATACATAACACACTTACCATAATTTCATTATAACCCTTTGGTATCTAATCTCTGAATCCATGTAATTAATCTATATTCGAGGATGGGGAACATATAGAGCATTAAACTTTTCCACACCCCTAGAATAATAGAACCCATCACATTTAGTGTCCTGTAATGTTATAGCCTCTGGGAAAATCATGAGAATAGGTAACACTTTTTCCAATTGGTTACTTCAATAGAATTTCTCCACTTCAAAGATGTTCATGCATCACGAAAAGAGGGATAGGATAGCCAATAAGACTTCAAACTGGGCCCCTCAAAGTAATTATAATTCATTTTAGACTTGGAGACCAAAGTTTCAATCACCTGGACAACTTCTCGTAAAGAATGGTTCTCATCATGGGATACCATTGCACCTAGATCCTATGCGATCACAACTGTTCCACATCAAATGGGATGCAATAGAAGCTTCCATAACAACCATCCAGAAGTAGACCTAGATCTCTGGGTTGGGGGAATATCTACCACTGCCTCCACCACTTGGATTGTCAATTACTAATATGATTCAGGATATACTGGCAGTAGCTACAGATAAACCCCTTCTCAATGGTATGGGAGAATTCATATCTCAATCATCGTCACCAAGTTCATGATCCCCTAAAAGGGTCCTAGGTATGTCAATGGTGATTCCATATCAACCTCATCCTACTGGGCTGGGGGCATTTATATCTCAATGTCCATCCTAGGAATCATAAAATACTTGAATATAATCATTAGATCCTCAAAAATAGGATCAATCAATGCCAATTGTAGCCTCAAATAACTCCTAGTCCATAGGGATAGGGGAATTTTCATCATTTTCACCATCAGAGAGAGAATTAGTCTTCTCTAGTTTGGGAGGTAAACATCGATTGTCGACATCACATCAGTTCCTTCCACCAAAATACAAATCCCTGCTACTTGTGGTCCATTCTGCGATAATGAATAGTAACTCCCTTAAGTTCATTACTCATGTGATAGGATAGAATGAACTTATAGAAAAGGTATTTAGTCCCTACTGGGGTCACAAGCCAAAACAGACCAATATGGCCAGCGGTTCGAATAATGAATATGATTAAGGTAGTGAAAAATCATCCTATTGTGTTGAAAGTAATGGAACAAAAATCATTACCCAATAGGCCTCTATAAATTTTATCACCATAAATAGGATATATATTTATGACCAAGATGAAAATTCATAGTTTTGTGGCATGGAAAATCTACCCCGTGAGGAGGGTGATCTAGATGCACCAACCGAGGCTACACTCACCCTGAACTATAGAATGCTCCAAAATCTGGTGTCTCTAAATAATAAGTTTCCACCTCCATGGCATAACACTTCCAAATAAAAATGGAAAGGTATGGCCACATCCCAATCACCACCCATAAGATTTTAGTTTCTTTCCATGTAGGAACAACTATTACAATATGAGAGTGAAATACGAACTCTTTGACAACTCAACAAGGAGCTACTTAGGGGAAATATCCCCATTGGGTATCATCTTTAGGTTGGGGTTAATATCCCTCCAATCATAAGAGCTGATCCACCATAAATATAGGAATCTGAGCATTATAATAGCTCCAGATATAGGTATTCAGTCTACATAAATGACGAAGTCAAAAATTATTGTGACTTCACTCTATTAGAACGACAGTCCTTCCCTCATCAGGTTAATAATTCAGTCTTAGGAAAAATTGTGGATCAAAGAGAGATAAAAATTTGGAAACTTCATCGACCCCCACATGCTCCCTAGAGAGAAGAGGAGGCTCAGACAGAAGTGACCCCAGAACTTCTTAACATCTTTGAGTGCCTAGCTACCCAAAAGGAATACATGGAATAGTGAAAAACACTAGTAAAACCAAAGAGGAATCCATATCCTAAATGGGTGGAAAAAATTTTCCCCCACCCAATTTCATAAATCCTACCTTATCTACCTATTATGGTGTTTTTGACCCTAAATAGCATCTCACACCCTTCATATCCCAATGCAGGCTGTTGATAGTCCCTCGAGATCAATAAGAGTTGAAAAAATTGAGGTTTTTTGTAAAGACTCTGATAGGGATATCCTTTTTTGGTACAACAGTTTTCTAACATGATACATTACATGATGTGAAGACATTTATCATCAGTTCCATTATCAGTTCATCTCCATAATGAGGAAAACAAAAATCATTCGCCTAACAAACTGCAAGTAATGAGAAAATGAGAGGTTGTCTGGATTCATATTCAGATGGAAAGGTTTATCCTATTCACTCAACATCCCTCTCTCACAGGAACAATTTCTGGAACTCTATGGTGAAAATATTCAAGATGAGATGAAGACACCTATGAATTAAATGAAGTATCCAGTTGGGTTCCCTGAGTTCCCATAAATGGAACAATGATTGTAATATTCCATTCAAAAATATGATCCAAATACTGGCTCATTCCCTCATAACTGGGGAAAAGTCTAGGCAAATAAGAATATGCAATTGTCACTACCAATCTAGTATTAGTGCCCAACAAGCACCTGGGTAGGTCTCAAACCACCCAACACATCATGTCGAGCAACAGTGACGATAAAACCTCCCTCGACCAAAAGCACATAGAAATTAGGGTCACCTGAGATTTGCAGAATGTATAAATAAAGCATAATCCTTCAAAGATTAACAAGTCTCTGGTTATTTTGTGGAATCCATGGACAATAAACTACTTAGTATTACACATCCTATGAATCTAGATGAGTTCAACCTCACCAACTATCCTAACCACTATCCTTTCCATAGAAGGTGGGGTCATAATATCCAAGACTACTTCATCTTCAAATACGTCCTTTAAGGCATGGTTGATTCTGGATAGGGGTGTTAGATAACTTCTTAGAAAAGGTGTCCTACATAATTTTTGCCTAGTCAGAAGAAGATGATGGTTGGAAGAAAGTTCTATCCAGGAATGAGTGGAAGTTCAACAACTAGATGACTTGGAAAATGGTTGAACAAACTCATGCCACCCTAAGAACACAGATGTGCAAAACCATAATATCTCCACCACCCTATTAGGAAACATAAAATATTCCTCCTAAGGGTGGGAATAACAATTATAAGTATGAATATATAGAATAGGAAGAGTCATATTATATTGTAACATAATCTCTAACTTCTACATATTTCTTCCCTACAACATCCAAATAATGGGAAATTCACCACCAAACGGAATCCTCAGCGGACGAGGATCTCATATTTGGTTATTTCAATATGATACACTTATAAGACCCATTCTCCAGTGATGAATATGTCTCATAATATTCATTCCCTACATATAACTAAGTAATGGGAGGCCACATGTGCAGGAACTAAGGATATAGGGGATAAAATGGACATGGTTGGACAAAATATTTTTGGTCATATCCCCACAAAGGACATATATGTAGTTGAGACTTGTGGGAAGGAACTCTATCAATCCCATTAAAGACATAAAGGTGTATCAAAACCTTCAAGTGGTCTCCACACCTAATTTTATTTCATGACCACCTAGAGAATGTACAATTATCTGATTATCCCATATAACAGGGGAGGTTGGCATGAACCGCACTGCTATCAGCAGATGCCCCCATGACCTATGCACAAGCATCAAGCCCATTTACCTCAAGTACCTCATTTCCTAAGACACATGTCTAGGAAAACCCCACCTTAGGAATCACTGACCTCTAGCACAAAAATATGATATTATGAAGCAGTTGATAGTTGTCCCAACCAAGCTCTGAATCCTTGATGTGCTCTATCTTTCAAAAGAACTCATAGAGACACTCGTTAAATCCATCTAGATCCCACATGAATTTAAAATAGAATTTATTTCAATTGAGTTATATCTAATGGATAAAATGACAGTAGAATTCCATGTCACCATCTCATTCATAAGGCACGGTTAGGAAGAGTTCATTCAGGGGAAAATTAGACCCCTATTTGTTTTGCGAAGACTCAATAATTTTGGCATCCAAAGGGATATAATTGACAATGGATTTGAGATCAATATCATCCCAATTTTAACCCTCTGATGTTTGAGATATATCGATGGGGATTTATCAGCCACAAAATAGACCATTAAAGGGTATGATAAACATTAGAAAAGACCTACTATGAAGATCAAACTCAAAATTCGGTTTGAGGATATCACATATGAAGCTGATTTTATGGTTATCCATCAAGACACCACATAAAATGTTCTTCTTGGAGGGCCTTGGATCTACATCCACATGGAGGTACCTTCAACATTTCATCAATGTATGAAATATCCCATAGATGAAAATGTTGGCATACTACATGGTGATAGTTCCCCCGTTGAGACCTATGAAGCCACATATGATGAGTCAAGTTTCAACAAAAAAGGTAGGCAAACAATCAATGATAGATGATGATATATAGATTACATCTCCCAATGGATTGAGGAAATCCCCTGAACGTCATTCAAAATTTTCTCAACAATGACTATGTGGTCCCCAAAAATGTAGTTGAGATGATAGACCTAGTCCCAAAGATCCAAGATCCTAATATCCCCAAAATCCGTGTAAAAAATCATCTATGACATCTCTCTACAATGACTCAAGTGGTAGGGGATGATAATTCCTCTTATCATTTCCTCCCTCACCCTGATAGTGACAAATAAGTCCCCATATTTCCATATTCATCTTAAAATGTCTCTGCATACTCAGAGTTCAAAGGAGATGAGGATAAACCCATGAACACCCCTCCCACATTCGAGGAAGGTGTATCCACCACCATCAATGAGCTCAGGAAGGTAAATATGGGAATGAAATAAGACTCGCAACCTACTCTGATTAGTGCCACCATTCCCCTTGAATATAAAGAGATGTACATATCATTTATCAATAAAAATAAATATCTACTTGTTTATAACTATACAGAAATTACCGAATTGAATCTAGATGTGGCTATGCACCATCTCAGCCTACCTGATGGGCATCGAGGCTTCAAGAAGACAACCAGTAGGATTCACCCCTATCATGCCACCAATGTTGAGAAGTAATTTATCAAATTGATCAATTAATTTTTTTTATAAAAAGTGTAATACCCAAGACGGATTTCCAATATATTCCCCATTAAAAAGAATAATTGGGATATTAGGGTGTGCATCAATTTTAAAGACCTTAATTGGCACTACCAAAATGGAGATTTTCTTTTTTCAATCACAAAACTCTTGATCGATTAAACTAATATATTTCAAGCCCTTTCCTTCATGGATGGGTATTTAGGGTAAAATAAAATGAACATGGCCCCTAAAGATGAGAAATATACTACCTTCATAGAGCCTCATGAGATCTTTTGATATCAGATCAATTCCATTGGGATAATGAACACTAGCGCTACATATCAACATGACATAAATTGTATCATTAAGTTATTCTTAGGGATAATATCTAAATTTCATGTTGAATACTTGGTTGTTAAATCCCAAAAGTGATGTGATCAATTTATGTACCCTCAAACAGTCTTCGATAATCTACAATAGTATTTTCTGAAGATGAATCCACTGAAATGAACCTTTGGAGTTACATCAGGTAAGTCACTTGGCTTTTTGGTATTCCACCGCAACATTGAGGTTGACCCATAAAAGACTTGTTCTATTTTAGTAATTCCACCCCCTAGAAATCTTAAAGAACTAAGGGGGATCCAAGGGTATATTTCCTAAATTAGATGACTCATAGCCAACCTGGTGACAGAGCTCTCCTCTTCACCAGGCTAAAGAAGAAGTGAATTTCCTATCAAAGGGATGATGACTACCAAGAAGCCTTCAAAAGTATCAAGAATTATTTACTACATCCACCAGTTTTGATGCCTCTGGTGGAATATATTCCACTCATATTGTATGTGGATATCATGGAACACTCATTGGGCACCCTCCTCACATATAAAAATGATGCAGGGAGTGGAAAAAATCTCTAATACCTCAGGAAGACAATACTTGGTACTGAGATCAGATACTATGATGTCGAGATTAACTTCCTTGCACTCATCTTCGTAGTAAAAAAGATGAGGAATTACTTGTAGCACCACAAAGTCCATTTGGTCTCTCATATCAATCCGTTAAAGTTAATCCTTGGATGTACTATATTAACTTGGCACTTGACCCAATGGGAGGTCATTCTACAGTAATACGACATTCAATATGTATCATAGAAGTTAGTGAAAGGTAAATTCTTGGTTGATTTCCTTGTAGCACATCCTACCCTGAATAATAAATCGGTGGACACCAAGCTTCTAGATGAGGAGGACTTATATTACCATGACACTCCCCAAACATGGGAGATGTATTTTGATGGTGCATCTTGGATTCCTGTTAGAAAAAGTATGGAAACCCAAAATCTTAATCGGTTTGGCCTAGGGATTGTATTTGTCTCTCTAGATAAAGTAATTTTTACCTACTATTTCTCATTATAGGAAGGTTGTACAAACAATGAGTTAGAATAAAAATCTCCCATCACTAGGTTTTAATTATCCCTATAGTTTCATATACCCTACTAGAAGATCAAAGGAGATTCATAACTTGTGATAATATAGATCAATGGTGAATATGCTATCAAAAACATATAACTAGCCCCTCCATTGGATAATGCATCCATTGTTCAGGTTTATCCTTGTCAGGAGGAAGAAATCATCTATATCACACATAGAAGGATGGTCTCATCGATTGTCTTGAGTGATATGGAAGAAATCAATCAATTCAACACTTCCCCAAAGCATGATGAACTAATGACCACCCGTGAATGTATGGAGACCATAATTGGTTATCTTTAAAATGGGACTCTCCCACAAAACTGATATGGATGTGAATAGATTCAGTGTCGTACAATGAACTCCATCCTGTAGGATGTTCCAAATGAGAAAAAATCACTCTACAAGCGTGTATTTGATGGATTTCCCCTCAGATGCATAGAATAAGGAGATATTTTCACTATCATGGAGGGACTCCATGTGGGTTCTTGTGGAACCCATCAATATAGGACCTGGATCTCCCACCAAATTAGAAGTTTGGGATATTAGTAACAAACCATGATACAACGCTATGTGGAATTCACCAAGAAATTTTATACATACCAGATCCATGAAAACTTCATCCATCATCCCCTGAAGTTTTTACATACAACTAAATATTCTTAGCCATTTTCCATATAGGGAATGAATGTTATGGTCCCATATCCCCTAGATATAGCTATGAGATTCAAGTATATATTTAATGATACCAATTTATTTTCCAAATGGGATGAGGTAATACCCCTCAAGGAAGTCTGGATAAAGAATATCATAAACTTCATAAATTCCCATATCATCGTTAGGTTTGGAGTCCCCCACACAATATTGATAGACAATGACACTGACTTCTGTTCTACAGAGTTGAAGAAACTATTTTAGGAGTACAATATCAAGTCTAATCACTCATCTCGCTATCATACAACAGAAAATGGAATGGTATAGGCCTTCAATAAGACTCTATAAAATATAATTTAGAAGATGGTTAACAAGGATAAAAAGTCCTACCCGAACAAGTTACTTTGTGATTTATGGGCCTACCATATCACCATGCTTACTACTACACAATTAATGCCATACTCATTGGTTTATGAGACCAAGGTAGTGTTACCCATAGAAATACATCTTCCTTAACTCTGAATATCCATTTGAAGATAGCTGTCAGATGATGATAAATCAAAAAATAGGTTGGATGAGTTGGATTGGCTTGATGAGAATAGGTTGCGTACAATGAACAACCTTGAAATCAATCATATTTAGATCACATGAGTCTTTAATAAAAAGGTTAAAATCTATTAATTCCTATAAGGATAACTTGTATTGGCTCTCAGAACCCCAATGATACTTGGGAATAGGCCTTTAAAACTAGAACCCAAATGGGAAGGGCCTTATATCATACATAAGGTCTATCACAATTAAGCCTACTCATTGGCCACAATGGATGGGTAGCATGTTACACCATCCATAAATGAGATATTTCTCAATAAATAATTTGAATAGATGTCATCAATAATCTTTAGTCCTGATAAAAAGATGATAAACTATGCAACACCTGAAGTCTTAACAGCAGGACTTTAAACTGCACGGTATTTCAATTCCTGACCACATGATGTAAAACAGTATGGATTCATTATGATCACACAATTTTAAATTGTACAAAACTCATCCTTATTTAATGATGTTAAAATACACATTCAAGTCCTTACCGCATGATGTTAAACTACATGGATGAATTCCTTACTGTATGATGTTAAAATTAATAGAAAACACCATCTCACTAACGACTCATTGCACACTAGCTAGATTTGTGTGAAGTAAGGATGAAATGCCCCCATCCCCATATGAGAGTTAGCTCCACCTGGGGAATATATTAATCCAAGAACTATATGTGTCTTGATTCCTATCATCACAGGATATGTAGTGATAATCGAACCTCTAGTTTTGGTCCCAGCCACAACCTTCATTTTTCCTTCATGTCAGATGATCCATATCCTTACCACAAGACATTAAAATGTACATCTAATTTCCTTTTGACATGACATGAAATTGAACATGTATTATATAACTACATATTGAATAATTCTCATTTTCAATGAGATGTGTAATTATAACTTGGTCTTATATCCTATCCTAACCACCACATAATAAAAAATACCCTTATCATATCCTTCATATCCTCTTCAAATTGAGAGGAACCATTGTTATTCCTTGTTTCACACACCAAGCATAGCTCACGTGAGCATAGGAATTTTAGTAAGGGAATCCCCTGCAAAAAAAGGCATAACAGCTCACAAAAGGTTCATCATGGTCCTGAATGGAATCCCATAAAAGGAATATTGTGAGTCCTCATCGCTTGAGATTAAAGTACATGGTTCATTTCCCTTGCATGACAAAAAATGTACATTTATGTGGACATCATCCAATCGGACCATCATTGTTGGTGTTGGTCTATTACCAAACCTTCATTCAAGAACTATTTGTGACTTGATTCCTAGCATCCCAAGTATGTATAGTGACTCCTGGATCTTCAATCCTAGGTCCAGTCATGGAAAATATAAAAAACCCTCCTCACCATATATAGTCTAAACTTGCGCAAGAGGGTCCTTCCTAAAGAACTATGTTTGGATTGATACCTACTACCATAGGATATGTATTAATGGTAAAATTTATATCCTTGGGTCCAAACACAATCCCCCTTTTCACATAGAGAATCCCATGTCCTTGATGCATGATGTTAAACTCCACAGTTCCTCAAGAACTATGTGGGGATTGATTCCTGTCATCACATGATATAGTGACATCTGGACTCCAATCCCAATCCCAGCTATAAGAATCAACGGAAACAATTCCCACATTTATACATGGGTCAGACCTATAGAGTGTTTCCCATTAAAGAACTATGTTTTTATTGATTCTTATCACCACATGATATATTGTGACGCCTAGATCTCCAATCCTGGGTCCAGCTAAAAAAACTAAGGAAACAAATGCACCCCAAATACATAGGGTTTGATTCACAAATGGGATCATTTTACCTACATATGATCTAGATCTACATATGGATTTCTTGTCTACACAATATATCATGCACTAATTTTTCATGTCGGTTCCAATATCCTTACCGAATGATGTTAAACTGCAAGGAAAACATCCTAGTCGCATGACATTAAAACTGCACACCAAAAAACTTCATCACTACACTATGATAAATTATACAAAAAAATTCCTTACCACATGATGTTAACCTGCATAGAAAACATACCCACTACATGATGATAAAATATGTAGGTCATGAACCATTTTTCATCCTTTATCAAAGGACCATGAGAACCTTACCCCAGTCATCTAGAGTATGGGGTGTTTCCATTATTTTTTAAATCACCTCAATACAAAATCCACACTTCATGCCTCGAGTTATTCAGGTTACAAAAAACCTTCCATGGACCTTGGAAAGGATTCACAGCTTCAAGGGACCCTTTTCTTGACTATGCATGTATTCATATGGCTTCTACATATGCACTTATAGTCTTCAACCAAATGTTTCACTCTATAAAAAGGGATTGTCGATCCTTGTGTGCCCTAAAATCATTGTGTAAGAACTCGACACCTTAGTGTGATCTGAAATACTCTTAGTATGATTGTCCCATATCATTATTCATGACCCGAGAACCTCAATTCATGATTTAAAACATTTTCATATCCCACTAAGAAGGATGTTGGGGTACTCTTAACCCTAGGTATCCTAATTGGGCTCTTGTGTATCATGCTCCATATTAAGTATATCTGCATCACAACCTTAAACTGCCTATACTTTGGTCAAAGATATAGGACCTTAAACACTAGCCTATGATGGTCCAAATTTCCATACCTTTAACTACTAGTGAAAGAGACATAAAAATTTTCAGTTCAAAAATCCAAAAAGGGTGGTCTATGAAAAATTGAAGTCTTTGATCACTAAAATCATCATCTCCAGAGTTTAGGCAAAAATTAGGGCACAAATTAATAAGGAATAAATCTCATAGGGTCAAATTTGTAGCCCTAGTAAAAGTAAAGATATTCTTCCTAGATCCACTTGTTTAGGAAAAAGTTAGAGTAATGATTTACCACATCTCCTCACCATGATAATATGTTCACTATGTGATGACATGACTTTTAGAGTTCTCAAACCCTTCTTGTATATTATTCTTTCCACAAGTCACACGTCATGATTTGGGTGTCTCGGATCACCAAAACCTTCCATGGACCCTAGAAAGGATATCTAGCTTCAAGGTACCATTTTATTGACTATTCTTGTATGCCTATGGAACTTTTATATGAACCTATTTCATTAAAAAATGTATCACTCTAAAAAGGGATTTCTAATCCTTTTGAGCCTTGAAATCATTGCAGTGAAACCCAACACCACAATGTGTTTTGAATCATTCCCGATATGATTTTACCATATCATCCTCCTAACATGATCACTTTGGATCATGATTTACAATTTCCACACCAAAATATCCAAGAGGATTCAACATCCTCGACATTACGTTATCATGTTTTATACCCTTTACCAAAGAAGGAGTGCAACAATTCATTCCCAAACCTTTGGTGGCCCACACATAATGATATGGAACCACATTTTGAAGGGCTCAAGATTTATAATATCAAATAGGAACTAACCTAGGGCCTTATAACCCTTCCTAGATATCTTTCCTCTCAGACCCAACCTCATCATCTGATCGTTTGAGTCTTGAAAAATCTTGCATGGACCTCAGAAAAAAGTGGATATCATCATTTATTTTCCATTATATCAACACATAAATGCTCTAAACTATCAAGTAAATTAATATAATCCTTTCCCTAAATGATATTCAATACTTGTGAGCCCTATAAATACCATGGAAGAACCTAGAACCTCATAGTGTTATGGGTCATCATGGCATGTCTTTCCCATCTCATATTCACGGACTCAATATTTTGGGTTATAACTTAAATCATTCATACACCAACTATCCAAGTGGACCTATTATCTCTAGTATTTCTCCTTCAACCAATATTACCCCCATAAATATTCCATAAAACCTAGAAAATATATCCATCTTCAAGAGACCCTTTTCTTAACTATACATGTATGCTTATGGTTTCTACATATGTTCCTATGGTCGACAACAAAATGCATCACTCTGAAAAAAAAGGGATTTTTGGTCCTTGTGAGCCTTGGAAACACCAAAGTAAAACCTAGAACCTCATTCTATTTTGGGTTATTCCTAGAAAGTCTTTGCCATATTCCATGATCATTGATCAGGTCTGAGCTAAAAAAACTAAACTAAATCGATAGAAGGTTCAAGCTAAAAGAACCTAAACTAAAGTGATAGAAAGTACAAGCTAAAAGAACATAAATTAAATAAATATAAGTTATAATCTAAAAGAACCTAAACTAAAGTGAAATAAAGTCCAAGCTAAAATATCCTAAACTAAAGCGATAGAAGGTTCGAGCTAAAAGACCCTAAACTAAAGTGATAGAATTTATAAGCTAAATGACCCTAAACTAAAGTGATAGAAGGTCTGAGATAAAAAGTCCCTAAACTATAGTAGTATAAGGTCCAAGATAAAATACCCTAATATGTAGAAATATAAAGTCTAAGATTAAAGTCTCAAAACCAGAGCAACAAAATGTCTGAGCTAAAAGACCCTAAACTATAGTGATAGAAGGACCAATCTAAAAGACTCTAAACTAAAGCGATAGAAGGTCTGAGCTAAAAAGACCCTAAACTATAGTGATAAAAGGTCTGAGATAAAATAATCAAAACTAAAAATACAATGTTTGAGCTAAAAGAACCTATACTACAATGATAGAAGGTCCAAGATAAAAGACTCTAGACTATAATGATAGAAGGTATGAGCTAAAAGACCACAAACTAAATTAATAGATGGTCTAAGATAAAATTCCCTAAACTATAGTTATAGAAGGTCTGATCTAAAAGACCTTAAACTACAGTGGTAGAAGGTATCATCTAAAAGACCCTAAAATATAGTGATATAAGGTCTAAGCTAAAAGACCCTAAAATATAGTGGTATAAGGTTCGAGCTAAAATACCCAAAGCTACAAAAACATAAGGTTAGAGTTAAAAGACCTTAAACTACATCAATATAAGGTTCAATCTAGAAGACCCTAAACTTTAGAAATATAATGTTCAATCTAGAATACCAAAAATTATATCACGATATTAGTTTACTCTAGAAGAATGAAAATCTCATAAGTCCCCTCATATGGCCTTGAAAAAAATAAATCTATGCTCTTCAAACCTATTGGCTTCGAAAAAATAAATAACACTCTCTCTATAGGACATATATCCTAATAAGTTGATACTTATAAAAATTAGGTGATCTAAAAATAAATAAAATAGATTTATTAGTAAGGAACCTCATATTGGTGGGAATTGATGAGATATTATTGAAATGAATCTATTATAATTTAAATATTCATACCCAAGAATTCAAGTTTACTTTATATTATGAAGAGGATGGTCATTTTTGGAAATTCATATAATTTTAGATCTGTTAAAATTCATACACATCATGAATGGATGAAAAACTAGAAAAAAACATGAAAGTTTACAAAAATCCATTCATTGGTAATGTACAAGGATAAATCTCCACATTTCAGAGTCTCTTTGAGAATCTCATCAAAAGTATGATACATAATAATGATCAAACTATGATAATATTCAATCAGTTGAGTTGGACAAGTCATCAAGAGTCTATAGGGAAGCATCAATTTAATGCTGGAGTGCGTCTCGCCCCTCCTCTTTACTTCTATCTAGGGACAAAGAGTCTCAAATAAAGTATTCAAATCCTCAACTCTCTTCTAAGAATTTTACAATGAGGATTATGATGTTTAAAGTTCGAACCTCAGGTGGGCTATGAGTTACTCATGCCTCTATATTTTGATGGTCTAGGAATCCACTTGAGCTTTAAGTATAAATATAAATTGTAAACCCTACTCCAATGCCTCTGATGTATCCCTCATCTACCCAGTAAGGGGATCCTCATGTGAAAAATTATTTATGCCTCTCTTATTGGTATTCAAATCTTGGTGATTTAGAACAATTTTTTTCATGGTTTCATACAGTGGATGTTTATTACAACCATATGCCCACAAATCATGAAATAACTAATGAAGACATTCCCATTGGTCACAAAATAATTCTAAAAAAGTCTCAATAATAAAGTATTGAATCTATTTCCCGAAAATCCTATGTTTTTTCTAATATTTTATGACTGGCGGGTGGGTGATCTAAGAGGAGGAATTACTAGTTGAGCTGGTAAGGAAATGGGAAAAGAATCCTCATATTCTCTTCTCTCAATAGACGTATCATCTATAGCCTGTTCTAAAGGAATTATTTCCTCAAAATATTATCCCCCAATATCGGGGTAGTCATCGCCTATATGAGAGTACTTCTTTAAATTCTAATCCAAATATTCAATCAACTCCATCATCACCATAGACAAAGGGGTTGGTAAGGTAAGTGACCTGTCCACAAGACGAATCATTTGTCTTATCATGCCATCTAGATTAGATACTACCCAAGACTGAGAATAACATTGGGTAAGGAATGAAGGGGCATCTAAAGGAAGAATAATGATATCAGTATTAGTATATTCATGTTCCAACATCATCCAAAACTAGCGGATGATACCAAGGTGTTTCTCTCCTCGTATGTTAGCCAAAGGAAGAGGGGTTACCCTTGGGTATAGCCAAACTAATGAGAAAATTGATAAGGGGTGTATATCTCACAGATGATTAGATCTTCCACCTTAGTTACAATAACCTCATTACCAAATAGAGATTATGTATGATCTTTCATAAAAGGAACTAATATTGTTATTAACAATCATCCTAATCAGTGTATGGTAAGCTGTAAAATAAAAGCTATCTGATTGGATCAATGCATCCCTAACCCTTTCAGGGATTAGAGACATGGATCCAACCCTAGATATGTTTAGCAGTCTAGAATGGGATAAAGAATCAAATATCTTAGTGGAATTTTAGTATTCATAAAAATTTAAATGATCCGCTATCGATTAAAAAACTAGAAAGGACCATTGATCTTGTAGGGGATGCCACCTTGTTGAATGTGTCCTGGAATTTGGTAAAGGAGTTCAAGGACTAGAACCACCAAATTGAGGTTTTGTCCTTTTGTTATATGTACTGTCATCACTAATGTGTTGACACCCCTGAAAGTGCATCCCAATATGGGAAAATCCATCCATTCAAAAACATGTCAATAAATCCCACAGGCCTAGGAATTAGAGAGATCTCCTAGTTCACTCGGTATCCCCATGAAGTATAGTGACTAACTTCCAAAATGGACCAATATAAACCAACACTATCACAAAAATGGTGGGAATAACACCAATGGGGGCATATATGAAGTTGTCCTAACCCCACTATGAAAAATAAAAATATCTATCCAGTATTTGAAAGAGATGAGTGAGTGCATCGTTGGCACCTTCATCAGCTTCTCCTTCACAATAGTTACCATTTCTCTTACCAAAATGGGAGTCCTCAAGGGATTATCCCAAACATCTATAGTAGGGAGGAAATCATCATACATCTCTCTAAGATGGGGAATCCCACCTTATTGGTAGATGTCCCATATGATGATGCCCACCTCACCATGGGACAAATGGAATGTGTTGGTTCTAGGGCACAAAAGAATGATCAGTTCTCGAAGAAGGTTAGGCTGGTGGTGGACAATAAATTGGTAAATCCACATATATTCATAAATATGGTCCTTGTATAACTGGTTAGTGAACTCTATGCAGCTTTTCCTAACCCATACGGTCCAAGCCCATTCATCTGAGAAATTATCTCCAATAAGGAGATCCCATTTCAAGATCCATTCATAACCAGGATGGTTCAGAGAAGATGGAAACATACTCAATTAGTTTTGAGTAATAGGTTGATTAGTGAAATCATATCCATTCGGACCCAAGGGAGGGTTTTACATCATATGATACAAACCCTGGGGTTGAGCTGTGACCAACTAGCCTTCCTCAGTAACAGTCATCTGAATACAGTGAGAAGAATTTGACATCCAATGAGATGAAAGATTAAATTCTTAAGGATGGATGGTAACATCATTTAGAAAACCGAACCCATATAGAAGAAGCTTTTGAGATATAGAATAACTCTGAATCCCAGATGATGGGAACCACTTCAAAATCTCATAATCAGAATACATGCAATATCAGGGGTTGGAATTGAAATTTCTAGAAATCAAGGCCCTTTTATTAGCTATAGCATAGGAACCTTAGAGAAAACTGGAATCCATCTTAATAAAAGTAAGTGGCATATTTCAGATGGATATAATAAAACACTTTCATAAGAAATACATAACAAACCCACAACATCATGAACATCAAAATAATCAATAAAGTCATTCATGAATTGCATAAGGAATTCGTGAATCGCCTAACTCCAAAAGGTATTTCTGGTCGCATAGCCTTTTAGGTAATCACACAATCACATGACCCCTCGAAGACTCATGATCACATGACCTTGACATGTCCATGTGATCCAAATGAAAGTCAATGGATCATATCAATGAGCTAGGGAATCCTACGGAACCCTCGAGATAATCGCATACATGGTGCCAAAGTTTAAACAATTTCCAAAATAAAGTTCATGACTGGTTCGAGTGGGCACCTAGGAAAAAGGAGTCTTGCAACTGGTTTTCATAGAAATGGATTATGACAAACCTGCTTTTATTACAAACTTAAACATGATTTATTACATAAAACTTCACTTGATACAACAAAGAAGATAGAGAGGTTTAGTGTCTTTGGGGATTAGGATCATTACATAAAAACTTAAAACCTGAAATACAACATCTTTATTGAAAACTTCCTTTACATGACCACTACATTCCTTCGTACTTAGCATTGCATGGGATAACCTGAGGACATGCATAAAAAAGGGTGAGCTATAAATCCCAGTAAGGGAATACACATGGAATAACATGAGGATTAAAAAACATGTTAGACATTAGGCATATAAATAGAGAACAATAGAAAAATGAACATAAAGGCATGATAAATCATGATAATCATAACATGGAAATGTGGCAACAACACCTAACATGGAATTAGCATGAGCCAATGCTCATTGCACATGGAGCATGAGTAAATCTTCATTTCACATGAAGCACGAGTAAACCCTCGTTTCACTTGAATTAGCATGATTCAACACTCATTGCACATGACGTATCATGATACTATACTTTACCTAATGCATTGGAGCGCTATAAGGGCGCACCCTTCTTAAACATTTCATTTCATGCATAAGTGTGCCACATGGATCATAAAACATGGATTCATAAAACATAACAATTTATTCAACGATAAAGGAATGTGGGATTAATACATGAAACTTTATAATCAATAAGTAAATGTGCATAAAGGTGAATACCCTTGATAGAGAAATGGGCATGGTATTCACTACACAATGGAATTGGCTTAGAAAATCGGTGCGATTTCGGCAGCATAACAGCGTGACATAAGAATTCATAAAAATGGTTGATGAGAGAGAAAGGGGTTCCTCATCATATTTACATGTAATGGAAAGTAAGGAGTTAATATAGATACATTTCCCAACAATTGTAATGAAATTTAGATTCAAGATACAAAAGTATTTCTTGAATATAAATGAGGAGGGAGAAGTTCCTTTTGGAATTTCGGCATAGTAACGGGTGTACAAGGGAGGCTTTTAGTGAGAGAGAAAGGGGTCTCCCATCATTAAAACATAAATATGGAAGTATGAGGGAGGTGCGAAACCATACCCCAGCATTCATAATTGAAATTAAAAGGGAAAAACAACTTAAATAAAATTGGAAAAAATGAGAAAGGAAGAAAAAACCCTTACTTGGAAGTGTGCTTCCAAAGGCTAGAGAGAGGCTTGTGAGAGGCTTCTTGGGAGCTTGGGGAACCTTGGGAGGATTCTAGAGAGAGTAGGGAAGAGGTTTGACGAACTCCAAAGGCTTTGAGTGAGGAGGAAGTTGGAGTTTTGGTGGGTTTATATAGGAAAGGTGAGGGAATTCTTTATTATTTAGGTTTGGGACCCCTTATATTAAATTAATCCAAACCACAAACCATATCATTGTTTTTTACCATATTTTTTGGAAAAGGGAAGAGGAAAAAAATATTTTATAAGGATAAAGTCCTAACTTCTTAAAATAATAGGGTTGATTATGTGGAGGTGAGTCACACTTCCATGGAAAACAATTTAAAAAGACAAGGTGTTTAATAAGTCTTGAGGGGTCCATTAATGCTTTGAAAAGTAAGTAAAAAAAACCCAACATCACATTATTTTAATGGAAAAACATATATTGGCCGAAAATAAAGATTATAGTATTTTATTACATCACTATTGGGTCATTATGATGTCATAAAACACATTATATATTTAAACGGTATTTAATTTTTACCCAAAAATTTGACTGTCTCACAAAATTATGAAAAATTAACCATTGAATAATTTTGACATCTTGATTACAGAAATAAAATTTATTTTAACTAAATAATTTTCTAAATATGTTAATTTTTACTTTTAAAATAAAAACCGATATTTATTGAAAATTCACGGGTTTTGAGAGAAATGGCTTTCAAACCTTAATAAAAATTATAATTGTATTCATAAAATTATAGGATCATTTATATTTAATAAAAATTAATTTAATAATAATAATAATAATTTATTAAAATATTATTTAATTCAAAAATCCCTTAATTTAAAAAAAATAGAATTCTTAATTAAATAATAACTAAAAACACTATTTGTACTTTAAAAACTATTTACAATGTATCAGAAAAATGACAAGGAGGTATATTCATTATTATATTCAAAAATAATATACATGAACATAGTACTAGTGATTTTTTATATAACCCCTTAAAACATCCGCATAAGACCTAAGGGTAAGGTGCGCGATGGTGACAGAGTCTTGGGGTGGCTCGGATAACATCGCTCGAGTGGTAATTTCTATAAACTTCCAGTTCTCTCGTAGATGGTCCTGTTAGAGCTTGACATGATGAAGCTCAACTTGGGCTTGGTCAAGAGTGAAGCCCAAGGACACCACCTCTTTTCTGAGCTCTGAAAAATGGGCTTCGTATGGAGAAATTCTACTAGATGAGGCCATCGCTTACTTTGTCTGAGTAAATTGGATTTTTTAAAGCCCTATATTTATACTAATCATGTGATCACTGCTCAATGGATATATTAGCAACTATCAAAATTCTTAACATAAAACCAAAGAAGTTTACATTTTATATAAACATAAAGAGACATTTAATTAGATCAAGAGGGATTTCCATTAATGAAACATTGGGTCGTTACAATATTCCCCCTTAAGAAATTTTGCCCTAGAAATTTTCATTTTCCCACACTAAAACATATGTGGGTAACTCAGCTTCATCATTTCCTCCGATTCCCAAGTCTCTTCTTTAAACTTGTGGTTTTACCACAACACCTTGATGAGGGGCATTGTCTTATTTCGTAGAACTTTTTCTCTACGATCTAAGATCTTCACCGGTTTCTCCTCATAAGAAAGATCATCCTCCAACTGTACCACCTCAGAAGAGAGTACATGTGAAGGGTCCGGTATGTACTTCCTTAAGAGGGATACACGAAAGACATCATGTACTTTCCATGGCAGGTGGAAGTGCTAGTCGATAGGCCACAGCCCCGACACGATCAAGAATCTTGAAGGGGCTTATGTACCTTGGACTTAACTTCCCTTTCTTTACAAACCTCATGACCGTCTTCCATGGAGATATGCATAGAAAAACCATGTCTCCAACTTTAAACTCAAGGTCTCATCAACGATTATCTGCATAACTCTTCTGTCGACTCTAGGCTACCTTGATATGCTGCTGAATGGTTTTCACCCTCTCCACCATTTCCTCTACCATTTCTGGTCCAAGCATCTTACGTTCACTGACCTCATCCCAACATGCCAGTGTTCTGCACCTTTTCCCATACATGGCTTCATATGGTTCCATTTGGATTCTTGAATGGAAACTGTTATTATAAGAGAACTCAACCATAGGAAGATGTTTATCCCATCCTACTTTAAAGTCCATTGAGCATGATCTCAACATGTCCTCAAGTGTTTGGATAGTCCGCTTGAATTGGCCATCAGTTTGAGGATAATAGGCCGTACTGAAGTTCAGTTCATTATTCAGAGAATGTTGAAGACTCTTCCAAAACTTAGAGGTGAATCGTAGATCTCAGTCAAACATAATAGATAGTGATACTCCATGAAACCTTACCACTTCCCTGACATATATCTGTGCCAGTTGATCCAAAGATAAATCCTCCCAAATAGAAATGAAGTGTCCAGTCTTTGTAAGATGATCCACAATAACCCAGATTGCATTTTTTCCTTTGGATTCCCTTGTAAGACCGGTGACAAAGTCCATGGTGATGTTCTCCCATTTTCATTCTAGTATGGGAAATGGTTGCATCACCCCCTTAGACTTCTGCCTCTCTGCCTTCACTTGCTGGCACACCAGGCACTTTGATGTATATTCAATGATCTCATTTTTTATATTATCCCACCAAAAGTTTTCTCAGAGATCTTGATACATATTTGTGCTCCCTGGGTGAATAGAGAAATTTGAACTATGTGCATCATCCAAAAGTTCCTTCTTTATCTCCGAACATGATGGAACACATAGTCTTTTCCCAAACCACACAATTCCTTCTTCGTTAACATTAAACTCTGAGGATTTCCCCTTTTTGATAGCTTCCACTTTTTCTTGAATTCTCACATCATCCTTTTGAGCATCCTTTAACCTTTCCAAAAGAGACGGTTGATCAATCATTTGTGAACGGATTGATGATGTTCCCTTCTTTATGATTCTCATGTCCATCTTCATCAAGTCTAAGAAGATTGGATCCTTCTCAATTCTCATCAATGATAGAATCACTGGGTCCTTTCTAATTAGGGAATCTGCCACCTTGTTTGCTTTCCCAGGGTGGTAATGTATTGAACAGTCATAATCCTTGATGAGCTCTATCCATCTTCTCTAGAGCATATTAAGCTCTTTCTGTGTGAATATATATTTAAGACTCTTGTGGTTAGTATATATCTCACATTTCTCCCCATAGAGATAATGCCGCCATATTTTCAAGGAAAAGATCACCACTGCCAACTCCAGATCATGCGTTGGATAGTTTCGCTCATGGATTTTCAACTGCCTTGAGGCATAGGATATCACTTTATCATTCTGCATCAGCACACAACCTAATCCCTTCTTCAAAGCATCACTGAATACCACAAAAAGTTCCCCACTTGTGGGTAAAGTGAGCACGAGCACAGTGATAAGCCTCCTTTTCAACTCCTTGAAGCTTTATTCGCATTCATCACTCCAAGAAAACTTTACTCCCTTTTGAGTTATCTTGGTAAGAGGGTTGGACAATCATGAGAAATTTCTCACAAATCGTCGATAATATCCAGCTAACCCCAAGAAGCTACGGATATCCATTACCGATGTTGGCCTCATCCATCCCTCAATTGCATCTATTTTGGAGGGATCCACAGATATCCCATTGCTTGTGATGATATGGCCCAAGAATGAGACCTCCTTCAACCAGAACTCACACTTAATGTACTTTTTATAGAGATTATCCTTGCACAAAGTCTCTAGTACAGTTATTAAATGCTCATCATGATCCTCCTAGGTTTTGGAGTATATTAATATATCATCTATAAATACTACCACAAATTTGTCTAGGTAATCTCTAAAGACTCTATTCATCAAGTCCATGAAGATTGCTGGAGCATTGGTGAGTCTGAAAGGCATTACTATGAATTCATAGTGCCCGTATCTTGTGCGAAAAGCAGTCTTGGGGATATCTTCCTTCTTCACCCTTACTTGATAATATCCCAAACGTAAGTCCACCTTGGAGAAGTATTGTGCTCCACGCAGCTGATCAAACAAGTCATCAATTCGTGGGAGAGGATACTTGTTCTTTATTGTGATTTTGTTAAGTTCACGATAACCGATGCAAAGCCGCATTGACCCATCCTTCTTCTTGACGAAGAGGACCGGTGCACCCCATGGTGAAGCAGTTGGGCGTATAAACCCTTTATCCAGATTCTCCTATAGTTGTTTCTTCAGCTCTTCAATCTCTACAACAGCCATTCTATATGGAGTCTTGGATATTGGTAAAGCCCCAGGTATAAGTTCAATTGATAATTCAACATCTCTTCTAGGAGAGAAGGACCAGGCAGTTCCTCGGGAAACACTTCAGCGAATTCCCTCACAATAGGCATTTCTTAAAGGATGGTTTCTTCCTTGGACTCAATCATCTGAGCCAGATACACATGCTCATAGGGCAGTAATATCCATGCTTGAGATGATGGAGCTAAAGGAGATTCATCTTCTTCCTTACACTTGTAAAGAATCGGGGGTCGATTCTCCACATGGAGTGTGATTTCCCTTTCCCAACAATTTATGTTGGCTCTATATAAGGAAAACCAATCGATGCCAAGAATTGCATCAAATTCCACCAGAGGGAGTATGAAGAGGTTCACTAGGAAATTCAATCCACATATTATAATAGGGTAGGACTTATATTCATGGGATGAAATGATTTCCCCATTTGTCATACTCACCGACATCTTCACTTCCATGATTTGTGGTGGTGATAGGATTGTTCTACTAAACTTTTGAGATATAAAAGAATGTGTAGAACCTGAATAAAAAAGTGTGTTCGCTATTCTTGAATGAATAACTAGTGTACCTATCACCACTTAGTTTTCGGGGTTCACTTCGGTAGAAGTGATGGAAAAATCTCTTCCTTACTACCTTGGAGGTTGTTGGTTGCCTCCGAAAACCCTTGGATTAGGGAACTGATTTGCAAGATGCCCTAGTTCTTTGCATTTATAGAAATGAACAATGTGTTGAGGTTCAAACGGAGCGTTCCTCTCCTATGTCACAGCTACGGGTCTTTGTTACCAACAGTTAACAGCTAGGTGCCCTTCACTTCCACACCTGAATCATTTCCTCATCCCCTTAAGGCAATTTCCAGGGTGCTTCTTTCCGCACTTTTGGCAAGTGGGGTGCTGGATCTTCTTAGCACCGTTGGATTTATCCATCGGACCGTCAGCATTGAAGTCCACCTTACGCTTCTTGTCCACATGATACCCTTGTGATTCCCCAATCTCCATTTCGACCTTGAGGGAACATCAGACAATTTTCTCATAGTTGTCGAAGTCACGGATCGTTAATTCTTTCCGCAGGCTAGGCTTTAGCCCACCAAAGAAGCGGTCAACTTTGCATTCTGGGGTAACGAAAAAGCTGGAAGCATATCGTTCAAGCCTTGTGAAGTTTTCCTTGTACGCTCCAACAAATTCTTCATCTTTTTTCTTGAGGGAAAGGAAGTCCCTTTCCATCTTAAGCTAGAGGGTGCGTGGAAAATATTTATCAAAAAATATCTTCTGGAAATACTTCCATTCCAACGCCTCGATCTCCTCCCCAGGCTTCATATTTTTGATCAATGTCCACCATTGACCAGCTTCACCCTCCATATGATAAGCTTCCAGGAGAACCTTCTCTTGTTCATAACATTGAAGGATTGAGAAGATCTTTTCAATGGAGTTGATCCATTGTTCAACGATCGTGGGATCAGATGATCCACTAAAAGTAGGATGCCTTTGTCTCATGAAGCTCTCGATAGCGACTTGTTATTTCTTAGGGGGGTTGAACGTTCCTCTTGACCCATGTTTCTATTCAAAGCTTGAGTTATGTGAGATAGAAGCGTGACAAAGTTCGCGATTCCCGCTCCCATTGGATTGGGCATCTCATTAGTACAGTCATCACACTAATCTTCACATTGGTTGTTAGTCTGAGTCCTCCTATTACAGGCCATTGGCTGGAAAAAAAGGAAAGTTAGGGGTAACACATAAAGGGTAATCCAAAGACAAAAGTTGATGACTTATAAATAAACTTTTATTTCCTTAACTCATGAGTCTATAGGCTTCAATCTAGGATTTTCATGATCTACTTTCTAACATATATTCTTAGGTGCATTTTTTTAATTCCCTTAATAAGGGTTCATACTAAGATGGTGAATTTACCAAAGCATATCCCCCAAGAGTGCCATAACCAAGAGTGCATCAAGGCCCATTTTCGTGCACCAGTTCCCGTTCGAGTCTAGCTCAAAGTGGTGTTTTTGGGTTTTTCCCCTAGGATACATCTGTGCCAGAGCCACCTCTACCTGCTCGTATCCAGACATGGATTTATTTTCTTGATAAACCACTTACTCAGTAATTACCAAAACTTAGGGATGTTTTTATTATACTTAGTCTTATCTCTAAGGATTTACTAGGATTTTCTAATCCTAATCCCAAAAATAACTGAACCTATCCTCTGATACCAACTATGAAAACCCCGCTTTTATTACAATCATAAACATGATTTATTACATAAAACTTCACTTGATACAACAAAGAAGATCGAGAGGTTTAGTTTCTTTGGGGCTTAGGATCATTACATAAAAACTTAAAACATGAAATAAAATATCTTTATTGAAACCTTCTTTTACATGACCACTACATTCTTTCGTACTTAGCATTGCATGGGATAACCTGAGGACATTCATAAAAAAAGGGTGAGCTATAAAGCCCAATAAGGGAATACACATGGAATAAAATGAGGATTAAAAAACATGTTAGACATTAGGAATATCAATAGAGAAAAAGAGAAACATGAACATAAAGGCATGAAAAATCATGATAATCATAACATGGAAATGTTGCAACAACACTTAACATGGAATTAGCATGAGCCAAGGATCATTGCACATAGAGCATGAGTAAATCCTCATTGTACATGAAGCATGAGTAAACCCTCGTTGAAATTGAACTAGCATGAGTCAACACTCATTTCACATGACGTATCATGATACTATACTTTACCCAATGCATTGGAGCGCTATAAGGGCGCACCCTTCTTAAACATTTCATTTTATGCATAAGTGTGCCACATGGATCATAAAACATGGATTCATAAAACATAATCATTTATTCCATGATAAAGGAAAGTGAAATTCATACATGAAACTTTATAATCAATAAGTAAATGTGAATAAAGGTGAATACCCTTGATGGAGAAATGGACATGGTATTCACTACACAATGGAATTGGCTTAGAAAATCAGTGCGATTTCGGCAGCGCAACAGCGTGACATAAGAATTCATAAAAACGGTTGATGAGAGAGAAATGAGTTCCTCATCATATTTAAATGTAATGGATAGTAAGGAGGTCATATATATACATTTTCCAACAATTTCAATGGAATTTAGATTCATGATACAAAAGTATTGCCTGAATGTAAATGAGGAGGGAGAAGTTCCTTTTGGAATTTCGGCATAGTAACAGGTGTACAAGGGAGGATTTTAACGAGAGAGAAAGGGGTCTCCCATCATTAAAACATAAATAGGGCAGTATTAGGGAGGTTAGAAACCATACCCCAACATTCATAATTGAAATTAAAAGGGCAAAACAACTTAATGAAAATTTGACAAAAATGAGAAAGGAAGAAAAAACTCTTACATGGAATTGTGCTTCCAAAGGCTAGAGAGAGGCTTGTGAGAGGCTTCTTGGGAACTTGGGGCACCTTGGGAGGATTCTAGAGAGATTAGGGCAGAGGTTGTAAAAACTCCAAAGGCTTTGAGTGAGGAGGAAGTGGAATATTTGGTGGTTTTATATAGGGAAGGTGAGAGAATTCTTTATTATTTAGGTTTGGGACCCCTTATATTAAATTAATCCAAACCACAAACCATCCCATGGTTTTTGACCATGGTTTTTGGAAAAGGGAAGAGGAAAAAAATATTTTATAAGTCCAAATACCTAACTTACTAAAATAATAGGGTTGCTTATGTGGAGGTGAGTCACACTCCCGTGGAAAAGAATTTAAAAAGACAAGGTGTTTAATAAATCTTGAGGGGTCCATTAATGCTTTGAAAAGTAAGTTAAACAAACCCAAAATCACATTATTTTAATGGTAAAACATATATTGGTAGAAAATAAAGATTATATTATTTTATTACATCACTATTGGGTGATTATGATGTCATAAAACACATTATATATTTAAACGGTATTTAATTTTTACCCAAAAATTTGACTGTCTCAGAAAATTATGAAAAATTCACTGCTAGATAATTTCAACATCATGATTCCAGAAATAACATTTATTTTATCTAAATAATTTTCTAAATATGTTAATTTCCACTTTTAAAATAAAAACAGATATTTATCAAAAATTCAAGGGTTTTGACAGAAATTGCTTTCAAATCTTAATAAAAATTATAATTGTATTCATAAAATTATAAGATCATTTATATTTAATAAAAAATAATTTAATAATAATAATATTTTATTAAAATATTATTTAATTAAAAAATCCATTAATTTAAAAAAAATAGAATTCTTAATTAAATAGTAACTAAAAACACTATTTGTACATTAAAAACTATTTACAATGTATCAAAAAAATGACAATGAGGTATATTCATTATTATATACAAAAATAATATACATGAACATAGTACTGGCGATTTTTTACATAACCCCTTAAAACAGCCCCATAAGACCTAAGTGTAAGGTGCACGATGGTGACCGAGTCTTGGGGTGGCTCGGATAACATCGCTCGAGTGGTAATTTCTATCAACTTCCACTTCTCCCATAGACGGTCCCGTTCAAGCTTGAAATGATGAAGCTCATCTTGGGCTTGGTCAAGAGTGAAGCCCAAGGACACCACCTCTTTTCGAAGCTCCGATAAATGGGCTTCTTATGGAGCAATTCTACTGGATGAGGTCATCGCTTCCTTTGTCTCAGTAAATTAGATTTGTTAAAGCCCTATATTTATACTAATCTTGTGATCACTGTTCAACAGTCAAAATTCTTAACATAAAACCAAATAAGTTGACATTTTATATAAACATAAAGAGACATTTAATTATATCAAGAGGGATTTCCATTAATGAAACTTTGGGTCGTTACATGGATCATGATAAGGTCTTCAAATCGGGTCTTGTAGCACAGTCTGGTGACAAGGGAATGCAACAGAATTAAGGAGGGAGTGCTCTAGAGGAATGAGTAGCATGTGAAATGAATTGCTCTCTTACACCTATTTAAAGTAAATCTCACATAATACAAAGCATCACCTAGAATACCAATCATTGTCTAAGACACTAATTCACAACAATATCAAAGACCTAGGTGGGAATTTACTTTCCTTAGAACTGATCCCCTGTCCCCATAGACATCACTCCTAAGGGAGGGAATTTGTTGATGCCCTAAAAATGAGAATTAAAAAATCCAAAAGGGAATAAATACATGAATACATGTATTATTTTCCCCACAATGTTAAATGAAGAAGAAGGTGGTTGAGGATTGCAGATTTCATAAACCTCCAAGAGATATGTGATCACATGACCATCATAAGGTCACATGAGGGAATCATGTGCAATGTATAACCTCTAGAAGATCTTATATAGAATCTTTTTACAAGTCCTTATACACTTGTTAAGGTGCCTCATACAACTATATATCATGTTGTGATAGCTAGATAAGCTCCCCCATGTCATGCGGTTTGTCAATAAATGGGTGCCTCACAACCCATCCAAAAATCCTTTGAAAATAGGATAACAATATCCAAAAGTTGGGAGCCTCTTCCGATTGTAAAATCCATGTGATGCATCACCGATGAGGAGAATTATCTTCCTTGAGAACGTTCAATAAAACTTATGAGAACACAATCCTTTATATAATGGATAATGGAAATAAAAAAGGGGAGGGTTTGGGAGCCTCTCGTGGTCATAAATGTCACGCAACGTGCCACTCACGATTCAAAAGACACCACAAGACCCAGATGATATGTCTTCCTCATCTCGTGAAAGTCTGTCAGCATGTCATCCTCATCATGTGAATTGACTTGGGTATGTCAAGGTGACCTCTCACTCCCCCTTTGGATCCCTAAGGACAAACAGATGGAATTTTCCATGAAATGCTTGTGCATCTCCATAGAGCCTTTATTTGTCATGAGAATCATCACTAATGGGTAGATTAATTGTCTTTTACAATACTCATACAATCTCACATGATCCCTAATATTTTTAAAATAAACAAAAGAAATAAATAGGGGAAGGTGAGAGCCTCTTGCGGTCATAAAACTCTTGAAAAGAACTAAGGATATCTATAGTAAAGTATCGAAAAACTCCTTGACAAGTCAACCTGATTCCATGAAGGCCACCACACATGCAGTCCTTGTCTCAAAAAAAGTCCCAGAAAAGTCATCGGAGATCACGCGAAGGCTTTTCGACGAGCTCCCAGATCTCATTTAGGCCCTTGGACATGTCAATATGAATATATGGAAGTCCTTAAGCATGATCACATGATTCAAAAAGTCCCCATTAATTGTAAATAATCTAGTAAAGAAGGCATTGATGGGATGGACTCACGGTCACTGGAAATCAGGAGACACCCTCAGAATTTTCCATGGCAGAGACTCACAAAGATGTATAATGTCGAGACCCTCCACTGACTCCATCCTGGATTCACGTGATATACACCACATGAAGTGGATAAAAAAAGAGGTAGAAAGGCCTATAAATTCCCCACCCTGATATGAAAAAGAGAGAACGAATCTCAAAGAGGCATACATGTCCAAGAACCAGATCAGATTTCTTGAAGTAGCTGATATCATGAATGGAAAGTTTACCCTTAGGTAAGATACTGGAGAACAACTGGAGTGATCATGAAACATTCATAGGTTCTTCATGTGATCACCATAGATCATGTGAAGGACTTATGGAAGGACATGAAAATGACATCTCTAAAACCTTATTGATCAAGCAAGACTTAAAACAAGCTAACAATGAACAAATATAAGGCATTAAAAATATAAGGGTTAGAAAAAAAACCAAAATATGGGAGACTTAATAAAAGAACATATAAAATGATCCTCATGCACTTTTCATGAACCACCTTGGGCATGAAACATCACTAAGACATGTTTCCCAGATCACGCAACAATCCTTTGGAATACTATTTGGATCATGTGAAGTCCCCTGTCTGTGCATGCCACCCTGGTCTCACAAATCCCTCCAGGCTCACCATTCAATCATTAAAGTGATCTTAAAACATGTTTTTTGACATATATGGAAGCTCCAATTCAAATCAGATGAGTCTTGAGATAAAAACCAATCATTTCAACTAGCTCCCGCGACGCCCTCCGAGCACGCCATCCAGGTCTTGTGATGCCCTCTAGACATGTCAGTCAAGACATGAAACACCCTCCCAAACATGTCACATTGACTCTCATGATTCATTCCATGTGTTTCATCCAAATCTTGTGAGGATACCTTGGAAAGTAAACTGGATCATGTGACACCCTCTAAACAAGTTAGACGAGATCATGTCATAGATTCCAGGAGAAACTATCTAGGCCTTGAGTTGTCCTCTGAACAAGTCAACCTTGATCATGAGACAACCATAATACATTCCATATAGATTATAAAAATTACTACATAAAATTCAACTGGATTATAAAACTTTATTTAGGACATGTCATATAGATACTCTCCGACATGTTGAGTAGGAAATCATGGCATATCAAGCGGACAGTCAATGCATGTCAAGTAAGCAAGCAGGTCTATTCAAAAGGGAATCCTAGGATTTAATGACCATGATCATCCTTGTTTCATAATCCCCAATTGAAAAGGCAACCTCATAGTGTAAGCCTTGATCAGTGGCATAATATGATATGTCCCGTATATAAGGGAAGCCTTAGAGTTTAAGGCTCAATAAATGAAAATATGATGACTCTGATTCCTTACATAACTAGGATATGTAGGAAACTTCTCCAAGTTTATATCCCAATATTAATAATCTAAAGGGAAGTCCAAACACATAAGTCCTACATCCATATATAGTGAGAATGATTACTTGTTAACCCTTGTTTCTTACACTGATCATAGCTCACATGGGTATATGAAGTTGCAATAGTCATATAATTCAACTCACGAATCACCACCAGCTAGGGAAATTATAGTATGTAAGACTTGATTAGTGGCATGATATATTCTCCTCCATATAAGGGAAACTACCAAAGGGCCATTCTTAAGGATGTGACTGAACTATGATAACTCTAACTCCTACAATAACCAAGATATGCAGGATGCCTTTCTAAGCCCCAAGCTCAAATAGGCACCACTTGGGTGTAAGTCCCCTCATGTATCTGACATCTCAACCATTGGGACCCAATCATTCCCATGGGAATATCATTATACCTCATCTGTTAGTGGATCGAGAAACCAAACAACCTATGATTACTCTGATTATTTATATAACCATGATACATAAGATGTCTCCCTATGACTCAAGATTGAATACCCAGTGCCTCAGAGCACTCATATATGTCCTTTTCACATTAAATTAAACTATATAGGATTAAAAAAATACATGGGTTTTTATTCCGACATTAACCTGGATACATAGGATTCCTCTTAATTTATTAATCCCCTCCTTAGAATATTAACTGCCTCCCTAAGTGGTAGAAAATTTTGAATATCCTTATTATATGGCTTTAGCACATAAGAAGCTACCCATTATCGGGAAATAGGTGAAGAACCTATAATACATACTAATTTATTCACTAATGATATCCCCATCTTCTTCACATCAAAGGGACTTAACCCATGATCATATTGTTAGGGTAAATGGTCTTGTATCACTATTAGGAATATATTACCAAACATATATTAAATCTATAATAGACTATCATAGTGAGAAACAATTACCCAAAAATTGTGTGATGAGACCAACCTATCATCCTCTCAAACAATGTGCATCACTAAGCGTTGTTGGGTTTAGAACCCCAACTAAACACCAGCATTTGTAAAGTATGTTTGTACCCAGTTATAGATGGTGGAACTATTTGGATATTCCATTAAGAGAAGCAATAATAACCTGAGTTTAATAATGGTGCATGAAATAAACCCCCCACAATAAACTATTAATCCAAATGAAACCCACCTCAGCGAGGGTTCATGGTCACCTTTTTCCCGATGAAACAGAGTCAACACTCCATTTTCTAATGGATATAGACTTTATTTATATAATCTTATGATAACATTGTCATAATACTATAATGACCAATGATTTATATTATCATAGCTTCATAACATACTATATTATAGGTGAGTGGATAATTTCACTAAACATTAAGGTAGTGAACATTAAGTCTATTATAACATAAAAACTCAAACAAAAATCTTCTTGAAAATTAGATTCAAACATGATTGAAACATGAGTGTATTGTTATTTTCAAAAAAAAAAATAATATGTTTGATTGAATCAAAAATATCCCTAACACTTCTATTTATAAAACCCAATTCTCTTGTTTTAAAGATTCTTCAACACTCTTTGGTTCAACCTGTAAAATAAATCTAGTGCAATTTTAACTTCTCAAGATTATGGGGGTTTGTTTAACATTATAGTTATCTACAAGAATTTTTTTAATCTCAACATGTTCTCTAATTATTTTAAACATATAACCATATTTATATAATAAAATTATTTTTCCTATGTCCATAAATATTTGATTCCTCCTCTTAATAATTCCATTTTGTTGGGGTGTGTATAGATCACTATATTTATTCCTTATCCTATGATTCTCGAGAAATGCCTCTAACTCTTCATTCTTATAATCAAATCAATTATTGAATCGAAATATTTTGATAACATAATATATTTAATTCTCATAAATCCTATAGAAGTTTTTAATTTTCTCTAGATATTTTTATTTAATTAATATAAAATATACATAAGTCATATGAGTAAAATAATCAATAAATGACATAAAATACTTATCTCCACCGGTTAACTTCAATCTCATTGATATGCACACATCAAAGTGTTCTAACTCAAGTGTTTTATTTTTTTATATTTTCACTGGATTTTGACTCTTATTTACCATATTTACCTTATGAAATGTAGCACATGGGTTGATTCTTTCATTTTGTAGCTTTGGTATATTTATCACAACATCATGTTTTAAAATATTATCCATATTATTCTACCCCAAATGACTAAGTCTTTTATTCCAAAGTTAGTTTTCCTCTTTTTTGATCATGGAACATGAATTTTTATTTTTTATAAATTTGGAATAAGTTTTCATTTATTTGATTCCCATTTAATGTAATTATTACATCCTTAAAAAATTTTAAGGAATGTTAATTCTTATATAAGATAAAATAATTCCCATTATCACAAAGTTGAGAAATGTTAAGAATATTATGCCTCAACTAAACGATAAAGAGAGAATCACTAGATTTTTTTTTTCTAATATTGGTGTATCTAAATCCTTGAAAATTGAGTGATATTTCATATTTGAAAGGGAAAATATTTATGTCATACCAGTGGTTTTCTTTCAATATATATTTTCTTCTAATCATGTGTGATGAGAAACCACTATAATGGATCCATCCATTCTCTCTTTTTCATGCCTTATAGGCCACCCCAACCACTATATAATGATCTTTATTATACTTATTATTAATATATTTATAATTACTTTTTTTCATCTACTCTAGTGGAATTATAACTAATTTTTTGGTGGTGTGTTTAATCTGATCACACACCCCACAAATCTTTTTAATACAATGAAATGAATTTTCTAATTGAACCTTATCTTTTAGATATTTTATTGGATGACCTTTATGAATTTCATATTTACTCCCCCAATATTAAGTGCATATATTTAATTAATGGGGGAATATGTTAAACCATCATGCATATAATCTTTATCTATAGACCCCACCAACATCAATATCTACATTTAAATCGAAATTTACTTGGAGATAAAATAGTTTCTTCAAAACGTTCTTGTTTTTTATCTTTTTTAATTGAAATATGCTATGGTTTTTTAATTTTATGATGTGTGTGAGCTTTCTCCTTTACCTTGACCT
The DNA here is from genome assembly GCA_963277665.1 of Viscum album. NCBI lineage: Eukaryota > Viridiplantae > Streptophyta > Magnoliopsida > Santalales > Viscaceae > Viscum > Viscum album. Next base: position 1,649,295,592 of record OY728163.1, read on the forward strand.
TACAGTTAGGATTTTCCTTCGTATTCTTCTCTTTTCACACCTCTTTACCTTTAGAATTTCTAGTATTGTGACTAATTTTATCAATGGGTTCTTTATCCTTTTTAGGTTTTGTAATCTCCTATTTCTTTCTTTTATCTATACTTACACTACTTTAATTGGATGAAAACTTTTAAAAAATAATTATTCATAGACCCATAATTCTATAACCACTTTATAAACTAAGAGTGGAAATCATAATGTATTTTCAATAAAATAGAATACGTAAAAGAGAGAAGAATGAATTCAAGTTAGAGAAGAATAATAAATTGGAAATGAGGAACAAATTAGTGATGAGGAGAAACTAAAATATTATAAACTAAGTGTGGAAATCATAATGTATTTTCAATAAAATAGAATACTTAAAAGAGAGAAGAATGAATTCAAGTTAGATAATGATTCATTAAGGAAATACCTTGATGAATCAAAAGATAAAGACATTATGGTGATGGAAATGAAGTTCTAATGAAATATGAGATATCTCATTACAATTCATAAATTATCAAACAAAATTCTTGCTATTAACACTGAAAAATTTAATTTCCAAGAATTAGGATGTGAAGAATATTAAATAAAAGAGAATTGATATTGAAAATTTCTTGAGAAAATTCAAAACCACAGAGTTCAAATTTTTTGTGAATGCTGTTAGTGAATGATCTAAAACAGAAGATAAAGTGGTTATTGGATGAAAACTTTTAAAAAATAATTATTCATAGAACCATAATTCAATAACCACTTTATCCTCTATTTTAGATCATTCACTAACAGCATTCACAAAAAATTTGAACTCTGTGGTTTTGAATTTTCTCAAGAAATTTTCAATATCAAGTCTCTTTTATTTAATATTCTTCACATCCTAATTCTTGGAAATTAAATTTTTCAGTGGTAATAGAAAGAATTTTGTTTGATACTTTATGAATTGTAATGAGATATCTCATATTTCATTAGAACTTCATTTCCATCACCGTAATGTCTTTATCTTTTGATTCATCAAGGTATTTCCTTAATGAATCATTATCTAACTTGAATTCATTCTTCTCTCTTTTAAGTATTCTATTTTATTGAAAATACATTATGATTTCCACTCTTAGTTTATAATATTTTAGTTTCTCCTCATCACTAATTTGTTCCTCATTTACAATTTATTATTCTTCACTCAATTAATCTTTGGGTGTTTTTTTCATGAATTTTGTTTTACCTTTATTCATTAAGATGTCTTGTTATCTTTTTCTTTATTAATCATAAGATGTGAAATCATCTTGTGATAAAATATTTATCTTATTTATTGTATCAGATTTTCCTTTAACTTTGAACAATCATCCTACAATGAAATCACTATCCAACTTATTCTTCCTAGATGATCTTTTGGGTTGATCAACTTTATCCTATTATCTTTTATTGTCATTTAAACCTATTAAAAATGGACAATATTTCCACAATTAAAGAATTTAATGGTATCTTGCTTCTATATTTACCTTTCCCCCACTACACTCTATTTCAAAATTAAGATATTTTTTATTAAAAATCCATATCATCATACTTAAAATAATTTTCCTCATCATGATAATTTTTTACTCAATAATATTAAAACCTTCTAATGCAATTAATGTAGTATAATTTTCTTATTTTTCTTTTCTCCTTAAGGTAATCCCTCTTCTCATCTCATAAGACATCAACACGTTGTTGATTTTTTTTGATGGTCTAATAATCCAAGTCATGATCCTAAAAGGTTTAAATATTTAAATAAAATTTATATAGGATGATTCTCATCAACTTCTTCGTGATGGAATAATCTTCAATAACTTTACCATATCTTTGAATTGATCTTACAATCTTTTTTACTCAAATGAAGAATCCATATTCTCCAATTAAAATTTCGGATAACTAATCCTGATAGGTTTGTAACAAATGCTCATTCACTTTCTTATCTTCTTCATGGATATCATATTGTTTCCTCTAGATTTCATTTACTGTCTTCATTCCCAAAACGCATCTCAATTATTTCTTTGAGAGTGGTGAGAGTAAATCATTCTACACTCTCTTATCAACTTTGATATTTTTATAATAAAGAAAATTATAGGTTTACTAGTTTTAAGAATATTATTATTATTATTGGTTCTATCAAGAACATCTTGGATGAGTGATATAAGATATATAACCATCAACTTTCTTTATATATGTAATCCATAGCCAGTGAATATAGGGAATCCCTTATTGTTTGTAGTATTAATTAACTCCATGGATCTCATTGATCAAAGATATAATCAATTTAAATAAAACTCAAATATATAATAATTTTTCCTAGAACTAATGCTCAATAATTCCTCTAATACCACTAAAGGTAATAAGATGTTAAAGCACTGAAAAATAAATCTTTAGTCAGTGTTACTCTGATGCCAATTGATGGTCCCACGAGAGACTATACCACCACTGAGTGGGGGTAAATAAGGGGTTTCCAAAAACACTAACTCTCTCAATCTACATGATTCTTATCAGTTTATAGTGTGAATATATCTCAATGGTGATGATTTAATTATGAGATATTATTCAAGAAATAACATACATAGAAACAATGTTTTTTAAAAGGTCCACATACTCTTGTTATCAAGTTACTAATCCTTGGTGTGTAGTGGATGTGATAAAACTACCCGTGTTCCAATTTATTACTAATATAATAAGTAAATGATAAATATTATTATCTTAAAATTATATTACAATATGAAAAACAAATTTTCATAAATTCAATGATATGTCTTTCTCATACCTCAAGGGCCTATGAAATTTAGACTTTTTGTTCACCCTTATTATTCTCCTTAATATCCTGTTAAATCCCCCCTTGTAATTATCCTAGAATATATGCATCTCTCTTAGTTTCACCACATAAACATTTCTATATGTGTTTCATTGGTTATTAATAGACTTAACATGAATTGAAACATAAATCATTAGGATATAGAGTGAACAATAGATCCAAAAGGTATAGAAGACTAAATCTAAAAGATATTAGAGTATCTAATAATATCTTTGAATCGATTTCTGGAAATACCAATTTATTTCATAATGAAATATTTTATTTTTCCAAAACTAATAATCCATTGATCTTCTCTTGTCAAACTCACTACATTGTGTAATTTATATTGTGGTTTGTCATGCCTTTGATCTCTAAAACCATTATATTATCATAACTTTATCACCCAAGTTATATAAGTGTGGTTAATTCTCCTTAATTTTGGTCTTCTTCACTTAACCATAGATTTTGGTGTGAACTATAACAATCATGAAGGGATCTATTGTGTTTTAACATAGACTATTATATCATGTAATGAGACCACATAACTCTCTAAGCCTACATGGAACTTAACTCTCCTAGGGTTACTTCACTGTGTAGTTTACTCCTCTTTCATTTCTTAGTTGAACCATCACAAAATAACCATTATGAATAAAGTATAATCCTTATCACATTAGAATAGTTCCTTTCACACATCATATTAACTCTATAGAACAAGATTCTCGCATAGGATTAACTCATTTCTCCATCATCCTCATCATGACATGATGTAAACAACTATGATGTGATTCCCATCACATGAGATTAAATAATTTATATATGGAAATAAATAAATGATACTAACTTCTCACATATTATTATTCTTTTATTCATATAATAAACTCAACCATGTTTTAGCATGATCAACATCCTTCACATTGTGGTTTTTTAATTTATAGAAAAAACTCATTCTTTTCATTCCAATGAACCTCCATTCAACTCTAAAGAGCTTACAACTCATCCATAAGCATGTTTACAAGGAATGAAACTTGAAACCATCCTAAACACATGAATTAATTTACTCAATAAATAATTCATGCCATTTCTTCAATATGAAGTTCATCTAAACACCTTACTACAGGATAAAATAATTATTGTGAGAGAAATCCATCCCATGGTGTAATATTAATACCATATTCATCATTTATATATTTAGATCAACTCAAATAACCTATTTTCAATTCACTTATTGTGGGATATTTAATTTTAAATCATTCAAATATCTCTTCATCTTATGAGGCCCCAACACTAGATAGTCATACATCATTTTTGTCTCATTAAAATGATGTATATACACCATAGGAATAGGTTTTAAGAATATATTCATTGTATTCCTAGGTTCTCATTATAGTGGATACTTCTATTACCTATTGATGTTATAATTATTTTAATTATATTATCACATATATTATTCATAAGAAAATAATAAAACATATAAAATAAAATATCAATACGTGATAAGAATAAAACATGTATATATCAAGAAAAATACATGATTAGATAATTAAAAGTACATAAAATAAATATGGTTTTAGGGAACCAATACTAATTTCTAGTATCATCTACATTGAACAACTATGAATTTATTCTAAATATTCCAACTTCAGTATTTCTTTCTCAATATCATTGTCACATTGTTGTAGAAGGAAAAAAAAATTATTTTTTGTATGGAAAACTTATCATAGAGAGAATATTATATAAATAATAAGATGGATAAAGAGAATTATTAGAGGAATATATATATATATATATACAATGATAGGAGAGATAGGTGGTCACTCAATAAACCTCACCAAAATCTATATATAAAAACAAAAGTTAAAAAAAATATGTCTAATAACATGATTCACGTGATCACACCCTTATGATTAACAATGTCTTGCATAGATAGTGTACTATTTAATTAAAAAAAAATCCCTGGTTGGTTTCTTATGGGGATTGACACCCCTCGTATTATTGTTGATGATGACCCATGATACCAATGTAAAAAATTAATAATTTTTTTATTTGGTTTTCATGTGGGATTATCCCCTCACCCACGCATTCCACCTCTATCATCAGCCTATGTGGCCGATGATATGTATATAATTTAATTTTTTTTGATATATTTACATCTATATTTTTTTCTTAAATAATTTTCCATAAATAAATAATAATTTTAAATATTTAATTAATTAAAATCTCCAAAAATATATAACATCAATATATCACTAAAATCATGTAGACTAACAATTATGAATTTTTAAGCCTCTATAATTATATCATGAATCCATAGTTAGTGGAATTTATGAATAGTAAATTCCATGTTGGTTATTACTAATATATATTTATAAAATTTATTATTGAAGGAAGTCCAAAGTTTACTGTTAAAGGTATGTTATTATGTTCTTCATTTATAGCATTCATCTTAAACCTTTCTGATAAAAATATTGGACTTGAATATTATTTTATTCTTCTATTTTATACATGTTATATATTAATAAATACTATAAAATTTAAAATAAAAAACATATAATTCCTAGGTGAGTAAAGTTGATGGAATTTTTGGGGCATACCTATGTATTATTGCAATGAAAGAATGCATAAAATACAAGCCCAGATTGACTGAGAGAGGAATTACTAAGATGAAACAATAAAACCCAAAAAATGGAATTCCCTAATATTCAAGATTTAAATATTCATTGTTAATGAGTTTGATTAAGTTCCATTTTCAATAACCAATAGGTTCTTGCCTCCAATGGTATCCAATAATTACTATAATAATTGAATGCTTCAGTAAGACCTCTTCCCCACAATAGGGTTCCATAACCTATTCCTCTATGGAAAATAGAGAGAATACACTCTAAGAGAGTTTCATCCAATATTGGATTAAAATGGGTGTATAAATGAGGTTTATAAAACTCAATTTTATAGGCCTCATTCAATGAATAAATGAGCCTCGTGGAGTTTTCACATTTCATTAGTTATGAAATGGGAAAACCCTTATGGTTTTAACCTTATTCATTGATCCAATTGTTAAAGTCCTTTAATAATCAATTTTTTATCTACACATCATTATATGATGCTTTTATTAGTTGAAATATTCATGAAAATATCCTTAGTAGGGCTATCCAAATGATATCATATATCCTTCTTCATGAGAACTTTGACCTAAAACTAAGAACTATGGGAATATATTCACCATGGAATGGTGTCTTTCAGCATGTATTGGTGGGTTATTTAGTACACAAAACTCAACAGTCTCCCACTTTCATGAAAGTATCATAACATTTATGCAAAAATTCATAACTCTTTTTAAATCTCTCCAAACCCCTTTAGAAATTATTATCATAATCTATCTCAAATTTTGGAAAAATGTTTTGTACCAAAATAAATCATCATTCTATATACTTTTTTACGACCCTGTAGGCCTTTATAGCATTGAAAATAATTATGAATTCCCTAATCTATAATTATAATAAAAAAGAGGCCCCTATAAATACATCATTGATACTCAATCTACAAAGGGGTTCGGTGTGATCTTGATCACACACAGTCATATCTCTATATGTATTTTTCTATCATAAGATATATCTATATACATCATATGAATGATTATATAATCCCTTTGTTTATGACATCAAGTGATCACTAAAAATGGAACATTTCAATATTGTATAGGTTATCTCATACATTCATTATTCTATTAAATTGAATGACTGGTTTGAATGAATATATCACATGTCATTAATTTAGGTAATTGAGCACATCACATGTCACTCAACTAAGCATGGCCATGCATTTCCTTGGTCTAATCCAATCATGGGTCTAGATTTTATAATTTTCATACAAGAGGAATAATATCATATTGTTTGACCTCAATTGATGACATGATAAACAACATACAAAACCACCCATAATTATATCAACATCAAGGTTGGTGTAAGAAATGTATCAAGGTATGAAAGTTCTCATGTGAAGTGTCTTTCTAACCTCAGATAATAGGGATTTATATTAAGCATACAGATCTAAGAACATCAATAATCATATGACATTCCATATGATATAATTTTTTGGGACATTATAGATAATAATCATCTACTTATTATCTCATGAGTCTACTTTTTATATTAAAAAACCAGATTTTACTCATGATAACCTTAACATATCATCACAATCAATAATACTCCATGATGATCATCAATTAGGGGAAACTCAAATTTAGGATATTTGGGTATTTTATCATTAAATAGTCACTCTAATATATGTAGCACACATGAATTAATGATAAATGAGATTTTTTATTATAAAACTATGATAAAATCCTATTGATAATAATCATTAAATATAATTTCCCTTGTATCTTATACCTAGATACTTTACATGAACCTTTTGATTTTATTTCATTAATTAATTTTTCAATGTATCTACTACATTCTCATCTATAATCACACAATATATCATTACATTAAACTACTCAATGATTTTCCAAATGATATGGTATTTGAAAATGATGTGTTTTTTCCTTTGGTGATATCGAGGTTTTTTAGCCTGAGTGATGGATTCATTGTTGTCACAATAAAGATTAATTAGTTCTATAATTCTAGGAAACTCCCCAATTTTACTAAAGAACTTCTTGATCCAAATATGTTCTTTCATAGCATCTGAAGTAGTGATGTGGTCCACCTATATTTTTATTCCACCATAGTGGATTGTTGGTAATATTATAACTGATTGATCCACTGTTAAGTAAAAAAACAAATTGATATTTTATATCATCCTTGTTGATTTTTAAAATATCATCAATTTAAACCCTTAAAATGAGATTATACTCACATCCAAATTCCAAGAAAATATCCTCACTTATTTTAAAGTACTTAAGGATTTTCTTGATATCAATCAATTAACTCTAACAAGGATTAGATTGATATCTATTTTTTATTCTCAAAGAATAAGTGATATCATTTAAAGTACATAATATGTAATAAATGATAAATCCTATGGTATATGAAAAAAGAATCTTATCCATCCTTTATACCTCTTAGGTATGATATTGAATATACTAAAGATTAATGCTATACAACACTAGTAAATACCCCTTCTTGGATTTTTTTCATGCTAAACCTCTTTATCACTTTACCAATATATATGTTTTGACTTACTAAAAGTCACATATTTGATCTATATTTATAATTCTTAATACCAAATATGTAGGTTTATTCACCCATGTCCTTCATCAAGATGTACTTTCCCAAACACACCTTTTCAGAATATAAATTTAGGACATTAGTTTTTGATAACAAGTATTTTATCAACATAAAATATAAGAAAAGTCACAACACTCTCATTAACACACATGTATGTGAAAGAGTCATTTTCATTATTGATAAAACCAAAATATTTTATTAAATCATTAAACTGAATGGTCCAAGTCTGAGAGGTTTTCTTGAATTCATAAATTTACCATTTCAACTTGAAAAAACTTATTAGACTTGTTTGAAACTTTAAAACCATTGGATTTTATCATATACATAACCTTTATTGAATTATCATTAAATAAAAAAATTTAACATTCATTTGATATATCTCATAATCCTAATAAACTAATATATAAATCAATATCTCTATAGAAATTATCATCACATCTGGATAAAAGTTTTCTTCATAGTCATTACCATGAATTTTTTTATAACCTTTATCTACCATATGATCATTATAGGTAGACAATATACCATCCATGTTAGTTTTATAAAAAAAACAACAACTTAAACCCTATGGGTATCACCCCTTTTAATGCATTTACCAAGTACCAAACTTTATTAGTGTTCATGGAATCTATCTCATAATTCATGGATTCTAACCATTTATCAAAATCAGAATTCTCAACATCCTCCTATAGAGTAGTAGATTCATTATATAGGAAAATTATTTCATCATCATTTACTATAAGAAATATTTATCTCTCATGATCTTTATGAATCATACTAAACCATTGAGGTTATTATGTATAGTGATTTGGTTCATCTTCCACAATACTTTGTAGAATTGTTATAACTTTGATCTCATGAAAACTTCCTGATTACCAATCATAAACTTCTCCAAGTTCAAATTTCATCCCACTAACTTCTCAATTCATGCCATATTTCTCAAGGGAAATACCATCTCAAGGCACAAACACTTTATTTTCATGATTATTGAAGTAATATCCCTTAGTTTCTTTGGGATAACTAATAAATAAAACTTTTCTATTTTATGTATAAGTTTTGTAGAATCAAAAAATTATACATATTCTTCAAAAATTAAAATCTTAACTGAAGAAAAGTTTGGATGTTTCCCAATTCATATCCCATATGGGGACTTAATGAATACTTTAGATAGAATATAGTTAAGTTGGAATGCATATGTTTCTATATTATATACCTAGAATGATATAGGAAGGTCTCAATAACTCATCATGTATCAAACTATGTCCAAATGTGTATGATTCCTTCTCTCAAACAAATTGTTCCACTGTAGTGTTTCAGGAGGAGTGAGTTTTTAAATAATTCAACAATCTATTGGATGATAAATAAACTCATATCTCAATTATTCACCATTGTGATAAAATTATATAATCTTAATACTCTTTCTCGATTGATTATGTACTTATATTTTGAAAACATTGAAATTTTAAAAGGTTTCAAACACGTACCTTATAAGAAAAATATAACCATACCATCTGAAATCATCATTAAATGTTGAAAAGTACCTATATCTCCCACTTAGGTACACATTAGTCTATATATAGCACTATGTATTGGATCTAATAGTCTTTTAGTCCCATCACTTTTTCCACTAAAAGTTGATTTGGTCATTTTATCAAATAAACAAGAGTCACATGTATAAAATGATTCATAATTGAATGAATTTAATAACCCATATCTATAAATACTTTGAATTTTTTTATCATTTATAAGTCTAAGGTTACAATTTCAATGATTAGTGGTGCTAGAATCAACCTTTAATGATTTATTCCAAATTTCATGTATTGGATTATCCGTATATATAATTTATAAACCATTCACTATTTTCCAACGCCATAAAATATTTGATTCATATATATAGAAAAACTATGGTTCTTAATAATGAATAAAAATCCCATATTTTTTAAACAAAATATAGAAATAAAAATTTATATTTATGGAGAGAACATAGTAATTGCTTCCCAATTCTTGAACTAATCTACTATGTATAATTATATCATAACTGTCAACCTCTAGGGAAGTAATTTTTACCACATTGATAACACATAGATCCACTTCAAATTTATTTATTTCTCTTATATTTTTTATTCTATATTTATCAACAAAAATTTGTGATGAAGATGTAGTATTCATGTAGAGAATCTGTTTTTGAATTATAAGACATTGGAATATTTCTAGTAATATTTACATAGATAGAAACAGATACATCATGTGATTCCAAGGACCAGTGAGCCCAGAATTAATTTTAGAAAAATATTAAATATATTTTATTTCATGAACATTATTTTTTTCATAAATAATGGAATATATCCTAAATGGGGTCTTGGATCAGAATTATGAGACCATGTTTGAATCAGAAGTGTGGGGTTTACCCAACATGTGACCTAAAGTTGGTCAGCATCGGACGTTCGTATGAGGTAGTCATTGGCGAGTATGTTTAATTAAAATAAATAAATAATTTGTTTGTTTTTTTATTAAATGAAGTAATTAAATCCTCTATAAATACCCTCTTAGGATGGGTTTTCAATGGTTATCTTCATAACGCTTTTTATATCTAATAGCAGAAGGATAGTGTTCTTCATTTGTGGATCGACATCAAATGACGAATGACGATCTAATCGAGGATAATTTTGAGTCAAATGAAGAACACAGTGGGATCATCACATTCATCACTATTGGATGTGTTAGTTACCAAAAAATGATCCATAATCGAGATAAGTATCACCATTTGTGGTTTTATCTCATTTGATTAAAATATTAAGCATGGATTTCATCTACTTTTGATCAATGATAATTTTTCTTCACATTAGCCCCGCAATTTATTTATTGTATTGATCTAGTATAATTCTTCCCTTATTCCAATTTTTATCACCCTATTTATATAATCATTGATCAAGAACATGTTTCCAATGATGGTTTACTTTGTTCTTGTGTTTTCCCCTCTCTATTCATCATGTTCTTCACCATTGGCCAATGGTACCATGATTTGACTTTGTCGGGGTGGGTTCAAGTGTGATCAAACCCCTATATCTATTATGATAGCATAAAATACACATGAATATATGTTTTATGGATGGATTGGTAAATGATAAGGATGGTATTTTTTGAATAGATTGGATCGGTACCATGAGTGTGAGTTCGCGATTGAGGATGTGATCGAGGTGTGATGAGGATGGAGATTGATTGGAGGTGGTTTGGGATCGGATCGGGGATCCCAGTTTTTCCAGTTGACATGTGGTGATGACATGTAGTGTGATGGGATCAGTTTCGAGAAGAGGTCGTGTATAGGGTCTCATGGTGGAGTCTACTATGCATGGACGTGATAGTGGTTTTACTTGGATCTTCGATGAGGTGGTCGAACATAGTTATTGCAGTGGGTGTTATTATTGTTTTTAATAATAATAATAACATTAAAAAATGTGTGTGGTTAATAAAATTAAATGGTTTTAATTTAAATAAAAAAGGAAGTTTTGAAGAGGAGGTCAAGAATGATCCCTTTTTCCTTATTCCCTTATCTATTATGTGATATTATTATTATTTATATAATAAAAATAATAAAATGATATAATAATAATAGGGGATTCCCTGGAAAGTATGTGCACGGAATGGGGAGGAAGGCATGAATTGGCTCCCTTTGAATTTGAATAAATTTTAATAATATTATTATTATAAAATGATAATATTATTATTATTGTTATGGGGTCTAATTAATGTTGTAACTACTTCATATGGTATCCAACTGAAGAACCGTCTACGGATTTGTGACCCTGACTTTGAGATGGTCGATTCAAGACCAGTGAAGGATACCTTTTTATGACTTGTGGCTTAGGTACAAAAATCACCCAATAATAATAATAATAATAATAATAATAATAATAATAATATATAATCTAGTGTTCGATTTATCTTCTTCATATAGTGTTAGATTGATGATCCATTTTCAGCATTGGGACCCTGACATTGAGGCGGGTGTTTCAATACTAATATCGGGTACTTAATTTAGGTTTGTGGCACAAGTGACTCAGCCTAGTTAGTGAGGACTCAAAAAGTGAATCCAATAGACCCAAGATCAAATATAGGTGGAGACATATTTCTGGGTTAATATATCAATAATTTAGCAGGCATTTTAGCATGTAATGCTCTATACTGTAGCAGGTACTATTTGGTATTGTAGCAGCTAGAAATATTCATCTGTTTGGGCTTTAGGGCCACTAGTTTGGTCCTCAACTCCTTAAAGCCCTTCGGGCCACCCAATTACTTTGGGAAAGTTATTCTTTTGGGCCACCTCAAGGAATTTGGGCTACCTCAAGGTCTTTAGTCCACCTCAAGGCCTTTGAGCCACATGAAATTGTGCTTAAATGGACCAAAAAGATTCTATATGGAGTAGGCTCTAGATGGGGATTCCAACTAGGTGCATTCATGAGAGTAGAGCAATATGATTTAAAATAATGAGAGGTTATGGAAATTTCCATTGGGACCAGCATGTACATGCATGGGAATCCTAGCTTAACATCCATGCTAAGGTAGAGCTAACATCATGATATAGTTGATGGGGAGGGGCAGTTCTAAGTAGTTATTATAAGGTCCCGGCCTTAAACCTTACTTAATATTGAATTAAATGAATAATTCACATTGAGGATCTTTTCTGGTTTAGAGTTTTACAGAATTAGGACATAGCTATTACATCTCACAAGATTACAAAGTAGACACTTCTACTAAGTTCCCATAAAATAAAAACTCTTAAAAAGAAACATGTCTAGTTCCATGTTTTATATAGCATGACTTTCCCTTGATCCCATCCTTGACCCTATTACACATTAAGTCCCATGAAAATCATTTCAAAAAACTTGGGGTGAGCATAAAAAGCTCAGTAAGGGATACGCAAAGAATGAAAACTGTTAGTTAATCAAAGAAACAAGTAAACCATGTATACTTTATCAAAGTAATACTTTTCACCTTTATGAAGTAGTAAAAACTCTTCACTGAATAAAAGATCATTACTTACCCTTTTTGTAACCAAAATATTTCCATAAAACCCATATAAAGAACACATAACATATAAAGGTAACTTGGGACATAAACATACTTAAATGGAATAACCATACGGTCGACTTCCACACATATCACTTAATGGAATAGCCATACGACCGACTTCCATACCCAATGAATTGGAGGTTATAATGTAACCACCCTTCCTGGTATTCACGACACCACCCGTCAAATGGTTTATCACGTAACCACCCATCAAATGTCCAAGTACCATTATAAAATCATAAGACATAAAACAAATACAATGGAAAGAAAACATTTCCACACTTTGATCACAATATATCACATAAATATATTGACATAACAAATCCATTATAAAAACCATTTTCATTACCAAAATACATAAAAGAGTATATGGTATTTATTTCATTTTAAAAACATTATGGCTTGTTGAGGAAGCCAAAGACCAAATAATACTCGCGGTGGCGGAAAAGGTCGTTGTCACCATGTACGTTAAAAGAAACATTCCATTTTGTCGTTTTGTAAAACATTTCATAGAAAAAGATTCCTTTTTTATAAAAGTAAAATTCAAAGGGGTTTATACACCGTATAAAAGATAGTTGTGTATAAAATGAAATATGCCTCAATGAAAGGAGATTGAGACGAAGTCCCTTACCTCGGGTCCAACTTGACTCGATCGTTCTTTAACGTCCTGAATAATAAACTTGAGTTAATTTAAACTTTCTTAATAACCTTTTTCAATTTCATTATTACCTTTATATCACTTATTACCATGTTATAAACATTATGTAATCATTTAAGTTAATAATGTTTGTTTTTTCGATATTTGGTTCTTAAGTCAAAAGTGGACTTCTTACAATTACATGTTGTTCGTGTGGTCAAAGATTCATTATATCCAGAATGATATTCATGATTTGTATATCATATATATCATATATATCTAGAATATACATGTAATTATAATATTACATAATCATTTATAGGTAAGAAATGAAATGCACTGTTCATGGAGTTGGTAAGCCGTACGTATGCATGAACGCTACTTTCATTTCTATGTCATATTAATGGAATTAAAACTAAATGAGATGTATATATATTTTAATTCAAGAATTATATTCATCATTTATATATAACATAAATCATATATAATAACTTTAAATCCATCCTTTATAAATCCCACATATGGCATTAACGAATCAAATCACTTTGAGGGGGCGGTAGTCCGCACTTCCTAAAATGAAGATATCGCATATACCCATAATGGATGCCACAAAGGTATGACATAAATGCAAAATACAGAAGCTTAAGGAAAACATAAACATATTATATATCATATATAAATATAGTGACATCTTAATGGCCACCATTGAAGGTGTTAGAAGAATATTGGACAATCATCGTTTCGTGATGCAGAAATTCTCCATCCACAGAAACAGTATATTCTTTAACCATTAAATGTAGGTGTGTGTAAGTGTATCTCGAATGATTCTTATAAAAACATCCTAGTATATTGAAGATACTGGATTTGTTACAAAATAAATGAATAAAAAGAGTTTAGGGGGTTGGAGAAGCAAAATAAAACAAAAGAACACAAGTGAAGACATTACCTTAAAATCGGGTAACTCTCTTAGATTTGAGCTCAAAGGCTTCCTTGGGAAGACTTCTGCCCAAAGTGATGCTTCTAGGATTAAGAGAGGGATGTGTAGAGACAAAAATATCAGAGCTTGGCCGAACAAAAGTCTTAAGAGGTGTGGGTAAGGAGGTAGAGGTGGGGGCCTTTTATAAGAAGAGAGGAGGGGCACTCTTGGAAAGTTAAGAAAAGATACTTTATTATAAAATGATTTTCGGATAAAAAGGGTCCCAAAATTATATATTTAGAGTATAAGGTGATAAGAGTTCTAAATACACCCATCCAATAGGTTTTTTACATGTGTAGGTCTTATATTTTACATTATCTTTTCATTTTATTTAAATCGTTAAATAATGAGGTAATCGCTGCATCATCATAGTGTCATAAATAATTTAATTTATTTAATGCCTAAAAATAAAAAAATATATCTTGATGTAGGAAATCATTTTAGATTTCTAATGAATATTTATATTCAAAAATATGACTTGTATAACCCCATTTAAGAATTTTTTTAGTAAAGCAACTCATGTTTGTGACATTTTTATTTTAACTTAAAATAAAAAGTTATTAATGTCATTTTCCTACCAAAGTGGCTCCATGGCGTCCCCAAGTTGACCCATGGATTGTCTTGGTAGGCCATGACACATCCAATAAGGGTAGGACATGTGTAAAGTTCATTTTATATTATTAAATCATTTTTTTTACCTTAAACTACACTAATTACCTCTAATCGCGATTAAAAACTTAAAAGTTACTATTCACCAAAAAATTATTTTAATCCCATTGAACCACATTTTTCTTCCTAATGACAACCATAGATGTCATATTTTTTAAATTCAAAACACAAAGGTGGTAAAATTTCATTTAAACGAAAAATCAGTTTTTTAAGTACCACTTAGTGGTTTCACTATTCATCAAAAATAGAAGTTTTTCAGAAAAATACCAAAAATTCACCCTAAGCTATATTTGATATTCCAAATTAAAAACTGAAGTATATTTTAAAAAATTCAAAACATATAAGTTGCATTAATTAATTTAATAATTAATTCCCACTGTCATAGCAAATAGCGTGTTTTTATGAAACAATAAGTATCAACAGATTGACACTAGTTTAAGTCCGATTTCAAAGTGAAATTAATTACAACTACCACTATTGGATTAAATAGTAAAAATATATTATAATTTTACTTTAAAACCAATTCAAATGATAATATAATCATATTAATAAATTAGATTAAAAAAAGTTTTGGAATTAAAATACAACATTTTTCACTATTCATTAAAAAATGAACTTTATCGGAAAAATACCAAAAATTTACACAAAGTAAATTTTGATGTCCCGATTATAAAGAAGAATTTTATTTGGTCCAATAGAATGTATAAGAGTGACCAAAACTATATTTAATGAAGGTTCTCCATCAAAAGGTGATAAGTGGACCTTTAGTGAATATTAGAGTATTTATGCCTAAAATTGAATTCTTTTCTTATTTTAATCCTTTATCAATTATTGGATAAATGTAAAAATAGTTAACAAATATAATCATATTTTAGTTATTTCTATTAATTCCCTCCAATACAACGGCTACGTGTTAACTACCATTTAAAATAATATTATTTTATTACTAGTGTGCAACGTAAGATTTCAAAGAAACTCTTTGTTGTATATCAGGTACGCTATCGAACATAGAAACCCCTTTAAAGTAAAATTAATTTTTAATTCGTAAATGTTAATAAATATGAAAATGTATTATTCTTTATTTACCTTGGATGTTACATCTTCCCCCCTTTTTCTAATTACGTCCTCACAATTTTATTCACTTATCAAAATAAGTGGGGGTATTTATCCCTCATAGAATTTTCAGATTCCCATGTTGCCTCTTCAACCATATAGTTTTTTCACAAAACCTTTACCTGGTGAATTACCTTATTTCGCAACACTTGCTCTCTTCGGTCAATAATCTGGAATGGTTGTTCGTCATAAGAGAGATTCTCTTCCAACTGAACTACCTATGGGATCAAAACATGAGATAGATCTGGCATATACTTTCTCAACATCGAAACATGAAAAACATTGTGTACCTGAGATAAACTTGGAGGTAAAGCCACTCAGTAAGCAACCGATCCAACTTTCTCCAGAATTTCATATGGTCCAATGAACCTTGGACTCAGCTTTCCTTTCTTACCAAATCGCATCACACTTTTCCATGGTGAAACTTTGAGAAAAACATGATCACCTACCTCGAAAGATATATCCTTCCTCCGGTTATCCGCATAACTTTTCTGTCTACTCTGAGCTATTCTCATGTGTTTCTGAATCAACTGGACTTTTTCTGCCATCTCTTCTACCAATTCTGGTCTCATCAGCTTCCTTTCACCCACTTCATCCCAAAAAGATGGAGTTCGACACCACTTCCCATATAATGCCTCAAATGGTGCCATCTGTATACTGGAATGAAAACTGTTATTATAAGAAAACTCAACCAAAGAAATATGTTGGTCCCAAATTCCCTGATAATCCATCGAACAAGAACGTCGCATATCCTCTAATGTCTGAATTATTCGTTCTGACTGCCCATCTGATTGCAGATGAAAAGCTATACTAAAATTTAATTCAGTACCCAATGACTTCTGAAGGCCTTTCCAAAAGTTAGAAGTGAACCTGGGATCACGATCAGATACAATGGAGAGAAGAACTCCATGAAACCTGACTATCTTATTAAGATACAATCAAGAAAGTTGATCTAGAGAGAATGTATCTCGAATAGGAAGTAAATGATCAGATTTAGTCAAGCGATCAACAATAACCCAGATTGAATTATTACCTTGAGATGTCCTCGGTAATCCTACAACAAAGTCTATGGATATGTTTTCCCATTTCCACTATGGCACTGGTAATTGCTGCAGCATCCCTTTCAGTAACTGCCACTCTGCTTTAACCTGCTGACAAGTCAAACACTTCACAGTAAAATCAGCAATATCCCTTTTCATTCCATCCCACCAGTAATACTCTCGTAGATCTATGTACATCTTAGTACTTCCAGGATGAACTGAAAACAGAGAACTATGAGCTTCACATAAAAACTCTCTCTTAAATTGTGAATCACAAGGCACACACAATCTCTTACAAAATCTCAAAACACAATCATTATCAATGTTGAATTCAGGAAACTTACCCTTCTGAACCAACTCTACCTTTTTCTGTAACTCACTGTCTTGCTTCTGTGCTTGCTTAATTCTGTCTGATAGAGAAGATTTCACTGATACCTGAAACAAAACAGAAGGCCATCCTGAACCAAAAACTTCTATGCCAAAGTTTATCAAATCAAAAACCAAAGGATCACGTTCCAAACGCAACATTGCTAATGAAGCATTACTTTTTTGACTCAAAGCATCAGCCACTTTATTTGCTTTTCCCGGATGGTAATGAATTGTACAATCATAATCCTTGATTAATTCTATCCATCTCCTCTATCTCATGTTCAATTATTTCTGAGTGAATATATACTTTAAACTTTTGTGATCAGTATATATTTCACACTTTACTCCATACAAATGATGCCTCCAAATTTTTAAAGCGAAAACAACAGCAGCTAATTCCAAATCATGTGTAGGGTAATTTACCTCATGAGTTTTCAACTGTCGTGAAGCATAAGAAATTACCTGATCATTCTGCATTAAGACGCAACCAAGTCCTTTAAATGAAGAATCACTGTAGATAACAAACTCCCCATTCCTGGAAGGTAGTGCCAAAACTGGAGAATTCACCAATCTTCTTTTCAGTTCCTGAAAACAATCATCACATTCTTTATTCCAGATATACTTAACACCCTTCTGAGTTAGCTTAGTCATTGGACTAGATAACCGTGAAAAATTTCTAAAAAACCTTCGGTAATATCCTACCAAACCAAGGAAGCTACGAATCTCAGTTACATTTGTGGGTCTTGGCCATTCTTCAACAACTTTTGTTTTAGCAGGATCAACAGTTATGCCATTTTTTGAAACAATGTGACCAAGGAAAGAAATTTGTTGTAACCAAAACTCACAATTGCTGAATTTTCCATATAGTTTCTTTTCTTTTAAGGTTTTCAAGATAACCCTTAAATGACTTTCATGCTCCTCTTTACTTTTAGAAAACACTAAAATATCATCGATGAAAACAACCACAAACTTATCCAAGAACTCATGGAAAATTCTATTCATAAGGTCCATGAATACAGTAGGTTCATTGGTTAACCCAAAAGGAATAACTAAAAATTCATAACGGACATATCTAGTACGGAACGCAGTCTTCGGAACGTCTGCTTATTTTACTTTCAACTGATGGTACCCCGACCTCAAGTCAATCTTCGAAAAATACTGAGCTCCCTGGAGCTGATCAAACAAATCATCGATATGAGGCAAAGAATACTTGTTCTTAATAGTAATGTTATTCAAGGCTCTATAATCAATGCAAAGTCTCATTGAACCATATTTCTTTTTAACAAACAAGATAGGAGAACCCCATGGTGATGTGCTAGGTCGAATGAAACCTTTATCTAATAACTCCTGCAATTGTTTATTTAACTCTAAAAGTTCAACTTGAGCCATTCGATAAGGGGGTTTTGAAATTGGATTAGAATCAGGAACTAAGTCAACAGTAAATTCAACTTCCTGATCATGAATAATACCAGGAAACTCATCAGGAAAAACATCAAGATACTCATTTACCACTGGCACATCATTAATCTGAACAGTTCCCTTGTTTTCAACGATATGTCCAAGATAACATTCATTTACATCTTTTACTAGTTTCTCAACTTCATGATATGTTATAAAAAGAAAGGGTTGATTCTTGTACACAAACTGAAAATCTTTCTGAAAAGAAACCATTTTAGCTATGCAGTCAATCTTAGCATGTTAAATAGAAAGCCAATCCATGACCAAAATAACATCAAACTCTACTAGAGGCAAAACAATAAGGTTTGCTGGTAGATTCTTTCCGTACACAAGGATAGGAAGGTTCTTATAATTCCTTTTTGTCTCAACATTCCCTCCGGGTGTTTTTACCATATGTTCAAGATTCATATCTTGAGATGGAATTTCTAATTTACTAGAAATGTTCTCAGAAATGAAAGAATGTGTAGACCCTGAATCAAACAACACATTGGCATAATCTGAACAAACAAACAGTGTACCCGATACTACTTCATTCGATGGCCCAACATCTGATGAAGTAGTTGCAAAGGATTTCACCACCCCTTTCTGCTTGTAGTCTGGCTGCTTTTCCCCAGTTGAGTTCTTCTTTAGACACTTATTTTCATAATGAACCATTTCATTACACTTAAAACATCTTACCTCTGGCTTTTCATTTCCTGCTTGATCATCTTCCCTACAGTTACGAGCAATATGACCAGACTTACCACACCGAAAGCACTTTCCATACTTGGATAAACATTCTCCAGGATGCATTTTACCACAATTATCACAGGATGGATATTTGGGTTTCTTACCTCTTTGCTTGTTTTATGAATTCTTCCCCTTTGCCTGCCAACTGGACCTTTTATTCTGTTGTTTGTCAAAGAACACCTGATCATCGGCAAACTCCATTTCCACCTTCTCCGCACATCGAACAAGTTTTTCATAAATTTTGAACTCACGAGAAGCTAAATACCTTCGATACTTTAGCTTTAACCCTGAGTAAAACCGGTAGATTTTACTATCAAGATCTCGTATGAAGTTTGGAGCATACCTTGCCAGTCGAGTGAACTTTGCTTCATAAGCATCCACTGATTCATCCTCCTTTTTCAACTCTAGGAACTTTTTTTCCATCCTAAGAAGAACCACCTTAGGAAAATATTTCTCAAGAAACATACCTTTGAATTCTTCCCAGTGAAGATCATCAATCACATCACTATCCTTGATATTTTTCACCATCGACCACCACTGATCAGCTTCACCTTCAAAACGGTAAACAGAAAGACTAACCTTTTGATGTTCTGAACACCCCATGACATCAAAAATCTTCTCCAGTACTTTAATCCACCCTTCAGCTTGCACGGGGTCAGATGATCCTCTGAATGATGGGGGATGTTGCCTCATGAAATGTTCCACCACTGAAATGTTCCACTGCAGTTGATCTGGATGATCTCATGCATGGATACCGCCACCATTTATAGACGGAATCAATTGTTCCATCACTGCAACAAACTGTTCAGTTCCAATTCCGACCATCTCAGGTTGCTGATTTGGAAGGTTTCCTTCCTCTTGATGTCGTCCTAACATAGCTGCCTTGTTTCCTCTGTGGAAAACCATTCTGAACATAGAAATATCTTAGGCAAAGCAACATGGTAATCTTTAAATGATATATCATTTCAGTCATACCAAAATTTAATTTATAATTTAACAATTTTCTAACTCCTAAAGTTGTCTAAACCGACATCTGATACCAACTATAAGGCCCCAACCTTAAAACTTACTTAATATTGAATTAAATGAATAATTCACATTGAGGATTTTTCTGGTTTAGAGTTTTTGAGAATTAAGACATAACTATTACATCTCACAAGATTACAAAGTAGACACTTCTACTAAGTTCCCACAAAATAAAAACTCTTAAAAAGAAACATGTCTAGTTCCATGTTTTATATAGAATGACTTTCCCTTGATCCCATACTTGACCTTATTTCACATTAAGTCCTGTGAAAAACACTTCAAAAAACTTGGGGTGAGTATAAAAAGCTCAGTAAGGGATACAAAAATAATGAAAACTGTTAGTTTATCAAAGAAACCCGTAAAACATGTATACTTTATCAAAGTAATACTTTTCACCTTTATGAAGTAGTAAAAACTCTTCACTGAATAAAAGATCATTACTTACCCTTTTTGTAACCAAAATATTACCATAAAACCCATATAAAGAACACATAACATATAAAGGTAACTTGGGACATAAACATACTTAAATGGAATAACCATACGGTCGACTTCCACACATATCACTTAATGGAATAGCCATACGGCCGACTTCCATACCAAATGCATTGGAGGTTATAACGTAACCACCCGTCCTGGTATTCACGGCACCACCCGTCATATGGTTTATCACGTAACCACCTGTCAAATGTCAAAGTACCATTATAAAATCATAAGACATAAAACAAATAAAATGGAAAGAAAACATTTCAACACTTTGATCACAATATATCACATAAATATATTGACATGAAAAATCCATTATAAAAACCATTTTCATTACCAAAAAACATAAAAGACTATATGGTATTTATTTCATTTTAAAAACATTATGGCTTGTTTAGGAATCCAAAGATCAAATAATACTCACGGTGGCGGAAAAGGTAGTTGTCACCGCGTACGTTAAAAAAACATTCCTTTTTGTCGTTTAGTAAAACGCTTCGTAGAAAAAGATTAATTTTGTATAAAAGTAAAATTCAAAGGGGTTTATACACCGTATAAAAGATAGTTGTGTATAAAATGAAATATGCCTCAATGAAAGGAGATTGAGACGAAGTCCCTTACCTCGGGTCCGACTTGCCTCGATCATTCTTTAACGTCCTGAATAATAAACTTGAGTTAATTTCTACTTGCTTAAGAACCTTTTTCAAGTTCATTATTACTTTTATATCACTTATTACCATGTTATAAACATTATTCAATCATTTATGTTAATAATGTTTGTTTTGTCGATATTTGGTTCTTAATTCGAAAGTGGACTTCTTACAATTACATGTTGTTCGTGTGGTCAAAGGTTCATTATATCCAGAATGATATTCATGATTTGGATATAATATATATTATATATATCCATCATATACATGTAATTATAATATTACATAATCATTTAT
This sequence comes from Viscum album, assembly GCA_963277665.1. Classification (NCBI taxonomy): domain Eukaryota; kingdom Viridiplantae; phylum Streptophyta; class Magnoliopsida; order Santalales; family Viscaceae; genus Viscum; species Viscum album. Next base: position 1,649,318,158 of record OY728163.1, read on the forward strand.
AGGTAATAAATGAAATGCACTGTTCATGGAGACGGTAAGCTGTACGTACGCATGAACGCTACTTTCATTTCTATGTCATATTAATGGAATTAAAACTAAATGAGAGGTATGTATATTTTAATTACAGAATTATATTCATCATTTAGATGTAACATACATCATATATAATAAATTTAAATCCATCCTTTATACGTCTCACATATGGCATTAACGAATCAAATCACTTTGTGGGGGCGGTAGTCCGCACTTCCTAAAATGAAGATATCGCGTATACCCATAATGGAAGCCACAAAGGTATGAAATAAATGAAAAATACATAAGATTAAGGAAAACATAAACATATTATATATCATATAAAAATATAGTTACATCTTAATGGCCACCTTTGAAGGTGTTATAAGAATATTGAACAATCATCGTTTCGTGAGGCAGAAATTCGCCATCCACAGAAACAGTATGTTCTTTAACCATTAGATGTAGGTGTGTGTAATTGTAGCTCGAATTCTTCTTATAAAAGCATCCTAGTATATTGAAGATACTGGATTTGTTACAAAATAAATGAATAAAAATAGTTTGGGGGTTTGGAGAAGCAAAATAAAACAAAAGAACACAAGTGAAGACATTACCTTAAAATCGGGTAACTCTCTTAGATTTGAGCTCAAAGGCTTCCTTGGGAAGACTTCTGAACAAAGTGAGGCTTCTAGGAGTAAGAGAGAGATGTGGAGAGAAAAAAAGAGCAGATCTTGGCCGAATCAAAGCCTTGAGAGGTGTGGGTAAGGAGGTAGAGGTGAGGGCCTTTTATAAGAGGAGAGGAGGGGCACTCTTGGAAAGTTAAGAAAAGATACTTTATTATAAAATGGTTTTCGGATAAAAAGGGTCCCACAATTATATATTTAGAGGATAAGGTGATAAGAGTTCTAAATCCACTCATCCAATAGGTTTTTGACATGTGTAGGTCTTAGATTTTACATTATCTTTACATTTTATTTAAATCGTTAAATAATGAGGTAATCGCTGTATCATCATGGTGTCATAAATAATTTAATTTATTTAATGTATAAAAATAAAAAAAAAATATTGATTTAGGAAATCATTTTATATTTCTAATGAATATTTATATTCAAAACTATGACTTTTATAACCCCATTTAAGAATTGTTTTAGTAAAAGAACTCATGTTTGTGACATTTTTATTTTAACTTAAAATAAAAAGTTATTAATGTCATTTTCCTACCAAAGTGGCTCCATGGGGTCCCCAAGTTGACCCATGGATTTTCTTGGTCGGCCATGACACATCCAATAAGGGTAGGACATGTGTCAAGTTCATTTCATATTATTAAAACATTATTTTTACCTTAAACTACACTAATTACCTCTAATCGCGATTAAAAACTTAAAAGTTACTATTCACCAAAAAATTATTTTAATCCCATTGAACCACATTTTACTTCTTAATTACAACCATGTATGTCGGATTTTTGAAATTCAAAACACAAAGGTGGTAAAATTTCATTTAAACGAAAAATCAGTTTTTTAAGTACCACTTAGTGGTTTCACTAATCATCAAAAATTGAAGTTTTTCAGAAAAATACCAAAAATTCACCCTAAGCTATATTTGATATTACGAATTCAAAAATGAAGTCTATTTTACAAAATTCAAAACATATAAGTTTCATTAATTAATTTAATAATTAATTTCCGCTGTCAGAGCAAATAGCGTGTTTTTATGAAACAATAAGTATTAAAAGATTGACACTAGTTTAAGTCCGATTTCAATGTGAAATTAATTACAACGACCACTATTGGATTAAATGGTAAAAATATATTCTAATTTCACTTTAAAACCAATTCAAACAATAATCTAATCATATAAATAAATTATATTAAAAAGAGGTTTGGAATTAAAATACAACATTTTCACTATTCATTAAAAAATGAACTTTATCGGAAAAATACCAAAAATTTACACAAAGTAAATTTTGATGTCCCGATTCTAAAGAAGAATTTTATTTGGTCCAATAGAATGTATAAGAGTGACCAAAACTATATTTAATGAAGGTTCTCCATCAAAAGGTGATAAGTGGACCTTTAGTGAATATTAGAGTATCTATGCCTAAAATTGAATTCTTTTCTTATTTTAAGCCTTTATCCATTATTGGATAAATGTAAAAACAGTTAACATATATAATCATATTTTAGTTATTTCTATTCATTCCCTCCAATACAACGGCTACGTGTTAACTACCATTTAAAATAATATTATTTTATTACTAGTGTGCAACGTAAGATTTCAAAGAAACTGTTTGTTGCGTATCAGGTATGCTATCGAACATAGCAACCCCTTTAAAGTAAAATTAATTTTTAATTCTTAAATTTTAATAAATATGAAAATTTATTATTCTTTATTTACCTGGGATGTTACAGTTATAGTTTGGATGAATTCCTCTAATACCTACAGGTCATGTAATATCATGATGCCTATGGGCCATATAAGGGTTACCCTTAAACCCTTAAAAGGGTAATTATAATAAATGAATAAAAATAGAAGGCCTTTAGGCCATTTGATCTAATTCAGGTTTGTGGCTCAAGACCCCAAAATTTCCTTCAAGCGTGATGCGGTGAAATGTGTTTTTTTCACTGGGTGTCTGATTTGAGAAAGGTAATAGTCTATCTTGAGTGTTTTTTCATGGTGATCCCAATGGTGTGATTTGTTTTATCATATATGGTTTGTTTCAATGAAATATTATTGGTTAATGTTTTAAACCATCGAATCAATGATCAACCTTGTGTGTTTGTTAGGCTTTTGGATAGACATGTTGTATACTCTGGGAGTATGCAGGCATTCTTAGGGGTACATGAGAATGGACTGATACCTAGGCACTACTAGGTACATGAAAAAGTAGCAGAACATGACCACACACTATTTGGACTCCCTTACATGACATATACTTATTTAAAATCTTCTACCTCTTATATCTTCTTCCTTTGGACATGGATTTTATCTTTCGAGTACCCTATCCTGAATGGTTTTCCATGTATAATGAGATAATATACTTCTTAGTGGATCTTGAGATATGATACAAGATATTCTGAGCATTACACTTATTTTGGTGGTGCAAAAAGATGGTAGTGATTGGGTAAGATCACCATAGAAAGGTACGAGTGGTACCCCTTGATGCACTAGGGTGTAGTTACTATACCAATAATTACTAAGTGGAACCCCCTATGGAAATAGGGCATGGGTCCTCCATGCACTGATTGGTACCCCCTAATGGACTAGGGAGTAGGTCCACTATCTACTATGTGGTACCCCATGATAGACTAGGGTGTTGGTCCTCTACCTACTGAGTGGTTCCCCTAATATACTAGGGTGCGATCCTCTACCTACCGAGTGGTTTCCCCTGATAGAATAGAGCATGGTTCCTCTACCTACTAATCCCCCCCTGATAGATTAGGGAGTGGGTCCTATACCTCCTGAGTGTTACTCCTGACAGACTAGGTTGTGGGTTCTCTACCTACTGAGTGGTACCCCCTGACAGACTAGGGCTTGGTCCTCTACCTAATGAGTGGAACCTTTTGATGGCTTACGGTGTGGTTTCTCTACCTACTGAGTGGTACCCCCTAACAGACTAAGGGGTGGGTCCTCTATCTATAGATTGGTACCCCATAATGCACTAAGGAGTGGTCCATATATCTACTGAGTGGTACCCCCTAACAGACTTGGGTGTCGGTCCACTACTTGGAGATTGTGACCCCTTGACTGTGCAAAATAGTTGCGAGGAATGGGTCATCCACATGATTACTTATTCTTCTTCATACGCATGAGATATTGGGAATTATAGATGGTACCTTTCTAGAGCTAAAGGAAGACTCATTATTCTTAGTTGGGTTGTGGAGATGTAGATCCCCCTTTCTCTCTTTTTTGGGATTCTTGTTGAGCATATATGGATTTTTATGGTTTTTGTATCATATACTAATTGAAATAACTTCATTGTGATGATATGACTATTACTATCATGTATTTTATTGCCCCCTCTTCAATTTTTAGGGCACCCTACTAGGTATTTATATACTCACCCCTTCTTGGGATTTTCCCACATGTGTTGTGTCTTATGTAGATGATGGATAGGTCAGTGGTTATTTCAAAGGATCATAGGGATACTTGAGTGCATATATCGCATATGGTGGTTGAGTTTGGATATTATGGAGTTTGGCACTCACAGTATTTATTTTTCCAGTTATTGTCACATTGGGACATTGTTTTGGTTGGGAATTTGTTTTTCTCATTTACTTTTCAAATAACATTGTTGTACTCTTTTGTGTTACCTAGAAATTATTACATGCATGTATTTTACTCTAGATTTATTATCTTTTATTATTATTCCTCTTCATATTTTCATAGAGATGGTTAGGTGTTTGCGTATAGGTACTTTATAAAAAAGGCCTCCAGTTTTAGTTATTCTTTTTAGTGATTATCTTCATCCCCTAGCCTATGGAGGTGTGTTTGGAATAGTTATGTACCATCCTTCTTCTATCCAAGTGGGCCTCATTGGGTTGGGTTTTGATATATTGGTATCAAATGTGTTTCAACCTTGTGACATTGTAGAGTTTTTTCCACTAATGAGGTTTGGTTGGGACTTAGTGAAACAATGTCATTGTGTCTCAAGTGCATCTTTCATGCCAGGGAACCTAGTGTTCATATAGAAACCAACAAATCCATATAATAATAGATTTAATAACTTATAGTTGACTTGTAATACTAATACATCAATTGTAGGGATCAATTATACATGCATCATATAGTATTGAGTCATTTGAATGTCCTTCTTGAGTCATCTCCCCAAATATTCTCTTTAACCATGGTACATCTTGATAACTTTAAAAGATGATTTCATAGTGATATCCTACTAGGATTTCAAGATATTTTCATAATGAAAACTATTTGATCAACGATGCCTTAGTTTAGGGACCCACTTATGATGTCTTATTTATAGGAAGGCACTAAGTAGTGTTATCACCTGTTGAGAAGTGCATGGATCCTTATGTGGATTAGGTGATGATAATCTGTGTGTTGAGTAGTCAATAGCTTCAGTAGGTTAAGACTATGGTACATGTAGGCTTAACATGTTAAATGAGTTATAGATATGGAACCCACTGAGGTTACATGATGAGATAGACCCACAGACAATAGAGGTTTGAATCGAGGCAGTGGTCTAAGATTTTTGCCTTGTGTAAACACTGACCAATCAGATGGTTTCATTGGAGACTAGTCTTATTAATGAAGATGATATTAACTCCTTATGTACCTCAATATGACACACTTTTGTTGATTGTGAATCATAAATTTTAGATATAGTGATCACCTAGGTTTCATGGTGAGCTAGACTCCCCCTTCTCATGTGCTATAGGACTGAAATGAGCATGTGGTGTGAATTTACCTCTTGAATAGGACCCCTTATAATGGTGTTCCTCATAGTGAGACTTATCTAGGGTGATTGGGGGTGTTCATATATCCATATTTTGGTGAATGTTTTTGTTTAATTGGGAATTAAATAAAGAGAGACACCTCCCCCATCTAGATGTGTTCTTGCGATGTGATTCAAAATTATGGGGGTGTGTCAGTTACGCTAAAAGAGGATAGTCTCAAGGTGTAATGGATTATTTACTTAGACTTGTAATTTTGAGGTTATTTTTATGTGTTAAGGTTTTGGAGTGATCCCTAGTTATGGTGGGTAGGAAAATAAGGTAATGGACAGCTTCATGTGGTAGGAGTTTGTGGCTTAGTAGCTTTAAGTGTAGTTCGGGTTATGACATGTGTCTCCACTGCTCCAACTATAGTTATATAAAAAATATGTAAGCCACATTTACCTAGAATTATACCCTATTTGAGACCTAGTGGTACCAGTATAGACCTTTTTTATCGACCTTTATGTTGTAGGATCTTTCATATAGGATCAATGATCACACATTTCTATTGACAGCGTCACATGAATCTGCAAGGAGAGATATCCTCACATGAAGTCTTTTAATTTTGGAATTTGGAACCTATGATGTTTTCCTCATTATGAAATGGTAATTTAAAATCCATTCTCATATGATTTCTACCAAGGAGTGTAACATTGCTTCCAGTTTTTTAATATGGGTTTTTCCCCTTGATAAGGAGTGATACCCAAGCAAGGTAGGATAATCTCATTTATAAGAGGTTATAGACACTTCAATATCAATTGGATAGTATTACCCTTGGATTGGTAGATTCATTGAGATTTAATTTTCTTTCAATGGTAGAGGAGTATTGGAGTTTCCATCTTGAGGATTTTTCAGGTTTACCTTACCATCAAGAGTTTGTTTTCTATATGGCCTTGAACCAGGTATGACTTGATATATGTTCTAGAATATCAGATGACCCCGTGTAGCTGTGAGAGATGGAGTTGTGGTTGGAGGATTCTATATAGAAAGGGATTCATAAGACCCATTGTGTTATCTTGGCCATTCATGTGTTGTTTTTAGAAGGGTCATATGATAACTTAAGGTCAGGTGTGGATTAGGGATACCCAATCCTCGTGACTATTTGGGATAAGTATGCACCCCTAGGAATCGATGACCTATTCGCCTAGTTTATTGAGGTAAAGTGGATCTCAAAGTTTTACTTCAGGATGGGTTATCACTATCTCCATGTTTGGGGTTCAGATGTACCATTTATGGATTCCTAGAGCCATTGTGGTTGCTTTTAGTTCTTGGTGATACCTTTTGGCATGTTGAATTCCTCAACAGAGTTCCCAAGACTTAGAAGTTGTATCCTTAACCTTTCTCGGATCGGTTCATGGTATTCTTCTTAGATGGTACCCTCATTTACTAAATATCATATTTAGAGCATGCGAGACCTGGGAGGATGGTGATAGGTATTCTCTAGGAGTGTTAGTTATATTGAAGCTTCCATGGAGTCAGTTCTGGATTCGAAGGTCCACTTCTCAGGATATGTCTTCTCAAACATGGGAGTGATAGTGAACCCTATAGAGGTTGAGTATTCATGATCATGAGGGCCACCTAGGGTGTGTTCATGGCAGCATATGCTCACAGTGTTGATTTTTTCGTCTTCTATTGTCGAGCGAGGTGATGAAGCATTTGACCTATTTATAGTTAGACCAGGTGTTTAGTGTTATTCACATGATGAAGCTTAAGAGGTATGCACATGAATCATTGTATGATACTAAACTGGGTAAGATGGTACATGCGAGTGGAGTTTCCATTTTCAAGGAGCTTGTGGCACTGAGAACTGGTTGATAAATACCCTTCATAGGCAAGTGTTTTCCTTGGGTGTGTGTTTGTTGGCAGCATAAGAGACCATCATGGAGAAGAAGATCCAGATGCAGGATCTACATCTCCACATTTCCCCTTAAATTGTGCTTTTTAGGGATTAAAATATTTGAATAATGGAATAATGTTGAGACTCTATTTTTTTCTTATAAGAGTTTGGAATATTTATAGAAATATTTTCAAAGACAAGTGTTGAGACGACCCGCCATTCTGAGGCTCAGTGAGCCTGAAATTTGTTTTATAAAAATATTAAATATATTTTATATCATGCACATGAAGTTTTTCAGAAATAATATAATATATCTTGAATGGATTATTGGATTGAAAATATAATACTATAGTTGAATCCGTAGTGTGGGTTTTACCCTAGGTGTGATCTAAAGTTGGTCAACACCGGATGTTCGGATGAGGCAGCTATTTCCTGGTACATTTAATTAAAATAAATAAATAGTTTATTTGTTTATTTTAATAGAAAAATTAAACCTAATATAAATACCTACTTATGAAATTTTTCAAGGGTTATCTGCATAACCCTTTCAAGATCTAAGAGGTTGAGAAGAGCATTCTTCGTTGGCGGATCAACATCAAAAAATGAATGAAGATTACATCAAGGATAATCGTGATATGAATGAAAAAATGGAGTGATCCTCAAAATCATTACTAGTAGAAGTATTATACTCCAAAAAATGATCCATAATCAAGGTAGGGATTTTAATTTGTCATTTTCTCCCTTTTTATTAAAATATTGAGCATGAATTCTATCTGCTTTTGTTCTATGATAATTGTTATGCGCATGAGTCCCGTAATTTATTAATTATATTGAGACGATATAGTTTTTACCTTATTGCACATCTTATCACCCATTTTATATAATAATTGGTCAAGAATGATTGTCCAATGATGGTTCAATTTTTTCTTGTTCTTTTCCCCTCTATGTTCATTGTGTTCTTCAATGTTGGCCAATAGGGTTGCAGTTTAACATTTCTGAGATGGGTTTGAGTGCGATCAAACCCCCAGATTCATTACAGTAGCTTCAATGACATGTGGATCAATAGTTTTTGGATTTATTGATGAACAAGTAAGATTTTATTTTCTGAACATATTGGATCAGTACCATGTTTGTGGGTACGTGATTGAGGTGCGACAAGAACAACGGTTGGTTGGAGGTGGTTTGAGATCAGATCGGGGATCCCCTTTTTCTTGGTTGATGCATGGAGATGATGTGCAAGGAAATAATATTAGGTTTAAGAATAGGTTGTTCATGGGGTATTATGGTGTAGTCTACTCAGAATAGACATGATGGTGGTTGGACATGGATCTCCAACGAGGTGGTCAGATGTGGTCAGCACGATGGTTATTATTATTATTTTTAATAATGATAATAACATTAAAAATATTGTGTGGTTAATAAAATTAAATTGATTTAATTTAAATAAAAAGAAGAAGGTGTGAATAGGAGGTCTTGTGTGTTTCCTTTTTCCTTGTTCCATTAACTATTATTTGATATTATTATTTTTTATATAATAATAATAATAATAAAATAATAATAATAAGAGGGTATTCACCTGGAAAGGATGTGTGTGGAATGGGGTGGAAGGCATGGCTTGAATCCCTCGACATTTGAATAAATTTTAATAATAATAATATTTTAAAAAGATAATAATAATAATAATATTATTATTATTATTATGGTGTCTAATTAATATCGCGTGTGACATCTTTATACGGTGTCCAATTGAAGAACCGTCTGGGGTATAGTGACCCTGAATTTGAGATGTTCAATTCAAGACCTGTGATGGATACCTTTTTCTAACTTGTGGATCTGGTTCACATAGTTCCCAATAATGATAATAATAATAATAATAACAACAATAACAACAACAACAACAACAACAATAATAACAACAACAACAACTACAATAATAATAATAATACAGAATCTACTATCTGGCGTATCTTCTTCATACGGTGTCAGATTGATGAGTCGTCTGTGGTGTTGTGACCTTAACATTGATGTGGATGTTCCAAGACCAATATCGGGTTCTTAACTTGGGTTTGTGTCTTGGTCCCATGAAACTTCTTTCAAGCATGATGTGGTGAAATGCATTTTTTGTCATCTGGTGTCTTATTTGGGAAAGTGAATAGACTATCCTGAGTGTTTTTTAATGAGGATCACAACTTTGTGATCCATTTGGACATCCATGTCCATTTTTGATGAAATATTTATGGTTTTATGGTTTCTAATATCATATCCATGACAATCCTTGTGCGTTCTTCATGCTTTTTTTTCAGACACACTACATACTCTGGGTGTATGCAGGCATGCCTAGGGGTACATGGGAATAACCCGATACACGAGAATAGCTAGTTACATGGCTAGGAAGTGTATTAGGACCACATTACATGTGGAATCCCTTATAATCCATTTACTTATTTATAATCTTTTACATATCATATATCCTTCCTTTGGACTCAGATCTTGGATCACAAGTGGCTTATCCTAAGTTTCTTCAACATAAAATGACTTGGTGACCTTTATAATGGCTCTTGATATATGATACAAGATATTCCTAGAATGATTATTCCTTAGCTGGTGCTCAGTGATGGTAGTGATCAGGTGGGATCATTAAAGAAGTCCTCGAGTGGTACACCTCTAATGAAATGGGGCATTGGTCCTCTATTGATACTTACCGAGTGGAACCCCACTATGAAACTAGGGTGTGGGTCCTCCATGCACTAATTGGTACCACCCTGGTAGACTAAGGAATGGGTATTTTACCTACTGAGTGATACTATAATGAACCATACTTTTTAAATAAAATTTCTTTTCCTAAAAATGTGTGTTATTTTATTTTACACAACAATACCATTTCTCTTTAACAATAAGGTGGTATTTATAGAATATAAAGGGAATTTTGACCATTGGGATTTAACCATTATACGGTCACTGGTCATATATGACCATTGTTCAATAAGACCCTTGGAAACTATACACTTGGTAATAATTTTAATGTTGTAATAAGTTTTTATAAGTAGAAATGACAAAGGATGATTAATGAAAAAGGAGAAGTGATTTCTTCAGCCAATAGTGTCTTGTCATATGAAGCTCATTTGTCAGAACTTGGTAGGTAGATAGAATCATTGGGGGTCTCCCTTTACCAATCCCAATCCTAGATTCAACAAGTGAATCTAGAAAAAAATCATCTTTGGGATAATTTCAAGTTAGTGGAAATTACAACTCGAGTGAAGATAGTCGAGCCACCCCATGAATCTATCATTATCGCACACCTTACCCTTAGTTTGTGAATGAGTGTTATAAGGGGTAAAATTTACAAGATTTAGTTACTTAAAGTTTATTTTCATTTTATAAATAAAATTTTTATTCCATTTAATTCCATTTTCAGAATAATTTTTCTAAAATATGATGAATTTGATAAATTGATTTTCCAGACACAAATTATAATTTTCAAAAGGGATGTAATTTTATTATAATAAACTATGGTATTATGAATAATATTTATTTTAATGAAATAGTATGATTAAAATAATCTTATTTAAATATAAATGATAAAATAATTTTATTATGTCATTGAAAATTTTTAAGTTTCATAAATTTTATTATGCATTATCAACCCACTGTTTTTTAATAAGTAAGGGTTTTTATATTTAAAAGTTAATATTATCATACCTATTTATTTATTATGATAAAATAAACATATTTTTTTAAATCATTAAATAAAAATTAAGTTATGGTGAATTTATTATAATTTTCTAAAAACATTATTTTCTCATGAATAATAAAAATATAGTTTGGGTTTTTTGGTATGTTTAATGACTTTATAATTATGTAATAATGATTTAATAAATAATTAACCACAATAAACAACCTAAAATGTATTATTTTATTAATTTAAAGTATTTTAATTTATTTTAATAAATTTCTAAACCTATAAGTTACTTTCCAAAATCTATAATGGAAACCTTAACATTAAATATCTTATTTTGTGAAAACTTTACTTTTCCATGACAAAATAAGTAATATAAAATGGAACTCAGTTATTGTGGTTTAAAATAAAATAGATTATTTTAAAAATTTCCAAAACCATGTTAAAATACATGGTAAATCCCATGATTTTTTATTTTCCACAAACCATATTTCCAAGGCCTATATTTGGAAATTATTAATTAAACCCTCCAATTTATCTATAAATAACCACCCATTTATCCATTTAATTTCACTAAAAATAAATAATCAGAAAATATATGGTATTTTTGCCTCTCAATTAGTCCCCCTAAGGTGTCCTCAATCCCTTAATGTTCCATTCCTTGAGATCTTTGAGTACCTCTTCAAGGTAAGGGAAATATCAACTTCTCTTTTTCATTCTAGTCTTTTTTATATGGTATGTATTCTAATTTCATAAATAACTTATATTTTCCACATTATTTTTTCCCATTAATATATTAAGATTATTTTATTAATGGGAGACCATTTTACCTTCTCATTTAACTTTTTTCTATAACTAAAGTTCATACTCTTTATGCTGCCGAATTTATTTCTCAAAATTTTCCTCTTCTCCTCAAGAAATTCTCTTTTATTTTATTCTTTTGAATAATCAAGCCTCTTTATTTTACAATTTTATTCAAATAAATGTAAAATATATTTATTTTATTTTGTTATTAATATACATTAAACCCTCATTTCCTTTCCATGGATTAGAAATGACATAATGATCATGTTTTTAAGAACTTTTGAAACGTTGTGATTTTGATATGAAACCCATTTCTTTATTATACAAGGGTTATTTATGAAATATTTTATTATTATATATGTGGATTAAATTAATTAATACATATTACGGTTTTTCCTTAGTATCATTCCAATTCATCGGGTAAAGAATTTAATCTCTATAGATTACATGTTTTATAATACCTTGGTGAAAAACCTTGGTAATTTTCATTTATGGAACCTCAGTGACAAACATTTTTTATATGATAATATATGTATCATTTTAATGTTATAACCAAATTTACATGTTATGATTCATGTTATTTTTATTATGATATGGTTTTTTTATTTTCTCATTCATTAATGGAATTCCTCATATTCTTATTAATATTACTCATGATCCCATGTAAATCAGTTTCCATTACTGGGCCTCATGGTCACCCATTTACTTTAATGTATGTCCTTAGGATATTAGATGTAGTAAATTTACTTAGGATAGTCCCATGAGGATTCATTCAAGTGAATTTAGAATAATGTTTTATTTTTTCATGTATTATTTACCTTATTTCTAAGAAACTAAACTTTAAAATATACTCTATTTGTACCATGTAATGAAAAGTTATGTAATAAAAAGAAGGTATATCATAGTTGGTATCAAATTAAGGTTTATTTATTTGTTGAAATTAGTATTTTAAAACTTTAGAAAGAACCCTATAGAAAATTTTAAATATAGGAAAAATTCCTAGTATTTTAGTGAAGTATTAAGTAAGCGATTTATAAGAAAATAAATCCCTATCTGGATACAAACAAGTGAATGTAGCTCTAGAAAATATGTATATAAGGTTAAGCCCGTAAAAAATACTTTGATCTAGATAGTAATGGTAACTAGTGCATGATGAAAAGTCTTTTTGCACTCCTGATTTTAAACTCTCGGGGGATATGTTTAGTTAATCATAATATTTTTATGAACTATTGCAAAGGAATTATAGAAAATGAATTTTTTTCTGAGAATAACATATTTAAAAATGATGTTTTAAGACATAAAATTATTTATAATTATAATATTATTAAAATAAACATTTTATCACTAAAGTTTTCTTCTTTAATAAAATAAAAAAAATACGGGGGACTGTGTAAACGATGAGCATAATGGACCATGCACAGACAGACCTCTGATAAAAGTCAGAATGGAAAAAATCATGAGAATGATGAATCAACTAACTTAAGTTATGAACAATAAATTTAATCAAGCCAAGAGAAAAAATTCACCTCAAAGAGAACAACTTTTCATTGATTCCATTATGCATCAATGGCCACCTTATTTTAGTGGATCTACTAACCCATTGATTGTTGAATAATGGATAAAATCTATAGAAAATATATTCTATGTACTCTATTATTTGGAACAAGATAATGTCACCATGTCCATATAAAACTTATAGGGAGAAGATACTCAATGGTGTCAACTGATTAAAAACACAAACACAAGAATATAGATTGATTCTATAGAGTATTAAGAGTTCAGGGTATCCTTTTTCAATAAATATTTTCCTTGTTCGATGTGAATAAAAATAGATAAGGAATTACTAGAGATAAAGAAGAAGGAAAATGAATATGTGTGAATTTATGAGGAGAACTTTAAAATACATTATCATTATACATCTATCATTTTTATGGATCCTAATGGAAAGGTTGATAGATTCTTCGATGGACTATGACCCCATCTATGGAGGAATCTAGCAAATCTATTCTATGACAGATATAAAGAGATAGTGCGTAGTTCTATGAAGGTTGGAATAGAGTTAAAGAGATGAAGTGGTCACTCAAATCTAATGAAAATAAGAGATATTTGGATCCAAACTTAGGGAATAACTTTGATCATGGAATAGTAGGAAAGAAAGTGAAACTTCCTACATGTAACAAATGTGGGAAGAAGTATTCGGGGGACATCTTTCTTAGGAGTGGAAAATGTTACAAGTGTGGAAGAGATGAACATATAGCTTAAAACTATCATGGTTAGGTAAAGCCTCAACTTCTAAACACTAATGATAAAGGTAATATGGTGCGGGCCCAACCTGAAGTCCAATTTTTCAAGTGTGGAAAACTTGGGCACTTTACCAATCACTGTCCAAATGAGGAGATAATGGATGGAAATCACCATCAACCTTATCGTAGGCCAAGAGATCAAGTTAGGAAATTTTATATCATGATGACTTAAGTATAATATCCAAATGATGTGGTGGAAGGTACTCTCATTATTCTCTAAAATCTAGAAAGTACTTAGTTTGATTCTGGTTCTACACATTCCTTTATTTCCTCTAAGTTTGCAAAGAATATAAAATAAATCCCTAAAAATATATAAGTAGAGTTATCAATAAATAATCATATAGGGATTATCCAAGTATCAAAAGTGTGTATAAATTCTAGTATTTAATTTAGATATAATAATATCATCACAAATCTAGTAGTCATTTCCATGGTGGAATTCGAAATTATACTAGGGATGGACTAGTTCTCAAAGTATAATGCTAAGATCAACTGAAAAAGAAAGGAAATATCTATAGTCTTGAATGGATAACCTATAGTTATTTTAAAAGGAGATATATCATGCCCTGATCTTTGTCTAGAAGAACCTCCCATATCCTTCTTTATGGAGATGAATAGTGAATAAGAAGAAGGACATGAAAATATAAGAATAGAAAATGTTCCCATCACTCAGAAATAAACAGAAATATTTCCTAAAGAGTTATCTATACCTCCCCCAGAAAGAGGTATATTTCTCCATTTAACTCATACCTATATCTAAGGAGATATCAAATATCCCATATAGAATTAAAAATGTGGATCTGGAGAAATTAAAGGAACAAATTCAAGATCTTTTGGAGAAGGGGTTTATCCAACCAAGCATGTCTTATTGGAGAGAAAATGTTCTATTTTTGAAGAATATGGATGGATAAATGTGTTTATGAAATGATTATAGAGAAATTAACAGGATTACAGTGAAGAAAAAGTACCCTCTCCCAAGAATTGATGATTTATTTGACTAGATTCACGGGGATCAATTCTTCCCTAATATTTATCTTTGATATGGTTATCATTAATTTATGGTGAATAAAGAAGATATTATAAAACCTAATTCTGATCAAAATATGTGATTTATGAGATTGTTTTTATGACCTTAGGATTGACTAATTCTCCTACTATATTTATGGATTTATTGAATAGATTCTGTAAGGACTACCTTGAAAAATTTGGGGTAGTTTTTTATTGATTATATTCTGATATATTCCAAAATTCAAGATTAGAACAGGGGTTATCTACGGGTTATATTGAAAACTATGAGGAAGGAGAGGCTATTTTTAAAATTCATCAAATGTTAATTTTGGTTACAAGAAGTTTCTTTCTTGAGGAATATTGTAAGCAATGAAAGAATCTCTATTAACCCTGCTAAAATAAAGGTTATGGAGGAGTGGCCTCATCCTACAACAGTAACTAAGATTTTTAGTTTTCTTGGTTTATCAGGATATTATAAGAGGTTTCTGAAAAAAAATCATGACTTTATAATCTACTACAAAGTTAACCCAAAAAATGTCTAAGTTCATCTAGACTAAGGAGCGTGAAGAAAGTTTCCATGAACTAAAGAAGAGATTGGTTACTACACCTATGTTAAATATACCCTTTATTAGAGATGGATTCATTATTTTTAGCAATTAATATCTAAAAGGGTTTGGGTGCATCCTCATACAAAATGAAATGGTGATTACTTATGTATCTCTGTATTTAAAGCCACATGAGCAGAATTATCCAACACATGACCTGGTGCTAGCTGCTGTTTTTTTCTCTAAAAATATGAATGCACTATATTTATGGTTAGAAATATGATATATACACATACCACCATAGTTTGAAGTATATATTCACACAATATTAATTGAACATGAAACAAATAATATGGTTGGAACTTCTTAAAGACTATGACTGTTTAATTCATTATCAACCTGGAAGGGAAGAAGTTTTTGATGCTTTAATTTGGAAAGACCATGTTGTGCTAGAAATGAGGAGGATTCAAAGAGATCCTTTGATCAAATACCTAGTAAAACTAGACATGGTAATCGTAATGGATTGAACGTCATCAATCCCATCCCAAATTATTTTTTCATTTATCATTACTAGATAAGATCAATAAAACTAAAAGAGAAGATCCCTTGTTACAAAAGAATGTAGAGGTTGTGAATAATGGGATGTTTCTTGAGTTCAATATTGATCAATAAGGAGTACTAAAATTTTGTACAATAATATGTGTTCCATTTATTCCAGAGATAAAGAAATAACTAATGGATGTAGCTCATAGATCTACATTCTCCATAAATCAGAGAAGCACTAAAATGTATAGGGACCATCATGATCATTATTGGTGGGATAATATGAAAAGGGAGATTTCTGACTACACTAAAAGGTTCTTGGTGTGTCAAAAGTGATGGAAGAGTGAAAAATTCCTAAGATGGTATTACAAATACTACCCATACCAAGATGGAGGTGAGACAATATCACTATGTAAATTTTCACTAGTCTCCCAAGAACATCCAAAGTTAAAAAATACGATATGGGTTATAGTGGACCGACTCACCAAGACTTCGCATTGCATAACTCTTCGGGAAGATTTCTATATTAACTAACTTTACAAGATTTATATAAAGGAAGTGGTGATTTTTCATGGGTTACCACTTTAAATCATTTCTTATTATGATCCAAGGTTCACATAAAAATTCTAGATAAGTCTTTAACATGCTCTGAATACTGAATTGAACTTTAATATAGCCTATCACCCCCAAATTGATGGACAATATGGAAGAACTATTTAGAAACATGAGGAAATGATAAGAACATGGTCAATGTAATTTAAAGGTCAATGGGATCAACACCTCCCATTAGTTGAGTTCTCATATAGGAACAACTTCCACTCAAGTATTCAAATGACACCCTATGAATCTCTATATGAGAAGAAATATAGAACTCCTACTTTTTGGGATGAAGTTTGTGAGATAAATCTATTTGGGATTGATCTTGTGAAAGAGATAACATAAAATATTCATTCTATCCAACAATACATAAAGGGTACTCAAAGTCCATAGAAGATCTATACTGACAACCATCGAAGGGACTTGGAGTTTGATATTTGTTATAAATATTTCCATCTAATATAACCATGCAAGAGAGTCATGAAATTTGGGAAGAAAGGGAAGCTTATCCCCATGTATATTGGCCCTTATGAAATCCTTGATTGCATAGGAGAAGTGGCCTACTAGATTACACATCCACCAAATCTAGCTCAAGTTCATGATGTATTCTAAATATCTCTATTGAGGAAGTATATACTTGATTCCTCACATGTAGTGAATTTAGAGGTGGTACAACTAGAATATGACCTCTCTTATCAGGAGTATCCTGTGGAGATCTTGGACTATAGATACAAGGTTCTATGTAAAAAGACCACCCACCTCATCAAAGTGTTTTGGAGGAACCATAAAAATGAAGAAGCGATGTGGGAACCAAAGGAGATAATGAGATAGAAGTACCCACACCTTTTCTTAACTGAGAGAATGATTTGAAAATTTCCTAAAATAAATTTCTTAATGGGGATATAATATAATGACCTATACTTTTTAAATGATATTTTTTCCTACAAATGTGTATAATTTTATTTCACACATCAAAACCATATCTCTTTAATAATGAAGTGGTATTTATAAAATATAAAGGGAAATGTGACCATAAGGATTTGAATATTATATAACAGTTGGTCAAATATGAACATTGGCCAATAAGACCATTGGAAACTATACTCTTGGTAATAATTTTAATGGTATAATTAGTTTTTATAATTATAAATGACAAAGGATAATTAATGTAAGAAATATAAGCGATGGCTTCCACTAGTAGATTATTTCAGTATGAAGCCTATTTTTTATAACTTGGGAAGAAGGTAGTGCTATGGGGATTCTCCCTTCACGAATCCCAATATGATCGTCAATAATTTAAGCTTGAACGAAATAATCTATGGGTGAAGTTCATGTTAGTGTAAATTACCACTTGGGCGATGTTAGCTAAGCCAACCCATGAATCTATCACTATCACACACCTTACCCTTAGGTCATACTCAGGTTTTATAAGGGGTTACGCATCCCATAATTAGTTACTTAAAGTTTATTTCAATTTTATAAATAAATTTTTTATTCCATTCAATTTCGTTTTAAGAATAATTTTTGTTAAGTATAATGAATTTGATAAATTGATTTTCCATACACAAATTTTACTTTTTAAAAAGGATGTAAATTTTTTTATAATAAACTAAGGTATTATGAATAATGTTTATTTTAATTAAATGGAATATAAATTACACTCCTATTTAAATATAAATTATCAAATAATTTTATTATGTCATTGAAAATTCTAAGTGTCAGAAATTTTACTATGCATTGTCAACCTGTTATTTTTTTAATAAATAAGGATTTTATATATAAAGATTAATATTCTCATACATGGATGTTTATTAAGATAAAATAAACATAATATTTGAAATCATAATGTCTAAATTATGTTAGGTAGAATTTATGATAATTTTCTAAAATACTTTATTTTTCATGAATAGTAAAAATACAGTTTGTGTTTTTCAGTATGTTTTATAACTTCATAAATATTTAATAATGATATAATAATTAATTAACCACAATAAGTGACCGAAAATGTGTTATTATATTAATATCATGTATTTTAATAGATTTTAATAAACTTACAAACCTATAAATTACTTTCTAATGTCTAAAATGAAAACTTTAACATTAAAAATCTTATTTTATAGAAACTTTACTTTTCCATGCCAAAATAAGAAATATAAAATTATTTTCAGTTATTTTTTATTAAAATAACATAAAAATATGTCCCAAATTTCCAAAATAAATGGAAAAAACCATGCTCAAGCCTATGGTTTTTTCATTTTCCACAACCTATATTTCCAAGGCCTATATTTGGAATTTATTAAACAAATCCTTCAGTTTTCGATAAATACACTCTCATTTATCTATTTAATTTCACTCACAATCCATCATCCACAAATATATTGTAGTTTTAAATCCCATGTATCCCCCACCCAATGTTTCTTCAATCCCCCAAGTTTTCAATCTTCAAGATCTAGGAGTAACTCTTCATGGTAAGGGAAATAATTACTTCTCTTTTCCAATCAAGTTTATTTTTTATATGGTATGTCTTCCGATTTCCAAAATGAGTTATATTTTCCAATTTAATTTATACCATTACTATAATAATAGTATTTTATGAATGTTATACCCTTTTCCCCTCTCATTTTACCCTTTTCTAAAACCACATTTTACACCCTTTATTATACTGAATTTACTTCTCAAAATTTCCCTCTTCTACTTAATAAATTATCTTTTATTTTATTCTTATGAATACCCAAGGATATTTATTTTCCAAGGGTATTCACCTAAATTTAAAAATAATTTATTTTATTATGTGATTAACATGCATGAAAATTACATTCCATTTCTGTGGATTGTAAATGACATAATGACCATGCTTTTAAGAACTTTTTAAATGCCATGATTTTGATATGAAACCCATCATTTTACTCTCCATGGTTTATTTATGAAATATTTTATTATAATATATGTGAATAAAATTAACTAATTCATATTAATGGTTTTCCCTGATAGCACTCCATTTCATTGGGTAAAGAATATAATCGCCAGTGATGACATGTTTTATGATACCTTGGTGAATAAACTTGGTAATTTTCATTTATAACACCTCAGTAAAAAACCATGGTGATATTCTTATGAATGTATCATTTAAATTTTTTAGAAACATTTATAAGTTATGATTCATGTTCTTTTTATTATTATATTCCTTATTTTCCTTTTTTCATGCCTTAATTACATTTATCATGTTCTCAATAATATTCCTAATGATCACATGTAATTTATTTTACCTTATTGGGTCTCATGCTCACCCATTTCCTTTTATGTATGTCCCCAGGATATAAGATGTTGTAATTATACTTAGGATGATCCCATGAGGTTGTATTCAGGTGGATTTGGAATAATTTTTTATGTTTTCATGTATTATGTACCTAATTTAAATGAAAATAAAATTTAAAAGATCATTTATTTGTACCATGTAATGAAAAGTTATGTAATAAAAAGGTTGTCTGTCATCGATACCCCCTGATGGAATAGGGAATGGTTCATCTACCTACTGATTGGTACCCCTTATAGACTAGGGTGCGAGTCCTCTACCAATTAAGTGGTACCCCCCTGATGGACTAGGGTCTGGGTCCTATACCTACTAAGTGGTACCACTTAATGGACTAGGTCACAGGTCCTCCACCTACTAAGTGGTATCCCCCTGATGGAATAGGGTATGAGTCCTCTATCTACTGAGTAGTACCCCCTAATGCACTAGGGCGTAAGTCCTCTATCTACTGAGTGGTACCCCTGACAGACTAGGGCATGGGTCATCTACTTGGATATTATTAACCATTAACTATGTGACATAGTGGCATGGTGTGGGTCCTCCAAATGATTACTTCTTCTTCAAACACACAAGATGTTGAGCGTTAGAGATAATCACTTTCTATAGTTGTAGGAAGACTCATTGTTCTTAGCTGGTTTGTAGATATGGAGATCCCATTTGTCTAAAATTTTGGAATCTTGTTGAGAATGTCTAGGTTTTTTGTTATGGTTTTTATCTCATATAATGATTGACATACCTTACTTGTGACGAGATGACTACTTATATTGTGTCTTCTATTTCTCCCTCTTCAGTTTTCAGTGCATCCTACTAGGTATGAATATACTCACCCTTTCATGGGATTCTCCTATAAATTTCATGTCCTATGCAGACAACGAATAGGTCGGCATTGATTTCAAAGGATCATAGGGATAATTTGGTATATTGACCACATATAGGGGTTAGTCTTGGAGATTTTGGGGTCGGGTTCTCTCATAATTTAATTCTCTAGTTATTTTCATGTTGGGGAGTATTTTTTGTTTGGGAATTTATTTTTCTCCTTTACTTTTCAGATTAAGTTGTCATACTCTTTTGTATTTCCTAGTGTTGATTACATGTATGGATTTTACTCTAGGTGTTACTGTCTTTTATTTTATTATTCCAATTCACTTATTCTTGGTGATGGTTGGGTGCATGTGTACAGGTAATTTAGGAAAAATCCTCCAATTTTAGTGATGCCTCTCATCACTTTTCAATAAACCTTGTCCAATGTAGAAGGTCTTGGGGTAGTTTTGGATTGGCCTTCGGCCAGCCAGGCAAGCCTCGATGGGTCAGTTCATCACAATTCAGTACCAATGAGTCAGAATTAGCAAAATTCATTTCTATAATATTCACATTTAAAATTTTTGAATGCTTCTCTTTGAGAAAACTTTTCAACCTTATATACCAATATATAATTACTTTATAGATCATACTAATAAGATATATCAAAATGATAATCATGATGCATGTTATAACTTTTAATAAAGTCATATCTATGGGTGAGTATTATGTTTCATATCTTTTAATTAAGTAATTTTAATAAAATTAATCCCACTAAAAATGATAACCCCAAACATCAAATCTATTTATTGATCCAAGGAATATATTTAACTAAGTAATGACCATGATTTGGATTTATCATCATAACTTTATCTATTTAAGTAGATCTTCATTCCAATCATATCACATATGACTCTTTAATAGTCAAGTGGAAATCTCTTTTCTCATATCCTTAATATAGATAAAATTAAACTATATTCATCTAGTATCCCACATCTTAGGGTTTACTAGATGATTTTTACACAAATATCACAATATGACATGTTCACATAACTCTTAGGGTTAATCGCATCCATCGTGACTTATATAAGATAATCCATGGGCACCCTGATCCTATATGAACTTTCCCTATTAAATTAAAGTCCCCAAATATGGATTGTATTTTTTTTCAATAAGTAAGGTTGTCATTATAAAGAAAAGGTGAAAATATGTATCTAAGATAATTGGAGATAAAATAAAGAGATATTATTATTCTATAAAACTTGGATATATAGATTATTTATAGAGGTCATTATCTATGATAATTGATTGTGCAAATCTTCATGGTTAAGACAGACACTGATGTTAAAACACTATTTACAATAATTGGAAGTGAGTTTGGAGGAAATTAGTTGGTGTTCCTAAATTGAAGATATATTATTGTTAATAAGGGGTCTATATGGAGATGTGAGAGCTTGTGAGGAAACCATAGCTTCTTAAAGGTGGAAAATAATCAGTTTGGATAAAGAATTTGAGATGAGTTGAAGTGTCTAACAAGGTCTTGAAATGAATTAAAAATTATTTGAGACTGTTTAAGTGAAGTCTAAAATTGATTTACCTAAGTTAGAAATGGAATAGATAGAAACTCTATATAGTTTATAGGGTACACTAGAAACTTTTTAGGGTACAACCAAGGATATTAAATAAGGTACATATTGGAAAAAAATCAACGATTTTGAAATGGAATAAACTTTATGATTGACTTCATAGGGTACAATAGATCATCAGACTTCATAGGTTATAAACAAACATCATAAGGGACAAAAATTTATTAAATTTTAAGGATTTAAGATAATCTTATGGTATATGAACACCAAATTGAAGACTTCATAGGGTATTATAATTTTATAAGGCTCCATTATTGGGTAAAATATTCATAAGATAAAAAATAAACCATACAAAGAATCAAAGAATCCATTTTTTCTTATGAAAATAGTGAAATCCTAGTTGAGAAACTTCATAAATTTTCTACAATGACTTTGTAGGGTACATTCCTGAAGAACCTTACTAAATAAAAATATCAAAAGGAGAAAAACAAGATTGATCAGTCTGAGATAATAAAGAAAATTCAGAATAAAATGTTTTAATGAATGAAAAAATAAAACCAATCGACAATGATGATCTGTTCTTTAATGAATCAAACATAATAATCATGGTTCATGATTCAAGTTGGAGAGTTAAGAAGTTTTGGAATGAGATTCATACTTCATGATGACGTATAATATCACAGTTCCATGCACACATGGATTAAATTAAAATTGAATTAAAATAAATAGATTATATGGAGTTCTAAAGATGAAACTAATCTCTTGTTTTTTAGATATTCAAAACAAAAACATGATTAATAATTTAAATTATTTTAAATGAAATCATAAAATCATGATTCTATTGAGAGGTTTGAAAACAAATGATAATTTCACTGCTGAAATTTATGGTTTCTATAAACAATACTGATAAACATATTCAAGAATTTTTGTGTGAATATAAAAGTGAAAAAAATGAAGAATATGGGTGTGAGAATTGAGAATTTGAGAAACCAATACACTATAGTATCGAGGAGAGAGAAGAGATCAAATTTTGGAGACATTAAAGAAATAAGAGACAAGTGTGAACAAGTGTTTTAGGAATTAATATACTTATATCATTGAGTAAATTGATCAATATTGGTGACTGGATCATGATCATTAGCTATCAAGGTTCTTAAAGAATCATGAGCAGACCAGTTCATCTAGTGTGTTGGTGGAGGGTGATCTACATCAATTAATACAAAAGAAACCTAGAGTGGAAGAAGATACTTCCTATTTTGTATTACACCTTTATAATGGGAAATGGAAAGTTTCATTATGTAGTATAAATATAGAGAAAAAATACAGTGTGACTCTATATCAGTAGAACCAGGAAGGCCCTTTGTGTAACCACATGGGTTTATAGTGTAGAATCCTTGATTGGGGACTAACCAATCACAACAAGGATTAATATTTTAAGTTTGAACCTTGTAAATCCTTATGTGTTTTTATTTATTTTATTATGTTTCATGTGATTTTAGGTTGAGTAATTAAATTTGAGTGGATTGAAATTTTAATGTGAAATAGAGGTTAATACTAAAAAAAGAATGGTAAAAAAGTACAATACTAATTCACCTCTATTGGTACCAACCGACATGATAACTATA
The DNA here is from genome assembly GCA_963277665.1 of Viscum album. Taxonomy (NCBI): domain Eukaryota; kingdom Viridiplantae; phylum Streptophyta; class Magnoliopsida; order Santalales; family Viscaceae; genus Viscum; species Viscum album. Next base: position 1,649,342,255 of record OY728163.1, read on the forward strand.
TATGGTATCAAATAAAATTCAAGTTCCCCTTAAAAGATCCAATAAGTTACTAAGTATGAAAATTTTAAATTGTATTAATGTTCATTTTAAATCTATATTTGATAGAAAGAACTATCACTGTTGGAAGGATAGGATGATGGAAATTTTTATATCACTTGGAATGAAAGTAAAAGATGCTACAAAAGTGGTATTTCCACCTATTAATAAGAATAATATCATGTCCTTTATTTATAATAGAAATATGGAAGTGGATTTAAAAGTAAAAAAATCTATTTTAATGTATATTTCAGAAAAGGTTGACATAAAGGTCATGGGACTCCAAACTTCCAATGAAACTTTGGAAACTTGAAGAGTGGTTATGAAGGAAATATAAAATTCAAGATGATAAATTAAAAGTTTTTGATGGTAAGTTTTAGGATATTAAAATGGTTTATTATGAAAACATTTATTTTTGATTCATTAGATTCAATGAAATCATGAGTAATGTTTGATGATTTATTTTGAAGTCGGATGATTCTATTATTATAAAAAAGCTATTGAGAAACTTTCTTGATATGATTAATCTAAAGGTTTCATAATTATAAGATAGGTAAGACCTAAATTTGGATAAAAAAAATATTATCATTTATTATAAAATGATAAGGGGTCCAAATTTTAAAAAGAAAGAAAAAGTTGAGATGGATTTTGTGGTAATAAGGAAGGGTAAGGTCGCACATGAGCCTCAGGCCAGTTGGTGAGGACTCCTCAAGTGCATCTAGGTGAACTGAGATCAAATCCAGGTAGAGGAATATTTTTTTGGGGGGGGGGGGTACTGTAGAATTGTTGTATCAGGTACTGTAGCAGGAACTGTAGAAGTATTGTAGCAGGTACAGTAGCGGGAACTGTAGTAGATACTATTTGGCACTGTAGGGGCTGGGAATATTCCACTGTTTGGGCCTTCAGGCCACCGATTTGGCCTCTGAGTCCATTATCCTTTGGGCCACCCAGGCCTTTGGGTCAGTAAGGCCTTCGGACCACCTCAAGGCCTTCGAGAAACCTCAAGTGCAGATGCAAACCATACAACCTACAAGGAACAAGCTCTAGAAGAAGGATGAGCAAGGAGCTTTTGCCATTGTAGAAGCTAAAAACGGATTGCAAGAATGAGAGGGTATGGAACCTGCCATCAAGAAAAGCCTATGCATGCACGAGAATGCCTAGATGAACATCCATGGAAGGTGGAGAGTTGATTTCACGATGAAGATGCTGGGGAGGAGCAGTTCCAAGTAGTTAGTCTGGGTTATATGTAATGTTTGAATCCTACGGGCAATGAATTCCTCTAAGGCCTATAGGACATGTAACACATATGCCTACAGGCCTTGTAAGGGTTCCACCTCCCCCCGTGAAAGTTGGATTATCCAAATCAATAAAAAATTAAGGCTTTTGGACCATTGGTGGAAGCGTAAGGTCAAAGATGATTCTGATGATGGGGGAGACGATGAAGATTTCAACAGAGTTGATACTATTTTATAAAATATTTTTAAGAAAGGGAAGAAGAAACTAAAGGAAAATTATCCACCAAGGTGTTATAACTATAATGGAATTGTATATTTCACAAAAAAAAATCAAAATAAGAAGATGGTACAATCTAAAATAGATGAGTAAGATGAGAATCCTCAGAAATAAAAATGGGGTGAAAGAAAGAATAAATATTTAATAATCTTGTGAAAAGGTTTGATGAGAAATAAGGAAAAATATTACTCATATTTAAGAAACCAATCATAAAAAATATCTAATTATATGTCTCATGTTGATATAGATTTTGATACATCAAGAAGTGTTGGTGGAGAAGAAAGGAAATACCTGGAATACATATTGAAAGATGATTTGGAATCCTGTCTTCATAAAAAACACATGGCTCAAAAAATAAAATAGGAAATTGATCAAATAAAATAATAATATGACTACTAATAAAAGGAGTATGGTATGAAATAATTTACATAAATTTATAAGATTGAGAAATATAAATTAAAGGTTTATGAGTAAGAGAAAATGTTGAGAGATCTTAAAGAGAAACTGGATGGGAATTAAGAAGAGTTGGCTGAGATAAAATAACTATTTATTGAACCTCAAAACGAGTCGAATAAAATCATAGAATACTTCAATAATGTAAAATTTGAGTCTTCTCAAGATGGTGAGAAGAAGGTCCCAAATAAGTAGGTAAAATATTTTTCAAACTAGCCTAAGTTAAATATGAATTTTTTTATAGTGTGGGTATCAAAAAAAGTTCGAACATATTTGGAACAAATAGTTAACTAATAGATCCTCTTTTTCATTAAATTAACTAACAAATATTTCAAAAAAAACATTTATGTAACTCCCCAACCCCAGTTACCCAGATTCGGTGCATTATTACATAACATTGGCATGATCAAAAAGGATCAAATCCCAAAAGACCGATCATTTTAGTAGCCTTGGAAGTACTAGATACATTCATAAGTTTTACATTACATCATGAAATAAAAACATCAACAAAGTTTTGTCCCCTTTTGAACACACTTATATCCTTATACAATACCTATAGGTCAACCATTAAATACTTCTTCACATCTTGGAAAAAATAAAACATAGAAAGGGGCGAGCTGAGATGCTCAGTAAGGATAACAATATAGTGGAAACTTTCATAAATAATCATAAACATTTAAGGAAATGTATAAGACTAAAAAAAGACTTTTAAACTTAAACTTCAGAATAATATGTAAAATATAAAATCAAATAATTCCATTTACTTATTCACATGGATATTCTACTAGTTGAATAATCACATGAAATATCAATAGACACTTTTATAATGATGGAATGCATAATGCCAGACTTCATAACCACATAGTCAAGGCCTTGTTCCAAGACTAAAAATAAGATTTTGTCAAGTCCTTGTTCCAAAACACTAGTTTGTCTCATGATACCTACTGATGCATCAAAGATCTATAGCGGGCTCCATCTTTCACTTACTAAGTCCAATGCATTCCTCATATGAAAAGGTTTAAACATAACATAAACATTCATATGAAAACTCGCATACGAAATGTTAATACATTATCCATAAACCATAAATGGTATAATAATAACACATCCACAGTCAAACATATCAAAAAACCTTCAATACAATATGGAATATTTGTATCACAACAAATCAACTTTAAACAAGTTTAAAATCCATCAAAGGATGTTGACATAGATGAAATCAAAACTTTTTGTGAGAAATATCTCTTTCTATTTTGAAATTAATTAGAAGTCATGTAATTATAAAAGAAAACATTTATTTTAAAATTATTCTTATAATATTTTAAAGGAATCTTAAAAGTTGTTATAATGGTGGAAAATAGCTGCATCTGTCGTATAAGTTAAAAAAACATTCTTTACTTAATTTTGTCGAAAAGATCGTAAAGGACCTGGTTTGGAAAACGACATAAAGATTCCTTTATAAAAATTTTATAAAAATTCAAACAAGGGTATAAATGAAATTAACCTATATTCTAGGAAATATTATAAAATGTTTTGAAATATATTTTTAAGAAACACGGATGTGGTTGATAAAGATGTCCTAGTAGATACTTACGTAAAAACAACCTCAGATAATAAAGAGATTGTGAAATTAACCCTTAAATTTTACTTTTCCTTGGTCGAGGGAACATTAAACTCATTTATAATAGTTAAATTATTGTTATTAAATTATAAAAGAACTATATACATAAATATTATACCATATATGACCCTCTAATATTGCTTTGTTTATAATATTTCAGTAGTATCATCTTTTTAGGTGATAACTAATTCATTTTCCTTTATATGCTTGGTTACGTAAGCCATGTTTATTATGGATAGGATGTATTTGATTCATATACAGAATTATATTATGGTCATAAACAATATTTTTAATCATAAAATGAAAATTATTCTTGAATGATTACAATGGGGAATGAATCTCATCACGTTCGTGGAGACGGTAATCCGTACATATGCACGAGCGACAATATCAATATATTAATGGTGAAATAATATGTAATTGGATGGTATATCATATATACATAATCATTAACATGTTATATTTATTATTTACATCAGTTATATTCATTATTATACCCATCCAAAATAATGAAGTGTTTGAATAACAAACTACACCACGATGTGGAGACGGTAAGTCGTACGTACACATGTATGGTAAATTTGTCATTTATAGGATGGATAGAATAATTAATATGGTTGTAACATATTTATAATAACATCAAATTATATATAAGACACTGGATTTAATATTTTAGAATGGAAAAAACCAAGAAATAGGAAGTGGAAGAAGAAAAAGAACATGAAAGAGGTGATGAAATATTTACCTCTTCTTCAGGTTATTCTTTTTGATTTGATCAAAATGGCTCATTATGTTGGATTTCTGACCCAATTAAGGCCTATAGGATGAATTTAGGAAATTTAATAGGATATTTGGGCAGGGTTTGTCTGAGAAAAATGGCTTTGGAGGTGTAAAATTGAGATAAGGGGAAGTACCCTTTTATAAGAGAGGTGAGGATCACTTTAGGAAAAGTTTGAAATATTATTTTATAATAAAATAATTTTTGATTTATAATGGCTCAAAAATGATTTATTTAGAGGATAAGGTAGGTATGGGTCGAAAACCTCTCAACCAATAGGTTTTAGACAAGTTTAGGTCACCATATTAACCTTATCTTTTAGATTTAACTCTTAGTTAAATAGTTTGTCATTTACCATGTCTCTTTGTATTTTTATATTATATGGTTAATAAAATTACTATAACAAGTCAATAGAACCCCATGTAGTTCATTATTAAAATATATAACATTATCTAAGTCCTTTGGGAAAACCTTATTTTTTTAGTAATATTATATCAATTAATAATATAGTATTTTTTTAAAAACTCAATTATGTCAATTTTGATACTATTTAGTATTTGGTTTTTGTGAAAATCATAACAACATGATTACTTAGAAAAAAAATATTTATTCAACCCAAAAATATCATATTAAGCTATAAAATTAGTGGAATTTATCAAAAGTCTAAAATTACATTTATTTGGATATTTATAATATCAATTATTTTAATCTTTCTTTAATAAGGTAATTACTCCATCATCATTGTGTCATAAATAAATTAAATTATATAATGTGTAAAAATTATAAATAAAATACAATTATGTAGGAAATATTTTTATCTTTCTAATTAATATTTTTAGTCAAATTTATATTGTGTGTAACCCTATATTAAAAATTATTTTGTTATTAATCTTTGAATTTAACTTTTCTAACTCTTCTTTAAATAAATTAATAATAAATGTCCTAATCTAATCCAAGTGGACCAAAGAAGATCATATTTTATTCATAAGGTTTTTTTGGTTCAATTAAACTTATCCAATAGAATTATGACATGTGTTAGGATAATTATAATATCATTTTTACCCTTAATTACCCTATTTACTTTTAAATGTGGTAAATAAAAGTAAAAATTTACTATTCACCAAAAATTATTTTCATCTTATTGAACCAAATTTTACTTACTAACATCAACCATGTCTCTCAGAGTTTTTAAATTCAGCTCACATAAGTGGTAAAATTAAGTTTTATGCAAATTTGCAAATGTTCCTAGGAGGTGGGTAAAAGACGGTAAAAAGTTCAATAATTTTTTTATATATCTAAACTTATTATAAAATGACTCCAATGAATTACATTGAACTTATATAGGTATTATATATAAATTTGGACCTAAAATAAATTTAAATAAAATAAAAAATTATTTAAATAAAAAATTTGGTTTTAACCAATAACGTAGTGTTTTTCACTATTCATCAAAAATTCAAAGTTTTCAGAAAAATACCAAAAATTTACCCTAAGATAATTTTTATATTCTGAATTCAAAAATGAAATCCATTTTGAAAAATGAAATTTATAAAATTTCAAAAAAGTGGGTATTACTATTCATAACATCTAGTTTGATTGGTCGCGGTGTGTTAGAATCTCAAAGTTGTGTACAATGCAAGTTGTTGCATTATTCAAAGGGAAACTTACCGTGGATGGTTGGTGTCTTACATTCTCTCCTCCCTAAAATAATTTTATCCTCGAAATTTCTATAATATTACTGTATAAAAATATTTGGGTGGTTCTTCATCCTAAGTTCCTCGGGTTCTCACTTTGTCTCTTCCGTCTTATGATTTTTTCATAGAACTTTCAATATACGAGTCGTCCGGTTTCTCAACACTTGTTCTCTAGTATCAATAATTCTGAAAGGCTCTTCACAATAAGAAATATCGGGTTATAGTTCTAATTCTTCATAGTTGAGTACATGCGTTGGTTCAGGCATGTATTTTCTAAACAGTGATACGTGGAACACATCATGAACTTTGGAAAGACTTTGAGGCATTGCCAAATGATAAGCTAAAATTCCAATTCGTTCTATAATTTCAAAAGGTCCGATGTACCTGGGACTCAATTTACCCTTCTTACCGAAACATATAAAACTATTCCATGGAGATACCTTCAAGAAAACATGATCTATTACTTGAAATTCAAAATACTTTCTCTCATTATCGGCATAGCATTTTTTCCTACTTTGGGATACTTTGATGTGGGTTTGGATAATATTCACCTTTTCCATTATTTCCTCAACAAGTTCTGGGCCTATGAGTTTTCTTTCACCAACATCATCCCAACAAGTTGGTGTGTGACATCTCTTTCCATATAACGCTTCATATGGTGCCATATGAATACTTTAATGGAATCTATTGTTATAGGAAAATTCTACAGAGGTAAATATTGATCCAACATACCTTGAAAGTCAAGTGAGAAAGATCTCAACATGTCTTCTAAGGTTTGAATATTTCGTTCTAATTTTCCATTAGTTTGAGGGTGGTAGGCAGTGCTCAAACTAAGTTCAGTATCCAAGGCTTTCTAAATACTTTTCCAGAATCTTGATGTAAAATGGGGATCAGGATCAGAAATAATCAATAGGGGTACTCCATGAAGTCTTACAACTTCACTAATATACAGTCTTGCTAAATGTTCAAGTGGTAAATCTTCTCTTATAGCAAGAAAATGTGTTGACTTGGTAAGATGATCAACAATGGACCATATTGAATCATTCCTTCTAGGAGTCTTTGGTATCCCCATGACAAAATCCATCGTAATATTATCTAATTTCTACTCAGTTATAGGAAGAGGTTTCATGACTCCTCCAAGCTGTTGCCTTCCATCTTTCACTTGTTGACAAACCATACATCTTGAAAAAAAATCAGCAATATCCCTCTTCATGTTATCCCACCAAAAATGTTCTTTCAAATCTCTAAACTTCTTAGTGCTACTAGGGTGTATAGAGAAATTAGTGCTATGAGCATCATCCAATAAATCCCTTTTCTAGATCAGGTATATCGGGAACACAAAGTCTCTTCCCAAATTTCCAAATTGCATCTTCATACATGAAGTCACTCAATCTACCATCATTCATAGCTTTAATCTTCTTTTGAAACTCCTCATCATCAGTCTAAGAACTCTTTATCCTTTCTAGTAAATATGGTTTGGCAACTATTTGAAAAATCATTGATGTTTCACCTTCCATGGTTATTCTCATATCCATCTTTACTATATCCATGTATATAGGATCCTTTTCAACTGTCATCTTGTTCAAAAATCCATGATCCTTTCTACACAAAGCATCTTCCACCTTATTTGCCTTCCCTGGGTGGTAGTGTATAGTGCAGTCATAATCCTTGAGTAGTTCAAGCCATCACCTTTCCCTCATGTTGAGTTCTATTTGTGAGAAAATATACTTAAAACTCTTGTGATCAGTATAAATATAACATTTTTCACCATAGAGATAGTGTCTTCATATCTTCAGAGGAAATATTACAGCTGTTAACTCAAGATCATGAGTATGATAGTTTTTCTCATGAATTTTTAGCTGTTGTGATGCATAGGCGATAACTCTATCATTATGCATAAGGACACAAACAAGTCCTTTCTTTAAAGCATCGCTATAAATAACAGACCCATCATTCACTAATGGTATAATCAAGATAGGAGCATTGACTAATCTTCTCTTCAATTCTTAAAAAAATTCTTCACACTCTTTTTTTCAAACAAATTTAACCCCTTTACGAGTGAGATTGGTCAATGGGTTAGCCAATCGGGCAAAATTCTGGACAAAACACCGATAATAACCTATTAAACCAATAAAACTACGTACATTAGTTATAATCATCGGTGTTGGCCATTCTTGGATTGCCTTAATCTTTGAAGGATCAATATAGATTCCATCCTTAGAGACAATATGTCCAAGAAAAGAAATCTCCTAAATCCAGAATTCACACTTGCTAAATTTCCCATATATATCATTTATTATAAGATTATTTAGAATATTACGCAAGTGATTTTCATGATCTTTGTATCTTTTGGAGTATACCAATATATCATTAATAAATACCACTACAAAGTCATCAAGATATTACTTGAAAACTCTATTCATTATATCCATAAAGACAGGGGGTGCATTAGTCAATCCAAATTGCATTACTGTAAAGTTTTAATGCTCGTACCTGGTTCGAAATGAAATTTTTGAAATGTCTTCATTCTTCACACGCAATTGATGATATCTAGATAGAAGGAAAATCTTTGAAAAATATTGATCTCCATGAAGTTGGTCGAATAAATCATCAATGTGAGGTAGGGGATACTTGTTCTTATTGTTATAGCATTGATCTCCATGTAGTCAATGCACAACCTCATAGATCTATCTTTTTTCTTAACAAAAAGGACAGTGGATCCCCATGGAGAAATTCTAGGGTGAATAAATCCCTTTTTACTCAATTCCTCTAGTTTTTTATTTAGTACCACTAATTCCACATTGGCCATTCTATAATGGGTCTTTGATATGGCCCTTGAACTAGGAATTAAATCAATGGAAAACTCAATTTCTCATTCTAGAGGATGTCCAGGTAAATCCTCCGGAAACACATCAACATATTCTTGTACAATAGGTACGTCCTCTATTCGAACATACTTTTCCTCAACCTTAGTTATTTCATTCTCTTCTTCCCCAATAATGGAATTTAGTAGAGATATTGGGGGTGGATCTAGATAAGAATAAGGTGGTGATGTTTCTGCTCTAAAGATAAGGTACTCCTTATCATCATCAAAAATTGTAACATCCTTCTTCTTACAATAAATTTTTGCATCATGGTCTGAAAGACAATCCATTCCAAGGATTATATCAAATTCAATCATGGGTATGATGATGATATCAGTAGATAAATAACAATTATATGACCTAATGGGAACTGATTCACAAAACTTTGTTTTGATGATACTTCCCTTAGGTGTTTTGACTGACAACTCCCTTGTTAAGTCAAATTGAAAATATCTAATTTCCTTAGCAAACTGGGAAGATATCAAACAATGTGATGATCCAGAATCAAATAAATCATTGGCTAAACTTGAAGAAACCATTAAATTACCTTTCACCACATCTTTTGGAGATTCAACCTCAGTAGTAGTGATCACATAATTTTGTCCTTCCTCCCTTGGACTTTTCTTAGGTAAGTCACCTTGGCACTTAGGACATTAATTTTCATAATACCCCTTTTCTCTATAATTGTAGCATTCAACATTGACAACCTCTTTTTACCCCTTACAATCACGAGCTTGGTGGCCTTTTCATCACACTTGTAACAGGCTCTCATTCCCTTCAGGAAAGTACCGGGGTGTTTCTTCCCACATTTATCGCCGGATGGATATTAAAATTTTCCCTTCTTCCACTTATTTCCATTTCCAGAGTGTTCAATAGGTCTCTTTTTCTCTTACTTTTCTTTAAAGTCATAAGACTTAGAGAATTCCTTTTCTATCTTGATAGCACATGAGACAATATCTTCGTATGATGAGAAGGATTGCGAGACTAATGCTCGATAGAGAAATGGTTTTAACCCATCAAATAATCGATCAATCTTACTCCTTAGGTTACGTATATAATCTTCTACATGCCTTGATAACCTTGTAAAGTTAGCCTCATACTTTGCGACATTCTCATCCTCCTTTTGCCTTAGACTCAGAAATTGTCTTTCTATATCTGCTCGATGGTGACGAGGAAAGTATTTTTCCAAGAAAATATCTTTAAACTCCCTCTATTCCATGTTCAATACTTATTCATCTTCCTTTGTGTTTTTTATTAATGACCACCATTGATCTACATCTCCCATGAGGTGATAAACTACCATGACAACTTTTTCCCTTTCGCTACTCCCCAAAGCATGAAATATTTTCTCTAAAGAATTTATCCATTGCTCAGTTACTAATGGATTTGTACTCGAATTGAATTTTTTTGGTCGTTGGATCATGAAGCGGTCTAACATTGATCCTCCACATTGTGGACCAGGGTTCTCCATACAGGTAAGGTTATTATTCATAACCTGAATGAGTTGTCCCAGTATGGTGATAAGCTGATCAGCACCAGTTGTTTCACCATCTCCACTATAATTATCTTGAGTAGGAGGTCAATCCCTACATGGATTATGTGTATTGATACAGTTTTCATTCCTTCTACTAGGCCCCATTTCTAAACAATGGCATACACTAGATTATTTTATGAATCGCAATACATAATTCCAAACTTGTAAAACACTTAACATAAATTGAACAGTTTATGGATATAATCCATAATCATAAAAATGTTTTCTTTGAAAAAGTATATACTCATAAACCCTTCATAATGTTTTGTAAAGAAAATGATAATTATCCTAAGTGTATCCCCCGGGATTTTTGTAACCAAGAGTGCAGAAAGACCCATTGTCGTGCACCAGTTCCCATTTGAGTCTAGCTCAAAGCGGTGTTTTCGGGTTTTACCCCTAGGTAAATCTGTTCCAGGTCTGCCTCTACCTACTCGTATCCAGATAGGGATGTATTTCTTGGAAAACTCACAAAATCTCTACAATACCAAAATTCTAGGAAGTTATTTTATACTAATCCTCAAAGTCTATATTAGGTTAAGGTTCTCTAATCAGAGTTTTTCTAAATCTAGATTCCAAGGCTTGTACTAAACTTCCTCTGATACCAATTATAACACCCTGACCCCAGTTACCCAGAGTTGGTATATTATTACATAACATTTTCATGACCACAAGGGATCAAATCCTGAAATACCGATCAGTTTAGTTGCCTTGGAAGTACTAGATACATTCATAAGTTTTACATTACATCATGAAATAAATGCATCAACAACATTTTGTCCTTTTTTAACACACTTATATATTATCCTATACTTGTAGGTCAACCATAAATTACTTCTTCACATCATGAGAAAAATAAAACATAGAAAGGGGTGAGCTCAGAGGCTCAGTAAGAATAATAATATAGCAAAAAAATTCATAAATAAGCATAAACATTTAAGGCAATGTATAAGACTAAAAAAATCATTTTAAACTTAAACATCAGCATAATATGGCAAAGTTAAAATAAAATAATGTCATTTACTTATTCACATGGATATTCTACTAGTTTAATAATCACATGAAATATCAATTGTCTCTTTTATAATGATGGAATACATAATAAGAGACTTCATAACCACATAGTCAAGGCCTTGTGCCAAGACTACAAATAAGATTTTGTCAAGGCCTTTTTCCAAGACACTAGTTTGTCTCATGAGACCTACTGATGCATCGAGGATCTATAGCAGGCTCCACTAGTCACTTACTAAGTCTAATTCATTCCTCATATAAAAAGGTTTAAACATAACATAAATATTCATATTAAAACTAGCATAAAAAATGCCAATACTTTTTCCATAAACCATGAATGGTATAAAAATAACACATCTAAAGTCAAACGTATCACAAAACCATCAATACTATATGGAATATTTGTACCATAATAAACCAAATTCAAACAAGTTTAAAATCCATCAAAGGATGTTGACATAGATGAAATAAAAACTTTTTGGGAGAAATATCTCTTTCTATTTTGAGATTATTTAGAATTAATGTAAATAAAAAATAAAACATTTATTTTGAAAATATTATTGCAATATTTTAAGGTATGCTTCGAAGGTGTTATAATGGCAGAAAATATATGCACCTTCTGTATAAGTTAAAAAACATTATTTCCTTAATTTTTTTCGAAAATGTCGTAAAGGAACTTGTTTCGAAAAAGATGGAAAGATTTTTTTATAAACATTTTATAAAAATTCAAACAAGAGTATAAATGACTTTAACCTATAGTCTAGGAAATAGTGAAAAATGTTTTGAGATATATTTTTAAGAAACACGGATGTGGTTGATAAAGAGGTCCCAAAAGATACTTACGTAAAAACAACCTCGAATAATAAAGAGATTGTGAAATTAACACTTAACTACTTCTTTTCCATGGTCAAGGGTAATTTAACCTACTTTATAATAATTAAATCATTGTTATTAAATTATAAAAGAACTATATATATAAATATGATATCATATATGACCCTCTAATATTGCTTTGTTAATAATATTTCAGTAGTATCATCATTTCGGGTGTTAACTGATTCATTTTCCTTTATATGCTTGGTTTTGTAAAACATGTTTGCTATGGATAAGATGTATTTGATTTATATACTGAATTATATTATGTTAAAAAACATTATTTTTAATCATAAAATGAAAATTATTCTTGAATGATTACGATAGGGAATGAATCTCATCACGTTCATGGAGACGGTAATTTGTACGTACGCACGAGTGACAATATCATTATATTTATTGTAAAATAATATGTAATTGGATGGTATATCATATATAAATAATAATTAACATGTTATATTTATTATTTATATCAGTTATATTCATTATTATACCCATCCAAAATAATAAATTGTTTGAATAACAAACTACACCACGGCATGGAGACGGTAATCCATACGTACGCACATATGGTGACATTGTCATTTATAGGATGGATAGAATAATGAATATGGTTGTACCATAATTATAATAAAATCATAGTATATAGAGGATAATGGAGTTATTATTTTATAATGGAAACAATAGAGAAAGAGGAAGTGAAAGAAGAAAATAACTTGAAATAGGTGATGAAATATTTACCTCTTCTTCGGGTTCTTCCTTTTGATTTGATCAAAAGGGATATTTAGGTTGGATTTATGAACAAAGTACGGCCTCTAGGATGAAGGGAGTAATTTTGGGAGGATATTTGGGTAGGGGTTGGCCGATCCAAATGGCTTTGGAGGTGTGGAATTAAGAGAAGGGGAAGTACCCTTTTATAAGAGAGGTGAGGGTCACTTTAGGAAAAGCTTGAAATATTATTTTATAATAAAATATTTTTCGGTTTATAATAGATACAAAATGATTTATTTAGAGGATAAGGTGATGATGTGTCTAAAACCTCTCAAACAATAGGTTTTACATAGTTTTAGGTTACCATATTAATCTTCTTTTTTATATTTAACTCTTAGTTAAATAGTTTGTCATTTACCATGTCTCTTTGTATTTTTATATTATATGGTTAATAAACTTACTATAACAAGAAAAACGAACCCCATGTGGTTCATTATTAATTATTATAACCTTATCTAAGTATTTTGTTTGAACCTTATATTTTTAGGAATATTATATCAATTAATAATATAGTATTTGTTTTAAAAACTCAATTATGTCAATTTTGATACTACTTAGTATTTGGTTTTTGTGAAAATCATAACAACATGATTTGTAACGACCCAAAATTTCATTAATGGAAAATCCCTCTTGATCCAGTTAAATGTTTCTTTATGAAAAAAAAATGTTTTTATAAGATGTCAACTTCCTTAGTTTTACGTTAAGATTTGTGATCGTTACTTTTATAGTCGTTGAACAGTGATCATCTGGGTAGTTTAAATATAAGGCTTTAACGAACTAATTTTTTACTCAGACAAAGGAAGCGATGGCCTCATCCAGTAGAATTTCCCCTTACGAAGCCCATTTGTCGGAGCTCAGAAAGGAGGTGGCGTCTTTGGGCTTTGCCCTTGACCAAGCCCAAGCTGAGCTTCATCAAGTCAAGCTCGAACGTGATCGTCTACGGGAAAAATGGAAGTTGATAGAGATTACCACTCGAGCAATGTTATCCGAGCAACCCCAAGAGTCTGTCACCATCGCACACCTTACCCTTAGGTCTTATGCGGCTATTTTAAGGGGTTATGTAACAAATAAGTAGCACCATGTTCATGTACATTATTTTTGTATATAATAATGAATATAATTTCTAGTCATTTTTGATGCATTGTAATTAGTTTTTAAAGTACAAATGGTGTTTTTAGTTATTATTTAATTAAGAATTATATTTTATTAAATTAAAGGATTTTTGAATTAAATAATATTTTAATAAAATATTATTATTAATATTAAATAAATTTTTATTAAATATAAATGATCTTATAATTTTATGAATGCAATTAAAATTTTTATTGAGGTTTGAAAGCCATTTCTGTCAAAACCCGTGAATTTTTTTTATAAATGTCGGTTTTTATTTTAAAAGTGAAAATTCACATATTTAGAAAATTATTTAGATAAAATAAATATTATTTTTGGAATCAGGATGTCGAAATTATCCAACGGTGAATTTTTCATAATTTTCTGAGACAGTCAAATTTTTGGGTAAAAATTAAATACCATTTAAATGTATAATGTGTTTTATGACATCATAATGACCCAATGGTGATGTAATAAAATACCATAATCCTTATGTTCGGCCAATATGTGTTTTATCATTAAAATAATGAAGTTTTGGGTTTGTTTGACTTACTTTTCAAAGCATTAATGGAGCCCTCAAGACTTATTCAACACTTTGCCTTTTTAAATTAATTTCCATGGGAGTGTGACTCACCTCCACATAAGCAACCCTAGTTTTTTAATAAGTTCGGACCTTGGACTTGTAAAATATTGTTTTCCTCTTTCCTTTTCCAGAAACCATGGGCAAATACCATGGGATGGTTTGTGGTTTGGACTATTTTAATATAAGGGGTCCCAAACCTAAATAATAAAGAATTCTTTCACCTTTCCTATATAAACCCACCCAAGATCCCACTTCCTCCTCACCCAAAGCCCTTGAAGTTCGTCCAACCTCTGCCCTACTCTCTCTAGAATCCTCTAAAGGTGCCCCAAGCACCCAAGAAGCCTCTCACAAGCCTCTCTCTGGCCTTTGGAAGCACACTTCCAAGTAAGGGGTTTTCTTCCTTTCTCATTTTTTGTCAATTTTCTTTAAGTTGTATTTCCCTTTTTATATCAATTATGAATGTTGGGGTATGGTTTCGCACCTCCCTCATAATGCCCTCTTACTGTTTGAATGATGGGAGAACCCTTTCTCTCTCATTAAATGCCTCCCATGTACACCCGTTACTATGCCGAAATTCCGAAAGGGACTTCTCTCTCTTCTTTTACATTCAAGCAATACTTTTGTATCATGAATCTAAATTCCATTTCTATTGTTGGGACATGTATATATATGATCTACTTACTTTCCATTACATGTAAATATGATGAGAAACCCCTTTCTCTCTCATCAACCTTTTTTATGAATTCTTAAGTCACGCCGTTACGCTGCCGAAATCGCACCAATTTTCTAAGCCAATGTCTTTGTGTAGTGAATACCATGCCCATTTCTCCATCAAGGGTATTCACCTTTATGCACATTTACATATTGATTATAAAGTTTCATGTATTAATTCCACTTTCCTTTATCGTGGAAGAAATGATTATGTTTTATGAATCCATGTTTTATGATCCATGTGGCACACTTATGCATGAAATGAAATGTTTAAGAAGGGTGCGCCCTTTATAGCGCTCCAATGCATTGGGTAAAGTATAGTATCATGATACGTCATGTGCAATGAGTGTTTACTCATGCTAATTCAAGTGCAACGAGGGTTTACTCGTGCTTCAAGTGCAATGAGGGTTTACTCATGCTCCATGTGCAATGAGCCTTGGCTCATGCTAATTCAATGTTAAGTGTTGTTGCCACATTTCCATGTTTTGATTATCATGCTTTATCATTCCTTTATGTTCATGTTTCTATTATGCTCTATTGATATGCCTATTGTCTAACATGTATTTTACTCCTCATGTTATTCATTGTGTACTCCCTTACTGGGCTTTATAGCTCACCCTTTTCTTATGCATGTCCTCAGGTTATCCCATGCAATGCTAAGTACGAAGGAATGTAGTGGTCATGTAAAAGAAGTTTTCAATAAGGATGTTGTATTTCAATTTTAAAGTTTTTATGTAATGATACTAAGCCCCAAAGACACTAAACCTCTCGATCTTCTTTGTTGTATCAAGTGAAGTTTTATGTAATAAAGCATGTTTAAGTTGTAATAAAAAGCAGGGTTGTCATAGTTGGTATCAGAGGATAGGTTTAGTTATTTTTGGGATTAGGAAACCCTAGTAAAGCCTTAGATACAAGACTAAGCATAATAAAAACATCCCTACGTTTTGGTAAATACTAAGTAAGTGGTTTATCAAAAAAATACATCCCTATCTGGATACGAGCAGGTAGAGGCGGCTCTGGCACAGATGTATCCTAGGGGTAAAACCCGAAAACACCGCTTTGAGCTAGACTCGAACGGGAACTGGTGCACGACAACGGGCCTTGCTGCACTCTTGGTTACGACACTCCCGAGGGATATGTTTTGATAAATTCACAATCTTAGTATGAACCCTTATTAAGGGAAAAATGCCCCTAAGGATATATGTTAGAAGGAAGATCATGAAAAGCCTGGATTGAATCCTATAGACTCATGAGTTAAAGAGATTAAAGTTTATTTATAAGTCATCAACTTTTGTCTTTGGATTACCCTTTATGTGTTACCCCTAACTTTCCTTTTATTCCAGCCAATGGCCGGTAATAGGAGAACTCGGGCTAACAACCGTTGTGAAGATCAGTGTGATGATTGCACTTATGAGATGCCCAATCCAATGGGAGCGGGAATCGCGAACTTTGTCACGCTTCTCTCTCAGCTAACTCAAGTTTTGAATAGAAACACTGGTCAAGAGGAACGTTCAACCCCCCCTAAGAAAGAACAAGTCGCTATTGAAAGCTTCATGAGACAAAGGCCTCCTACTTTTAGTGGATCATCCGATCCCATGATCGCTGAACAATGGATCAACTCCATTGAAAAGATATTCTCCATCCTCCAATGCTCTGAAAAAGAGAAGGTTCTCCTGGCGGCTTATCATATGGAGGGTGAAGCTGATCAATGGTGGACGTTGATCAAAAATACAAAGCCTGAGGAGGAGATCGAGGCTTTGGAATAGAGGGTATTCCGAAAGATGTTTTTCGATAAATATTTTCCACGCACCCTCCGTCTTAAGATGGAAAGGGACTTCCTTTACCTCAAGCAGAAAGATGAGGAATCTGTGGGAGCGTACGAGGCAAACTTCACAAGGCTTGCACGATACGCTTCCGGCTTTGTCGTTACCCCCGAATGCAAGGTTGACCGCTTCTTTGGTGGGCTGAATCCTAGCTTGCGGAAAGTATTAGCGATCCGTGACTTCGACAGCTATGAGGAAATTGTCCGATGTGCCCTCAAGGTTGAAATGGAGATCGGAGAATCACAGGGGTATCATGGGGACAAGAAGCGTAAGGTGGACTTCAATGCTGGTGGTCCGATGGATAAATCCAACGGTGCTAAGAAATTCCAGCACCCCACTTGCCAAAAGTGTGGAAAGAAGCACCCTGGAAATTGCCTTAGGGGGACAAGAAAATGCTTTAAGTGTGGAAGAGAAGGGCACCTAGCTGTTAACTGTCAGAAAGAAGGACCCACGGCTGTGACGGAGGGGAGGAACGCTCCGTTCGAACCTCAACGCGTTGTTCAATGCTTCAAATGCAAAGAACCGGGTCATTTTGCAAATCAGTGCCCTAATCCAAGGGTTATCGGAGGCAATCAACAACCTCCAAGACAGCAAGGAAGAGCTTTTGCCATCACTTCTGCCGAAGTGAACCCCGACAACGAAGTGGTGACAGGTACGCTAGTTATTCATTCATGAATAGCGAACGTACTTTTTGATTCAGTTTCTACGCATTCTTTTATATCTCAAATGTTTAGTAGAACAATCCCTGAACCACCACAAATCATGGAAGTAAAGATGTCGGTGAGTACGGCAAATGGGGAAATCATTGCATCCCATGAGTATAAGTCCTCCCCTGTTATAATCTGTGGATTGAATTTCCCGGCGAACCTCGTCATACTCCCTTTGGTGGAATTTGATGCAATTCTTGGCATGGATTGGCTTTCCTTATATAGATCCAACATAAATTGTCGGGAGAGGGAAATCACACTCCATATAGAGAATCGACCCTCGATTCTTTACAAGTGTCAGGAGGAAGATGGATCTCCTTTAGCTCCATAATCTCAAGCATGGATATTACTGCCTTATGAGCACGCATATCTGGCTCAGATGATTGAGTCCAAGGAAGAAACCACCCTTGAAGAAATGCCTATTGTGAGGGAATTCGCTGAAGTATTTCCCGAGGAACTTCCTGGTCTTCCTCCAAGAAGAGATGTTGAGTTCTCAATTGAACTTATACCTGGGGCGCTACCAATATCCAAGACTCCATATAGAATGGCTGTGGTTGAGCTTGAAGAACTGAAGAAACAACTACAGGAGAATCTGGATAAAGGGTTTATACGCCCAAGTGCATCACCATGGGGTGCACCAGTCCTCTTCGTCAAGAAGAAGGATGGGTCAATGCGGCTCTGCATCGATTATCGTGAACTTAACAAAATCACGATAAAGAACAAGTATCCTCTCCCAAGAATCGATGACTTGTTTGATCAGCTGCGTGGAGCACAATACTTCTCCAAGGTCGACTTGCGGTCGGGATATTATCAAGTAAGGGTGAAGAAGGAAGATATCCCCAAGACTGCTTTTCGTACAAGGTACGGGCACTATGAATTCATAGTAATGCCTTTTGGACTCACCAATGCTCCAACAATATTCATGGACTTGATGAATAGAGTCTTTAGAGATTACCTAGATAAATTTGTGGTAGTCTTTATAGATGATATTCTAATATACTCCAAAACCAAGGAGGACCATGAGGAGCATTTAAGAACTGTACTGGAGACTTTGCGCAAGGAGAAGCTCTATGACAAGTACAGCAAGTGTGAGTTCTGGTTGAAGGAGGTCTCATTCTTGGGCCATATCATCACAAGCAATGGGATATCTGTGGACCCCTCCAAAACAGATGCAATTGAGGGATGGCCGAGGCCAACATCGGTAACTGATATCCGTAGCTTCTTGGGGTTAGCTAGATATTATCGACGATTTGTGAGAAACTTCTCATGATTGTCCAACCCTCTTACCAAGCTAACTCGAAAGGGAGTAAAGTTTGCTTGGAGTGATGAATGCGAAGAAAGCTTCAAGGAGTTGAAAAGGAGGCTTATCACTGCACCTGTTCTCACTTTACCCACAAGTGGGGAGCTTTTTGTGGTATTCAGTGATGCTTCGAAGAAGGGATTAGGATGTGTGCTGATGTAGAATGATAAAGTGATATCCTATGCCTCAAGGCAGTTGAAAATCCATGAGCGAAACTATCCAACGCATGATCTGGAGTTGGCAGTGGTAATCTTTGCCTTGAAAATCTGGCGGCATTATCTCTATGGAGAGAAATCTGAGATATATACTGACCACAAGAGTCTTAAATATATATTCACACAGAAAGAGCTTAATATGCGCCAGAGAAGATGGATAGAGCTCATAAAGGATTATGACTGTTCAATACATTACCACCCTGGGAAGGCGAACAAGGTGGCGGATGCCCTAAGTGGAAAGGATCTAGCAATTCTATCAATAATGAGAATTGAGAAGGATCCAATCTTCTTAGACTTGATGAAGATGGACGTGGGAATCATAAAGAAGGGAACATCATCAATCCTTTCACAAATGATTGCTCAACCATCTCTTTTGGAAAGGTTAAAGGATGCTCAAAAGGATGATGCGAGAATCCAAGACAAAGTGGAAGATATCAAAAAGGGAAAATCCTCAGAGTTTAATGTTAATGAAGAAGGAATTGTGCGGTTTGGGAAAAGACTATGTGTCCCATCAAGTTCGGAGCTGAAGAAGGAACTTTTGGATGATGCACATAGTTCAAATTTCTCTATTCACCCAGGGAGCACAAAGATGTATCGAGATCTCCGAGAAAATTTTTGGTGGGATAATATGAAGAAGGAGATCGCTGAATATACATCAAAGTGCCTGGTGTGTCAGCAATTGAAGGCAGAGAGGCAGAAGTCTAAGGGGATGATGCAACCATTGCCCATACCAGAATGGAAATGGGAGAACATCACCATGGACTTCGTCACTGGACTTCCAAGGACATCCAAAGGCAACAATGCAATCTGGGTTGTTGTGGATCGTCTTACAAAGACTGCACACTTCATTGCTATTCGAGAGGATTTCTCTTTGGATCAACTGGCACGGATATATATCAGGGAAGTGGTACGGTTGCATGGATTACCACTATCTATTATGTCTGATCGAGATCCAAGATTTACCTCTAATTTTTGGAAGAGTCTTCAACATGCTCTGAATACTGAACTGAACTTCAGTACGGCCTATCATCCTCAAACTGATGGCCAATCTGAGCGGACTATCCAAACACTTGAGGATATGTTGAGAGCGTGCTCAATGGACTTTAAAGGAGGATGGGATCAACATCTTCCTCTAGTTGAGTTCTCTTATAATAATAGTTTCCACTCGAGCATCCAAATGGCACCATATGAAGCCCTGTATGGGAAAAGGTGTAGAACACCGGCATGTTGGGATGAGGTCGGTGAACGTAAGCTGCTTGGACCAGAAATGGTCGAAGAAATGGTGGAGAAGGTGAAAACCATTCAGCAGCATATCAAGGCAGCCCAAAGTCGACAGAAGAGTTATGCAGATAATTGTCGACGAGACCTTGAGTTTAAAGTCGGAGACATGGTGTTTTTATGCATATCTCCGTGGAAGAAGGTCATGAGGTTTGGAAAGAAAGGGAAGTTAAGTCCAAGGTACATCGGCCCCTTTGAGATTCTTGATCGTGTTGGGGCTGTGGCCTATCGACTAGCACTTCCACCTACTATGGCCAAGGTGCATGATGTCTTCCATGTATCCCTCTTAAGGAAGTACATACCAGACCCTTCACATGTACTCTCTTCTGAGGTGGTACAATTAGAAGACGATCTTTCTTATGAGGAGCAACCAGTGAAGATCTTGGATCGTAGAGAAAAAGTTCTATGAAATAAGACAATGCCCCTCGTCAAGGTGTTGTGGAGAAACCACAATCTTGAAGAAGCAACTTGGGAGTCGGAGGATATGATGAAGCTAAGTTACCCACATTTGTTTTAGTGTGGGAAAAGGAAAATTTCGAGGGCGAAATTTCTTAAGGGGGGAATGTTGTAACGACCCAAAATTTCATTAATGGAAAATCCCTCTTGATCCAGTTAAATGTTTCTTTATGAAAAAAAAATGTTTTTATAAGATGTCAACTTCCTTAGTTTTACGTTAAGATTTGTGACCGTTACTTTTATAGCCGTTGAACAGTGATCATCTGGGTAGTTTAAATATAAGGCTTTAACGAACCAATTTTCTACTCAGACAAAGGAAGCGATGGCCTCATCCAGTAGAATTGCCCCTTACGAAGCCCATTTGTCGGAGCTCGGAAAGGAGGTGGCGTCTTTGGGCTTTGCCCTTGACCAAGCCCAAGCTAAGCTTCATCAAGTCAAGCTCGAACGTGATCGTCTACGGGAAAAATGGAAGTTGATAGAGATTACCACTCGAGCAATGTTATCCGAGCAACCCCAAGAGTCTGTCACCATCGCACACCTTACCCTTAGGTCTTATGCGGCTATTTTAAGGGGTTATGTAACAAATAAGTATCACCATGTTCATGTACATTATTTTTGTATATAATAATGAATATAATTTCTAGTCATTTTTGATGCATTGTAATTAGTTTTTAAAGTACAAACGGTGTTTTTAGTTATTATTTAATTAAGAATTATATTTTATTAAATTAAAGGATTTTTGAATTAAATAATATTTTAATAAAATATTATTATTAATATTAAATAAATTTTTATTAAATATAAATGATCTTATAATTTTATGAATGCAATTAAAATTTTTATTGAGGTTTGAAAGCCATTTCTGTCAAAACCCGTGATTTTTTTTATAAATGTCGGTTTTTATTTTAAAAGTGAAAATTCACATATTTAAAAAATTATTTAGATAAAATAAATATTATTTTTGGAATCAGGACGTCGAAATTATCCAACGGTGAATTTTTCATAATTTTCTGAGACAGTCAAATTTTTGGGTAAAAATTAAATACCATTTAAATGTATAATGTGTTTTATGACATCATAATGACCCAATGGTGATGTAATAAAATACCATAATCCTTATGTTCGGCCAATATGTGTTTTATTATTAAAATAATGAGGTTTTGAGTTTGTTTGACTTACTTTTCAAAGCATTAATGGAGCCCTCAAGACTTATTCAACACTTTGCCTTTTTAAATTAATTTCCATGGGAGTGTGACTCACCTCCACATAAGCAACCCTAATTTTTTAATAAGTTCGGACCTTGGCCTTGTAAAATATTTTTTTCCTCTTTCCTTTTCCAGAAACCATGGGCAAATACCATGGTATGGTTTGTGGTTTGGACTATTTTAATATAAGGGGTCCCAAACCTAAATAATAAAGAATTCTCTCACCTTTCCTATATAAACCCACCCAAGCTCCCACTTCCTCCTCACCCAAAGCCCTTGAAGTTCGTCCAACCTCTGCCCTACTCTCTCTAGAATCCTCTCAAGGTGCCCCAAGCTCCCAAGAAGCCTCTCACAAGCCTCTCTCTAGCCTTTGGAAGCACACTTCCAAGTAAGGGGTTTTCTTCCTTTCTCATTTTTTTTGTCAATTTTCTTTAAGTTGTATTTCCCTTTTTATATCAATTATGAATGTTGGGGTATGGTTTCGCACCTCCCCCATACTGCCCTCTTACTGTTTGAATGATGGGATAACCCTTTCTCTCTCATTAAATGCCTCCCATGTACACCCGTTACTATGCCGAAATTCCGAAAGGGACTTCTCTCTCTTCTTTTACATTCAAGCAATACTTTTGTATCATGAATCTAAATTCCATTTCTATTGTTGGTACATGTATATATATGATCTCCTTACTGTCCATTACATGTAAATATGATGAGGAACCCCTTTCTCTCTCATCAACCTTTTTTATGAATTCTTATGTCACGCCGTTACGCTGCCGAAATCGCACCGATTTTCTAAGCCAATGTCTTTGTGTAGTGAATACCATGCCCATTTCTCCATCAAGGGTATTCACCTTTATGCACATTTACATATTGATTATAAAGTTTCATGTATGAATTCCACTTTCCTTTATCGTGGAAGAAATGATTATGTTTTATGAATCCATGTTTTATGATCCATGTGGCACACTTATGCATGAAATGAAATGTTTAAGAAGGGTGCGCCCTTTATAGCGCTCCAATGCATTGGGTAAAGTATAGTATCATGATACGTCATGTGCAATGAGTGTTTACTCATGCTAATTCAAGTGCAACGAGGTTTTACTCGTGCTTCAAGTGCAATGAGGGTTTACTCATGCTCCATGTGCAATGAGCCTTGGCTCATTCTAATTCAATGTTAAGTGTTGTTGCCACATTTCCATGTTTTGATTATCATGCTTTATCATGCCTTTATGTTCATGTTTCTATTATGATCTATTGATATGCCTATTGCCTAACATGTATTGTACTCCTCATGTTATTCATTGTGTACTCCCTTACTGGGCTTTATAGCTCACCCTTTTCTTATGCATGTCCTCAGGTTATCCCACGCAATGCTAAGTACGAAGGAATGTAGTGGTCATGTAAAGGAAGTTTTCAATAAGGATGTTGTATTTCAAGTTTAAAGTTTTTATGTAATGATCCTAAGCCCCAAAGACACAAAACCTCTCGATCTTCTTTGTTGTATCAAGTGAAGTTTTATGTAATAAAGCATGTTTAAGTTGTAATAAAAAGCAGGGTTGTCATATGATTACTTCGAAAAAAAATATTTAATCAAACCTATCATTTCATATTAACCTATAAAATTATTTTAATTCATCAAAAGTCTCAAATTACATTTATTTGGATATTTATAATATCAATCATTTTATTATTTCATTAATAATGTAATTACTGCATCATCAATGTGTCATAAATAAATTAAATTATTTAATGTCTAAAAATTATAAATAAAATACCATTATGTATGAAATCTTTTTAGATTTCTAATGAATATTTATAGTCAAATTTATATTGTGTGTAACCCTATATTAAAAATTGTTTAGTTATTAAACTTTGAGTTTAACTCTTTTAACTTTTCTTTAAATAAAATAATAATAAATGTCCTAATCTAATCCAAGTGGACCAAAGAGGATCATATTTTATTCATAAGGTTTTTTTGGTTGAATTACACTTATCCAATAGAATTAGTACATGTGTTAGGGAAATTATAATATTATTGTTACCCTTAATTACCCTATTTACTTTTAACCGTAGTAAATAAAAGTAAAAAGTTATTATTCACCAAAAAATATTTTCATCTTATTGAACCACATTTTACTTACTGATGTCAATCGTGACTCTTGGATTTTTGAAATTCAACTCACAGAAGTGGTAAAATTATGTTTTATGCAAATTTTCAAATGCTCTTAGGAGGAGGGTAAAAGATGGTAAAAAGTTCAATAAAATTTTTATATATCTAAACTTATTATAAAATGAATATAATGAATTACATTGAACTTATATAGGTAGTATGTATCTATTTTTACTTAAAATAAATTTAAATAAAATAAAAAATTATTTAAATAAAAAATTTGGTTTTAACCAATAACGCAGTGTTTTTCACTATTCATTAAAAATTGAAAGTTTTCAGAAAAATACCAAAAATTCACCATAATATAATTTTTATATTCCAAATTCAAAAATGAAGTCCATTTTGAAAAATAAAAATTTATAAAATTTCAAAAATTAGGTATTAATATTCATAACGGCTAGTTTGATTGGTCGCGGTGTGTTAGAATCTCAAGTTGCATACAATGCAAGCAATTGCATTATTCAAAGGGAAAAGTACTATGGAATATTGGGGTGTTACAATTGAACCTAGGAAAAAGTAGGCTTAGTTTTGAATAGGACAAAAACAAAAATTTTCTAGATAGATTTATAATCAAAGTGAGAGATCAAAATACACAATTTTTTATTAGTGATGTGAAACTAATAGACACAAAGCTTACTCTTTTTAGTTTAACATGTCATTTCCAAGGAAGATGCATGAACCAGGTATAAGCTATAATGAGAAAATAATGATATATTATTAGAAGAAGTGACATGTTACTAGAATTTCAGAAATTTTTTTGACCCAAAATGTATTTAATTATTTAGAATAAATATACGGAATATGTGAATAAGAAGTTTATATAGATAATTAATTCTTGACTTAGCTAATGGGATAAGTTTACTATGGTTTAAAAGGGAAAAAAATTCATAGGAAAAAGGAATAAAATTCAAGTTCTATTGAGGTTGATAGGAAATAATGTAAAAATTATAAAGAAACTAATAATATCAACAAATAATGTCTAATAGTTTATCCAACCAAATTAAAGATAGCTAATAAAATAAATAAAGCACAAAAAATCTAGTGATACAGGGAAAAATTGAGTTCATATTAGAATATTGTGGAAAATTATATGTTATCTATATGTGGTGACTTGAATATTTAGAAACATTTTTATGTAAGATGTGAACAATATGGACATGTTATGAAGAACTATATGGTCATCCTTCTAACTCAAGAAGAATTGATGAGAATTTTGACGCATTTATCAGGTAATAAATTTTCCTTGATGAATGAATTAAAGTAAATTGATCCATAAAAGTAAGTAATTCAAGGGAAGAAAATAGAATGAAATCTATTAAGACTCGTAACAAGAATAAATACATGGATACATCTTCCCATTTTGATATTGGATGGAATGAGAGGTATTGGTTGAGAGGAAACTCTTAGACTTGTTGTTTTAACTAAGGAATTGATAGGTTTTTCCTTATTCTCTAAAATTTTGTTTGTTCATACTAACCTATAAGGAATTGAAGGATATATTGAAGGGGTAATTTTTTTAGTTTTCTTCACAATAAGAAGTGGAGTCCATAATGTAATTTACCAACAGAAATGATAAATAAGAGGTGATTTCTTCCCTTGAGGTGGAGCTTACTTGAGTATGAGGATATCAAAAATAATTTTTCGATGAAAGTGTGGAATCTTATATATCACATAATTACAATTGGAATTTGTGGTAAAAAAATACTCTCCAAACCCTATCCTAAATTATTTATAGACTATTATCAAGGGGTGTATATTGAGATAAAAACAGGGAGTAAATTGTCTTACACTTTAACTTTCTCATGGGTTTGTTGAGTTAACTTATAGTTACATTATTATTGATAAAACTATTTGAAAGAACCCCTGAAATGAGATTTTTGAAATGATTTGAGATGTTATCACATGAAGGTTGTATAATGGATAGATTTAATGTCTAATTTTATTAACTATTGCTTTCTTCATTGAGTTAGTCCATGTAGACTTAGAGTTGATGACTGATATATCATAGTTAAGATAAGTTTGGGTCCATTATTCTCTTAAAAAAGTAGATCAAACTATGACTCTAAATTAAATAGGGGGAGGAGAATCTGATTTAAGAGACATGTATGAAACATGAATATGGGTTGATAAGATTCCATCCCAAAACTTTCTATGTAATTACTATTAATAAGGGGGATAAGAAAAGGACACTCATATCGACCTAATGAATTTTTAATGTTAAAAAAATATAAAGGGGGTAATAAAGTGACCAGGTATGGATTGTATTTATTTTCAATAAGATATATTTTTATAATGACAAAAATTTGTCAATATATATTTGATCTAGTTGGAAAAAATGAAATATCCACTACTATTCTAGAATTCCTAATTGAACATATTCTTTATGGAAATCATTATATGTAATGATTGATTTTATTTATCTACATGGTTAATATTGATTCTGAAGTTAAAACACTATCTCCTATAATTGGAATAGATACTCAAGGAAATAATCTAGTGTGAAAAAATTTAAGATCTATTATTTCTAATAACGGGGTCTACCTAGAGATATGAGAACTTGTGAGGAATTTATGGTTTCTTTAAAGGTGGAGAATAATTTTTTAGATGAATAATTTGACTAAATATGAAATGGTTGAGAAGACCTTTTGATGAATTAAAAATGAATTTAGAATATTTAAATTACATCTACAAATTTTTTACCTAAGTGAAAAATGTAAAGGGGGAACCATAAATATTTTGCACACTGGAAACTTTTAAGATTAAAATAAAGGAAACTTCATAAAGAATATGCTAAGAAGAAAAATCAAATATTTAGAAAAGGCATGAACTCTATAATGTAATTTTTAGGGTACAAGAGATATTTGTAAGGTGTAGCACAGTACCATCATATGGTGAAATAGACTTCATACGGTATAACCCAACTTCATGGGGTACAACCCTTTGTTCAATTTTTAGGAGTTGAGATAATTTTAGGGTACATTCACACTACATTAAATAATTTATAGGTTATAATAGCTTAGTATGATACAATTGTAGGGTAAAATATTTATAAGTTATAAATGAACTCTATTAAGAATAATAGAATTCATTCTACAATATGAAAATAGTGAAACCTGAGGTGAGAAACATCTTAAGTTTCTTATAGGGAATTTATAGGGTTCATTCCTAAAGAACTTTATGAAATATAAATATCAAAAGTAGAAACATAATAACTATCAATTTGAGGTAATGAATAAATTTTAGAATAATTTTTTTTGATGAATGGTGAATCAAATTAGTTGATGTTGTTGATCTGTTCTTTAATTAATCAAACATTATGATCATTGGTCATGATTCAAGATGTAAAGTTGAGGATTATTAAGAATATTTTAATGCCACATTATGTGGTAGGAATTCTATAGTTCCATACACACATAGATTAAATTCAAACTAAATTTAAATATTTTTATTATGTGGATTTCTAAATTTGGAAATAATATTGAGTCTTTTGGAGATTCAAAAGGAAATATTGACCTAGATTTTAAGTGAGTTTGAATGAAAGAATAAAATTAGGATTATATTGACCAATTTCAAAAGGAATGAAAATTGTACTACTGAGATTTATGGTTTTTACATAAAACAAATATTGATAAACATATTCATGATTTTATATGTGAATATAAAAGTATATATAATAAAGAATATAGGGGTGTGGGAATTGAGAAGCTGAGAACCCAATACGATGCAGTGTTGATGAGAGAATGAAGATATTAAAGCTAATATCCCTTCAAGATGAAGAATACTTCTGTTCCCAAGTGTGTGAGGAGTTGAGATACTCATATTATTGAGTATCTAAGGAATACAGAGAGAAATTCCAATAGATCATATCATGATCATTTTATATCAAGGTTATTTAAGAAGCATAAGAATACCAGTTGATCCAATGTGTTCATGGAGTGTGATATACATCAATTGGTGAAGAATCTACATAGAGAAGAAGGAAATCATTCTTGGTTTTATCAAACCTGTATAGTGGGTTTTGGGAAGCTACATTCTCTAGTGGGAATATAGAGTAAGATCATAGTGGGACTCTATGCTGATAGGACTGGGAATGTCCTTTAAGTAACTTGTAATGAACTATCCCAGACATTCTTCCAAACTAACACCTAGCCCTACTCGCCACTAACCCAAGGGGAAATCCTAATCCCCATGGTCTAGTGACAAGTGATAGGGAATAATAAATAGAAAATGGTAATAGTTTCACACCTAAATTAGAGTTAAAGTATAATGGTACTTTCACCAAAAAACCTGTAATGACTCATCCATAAGTCAAACGTCCGCACCAAATCAAATAAGAAAATATATAATAAATAAAATATATAATCTGAATAATTTAAAATTAAATTCAATCTCTTGTCTCACCCTTAAACACCTTCCACATAAATAATCCTTTTTTCTACTTTCATAACTCCAAAGATATAATTCATCACCCTTAAACTAAATAAAGTAATAAAGTCTTATTAGGCCAATGTAATAAGAAAATATAAATAAAAAAACCAACATACCTCCTTGTGTCTCACTAGTCACCATCCAAAATCAAACCAAAACATGATCTATGAGAAATCAAGATCTGAACCAATAACCTAAGAATAAAAAATGATAATAGGAATGAGCACAAACATGCTCAGAAGGCCACCACCCACCTTTCCTTAGGACCAAATTTTAATTAAACATCTATTTTAAGATAGTTTTAAATATAATTATAAAGTATGTTTTATAATTCATGATTTCATGAAAATATAATTTCAAGTACATAGTTAATTTAAAAACTTTTCTTTTTATTTTTATGAAATGAAAACAAAAACTATAAAATCCTTTTGTGGGACTAATCCATTTTTGAACCCAAAGTACCCATTTACAGTTCCACATTGAAAATCCAAGATTAAAACCTTTAATTAAAAATATTTTTCCAAAACATATTTTAAACCCATCTAAAAGAAAGAAAACCAATCAAAAGGATAGATCATACTAAAACTAGTCTCCATAGGTTACGATTCAAATAATGAATAAAGGTTCCACAAACAATCCATGAAAAAAGAATTACAATCAATAAAAAAAGATAATCTTAAATAAAAATCAAAAATAAAGAAAGTGGGTGGAATAGTCTCTACCTTAGTTTCTAACTCGTAAAATTTTGGACCTGGTATCATTATAATAAAATCTATCTAGGGTCCCCTATTGCAACTAGGACCATGACCATCTATCACCCTCTCAAGGGTGACCAGGTTAATATAAACTCATAATTGGGAAAAAATATCCTAGGTAACCAACTAGTGGTCTCCACTACACTAATGTAATGCAGATCATAGACCAACACTACCAGATCCAGTTCTATAAACAAACACATTACATAATATCTTTGATACTAACTATAGATTCTCGTGCATAACTATCGAGAACATAAGCATCGTATACATAATATGGAAGTAATAAATAATATGGATAATTCCATAATCAACTGAAACTAAGAGCATTCGATATTTATAACTATAAATGAAAACATGGATATCAATAAAACTGATCTCATACTGATAGAATTAATAATACTAGACATCAAGAAAATGGTATCAAGGCATTTTACTAAGAAAATATATAGATATAGGGATAGGTATAGACTAAAACCTAATTTTCTCCATCGCATGAGACCTATTGATGCATCAAGAGGCTATATAATGTCGATCCCCACCTATCACTTGATTAAGTCAAATGAATTCACTATAATAATAAACAATAGATTTTATATCATTCCATAATGATTGGATATCTTAATAAAAACATGATTGTTCATATAATAAAAAATATGAAATGTAAATACATAATCAAATTGAGTTAGTGTTCAATAATCACCAAGAATTTAAATACTCCCCCATCCAATAAATAAACTTTCGTTCTAGGTAAACATACTCCAATATGAATTTTGTAGAATGATATGTTCACACCATATAGGGTAATGAGTATATAGTTAAGTCAATAATGGAGTAACATGATCATAATCCATCTATATAAAGAAGGTGGATGGATAAAAAATAATATATCCTCAATGTAACAAAAGAAACCTAGAAGGATGTTGACAAAAATGAAAACCATCCACACAAAAAGAATACTTCAAACGGTATCACAAAAGAAGGGATAATGAATTGAATTGATGGATATCATGAATTAAAACACCCAAATGATAAATATATATATTATATTATAAGTCATGAAACATAAATCCCATGAGGGAAAATCCTTTTGAATATGAAAATGAAATTGGAAGTAAAAACATAACAGAACTTTTAGAAGTCATTTTTCACATTGATGTAAAATACAAAATTACATGTCATATTCAAATGTAAATTTTGAAAGGGTGAAGTAAAATATTTTAAAAAAATACATTTGAAAAGAATATCCAATAATGGATCAATGAAAATTTCATAAAGTTCTCTATTGGGAATGAAGATCCAAATATAATAAATTTGATAATGAAAGTAAATGAACCTTTTTAACACTTTTAAAATACCGGTGTTGAAACCTCACATAGTAAAAAGAGTAATAAAACATTATTTTTATGAGAATTTAATTTTTTAAAAGGGGGATATAAAATAAAATATAATAAAATATTAGTGTGTAATAACCCAAGAATGGATGAAATAAGTTCATGACGAAACAATATATCTCAAAGAAAGGAGACTTGTGTTATCAATATCCCTTATGGGAACATATTCCTTAGAGTAAGAAATATTTAGAGATAGGGGTCTTATTTGATTTAAATATATTAAAATAACACATAATACAATTAGATGGTACAATTTACCAAACTTATATAAAATAAGTATAAGATAAATGATCATAAATTAATTAATGAAAATTGAGTTTCCAAAAGGCCTTTCAAATGGGATAAAAAATGAGTCAAAATCCATTTGATGAAAAGGAAGTGATTTTTATTAGTATTTCACATGAATAAAAAAATTATAAAGATACATCCATGGTCATGGAATAAACCAATAAAATTAAAACATGGTGCATAACATAAACATGTCTCAACGTATTAAAATTTTAGACAAAGGACTCTTGCAGCTTGAGTAACATTTCAATCCAAACACATTGAAAGGGAGGGATTGTAATTGAACTTAAAATACCATTATTAAAAGATAACTCATTATATGATATCTCAATTAGGTTTTATATACATCATAAAAATTAAATTTGGTGCATAATACCAATCATGTCTCAAAGAGAGGAATTTGAGACAAAAACCCTTACCTCAATCCAGATTCATTTTGCACTTGCAAAAAATGTCCTAAATAATTAAATTAAGTACAATAAATAGATAAAAAATAACTTTATTCATAATTTTAACAATTTATACTCCTCATTTATAATCATTCTATATATATATATTAGTTAGTTTTTACATATTTTCAACATAGGGTGTTGGTAATGATTATCGCTTAGAACTAGTTTCATAAACATGGTGTTGGTATATATTATTTTGCCAAATTAAATAATTATTAAATAATATAAGAAACTGGAATAGATTTCACAATATATTTTATAATGATATAATCTCATTTCATGGTAGTTTTTGTTACGATCCATGAGGTTGAAATCGATGACCATCACATTTTTATGATTCTTAATGAATGAAGGGTGATTTATTAATTAATGAGTTAAATGTTTATATAACCTTACCAGAACCAAAAAACATTATTAATGTATGTATATCATATTATACCAGTAAATAAGTTATCATAGTCATCCATGATATAAATGCATAGTATTGTTCAAGTAGGTGGTTAAAATGACTCAAACAAAACCTACCATGATTGATGGATGATTATGTGGTGGTTTATTTGTAATATAATTATAACATAAGTATAATGATCTTATTAAGTTTTTATTAGTGTTATATTTTATAATTTGAATTAATTATAAATAGGATATAATTTATATAAAGTTATTACTTAGAAAGAAGATATTATATTCCTCTTAGTATGCTCATTTTAAACGATTGAATTAACAATTATTTTTTATTGATAATATCATTATAATTTTATAAAACTTTTCATACTAGAACCTTAATGATTTTATAAAAATAATATTTATCCATTAAAACTATTTTCATGACAATCCATTTAAGGCGGTGATGAAAAACGGAAAACATTGTTCCATGGATGCGATAGTCAGCACGTATGTGTGGATGATGATTTAATTTTCATAGAATTTTAGGAAGGAGTAATATGATTTATTGATTAAAAATAATAAAAAATGATATATATTTAATAATTATTTATTTAATTATTCTTTTATACCATCCATTTAAATTGGTTAAAGAAAACGATACATGTTGTGTCATAGAGGCAGCAGTTTGCACAACACACAAAAGATGTTTTCATTTTTCTTAATGAAAAAGGGAAAATGTGATTAATAATTATTCCCATAGAATAATATAATTAATTATATAACACATATTGATTTAATTAAATATTTATTTGAAATGTATAATGAAAATTTCAAAATATAAAAGAAATAAGTTAAGTAAAAATGATTACTCATGTTGGGAACTTTGAGATTTCCTTGGAAGATCACTTGAAAGTGGATGGAATAGGCTAATATATTTTTGAAAAAAATATAAATAGAGATAAATATTATTATTTTGGAAGTAAAAAATTTAATTTTTTAAATAGTTAACCTAATTTTTATAATGTTAGTTAAGGGGCAGTGAGAGGCCCCCTTTATAAGTGGTGAGAATGGCATTTTTGTAAATATTTCAACTTAATATAAAGGGAGCACATGTTAAACAAGTAAAGTGGCTAAAAAATTAGAAAATAATTTATTATAGGGTGATATAAAATAAATAATATCTCAAATAATTAATTAAAAACATTTTTTAACATGTTTCAATCCCTTTACTCCTTGAATTATTACTTTTTCATTTAATCTTTTATTGTAGTAACTAGTTTTTAACAAAGTTAACTTAATATTTATGCCTCAAAAAAGTGGAAATTATTAAATAATTTGGAAATAATAATGATAAATTTTAATACATTTTATTTTTATTTATTTATTATAATTACAAAAATTAATTTTATAATACTAAATGTATAATGTATTAAAAACAACTTTTTTGAAAAACAGAACCTAAGTTCTAAAATGTAAAATATGAGTTTTTAAATTAAAAAAATTAAAATTATTAATTAACTTATAAAATAAATATATGGTCTTTTAAAAAGGTTTTATGAATTTATAATTCATACTTATATATTAATAATGTCATAAAAGTCATGTTATTTGTAAAAACAATATTTCACATGATTCATCTAAAAATCACTCCTTTTAGAAAAATACCAAAAGATCATATTAATAAAATAATACTATGGTGAATCCAAAAATAATTTTCATTTTTTAAAACTGAAATTCTAAATTTTATTAATTTATATTTTAAATTAAAAGGTGAGATATAATGAAAAACTATTTTTATCAAAAAATATATTTTTTAGAATATTAACCATTATCATTCATATTTATTATTATTTGCTAATTAAATTAGTATTAACCAATTATATATGTCAAATATATTTTATCATAATTAATCACAAGTTTCTTAAAATAGAAATACATATCTCCTAGAAAGGTGATATTTATATAAATACATTTTTAATCATAAAATGATCATATTGGTCATTTTAGTTATACCAATTGAATTTCATTCATATTAAAAGTTGAATTTATTTTCTTCCTATATATATTTCCTAAAGTTTTAACTCCTATTAATTCTTTCTAACTGAATGGATGGGTTTTAACAGTCTAAATATATCGTGGTTTCATCTTAATTCGGTGTTGTGTGTAGAGAAACCTATTGAACACATTGAATTATTTAAAGTAAATAACATATTAAAATTTGGGGGTGTTACATTCTACCCATTTAAAAAAAATTCCTTGTAATTTGAATCATAATATCATATAAATTTCTATAGGTAAAATCATAATTAACCATACACTGCTAGATGATCATGGGTTTATTTATGATGTGTAATGAGATTTATATATATATAGTTATTAAAAGTGATTTATATATAGAGATAACCCATTCCTAATTTCATATAGAATTATACTAAGGGAAGAAGATCTCGATACAAGAGGAATAAATTCCCAAAAACCAAGAAAATTATTTATATGACAATCATACCATTGAGGGTTTTATTTATAACTCAATATCCAATAGTTGGTGAAAACTTATAGGAAATAGGCCACTAGAAAATCTAGAGTGAAAACTCACTATATGTTCCATTAGTAGTAGTTTCATAGGCTCTTCCTTGTTCACATGGTTTTTGGAGGCTACTTACCTCATTGGCCCTTGTATTGGGACATTGAGTAACATAATTCCCAACTCTCTTATAATTAAAGAAATATATTTTTGTAGCTTCTCTCTTTCCCTTACACGTATGAGTTTGATGACCTTCATCTCTACACTTTTATCATTTACCTACCCCTTTAATTAAATTTCAATGATTCTTATTCCCACATTTTTTACATGTATGAAATTTAATGTTCTTTCCATCACCATCTTTTTGGCCCAAATTTCTATGAGATTTCATCCTTCTCTTATTTAGTGTGTTTGGGGTTTAAATTATGTTCACATTTTTAATCATAAATCTTGATAGTTATTTTTTCATATTAACAAGATTTCTCACTCTATATATTATCCTATTAGGTTTTTCATTTGGATAGTTTTTTTATTTTCTATGAAATAAATTATTAACTTGGTTCCTTTGGGATTCAACTATTACTAAAACCAAAAGATTTAGTGTTGGGAAAAAATAACTCAAGGTAACTTTGTAGTTTTTTTGGGTTTATTTTTTTGTTAAAAAGGTAGGTTTATAAGGTTGGTTTTAGAGTCCAAGAGTGATTTTTTACAATTTATGTTGATATAGATTTGAGATAAATGAATGTATTCTTTGGAGGAGGTGCATAAATTGCGTATACAAGGTGGAATCATTTCCAAATGATTTCTAAATTTTTTGGGTCCAAAATTTGGAGTTTGAATCAAGCTTTCTGAAAGTTGGATTCACAAGAATGTCTCTTAAAAATATGGTAAAGTCATAAATTTCAAGAGTTTTTGGTCTTTCTTAAAGGTATGGTGATTCATGTAATTTTGGTGATTCATGAAGGTGTGGAGCTGCATGAAAGAGGGATCATCTTGAAGGGTCAAAGGTAATCTTCACTATAGCAAGAATCTTCATGGATGGGAAATTTTCCCAAAATCTTCATGAAGGTAGGTATCTTCATGAATAGGTTCAAATAGATTATTGAAACTATTTTGGTGATATTGGAAGCTTTGAAAAAGAGTAAACATATATAAATAGTATTATACCCCTACCCCCTCATTTTAGCAAGCAATCCTTAGAGAAAATAAAAAGTATCTGAATTCATGAAGGTGGTTAATGAAGTATTTTTCTTATCTGAAGGTTTTTATAAGATCATATGCTTCACAGAAAAAGTGATCTTCGTGAAGGCTAATTGAGCTTCTCTAAATGAGTGATATTCATGAAGATATGTGAGATTCACAAAAGTATTAAGCTTCATGAAATTTTGGAGAATCTTGAAATATGGGTATTATTGTTAACAATTAGTTAGTTTCATGAAGATTATAAAGAGGGTTTTTCAGAAAAGTAAATATCAAGTGAACCGGATGGAATTTCCTATTAAATCTATGGTAATGTTTTATTCATCAAGTGGATAAAATTGTAGCTTAATGATGCACCAAATAAGGTGTAAAACATATTGATTCAAGTGATCAAAAGAAGAATCATCTAAAGGAGTAGTGATCATTCTTTATTTGAGAAAGTAGCGAGTATTAAAATTGTGATTGGTTGTAAACCAAGGGGGCCAATTAGTATACTCTAAACTTTTAGAAAAGGTTCAATTTATTGTATTTGGTACATAGGAAAATTTATTCTGTATGCTCCTTGGATGTAGCCTAGTGCAGGTGAACCAAGTAAATTTGTTTTGTCTCATGCATGCTTTTATTTATTCTAGAAAATTATTATGGTAAAGGGAGATAAAAGTGTCTTGTTTAACAATGAAACAAGATATAAAGGGGAATTACTTTTAATATTTCATACCCAGATTTACCCCCCCCCCTAGGGTATTTATCCTGGTTAGGATAACATTTAACATGAGTGGCGATAATTATAAGAGAATTATCATAAATAATCATAGTAAGATTTAACCTCAAGATGTCTCACTTTATAACACTATAATGTTAGACTATGGTTCTTAAAACTCAACTTGTATCAGACTCAGTTTAACCTATATCACTCTCATTTTAACCTATATCATTCTTATTTCAACCTAGATTACTTTGATTTGGGTTTTCTCATGCTTCATAACCTAATCCTAAAAATAGAGATCCCAAATTATCATAAACTTTATTAAAATATTCTAAACCCAAAAATCATTAAAATCTATAATCTCAAAATTCTACTTCTCCTTTATCTAGTAAATCAATTATTAATTAATATATACCTTACCTTATGAATCTCTATGTTTTAATATTTTTTATCTGTGGTCACTTTTCTATTAGGTTATCTTACCTAAACATTTTCAAATCCCTCATAATGGTTCATAAAGATAATGTGAATTAACCAAAGAATATCCCCCATGAGTATTAAACTAGGTGTATTGTTAGGCCTCTTTTTCATGAACTAGGTGACGATTCAGTTAATACCCAATCCTCCCTTTTTAGGGTTATTATCCCTAGGTACATATGTTCTAGATCATGAATCCACTTATAGTATCCATATAATTATGTAATTTAAGGGATAACCACATAATCTCTACTTTTACAAAACTTTAAGATGTTATCTTATACTTAAAATTATCTCTTAGAATTATCCCTATGGTTTCCACTAAAGTTATCTTATCATAATCCCCAAATAAAATGTGTATTATTACCTTAACATTAAATCATATATTATCCCAAAGTTTTATCTATATCTTTGAAATTATGAACAAAATCAACTTATCAACCCTTAAATTATCCTCATAAAACATCTGAATCTCCAAATTTATCTAAACTTTACTCTAATACCAACTATGAAACTTCTATCCTACACTCCCAGATCCAGTTCCATAAATACATACATTACATTTTGTCTTTGATACCAATTGTAGAGTCTTATACATAATTATCCCATAATTACATGGCTTAAAGAAAACTTTACATTATATTCATTCCCAATACCATTTAGGTTTAGATCTTTATATAAATAAGATAAAACATAAACTAATTAAACCCATGTATTTCTCAAATATTAGACATTTTATATTTATTTAATAAAAAATTTAATCTATAATAATTCTTTAACATCTCCTAAAAAATATCAACAAAATCTATCCTATTAGGAATATCATATGTAATACCTTTCTTTATAACTTGGGGAATGGAAACATGAGAAAGGGGTGAACTCAAATGCTTAGTAAGGGAAACATATAACTAAATATATCAAAAACATAAGCATGGAATATATAATTTGGTTGGAATATATATTATGAATAATGTCAGAATCAATTGAAACTGAGATCATTCTATATCCATGAAAATAATTGAAAACATTTATGTTAATAATAATGATCTCATACTGATGGAATGCATAATTTAAGGCATTAAAAACATGTTGTCAAGGCTTTGTGCTAAAAAAATATGCTGATATAGGTAGAGGTATACACTAAAACCCCATTTTGTAATCTCATGAGACTTTTCAATGCATCAAGGGGCTATATAATATCGTCCCCCACTCATCACTTGATTAAGACCCATACATTCACTATTAGAGTAAATAAGACATTTTAGACCATTCCCTAAGGAACCACTGGCTGAATAAAAACATGGTTATCTATATAATTAAAAATAAGTAATTTAAATACATAATCAACCTATTTTATTAGTCAATAGTCATAAATAATTTGAATACTATCCCATATAATAAATACAATTTCTTTCCAAGTAAACATCCTCCAAACTGAATTTTTTAAAATTATATGTTCACATAATATTGGGTAATTTGTATATGGTTAAGTCAATAATGGATTAACATGATTATAATATATCTAGATAAATAAGGTTTATGGGTGAAAAATAACATATCCTGAGTGTAAAAAAGGAAACTTAGAAGGATATTGACATAAATGAAAACCAACCTCATAAAAAGAATGATTTAAATTATATCATAAAATAGAGGTTTAAGAAACAAATTTTTTGATATTATGAGTTAGATCTCCAAAATGATAAATATATCTTATATTATAAATCATGAACCATAAATCCTATGAGAAAAAATAATTTTGAATATGAAAAGGAAAGTAGAATTTAAAACATAAAATAATTTTTAGAAAACATTTTAAACATTGAAAAAAAAATACAAACATATATGTCACGTTTGAAAGTAACTATTAAAAAGGTGAAGGGAAATGTTTTGAAAGAAAATAAATTTAAAAATAACCTTTAATAATGGATACTTGAAAATGAAATAAATTTTTCTATAGGAAATTTTGATCTAAAGATAATAAATATGATAATGAAAGGAAATAAGCCTTTTTAATACTTTGAAAATACCTTTGTGGAAAATCCATATAGTAAAAATAGTTTTAAAACCTTATTTGTATTACATATTAATTTTCCCAAATAGTATCACAAAATAAAATATAATATAATATTAGGTTGTAAGTACCCAATCATGTAATAAATACTTTTATGATGAAATATTATAACTTAAGGATAGGAGACCTAAGTTATCAATATCCCTTACGGGAAAGTAAAAAATATTTAAAAGTGTGGGTTTATGTGGTAGAAATTTAAAAAAATGAAAATGAAAATAATAAAATCAAAGGTTATAATATACCCAAATTATATGAAATAAGTATAAGAGAAGTGATCATAACTTAATGAATGAAAATAAAGTTACTAAAAATCCTTACAGTCGGGGTAACAACTATGTCAAAATTAATTTGATGAAAATGATCTAAATTAGTTTATTATTTCCGATGAATAAAAAATATATATTATAAGTATACATTAATGGGTAGTGAATACACTATTAAAATTAAAACATGGTGTATAACATAATAATGTCTTAGAGAATTAAGGTTTGAGACAAAGAACCCTTGGAGCTTGGGTAACATTTTAATCCAAAACCCTTAAAAGAGAGGGATTGTAATTGAACTTAAAGTAACATTATTAAAATATAATTCATGTTATTATATCTCAAATAGTTCATCTATACACCAAATAAATGAAAATAGTTATATAATACCAAATATGCCACAAAGAGAGGAATTTCAGATGAGTACTTTCACCAAATGTCCTAAATAGTTAGACTTCATTAAATATATACCAAATAAAATTATTTATATAAATAACCATTTATGATCCTCATTTATGATCATTATATATATATATATATTAGTTAATTTTTACCTATTTTCAACATTGGGTGTAAGTAATATTTATTTCTTTGAACTAAATTCATAAAAGTGGTATTGGTAAACATTAATTTTCAAAATTACATCATTATTAAATAATATAAGGTATTTTAATAGATTTTACAATATATTTTATAAATATTTACTCTCATTTAATGGTAGTTTTGGTTATGATCCATGATGTTGAAATCAATGACGAGCATGTTTTGATGATTCTTAATGAACAAAGAGCGATTTCTTAGTTAAAAAGTAAAATGTTGATGTAAACTTAAAAAACAATAAAAAACATTATTTATATATTTATATCATATTATAAAATTAAATAAGTTCTCATAGTCATCCATGATATAAATCTATAGTATTGTTCAAGTAAGTGGTTAAACCAGCCCAAACATGAACCTACCTTGATTAATGGATGATTATGAGGTGGAATAGTTGTGATATCATTATAAAAGAATTATAATGAAATTATTTAGTGTTTATTACTATTATATATCATAATTTTAAATAATTTTAAATATGTTATAATTTATATAAAGTCATCTCTTAGAAAGAAGATATTATTTTCCTCGTAGTATGCTCGTTTTAAACGATTGATTTAATGGCGATAAATTATTGATAATATCTCTAATATGTTCTCAAATTTTTCATAAAAACCTTAATTATATCATAAACATCATATTTATACATTAAAATCAATCTCAAGACTATCCATGTAATACAGTAATGAAAAACGGAATGTGTTGTTCCATAGAGGTGGTAGTCCGCAAGTATGCATGAATGACGATTCTGTTTTCATATGATGGGTAGAAAGAGTAATATGGTTTATTTTTTAAGAATCATAAACATG
Source organism: Viscum album (assembly GCA_963277665.1). Classification (NCBI taxonomy): domain Eukaryota; kingdom Viridiplantae; phylum Streptophyta; class Magnoliopsida; order Santalales; family Viscaceae; genus Viscum; species Viscum album. The sequence goes on from OY728163.1 coordinate 1,649,383,311, forward strand.
AAATAAATATAATAATTACATATTAAATTCCCCTTTTATACCATCCTTTTAAGGTGGTGAAGGAAAAAAACATGTTGTGTCATGGAGGTGGTAGTTTACATAATGCATAAATGACGATTTCATTTTTCTTAATAAAAAAAGGGAAAAGGTGATTAACGATTATTACCATCGAATAATATAATTAAGTATATAAACAATATTTATTTCATTAATTATTTATATGAAAATTATAATTGAGAAATAAAAATATAAAATAAATAAGTTGAGAAAAAAATGATTACTCACATTGAACACATTGAGATTTCCTTGGAAGATTCCTTGAAAGTGGATATCATTGGCTAGAATATTATAACCAAAATCTCAAAGGATAGAAATAGGACTATATGGTAATTAAAAAGGGTAGTTTTAAATTAAGAAACCTAATTTTTATAGTATTATTTAAGGGGTTGTGAGAGGACTCTTTTATAAGTGGTGATAATGAATTTTTTGTAAATATTTTAACTAAATATAAAGGAAACACATGTTAAACATGTAAAGTGGATAAAAAATATAAAATAATTGATTGAAGGATGATATAATGTATGAAAACATCAATTAAAAACATTTTATTAACATTTTTCAATCTCTTTTCCCCTTGAATTATTACTTTTTCTATTTAAGCTTTTACTACATTACCTAGTTTTTACCTAAGGTAGCTTAATATTTATGCTTAAAAATAAAGTGGTACTTATTAAATAATTTGGACATAATTATTAAAAAATTTAAATAAATTCAATTTAATACAATTTCTAAAAGTGATAAAAAATAATTTTAAAATACTAAATGTATAATGTATTAAAAACAATTATTTTAAAAATATAAATTAAGTTCCAAAATGCCAAATATGGGTTTGTAAATTAAAAGAAATTTTTTTGAAATTATAAATTCACTTTTAAAATACATATATGGTATTATAAAAAATCATTAATTTCCAATGCATAATTATATACTAATAATTTCCTAAAAGTCACGTTATTTGTAAAAACGAATTTTTTCACTATTTTCCAAAAAATCTTTCTTTCTAGAAAAATACCAAAAAATAATCTTAAGAAAACATTACTATGAGAAATCCAAAAATAATATTCATTTTTTCAAATTAAAATTATAAATTTTATAAATTTAACTTTTAAATAGAAAGGTGAGATATAATAAAAAAATATTTTTATAGAAAAATAGTTTTTTTAGAACATTAACCATTCTTGTTAATATTTCCAATTATTTACTAATCAAGTTTGTATTAACCAATTATTATATAAAATATATTTTATCATCATTAATCATAAGTTTATTGAAATATAAATACATATCACATATAAAGGAAACATTTAGAAAAATAGATTTCTAAGCATAAAATAGTCTTATTAGTCATTCTAGTTATACAAATTGGATTTTATAAATATTTAAAGTAGAACTTATTTTTCTATAGATGTTTCATTAAGAGTTTAATCCTACTCATTTCCACTAATTAAACATATAGGTTTTAATTATCTAAGCATATCATAGCTTCATTTTAGTTTGTTTTTGTATTTGGATAAATCTATCGAACACATTGACTTGTTTAAAGGTAAGCATATATTAAAATTTCAAGCTATTACATGTAATACACATACAAGAAAACTATTAGCAATACAGGTAATCTTTAAAAATATAAAATTGGAAGTGATAAAGTAACTAAAACAAAATTTATAAGAAATTTATAACTATAACTCCCACTCACTTCTAATTCCCTCACATTGAATGACCCAAATTCACATCACCAAATCTCAGAAAACATCAAACTCTACCCATTTAAAGGAAACAAGAAAAGGGGTTTGAATACAGTTCCACACAATCACTCTTTTAAAAATCATTTTAAATTTCCAAGTGTTCTTTATCAAAATATACTTGGAAAGTTGAGTCCTTTTTTAATAATTCCCAACCATTTATAAAGCATTTTAAAGTCACTAAACTTTATATCACCCTTGAAATTGATTTAATAAATCAGATTTATTTTTTATAAAAATACCTTAAGACTTATGAAACTACTTTTTAGTTCTTCACATTACCCAAATAGGGTAAAAATAATTTTAGACACTATATTTTATTTAAAAAATTATTGAAACCCTTTTACAATACTTATAATTTCAAGTATCACTTGAAATGATAAGTAAAACCTTTGATAATCCATTTAAATACCCAAAACATTTTTATAAATCTCAAACATTGTTTTAAAGTTCATTTATTAAATATCATAAGTAATTGGTTTTCCTAGTTTTGAAAAAGTATATTTAAACCAAGATTTAAAATAATTAAAACCTTTCACTTTTTATTAAATACAAAATATAACCCTATATATATTCTATAAATTCATTAAATACATAAAATACTATCATTAGAAAATTATATCATAAATTAAAAAGTAAAGTAATAAATGGTTCTAAAATTAAAGGTTAAGGTATGGGAAAACCTACAATGAATCAATGGTGAATGGCTTGGAACATCCAAGAAGGGATGAATGGGGTCTAAAAATACATTTCACACCATAATATCAAGAACCAAAACCAAGCCAAAATTTATACCCTGTCTAGGGTTTGGACAATAATGGTATAGTTATGGGAGAATAATAAGATAGAGAGAAGGATCCTTACCTAGGATAATCCAAGTCAAAATCAAAGGAAGGTGGAGGCTTGGAATTGGAAGGAGGAGGAGGATCTCCTCCTTGGCATGGATAGTTCACATGAATGTGATAGTGGGAGGCTGCTTGGGGGTTACATGATTAGGGGAGGGGAGATAAATATTAATATTGGTTTTTTATAAAATGTGGAACAAAATTTCATTTCAAAAAATTAAAAACCAGGCACGACACATGGTTCACTAAACCATAATGTAATTGTGTGGCCCACACTGAACACCCCAAACACACTCATTATAGTTTCCCCTAGGACCCCACATATTTGACTAACCATAAACAAACTATATCAAATGGAACTATCTAATTTCATACCCAAATGTATGGTTTCAGTATGGTTTTCCAAACTGTATGGGATAATAATGAGACACCAAAAAAGTGTCCAAAAATTCAAATTTTCAGTCTAAAAATAACCAAAACATAAAATAACCTAAATTAATATAAAATAACATAAATTAATCAACTATAGTAACAATGGGTGTTACAATATTCCCACCATAACACTTTATTTACTTAGATATCCATTTATGAGGGATAGTGGATGGGAAATCACTTAAAACTTTTACACCCTGAGAAAGAGGTGAGAGGTATGATAAACTAAAATATATCATAATGGGAGAGACTAATTACCAAAACTATTCCTCAAAACCAACAGAGTGCATCCTTATAAAAAACCAATATATCAAATTATAATCCAACCAACTAACATGGGATATAAGGATTTAATAATATTGAGGCCTATTACGGTCTCCCCATCATTTAAACTTTGTATAAAATGGTGGGTCAACAATTCACACTCTCTAGAAGACATAACACCAAGAAAGTAAACTTTCCCCAAAACACCCAATGAAGATCACAATCCCCCTATCAATAATACCCATCATCCAAAAATGAATGATAAAAACACTAATAAAATAGAGGGAAATACCAAGAATGAAACCCAACCATTGAACCACTACTAAAAACTATAATAAGAACCAATCTTGATCAAAAGATCCATCATCAAAAAACAAAATGCTCTTAACCTTGGGTCAAGGGACTGAGAAATGAAGGATACACTAAAAATCACTTGTGGAATTCCACTAATTATATATCCCAAAAAATCTAAGTTATCCCCAACCAAGGTGAAACCAAAACATATTTAGTCTAAACTCTTAATAACCAACATAAGGTTTTACATGATCAACCTATCAAAAACATAAATTCCTAAGGCACTAACTCTAAATCAAAAACCACAAGAAACAATATTTTCATCAAGGAATAAGCACCACAAAACAACTAATATCCCATATTCCATAGAATCACCCCAATCATAACTAAATAAAAGATACCTCAAAAACTATCACTAACTCTGAACCCACCAAAAATGAAACCATCACAACCATGATTCATCCCAAGAACAAATTCTGCAAGCTCCAACAACACCTAGCTAGGTTCTTCCAAGAAATATATGAAAAACCTAGATCTCCATACAATGAGAAATAATTTAAACCCAATAAACATTGAATCATATTCCAAATACAAGGAAATTTATAACTCTGCCACTTGATCCCAAGTCTAGGTAGGGTTTTTAACTAAATAAACTACACTTCAATGATGAAGATAATCACTCAGAGGTTCATCCCTTGAAACATACCATCCATCCTTTCTTCCTAGATATGTAATTTAAATAAGAAAAGACATGAATAGGACTAGTTCATCACTCACGCATCATCCCAAATAGTCCCACCATATATAAGGTAAAATCCCATAATAATAGGCCTAATAAAAATGGTATAACAATCACACATCACAAAAACCCTATTTTTCTAAAATTCACCCTCCATGTCCTTTTGAAAACTAAATTAAATCACTTAAAAATTTACTAAAAATTTAAATTCCAATTAATTGGTAAAAAAATATTTTTAAAAACTAATTTTATATAGATGCACATTCTTTTTGAAAAATGTAACCTCCCAGCCTAGCTCACTTTGAACAATAACTGAACTGGTGGCAGCACATGACCTTGGGAATAACTTCTTGTTTTATAGAGGATATTGACTAGTGGTTAGGTTCTAAGGAGGTACTATAGGAAGACCATAACCCCTATATTAGAGCATGTAATCATAAAATATATAACCAAGTATCATACACAATGAGGAACAATTTAAATGGAGGAAATAAAAGAGAATAAACTATGATAAAATAAATAAAACATAAAAGACTTGAGAGGTCATCCAACATACAAGAATGATTGACCATTGGGATGATCACATATACAGGATAAAAAAAGAAATAAAATAAAATTTAAGACTTACTCCCAACTCTAAGCCTCACCACCTCCCAACTGTTAGACTTCATTCTATCATGATATATCATAATAAACCTAGGACTTGGCCCAAAATATACCAGTAACAAGTGAGAATATTCTTGGGTATCCAATATAAATGGTATCTTGAGTAGGTATGAGTATATAACTCTGTAGGTCACTACAAATGTGTTCCTATATAGACTAGAAATGTGGTGACATGTGCATATGGTGTTCTTTGAATAAATAACCAAACTAATAGAAATATATAAATAAATAAATAACCATCATTGATCCTCAGGTCCACGGCCTCGATCAACCATACATGCTTTAGCCAATTTAATAGTGTTTCTAAGTATGTTATAATGATCATTCCAACCATAATAATGACCTGAGGGTCTTTCACCCCAGTATACAAGTAATGAATCATGGGCCTAATTCACCCCGATATACATTGTAATTACCCAAGGGAATTTTTCATCCTATAATAAAATTTCATTGAATACTCCATCCCAATATAAAATGGTTCCAGGAAGTAGATCCCCATTAGTGAGGAATAATTGACTGCACCCACTATAGACCCCACAATCCTAAAAAGATAGCATGTGGAATGACCTATCCTCTTCCCAAAACAAATACAATCCAGGATTTAAATACATGGAAACCTCACTAGTAGTTTCAAAAATACCTCTTGTAATATACACATTAAGTGTCATAAACCACCCTATAAGGGGTGTTTTATTTAGTATCACAACCTCTTTGAAGGGAGTTTTCCAAACCACCCTATAAGGGGTGTTTTCATTTAAAACAATATAAACAACACCATGAGGGTGTTTTCAATTTCAAACATAACACCTCCCCCTCAAGGAATTTTCTATCATAACATAACTTCCTATCATATTTGTACCATATAATATATGGAAAATAAATAAGCAAGAGTCTACCTCATTCTTGTCATACCTCTACCACTAACCCTCCATATCTCAAACCAAGACTCGGGTTCTAAGGTAACATCCAAATCCATCTCTTCTAGTCACTACACACCCTCTCTGGCTCATGTAACTCCTGAAGCACCCCTAGAGTCTCCTAGGTCAAAAAAACATAGGGGAATCCCACTTGGTTTCTACAGTCTTAGCCTTAATTGTTGGGTAAACACCTATCATAAGAAGGTAATCACACGCCTTAACAGTTTTATACATGGTACGACTTCATAATCCTTATGGTAACGTTGTATTGGTAATGGTTTAGAGAGATAGATCATGGAAAACCTCAATGTATAAGCTTTTTATAGGTTAATCCACACACCCAACTTTTCAACAGTCTAACCAAGGTACACTCACACATATAGTCACATCTCAAGGGAAATGGAAACTAACCTCAGGTTCAATTCAGTAATCCTAAGGGCTCCAAGGTATCACTTGGTTCACAAAATGACTACATTACAAACTCTTCTAAGTCATTTTTTCTTTTCCTAGAGGTATTAAGAGTCTAATAAATGAGGTAAACTAAGTCTGACTCACTCTGATATCACCCCTTAAGGGGTCTGAATTTTATTGGGGATGATAATGATATTCATGGCCATGGTCATCGATGGCAGAGGAAAGTGATCTTGTTCTCACAAGTTCATCGTGGCCCTTTTCACTTTGCTCAGTCTATGAAACATCATATATGTTTAACAATTTAAATGTAAATTATAGAATTTAATTTAAATTTTACAATTAAATTATTAAAAATGGGTTTGATCACCTATGGTGTTGATACAGAACATCCATATTCACCATAGAGAAATCATAAAGACATATGGCAAGTACCATGACCAACTACCTCTTTAAGAATCTTCTCTCATTCTAATTTTAAATCAGTAACTTTTCCAAGACTTGACCAAGTCTCAACTGATCTTTTCCATCCATGAGAGATTCAGATTACCTCATCATGTTGGAACTGCAACCAAGAACTTCCTAATGACTCTTGGCATGACCCTATCCTTGTTTTGATAAAATTAAATAACATACAAAAACCATTATATCACAAAATTAATTTTATTTAATCCATAATGCTTGGAAAAATCACTACGGAAATATACCTCATCAAAACGGCATGTGACGGAATGAATACATTGCCTTGTAACATCCTATAGGTAGTTTGTATTAAAGACCCCTTATAATAAAATTATTTCACCATCATCTGGTGAAATCATCATCAAAACCCTAGCTTAAGGAATAGATAAAATCAAAAACAAGGAAGGAAGAAGATCAAGGAAGGAAATAGAGGGAGTGGCATACCTTGAATCGTCAGAAAACACTATAAACCTACACCAAAATAAATGGGTTTGAAGGAGTATAAGGGAGGATATGGGGGATGATCTTGCACAAAAAATAGAGGAGGAAGATATGCTCCACCTCTTAAAATACCATGGGGAATTTGGTAAATTCACTCTACTAAAAGCCCCACCGGCTAGTCGGTGGATTCACCTATTGGTCAATACTGGGCCACCAATAGTCTTTTGGTGCCAAAAATGGTTTTAGGCCATTGGATAGCCCACTAGTTAGCCAGTGGCCTTCAATGGCTAGTTGGTCTCTATTGCAGTAGCCTGACAGCCTCGACCTCTCTCCAACACTCACTTGAGCCTCTAATCAACCACGTGAACCTCATTCCAAGTCCAGAAAAAATGTTCAAGGTTCTCTAACTCTTGTAACACCCTTCAAAGTCTCAGTTTTTGAGAAAACACATGCATTAATTCAAAAAATTAAATTTATTCTGAATTCCAAAACCTATATGTACACAATACTTTACAAACCCCCCACCATAACACTTCTTATCCTAAAGAAGCCCCAGTGGAAATCCAATAATACACCTAAAATGAATAAATCATCAATTAAACACTAAAAGTTTATGTTCCATTCTCAAAATCTATAAATTATTATATAAAAAACTCCAAACACAAGGAACAATCCACAAAAACCCTAAGACAATGCTCATAATTATCACTAAAACACTGAGATAGAACTTTCTCACGCCCATATATCCTGAGACACTTGAGGTTTTCTCATCTAATCGATCATAAAGTGTATGATACTCCCTACCATAGATCTCAATCCATAATGGAAAATTCCCTAACATGGTGCTTTATACCATAGGAATTGTCTAACCAAATCACCACTCTCACACTCTAATAACATGATTATATAAGTTTCCAAATCAGTGCACCATGATATGTTAGAAAACCTCATTAAACACCAGTAATAGCCTCTTTTCTAAAATACAAGCTAATATGGATGAGTTATCACCATTCATACTGAAGATCTGGTCATGTTGAACTTCCAAAAAATACCATAAAATCCTAGGAATGCACTTTTCATATGAGACACTACAATTCATATGTGGTCACTAACCTACCATATCCAATTTCACATGAAAATAATATTCCATACTCCCCAGGACAAAACATCTCAAACTACTTGGTTTCACCCTCCATCATGTTACCAAAACTATTGATTTTGATGCTCTTACACCCAAAGGCATCTAGTGATCACCTGAAACATACCCACTAAGGTCCATACCAAAGTCTCAATGAAATTTCAGGGTTGAATTCTTAATTGTCCATAACCATTGTCATGCCATACCATTTGATCCAATGCACCACTAATCCAAGGCCCTCTTGAAATGCACCAAATTCATCCTCATGCCAGATGTTGACACTTAGAATATAGCTGATTTCACATCTAAATTAAAATATATAATTAATCAAGGAATCTAAATAAAATCATATTTATCTAGTAATCAATATACAAATTCCCAAATGACTATATAATATCTGGTTTCACACACCCATGATCCCTCTCATATAAGGGTCATATCACCACGACTGACACCCCACTTACCACCATAAGAGTTTCCTTATCATTAAATCACTAGATAGAATTAATGATCATTATAGACAACACCCCACCACCACCAAATATATTGACTAGCGTGTCCAAGATCACTCATAAATTATTGCTAATAAGAAACATGAAATTACAGCATGTTCCTGGCTCATAAAAATGTGACACAAAATATCTATATAAATTCAATTCAATAATGAGGTCCACTTCCTTGAATGTAATATGGTTTACTCCCCACTATATGTCCTTACTTACTTTTCTCCTAGGGTGTAACCTTGAAAGGTTCCATCATCTCATGTGTGTCAGTCCTCCCAAGACATACTCATCAGTTTCATCCTTTAACACCATGACATTACAGGATCATTGTCATTCCAAGGTAAACATTGACATTATCATTAAAATTATTAAGATACTTTACCTATAATAAACTCATTAGATCCACCAATTCTCATATAACTAACAACCTTCACTGATTCCTAACTCCACATGTCTCATGCATGACTAGTGCATCACCTCAATTTCACTGAAACCAGGGAGTCACAAACTCCTCTATAACTATTTACAAAAACTAAATTATGAATCTATGAGTCACACATCATTGAAATTGGGATTTCCATGTTCCATGGAATATAAAAATAATCAAGAATGATGCATCCTTTATACTTCATCCATAAAGATCTAACATCTCACACATGTCAAGGATCACGATCCAAAACTATCAACAATACCTCTACTATATGTTAGATATGATTAAAAAGAATAACCCTAGGCATTCCTATTCAAAATGTTAAACTTATTTAGTGTCATGAATTATCACATTCCAAGCCTCCACCCGACATCATACTAGTACAAAGTGTCTACTCACACTCTCATTACACTATCAAAAGTGCATCTATAAAAATAGGGTTGAGCACCTGAATATCCTTTCCCAATGAAACCAGCCTAAAAAAGTGTTGGAACTAATGTTTCTCAACTCAAGTGAATCTAATGAATCACCTTTCTAAAACCATAACCTTGATACAACCCCCCCCCCCCCCATGCATTAATTCCTGATACAAGTACCTACCCACACTTTCCACCTCAAATCACTAATAAGGTCAGGATAACCAATCACATGGGTTACCCTCATTTACCACAAGGCACCAAATAACTTAAACCAGATTCATGTATCAATGGTCACTAGGGTCTCTCACCAAGACCCTATAATTTAGGTCTCTCATAAATTATTAACCCTGAGGTTATAACGTTTCTCCCATCTCAAATAAACTCATGACATCTAACATGCCAAATCAACCACTCTAGGGTCTCAAATACATATAAAATGGAATGTAATGCCAAATAATCTGCCTACTAGGGAATTGGTTCATAGAAAAATATAATTAGAAGCAATATTTAAAATCACCGCCCACTCTAGGGCCACCATAAAGGCATAAAGTTCATGCATCAACCTTATAGGGTCACTGCACCTCCATAAACATGGGATTACATCATTTTCCTTATAGTCGAACATCTCAATTTAGATCTACATGACCTATCATCAGAAATAAATACAAATACATTTTAGTATGGCTAAGAGGAATTCCACCAAGAACTTATATGATAAAATTTCATATGAGATATTGTTGACACTTTAAATACTTTTCCCTCTATCATTAGTGATAAAAATCAAACACGGATAAGAATATGTGTCATGTGAATCCTATATACCTAATCATGATGCATGAGATGCATATTTCCTTTACTTACAATATTAAAATATATAATAAATCATAAACCTCATAACTCAATGTACATTGCATAAGGTGAAATCATATGATCGTAACATCACATTCCAAGAACATCAATCACATCCCTAGTAACTTGGATTTCCAATTTGATATTGTGTTCATGATTTTCTAGTTCATGGTACATCACAAGCTTCAACACATTCCTATGCAACCAATCTAACATACCCAAAATAGTAATATAGATAAAAACAACCTCTGGTTCCTCTTTGTAACATCTTATCCTGGATCACTATGACCTGTCACCAGACTGGTGGCACTGCATAGCTTCAGGCATTCCTCCCCATATTCTAAAGGCTGCCAACTAGAATTTGGGGTCTAAGTAGGTATCTTGGGGAGACAATACCCCATGTATTAGAGTGGTAAATCATAAAAGAAATAACCAAGTTTCATACATTATGCAAAATAGTGTAAACTGAAGAAATAAAAGGGAATAAACTATAATAAATTAAATGCATCATAAAACACTTGATCTGTCAAACAACATACAATAAGTATCTTCCATTGGTCCAATCACATATATAGGATAAAAAATACAAGTGATACCATACTCCCAAGTCCAAGCATCACCTCCTCCCAGACTCTAAACGTCAATTTGTCCTTCTTGATCATTCAAAACCTAGGCCTCAAACCAAAATATGCATGTGGAAAGTGAGATTCTTCTCAGGTACCCAAGTGCAATGGTTTCTTGATTAGGGTGTGAGTCCATAACTCATTAGGTCACCACCAACATGTCCCTATACATATTGTAAATGTATTGATTTGTTCATGTTACATTCTCTAAATAAACAAACTATTAGAAATAAATATATAAATAACCACCATAAATCCTGAAGTTCATAACCCTAATTGACCATACTTGCTTCAACCAGTGCTGGAGTATATTTGAGCACATTGTGATGGCTATTTCAACCATAAAAATGAACCATGATGTATTTACCTTGGTATACATGTCATGAACTGGGGGCCTAATTCACCTTGGAATATAGTATAACAGCCTTGGGAATTATCCATCCTGAAATAATAGCCCGGGGAATGCTACATTATGGTTCCTAGAAGTAGAGATCCAATAGTATAGAAGACTCAACAATGCCCCCCAAAGACAACACAAACCCTAATAGATAGAAAATGTATTTACCTATACTCTTATGAAAACCAATATAATATCATCTTCAGATCTATAGAAGCCCCACCAGTAGTGTTAAAACCACCTCACCATATATATGCATCAAGTATCGAGGACCTCCATATAAGGGGTGTTTTCTTTAGTATCATGACCTCCCAAAAGAGAGTTTTCTAAACCATCATATAGGGGGATTTTATTTTAAACAACTACAATGAGGGAATTTTTCATTTCAGACAAACACCAACCCCAATGAAGTTTCTATATACATCATAACATAAACACCTCTCGGTAATGTACTATAAAACAAATGGAAAATTAATAAACAAGGGTTGGAAACACACCTAAATCGCCTATACTATTAAAAACTCCATGGCTAACACTAAAACATGGTTTCTAATGAGACACCCATAGTCATCTCTACTAGTCACTACACACCCACTTAGGGTCAAGTAACTCTTAGAGCACCACTTAGCTCCCTTAGGTTAATAAAAATGTAGTGGCATCCGATATGGGGTCCTCAATATCAATCTTGATTATATAGTCAACACCTATCATATTGAGGGAATTACATCCCTTGGAATTATTGCACATGGCACAGACTCATAATCCTCAAGGTCACACCACATTAGCAATGGTCTTAAGAGATGGCTCATGACCCACCTCAATGTATAGGATTGTTCTAGGTTGCTCCACATACTCAACTTATCAATATTATAACTAAGGTATGGTAGTCTCGTCTCAAAGGAAATGGAATCTCACCCTAAGTTCAATTCAATGATCCTAAGGGATCCAAGGTATCAGTAAGGTCACTTACAACCAACAAGACAAACTCTTCTAAGTCACTTAACCTCTGCCAAGAGGTCTCAAGGGTCATCTAAATGGGGGAAAATAATTACCACTCACTTCAGTCTCACCCCTTAATGGGTTTGTATATTATAGTGAATTATAAAGATATTCAAAACCTTGGATATCAGTGGATGAGTAAAGAAATATAGTTCTCAAGGGTCATTTATGGCTATTGGAACTTTTCTCATACCATGGAACATTATATAAGTTTAACCATTTACATGTAAATTAGTAAATTTAATTTAAATTTACCATTCCAATTATTAAATAGGTGGTTGATCGCATAAGGTGGTGAGACCAAACATCCACATACACCATAGAAAAAGCGTAAATCCATAGGGTAAGTACCAAGACCACATACCTCTTTAAGAATCTTCTCCCATTTTAATTTCATGATAAAAACTTTTTCTAGGCTCGCAAAGGATCGACCAAGTCTCAACTGAGTTCAACCATCCACATGATCTCAAGATGACCTCATCATAGTGGCACCATGAACAAGCTATTGCCAACAACCCATGGTATTCCCCCTCCCTCATTCTAGGGAAAATATCTATCACGAAACATCCATTCCATCACAAAATTAATTTAATTTAATCAAAAAAATTATAACATTTCACTATAGTGACATGCCTCGTCAAAATGGCATGTGATGGCATAAATACATTGTATTACGACATCCTCTAGCTATTTTTTCACAAAATCCCCATCATAATTGAGGATTTCACTATACTTAAGTGACATATTTATTGAAACCCTATACAATAGAATGGGTAAATAAAAAAAATGAAAGAATAAGATTGAAGAAGGAAATAAAGGGAGATAAATAACTTGAATCATCATAAAATTCCATAAAACCACCACCAAATCAAGAGGTTTGATGGAGGAGAGGGGAGGAGAGGGGGAAATGTATGTGTAAAAATAGTATAGGAAGAGGGTATCACCCTCTTAAAATATTGAGGGGAAATTTGGTAAAAAAAAATTTAAATCCCCATCGGTAAGCGGATGGATTTATCAGCCATCTATTGGTACCAACAATGGTGTTGGGCAACTAGAAAGACCATCAGCTAGACGGTGTTCTTTACTGTCTAGTCAGTGGATGCTACAGTAGTCTCGAAAGCATCATTATCTCTCTAACACTCACCCAAACCTCTGTACTACCACTCAAACCACATTCCATGTATAAAAACTACCTTTCAAGGTTCATGACTCGAAATACCATTTATGGTCCCAATTATTGAAATTAAATGCTCAATAATTCAAAAATTAAAATTTATTATGAATTTCAAAACCTGTATGGGTGTGGGAATTTACAAAAAACTCCATGACCCCTTAAAAAAATCCATTCTTATTTGAAAACCCAGCAAAAATTCTCACAACCAACCTCCACTTTCCAAAAAAAATCTCAAACCCCATTTTTAAAACCATTTATTTCATAATCCATGAAAATAAAAGAAAACCCCATTTTTTAAAGAAAATCCACAAAAACTAGTTTTAAAACAAAATTTTACCAAATCCCATTTCTATAACTAAAAAAATCTCACAAAACACACAAGTGCAGCCACACCACAATTACAATAACAAAAATATAACCCATTATTCTCAAAATATCATAAGTCCTAACTTGATTTACTTACCTCTATCAAGATTTAAAGGTCAAGGGGTCTAAATATCAAATAAAGTGGAATGAGGAACCATGATCGACTTAAATGAATAGTTTGATGGACTATGGATTGGTAATGTAATGATTACTACAATGTTCCCATACTAAGCATTTAGTCACTTCCTGGTTTATAAGGTCATACAACCCAACATCATATCACTAATCTTTTTTCTGTTTTTATCCCAAAATTCAACAAACCCACAAGAAAACTCACTATTCTAATGAATATCAACATATTATCAATGATAAAAAAAATGAAATCTTGAACTCAAAATTAAAATCCCAAATACCTGTGGTAACAGAAACATCATCATGTTAGGTGGTAATCATGAACCCACTCACAACCAACCACCTGGGTATTAAAGAACATCCTATAATTACTTTCTACCTTAAGACCCCCAAATAAGATAAAAAATTTCAATAACATAGACTCTGATATCATTTATCATGAACTAGCATGGTCTACCACCTGAACTAGAACTCAACACAACTTTCCACTGAACAAAGGGGTTTTTTTGATCCTCATGAGCTAGAGATAAGTTTCAAGACATAAAAAATTAAGAAATGAGAATATTTATTCCTTAAATAAAAGTTAAATAATAATGGTACTTTCACCATAAAATCTTCCACGAGTCTTCTATAAGCCAATTATCCACACCAAATTAAATAACAAAATATACAAGAAAGAAAATTTATAATTTAAATAATTTAAAATTAAATAGAATCTCTCATCTCATCCTCTAACACCCAATATAGAAATATCTCCTTTCAATAATACTTCTATAACTCCATAGATATAATGCACCACCCTAAAAATAAAGAAATAAATAAGGTCTAATTAGGTTGATGCAATAAGAAATGTAATTAAAAAAATTACCAATATACCACCATGTGACTCACTAGTCACCATTAAAACTCAAATCAAACATGAACTATGAAAAATAAAGAGCTAAAATAGTAACCTAAAACTGAAAATTGATAATAGTTAGGAGTAAAAACATGATCAGTAGGTAACCACCCACCTTTACACATACCAAACTTTTAATTAAAGACCAGTTTTAAGTTAGTTTTAAATATATTTAAAAAGTAGGTTTCCTAAGGCATGATTTCATGAAAATCCAATTTAAAGTCTATAACTATTTTAAAAACATTATTATTTTTTATTTTAAATGAAAAAAAATCACTATAAAATATTTATATGGGCCTAAGGTATTTTTGAAACCAAAGTTACCATTTATAATCCCACTTTAAAAATCCAAGATGAAAACCTATAATGCAAAATAGTTTTCCAAAACCTCTTTATAAATTTTTTTAAAGAAATAAAGCCATGTATTAGGGATAGATCATTCTACAACTATGAACCATAATTAAATAGTCAAATAACAAATAAAGGTGAAACAAAAAATCCAAGAAAATATAATTATAATCAATAATAAAGGATAATCTCTAACTAAAACCACCAATCAAGCAAGTGGGTTTCATGGGATATACCTTAGGTTCTAATAAGTATGGAACTAGACATGGTATCATCTGAATACACTCTATCTAGGGGGGACTAGTGCAACTGGGACAATCACCATATGTCACCCTCTCTAGGGTGACTGGGTATAACATAAACCCTTAGGAGGGCCTAACCCTCCTTGGTCACTTTATAGTGATCTCCACTACACTAGTGTACCATACATCAAATCCTGGTATTAGAAACCTAGGTACCCATGACCAATATTAAAGTCAATGTGATAAAGTAAAAAAAACAAGATCAATAAGCAAGACACAACCATAACTCTGACTCCCCTACAACGCCCTTGTATAGAATATCCTCAATTCACATGAACTAATATCCACATACATAAAATTGCACCCATTTAAGGGAAATAATAAAAGGGGATCAAATATGGTTCCACACACTTATTCATTTAAAAATAATTTAAATGTGTGTAGAGGTCCTTCGCAAAATCTACTCAGAATTTTGTGTCCTTTTTAGAATAATTCAAAACCATTTATAAAGAATTTCAAAGTCTCCACACTTGAAATCACCCTTTAAATAAATTTAATAAATACACTTCCCTTTTAATAAAAATACTTTAAGACTTATAATACCACCTTTTAATTGTTCACATTACCTAAATGAGGTCAAAATAATTTTAAACCCCTATTTTATTCAAAATAATTCTTGAAACCTTTTTAAAATACTTAGAATTTCAAGTATCACTTGAAATTCCAAGTCAAACCTTTGAAAATCCACTTTAAAGGTTAAAAAATTTGTATAAATCTCAAAAAATATTTTAAAGGTCATTTGGGAAATATCACAAGAAATTAGTGTTCCTGGTTATGAAAAACCACATTTAAACCAACCTTTAAAGTAAGAAAAATCTTTCACTTTCTATAGAAGCCAAAATAAAACCCAATTTTTCTTCTATAAATTCATTAAATGCATATAATAATATCATTATAGAATTAAAACATAAATTAAAAAGGTAATTAATCAATAGTTCTGAAATTAAAGTTTAAGTTATGGGAAAACCGTCCTAGAATCAATAGATAGTGTCTTGGAACATATAAGATGGGATGAACAGGGTCCAAAAAAGACATTTCACGCCCTAATATAAATAACTAATACCAAATTAGAACTAAACCCCTACCTAGAGTTTGGGGAAAAAATGGAAAAGTTATGGGAGAAGAATAATATGGATAAGATATGGAGGAGGAGCATTTCCTAGGATGATCCAACTCAAAATTGAAGAGAGGTAAAGGCTTGAAATCAATAAGAGGTGGTGGTGATTCTCCAGGGCATGACTGGTTTGTATGAATGAGAGGGGAATCACACCTAGGAGTTGTTTGAGTAAGGGGAGAGAAATAAGAATTACGGGTTAAAAAAAGAGGTCAAAATTAAAATTTAAAAAAAACTAAAATAGGGAATGGTACGTGGTTAAACTGCATGGTTTCCCCTATTAACCCACATGATTTAACTAATCATTCAATAACCTTGCCTAATGGAACTATCCAATTATAGACCCAAATTCATGGTTTCCATATGGTTTTCCAAACCATGTGGGCTATCCATGTAATACCCAAAAAGTGTCCAAAATTCAAATTTATGGATAAAAAATTACTAAAATATAAAATCAATTAAATTAATATAAAATAATATAAAGTAATCAACTACTGTAACATGAAGTGTTACATAACCACTTGGGTTTATAGTGGATAATTTTATATTGGGGTGACTAACCATTCATGATAATAAGTAGGCTTTTAAGGTCAAACCTTTTAAATCCTTGTGTGTTGTGCTTTATTTAGTATTGTTTCGTATAAGGTGGGGTTGAATAATTAAAAGTTGAGAGGATAAAGAATTTAACAGGTCACAAGGGTTAATTTTAAAATAAATAATTATAAAAAGTGTACCACTGATTCACCCCCCCCCCAGTGGTACCAACCAACCTAGGTACTATATGGATGATTGAGGTCTTAATATGTGATTACTTTGGAAGGAATGTCATATTTAGTATTTGAGGGGTTTTCATTATATCTCTATACATATGCATCCTCTGAATATTATTTTATAACTATTAAATATCATTAAAAATTTACATCTTATGTTATCTCTATATTGTTTCTTCTAAAAACTTATCACATAAATTAATTAATACAAAATATTCACATCACATAAACAATTTTTATATATATGATTATTTAAGTTTTAATTTTATAAATAAATAAATGGTTCCATTATTTAACATGAGATATTGAAACATTAGGCAAATAATTTCATTAAAAACCCTTTTTATTTGGTCTAAAGTTGTGAAGATCTAGCCTATGCTGGAAAATGTTTTTGATAATTTTTAAAAAATTATTCTTTTTATTTAAAATTCTACATAGATCAGTTTTCACCATGGTGTGGTCTTCCCTATAGTGAAAATTATTTCCATAAGAATACCATGATCATTTTATAAAGGATAACCCATTTCAATAAATAATTCATAAGATCCAAAATAGATTGGAAACATTTACTATGACATGATTTGTCGTTGTAGTTCCCATGAACCAAGGAAAAGAAACTCATTAACCACAACATAAATGAATCATCCTATGATTTCATGTTCATCATTATTTTCAATCACTATTATAAATGGTTATTTAAGGTTATTTATGTCATGTTAAATAAAAAATATAAATTGAAACACCCATTTTTAATAATTTTGTGTCATGTTCAGAAAGAATAAAGAACCAAAATGGTCATTTTGAGGAGCCAACATTGTGGTTCCTAAAAATAAACCAATTCAAGTTTTATAAAGTGACCTTCATCTAATTAATTCATCATCATCCTAAAATTTGATATCATTGATGGGTGGGATCAAACCCATCATATGAAAACATCCATTGTGAAATCCATATGAAAATTTCAATTCAATCTATTATCCAAACTTGTTGGACTATGAAACTATTTGCATCGCTGATGGAACTCTTGAGCACAGAGCCACGCTTTATCATTGTTCATGTGTGAGAGTTCCCAGGAATTATTTAAATCTTTAACCTTTTATTTGATTCCACTAATGGGTTTAATGGGATATCACTATGTATTATTATAGTGAAATAATACATTACATCAAATCCATGATCAATAAGCATAATAATTGAAAAATTGAAACAATAAAAACCATAAAATGTAATACCTTACTATCCAAGATTTAAATATTCACTATTAGTAAGTTTGATCAAGTTCCCTTAGCAACAACTAATAGGTTCTTTCCTCTGAAAGTATTTAATATCCACTAGAATCACTAAATACTTTGGTAGGACTTCTTCTCTACAACTATGTGCTAGTACCTCCTCCTTGAAGGTAAATGGAGGCAAGATAATCTGTGAGAGTTTTATCTATAATGAGATAAAAAATAGTGTATAAATGAGGCTCACATAACTCTATACTATATGAATCCTTAATTAAGTGAAGGATACTCTTAGAGTTGTAATGTTTCATAAGTTATAAAATGGAAAACCCCTTTTGGATTCCACCGCATTAATTGAATTAATTTTTAAACTCCTTCAACCATTAATGTTTTATTTACACATCATCAGATGATGTGTCTATAAGCTGAAATATTCATGATAATCACCATAGGAGATATAACTGAATGATATTATATATTATTCTTCATGAGAACTTTGATGTAATACCAATAACTATGGTACAACAAGCACCAAAATTTGGTGACTTTTACCACATCATGGTGCATGTATTAGTTCACAATACTCAAAAAAAGTTACCAATTAATACTTAATATATTATAACATAGCATGTATTCAACATGAATGAGTAGTGATTAAACAAAAATATAAACATAATTGGAGTTCCAGTCATCCTCAAAAGGACTTAACATATAATATCTGTTAATATAATAGAATTAATCACAACACATCAATAAAATCCTAAAATCATGAAAATACATTATTTATAAAAAATCAAATATAAAACCCTAATTTATTAACATTTATGGAACAAAAATGAAACACCACCATGACCCATAGAGAGAAGTAAATCCATGACAATATTGTACACAAAAATGAATCAATTTGACCATTTATTTGATAACATTTCTCAATAAAATATTAATAAACTTGTTTGAGATATCGATTAAGGGATTATATTACAACACCAATAATTATTGATGAGTGAATGAAAAATTGAAATATACTCAAGATTGTAATTATGTAAATTCCTCTAGTGATCCAATAATGATGACCAAGGGATTTATGTTACATGAAACGCTCATAAAGATTCAATAATGATAGTTCCCCAAAGGATGGATGATTCATGGTCCCTTATAATACCTATGAAAAAATTAATTGAATTGATACTCTTTTTATCCATTACAATAGAGTAAATAATTATTTTTTTGAATCAAGACTATTTTCATTTAAACCACACACCTCAACATTTTAATATTTATTTTATTTATACAAAACATAATTTTTGAAAATATATTTCCCTTTTTAATTATCTCTCCTACAATTTTCATTTCTATCATGAATTCTTCTCTTATAAAAATTGAAATATAATATTAAAAATTGTGAAAAGGGTTGAGTTAATTTTATGTAAAGATAAATATCACTTTATAACAGTTTGGATATTTAGGTGAGGTTTTTTATATAATTCTAGCCTAGCCATATGTGTTTGAAAATATTTGATTTTTTGAGGTGTTGGAAGAGGAATGAAGGTTGGTTTTATGGATTTTGTCCCAATGAGAGACATATTCCCTTAAATATAGATGTCATTGGATACCCGAAGAACAAATATTGGGTACTCAGTGTGCATGATGGGGTGGTGTTTGAGGTCCACCAGCCACCTAGTGGACATGGGATGGGTACCCAGTGGTTACCGAGTACCTGGTGGTAGGGGACCGGGTACCCAATGCCCCATGGGTTTTTTTATTTTTTTATTAATTTTATTAATTTATTTAAATTTAAGTTAAAATGAGGATCACTTAATTTCCACCAATAGTAAGGTCACTCAACCTTTCATCCCTATCTCTTTTATATTATTTTACATAGAAGGAATATGACCATTTTCAATCCATTCTTCATGTTTTCTATCATAGGGATTTTTCATGAGTCTTATAATAATCCTAAATTTATTTCTTGTGGTATTGTCATTGTGATGATTTTCAACTAAAATGTTAATTTTAGGGATTTTTTTTTGAATTATAGATTTCTTCTCCCTTAGGTTGAATATGATCATAGGATCTAATGATAAAGATCCTACCAGTACCTAGTAGGTGTTCCCAAAGATTTACATGTGGTATATACATGTTTTGAATGCATCATATGTTATGTAGAAATCACCAAGTATGTACACATAACCTTGTTTAATTTTAAATTTGTGTTATTGATTCCCTATGGTGTATATAAGACCACCCAAGGTCATGAACATTCCTTAGAAAGTTGTAAAATGATACCAAGTCTATCTATGACCATGGAATATATGTTAAGGTTTGTGATAATGTGATATTGAATTGTGAGGAGTGTCCTTGGATATGTAATCATTAAATTATTCATGGTTATGGGGTAATGATATATGTCGATATAAGGTGGGGTGATGTTGACCATTACTGATGGTGGTGAATATAGTTCACCGGGGCATGGAAATAGGATATTAGTGATGCTACTCTCCATTGGTACTGAGGTCGATGTATTTTGTGCACACAAGGGGTAATTTAACCCCCATATTTTAGGAAGGATCATCCATAGTCGTATCAGCATAGGGTGATGATGTTTACCATTGAACTGATGGAGGGATATGTCATAGATGTGGCCACAGGTTTAAGTGATGACAATAATCACTTATTGGGGTCATTATTCTCATAATATGTGGGTTTAATTGGGGATTTTGATATGAAGTTTATAGAATTTGATGGGTTTTTATGTCTAAATGAGAGTTATGGTGTTTTTTGAGTCATTTTATAAATGAATTCTTCCTAATAATTTTTTTTAAATCACAATACACTTCATATTTTACTTATGTTAACATAAATATTTTTTTGAGTTGTTTATGATGATTTAACTTTAGAATCACCATGTTTTGGATGAACTAATTCTAAACCTTGTACCTTCTAAAACATCATGAATTCAAAAGAATGTTTTCAATAGAAAGATCAAGTTATATCTTATGAGTTTTTTATGAATTGAAAGTTTTACCCAAAATTGTTGTAGTTTACCATTAGAATTTTGTTACACCAAATTCCTATAAATAGAATACTAAGGCTTTGATGAATAGAGTTTGACTATGAGGGATCATGCTTAAGTGATATCTTTTGAGAGTGTTCATTATCTTAGTGACTTGATAACTTCTAATTATTTTAGTTTTAAATTTTATTTTAGAACTTGTATTTTTTGGGATATAAACTGGTGCTTCCAAACTTCTTATTCAAAGTCATATTGGGTATAAGTACTTGATGCCTGTCATGTAACAAGAGAAGATATTTGGGGAAATAGAAATTTTACTTTTGACTCATTCCAAATAAATTTAAGGATATGGATTGTGCTTCTGATCTTTTAGTTCAGGGATGATCAAGAGTTTCAAGATTTGGTACCTTTGTCTAAGGGTATTGATCCACCTACTACTTTAGATTAAAATTGAAGAGTTTTATTTATTAGAATTATGATGTCCTTTAATAATATATTTTCATAGGTATGCATATTGTAATTTGAAACCTCATTGCATCATTTTATTTGGTGTTTTTCTATTTACTTTTCTATATTCAGTTAAGTGTTATATTTTTCATAGTTTAATTTATACTGTGTTATTTATCTATTATTACATCTATTAGTTCAGAACTTTTAAATTCTAGACTACTTGTTTCCTAGAGTGGAAGAAAAATTTTAGTTAGTAAAAAATATCAATCCCCCCTCCCATACACTGCTCCTCTACTCTTGAAGCTTCCATATTGGGACAACATTTGGTATTATATATAGTCTCTATATTATATCTTTATACTAATGTGTATGTAAGGAAAACATTTTCTATGGTAAAAACTCTTCCATTTATTTATTTTAAGGATATGAATATTATTAGGCCATCATTTTTTTATGGTTTTGATTATGATTATTAGAGATAAGATGGAAAATTATTTTATTAATACCATAGTTGATAATTATCTCATCATTACATCATATTACAATATTCTAGAAAAATAGATTATGAAATTTATTCTTGGGGAGAAAAATTAGTTTCACTTGAATTTTAAAGTCTAAAACATGCTTTTATATGTCATACAATAAGACATCTATAATTAAGTATCTTCTATTAAAAGTGCTTATGGTATTTGGAAGAAGTTAGAGGTTATAAATTTTGAAACATAAAAGTTTCTTGAAACTAAGAGAGCTATAATATGATCATACTATTGGTATTTTAATTTTCTTTTAAGAGAATTATTTATGTAGATACATCTGAGATTGATAAATATTTTGAATAGATTACAGTCTCTTGGAGAGAAATAAATTATATATGGTCAATTTATGGATAATATCATTGAAATTATTCTTAAGGAGTGGTAATTAAGATTAAAACTATTGATGATATGAATCATATTACTAAGATAACTCTTTATGACCTTATTAGAACATTGATGCAATGTGAGAGTCATTTAAAGAAAAATAATGAGAAGTAAAAGTGAATGGATTGAGTTTATTTTGATAATACAACTTATATATCTACTACTTCTAAGGAGAATACTTCAAATAATTATAATAATCACTCGGATGATAATGAGAAGGATCTTATTAAAGGATAATTTTCACAACTAGCTATATAGAGGTTTCAAAAAAAGAATTTATGGAATGATTACAGATAGAAAAAAAGAGGAAAACATAATAAGTCTAGAATAAGAGAATATCATAAAGAAAATTTGAATGTTATTTATTATGAATGAAAAAATAGACATATCAAGAAAAATAACATGAGACATGAACATAAATATAAGGATTTATAGAAAATAAAAAAAGTAACAAATGGGAAAAAAAGTTTTAAAGGTGGTAGATACTTAGAGTGTAAGTGAAGATACATCTTATGATGATAGTTATTCTAATAGTGGTGATAGAAATAAGATAAATATTTTATATTCTAATACATTTGGTAATGAATCATTTTTTATTACTATGGTAACTATGGAATCTCTTATGAATATGACTTTAAATAAAACTTTACTTATTTTTATTCTTTGAATGGTGAGGATAATACTTCTATATCATATGAAGAGATAAAGGATTATGTAATGAAATTAGATAATACTTAAAAAAATCTTTTAAAAAATACACTAAATATAAGATAGATATTTCTGAGAACAAAGGTAAAATTTTGAATTTTAATTCTAAATTGAAAAAAATATATTTTAGTTTCATTAACTAAAGATCAGAATGTGGGCATTGGACTTAAGTTCAAGAGCAAAATTCTTAAGAAGATACTATCTAATTTTACTTCTATAATGGATCATTTTGATAAGATTATCTATGTAATAAAATTGTATAAATTTAAATCATGAATTGGATATTATTCTTATCATAAGTCACATATTTGTGATAATTTTTTTTCCCAAAAAGTGAACCTTCCTGTACTAAATTAAATAGGAGAAACACTGAACATTATTCTTGGTTTCATTCTACTCAACTAAACTAGATTCTTTAATTTCTGGTATTTTTTAGTATGAAAATATTTCATGTGTATGTGGATCATAACCCTACAATGGGAAATTGGGGTTATAATTCTGAATAGTAACATATTTGGGTGCAGATGCGAAACATTATTGGCTAATGGGATATACTGTTTATTAAAAATTTCCTAATTTGTTATATTTTCACTATGATATATATGTTCATTATGGTATTTGGTTTTTAGTGTGATGTCATTGAGGTGTGTATCAGTTGTTCCCCCTGAGGGTGGAGGTGTGTTTCTACCAAGGCATGAACCTATTGGTCCCCCTGATGTTAGAGATGAGCATGCACTGTATACGAAACTTCCTTGGTGGTTAGAGTATCTAGTTGAGTTTTGATAAGCATTTTATGATCATGTCAGGATTATTTTGGTATGGTTTATACAAAGTATTGATTAGGGGACTTGAGTATTTGATCTATCTATGAAATATTTGACTAGAGAGTTCCAATATTAGTGTCCTTTATTGTTTTAGGGATAGGGTGGAACCTAATAACTTGATAATTCAATAGAGTTGGTTTACACCATCTTTGACCATATTGAGATTCCACTAGGTCAAATGGTGGAGCTGACAATATATATTATCAGAGGGTCAGTGAAACATTAGTGGAAAATGTGAGTATAGGATGGTATACATAAGGGGATTTCTCCGAAAAATTTTGAGATCAATTTCTTTGAGAACTTATTTCCTAAGATGTTTAGGGTGGAATAAATGCACGAGTTTATGTATTTGGTGCAAGGAGAGGCATCGATCAAGGATTATGCATCTAATTTTATGAATTAATTATTTCATGGTAACATTATATGGAGAATATATTGTTATAATGAGGTATTTGATGATATTATTTAGCATTCTATCAGGGTGTGGGTGAATATATTAAGGTTGAATTCACTCTTTGATATAGTGAACAATGAATTAATATTTGAATGGAATTTGAATAATGGTAGTATGACCATCTAGATATCAATATAATGTGGGATTGATAATGGAGATTTTGTTAGGATGAAATGAGGGTATGAGGAAACCTAATAGGGTAATTAGAGTGGGGATTATAATTTCCTCCTCAAATTAGGTCATCTTACAGGTTTTATCGATGTGGAAAGTTGATGCACATTAGAGATCAATGAGATAGAACACCCAAGGAGCGTCATGATTGTGAACTAATGGGGCATTTAGAGAGGTTTTTTAAGAAATTATCACAGTCAGTTGATGGTCATGGATCTATTTAGTCTCAAAAAAGTGTGGTAAGATCATGATAAGTGTATCAAGGTAGTATCTAGAGTTTATCTATGTGTTTAGGATATAGAAGCGGGTGAGATATTCAGTAGTGGGGGTAGTGACTAACATAGAGTGTGACCCCATAGAAAGGTCTGACATCTTAAGGTTGGTGTTCAATTCAGTTGCATGTAGTTGATTCTACCGTTTCATATAATTATGGAGATCCATTGATAGTCAGAGGTGTGTTATGACTATGTTCTTTCTAGTTTTACATAAAAATTAATTTTTTTACTATATGGGTTATGTGAGAAGGACCAACCAGGAGATGGATGGGGATTTGGGAATCAAATATGAGGTGTGGTGATGGTGTTTTTGGTGACTGATGAGTGTAAGTTATGGGATGATAGTTAGGAATTATGTCATCATTATATCAGGTAACTTGGTAGTGGTATAACTAAGTAGGTGATTCATATAGTGTGGAGTATCTATAGTTGGGATTAGTATTTATAAATATATTTCTTTAGGGTGGTCAGATATTTATGGATGTTTTTCCACTGCATCAATGATTTGAGAATGTGATTATAAAAATGTTAATATTCTAGTTGGATTCAGTTAGTATTGTGGTTGGAGATAAATCGGGGATGAGTTGTTCTATGGTGGGGTGTTTTTAATGTCCTGGTATTTAGGTGAGGTGTTTTGGGTAAAATTTTAACTTGAACGTGTGTATTTGGGAATATTTTAGTTTTTATAAGTGTTGTAAAAGGACCAAAGTTCAGTTTTGGGGAGTTAGTCTAAATATGGGACACTTATCAATGATTAAAGATGTCATCAGGTACCCAGTGTGCCCAGGTGGAGGGGGCTAGTTCTATGAGGTCCATCATCCACCCGATGGACCCAGTACAGGTACCCGGTGGTAGGGGACTAGGAACTCTACTCCCCTATAGATTATTTTTATTTTTAATTAAGTTGAATGATTGATTTAATATTAAGTAAAATTAGGATCCTCTCATTTCCTCTAGCAGAAAGGTTACTCAACATTTACTCCTTCCCTCTTATTCGCTTATCCTACCAAGGGGGAGTATAACTATTTGTGATCTATTATTTGTGTTACCTATCTTAGGTATTTTTTAAGGGAATGTATTTCCATCCTATTTAATTTATTTTTTGTGTTGTCATTGTTTTGGCATTTTTTAACTAAAATATCTATTTTAAGGCATTTTATCTACATTCTAGGTTTTTTCTTCATCAGGTCAAATAATATCTTAGTATATGAAGGTTTATGTGTGTTTTACATGTTTTATATGTTATACGGTAATCATAGACCATGTGTGTATGTCCTTTTTTGTTTTTAAATTTTTGTTCATCATTCCCTATTGTGTGTGTAAGACCACCTAAGGTCGTGAGCATCCCTTAGAGAGTTTTATATCATTACCATGGTCACTAATGATCATGAGAAATATGTAAATGGTTATAATAATGTGATATTGATTTGTGAGGAGTGTCCTTGAATACATAATATTTATGGTATTCATGGTTATGGGATGGTGGTGTTCGCTAGTATGAGGAGGGTGACATTGTTCATTACCGATGGTAGTGATTGGGGTTCATCAGGTGCATGGATATAGGATATTGGTGATGTCTCACACTATTGGTGTTGATTCTAATGTATTATATTAACACAAGGGGTATTTTACCATGTATTTATAGTGGGATCCTTCATAGTTACAACAGTGTATGGTGATGATGTTGATCATCAAACTAATAGAGGGATATGTTGTTGATGTTCCCATGGGTTCAAGTGATAACTGTGATCATCAGTTAGTGTCATGATGATCATTTTATGTGTTTTTCATTATGAATTTTTAGTTTAGGGTTGTGATGTTAGATGATTTGTTATGGATGAATGAGATTTGGGGTGTTGTGTTTCACTAATTGTATGGGGTAATTTTTGTAGGATTGTGAGAGCCTCTATGTGTGTTCATACTATGGTAGCATCATCCCATTCTAACACTAGAGGAATTAGGTAGGTACACATGTGTTTGATTTCAATCACTCTGCGATGTGATACATTTACACTGTTATTTATTTTTATTGGTATTTCATATGGATAATGCACATGTATTTACTAGATTTATTTAGAGACACTATTGGTGGGGGCTTACTAAGTTTTTTGGAGTTGTTACCCTAGAACCAACTAACTTTTACCTTCAATAATTGGTGTATTAATAAATATATTACCACATAATGATTTTTATTTTTTGTAGCATTAATGTGATAATGTCCTTATATTATTTGTTTCATCAAAGGGTTACAGTTGTTCATCGCTATAATGTAAACCTAGAGATGATATTTTAATATTATTTAATATATATCCTATAGTCTAGATACATTTATTATATGGTAAATAGGTGATATTTGATTATCAAGTGTTGTAGGATCATAAAATATTGGTAGTTCTTCTTATGAAGTTATCACTTAGTGATCTCCAAGAAGTTAGGTCATCAGAATAGACCCTCCGGTAGAAAATTCACATGTTTATATGTCATTTGATATTCCTATCTATAAACATGTGTATTGCTCCTTATAATTGATTTTATTATTAATGTATATCATGAATTTCATACTTTGATGTATGGATGAAAACTGTGATGACATGTGCTCACGGTGTGGTAGCATACATTTTGTGTACCATAACTGATATGAAATTAATTGAATAATTCATGAAAGGATTTTTCCCTTACAAGTTAATAGAAGAATAAATCCCTATACCTTTGATAAAAATGGAACTATCAAGTTAAATTCAGGGATATGGTAGTTTATAGATGAGTTCATTTTGGAAATTCAATGAAAGATAAATTGAGTATATATGGTTATGACACAAGTATGCATCATGATTGATGAGATATTAATACAAATTGATTATATTACACAACAACATTTATAAAAATGTTGTTGTTGAGACATTAACTTCTTTCTCTATGGGTACCTTGATGTATTGTTAGATTTTGATCTTAGACTTTAGGTAAGTTCACCCACTTCCAATGAGAAATAGTCCCAGAGGGTCACACACTAAGTGTATCAGAATCTCATTAAATTATATTAAATTTAATATTATGAATAAATAGTATTCTAGGCTTGTTGAATAATAATTATTCAAGTATTATTGATCACATAAATTCAATAATGATATATTAAAGTTTAAAATATGTGAGTTAAATTTTATCACTTGTTTAACTAGGTAATAAATTAATATTTATTTATTCATTAGTTTAGTGAATAAAGTATAATATATATATTTTTTAAGATAAACATAGATCTTTCCCAAAAAAGCAATACCCCTTTATTAGTAAAAAAGAAAACTTAAACAAGTATTAAGGTGGGAGATTTACAAAGATACTTCTTAAGAAGAGTTAGGAGATCATCTAACACCTGATCAACCCAATGATAATCACTACCATTGAAACCTTTGTTAGCAAGACCATCTACCAAATAATTTTCCTCTCTGTAAACATGAGTAATTAAATGATCCATTGAGTAGAGAAAGTCCGGGTATCTGATCCAATAGTTAGTGAGCTTCCATGAAAGATACAAAGAACTTTTTAAAATGGCAAGAACCACAACTATAGAGTCACACTCGATCCAAATCTTCTTCCAAAACCATTTTTCAGATTGATCAAATTCCATAATAATACCAAACATTTCAGATTCAAGAGAGGAGGTAATACCACATGAACCATAAATACAACTAATAACAGAACCTAGGTAGTCTCTAAAAATAGCACCAAACCCAGAGGGACCCGAGTTACCCCTTGAAGCACCATCAGAGTTGATTTTAATCCATCTAGGAAAAGAAGCCTGCCATAATACTTCCAACATGCCAAGTGGAGGCCAAAATTTTCCTTTAATCCCAATACGAGTGAGAACAGATGAATTGTGAATGGAGTTTTGACAAAGCATGCCACTTGGTAATTCCACCTCACGTGTAGAAGTGAGCATTCCTGATATATCATCACCCACCCGAAAAGTCTGAAGTTCATATATTTCTTTGTTCCTCAAGGTCCATATGATATGAATGATCTCTTCTATAGTAGTTTGAAAGAGATTCCAAATCTGCAGTGACAGATTCATAGCAGGATAACTCCTCATAAAAACACATATTGAGTTGGCTTGAAGAAAAATCACTTCAAAAATGTTATAAATTACTTTCCAAATCATTGAGTTAGCTGCACAACTGAGGAAGAGATGATCCAAATATTTCCTATACTAATGGCACAAAGGACAGATTGAACAGATGGAAATTACACAAACTTGAAGGAAGTCATTTGTTGGATGTTTTTTGTGAGCCAATATCCATGTGAGAATAGGACAATATTGAATCAATAAATTCTTATGCATATTTCCCATCCATTTGAGTTCATATGAGATGCTAATAAAATGCTTATAAAATCCTTTGGAGGTAATAATCCCATTGGCAGTAGGCTCCCATGTCTAGAAATCACCCCTAGAAAACCATAAATATTTTTCCACAATAGAAGTAATATGATTCAGGAGACTCTCTATACAACCAAGCTGTTCTTTAATTGATGAGTCAAAATCCAGATTTGATTCCCCCTCTAGGACCAAGTCAATCAAGTTATTCCCATTATAGTTATATTTCTAGTCTAGTCCGGTTAAAATAAATATTATTATCAATTTTAGTGAATATAATTTTTATTTATTGAATGAATGGTATCTTTTGAATAAATAAATATTATTTATTCAAGGTTAGATAAATTTCTTAGAAGGATTCTTGGGTCGAGTTAAGGACTTGGTGGAAATGATATATTTCATTTAATATCATTTGAATAAATATTAATTTATTTATTTAAGAAATGATATGTTTCATGTCATGGGATATAAGAATATTATTATTATTATTATTATTTTACGTGTAAAATAACTTATATTAAATAATATATAAAATAACATATATAATTATCATTATTTAATCCTAAGTATATAGTAACTATTGTATCATTTTCTAGGTTAGACTTTTTGTTCATAATGAAAGCCTGTATATAATTCTATCAAACCTAGAAAGAATTATCCTCTTATCCTCCCTCACAAGAATTAAAATAGAACAAGATAAATTCTTTGATTCAATCAATAATTAATGGCATGAAGCACTTGTATCTACCGCGCTATCACTCAAATATTCAAGAATGATATTTTTATATTCATAGAGCATGTGTGGGTAAACCTAGAGGAATCCTCACATGGATTATCCATCGAAATGACAACACATCAAGAGACACAACAAAAATTGATCAAGAATATTATTGTGATTAAGGTAATTATTATTTTAAATTAATTATAAAATAAATATGAAAGATCATCTCTCTAAAATTTTGGGGTTTATTTTTAAGTTCATTGGATTTATCAGTTAATATCGATTGGAAAAATAATTAATCCTCCACCCAAAAGTTATGTTTCACCCCACAACCTTTCAAGTGGTATCATAGTGATCACATTCTAATCTATAATTATTTATAATTTATTTGATCAATTTCATGAATTTGATTGTTAGTTTTCTTATTTAGATTTTATTTTTTAATCCAACAGTTCAGATAACATGTTCATCCAAGTTTGTATAGCTACTAAAGGAACAAAAACACATAAAGAGTGCATGAAAATTCTATAAAAAGGTTCCTAGGTTTCTAACTATGTGATATGGATACACGACATGTAACAGTGAATTACACGTCGTGTACCGATGGTCAACTCACATAAGGTAAACACCATATAAATTATAAACTTCATGTGGGTTGGTACACAATGTCCTTTCATTCCACATATTGACTGCAAGTATAGAATGTGGTTTGATAGAGACTAAATGACTTGTATCCAATGTACATGTCGTATCACCCCACATGATTAAACATGGCACATAATTCATATAGAGTTATGTGGTCAATACATTGCATCTTTACATTCCAGATATTGATTGCCAACTAAGCATTGTTTCAAGACATTTACTACATAGTGTGTGTATAAAGTAACCCCAAACACATTTTCTAGGATCTTGTGTCTTACATTATTACATTGGAATAGATACAATGAATTGCATCCCAAAGGATCGAATAGTTTAGCAGTTTTGGAAAACTAGATACATACATGATACCCATTTTACATTGGGAAAAAAATAAATCATAACAAAAATAAAAAATCAGTATCCATGAAACTCATTTCAAGAATTAATCTTCATATCCTGGGGAAAGAAAACAAAATAAGGGTGATCTCAAATGCTCGGTAAGGGTTAAGTATAGTGGAAGCTATTGTGAATCAATAAGAATAATAAACATTGAAAGGTAAATAACTGAGAACATATGTCATTTAAATAAATTTTCTATCATGATAATAATTAAAAATAAATATGGAAAGGTAAATAACTGATAAAACATTCCATTTAATCAATAATCTAAGAATGAAATGCATCCATAGATAATATCATAGAGAAAATATCATGGAGAATAATAAATGAATAATTAATGTAAAAAATTATAAATTATTTGATGTCATGTTTCCCAAGAACATGATACATTTACCATCAAGACTAGTCACAATATGGTTTAGAACATACTTCTATCAATACCTTTCACAATACATTTTAAAAC
Organism: Viscum album; assembly: GCA_963277665.1. Taxonomy (NCBI): domain Eukaryota; kingdom Viridiplantae; phylum Streptophyta; class Magnoliopsida; order Santalales; family Viscaceae; genus Viscum; species Viscum album. The sequence goes on from OY728163.1 coordinate 1,649,415,678, forward strand.
ATGTTGGTTACAAACGCATAAGGTTTGGCCAACTGATTTTGTCTCATTAGACTACCGATGCATCGAGGGTATTGCATTAACTGATCCCCAACAATTGTATTGAATTTCAAAATAATTACTCGTATATTTAATAAAATATTTAATTCATAAATAATGTTCCGTATCAAATATCCATATTGATTAAAGGATATGGATTTATTAATATTTCCCCAGTTAATTAAATAACTTTCAAAGTAAACACCGTATGTAAAAATGGTATACGGCTTAGGAAATAATCACATACATCACATGTGAATATGGATATTTAAGATAAATTTAATTTACAATGAAAATTTTTTACAAGAAAGTGATTGTTTCAAGATAAAGTTAACATCACAAAAGAAAATGAGATTTTACAATAACTTTTACCACTTAGTAATTTTCAAGTCAAAACATATTGGATGAAATAATTCAAATTGAAACTTTAAATACCAGGAATCATGAATGAATCATGATATTTCATATCGAAGGGTCAGTATATACACCACATAAAATTTAATTGGTATGTAATAATAAATAATTATCAATGGAATGTAAATTGAGATGAAATCCCTTACCACGCATTTCTTTTTGGGTGAATGTGATTTAACCTCCTGCATAGTGTTTTAAACATGTTATTAACATATAAAAAACCATAATAGTATTTATTATATCATATATGATCCTTTTATAACAAATCATCACTCATTAATTAATAATCTTTCATTGTTTTCATTATTCGGGTGTTAATTGCCTTGTTTTCTCATTTGTACATTATTATAAAAGTTCCATTTCTTATGTATATTATATAGTTTTATCATATAGAGAATAATAATCATGAATTAATTATAATATTTATACATATATTATACTTTTAATATCAATCGTGAATTATGGTTGTGAAAAATGAAGTAAGTTACGATCATAGAGACGGTAGGTCGTAACGCATGAGTAACGTTTCCATTTTTCAATGATCATTATGGAAAGGAGGTAAGTAATATTTTACCTTTAAAGAATAATAAAAATATCATATATACCATATTATATACTTATGTATATCATTTATGTGGTTTTGTAATTAAAATAGAGTCATATCGCTTCGTGAAGGCAGTTGTCCACACGTACACAAATGATGTTATCATCTTTATGTGAGTGAAAAGGAAAGAAAGAAAATGATATATATATTATATTTAAATAATGATAAGTATATCATGTATATCATAATAATTAAATGTATATCACATATAATTATTAAATTTATATATATCAACTACCATGTGAATCTATAATGAAAGATGAATCACATAGCTTCGTGTGGCGGTAGTCCTCTCTACACACGAGTGACATTATCGTATCTCCCACAAAATAGAAGGTAAAAAGATATATATGATATAGAAACTCCAGAGGTATAAATATATTATAAATATGATATATATATATATATATATTCTTTAAATACATCATTATACCCAACCTTGAGATATTTAAATGAAAAAATGAACGATATCAATTTGCGAGGTGGTAGTCCGCCATTCACACGAATGATGATTTTTTTAGTCAATTGATGGAATTGAAGATGGTTTTAGGTAATTTAATTATTATAAAAAAACAATATAATAAATATATAGGGTTTATTATATCATCATAGTTTTAAAAAATTAAATGAGGTCGAGAAAGAAGTAAAATAACGACACTCATTTGAGAACATTACCTCTTCTTCGGGTATCCTCCATAGGTTTGAACTAAAGACTTACTAGGTTTCATTTATATAAAAAATAAGGCTCCTATTATGTGGGGTAGTAATTTTAGAAGTTATTTGGGTATTTATTGGAAAAAAATAGGTTTTATGTTGTAAATAAGTCAGGGGAGTGGTTTCTCTTTTATAGGTGAGGAAGAGTGGTATTCTTGTAAATACTCAAAAGTATTCACTATTGGAAGGTCAATATTAACTGAAGTGGATAAAAATTTATAATTAAAGGTTTTTAGGGATGATATTTTCTAAAAAAACCCTCCAAAACATAATGAACGCGTGTTTAAATATTTTTTTCCTTAACTTCTAAGTTTCCTTATTTTTACCATTTTGGTTTTTCACTACGGTAACTAGTATTTTTATCCTATGTAATTTATGAATTAAAACTAAAATAAAATTAATATTATTATATAATTTATAACCATTGGTTATAAATATAATATCTAATTTAAAAAATATAAATCCAATTTGTGTTTTAAATTAATTTTAACACAAGCATATGTAACGTTCAAAAACATGGCTTTAACCTTTACTGTGCTGATAGAGTTTTTACTATTTAGAGGTAAATATATTCATTATAAAAGAACAATTGGTACATGAATGGACCATATATCAAATTTATCTTCATTTAAAGAAAATATATATTATTTTCTCTAATTATAAATCATTTAATAAAATATAATTTATCATAAAATAACATTTATGCCAATTTTGACATTATTCATTTAAATTGAATTTAAAAATATAAATACAATGAATGAATTAAAATATATTATGTTCATGCCTTTTTACAATGATATATTAATCTAAAAAATAATTTAACATAATAATTCATTCAAATTACTTTACTTTTAATATTTTTACTGTCATTTATTTTATTTTATTGTTAACTAAATAATCACTATGTTGGCATTTCTTAAGCATTTAAAGTATTTATTTCATATCAAAAAAATTAAAGTAAATTATCATGATAAAAAATAATTTATCTTTTAAAATGATATATATAACCGAAAATATACTTTCTTGTCTCTATCCCAAGGCTTTATAGATATTAAAAGTAAGAAAAGTATTTTTTTTCTTTTTTTTACTTAACTTATTATATGGGTCATATTTAAAGGAAAATATAAATTAATTACAATATTTCAGATAATTTAATGTAAAATATCTAAATAAATTCATTCAATAAAATTAAGATTATATTTTAGTTCATTTTCACTCTTGTCATTCTATTTTAACCCCTGAGTAAACCCATTTTTACCTTAAATACAGTAATTAATTTTTACCGCATTCAATATTCATTTTGGTAAAAATTAAGTTGACCATATTAATAATTATATTTTATTATGATTCAAAATATTTAAAACATTTTTCTTAATTCAATTCACATCAGTGTAAAATTTTAATTTAAAACTAATCCTGCAGACGTGATGAGAAAGCAGGTTTTTAAAGTTAAAATGTTCACAAGTTTACAAAGTTTATATATTTAAATTAAATATTAAAATTATTGCAATTAAATAAATTGGATTAATTTATATAAAATTTAACTAATTTTATATTATAAATTATTTAAATGAAAATTCAGTTTTCAATTAAAATTCATTACTTTTTCACAATTTATCAAAAAATGAAATATTCTAGAAAAAATCCCAAAAAATAACACTAAGATGACTTTGGTATTCTGATTTTAAAATGAATTTTATTTTTTCAAAAAAAATTCTAAAAGTTTTAAATTTTAATTTAAAATTAAGTGTAAAAAATCGTGATTAAGTAGCGATTTATTTAAACTCAGTGTTGTGTGCATCGCAAGTTATTGATGAAATTAAATTTATTCTTAAAGAAATATATTTTAAAGTATTGGGGTGTTAAATTCTAACAACATTAAATAAATTGTGTCCTTTCAATTTAAAATTGATCTTGCTAACCAAGGTTTTGATATTTCAAAATACCTATACTAAAAAACCCACATCATAAAAGGGTTAATAAAATATCTTATTAATAAGAGAGAAAGGGAAATACAAATTTCATATAGAATAATCACATAACTTGGTTTCCAAGTATGATAACATAGGTGGGAAATGAAAAAATGGACATCGAAGATAAAATTAACACTCAAATATTGATGGAGAGTTGTGGAGAACGTTGATCACAAGAAAGTGGGTGATCCAGAGAAGGTTAATGACCATAAAATGATAAACCTCATAGGTGTGAAAACGTTCATTGATATCATCAGAAATTATAGAAATAGTATAACATTTGATTTCAATATCATTTTTCCTAAATTTGAGGAATTAATTTATATTCTAATAATATAAGGAAATATACTTATGTGATACTCTTATATTTCATAAGTGTAATTTCATCCTTTGGTTTTTTTCAATTCATACTTTACTCCAAGAAATGAATATCCAAATATGAATTGTTTTATTCCTAAAGCACTAAAATTCACTTTTAATGGATCATAAGATCCATAAAAATAGTGAAAAGTATTTTTGTCTATCTCAAGCTATTTTACGAAACTAATATGGTTAGTATAAGTTATCTCATATACATAAATCTTCATATGTTCAAGTAATACATTAATATCTAAAACCTCATCCAAATTTCAACTTAAAACATTTCATAAATGGTTAAACTTATGACCCTTCCAAAAGATCAAGATCCTAAACTTTAGAAAAAAAGGTCACTAAATTTCCAAAATGAACTTACTATTAATCCCTAAAGTAATATAAAGTATCTCTTAATCATCAAATACCAAAAATGTGAATACCTTCGTCATATAATATCTTGAAATATGGTAATAACCTAAATTACCATAAAATCTTATTTAAAATATGCATTCTTCCTTAATCCTTAAATAAAACACATTTTATTGTATATATACATTAAATCCAAAAATTTTGTTAATTCCATCAATTATTTATAAAAAGAATCAAAAAATCGTTAATTAGTTCTAGGGTAGTTAGTATTATCCAATTTACTTTATCCATATTAATAATCCCTTTATTATAAAATTATTATATTGACATTAGGAAAATATTAAGGGTCCTCAATCATGTGTTTTCCAAGAAGTTAAACTTTCCACTGAATTGCTTTTCTTGGTACCATTCAATAAATGATTTCAAATTCTTTAAGAAATAGTATTGTAGTAAAATACTAATACATTTTGTAATTCTTATAACTAGAATATCATTAATAATATAATTTCACAACATATTCCAATGATCGAAATACATAAATACATTAATCATACCACTTCAACTATATTAATATAATAAGCTCAACCTGGACCTCTTAGTGTAACTACCTAACCCAGAATCCACTAATTCCATGATCTGAGCTGGTTCATTGTGAGTCCTCAAGCACACCTCTCCTTACGCTAGAGGCTACCGACTAGAAATGAGGGCCTTGGCTTTGTTTTTGGAGAGATTATGCTCTCATATCAGAGTACAAAATCAACATAAATAACTATATATCATCTAATAAGTAACAAACAGAGCATGTAAGTAGTAAATAAACTGAAATATAACATTCTATAATAATAATACAAATTATATTAAAGCAATAACATTCATTTCATACATACAATAATGGTCACCCACTGGGCCGACTATTCATACATGAGTACATAAAATAAACTAAAATAAAAGTATATGGATTTACTACAAATCCAAGCCAGAACACATACTCGGTCTCCAGACACTATAGAACTGAATCAGTTCAATCAAAATAATCCACACGAGTAGCTATTTTTGATCATGCAACTCGAGGCCTCATCCCTAACCAGCATGCATCTATACTCAACCTGAAAATCAGACATAAGGACTACACAAACACTAAGGTGTATTTATAGGTGTGATAAATAATCTCAGTAGGCCACCCCAATGATGAACCTATAAATCTAATATCATAAGTTCATGCTCATTCAATATTCTCATCCAAGACGAGACATAACTGAAAATATAAGTAAATCAAATAACGTGAAACCACATTCGATCCCTGGGTCTGTAATCCTGATCAAATGGTAAAATTCCCATCATGTATATTTATATTTATATGTGTATATATATATATTCCCATATATATATATGTATATAAATATGAATATATATGATTAAGGTGAAGAAATTAACATAAAACCATCAGAAGTCAATCCTTGGGTTTGTAATCCCGATCACCTAGACATATTGTGAAAAGGGTATTAACATGGATGTCATATCTCCCAATCCATTTATCATTAGGTTGATCTCTATGTCTGTAATCCCAATCGAAAATACCTGCTTCATCCAACACTAGAAATGTCTCTGATCAAGCTACATCTCCATAGGGGATACTCATCCCAACCCTGGGTTCACCCGTACTCACCTCCAATCATTGTAATGATGGATTCCCTGAAGTACTTATACATATTTTAATTGGTCACTAAGATGGACATCAAGCCACTCATTCCATGTAAATCCAGTCCAATGTTTGAGCCCTAGGTCCCAGTCTGTAGATAGTCACGACATTGCAACTCATATAATCCCTAAGGGTCTGACCCTTAGGGAATTTGAGAGGGGATATCACTAGTGAGATGTCATTCCCACTTCTCAAGGTCTTTGATTAGGGAGAGAGTAGTCATCTTTATCACTCAGGAGAGCATAATCATCCACAAATATCCAATTATGTGAAATGCCATGTCCAACACCATGGTCAAGTAATCAATCAAGGAGAGCGTAATCATCCCAATCACTTGGGAGATCATAATCACCCATGAGTATAATCATTTGGTACATCATTCCTATATCGAGGAGAGCGTAATCATACTCCTTAAACCATAATTCGAGGAGAGTGAAATCATCCTCATCACTCTATAGAGAATAATCATCCACGTGTATCATTATTATGGATTCCATGCTTGTATATCAGAATCATATGCTCAATCCAGATTCTAGCAAGTACCTCTAAAATACCAATAATATAATAGTCAAACATATAGGCTCAATAGCTAGATCTCAGGTAGTACCTTTAGGTATTCCAATAAACATAAGAATAACATGGCTAAGAATCTGAATCCCAATAAATAGGTTCGAGAATCCTAATAAATGATTAAGGTGGATCCTGGTAAATACATCTAGGAATCCCAAAGATAGATGTCACATCACATCAGACTCATCATCCACCAATAAGGAAGCACCTTTGGTAATCATAATTTCATCAGTAGTAAATAGGTAAATACATAAAAAAAGTGAGGGTAGACAAATTCCTAAACCCACTACAACTACCATAGTTACTTGGGCTTACATGTTCAATAGGAGTTCTAAGGTGAACTTCCTACCATCACTACACAAACCCCCAGTTCATTAGCTCAGGTTTGTTTAAACATCAGGTCGCCCATTGGGTCCCTCATGCTAAAACATAAGAGAGGCATCATGCTCATGATCCTCTTAAGTGATGGTAAAAGGAGTAATTCTACATGAGGTACTCATTATTAAGTAAGTAGATTAATCCTATATGGGACCCTTAGAATAGTATATATAGAATGGATTCATATACAAGACCCTCAAAATAGTGTAAGAAGTAAATTTATCCTACACGGTATCCTCGGAATGGTATATAGGTAAAGGGATCCTATAAGGGATTCCCTATGTCAACATGTAAGCAAAGGTATCCCATAGGGAACCCTTGGTAATAGTAAGGAGATAGAGGCATCCAACATGGGATCCTCTAGGTTGAAACTTAAGCTAAATAATCTTATAGGGGATCCTTGAAAACAACTAATCTCATGGCCTTATAGGCAAAAAAGGGAACATCTCATAAGGGAGACATCATCAATGAATAGCTACAAAATCATCCTTCAAGAGATGTCTCATGGTGTATCTCAAATCAAGGGTATTACTCTCAAGATATAACTAAATTAAATTACCAAAGGAAGAACCTCTCCATTTTGGAAAAATATGAAACACCGCTTAGGAATCCTATAATCAACCTAAGGGTTTTTTCATCACAAACTGTGAAGAAAGATACTTAAAATGGATTACTCGTGGGTCCAATTACAACTCCTAAACTTAAATACATAAAAAAAGTAAAACCCCTTAAATTGGTAACAATGGAGGATTACTTGGTGTGTCATCCCTAGCATCTAGCATGTACCCTTACAGCCCCACCTGGGTGTGTACTTCAGTAGGGCATGGTTTTTTAAATCCCATGTATACAGTGTGTTCATCATGTACATGGTGTGTGACCAACACAAGGTACCTATCTATGTACCTCACATAGAATTTCCATGTACCTCACATAGCCATGTACCTTTCCATGGTGTGCATCCCACACAGGTTATACTCATGTATCCTACATATCCATATGCCCTTACACAAGCTGCCTGACCGTGTACTTGGATACACAGTCATGTTCCCCTACACGAGTAACCCGGCCGAGTACTCAGATACATGACCAAGTCCCATTACACAGTGTGTATACCCCATACATGGTGTGTACTTCCAAAATATCATCTTCCCTGAATATGAAGAGTGTGCGGTGTGTGTTCCTGAATCTACACACCGTGTGATTTGGATTCATGAATGGGAAACCCCTCAAATCACCTGAAATCCTCATTTTCCCCCAAAAGTATTAGATCGAACCTCAAGGGGTCATAAGTAAGAATAATATGGGTTTAAAACCATAAAACAACAAATATATAGGGTTCTATTGAAAAACCTAAAAAATGGCCTACCTTTTGAGGGAATTCACTGAAGCTTCACTTGTTTCCATGCTCCATGGCTACCACACAATGATCCGGTGCATCCCAAGATTTGTGGTGGTACCTCTATTCCCATATACCTCTTTATCTCTAACCCTCTCCCATTTTCTCTCTTAGTCACATGATAAAGGAGGACCATAGGGGGTTTATAAGAGAATCTAGGAAAGAAGGAAGAAAATAAATGAAGAAAATAAAAGGAAGAAAAAGAAAATAAAATAGGGGTATGGCCTGGCCCCAGTAACCGACCTAAGTTTATGCCCCCTAAGAAAAAATCCCAATTCCAGACTCAATGGAAGAAATATAATCTCAATATGAAACTCCATTCAAAATATATGTTTTAACAAACCTGTATAAATAAATTAATATTTAATTAATCAAATATTAAATGTTAATTATTCCACTAAAATTAAAATGGATAGGAATTCAGACAAAATTATTTCCTAAGGTAAAAACCCTAACCTGGGACTAAAGGAGTGGTCATAAAAATTATATAAGATCATATTCTAGGTTAAACTTACAATTTTACCCCCTCAAAAGTACCTTAAAGAAAAAATTCAAATTTATGCTCTAAATTCCAGTTTGAAAAACATGGGTCCTTACACTTAGCTTCTTATGAGGTATATTCCCATGACTCTTAGGCCATTCATTTTTATAGTGACCCATATCCTTATAGTGGAAACATTGAATAATAATTTTTTCTTTCTCCCATTTTCATTGTTTTTCCTAGTGACCCTTTTCTCTACACTTATAACAAACTATCAATCCCTTAAATCATTTCTCCGGGTGATTCTTTCCACATTTATCACATGTGAGAAAATCCTTATTTCACTTCTTCCCTTTATCCATTTTTTATTTTTCATTCTCTTCTTTTCTTGATTACCTAATAAGATATAATACTTAGATAATTATTTCTCTATCTTATTATCACATGACATTATGTACTCATATGATGAGAATTTTTGGGAGACTAGTTCCCTTTGAAATATTGTCTTTAACCCATGAAAGATATGATCCTTATTACTCTTTAGATCAAATTCATTTTTTAGGTTCTCATTATTTCTTATAGGTGTCATTTCTAAATGATGGAATATACTAGATTATATCATATCATTATGAAACATATTATATAATCCCAAGTGAAATACTTTAAAATTTGAAAACTTATTCATAGCTAATATCATAATCATAAACATGATTACTTTGGGGATATGTTTATTTTCAAATCCTTCGTAATGGTTTTTAAATAAAATGTGAATTATCCTAACCATATCCCCCAGGAGTTTTAAACCATGTGTGTAGTAAGGCACGTTGTCACCTACCATTTAATGCTCAATTCAATCCCAGTGAGCCTTTTTTGGAATTATTACCCATAGGTACCTCTGTGATAGAACCACACACACTTATAGTATCCAAAAAAAGATGTATTTCAAGTAAAAACTACATAATCTCTACCTTAACAAAACTTTAGGATGTTATTTTATACTTATCATCAAATTATATCATAGGGTTATGTTACCTAATCTATGTTTTAATAAATCTAGTCCCCGAGGTTTCTAATAATATTCCTATGATACCAAATGTACCAACCCCAAACCTAGTATCTCAGAGTTGGTGACTTAATTTATTATATTTTAATAGATACAAGGAATCTCGTCCCAAAGGACCGAACATTTTAGTAGTTTTGGAAAACTAGATACATACATGAAACTCATTTTATATTAGGAAAAGAAAATAAATCATAAAAAATTAAAAAATCAACATCCTTTAAATTAATCCCAAGAATTGATCTTTATATCATTGGAAAAAGAAACAAAATAAGGGTGAGCTCAAATTCTTAGTAAGGGTTAAGTACTGCAGAAGCTATTATGAATAAATAAGCATAATCAATGCGGGAAGGTAAATAACTAAGAAAAAATGCATTTAAATAACTTGAATATCATGATAATATAATTAATAATAAATATATCAAGTTAAATAACGGATAAAACGTGTCATTTAATCAAGAAGATGAGAATGAAATTCATCCATAGATAATATCATAGTGAAAATATCATAGATAATAATAAATGAATTATGAATGGAGGTAATAATTAATTATAATATGTCATGTTCCGTAGGAACATGATGCCTTTTCCTTCAATAAATTTCACAATATGTTTTATAAAATACTACTATCAATACCTTTCACAAGATAGTTTAAAATATTCAAGTTATAAACACCTAGGGTTTGGCCAACTGATTTTGTCTCATGAGATTATCGATGCATAAAGGGGCTTGAATTAATCAGTCCGCAAACCATATATTTCATGTAAAAATCATTACTTATATATTTAATAATCAATTTAATTTATAAATAATGTGTCTTATCAAATATCTGTATTGAGTAAAGGATATAGATTTATCAATATTTCCCCAGTTAATTAAATAACTTTCAAAGTAAACACTTTATATAAAAATTTTATACGATTATAGAAATAATAATATCCATCATAAATGAATATGGATATTTAATATAAATTTAATTTCCAATAAAAATGATTACAATAAAGTGATTATTTCAAGAGAAAGTTAATAATCACAAAAGAAAGTGATATTACACAATAACTTTTACCACTTATAAATTTTCAATTCAAGCCCCCTTGGATAAAATAATTAAAATTTAATATTAAAACACCATGAATAATGAATGAATCATGATATTAAATGTCAAAGGTGCATTATATACACCACATAAAAGTGAATTGGTGCATAATAACAAATAAATCACAATAGAATGTAAATAGAGACAAAATGTCTTACCTCACATTTATTTTTGGGTGAACATAATTTAACCATCTATATAGTGGTTTTAAGCATTTTATTAAATTATAAAATAACCATATTATTATTTATTATATTATATATTATCCTTTTATAACATCTCATCACTCATTATTTAAAAATCTTTCATTATTTTCACTGTTTCGGGTGTTAATTGTCATGTTTTCCCATTCATGCATTATTATGAAAGTTTTGGTTCTTGTGAATATTATATAGTTTTATCATATCCATAATAATAATCATGATATAATTATAATATTTATATATAAATTATGATTTTAATATAAATCATTAATGATGGTTATGAAAAATGAAGTATGTTACGATCATAGAGATAGTGGGTCATACATACGTATAAGTAACGTTTCCATTTTTCAATGACCATTATGGAAAAGAGGTAAGTAATATTTTACCTTTAAAAAATTATAATAATATCATATATACCATATTATGTACTTATATATATCATACATGTTGTGTGGTCATGAAAAGAGAGTCACATTACTCCGTGAAGGCGGTAGTCCACAAGTACATGAACGATGTTATCATCCTTATGTGATTGAAAAGGAAAGAAATAAAATGACATATATTTTATGTTTACAGAAAGATAAGTATGTAATTAATATCATAATTATTTCATTTATATCACATATAATCATTAACTTTATCTTTATCACCTTCCATGTGAAGTGTTAGTGAAAGATGTATCACATCGCTTTGTGATACGGTAGTTTGTCATACACAAGAGCGATGTTATTGTATCTCTTATGGAAGGTGTATATATATAGTGACTTTATAGGTATAAATATTTAATAAATATAATATATATATTTTATATATATCATCATATCCACCCTTGAGATGTGGAAATGGAAAAACAAACAACATCGGTTTGTGAGGCGGTAGTCCACCGTACACATGAATTATAATTTTCTAACCCATTTGATGGAAGTGGAGATGGTTTTAGGTAATTAATGTATTATAAAAAATCCTATTATATTCAAAATAATTAGGTTATTATATCATTGTGGGTTAATAAAAATTTAAGGAGGTGGAGAAATAAGTAAAATAAAGATGCTCGTTGAAGAACAATACCTCTTCTTCGGGTATCCTCCATAGGTTTTAACTAAAGCCTCACTAGGATGGATTTATTCAAAAAATAATTATTCTATAATTATTTGAGATAATTTGGGTAGGTATTTTCTATACCCAATAGGTTTGAAGGTGTTAATAAGTGATGGGAGTGAGTGCCCTTTTATAGTTGAGGAGGAGTAGCAATCTTGTAAATACTCAAAAGTATTCACTATTGGGAGGTCAATATTACCAAAAGTGGCACAAAAATTTATAATTAAAGGTTTGGAGTGATGATATGGTCAATAAATACCACTAAAACAGAATTCAACACATGTTTTAATCATTTTATTTCTTAACTTCTAAGTTTTTTTATTTTTATCATTTTGATTTTTCACTACGGTAACTAGTATTTTTAACCTAGGTATTTTATATATTAAACCTAAAATAAAATGAGGATTATTATATAACTTATAAAAACTGATTATAAATATAATATATAACTTAAAAAATATAAATTCAACATGTGTTGGAAATTAATTTTAACACAAGTGCATGTAACATGCAAAAACAATGTTTTAACCTTAACTCCACTAACAAAGTTTTTACTATTTAGGGGTCAAAATATTCATTATAAAAGAAAATTTTGACAATTGATGGAATAAATTTGATTTTTATTGTAATTTAAAAATCACTTGTATGAATATATTATTTTTAGTAATTTTAAATCATCTAATAAAATATAATTCATAATAAAATAATATTAATGTCGATTTTGATATTATTCATTTAAATTGAATTTAAAAATATTAATAATATGTTGGAATTAGAATATATTATGTTCAAACATGTGTATCATGATATATTCATCTAAAAAATAATGAAACATGACAATTAATTCAATTTACTTAACTTTTAATATTTGTAGTATCATTTATTTTATTTTATTATTAACTAAATAATTACTATATTTGCAATTATTAAGCATTAAAGTAATTATTTCATCTCAAAAAAAATAAAGTAAATAATAATTATAAAAAAACTTATTAATATTTTAAAATTATATATATATAAAAATATATGTTGTATTTTCCCTATCCTAAGGATTTATAGATATTAAAAGTAAGAAAAGTATCTTTTGTCTTTTTCTTTACTTGACTTATTATATGGATCATATTCAAAAGAAAGTGGCAAGGAATGTCCATATTTCAAATACTTTTTTGTAAAAGGTCAAAATAAATTCATTAAATAAAATTAATATAATATTTTAGGTCATTTTCACTCTTATCATTCAAGTTTAACCCTAGGTAAACTCATGTTTACCTTAACCGTGATAATTAATTTTTAATACATTCACTATTCGTTTTGTTAAAAATTAATTTGAAATTATTAGAAATTATAAATTATTATAATTCCAAATATGGAATTAATTTTTCCAAATTAAATTCACAAAATTGGAAAATTTTAATTTAAAATTAATCTCGTAAACGTGACGAGAAAGCGGGTTTTTAATGTGAAAATCTTCAAAAGTTTACAATGTTTTTATATCTAAATTAAATATGAAAATGATTAAAATGGACTACATTAAATTAATTGATATAAAATTTATATAATTATAATTTAAAACCAATTAAAAATATCATTAAACATTATAAATTATTTAAATGAAAAGGAAGTTTTTAATTAAAATTCATTATTTTTCACTATTCGTCAGAAAATAAAATATTTCATAAAAATCCCAAAAATTAACTCTAAGATAATTTTTTTATTTTGATTTAGAAAATTAATTTTATTTTTTCAAATGAATTTTCTAAAAGTGTTAAAAATTAATTTTAAATTAAGTGTGCAAAGTGTGACTAAATAGTTTATTGTTTAAATCTGTTGTTGCATGCATCAAAAACTATAAATGAAATTAAATTTATTCTAAAAGAAATGTATTATAAATTATTGGGGTGTTATAATACAGTCGTAATTTACACTTCATGTAAAAATTTTCAATCCACACAAGGTATATCTCAATCAATTTTCAGAGTGTCATGTGGGTCAACACACGGTATTTTAAAGATTGCATAAATTATAAAATTACACAACATGTAATGGTCAAAATTAACATTGATTACTTCATGAACATTACCAAAAATGCATGCCCCATATATATTTTTTGTGTCTTCTGTTTATACACATCACAAAGACTACATATATTCACCCACAAAACTACATGTCATGTAACGTCCCGACCCCAGTTACCCAGAGTCAGTGCATTATTACGTATCATTGGCCTGATCACAAAAGATCAAGTCTCGAAAGACCAATTAGTTTAGTATCCTTGGAATCACTAGATACATTCATAAAGTTTACATTACTTCATAAAGTGAAAAACTTCAACAACATCTTGTCTCCATAGACCACACTCATATCCTCATACTATCCCTACAGGACATTCATAAAATACTTCTTCACATCCTGGGAAAAATAAAACATAGAAAGGGGTGATCTCAGATGTTCAGTAAGGATAATAATATAGCAGAAACTTTCATAAATAAGCATAAACATTTAAGTCAATGTATAAGTAAAACAAAATCCTTTTAAACTTGAACTTCAGCATAATATGGAAAAGATAAAATGAAATAATTTCATTTACTTATTCACATGGATATTCTACTAGTCTAATAATCACATGCAATATCAATAACCACTTTCATAATGATGGAATGCATAATGCAAGAATATCATAAACACATAGTCAAGGCCTTGTGACAAGACTAAAAATAAGATTTTGTCAAGGCCTTATGCCAAGACACTAGTTTGTCTCGTGAGACCTACCGATGCATCGAGGAGCTATAGCGGGCTCCACCCGTCACTTACTAAGTCCAATTCATTCCCCATATGAATAGTTTTAAACATAACATAAACATTTGTATTAAAACTAGCATACAAAATGTCAATACTTTCTCTATAAACCATGAATGGTATAAAAATAGCACATTCACAGTCAAACATAACTCATTTTATAAAATATGGAAGATTGTATTGTAACATATTAACCTCAATAGAGAATAATTAAGGATATTGACACAGATGAAAATAATCATCAAAACTATTTGAGAGAAATACCCCCCTTTTCTTGAAAACATTTAAAAGTCACACTACTTGTCAAAAAGCCATTTTAAAAATAGATTTTTTAATCAAAGTTTCCCATACCACTTTGAAACTTTTAAAATGAATTTTAATTTTAAAACTTTAATGTCCATATGAATAAATCTTTAAAACCATTTTTAAAACATGGAAATTGATGAGAATGATTTGGAATAATAAATCTTTAAAACATTTTAAAATAATATTTTAGTTAGAGTTCCTAACATAAAGAGAGACACTTGAATAAAAATAATTGAGGTAATAAAAACTTTGTAATATCATGAGAATAAATGTATTCATGATATACTATGTAAAAGTACATTATATAAACCATATAAAAGTGATTTGGTGTATAACAACAAAGGAGTCTCAATGGAATGTAAATTTAGATGAAATCTCTCATAAAGACTGTATCCTTAGGTTAAGGATAAATCAACAACATAATTATGTGTGAAAAACATAAATACACTCAATATTATTGGATATTCATTGTAAAACAATCAAAGGACATTCACATGTATTCTTGTAAAAACAACACCAATGAATTAGATGTTTAACTCAATAAATGGAGATTGAGTTAAAATTACTCTTATCAAGTTCATATCGATGACTTGAGAATTTATCAATGGAGTTATTA
The DNA here is from genome assembly GCA_963277665.1 of Viscum album. Lineage (NCBI taxonomy): Eukaryota > Viridiplantae > Streptophyta > Magnoliopsida > Santalales > Viscaceae > Viscum > Viscum album. The sequence goes on from OY728163.1 coordinate 1,649,431,845, forward strand.
TTTTTTTCAAAAGTATATACACATAAAGGGGAGTGTAAATTATGACATAAGAAAATAAATAGTTATTCCACACATAATCTTGGAGTAAAATAATCAATTAAGTATGCGTAAAGCCGAATGAGTGGAAATTGAAATTTCAAATTCCCTTATCGATTTGGTAACATAAGAAACATACACCCATGAATGAAGGATCATACAATGATGATGTAGATATCCATAAATTAAATTATATTACACAATGAATACAATCATGGGAAGTACACACACCACATGCAATAAATAAGTGGTGAACAATTGAAATATCAAGGAATTAAAAGTGAGATAAGAAACCCCTTACTTTGTACTGTTTTCCTTGGTCGAGGGTAGGTTAACCTACTATATAATGGTGAAATAATTGTTATTGAATTATAAAAGAATCATATACATTAATATGATATCATATATGATCTTTTAACACTGATTTGTTGATAATATCTTAGTATTATCGTCGTTTCGGGTGTTAACGGATTCATTTTCCTTTATATTCTTTGTTATGTGAGACATATTTGTTATGAATGGGATGTATCTTATTCATATAAATAATTATATCATGTCTATAAATATTATTTTTAATCATCAAATGAAATTTAGTCTTGAATGGATATGATGGGGAATGAATCTCATCGCATTTGTGGAGACGGTAATCCGTACGTACGCACGAGCGACAATATCATTTTTTTATATTAAAATAATATAAAACTGGATAGTATATCATATATAAAGAATAATTTTTATGTCATATTTATTATTTACATGAGTTACACATCATTATTATACCCATACAAATAATAATATATTGAATAACAATTACACCATGACGTGGAGATGGTAGGTCGTACGTACGCACGTATGGTGACATGTAATTCAAAGGATGGATAGAATACTGAATATGGTTGTACAATATTTATAATAACATCATAGTATATATAAGATACTGGATTTGTTATTTTAGAATGGAAATAACAAAAAAATAAGAAGTGGAAGAAGAGAGAAACTTGAAAGAGGGTCGTGAAATCCTTACCTCTTCTTCAGGTTCTTCCATTTGATTTGATTAAAATGGCTCATTAAGTTGGATTTATAACCAAAGGAGGGCCTCTAGAATGAAGTGAGGGAAGTTGAGAGGATATTTGGGCAGGGTTTGGCTAAACAAAAAGGCTTTTAAGGTATGAATAATTGGTTAAAAGTGGTGTCCTTTTATAAGGGGGAGGAGGGGCTCTTTATGAAAAACTTAAAGTATTATTTTATAATAAATTCATATTCGGTTTCCAATGCCTCCAAAGTGGATTATTTAAATTTTAAGGTGGGTATAGGTCGAAAAAAACTAAAAAAATAGGTTTTATACAGGTCTGGTTCACTATATTAACTTTATCTTTTTAATTTAACTCTTAGTTAAATAGTTTGACATTTACCATGTCTCTTTGTATTTTTACATTATATAGTCAATAAAATTACTAAAAACTTCCAAGAAACCCCCAAGTGGTACATTAATGATAAACCTATCATTATATAAGTCCTTTTGCAGAACATTAGATTTTTAGGAAAATTATATCAATTTATAATATAATATTTTTTTAAAAAACTCCTTTATGTCAATTTTGACACTATTTAATAATTGATTTTTTTAATATCTTAACAACTTTATTAATTCAAATAAAATTCATTTAAGAAATATTAACATGTCATATTAATATATAAAATTTTTTTATTTCATAAAAACTTTCAAATTATATTTATTTTAACATTTATAATACTAATTATTTGATTCTTTCATTAATAAGGAAAATATTGCATCATTATTGTGTCATAAATAAATTTAATTATTCAATGTATAAAAATTATAAATAAAATACAATTATGTAGGAAATCGTTTTATATTTCTAATGAATATTTATAGTCGAAAATATAACATATATAACCTTATGTAAAAATTGTTTTTCTAAAAGATAAATGCTTGTGTCATTTTTGTATTTACTTTAACTTAATTAATATAAAGTGTCATTATCACTTACAAGTAGATCCATGGGGTCCCAAAATAGACCGAATTATTATCACGGTCAGAAATGTATCAACCAATAGGGTTAGGACACGTTTTAGGGCAATTTATTATTATTATAATATTATTTTTTTACCCTTATTTACCGGATTTACCTTTAACAATGGTAAATAAAATATTTACTGAAGTAATTATTCAAAATGTCTAAAAATAAAAGTTACCTATTTAAAAAATTTGTACATACTGATTCTAAATATGGAATCCATTTTTCTAAATTCAAAACACAGAAGTGGCAGAAATTAATTTAAAATTAATTCCCGCTGTCAAAACAAAAAACGTGTTTTTAAAAAAATAATAACTATCAAAAGATTAACACTTGTTTATGTCTGGTTTAATGTGAAATTATGTTCAATGAACAAAATTGTATTAAATGGTAAAAATATATTCTAAATATAGTTTAAAACCACTCAAATTCATAATTTATCACTATTAATTATTTCGATTAAAAAAGTTGTTTTTAATTAAAATTTAGTAATTTTCATTATTCATCAAAATATGAAAGTTATCAGAAATGTACCAAAAATTCACCCTAAGATAATTTTGATATTCCGAATCCAAAAATGAATTCCATTTTGAAAGATAAAATTTTAAAAAGTGGTTATTACTATTCATAACGACTAGTTTGATTGGTTGTGGTGTGTTAGAACTCGAAGTTGCGTACAACACACGCTACTGTATTATTCAAAGAGAAGTATATCGTGGAATATTGGGGTGTTACATTCTCCCCTCCTTAAATAAATTACGTCCTCACAATTTTTAAAATTGGGTTTGGGAATATAATGGAAAGTCCCACATCGTAAAAATAGTCAATAAAACTACCACTTTAAAAGAAAGAAAGAGAAGTACAAAGGTCACTCGAGATAACCTATAATAGGATTCCATGTAGAAAAACATGGATATAGATGATAAAATAAGTGTCAAATTCTGATGGAGAGGGATAGAAAACATGATTAGGAGAAAGTTAACAACAATAAAACCACAAACTTTTGATGGGACAAATGATCATTAGATTCCCAATAGGAAAATTAAACAGACAACATTTTTTTTGTTTTAAGTTACATTACATAAAGATGAGGAATTCATTTCTGAGATTGACTAAGAACATAAAGAGATATACTTAATTTTTAAGTAAAGTTTCATTCGTTAATAAATTTCTACTACTAACTCATTTTTAAACGATGAGTATTCAAGAAGACTTGGTCACACTAGAAGAGCTAGAATAAACTTCTTATAGAATCACATGATCCACAAAGGATAATTTAACACCCCAAGCTTCTACGGTACGCTTCTCTTTGAATAATGCGACAGCGTGTGTTGTACGCAACGTCGAGTTCTAACACACCACAACCAACCAAACTAGCTGTTATGAATAGTAATACCTACTTTTTGAAATTATATATATTTTATATTTCAAAATGGACTTCATTTTTGGATTCGTAATATCGAAATTATCCTAAGTTGAATTTTTGGTATTTTTCTGAGAACTTCCAATTTTTATGAATAGTGAAAAATACTTAAAAACAACTTTTTTAATCAAAATAATTTATAGTGATAAATTATATTATTGAGTGGTTTTAAAGTATAATTACAATATATTTTTACCATTTTATCCAATGGTGTTCATTAGAATTAATTTTACTTTGAAATTAGACATAAACAATTATCAATCTTTTGATATATATTATTTCTTAAAAACATGCTATTTGTTGTAACAGCGGGAATTAATTATATAATTAATTAATTCAACTTATATGTTTGGAATTTATTAAAATATACATCATTTTTGAATTCGGAATATCAATTATAACTTAGGGTGAAATTTTGGCATTATTCTGAAAAGCTTCAATTTTTGATAAATAGTGAAACTACTAAGTGGTAGTTAAAAAACTGAATTTTTCATAAAACCTAATTTTACCGCTTCTGTGAATGGAATTTAGAAAATCCGAGAAACATGGTTAATATCAAGAAGTAAAATGTGGTTCAATGAGATGAAAATAATTTTTGGTGAATAGTAACTTTTTACTTTTATTTACCACGGTTAAAAGTAAATAGGGTAATTAAGGGTAAAAATGATATTAATATTACCCTAACACATGTCATAATTCTATTGGACAAGTGTATCTCGACCAAAACAGCCTTTGGAATAAAATATTATCATTTAGGTCAACTTGGATTAGATTAGGACATTTATTATTATTTAATTCAAAAAAGAGTTAAAATCAAAGTTTATTTACTAAAACATTTTTAATATAGGGTTATACATAATATAAATTAGACTGTAAATATTCATTAGAAATATAAAAATATTTCCTACATAATGATATTTTATTTATAATTTTTAGACTTTAAATAATTTAATTTATTTATGACACAATGATGATGCAGTAATTACCATAATTGTGAAAAATTAAAATAATTGATATTATAAATTCCCAAATAAATATAATTTGAGACTTTTTAGGAATTACACTAATTTTCTAGGTTAATATGACATGTTAGGATTGATTCAATTAACTTTTTTCGAAGTAATCATTCTGTTATGATTTTTACAAAAATCAATTATTAAATATGTGTCAAAATTGACATAAAAGAGTTTTTAAAACAAATATTATATTATTAATTGATATTAAATTCCTAAAAATCTAAGGTTCATCCAAGAGACTTATATATTGATAGGATCATCATTAATGGACCACTTGGGGGTCTCTTGGATGTATATAGTAAGTTTATTAACTATATATTATAAAAATACAAAGTGACATGGTAAATGTCAAACTAATTAACTAAGAGTTAAAACTAAAAGATAAGGTTAATATAGTAACTCAAACCTGTCTAAATTATATTGGTTTAATGTTTTTCGACCTATCCCCACCTTAACCTTTGAATAATCAACTTTGGAACCATTAGAAACCGAATTTTAATTTATTATAAATTAATATTTCTAGCTTTTCCAAAGGTGCCCCTCACCCCTCTTATAAAAGGGCACTCCTCCTTCTCATTTCTTCACACCTTCAAATCCTTTTGTTTCGGCAAAACTATGCCCAAATACTCTCCCAACTTCCCTCACTACAACCTAGAGGCCTTAGTTTGATCTGAAATCTAACCTAAGGAGCCCTTTTGATCAAATCAAAAGGAAGAACCCGAAGAAGAGGTAATGTTTTCACCACCCCTTTTCAAGTTCCTTTCTTCTTCCACTTCTTCTTTCTTAGTTATTACCATTATAAAATAATAAATCCAGTATCTTATATATACTTTTATGTTATTATAAATATGGTACAACCATATTCAGTATTCTATCCACCCTTTGAATAACATGTCACCATACGTATGTACGTACGGCTTACCGTCTCCACGTCGTGGTGTAATTGTTATTCAATATATTATTATTTGGATGGGTATAATAATGATGTGTAACTCATGTAAATAATAAATATAACATGTTAATGATTCTGTATATATGATATACCATCAATTTATATATTATTTTAATATCAAAAGAATGATATTGTCGCTCGTGCGTACATACGGACTACCGTCTCCACGAACGTGATGAGATTCATTCTCCATCGTATCCATTAAAGTATAATTATCATTTGATGATTTAAAAATTATTTTTAAGGACTTGATATCATTCTGTATATGAAAAATATACAACCTATCCATGACAAACATGGCTTATGTAACAAAACATATAAAAGAAAACGAGTAAGTTAACACCCGAAACGACGATAATTCAAAGATATTATTAACAAATCAATGTTAAAAGATCATATATGATATAATATTAATATATATGATTCTTGTATAATTTAATAACAATTATTTCACCATTATACAGGAGGTTAACCTACCCCAACCAAGTAAAAGTACAAGGTAAGGGTTATTTCACAATTTCTTCATTATCCGAGGTTGTTTATACGTAATAATCTACTGGGATCTCTTTATCATCCACATCCATGTTTCTTAAAAATGTATTTTAAAACATTTTTACTATTTACAAGAATATGGATTAAAGTAATTTATACCCTTGTTTGACTTTTTATAAGAGGTTTATAAAGGAATCTTTCCGTCGTTTTCCAAACAAGGTGCTTTTTAACCTTTTCAACAAAATTAAGGTAAGAATGTTTTTTTAAAATTATACGGCGGGTGCGGATATTTTCCGCCGTTATAAAATCGTCAAAGCTTCCCTTACAAGATTATAAGAATATTTTCAAAGAAAATGTTTTATTTTATAAATATATGACTCTTAAATGATTTCAAAAATAGAAAGAGATATTTCTCTAAAAAGAGTTTTGATTTCATCTATGTCAACATCCTTTGATGGATTTTATGCTTATTTGTAGTTGATTTATTAAGATACAAAACTTATATATTGTATTGAAGGTTTTGTGATATGTTTGACTGTGGATGTGCTATTTTTATACCATTCATATTTTATGATGAAAGTATTGACATTTCGTATTCTAGTTTTAATACGAATGTTTATGTTATGTTTAAACCTTTTAATATGGGAATGCATTGGACTTAATATGTGACGGGTGGAGCCCGCTATAGCTCCTCGATGCATCAGTAGGTCTCATGAGACAAACTAGTGTCTTGGCACAAGGCCTTGAAAAAATCTTATTTGTAGTCTTGGCATGAGGCCTTGGCTATGTGGTGATGATAGTCTGGCATTATGCATTCCATCATTATGAAAGTGGTTATTGATATTGCATGTGATTATTCGATTAGTAGAATATCCATGTGAATAAGTAAATGGCATTATTTCATTTTTCTTTTGCCATACTATGTTGAAGTTCAAGTTTAAAAGGCTTTTGTTTTAGTTATACATTGACTTAAATGTTTAGGCTTATTTTTTAAAGTTTCCGCTATATTGTTATCCTTACTGGGCATTTGAGCTCACCCCTTTTCTATGTTTTATTTTTCCCAGGATGTGAAGAAGTAAGTTATGAATGACCTGCAGGGATAGTATGTGGGGATATGAGTGTGGAATATGGAGACTATGTTGTTGTAGTAGTTTTTCACTTTGTGATGTAATGTAAAACTTTATGAATATATCTAGTGTTTCCAAGGCTACTAAACCAATCGGTCTTTCGAGATTTGATATTTCTTGTGATCATTCCAATGTAATGTAATAATGAACCGACTCTGGGTAACTAGGGTCGGGGCGTTACATTTGGTATCAGAGGAAGTTTAGTACAAACCTTTGAAGCTAGATTTAGATAAACTCTGATTAGAGCACGTAGACCTAAGATGAACTTTGAGGATTAGTATAGAAGAACTTCCTAGAATTTTGGTATTGTAGAGATTTTGTGAGTTTTCCGAGCAATACATCCCTTTCTGGATACGAGCAGGTAGAGGAGGCTCTGGCACAGATGTACCTAGGTGTAAAACCCAAAAAAACCGCTTTGATCTAGACTCGAACGGGAACTGGTGCATGACAACGGGCCTTGCTATACTCTTGGTTACGACACTCCCGGGGGATATGCTTAGGATAACTCTCATTTTCATTACAAATCATTATGAAGGGTTTATGAGTATATACTTCCTCAAAGAAAATATTTTTATGATTATGGATTATATCCATAAATAGTTCAATTTATGTTAAGTGTTTTATAAGTATGGGATTATGTATTTTGATTCATAAACTGATCTAGTTTATGTCATTGTTTAGAAATGGCGCCTAGTGGAAGAAATGGAAACCGTATCAATGCACGCACTCCATGTAGGGATTTCCCTCCTGCTCAAGATAATTATAGTGGAGCTGGTGATGCAACTAGTGCTGATCAGCTAATCACTATATTGGGACAACTCACTCAGGTTATGAATAATAACCTTACCCGTATGGAGCACCCTGATCTGCAGCGTGGAGGATCAATGTTAGATCGATTCATGAGGCAACAACCACCAACGTTCAATGGGAGTACAAATCCCTTAGTAGCTGAGCAATGGATATTTTCCCTAGAGAAAATATTTCAGGCTTTGGGGAGTAGTGAAAGGGAAAAAGTTATCATGGCAGTTTACCGCCTCACTGGAGATGCTGATCAATGGTGGTCATTGATTCAAAATACGAAGGAAGATGATGAAGTATCGAATATGGAATGGAGGGAGTTCAAAGATCTATTTTTAGAAAAATACTTTCCTCACGACCATCGAGCAGATATGGAAAGACAATTTCTAAGTCTGAGACAGAAGGAGGATGAGAATGTCACAAAGTATGAGGCTAACTTTACAAGGTTAGAAAGGTATTCTGGTGATTATATACGTAACCCAAGAAGTAATATTGATCGTTTCTTTGATGGGTTAAAACCATTTCTCCGTCGAGCATTAGTATCACAATCCTTCTCGTCATACGAAGACATTGTCTCATGTGCTATCAAGACCGAAAAGGAATTCTCTAAGTCTTATGACTTTAAAGAAAAGCAAGAGAAGAAGAGGCATGCTGATCAATCTGGGAATGGAAATAAGGGGAAGAAAGGAAAGGTTTAATATCCATCCTGTGGTAAATGTGGGAAGAAACACCCTGGTACTTGCTTGAAGGGAATGGGCGTCTGTTACAAATGTGGTGAAAAGGGTCACCAAGCTCGTGATTGCAAAGGGAAGAAGGAAGCTACCAATGTTCAGTGCTACAATTGCAGGGAGATAGGGCATTATGAAAATTAATTTCCTAAGAGTCAGGAGAACTTACCTCAGAAAAGACCATGGAGTTTTGAACGTGATGAGAATTGAAAGGGATCCAATTTTGATGGATCTAGTGAAGATGGACATGGGAATAATCAGGTAAGGTGAAACATCAATGCTTTTTCAAATGGTTTCCAAACCATATTTACTAGAAAGGATTAAGAGTTCTCAGACCGATGATGAAGAATTTCAAAATAAGATTAAAGTTGTGAATGATGGGAGACTGAGAGACTTTGTGTATGAAGATGGAATTTTGAAATTTGGGAAGAGACTTTGTGTTCCCGATATACCTGATCTAAAAAGGGAATTGCTGGATGATGCTCATAGTTCCAATTTCTCTATACACCCTGGGAGCACCAAAATGTATAGAGATTTGAAGGAACATTTTTGGTGGGACAACATGAAGAGGGAGATTGCTGATTTTGTGTCAAGATGTATGGTTTGTCAACAAGTTAAAGCTGGAAGGAAACAGCCTGGATGAGTCATGCAACCTCTTCCCATACCGGAGTGGAAATGGGACAATATTACAATGGACTTTGTCATGGGGCTACCAAAGACTCCTAGAAGGAAAAATGCAATATGGGTTATTGTTGATCGTCTTACCAAGTCAGCACATTTTCTTACTATAAGAGAAGATCTACCCCTTGAACGTCTAGGAAGACTATATATTAATGAAGTTGTGAGACTTCATGGAGTACCCCTATCAATTGTTTCTGATCGTGATCCCCATTTTACTTCAAGATTCTGGAAAAGTCTTCAGAAATCCCTGGATACTGAACTTCATTTGAGCACTGCTTACCACCCTCAGATAGACGGACAATCAGAATGGACTATTCAAACCTTAGAAGACATGTTGAGATCTTGCTCACTTGACTTTCAGGGTATGTGGGATCAATATTTACCTCTGGTAGAATTTTCCTATAACAATAGCTTCCATTCGAGTATTCAGATGGAACCACATGAAGCGTTATACGGGAAGAGATGTTGTACACCAACCTGTTGGTATGACGTTGGTGAAAGAAAACGTGTAGGCCCAGAACTGGTGGAGGAAACGATGGAAAAGGTGAAGGTAATCCAAAATCACATCAAAGCAGCTCAAAGTAGGCAGAAGAGCTATGCCGATAATCGAAGGAAGGATTTGGAATTTCAAGTTGGTGATCATGTTTTCCTGAAGGTATCTCTATGTAAGGGAGACATACATTTTGGTAAGAAAGGTAAATTGAGTCCCAGGTACATCAGACCCTTTGAAATTCTAGAACGAATTGGGGTTGTAGCTTACCGATTGGCAATGCCGCCAAGTCTCTCCAAAGTTCACGATGTGTTCCACGTATCTCTGTTGAGGAAATACATGCCTGACCCAACGCATGTACTCACCTATGAGTAATTAGAACTGGAACCCGATCTATCCTATTTTGAAGATCCCGTCAGGATTCTTGATACGATAGAACAAGTACTGAGAAACCGGACGACGCGTCTGGTAAAAGTTTTGTGGAGAAACCATAAGATGGAAGAGGCAACGTGGGAACCCGAGGAACTTATGATGAAGAACCACCTGAGTCTTTTCATGTGATAACTATTCTAGAAATTTCGAGGACGAAATTATTTGAAGGAGGGGATAATGTAACACCCCATGCTTCTACGGTACCCTTCTCTTTGAATAATGCGATAGCGTGTGTTGTACGCAACATCGAGTTCTAACACACCACAACCAATAAAACTAGCTGTTATGAATAGTAATACATAATTTTTTAAATTATATATATTTTATATTTCAAAATGGACTTCATTTTTGGATTCGGAATATCGAAATTATCCTAAGTTAAATTTTTGGTATTTTTCTGAGAACTTCCAATTTTTATGAATAGTGAAAAATACTTAAAAACAACTTTTTTAATCAAAATAATTTATAGTGATAAATTATATTATTGAGTGATTTTAAAGTATAATTAGAATATATTTTTACCATTATATCTAATGGTGTTCATTAGAATTAATTTTACTTTGAAATTAGACATAAACAATTATCAATCATTTGATATATATTGTTTCTTAAAAACACGCTATTTGTTGTGACAGCGGGAATTAATTATAAAATTAATTAATTCAAATTATATGTTTGGAATTTTGTAAAATAGACATCATTTTTGAATTCAGAATATCAATTATAACTTAGGGTGAAATTTTGGCATTATTCTGAAAAACTTCAATTTTTAATGAATAGTGAAACTACTAAGTGGTAGTTAAAAAACTGAATTTTTCATAAAACCTAATTTTACTGCTTCTGTGAATGGAATTTCGAAAATCCGAGAAACACAATTAATATCAAGAAGTAAAATGTGGTTCAATGAGATGAAATTAATTTTTGGTGAATAGTAACTTTTTACTTTTATTTACCACGGTTAAAAGTAAATAGGGTAATTAAGGGTAAAAATGATATTAATATTACCCTAACACATGTCCTAATTCTATTGGACAAGTTTATCTCGACCAAAAAAGCCATAGGAATAAAATATTATCATTTAGGTCAACTTCGATTAGATTAGGACATTTATATTATTTAATTCAAAAAAGAGTTAAAATCAAAGTTTATTTACTAAAACATTTTTAATATAGGATTATACATAAGATAAATTCGATTGTAAATATTCATTAGAAAGATAAAAATATTTCCTACATAATGATATTTTATTTATAATTTTTAGACTTTAAATAATTTAATTTATTTATGACACAATGATGATGCAGTAATTACCATAATTGTGAAAAATTAAAATAATTGATATTATAAATTCCCAAATAAATATAATTTGAGACTTTTTAGGAATTAAACTAATTTTATAGGTTAATATGACATGTTATTATTGATTCAATTAACTTTTTTCGAAGTAATAATTCTGTTATGATTTTTACAAAAATCAATTATTGAATATGTGTCAAAATTGACATAAAAGAGTTTTTAAAACAAATATTATATAATTAATTGATCTTAAATTCCTAAAAATCTAAGGTTCGGCCAAGAGACTTATATCATGATAGGATCATTATTAATGGACCACTTGGGTGTCTTTTGGATGTATATAGTATGTTTATTAACTATATATTATAAAAATACAAAGTGACATGGTAAATGTCAAACTAATTAACTAAGAGTTAAAACTAAAAGATAAGGTTAATATAGTAACCCAAACCTGTCTAAATTCTATTGGTTGAATGGTTTTCTACCTATAACCACCTTAACCTTTTAATAATAAACTTTGGAGCCATTAGAAACCGAATTTTAATTTATTATAAATTAATATTTCTAGCTTTTCCAAAGGTGCCCCTCACCCCTCTTATAAAAGGGCACTCCTCCTTCTCATTTATTCACACCTTCAAAGCCTTTTGGTTCGGAAAAAATCTGACCAAATACTCTCCCAACTTCCCTCACTACAACCTAGAGGCCTTAGTTTGATCATAAAGACAACCTAAAGATCCCTTTTGATCAAATCAAAAGGAAGAACCCGAAGAAGAGGTAATGTTTTCACCACCCCTTTTCAAGTTCCTTTCTTCTTCCACTTCTTCTTTCTTTGTTATTACCATTATAAAATAATAACTCCAGTATCTTATATATACTTTGATGTTATTATAAATATGGTATGACCATATTCAGTATTCTATCCACCCTTTGAATAACATGTCACCATACGTGCGTACGTACGGATTATCGTCTCCACGTCATGGTGTAATTGTTATTCAATATATTATTATTTGGATGGCTATAATAATGATGTGTAACTCATGTAAATAATAAATATAACATGTTAATGATTCTGTATATATGATATACCATCAATTTATATATTATTTTAATTTCAAAAGAATGATATTGTCGCTCGTGCGTACGTACGGACTACTGTCTCCACGAACGCGATGAGATTCATTCTCCATCGTATCCATTAAAGTATAATTATCATTTGATGATTTAAAAATGATGTTTAAGGACTTGATATCATTATGTATATGAAAAATATACAACCTATCCATGACAAACATGGATTATGTAACAAAACATATAAAATAAAACGAGTAAGTTAACACCTGAAACGACGATAATTCAAAGATCTTATTAACAAATCAATGTTAAAAGATCATATATGATATCATATTAATATATATTATTATTTTATAATTTAATAAAAATTATTTCACCATTATACAGGAGGTTAACCTACCCCAACCAAGGAAAAGTACAAGGTAAGGGTTATTTCACAATCTCTTCATTATCTGAGGTTGTTTATACGTAATAATCTACTGGGATCTCTTTATCATCCACATCCATGTTTCTTAAAAATATATTTCAAAACATTTTTACCATTTACAAGAATATGGGTTAAAGTCATTTATACCCTTTTTTTACTTTTTATAAGAGGTTTATAAAGGAATCTTTCCATTGTTTTCCAAACAAGGTGTTTTTTAACCTTTTCGACAAAATTAAGGTAAGAATGTTTTTTTTAACTTATACGGCGGGTGCGGCTATTTTTCACCGTTATAAAATCGTCAAAGATTCCCTTACAAGCTTATAAGAATATTTTCAAAGAAAATGTTTTATTTTATAAATATATGACTCTTAAATGATTTCAAAAATAGAAAGAAATATTTCTCTAAAAAGAGTTTTGATTTCATCTATGTCAACATCCTTTGATGGATTTTATGCTTATTTGTAGTTGATTTATTAAGATACAAAACTTCTATATTGTATTGAAGGTTTTGTGATATGTTTGACTGTGGATGTGATATTTTTATACCATTCATAGTTTATGATGAAAGTATTGACATTTCGTATGCTAGTTTTAATACGAATGTTTATGTTATGTTTAAACCTTTTCATATGGGAATGCATTGGACTTAATATGTGATGGTTGGAGCCCGCTATAGCTCCTCGATGCATTGGTAGGTCTCATGAGACAAACTAGTGTCTTGGCACAAGTCCTTGACAAAATCTTATTTGTAGTCTTGGCACGAGGCCTTGGCTATGTGGTGATGATAGTCTGGCATTATGCATTCCATCATTATGAAAGTGGTTATTGATATTGCATGTGATTATTCGATTAGTAGAATATCCATGTGAATAAGTAAATGGAATTATTTTATTTTTCTTTTGCCATACTATGTTGAAGTTCAAGTTTACAAGGCTTTTGTTTTAGTTATACATTGCCTTAAATGTTTATGCTTATTTTTGAAAGTTTCCGCTATATTGTTATCCTTACTGCGCATTTGAGCTCACCCCTTTTCTATGTTTTATTTTTCCCAGTATGTGAAGAAGTAAGTTATGAATGACCTGCAGGGATAGTATGTGGGGATATGAGTGTGGAATATGGAGACTATGTTGTTGTAGTAGTTTTTCACTTTGTGATGTAATGTAAAACATTATGAATATATCTAGTGTTTCCATGGATACTAAACCAATCGGTCTTTAGAGATTTGATCTTTCTTGTGATCATGCCAATGTAATGTAATAATGCACCGACTCTGGGTAACTAGGGTCGGGGCGTTACAGATAAACTATATATTTACCTTGTCTTTAGATATTAATCAAAACCAAAATGGTTAGTACAAGATATGATGATCCCCCAAAAGGATATTCCATTAGAGAAAGAAAAATTAATCTTAATTTCTAAAATTAGATCAACAATACCCCAAAGTTAAATAAATACCATTCAATAAAAAATTGTCCTTAAAATCATTCAATATAATCCAAACTAATATTGAAACCCAAAACTTAGAAGAATTTGGTTATGCAGTCTTCCACGTTAAATTGTATCTCTAAATGACATCAACTACTATTAAAGTCATATACTTAAAAGTAATTAACCTAATCACATATTCTCTATTATAGGTCAATAATTTCCATAAATAACCCAAATCACTATAAATCCACAATAAAAACATAAATAAAAATCTTCCATTACTTCGCAAATGAAATCCCATAGTATTCTAATTTCCATGGGCATATAGTGCTCCCAACAAAGTGAACGTCTTCCAAAATAACATTTATCACTTAATCACCAAATAATTTTCCTATACTAAGGGTATTCATTTGATAAGACATAAGATCCCAAATAAACTTATTATTGATCAATAAAATCATTTAACTAAAACTAATTAGTCACACTAACCAGGGACTTCACGTAGTCCCGTGGTAGGCGATAAATCTCAATCGCACTTCGGTTGTGGGTTCGATTCTCACATCTTTGTCTGACGCGGCAGGTTTTCACATGGTCTGCGTGTTGTCCTTTTTTAAAAACTATATTTTATAACATTACCAAAAATGAGATAAATCCCTCAAGATAACCATAACATAATTTAACCAAAAATGTTATCTCATACCTTTCATTTTCATCCCAAAATATAATAACTTGTAATTGCCTCAAACCCAATGATCATATAAAACTAAATGGTTATATATAACTATATCCACAAGAGAAAAGATAAGTCTTCCTGAAATATCATTCTCACATGGAAAACTGCAGAGTTACAAATAAAAGAGAAAATTATTCCAAAGTAATCCCATCAACAAGGAGCACTAATTCTTTTAAACATTTCTCCAACCGATTATTTCCACATAGCTTCTTCTTTGACCAAGAAAATATCCTATATAATAGGGCATTCACTCGGGTAATGTCCAGGTCCCCTACATTTATGGAAAATGACTATAAATGGATTCTTGGGACCATTTTTATTTTCTTCCACAATAATCTTCATTTTTCCTCAGCAATTATTCACTTTATGACCTTATTTCCCGCATGTAAAGCATTTATTTGTTCCATTGAGACACTTTCCTGGGTGTCTCCTTCCACATTTCCTACATGATGGAAATTGAAGAGTATTTTCTCCATGGTCTCTACTGCTGGAGCTCTTATCATTCATCACCTTTCTCTTCTTTGTTGAGTTTGGGAGTTGGTTAATATATATGTTGTTGATCATATTTTTGGAAAACTGATTTGGCATGAACACGATATATTTTACGCCTATCAACATTACATTTTGTTGCTCATTTCCACCATTGTTCCCACCCTGTACATCATTCTCAAAGTTACTATGACTTCCTTGGAATCCAGCCATTGACTAAAACTAGAAAGCATTGTGTGAGTAACAGTAGTCATAAAATCATTTAGAGAATATCATGACACTATATTCTTAATTTGAAACACCTTAGGATTAACCAAGGTCATTTATTCTCATCTTATATTAAAATACTTCAAATAGGTTTTTAAAGAAAATTTAAATTATCCTAAGAATATCCCTCGGGAGGTCGTAACCAAGAGTGCAGCAAGACTCGTTTTCGTGCACCAGTTCCCGTTTGAGTCAAGCTCAAAACGGTGTTTTCGGGTTTTACCCCTAGGTACATCTGTGTCAAAGCCGCCTCTACCTGCTTGTATCCAGACAGGGATGTATTTCTTGGGAAACCCACAGAATCTCTACAATACCAAAATTATAAGAAGTACTTCTATACTAATCCTCAAAGTCTATCTTAGGTCTATGTGCTCTAATCAGAGTTCATATAAATCTAGCTTTCAAGGTTTGTACTAAACTTTCTCTGATACCAACTATAACGCACCAACCCTAGTTACCTAGAGTCAGTGCATTATTACGTATCATTGGCATGATCACAAAATATCAAGTCTCTAAATACCTATTAGTTTAGTATCCTTGGAATCACTAGATACATTCATAAAGTTTACATTACATCATAAAGTGAAAAACTAAAACAACATCTTTTCTCCATAGACCACACTCATATCCTCATACTATCCCTGCAGGAAATTCATAAAATACTTCTTCAAATCCTGGGAAAAATAAAACATAGAAAGGGGTGAGCTCAGATGCTGAGTAAGGATAACAATATAGTCAAAAATTTCATAAATAAGCATAAACATTTAAGGCAATGTATAACTAAAACAAAAGCCTTTTAAACTTGAACTTCAGCATAATATGGAAAAGATAAAATGAAATAATTCCATTTACTTATTCACATGGATATTCTACTAGTCGAATAATCACATGAAATATCAATAACCACTTTAATAATGATGGAATGTATAATGTCAGACTATCATAACCACATAGTCAAGGCCTCGTGCCAAGACTAAAAATAATATTTTGTCAAGGCCTTGTGCCAAGACACTAGTTTGTCTCGTGAGACCTACCGATGCATCGAGGAGTTATATCAGGGTCCACTTGTCACTTACTAAGTCCAATTCATTCCCCATATGAATAGATTTAAACATAACATAAACATTCGTATTAAAACTAGTATACGAAATGTCAATACTTTCTCTATAAACCATGAATGGTATAAAAATAGCACATCCACAGTCAAACATATCTCATTTAATACAATATGGAAGATTTTATTGTAATAGATTAATCTCAATCGTGAAAAATAAAGGATATTGACACAGATGAAAATAATCATCAAAACTATTTGAGAGAAATACCCTCCTTTTTCTTGAAAACATTTAAAAGTCACACTACTTTTCAAGAAGCCGTTTTAAAAATAGATTTTTGAATCAAAGTTTCCCACACCACTTTGAAACTCTTAAAAGGGATTTTACTTTTAAAACTTTAATGTCCATATGAATAAATCCTTAAAATCATTTTTAAAACATGGACATTGATGAGAAAGATTTGGAATAATAAATATTTAAAACATTTTAAAATGATATTTTAGTTAGAGTTCCTAACCAAAAGAGAGACACTTGAATAAAAATAATTGAGGTAATAAAAACATTGTAATATCATGAGAATAAAGGGATTCATGATATACTATGTAAAATTAAATTATATACACTATATAAAAGTGATTTGGTGTATAACAATAAAGGAGTATCAATGGAATGTAAATTGAGATGAAATCTCTCATAAAGACCATATCCTTAGGTTAAGGATAAATCAACGACATAATTATGTGTGAAAAATATAAATACACTCAATATGATTGGATATTAATTGTAAAATAATCAAAGGACATTCACACATATTCTTGTAAAAACAACACCAATGAATTAGATGTTTAACTCAATAAATGGAGATTGAGTTAAAATTACTCTTATCTAGTTCATATCGATGACTTGAGAATTTATAAATGGAGTGGTTATGTGTGTCAAAAGTATATCCACAGAAAGGGGAGTGTAAATTATGACATAAGAAAATAAATAGTGATTCCACACATAATATTGGAGTAAAATAATCAATTAAATATGTGTAAAGTCGAATGAGTGGAAATTGAAATTTCAAATTCCCTTATCGATTTGGTAACATAAGAAACATACACCCATGAAAGAAGGATAATACAATGATGATGTAGATATCCATAAATTATATTATATTACACAATGAATACAATCATGGGCAGTACACACACCACATGCAATAAATAAGTGGTGAACAATGGAAATCTCACGGAATTAAAAGTGAGATAAGAAACCCCTTACTTTGTACTTTTTTACTTGGTCGAGGGTAGGTTAACCTCCTGTATAATGGTGAAATAATTGTTAT
The DNA here is from genome assembly GCA_963277665.1 of Viscum album. Lineage (NCBI taxonomy): Eukaryota > Viridiplantae > Streptophyta > Magnoliopsida > Santalales > Viscaceae > Viscum > Viscum album. Next base: position 1,649,450,155 of record OY728163.1, read on the forward strand.
TGAATTATAAAAGAATCATATACATTAATATGATAGCATATATGATCTTTTAACATTGATTTGTTGATAATATCTTAGTATTATCGTCATTTCGGGTGTTAGCGGATTCGTTTTCCTTTATATTCTTTGTTATGTGAGCCATATTTGTTATGGATGGGATGTATCTTATTAATATAAAGAATTATATCATGTCTCTAAACATTATTTTTAATCATCAAATGAAATTTAGTCTTGAATGGATATGATGGGGAATGAATCTCATCGCATTCGTGGAGAGGGTAATCTGTACGTACGTACGAGCGACAATATCATTTTTTTATATTAAAATAATATATAACTGGATGATATATCATATATAAAGAATCATTATCATGTGATATTTATTATTTACATTAGTTACACATCATTATTATACACATCCAAAAAATAATATATTTAATAACAATTACACCACGACGTGGAGACGGTAGGTCGTACGTACGCACGTATGGTGACATGTCATTCAAAGGATGGATAGAATACTGGATATGGTTGTAAAATATTTATAATAAAATCACAGTATATATAATATACTGGATTTATTATTTTATAATTGAAATAACAAATAAAGAAGAAGTGGAAGAAGAAAGAAACTTGAAAGAGGGTGGTGAAATCCTTACCTCTTCTTTAGGTTCTTCCTTTTGATTTGATCAAAAGGGATCCTTAAGTTGGATTTCTAACCAAAGGAGGGCCTATAAAATGAATTGAGTTAAGTTGAGAGGATATTTGGTCAGGGGTTGGCCGGACCAAAATGCTTTTATGGTATGAAGAATTGGTTAGAAGTGGTGTCCTTTTATAAGGGGGGGGAGGGGCTCTTTAGGAAAAACTTAAAGTATTATTTTATAATAAATTCATATTCAGTTTCTAATGGATCCAAAGTAGATTATTTAAATTTTAAGGTGTGTATAGGTCGAAAACCACTCAACAAATAGGTTTTAGATAGGTCTGGGTCACTATATTAACTTTATCTTTTTTAATTAACTCTTAGTTAAATAGTTTGACATTTACCATGTCTCTTTGTATTTTTATATTATATAGTCTATAAAATTACTATAAACATCCAAGAAACCCCCAAGTGGTCCATTAATGATACATCTATCATTATATAAGTCCTTTGGAAGAACATTAGATTTTTAGGAATATTATATCAATTTATAATATAATATTTGCTTTAAAAACTCCTTTATGTCAATTTTGACACTATTTAATAATTGATTTTTTTAATATCTTAACAACTTTATTAATTCGAATAAAATTCATTTAAGAAATATTAACTTGTCATATTAATCTATAAAATTTTTTTATGTAATAAAAACTTTCAAATTATATTTATTTTAACATTTATAATATTAATTATTTGATTATTTCATTAATAAGGAAAATACTACATCATTATTGTGTCATAAATAAATTTAATTATTCAATGTCTAAAAATTAAAAATAAAATACCATTATGTAGGATATATTTTTATATTTCTAATTAATATTTATATTCTAAAATATAACATATATAACACTATGTAAAAATTGTTTTTCTAAAAGATAAATGCTTATGTCATTTTTGTATTTACTTTAACTTAATTAATATAAAGTGTCATTATCACTTACAAGTGGATCCATGGGGTCGCAAAATCGACCCAAGGATTACCATGGTCGGAAATGTATCAAACAATAGGGTTAGGACACATTTTAGGGTAATTTATTATTATAATAATAATATTTTTTTACCCTTATTTACCGGATTTACCTTTTAACCATGGTAAATAAAATATTTACCGAAGTAATTATTCAAAATGTCTAAAAATAAAATTTACCTGTTTACATAATTCGGACCTCCTGATTCTAAATATGGAATCCATTTTTCTAAATTCAAAACACATAAGTGGCAGAAATTAATTTAAAATTAATTCCCGCTGTCAAAACGAAAAGTGTGTTTTTAAGAAATAATAACTATCAAAATATTGACACTTGTTTATGTCCAGTTTAAATGTAAAATTATGTCCAATGACCAACATTGTATTAAAAAATAAAAATATATTCTAAATATACTTTAAAACCACTAAAATTCATAATTTATCACTATTAAGTATTTCGATTAAAAAAGTTGTTTTTAATTAAAATTTAGTAATTTTCACTATTCATCAAAATATGAAAGTTATCAGAAATGTACCAAAAAATTCACCCTAAGATAATTTTGATATTCTGAATCTAAAAATGAAGTCCATTTTGAAAGATAAATTTTCAAAAAGTGGGTATTACTATTCATAATGGCTAGTTTGATTGGTTGCGGTGTGTTAGAACTTGAAGTTGTGTACAACACACGCTACTGTATTATTCAAAGAGAAGTGTACCGTGGAAGCTTGGGGTGTTACATGTCATGTATATAATGACCTGACATGTGGACATACATGTTGTGTAAGTACACAATACTCAATAAGAACCATACATAATGTGTGTCATGTGACATATCGAATGGAATTACACTTCATGTAAGTATTAAATTATAGAAATTTGATTTTAATATTATAAAAATGGTACACATTGTGTGACATCTCAAGTACGCATTGTGTACTTAAATAATTTTAAAAAATAATAATAATCAACTTTTTTTAATTTATTTTAAATTATAAAGGATAAGATTATTATGTATAAATGACTATTAATATATAATATTAAAATAAAAGAATTTATTTTTTATTAATATTTATTTATTTATTCCATTAAACTTATATTAATTAGAATGAATTGAAATTAATGTTATAAATATTAAATTCATAGTCATTGAATGTTGTGATTGGTCATGATCTTTGACTGGCCTATGTATGTGTTGGATTAATTTATTTTATTTAATTATTTATTGCATGATTTAATTTATTATTTTTTATTAAATTAAATATGATGATATGTGAATCATCTATCCATCATTTATTATGTATGGGCATGTGTGTCCAAGGATTATTTTATGTAACCCTAAACCTCTAGTTCCCCATGGTAGAGCATATATTTACATTAATTGCACCTTTTATTTTAATGATTTAAATCTCCCCAATTTATCATTTTGATGGTAATTAGAACATATTTAGTATATAGGAATAAATTTTGTTCAATTGTAAAAATGTATTAATTGGTGATTATTAATCATTTTATATTCAATTGTAGAATTATTTGGAAAATACATACATTTATTTTGTGTTCTGTAGATTTTTTAGGTTAAGGATTCACTTGAAGAAACTTTGAAGAATTTTAGACCTTAGAGTTATTATTGAGATGTGGATAAGTTCAGAAGAGTAAAGGTGTAATTTGGAAGATTCATTCTCTAGCTTCAAATGGGTAACTAAAACTTCATTAGAGTAAATCTCGAGTTCATAAGAGGCATTTCAAGTCATAGAAAGAGGAAATGGAAAAGGCTCCATGATTCATAAGAGTGATTACTGTAGTATAGAAGAGTCAATATCCACTACATAAGAGTAAAGAATACTTGTGGAAGAGAACCTATTTCAGATTTTTGGAAAAGTTGTAAAAGACTTCATAATATTTACTACTTGGATTTTTAAAAAGGGTTTAAAATTGGGATCAAACTAGACTAATACCATAGAAGATTGGGATATCTACCAAGTGGCGACTAACTAATCTCGATTATGTCACCTGGAATGGGTGAGCATAGAGGAAGATCGATGTGGGTTGACAATAACTTGAGAAGGGTGCACTCAATAGGGGTTGGCACTGGGTGAAGAGGATAGAACCACCATATGGGGTGGTGTGACAAACTCCTATATTGGGGTATCCCCAAGATATTTGAATGGTGGTTTTAGGGAGTGATCACATTAATAAAAAAAGTTCCCTCAAAACTGTATGTTCGTTGTGGGATGTAGGTGGATGCAATATTGCACACTTAGTGAAATAGAATCATCAAAACTCATCTCCTTCATTCATGTAGCTATGGTTGAACCTAGTTCTATCTAGATAGACACCTCTATGCCTAAACCATCATTAGACCACCACTGGAGCTTGGTGTTGTAGTCTTCTATATGTCACAAACCACTATGGAATTTTCAAGGAGATCATTTCCAATACTCTAAATCCATAAGACCGCCAAGAAGAACCTTGATTCACCACTATAAAACCTGGAACCACCTTGGGAAGCATTAGGGAGATTGAGATATTATACCGTGAATATGGGAAATCACAGAAATCCCATCGTCCAATATCATTGCCTATATAAACTCGAATATGTTTGTTGCATTATGATAAATAGGATGAACACTTTAAATTCTTAAATAAATGTGAAGGTTGTTGTTTTGGAGATAATCATGGTTTGATGAATGGGGATTCATTCAACATGGTGGTTGGCATGGCATTTCATGCATACATGAGGATCTATAGTTTCATGTGAGGTTTATTCAGGTGTATGATCTCTCATGTTATGTTATGTGTAATCATAAATGAAATTAAAAATACAATATTTAATTATCCTCTAAGGTTTTGGGATGAAATCAATTTAGGCTTGACCATAAAGTTTCATATGAACATTTGAATGGGGGTTAGTAATGAATTCAAAACAAGAGAAATGAGTTTTTTTACTATAAATAGAGGGATGTTTCTACTGATAAAGTAATTTTTTTCAGTGTATGGTTGATAGAGAAATTATGTTATAAGGTTTTTAGATTAGTTTTCTTATGTATTTTATTTTATTACTCTATTTTAGTGCTTTCATATTTTATTTTTTAATAAACTATTCTTCTTCTCTCTCTCTCATCCATTCTCTTCATCGTGGTCCCTAACACTCATGATGGTGGGTGACTAACTCAAGTCTTGTCCTTTGGGAAGGTTTTCTCAATTTTTCTTAAATATTTCTCCTAATTTATTTATTTTTATTCTCTGTTTGTAATACAGATGTGAGTATATTGAAGGATTTTTCAATTATCATCCATAATTCCAAGATATTATTCACTTTTTTATTCTATTACCTATAAAATATTTATTCCCTCACTTATTTTGGGCATTATTTTCATATGATAGAGTTTAGTATGTTTGATAGATGAAATAGTATATGATAGAGTTGGGTCTTAAAAGGTATCACACTCTCAATTATGGTGTGTTCATCATTCTTGGATATTAGAGGAGGTGAGGTTTAGTGTGTTTAATGGATCTCCTAGGCATGATAAACTTCACACTAAATGTAGGGGATAATTTATAATTTTATAGACTATCAAATATAATTTAGAAAATAATAATGGATAATGAATAAACCTGAGTGACTAACCTAAGGACCAATTTCTTTCTTGATAGCTCATTAATTTTTTCTATATTGTATCTACATGTTTCTTTTCAGTATTTCATTTCAATTACCAAACCCCCATCTCAATATTTTTCTCTCATAAAATATTGAAAATAAAAAAATATAATAAGTGATTGAGTAGTTTGTGATTAAATCACAAACCAAAGTATCATCATAAGAGACGACCTTGGTCAGCCACTATGCTACATTAATAAAAATATAAATAATATTTTGCACCACCCCATGAAAGGTTTGTCACTCATCACTTGTATATGAGTAAAAAAATTTGAAGGATGGAGTTCTTATATAGTAGAGATGGTTCAAGAACTAAGAATAGGTGAATCTAACCAATAAGATACATAGGATAATAGAGAAATGTTGCAACTTGATCTAAACATAGGGTTATGGAGTTTTTATATAAGGGTCAAGGTTGGTTTATCACCACTTGTTAAACCATCTAGTAGATAAAATCTCATGATAATATCAAATATTTATTTTATTTTCTTTGCATGGTTATTTATTTATACAGTTCAATGCATAGTTATTTTATTTATTTATTTAAACATGATCACATAAATTATATAAATTAATAATAATGCTAAGATGAGATGAAATAAAATAAGGTATGAGATATATTTTGTAATGTATAGTTAATTACTTGTTTAATATCTCACATATAGTAATCAACAAGTATACAAAGATAAAATAAGAAATATTATATAGTTAAAGTGTGTAAATTATTTTATTAGACATGATTAATTAATTATATAAGAATAAAATAATATTAATGATCAAGTGAAGAATAAAATAAATAATATGTATGCATGAGTTAAACAAAAACCCTCAATAAAAATATTAAGTTAGAAAACTCCTTTCAACCATTGATTTACAATACAACCATAGTTCAAATTACTAGTCTAGCCCTCATCAGGGTACTTTAAATTACCATGTAAATATATTGAAAGTTTTGGATTGACTTAACCAAGTTAGCATCAAGAGTAGTTTCCCCCTAAAGACTTAGTGTAACATGGATATAAGTGTTGAGGAAATACAATTATAGGATTTAAAGATTGGGGGGTGCATTGAATATATTAAGGAACTATGAGTTAATGTAGTTGGAAAGTAAAGACTACATAAATACCTTCAAATAATTTAATAAGGCCTCTAATTGGGTTATTTGAAAGGAAATATGAATCCTTTACACTATTGTATTTGAGTCACTAGATATTCAAAATTCAATGGTGAATGCTATTAAGATTTGATAAAATAGTGTGAGACTAATTAATTTATTAATTAATTGATCCATTATTAGTAATCAAGATAAATTACTAAATATATTATTTTATTTGTTGTATAAAATTTGAAAGGTATTCAACCACATCACTTTCCATGTGATCAATATTCGATAAATATAATCTTCTTATCATTGATAACTTCCAAGAGTTTTGTAGTTTATTATGCATTTTACTACACCAAGAGTAAAATTTTTATATACTAGAGTCCTCAATTCCTATCGAGCCTTACAAGTAGGCAAGTGCGGTGGAGAAATGTTTGTTCTAAAAACATTTTGATGGTTCATTGGATGTATAATGCCTCATGTTATCATCTATGACTAGTGATCCCTATAATATTCATGAATACACTGATTCATAATCAATGTCATCACATATTGTTGAGAAAACTAGACAATAGAGGTATAAAATATACAATGAACTCTTTATATGCAAGATAATAGAAGAAGTTTTAATTGTACCCCATTTAGTCAAGTTGATTGGATATATTTAGCATTTGTAAATTATGGGATTAAAAATACCCAAGTAATTATACACAAACCTCATTGTATCTTAATTTTTTTTGAGCTTCTCTATTTTTATTTTGAATTTAAACATAAAAAATATAGAGAATACACTCCCCTTTTTCCTTATGGTGAATAAAAGGTAGGCAACATGAAAATGTATAAGGAAATTTCTAAGCCTAAGGCACCTTCATAGCACCCTACCAATAAGAGAAAAATTTAAATATTTGATAAAGTATATGAGGTTATATGTATTTCTTATGGAAATAAGGGTCATTGAAAGAAAAATTATGCCTCAGTAAATAAGAAAGGGGAGGCTTTAGGTATGTTCATTATAAATCATAATATTTTTATTTATATATTTATATGTTAGATATAGATTGTGGTAATCACATTTGTATCCAAATATAAGAACCAAGTAGATTTCAAAATTTTTCCAAAGGTGAGGTGGATCATTGAGTTGCCAATGGAGTGAGAGTATCTACATTGGATATAGGATAATACCATATCACATTTCCAACTAGATTGATTTTATTTTTAAATAATTATTATTATGTGATCAATATTACCAAGAACATCATTTTTGTGTTAAATCTATACATGGATGAATTTTTTTCAAGTTCAGAAATTAAAGTTACTAATTTTACAAATATGAAATATGGTATGGTATTAAACACCTTAATAATGGTATCTACATGATAGAATATGAAAATAAAGACTTGGAAATAGAAAATGAATCAAGTTCACTAGAATCATATCACACCCAGTTGTAGCATCATTGACTTATTCATGTAAACGAGAAGTGTTTTATAAGATTATATAAAGAAGGTTATTTATATTATTTTGTGCTAAAACCCTTAGATATATGTCACACTAGTTTTCAATAAAAATGACCAGGTCCTTATTTAATATAAAAGGTGATAGATTTTTAGAGATTCTATAATTAGTTCACATAGATGTATATGGACCTTTTCTAATATAATATAGAGGTGTAAACTCTTCAAAATGTTTACTGATTTGTTTAGTAGATATATATATATATCTACTTGATGAGGTATAAGTCTAATTCCTTTTAGAAATTTAAGTAATACAAGAATGAAGTATAGTATAATCTTGGTAATAAGATAAAGAAACTTCACTCAGATGAACGTAGAGAATATCTTAACCAAGATTTCATCTATTATCTAAAAGATTTGGGGATACTATCTTAACTAACTCCTTATACATCATGGTATAATAGTGTTATTGAAAGGAAGAACTACACCTTATTAGACATGGTGAGATCGATGATGAGTTGTGAAATCTACCATTATCATTTTTAGGGATATTCACTACAATATATAGCAAACAAAATAAATTGAGTTCCAGATAAAGTGAAAAATATAATCCCAAATGAGTTATGGCATGGGAAGAAATTTATTTTCACATATATGTGTGGGGGTGTGAATAATTTGTTAAGGTTAATTCTAGAAACAAACTTGAACCGAGAAGAACAAAGTGTATCTTTATAGGATATCCCAAGGAGATGAGTGGATATTAATTATATGATCCCTTAGATAAAAGGGTAATCATAGAAATACATGTCATGTTCTTATAAAGGGATATAATCTCTAAAGGATATGGTTGAAAAAATATAGGATTTGGTTAAGTCGAAGCTCAAGATATATAAGATTTGGTATGGGAACAAGTTCCATAAGATCAAATGGAAGAATTCATTCTAGATACTCAAGTAATATTTAGAAGTACTAAAGAAATTAAAGAACCAGATAGATATGGTTTTATTATCACTGATGAGTGTGATAAATTATTATTTGAAAATTATAAACCTTATCCTATAAAGAATAAATAAATAGATAAGAAGATTCAAAGTGGAAACAAGCCATGAATTCTAAAATGGATTCCTATACTAAAACCAAGTTTGGTTTTTGGTAAATATACCAGTAGATATAAATCATGTTGGGTGTAAGTGGATATTAAATACATGGATAATAAAGTTAGTACCTATAAGGCACAATTTGTTATTAAAGGGTTCAAGCAATTTCAAGGAATGGACTATGAAAAAACCTTTTCATTAGTCACCATGTTGAAATATTTTATAATTATACTTTCCATTTCAACATCCCATAATTATGAGATTTGGAAAATATATTTCAACATTGATTTCCTTAATATAAATCTTATTGAATATGTTTATATGACACTGCCAGAAGGTTTTTTGAAACCAAAGGATTCCAATATGGAGTGCAGGTTTTAGAGATTCATGCATGGGTTAAAGAAAGAATCAATATCATGGAACATTCATTTTGATGAATCCATAAGAGTATTTGGTTCTATTAATAATGAATGTGAACCACATTTATATAATATATTTAGTGGGAATGTAGTAGTTTTCATAGTAGTATATTTTAATGATATATTATTAATGGGAAACAAGATACTAGTCTTACAATCAGTTAAGACATTTTTAAAAAATGATTCTCTATAAAATAAATAGGTGATACATCCTCTATTATAGAAATTAAGATCATTCATTATAAATATAAGAGGTTACTTGGACTAAGTGAATGTATATACATTGAAAAATTATCAAAAATATGGAAGATAAATCAATCTGAGAGAAGATTATTTCCTATGTCACATGGTGTACATCTCTCCAAGAAAATGTGTCTTAATATGTGAGAAGAGAGGGAATTATGACACAATTATGCATCCCACTTGATGAGATATTGAGACAAAGGGGTTAATTATATAGTAACACTTATAAGAATATTGTTATTATTGTGGAATTAACTTCTTTATCTATGGGTTCCTTGACATATTTCTAGATGTGGATATCAAAATTTAGGTAAGTTGACCCATTTCCATTTATAAAGAGTCCTAGATGGACATATACAATGTTTATCCAAAATCTCATTAAATTATATTAAATTTAATATTAATAATAAATATTATTCTTAGAATATGGAAAATAATTATTCAAGTATTACTAACTGCATAAATTATATCACAAGATATTGAAGTTTAGAAAATGTGAGTTAAATTTTATCCCTTGTTTAATTATTCACAAAGTAATAATTAAATGTTTACTTATTCATGAGTTTAGTGAATATAATATTTATTTGTCAAATAAATAATATGTATTAAATAAATGTATATATTTTATTCAAGGTTCGATAATTTTCATTTGAGGATTAATGGGTCGAGTTAATGGCCTAATAAAAATGATATGTTTCATTTAACATCACTTAAATAAATATTAATTTATTTATTTAAAAATTAATATTAGATATTTTTCATGTCATGGGATATAAACGAATAATAATAATAATAATAATAATAAATTTGGGGAATAACTTATATTAAATAATAGATATTGGAATATGTTCAATGATCATTATTTCAAGCCAAGTATATATTCAATAATATATCATTTTCCATGTTCGAATTATTGTATACAATGAAAGCCCTATATAATTTTATCAATCCTAGATAGAATTATCCTCCCATTCCCTCTCTAAATAATGAATATAGAAAAAGATAAATTGTTTGTTGTGATCAATAATGAATGACAAGAAGCACTTGTCTCTACTATGCTAGCACCTAGAGATTTAAAAACATCATTCAAAGATTCTTAAATCATGTGTGGATAAACCTAGAGGAATCATCACTTAGATTATCCATCGTAATGACAACACATCAATAGAAGAAATATAAATTGATCAATGTTATTATCATGATTTAGGTAATTATTGGTTTAAATTAATTATAAATTAAATTTAAAAGATCCTATCTATAAGATTCTAAGGTGTATTCATCAAGTTCTTTAGATTTATCTATTGATATATACTAAAACATTGGGTCACCACCAATCACTTATGTTATACCCAAAAATATTTTATAGTTGTACTCACACCTTGAATGGACTCATTAAAGTACATGCAGACTTTATGCTCATAATTCAGGAAAGTGAAAGGGCCTTGTGGATCGTGTTTAGGGGTTGATAGTGTGGTAAATGTACTGGAAGGATATTTATAGTTTTTAGAGATGAACTGAGTAGATAATCATACCAGATTATGATGTATATGGCTATCCAACTTTGGTTAACCCAATACCTGTAAAACCCCAAGCTTCCATGGTATACTTCCTTTTTAAATAATTCAATAGCGTGTGATGTATGCAACATCGAGTTCAAGAGCACCACGACCTATCAAACTAGCCATTTAAAAAGATGTTATGAATAGTATTAACAAAATTTTGAATTTTATATATCCCATATAATTTTAAAATTCATATTTTGTGTCTCTTAGACATAATATAATGGAAAATTCAATTTTTTAGATAAAAGAAGTATTTTTTCAAAAAATGCAGTTTTTCCACCTTTTAATGGTGAAACCTTTTTAAATAAAATATTTGAAAATTTTATGTATCTAATTTTATGAAATTAAATTCTTTTTTAGAATTGGGAAATAAAAATTTAGTTTGGGTAAATTTTTGGTACCTTTCTGATAACTTTCATATTTTGATGAATAATAAAAAATACAAAATTTTAATTGAAAACGATTTTTTTAGTCAAAATAATTTATAGTATTAAATTAAAATATTTATTGGTTTTAAATTATAATTATATTATATTTTTATAATTTAATACAATTTATTTCATTGTATTTAATTTCACAATTAAATTGAACAGAAACACATGTCATTTTTTTGATAGTTTTTACTTCTTAAAAACCGGCTTTCTAGTTTTGACAATGGGAATTAATTTTAAATTAATTTCTGCCAACTATGTGTTTTGAATTTGGAAAAATTGATTCCATATTTTTAATTATAAGGTCAAAAAATTTTAAATAGATACCTTTTATTTTTTGACATTCTGAATAGTAACTTCATAAATTATTTTTACTTCCCATGGTTAAAGGGTAAATCAGGTAAATAAGGATAAAAAATAATATTATAATATTATTAAACTACCCTAACACATGTTCTAATCCTATTGTGAGAGATATTTCTGACCATGTGAATCCTTAGGATGATTTTAGTACCCCATGAGACCACTTGGGTTTGACAATGACGTGTTATAAGAAGTAATTTAAAGTAAAAATAATTATAACATAAACATATCTCTTTTACTAAATTAGTTTTAATATATGGCTATATAACTGATCTATATGTATATAAATATTCATTATTAATCTAAAAATATTTACTATATAATGGTATTTTATTTATAATTTTTATACATTAGATAAATATATTTATTTATGACACAATTATGATGGAGTGATTACCTCATTAATGAAAGATTCAAATAAATGAATTTATAAATATTAAAATAAATGTAATTTGAACTTTTTTATATCATACATGAATTTTCCGGATGAATGACATATTATGTGTGATTTAATGCCTTTGGTTCTAAGGAATAAATTTTTATGACATTAAAAAAATACTAAATAGTGTCAAAATTGACATAAATGAGTTTTTAAAACAAATACTATTTTATTAAATGATATAAAAATACTGAAAATATAAAGTTTGGACAAATAACTTTTACAGTGATAAAAATTTCATAAATTATCCACTTTAGGTTCTCTTGGAATTTTATAGTAAATATATTAACCATGTAGTATAAAAATACAAGAGGACATGGTAAGAGTTAACTTGTTTTACAAAGAGTTAAATCTAAAAGATAAGGCTAATTTTCTGACCTAAACATGTCTAAGACCTATTGTTTCAGAGAATTTATACTCATAATCATATTATCCTCTAAATAAATCAATTTTTATATATTATAAACCGAAAATAGTTTTATAATAAATTAATATTTCAATATTTTGTCTAAAGTGCCCATCACCTCTCTTTTAAAAAGGCATCTCCATTTCTCTTTAACTAACACCTATAAAGCCTTTTTTTGGAAAAAACCTAATCATTTATCCTATAAAACTCACTCACTTAATCCTATAGGCATAAATTTCTTCAGATAGCCATTCTAAGGAGCCCTTTTGTTCATATCAAAAGGAAACATCCGAAGAAGAGGTAATCGTTTTATCCATTCTTGCAAAGTTCTTTTCTTCTTCAACTTATTATTTCTATATTGTTTCCATAAAAAAGTAATAATTTCAGTATCATAAATATACTGAGATTTTAATATAGTCATGTTACAATTATATTCATCATTTTATGCATCCTATGAATAATAATATCACCATGTGTACGTGTGTGCAGCTTACTGTCTCCACACCGTGGTGTAATTTGTTATTCCACATTAATTTTTTTCGATGGGTATAATGATGAGTATGATAGACATAAATAATTAATATGAAATTATTGTGATTATTTATAATTAATATACCATCCAGTTTCATATCATTTAATCATTAAATAAATGATATCATCGCTCGTGTGTACGTACGGCCTACCGTCTCCATGACGTGATGAGATTCATTCTCCACTTTAACCATCTTAGAATGATTATAAAATATATATATATATATATATATTCATATTTATGAAATATATGATATACTAAGTCTATTTTAATTATATATATATATATATATATATATATATATATATATATCTGTGTGTGTGTGTGTGTTTGTGTGTGTATTTTCCTATATTTCATTCACTTACTTCCATTCAATACGATAAGAAAACGGAAATAGCGTTCGTGCGTATGTACGGCCTACCTTCTCCATGAATGGTGTATTCCATTATATATATATATATATATATATATATATATATATATATATTATATATATTTATTTTATTAATATATATGACATATAAATCATATTGTACATTCTTTAAGTAATTAAATCATGATCTAAGTAATATGATCAAGAATAACAAGTCAAAACACATACGATAAACAAAGCGATATTACCTGAAATGTTGCATTAACTTGGAATTGTTAATAAATGGTTAATATAAAGTTATAAAATAATTATATATAATATAATAAAAGTTATTATGATTCTTATATAAGTTAATAATATGTTTAAAAATATTATACATGAGTTTCGGACAAGTACGAAGAGTATCGGATCTATGGTAAGGGTTAATTCCTCAATCTCATTATTATATGAGATTGTTTATGTGTAAGTATTCACTGGGACATATTTATCATCCATGTCCATGTTTCATAAAAAAAATTCAAAATGAATCTTTGAAAATTTTATTGAAGGGACTCTTTAACTAGATCACCATTTTAAATTTTTTAAAGATTTATTTTTCTAAATCTATTTAATTAATGTCCATGTTTTCAAAATGATTTTAAGGATTTATTTATATGTAAATGATAGTTTCAAAATGTTAATTCATTTAACAATTTTCAAAGTGGTATGGGAAATTTTGATTAAAAATCTTTTTTAAATGACTTTATAAATTGTGTGACTTTTAAATGATTTCATGAAAAAAGGATATTTCTCTCAAAGAGTATTAGTGATCATTTTCAATTATGCCAACATCCTTTATTGGATATTATTCTTGATTAAGTTTGATTTATTATAATAAAATATTTCATATTGTGTTGAATGAGTTATGATATGTTTGAGTGTGGATGTGTTGTTTTTATACCATTCATGGTTTATGGTTAAAGTATTGACATTTTGTATGCTAGTTTTAATACGAATGATTATGTTATGTTTCACCTTTTTTATATGAGGAATGAATTGGACTTAGTAAGTGATGGGTGGGGCCCACTATATCCCCTCGATTCATCGATAGGTATCATGATACAAACTAGTGGTCATCAATTATATAACAGATTATGATTATATTGTGACTTTTTATACAGCTAAATAAGTAGTGTGGATATTCAAATTCATCCAGGAGCTTGGTGTTTTAGCTAATAGTAAAGATCCTATCACTCTATATTGTGATAATACTATAATAGTGACTCCTATCAAGGATCCAAATTCACATCAATGGATGGAGCATATACTTTGAAAATTCCATCTATTGACGGATTTTTTTTTGAAGGGGTGAAATCATAGTAAGTAGAGTATCCACAAAAGAAAATGTGGTAGACTCATTGACCAATGTCTTATCTCAGTAGAATGATGAATATCATGTGAGAGATGATGGATTAGAATTTGTTAGTAGTTGGTTCTTGTACAAGTGGGAGTTTTTTGGATTCAGTACAATAGAACCAAATTGATTTTTACTTTTGATTACCAGTATGTTAATAAATATCCTATCACATAATTATTATTCTTCTAAATAACATTAATTTGATAATGTCCCTAGAGTATTTTTCATATCAAAGAGTTATAACAGTTCTCTGTTATAATGAGAACCTATAGGTGATATGATAATATTATTTAACTTATGTTTTATAGTTTAGATACATCTATATGATGGGACACTGATTATTTTTTACTATCAAGTGTTAGAGCCTCATGAAACATTGAGACTTCTTATCATAAAGTTTCCACTTTGTGATATCCCATAAGAGAGGTCATGAGAACATGTCTTCCAATAGTAATTCCACATGTTTATGTGGCATTGGATATTCCTATTATAAACATGTGTATTTATACTTAAACCAGTTATTATTATTAATGTGTAACATGAATCGTTTACATTAATGTATGGAAAAAAATTGTGACGAAATATGCTTACAATGAGGTAGCATATGTCCTGTGTGTCATAATTGATATGGAATTAATTGAATAAGTCAAGAAAGGATTTATCCCTTCTGATTTAATAGAAGAATATATATTTGAACTTTTTATGGAAATGGATCCATCTAATTAAATCCATGGTTATGCTATTTTATAAATTTCTTCATTTTGAAACATAAAAATATATAAATAGAGTATATAAGGTGATGACACAAGTATGCATCCCAATTGATGAGATATTGAGACAAAGGGATTAATTATAAAAAACATTTATAAGAATATTGTTATTGTTATGGAATTAACTTCTTTATCTATGGGTTCCTTGACATATTTCTAGATGCGGATCTTGGAATTTAGGTAAGTTGGCCCATTTCCATTAAGAAAGAGGCCTATATGGACATATACTATGTGTATCCAAAATATCATTAAATTCTATTAAATTTAGACTATGGAAAATAATTATTCAATTATTTTTAACTGTATGAATTCAATCAAAATATATAGAAGTTTAGAAATGTGAGTTAAATTTTATCCCTTGTTTAATTATTTATAAAGTAATAAATAAATATTTACTTATTTAGGATTTTAGTGAATATAATATTTATTTATGTAATAAATAATATTTATTAAATAAATATATATATTTTATTCAAGGATCAATAATTTTCATTTGAGGATTAATGGGCCGAGTTAATGGCCTAATATAAATGATATGTTTCATTTAATATCACTTAAATAAATATTAATTTATTTATTTTAAAAATGATATTAGATATTTTCATGTCATGGGATATAAAAATAATAATAATAATAATAATAGATGTGGGTAATAACTTAGATTAAATAATAGATAATGGCATATGTGCAATGATCATTATTTCAAGCCAAGTATATATTCAACATTATATCATTTTCCATGTTCGGCTTATTGTATACAATGAAATCCCTATAGAATTTTCTCAATCCTATAGAGAATTATCCTCCCATACCCTCTCTAAATAATTACTATAGAAAAAGATAAATTGGTTGTTTTGATCTTTAATTAATGACATGAATCACTTGTCTTTACTGTGCTAGAACCTAGAGATTCAAAAACATCATTCAAATATTCTTGAATCATGTGTGGATAAACCTAGAAGAATCATCTCTTAGATTATCCATCGTAACGACAACACATAAAGAGCATCAATAGAAATTGATCAATTGTATTATCATGAATGATGTGATTCTTGGTTTAAATTAATTATAAATTAAATGTAAAATATCCTCTCTGGAAGATTCTAAGGTGTATTCATCAAGTTATTTTTATTTATCTATTGATATCGACTAAAAAAATTGGGTCACCACCCATAACTTCTGTTGCACCCCAAAACCTTTTATAGTTGTACTCACACCTTTCATGGAATCTCTAATGTACATGCAAACTTTATGTTCATAATTCAATAAAGGGAAAGGTCCTTGTGGCTCGTGTTTAGGGGTTATTAGTGTGGTGGATGTACTAGAAGGATATTAATAGTTTTTAGAGATGAAATGAGTAGATACTCATACCAGATTATAAAGTATATGGCTATACCACTTTGAGTAACTCAATACCTATAACACCCCAATCCTCCATGGTACACTTCCTTTTTCAATAATTCAATAGCGTATGATGTACGCAACACCGAGTTCAAGAACACCACGACCTATCAAACTAGATGTTTAAAAAGAGGTTATGAATAATATTAACCCCATTTTAAATTTTATATATTCCGTATAATTTTAACATTAATATTTTTTGTTTCTTATACATAATATAAGGACAAATTCAATTTTTTGGATAAAAGAAGTATTTTTTTCAAAAAATGCAGTTTTTCCACCTTTTGATGGAGAACCCTTTTTAAATACAATAGTTGACACATTTATATATCAAATTTGATGAAATTAAATTCTTCTTTAGAATTGGAACATAAAAATTTAGTTTGGATAAATTTTTGGTGCTTTTCTGATAACTTTCATATTTTGATGAATAGGGAAAAATACTAAATTTTAATTGAAAACAACTTTTTTAATCAAATATATTATAGTATTAAATTAAAATTTTGAGTGGTTTTAAATTATAATTAGATTATATTTTTATAATATAATACAATATAGGTCATTATATGTAATTTCACATTTAAATTGAGCATAAACACATGTCAATCTTTTGATAGTTTTTACTTCTTAAAAACTCGCTTTCTAGTTTTGACAACAGAAATTAATTTTAAATTCATTTATGCCAAATATGTGTTTTGAAATTAGAAAAATGGATTCCATATTTGGAATTATAAGGAACAAATTTTTTAAATAGGTAACTTGTATTTTTTTTAAATTATGAATAGTAACTTCAGTAATTATTTTTATTTACCATGGTTAAAGGGTAAATTAGGTAAATAAGGGTAAAAAATAATATTATAATAATATTAAACTCCTCTAAAACATGTCCTAATTCCTATTTTATGAGATATTTCTAACCATGCTCATCCTTAAGATGATTTTAGGACCCCATAGGACCACTTGGGTGTGATAATGACATGTTATAAGAATTAATTTAAAGTAAAGATAATTATAACATAAACATATATCTTTTACTAAATCAGTTTTAATATAGGGATATATAACTGATATATATGTCTATAAATAGTAATTATAAATCTAAAAATATTTCCTATTTCATGGTATTTTATTTATATTCTTTAGACATTATATAAATATATTTATTTATGACACAATTATGATGCAGTGATTACCTCATTAATGAAATATTCAAATAAATGAATTTATAAATATTAAAATAAATTAAATTTGAACTTTTTGATATCATACAAAAAAAATTGGATTACAATGAAATATTTGGGATGATTTTATGCCTTTTTTCAAAGGAATAAATTTTTTATGACTCTAACAAAAATCAATTACTAAATAGTGTCAAAATTGACCTAAATGAGTTTTTTTAAAAATACTATTTTATTAAATGATATAAAAATACTAAAAATATAAAGTTCAGACAAATAACTTTTATAGTGATAAAAATTTCATAAATTATACACTTTATTTTCTCTTGGAATTTTATAGTAAAGATATTAACCATGTAGTATAAAAATGCAAGAGGACATGGTAAGAGTTAACTTATTTTACAAAGGGTTAAATCTAAATGATAAGGTTAATTTTATGACTTAAACATGTATAAAAACAATTTTTTGATTGGATTTAGACCCATCCTGATATTATAATCTAAATAAATCAATTTTGATCTATTATAAACCGAAAATATTTTTATAATAAATCAATATTTTAAGATGTTTCTTAAAGTGCTCTTCACCTCTCTTATAAAAGGGAACCTCCCTTTCTCTTTTACTCATACCTCTAAAGCATTTTGGTTTAGTCAAAACCTTCCCATTTATCCTATAAACTTCCCTCAATTCATCCTAGAGGCCTAAGTTTGGGCATAGATCCATCATAAGGATACCTTTTGTTCAAATCAAAAGGAAACACCCGAAGAAGAGGTAATCGTTTTATCCATTCTTTAAAAAGTTCTTTTCTTCTTCTACTTATTATTTCTATATTGTTTTCATACCAAAGTAGTAAATATAGTATCATACATATAATTAGATGTTAATATAATCATGGTACAATTATATTCATCATTTTATCCATCCTACGAATAATAATATCACCATGTGTGCGTACGTACAGCTTACCGTCTCCACATCGTGGTGTAATTTGTTATTCCACATTACTTTTTTTTATTGGTATAATGATGAGTATAATAGAAATAAATAATTAATATAACATTATTATTATTATTATTTATAATTAATATATCATCTAGTTCTATATCATTTAATCATTAAAGGAATGATATCATCGCTCGTGCGTACGTACGGCCTACCGTCTCCACGACGCGATGAGATTCATTATCCACTTTAACCATCCAAGAATGATTATAAAAAAATATTATTAATAATTATGAAATATATAAAATAATAAGTCTAATGGAATTATATGTTTTTGTTTGATTTTACCTGCATTTCATTCACTTACTTCCATTCAATACGATAAGAAAACAGAAACAGTGTTTATGTGTACGTACGACCTACCGTCTCCATGAATGGTGTATTCCATTTCATATATATATATATATTATGAATATATATGACATATAAATCATATAATACATTCTGTAAGTAATTAAATCATGATCTAAGTAATATGATCAAGTATAACAAGTCAAAACAAATACGATAAACAAAGCGATATTACCCAAAATGTTGCATTAACTTGGAATTGTTAATAAATGGGTAATATAATGTTATAAAATAATTATAAATAATATCATAAATATTATTATGATTCTGATATAATTTAATAATATGTTTAAAAATATTATATAGGAGTTTCAGACACGTACAAAGATTGTCAGATCTAAGTTAAGGGTTAATTCCTCAATCTCATTATTATCTGAGATTGCTTATGTGTAAGTATTAACTAGGACATATTTATCATCCATGTCCATGTTTCATAAAAATGTTTTCAAAAGGAATATTTTAAAATTTTATGGAAGGGTCACTTTTACTAGATTATCATTTTAAAATTTTTAAAGATTTATTTTTCTAAATCTATTTAATTAATGTCCATGTTTTTCAAAATGATTTTAAGGATTTATTTATCTGAACATGATTCTTTTAAAATGTTAATTCATTTCAAAAGTTTCAATGTGGTATGGGACACTTTTATTCAAAAATCTCTTTTAAATGACTTCCTTTATAAATTGTGTGACTTTTAAATGATTTCATGAAAAAGGGATATTTCTCTCAAAGAGTTTTACAGATCATTTTCAACTTTGTCAACATCCTTTACTGGACATTATTCTTGATTGAGGTTGATTTATTATAATAAAATCTTCCATATTGTATTTAATGTGTTATGGTATGTTTGATTGTGGATGTTCTATTTTTATACCATTCGTGGTTTACGATTAAAGTATCGACACTTCATATGCTAGTTTTAATATGAATGATTATGTTATGTTTCACCCTTTTCATATGAGGAATGCATTGGACTTAGAAAGTGATGGCAGGGCCTTCTATAGCCCCTCGATACATCAGTTGGTCTCATGAGACAAACTAGTGCCTTGGCACAAGAACTTGACAGAATATTTGTGAATGGTCTTGGCACAAGGCCTTAACATAGTAGTTATTATGTCCGGCATTATGTATTCCCTCATTATGAAATTAGTTATTACATGTGATTATTCAACTAGTAGAATATCCATGTGAATTTTTATATAGTAATGTGTGATTTATTTTTCCCATATTATGTTCAAGTTTATATTTAAAAGGATTTTGTTTTTATTATACATTTTTCCTTAAATGTTTATAGCTTCCACTAAATTATTTACCCTTAATGATCATCTTAGCTCACCGCTTTCTTATGTTTTATTTTCCCAGGATTACAAGAAGTGTATTATGATTGATATGAATGGTTAAGCTAGGGTAATAATGTAATTCTCAAAGGATTATATGTGCTATATTTTATGTTAGAAATTGTAACGTAAAGTTCATGTATGTAATCTATTTTACAAGATTGATAAACTGATCGGTCCTTCAGGACTTGATTCCTTGTAATCATGACAATGTATTAAAATAATGCACTAGATCTAGGCTTCTGGGGTTGGGGTTTTATAGTTGGTATCAAAGGAAGTTTAGCAAAAACCTTGGAAATAAATTTAGAAAACTTAAATTAGGGATTATAACACTAAGATAGACTTTGAGGATAAGTATAAAAGAACACCCAAGAATTTTGGTAAAGTAGGTATTACATGGATATTCCAAACAGTATATCCCTATCTGGATACTACATGTGGACGTGGTTCTAGAATAGATGTACCTTGGGATGAAAACTCCAGCAAGGTGTTATGGTCTTGACTCAAGGTAACGTGGTACACGACAATGGGCCTTACTACATACCTGGTTTGACACTCTAGGGGGATATGATTATGATAATTCATATTTTCATTACAAACCATTATGAAAGATTTCTGATTAAATATGTCCTCAAATGAACCATATTTATGATTATGGATAAGATATGCATAAAATTTTCAATTTATGTTACATATTTTACTAGTTTGGATTTATGAA
Source organism: Viscum album (assembly GCA_963277665.1). NCBI lineage: Eukaryota > Viridiplantae > Streptophyta > Magnoliopsida > Santalales > Viscaceae > Viscum > Viscum album. The sequence continues at coordinate 1,649,472,061 of OY728163.1, forward strand.
TTATGATTCATAACCTAATCTAGTGTATACCATTATTTCGAAATGGCGCCTAGTGGAAGGAATGGAAATTATATCGATGCATGTAATCTATATAGGGATTTCCCTCTTATGCAAGATAATGATAATGGAGCTAGTGACACAACTGGTTCTGAACAACTTATAACTATACTGGGACAGCTGACTTAGGTTATGAATAATAACCTTACCCGTATGAAGTAGCCTAATCCACAACGCAGAGGATCAATGTTAGAATGATTCATGAGAAAACAACCTCCAACATTCAATGGGACTAAAAATTCATTTGTGGTTGAGAAATGGATAATTTCCTTAGATAAAATATTTCTTACATTAAGAAGTAATGAAAGGGAAAAGGTTGTCATGGTATTTTATTGTCTCTCAAGAGATACGGATCAATGGTGGTCATTAATTCAAAACACAAAGGAGGATGACGAAGTAGAAAATATATAATGGAGGGAGTTTAAATAACATTTCATAAATAAATACCTTCCTCATTAACAACAAGATAATATGGAAAAGCAATTTATGAGCCTGAGGCAAAAGGAGGATGAGAATGTTGCAAAGTATGAGGTGAAATTCACAAGGTTATAAAGGAATGCTACAGACTATATACGTAACCCAAGAAGTAAGATTGATGGATTATTTTATGGCTTAAAACCTTTACTCTGATGGGCATTGGTCTCACAATATTTCTCATCATACGAATATATAATCTCGTTTGCTATTAAGATGGAAAAAGAATTCTCTAAGTCTTGTGACATTAAAGTAAAGTAAGAGAATAATAGAACGGTGAAGTAAGAGATAGATAAAGGGAAAAGAGAAATAAGTATTTTCCCTTATGTGATAGTTGTGGGAAGAAACACCCCAGTACTTTCCTAAAGGGAATGGGAGTTTGTTACAAATGTAGAGAAAAAGATCACCAGGCTCATGATTGTAAGGGAAAGAAATAATCTTTGCAATGTCATAATTGTAAAGATATGGGACATTATGAAAACGATTGTCCAAAGCATCAAGTAAATATAGCTCATAATAAGAAAATGGATCAAGGTAAATATTATGTTTTTACTACAGTCAAAGTGAAATAATTAAAGTATTTTTTTGGATTCCAGAATTATATTCTAGTTATAAGAAGAATGTGATATATATAAGGATTTTACTATAGTACTTTTTGTTTTAATTAAGGTTTTAATATGATGAATTTAATCATATATTCATTATGTGAAAATAAGAGAAACATTACGTTGTTTGGGGAATCTGATGTTACAATTGATTTTGAAAATTTAGAGACCTTTTAGAGAGAGTTTGGAAAAAATTATTTTGGATAACTATAAAAGTTGGAATGGATTAATTTCAACTTTGGATAGTATTGTTTAAGGATAAAAAAATTATTAAGATTATTTTTTGAATTTCATAATACTATGTTTTTTAGAAAAAGGACAACCTGCAGGTCGGGTGAGAACCCTTCGCATCAGACAAGGCTATGGGAATCGAACCCACAACTGAAGTACGACAAGGTTTTATCACCTACCATTGGTCTACAAGAAGTCCCTGGTCAGTATAACATATTTTTCTTAGTTAAATAGTATAATTTTATATTTGGAACCTTATATTATTAAGATAAATAGGATTTTTTTTATTCTTATTATCCTTTGAAGAGAAAGATGAGTTTGTGGTAGGAATTAGTTAACAGATAAAACTTTAAATGTAAATTAAGTATAATTCCTTGTGTTCTTAGTCTACGAAGTAGTTCTTCAAATCTAGTGAAAATATCAAAAAAAAAATCCTAATATTTTCTTTTTGAAATGAATCAAATGGTCCCTTGGATCAATATAGATTTATAACATTCAAATTGATAAATTTCTCCTAATACTATTCTCTATCACTCTCCATCAAAACGTGATGGTTATTTTTCTCTTCCAAATCCATATTTTCATACACGAAACCCTAGTATGCGTTATTTATGGTAACCTTCATACCTACCTATCTTTATTTTAAAATAGAGGTCTCATTAATCCATTTTACGATGTAGGATTTCAAATAAGATATTTTGAAATATAAAGCCACTAGTTTTAAATCCTGAGTTTAAATTGTGATGACACAATTTATTGAAGTAGGGGATAATTTAACACCCAAAACATCCATAGTACGCTTCCTTTTTAAATAATTCAATAGTGTGTGATGTACGCAACACTGAGTTCAAGCGCACCACAACCTATCAAACTAGCCATTTAAAAAGCATATATGAATAGTATTAACCACATTTTGAATTTTATATGTCTCATATAATTTTAACATTAATATTTTGTGTTTCTTTTATATAATATACGGATAATTTTAATTTTTCAGATAAAAGAAGTTTTTTTTTCAAAAAATGTAGTTTTTCCGCCTTGTAATGGATAACCCTTTTTAAATCCAATATTTGACACTTTTATATATCCAATTTTACAAAATTAAATAATAATCTATAATTGGGACATAAAATTTTATTTTAGATAAATTTTTGGTACTTTTCTGATAACTTTCATATTTTGATGAATAGTGAAAAATACTAAATTTTAATTGAAAACAATTTTTTTAATCGAAAAAATTTATACTGTTAAATTATAAATTTGAGTGGGTTTAAATTATAATTCTATTATTTTTTTATAATTTAATACAATTTAGTTTATTGGAATTAATTTAATATTTAAATTGAACATAAACACATGTCAATATTTTGATAGTTTTTACTTCTTAAAAACCCACTTTCTAATTTTAACAATGGAAATTAATTTTAAAATAATTTCTACCAACTCTATGTTTTGTATTTGGAAAAATAGATTCCATATTTTTAATCATAAGGTATAAATTTTATAAATAGGTACCTTTTATTTTTTTACATTATGAATAGTAACTTCAGTAATTATTTTTATTTACCATGGTTAAAGGGTAAATCAGGTAAATAAGGGAAAAATAATAATATTATAATAATATTAAACTACCCTAATGCATGTTCTAATCCTATTTTATGAGACATGTCTAACCATGGGAATCCTTGTGATGATTTTAGGGCACCATGGGACCACTTGGGTGTGATAATGACATGTTATAAGAATTAATTTAAAGTAAAGATAATAATAACATAAACATATATCCTTTATTAAAATCAATTTTGATATAGGGTTATATAACTGATATTTATGCCTATAAATATTCATTATAAATCTAAAAACATTTCTAAATCATGTTATTTTATTTATAATATTTAGACATTATATAAATATATTTATTTACGATACAATTATGATGTAGTGATTACCTAATTAATGAAAAATTAAAATAAATAAATTTATAAATATCAAATGTAATTTGAACTTTTTGATTCCATACATGAATTTTTTGGATTAAATTGACATATTAGGTATGATTTAATGCCTTTGGTTTGAAGGAATCAAGTTTTTATGACTAACAAAAATCAATTACTAAATAGTGTCAAAATTGACATAAATGAATTTAAAAAAAATACTATTTTATTAAATGATATAAAAATTCAAAAAATCTAAAGTTCATACAAATAACATGTATAGTGATACAAATGTAATAAATTATCCACTTCAGGTTCTCTTATCATTTTATAGTAAATATATTAACCATGTAGTATTAAAAATACAAGAGGACATGGTAAGAGTTAAATTGTTTTACAAAGGGTTAAATCTAAATGATAAGGTTAGTTTTATGACCTAAACTTATCTAAAACATATTGGTTGAGAGTATTTATACCCATAATCATTTTATCCTTTAAATCAATTAATTTTTATCTATTATAAATAGAAAATATTTTTATAATAAATTAATATTTCATGATTTTTTTAAAGTGCCCCTCACCTCTCTTATAAAAGGGCACCTCCCATTCTCTTTAACTCAAACCTATAAAGCCTTTTGGTTCAGCCAAACCCTGACCATTACTCCTCCAAACCTTACTCAATTAATCCTAGAGGCCTAACTTTGGTCATATAGCCATCCTAAGGAGCCCTTTTGTTCAAATTAGAATGAAACACCCGAAGAAGAGGTAATCGTTTTATCCCTTCTTTCAAAGTTCTTTTCTTCTTATACTTATTATTTCTATATTTTTTCCATACCAAAGTAATAAATCTAGTATAATCCATATAATAAAATGTTAATATAATAATGGTAGAATTATATTCATCATTTTATCTATCCTACGAATAATAATATCACCATGTGTGTGTACGTACGACTTACCGTCTCCACACCGTGGTGTAATTTATTATTCTGTATTACTTTTTTTTGGATGGGTATAATGAAGAGTATAATAGAAATAAATAATTAATATGACATGATTATTATTATATATAATTAATATACCATTCATTTCTATATCATTTAATCATTAAAGAAATGATATTGTCACTCGTGCGTACGTACGACCTACTGTCTCCGCGACGCAATGAGATTCATTCTCCACTTTAACCATCCAAAAATGATTATAAAAAACTATATTACTCATAATTATGATATATATGTCATAATAAGTCTACTGTAATGATATATATATATATATATATATATATATATATGTACCTATATTTTATTCACTTACTTCCATTCGGTACGATAAGAAAATTGAAACAGCGTCCATGCGTACGTATGACCTACCATCTCCAAGAATAGTGTATTACATTTTATATATATATATTATATATATTTATATTATGAATATATATGAAATATAAATCATATTATACATTCTAGAATTAAGTAAATCATTATCTAAGTAATATGATCAATAATAACAAGTCAAAACACGTACGATAAACAAATCGATATTACCCGAAATGTTGCATTAACTTGGAATTGTTAATAAATGGGTAATATTAAGATATAAAAGAATCATATATGATATCATAAATATTATTATGATTATGATATAGGTTAATAATATGTTTAAAAACATTATATAGGAGTTTCTGACATGTACGTAGAGTATCGGATCTAAGGTAAGGGTTAACTCCTCAATCTCATTATTATCTGAGATTGTTTATGTGTAAGTATTCATTGGAACACATTTATCATCCATGTCAATGTTTCATAAAAAAAATTCAAAAGGAATATTTTAAAATTTTATGGAAGGTACTCTTTAACTAGATCATCGTTTTAAATGTTTTAAATATTTATTTTTCTAAATCTATTTAATTAATGTCCCTGTTTGCAAAATGATTTTAAGGATTTATTTATAAGAACATGATTGTTTTAAAATGTTAATACTGTTCAAAAGATTCAAATTGGTATGGGACACTTTGATTCAAAAATCTCTTTTAAATTAATTCCTTTATAAATTGTGTGACTTTTAAATGATTTCATGAAAAAGGGATATTTCTCTCAAAGAGTTTTACTGGTCATTTTCAACTATGTCAACATCCTTTATTAGATATTATTATTGATTGAGGTTGATTTATTATAATAAAATCTTCCATATTGTATTGAATGATTTATGATATGTTCGACTATCGATGTGCTATTTTTTATATCATTCATGGTTTATGGTTAAAGTATCGGTATGCTAGTTTTAATACGAATGATTATGTTATGTTTCAGCCTTTTCATGTGAGGAATGCATTGGACTTATTAAGTGAAGGGTGGAGCCTAATATAGCCCCTCCATGCATCGGTAGGTCTTGTGATACAAACTAGTGTCTTGGAACAAGGCCTTGATAGAATATTTTTTAATGTTCTTGGCATAAGGCCTTGACATAGTAGTTATTATGTCCGGAATTATGCATTCCCTCTTTATCAAATTAGTTACTACATGTGATTATTCAACTAGTAGAATATCCATTTTCATGTTTATATGGTAATGTTTGATTTATTTTTTCCATATTATGTTCAAGTTTATGTTTAAAAGTCTATTGTTTTTATTATACATCTTGTCTTAAAAGTTTATAGCTTCTACTGAATTATTTACCCTTACTGAGCATCTAAGATCTCCACTTTCTTATGTTTTATTTTCCCAAGATTCTAAGAAGTGTATTATGATTGATATGAATGGTTAAGATCGGGGAATAATGGAATTTTAAAAGGATTATCTATGTTGTATTTTATGTTAGAAATTGTAATGTAAAGTTCATGTATGTAATCTATTTTCCAATACTGCTAAATCGATCAGTACTTCGGTACATGATTCCCTATAATCATACCAATATATTAAAATAATGCATCGTCTTTTGGGTTTTGGGGTTAGGGTGTTACAATATATGCACTTTTTATGTATATATATTTCATCTTATTTTTTATATCTTGTTTTATATCATGATATGTATTGTCATCCATTTTTTATTCTTTTGGCCTTGTGTATGTCATTAATTTTGGTGTTTTACACTGCATGATGGCACTCTTTTATTATTGTATAGTATCCCATTATCACCTTTAGTGTAACATTTTAACTCATATCAGTCTATAATAATCATATTGGAGCACCATGTGACCTCATATGTTCCTCCCCATATACCAAAGGCTTCCAAATAGAAGTGAGGGACTAAGGTAACATAGTGGGAGACTATATCCTATGGTATAGACATCCATAAATCATATTGAAAATAACATAAATGCATTCATCACAATATCTAATAGAATAAAAAAAGGAACACTGTAACAAATACATCCAAAAGAATAAAACACACCATATGTTATAAAAAATGAACTATCAAAAATGTCACATGATTTAAGTAGACACCAATAATATCTCTTATGGGAATATTAAATAAAACTTAGACCAAAATAAAAAAACCTAAAAACAACCAACACCTGGTCCTGAGTCCCAACCTAGACTCATCTTCTGAGTTTTTCCTAGTTATCCAGTTCAATTATCCAATATCATGCCCATGCCCTACCTATTCTTTCAATCATGATATTTTCTCATGTACCAAAGTTTCATGGATTCCCAAGCATAGTGTTAGTACAACTCAATGGTCCACCACCAATGGTTTCCCTAACAAAACCAATATATTGAGTGAAATTATAACATGATAAGATCATAATAATTAAGAAAATGTATAAAAATATTTTTCACAACCATAGGTATTGCTCAATACACTCATGGGTGACTATACCTACTTCTAAAAATACTAAATCATCTTTGAACAAGTCACATAACAATACCAAGAGTTAGAGTATTTTCTTCCCATATTACAAACTCTCAAGTCATCATTACTAGGGGTAGAGTATCACCCACCTTAGTTACCATCACATATCAGCAATACCCTAGGTCAAAATGGAACCTTCCTCAAGTTCCATCACATATAGTCAGCGCACCAGGTTGGATTGGAACATACTGAGGTGCCCTAGACCTGAACTCTCATATCTAGTGCTAAAAAAAATACTTTAATATCTGGATTTGATACAAAGTGAGATAAATCAAGACAAAGTTATATATATTTCTAGAATATAAACATTACATATCACAAATGATTTAAAAAACCTAGAACCCAAAGGTTTACTATATTTAGATATTAGTTACATAAAAATCTTATTTTGAACATTTATTTATAATCTCACCATACTAGATATCCTTCTAGACATCTCCTAGGTTATACATATATTCATAATCTGGGTAATGGAAAACATGGGGATTGGGGGAGCTCAAATTCTCAGTAAGGGAAAAATTTATCAATGATTTCTAAAGGGTTAGATCATATTCATATGAGTAAACATGAACATGTGAGAAACATCTGAAAAAAAGGAATATATAACAATAAGATTTTTCTATAAGGCACAATAGATATAATTTTAATCTAAAATGATCAAACATATACCATGGTATAATAGTGTGGAAATTTGATAAAATAAACATGAGACCTGTAGAATAATATAATAATATAGAAATATGGAACAAGTATAATAATAAAAAATCATAACATAGTGGGTTAGGAATTCACATCCATGTTTCCCATAACATAGTGGGTCAAGAATTCATGTCCCTATCTCCCATAACATAATGGGTCATGAATTTATGTCCATGTTTCCTATATCATGACGGGTTAGGAATTCATATCCCTATATTCCATAACATAGTGGGTCATAAATTCACATCCATTCCTCCCATAGCATAGTGGGTCAGGAATTCATGTCCTTGTATCCCATAACACAGTGGTTTAGGAATTCACGTCTTCATCTCCCATAATATACTGGGTCAGTAATTCAAGTATCTATCTACTATAATTATATCATGAGATATAAAACTTTACTCAATGCATTTTAGAGCTATATAATTCTTTCTCTTCCCATCACATAATGAATACTATTCATATATATGATAAGAGACTATAAAAAAATTCATATTTTAAATTTAAATTAATTAACCCTTGGAAATAAGATGGGTTTAATGAAAAATTCCTTAGAATATTTCATAAAATATCTATATAAACAAAGTGGATGGTTTTGTAAGAACACATCCCTAGTACAATATTTGGAGCATTAATGATGTTGGCATAGATAAAAAACCTTTTTAAGAACAATTAGAATGTTACTACATAAAAAGATTTCAAGAATTAGATCATTCGATACCATGATTTTAATACCCTAAAGTAAAAAATAGTATAGAATAATTTAGAGGGTAAATCATAAAACATAACTCTAAAGAAGATAAATCTTTTGGGGATCGATAGGAAAATGGAAGTGTAACCATGAAAAAGAGTTTTTAGAAACATTTATTAATATTGTCTTGAATATATGAAGTTACAATTCATTTTCAAAAATCATTTCCCTAAAGGTAACATGAAAAAAATTTAAAACACTATAAAATAAATCATAATAACAGAGTCTTGGAAATGGGATAAATTTTATCCAGATAAAATTTGGATTGGAAGATAAAAATATAAACATGAAAGGTAAATTATTTTTAATTTATTGATAATACCTTTATTGAAACCCACATAATAAAAAGGTTAATGAAAATTCATTTTGTAAATAGGTAAAGAGAAATAATATGATCACATAAAATAATACATGTTTGATATTCAAATTAAGAGATAAAAAATTGTGGAAATAAAGAATATGGGAATAAAGGAAAACTTCCATCAAATAAGTTGAGGATTATTCTTAACAAAATTTAATTTTTATGAGGAAATGAAATGATTAAAGAAGAATAATTGATGTAACAATCCTTCAAAAATTATTTCATGAGAAAGAAATATAAATCCCCATAAACAAGACATTAATTCTAATATAATTCAATCATAAGGTATATTATACTAAATTTATAAGAACAAAGTTCCAAAATAATGACCACATCTCAATGAATGTAAATTAAGTTCACAAAAACCCTTATGACTATAGTAACCATTAAATCAAAATCCATTAAAATGAGAACCTGATATGGGTTTTTTAATAACTTAAATTTCATGAAGGTTGTGATAAAATAGATTTATTATCTTATTCCAATAATTCCTTGTTTTAATAATCACAAATCTTTTTTATGTTATTTTTAATCCATTTTATGTTTTATGAAATTAAATTCATTTTTTTGAAAAGAATAAAAATTTCTTTAAGTCTATAATCAACCATGTGGTATATTAAATCGATCACACAACATATGTGATCAACCGCATAACCACATAATAAATCATTAAAAATTTATGTAAAATTAAAAAGTGACCACACAAATAACCTATTGATCACACTTTGTAACTCAAGTGACTGCAAGACAAACCACGATTAATATTTTTTACAAAGCCATAGATCGACCACAAGTCTAACAGAGAGACTGCTAGACTAGTTGGTTCGACCACATGATGAAACTATGTGAATATAAGACCAAATTAAAGAAACCATCTATAAAATATATACTTTCAAAATATTCAATAATCAACCACAAGTGCGGTGTGATTGACCACAAGGACAAGGTGATCAACCGAAAGTACATGGTGATCGAGTGTAAAAAAAATAATCAACCATAGGTAAAAGTGATAAATCTTAAAATATATCAAAGAATCTAAAAAATTATTTAAGTGACCATGGATGCTGATGTGGAAACTTTAAATCAACCATTTCTAAAGAAAAGTATTATATTATTATATATATAAATTAAACCACCTTTCTCTATAGAATTAAATGCTTCTTAGAAGAATTTAATGAGACTGGATTTCTGACCAAAGTATGAGGATATTAAATGATAATTTTTCAATAGTTATTTATGAATATTTGTTATTTTTTAAAAGAAAACTAAAGATATAAAAAATTATTCAAGTGATATAGATTAAAATTATATGTGACATCAAAAAAATAAAGAACTAAAAATGCAAACCATTGATCTGTTCTTTGAACGTATGTGTCTCTATTCTCACATGATCTTCAATGAAATATCAACAAAAAACGAAATTCTTTGATTATCTACTTCAAACAAAAATATTACTATGAGAAGATAATAACTACCTATAGAACAACAGAAAAACATACTCTATTATACCAAATTCTTCGTCTTCTCTTACTCTATTTTATTTACTTTTGAGTTGTGTGTGTTGTACATTGTTTATCATTTATCACTAACTACTATGATTAATTGGAGAGTGAAATATGATATCTATCTCTCATTTATTCATTTATTTCTCCCACATAGAACTATGGAAGATGTTGTGTAGCTTATATTTCCTGTGTTCACTTGTTATAATTTATTTCTCCCATGTAGAACTATAGAATAGGTTTTGTGAATCCTATACAGAATTTCTTATTATTGTGTAAAACCCAATCCAAGTTGTGGATCAGTTTATTTTATAATAAAGTTCTTAGAAGATAGTGATTTATAAGTGTAGGGTATTAGGTCTCAACTTGAGACCGAACCCCTTGTTTATTTGGTTGTGTTTTTATCTATTTTTTTACTGTGTTTTCAAAAAAAATCTATATACATTTTAAAAAATTTAATAACAAAACATTATTTTAATATATGAATTTATTTTTTGTTTCATATACGGTTTTACATTCAAGTAAAATTGTTTCAAAGGTTAAGAGAGTTTTAAAACTTTTTTTAACTGATTTTTGATCGAACTTCTAAGAATCTTTTTGAAAAAATAAAATTATATAACTCTGTTGTTTTAGTTAATTGGGTGTATTTTAAAATTTTGGGTATTTAGTTTTAAATATTTATTTAAATAGAAATTTTAATTGGAAACTCAATTCAACCCCCCCTCATCTTTAGTATTCCACTTTAACTAATATTTGGTATTAGAGGAGTTTTATTTTTTTACTTTGATTTGGTTTTATCAAAAGATCTCAAAATTTTGGTTAATTATAAATTTAATTATTAATGGAAAATAAAAGAAAATAATGAACTAACACTAACCGACCTCATTATTTCAATTTAACTAATTATTCTCAATAGAATATCAAGATGAAAATCCATATAGAGAGCATGTAAATTGATATTCGGACCATTTTTTAGGACAAATATGAAAACCCCAAATCTAATTGAGATAAGTGGAGTGATGACATTAAGGTAGCATATGAAGCCTGATAGATCCATTTATGATATGTATCTTAGGTTAAATAATATTTTAAACACAATTCATACACTTGGGAATCAAATTGTAGACAAAGATCAAGTGATGCAACTTCTGAGATGTCTACCTGACATGTGAAGAGGAACCTTTGTTTCCATCATAGAATCTTGTGACATAAATAAGTTTCTAATAAAAGATATTATTGAAATGTTTATAATTTATAATAAGTAATTTCAATTAAACAAATAGTAAGGATATGAATCCAAGATAAAGTCAGTATCCTTTAAGACTTTTGACTCAAAGCTAAAAAATATCAAAGATGAAAGTTCAAGAGGTGATGAATCACTTACTAACAGTGATGAGGAAATATATCACCTAGATAGATGGTTCAAAAATTTCTATAAGAAGAATAAATTCTCCAATAAATAGAATAACATATGTAAGTATGAAAATAAAGAAAATTAGAGGAAAGATTGGAAAATTGGTGATTCCATGAATGAGATAACCTATTATGAGTGAAAAAAAAGACACATCACGGATAATTATCCCAAGCTAAAATATAAGAAAAATAATGAGTGTAAATGAAAATGGTATAAAAAGGCTATGAAGGCCACATGAAGCGCCAATAAAGATAGTTAAAGTGACTCTAACTTGAGTATATAAGATAAAAATGATAGGTTTAACATGTGTTTCATGAAAAACGCATCTGAGGTACTAAATACAATTTTTACATCTCCTGTTCATTTTTCAAATATTTTTGATAATGAGAATAGTGATGAAAACATGAATAGTAATGATTTATTTGAGTATTGTAACATGTTATAGGAAAAACTCAATGAACTTAAAGATAAATACAAAATTCTAAAGAAAAATTATACCCAAATAGTTCACTTTAAATATGAATTTTATATAGAAAATGAAAAAAATCAATTATTAAAGTAAAATAATGAACTAAAGATATACAATGTGAAAATTAATAAGGGTCTGGAAAGATTCAAAAATGGTATAGAAACCCTTATAAGGAGGCTTGGAAAACAAAACACTCCTAAATATACTGTTTTAATTGTTTACCAACCTGGATAGAGAAATATTTATAAGAATAAATTTTTTCCTAGTTCTAGTTTTTCCAAGTCTAGAAACACTTCTTACTCTTATAGACCTAATAAATTTTTAATATCTAAAATTCTAAATTCTATTTATATAAAACTAGTGAAACAAATTTGGATTCCTAAATCTTGTATTACTATCATTTTCAGACCCAAGAAAATATAGGTACCAAAATCATTTCTTGTTTATCTTTTCTATAGGAAACCCACTTAAAGAGGTAAGCACCTATGGAATCTGGACAGTGGAAGTTACAAGAACATGACTAGGGTCTACTCAAGAATTAAGACCTTATCAAAGTAGATAGTGGAAAAGTCACTTTTTGTGACAATGCTAGAGGAAAAATTATTAGACTCGGTCAAATCAGTAATTCTTGTACTATTTTGATTTTAAAATTTTAGTTTATAGATGGATTAAAGTATAATATTATTATCATCTCTTATTTGTGTGATGATGGTTACCGTCTTGAATTTGATAATAATTCTTGTAAAATTTATGATTCTAAGAATGTTTTAGTTTTTACTAATTTTCATAATTATAATGTTTATACTATTTATTTGAATTCAATATTTTCTCAAAATATTTCTTATTTAAGTGCCTTTCATAAAGAGTCTTGTATTTGGAATAGGATATTAGGCCACTAAAATCTACACTCACTTAGAAATATTTATGGGAAATAATTAGTTAAAGATCTTCCTAAACTAGAATTCATAATAGAAAAAGTTTGTAAGCCATTTCAAATAGGGAATAATCATAATACTCTTTTAAACCAAAGAAATAATTGTCAACTTATCAACCCCTAGTTTTGGATCAAATGAAATTATTTAGACCCTCTAGAGTTTCTAGACTAAATGGTAAGAACTGTGATTATGTTCTAGTAGTTTCCTTTTCTAGATACACCTAGGTATTCTTTTTAGCTCACAAAAGTGAAGCTTATTCCAATTTTTCCAAGTATGAAAAATCTATGTGCTCACAACATGGCTATAATCAAACATTTTATTCCCCTAATACCCCACATCATAATGGTGTTGTAAAAATGAGAAACGGGACTCTTTATAAAATTTCTTGGACCATGCTCAATGAGTATGATTTCTCTATTTATTTTTGGGTAGAGGATGTGAATACATATTGATATATTATTAATAAAGTTCTTATTATAAAACTTTTAAATAAACCCCCATACTATTTACGGAATGGGAGAAAATAAAATTTAACTAAGGTAGATTTGTTGGATGCAAGTTCTTTATACTAAACAAAAAAGGATAATTTAGACAGGTTTTCAACCAAATGTGATTAAGGAATTTTACTTGGATATTCAACATCCATTAAATCATATAGGGTATTAAAAAAGGAATAGGCTTGTAGAATAATTTTTACATGTCAAATTCAATGAAATAGATCCACAAGAACCTAATACCTCTTTATAAAATATTAAGGATGAACTTTCAAATTTAAATGGAAATGATAAACCAAGTAATAATTCTCTGAAACCTACTATAGAAAAATCATCTAGTTCTGAGGAACTATTTGAACTAGAACATATTGATGAAAATGAAGTATCAAATACTTCTATCAATAAAATAGTTGGGACTCATAGAGACTATTCCTTAGATTCCATAGTTGGAGATATATATATAGGAACACAGACAAAAGATTCTCTTAGAAACTAAGTTGAACATGAACCCTAATAGATTGAACCTAATAACATGACTGAAGTAATTAATGATGAATTATAGGTAATTGAAATGCATGAATAATTGAATCATCTTAAAATTAACAAATTTTGGGAACTTGTAGAAAGACTTAAGGACTTCCTATCCATTGGCACTAAGTGGGTATTTAGGAATAAGGTAGATGATTCAGGCATAATAATTAGAAATAAAGAAATACCGATTGCACAAGGATATAGTCATTAGGAAGGTAATTACTATGAGTATCCCTTTTCACCCATAATTCCCCAAGTTTCTTAAAGATAAAACTATGTTCGATAACGTATGTGATACAAAACACTAAACCCAAACAAGAAATGATTATTTAAATATGGAATTTTAACCTTACCATTAAATTTATGCATATTAGAAGGGTTAATTAATTTATGAAATATATATGTATATCCTAAAAATATTTATAAATTCTTATAAAATAATCAATCAATTTTTGGTAATGTCTTTTTGTTCTTCAAAATATGTTTTCTTCAAATATGTTTTTTTATTTCTTTTTATTAATATAATAATTATTTTATAAAACATTTAAAATATGTATTTGATAAAAATAAGTCTCATTTTTATATCAGCATATAAAAATTAACTTAGGATGAAAATTTCAGATTTTTTGGAAAATATATATTTTTTAGTGAATAGTAAAAAATACCGTATTATGTAAAATTTTCATTTCATTTGATAAATTAATTAATCTAAAAGTACAATTTTTATTTTAATTTGATATCAAGGTAACATAATTATTATTTAGTTATATTTAATTCAATTAATTAAATTTAAATCATATTTATATTATATTTTAGTATAAGTTTATTTTTAATATTAAAAAGAATTTTTTTCTAAAAACTCTTTTAAAATGCATAATATTTCTCCATTATAATTAATTAAAATAAAACTTAATAAGAAATGATTTAAATTAAATTTTTAGATTAAATTTTTATATTTATTAATTTAAATTCATATAATTAAGATTACTATTTATATAGTTAAAGTAAAATAATATTTTCATTGAAAAATGCATTTTTTGGAAAACTGATTTCCATCGTTCTTGTGGATTTTATTTTAAATTAAATTATTCTACCTTTATGAATTTATTTTGATAAAATGGATTCTATATTTATAATAATCATAATTAATATTAGGTAATAATTTCAACTTAATTTTTGTAAAATATGAATAGTAAATGTAGAAAATATTAATGACCACCGTAAAAAAATTGTTAATTAAGGGTAAAAATAATTTAACAAAGAATAGAAACAATGTAACCCTAATTTTTATATTTCCATTTCATTAAAATTATGATTATATTTATTACCTATAGTTTTTCTTTATAAGTGATTAAGTATTCATATTGATAACAATTATATTTTGATACGATAAAACACAAATCATATTTTTAATTAATTTTCGATTTCAATTAAGACATTTATTTTGATGAATTAATGTTTTTTTAAAATAAATATTATTTTAATAAAATATTATTATTAAATAATTATATATATATAAATGATCATATATTTTTTATAAATTGAAATGAAATTTTTATAAGGGTTTGAAAACTATTATTATAAAAAAACCAACATTTCTCAATGAATGTAGATTCTAATTTTAAAAGATAAAACTTTCATATTTTGAAAATTAGTTTGATAAAAAAAATATTATTTTTGTAATCATAATTTCTAAATTATCCAACAGTGGATTTTTCATAATTTTCTGAGACAGTCGAATTTTCAAGTAAAAATTAAATACCATATAAATATACGATGTGTATTATGACATCATAATGACCCAAAAGTGATATAATAAATACTATAATGAGAATAATAGGACAAATATATGTTTTCCCATTAAATTAATTTTATTTAAGTATATTTTATTAATTTTATAAATCCATTATGAATCCTTCAAATCCATTAATATATTTTAAGGTTTTAAAATCATTTCTTTAAGAGTATGACTCACTTCCGCATAATCAAGGGTATATTTTATTATGTTAGGAACATGAATTTATAAATAATTAAAATAAATCACATTTTTTAGAAACAATGGTCAAAAACCATGAGAATTTTTGTGGTTTTAATTATTTCATTATATAGAGTCCAAAACCTAAGTTTGAGAAATATTAAAGAAATCCCCAATCATTTACTCTATAAAACCATCCAATATACCATTTCTCTTCACGAAAAATCTATGTATCATGTCCTCACTCTTATATCCCCTCTCTATAGTCCTCCCAAGGTTCCTCTAAGATCTCAAGAAGCCCCTCCAAAGCATTTGGAGTCACATACTCAATTAAAGGATCCTCACCTTCTCTTCTTTATTCAAGTTTCTTTATTACATTATGTCTTCTATTTCTAATTATTAATGTTGGTATATGTATTTACATTTACCTATTACTATAATTTTTATTTAAAAATTATGAGAGAACCATTTCTCTCTCATCAACCCATTTTATGATTTTTTATGTGATTTCGTTATGCTGTCGAAATTTCACCGCGATTTTTCCATGCCAAAACAATTGTGTAGTGAAAACCATACTAATTTCCTATCAAGGGTGTTCACCTTTATACACTTATAATTATTTTAATTGGGAATTACATTTATTTATTGCACACTCTTTGATCTTGGAATAAAATATGATGATGAATGAATCCATATTGTATGATCTATGTGGCACACATAAGCTTGAGAATGAAATGAAAGTGATGGGTACGCCTGGAATAATATAGTGCTCCAATGCATTAGGTAATGTTTAGTCTCATGAGACATCATTATGGGATATAGAGTGAAACTTATTACCTTATGGGACTTTTTACATCATGATTTATTGGAATTGGTCTTTGACCTATGTTTATGTTGTGGTGTTTTAAGTTGTTTCCATATTTCCCATGTTTCCTTTATGTTATCATGCTATGTCATGCTACATTGTTCATGTTTATAATTCCAACCCATTTTATGTCCCATTGATATTCTTATTGTATAAAATGTATTAATTTCTTCATTTTATTCCATTTTTATTTCCTTACTGGGTTTTATAGCTCACCCCTTTATTATGTATATCCTCAGGTTATCCCATGTAGTTTTAAGTACTAGCATGTTAAGGAGGTTATCAATAAAGACCGTGTTTTTCCTTGTTTTAAGTTGTTATATAATATAACTAATTCTAAAAACCCGTATAATTATTGATCTTATGGGTTATATTAATTTTAATTTTATACAATAAATCATGAATTAATTTGTAATAAAGATCAGGGTTGTTATAGATGGTATCAAAGGAAAATTATATTTATTTTTGGGATTAGGATTAGAAAAATATAGAAAAATACTTAGGGATAAAACAAAGTATAATAAATAATCCCTAAATTTTGGTAAGTATTGATTAAGTGTTTTATCAATAAAATGCATCCATATCTAGATAAAACAAGTGAATGTGGATCTAGCATAGATTTTCATAGGGGTAAAACCTTAAAACACCACATTGAGATAGATTTTACTGTGAACTAGTACATGACAATGAGCCTTACTGCCCATTGAGTTTGACACTCTCGATGGATATTCTTTGGTAAATTTGTAAGATCATTACAAACCATTTTTAAGGGAACAAAAAAATTATCATAATAGTATATGTTAGGAAATAGATTGTGGATAATGTAGATTGAATCTTATAAATTCATAAGTTAACAAAATACATGTAATTTATAAGTTATCCATTTAATGTTAATCATATTATTATTTGTGTGTTTAATATTTTAAAAGTACTCATAATTTGGAGAAAAGATGAGGTTATAGTGGAAATTTATTAAAGTATTAAATTATACTCATCAATAATGTATATTTCCTTATGTACCTAGTCTATATGGTAAAGGAATTCCTTAACTCTAGGAAAATAATCTGGAAACAAAAATGTTATCATAGTACAATCATTTCCAATGAATTAATTGTATCATCACCCATCATAGATTTATGTTTTTTGGTCATTGAATTTATTCTAACCATGTTATCTATCAAACTCAATTAGTTCTTTAGTGTTATTTTTCTCTTCTATATATATATTTTTAATTCCCACTAATGTCCGCTTACTAGGAAACCTAGTTATGTGATGACCTTCATGCTTCACTTTCTCACTTTTCAAGTCGATGTCTCCCTTTTTACAATGTGGGTTTTCAATAAATATATTTTCAAGCATCAAAATGTTACATACCACATTCAAGTTTAAGTTGTGAGGATTCAATTTATTAAAGGGGTGAAGAATTTAATGCCCTAAGTTTTTAAAAGAAAAAACTTTGTTTGATGGTGTATGTGATACACAACACCAAACCCAAAAAAGCAATGATTCTTTAAATATGACCATTTTAAACTTACCATTAAATTTACAGATATGATAAAGGTTTAATAATTTATGAAATATATATTTATTTTATAAATATATTGATAAATTATTAGAAAACAATCAATCAATTTTTGGTAATGTATTTTTGTTCTTCAAAATATGTTTTCCTCAAAGATGATTTTTATTTCTTTTTATAAATATTATAATTATTTTCTAAAACATTTAAAAATTTATTTGATAAAAATAAATAAATTTTTATATCATCATATAAAAATTAACTTGGGGTTAAAATTTTAGAGTTTTCTAAAAATATATATTTTTTAGTGAATGGTGAAAATATTGTTTTATGTAAAATTGTCATTTCATTGGATAGATTAATTAATCTTAAAAGTCAAATTATTCTTTTAATTTTATTTCAAGGAAACATAATTATTATTTAGTTATATTTAATTCAATTAATTTCATTTAAATCATCTTTATACCATATTTTAGTATAAGTTTATTTTTAATCTTAAAAACCATTTTTTCTAAAATCTATTTTTAAATGAATATTTTTTCTCCACTATAAGTAATTAAAATAAATACTAATGAGAAATTATTTAAATGAAATGTTTATATTACACATCTATCCTTTTTAATTTAAATTCATATCATTAATATTGTTATTTATATAGTTAAATTAAAATAATATTTTCATAAAAAATGCCTTTTTTGAAAAACTGCTTTCTATCATGCTTGTGGGTTTTATTTTAAATTAAATTATTCCACCTAAATGAAATTATTTGGATAAATTTGATTCCATATTTTTAATAATCATAATTAATATAAGTTAATAATGTACAATTATTTTTTATACAATATGAATAGTAAATTTAGTAAATATTAATTACTACAGTAAAAGGAAAATTGGTTAATTAAGGGTAAAATTAATTTAACAAATAATAGAAAAAAATAGCCCTAATATGTATATTTCCTTTAATTAAAATTATTATTATATTTAGTCCTTATAGTTTTTATTTTATAAGTGATTAATTATTCATATTGATAACAATTACATTTTGATATGATAAAACAAAAATCATATTTTTAATTAATATTATATTTCAATTAAGAAGTTTAATTTGATGAATTAATGGATTTTTGAAACAGGTAGTATTTTAAAAAAATATTATTATTAAATAATTATATATATATATATATTATCATATATTTTTTATGAAGTCATCAGTAATTTTTATAAGGGTTCAAAAACCTGTTATTATCAAAAAAATCAACATTTCACAATTAATGTTGATTCTTATTTTAAATGTTAAAATAAACATATTTAGAAAAAAATTAAAAATGAAAATTATTTTTGGAATCCTGACATCAAAATTATCCAACATTAAATTTTTCATAATTTTCTGAGACAGTCAAATTTTCAGGTAAAAAATAAATACCTTATAAATATACTGTTGAACCCTCTGGGAAAATTAGTTGAACTCCTATTGTGATAATCCCAATTATGCTCACTCATATTTTGATAATCCCAATTATGCTAAATTATGGTTTGATAATCCCTATATTGATTAATGGTTAATTACTTATTTCAGTATTTCTGTACACCATGAACATATTCATATATTATAATATTTATATTTTCTTTAGAAAATTAGGTTACTGGATGAATATATATTCTAACTTAACCCTTTCTGCCAATAGACTGCTTAAACAGACAAGTGGTCACCGTTACAGAACAAAGCTACCAATCTGTAAAGTCCACCGTTATGCAAGTCTACCGATACGTGAAGGTCACCAATACATCAAGTCCACCAGTACAACAAGTCTACCATTAAGAAAAAGCCTACCGATACATCAAGCCTACCGATACATCAAGTCTACCGACAGACATGAAGTCTACCGATAGAAAGCCTACTGATACATCAAGTCTACCAATACAGACAAGTTACCGATACATCAAGTCTACCGATACAGACAAGTCACCGTTACTCAAGCCTATCGATACAGACAAGTCACCGTTATGCAAGTATATCGATACGTGAAGGTCACCGATACAGACAAGTCACCGTTACTCAAGCCTACCGATACAGACAAGTCATCGTTACTCAAGCCTACCGATACAGACAAGTCACTGTTATGCAAGTCTACCATTACACGAAAGGTCACTGGTACATTAAGTCTATCGCTACCAATCAAGTCTACCAATAGACATGAAGTCTACCGATAGAAAGGTTACCGTTACACAAGAGGTTACCGATACACAAGGCTACCGATATCCAAAGCTACCGTTCCAGAGAATCTGACGCTGCCTTAATTTCTTTATCATTATTTAATCTAACCAATGGTCATATCAGATATATTTTAATGCTCTGTCATTTATTTAATGAAGGTTGTTGGATGTCAGGGAACCGTACCTCGTACCTGTAAAAATAAATCATTTCTTTTGTCGGAGCTCGTGCCATAAATACAAGAAGTCCCTGCTGCTGCAAATCAAGGTCTGCAGTGAGAGATGTGTGAAAGACACGAGAAATATACAAGATCAATACGGAAGTGATCTATAAGTGAAATATAAAAGAAACTCATACACACTCATGCTCACTCAAGAAGAGCTCTGTACATTCACAAGGACTTTGAAGAACTTCATCGACTACATTTTCACTGTCTCTGAACCTGGATGTCAAGCAGACGACACTCTGTTTTTCATACAAAAACCAGAAGAGGACTCAGAACAATTTCTGATCAAATCCGAAGGAGTCCAGAGCTACACTGCAATCACTAGAGCCATTCTAAACTCTATATCTTGCTCAGTTATTTATTATTTACATTACAAGCAGTGTGTGTCATCAGTTTTAATTTACACACACTGTATTCTGAAACTTAACCGGAGGATCTGTAAATCCTCATTCAAACTCCTTACATCTTCTCTTTTCCACTGTGGATAGTGGTAGAGGTCGTGTGTCACCTGGAAAGCTATATTTGCTGTTGTTTTTGTTTCCCACGTAGAACCGTGGCAGAGGTCTTTGACCTGGACAATTGTAAACTGTTCTGAACCCCAATCCAGGGTGTGGATCCAATTTATATAAATTTTTGAGAGGACTAGGTCTCGGCTTGAGACTGAACCTCTTGGTTATATCTGTTGTTCTTTGTTTATTTTTATCTAAAACCTTTTATTCTACTTCCAACTGCTTTAAAACTTAAACTGTTTTTCAAAGTTACTCTGATAATTGAATTTTCAAGTGTTTTCATTATTTTTAAATCATTAAGTTAGTTTCAAAAGATAATCTGATCTTCTGATTAGATTAACTGGGAATTAATCAATCCCTTGAGAACCTAACTGAAAGTTTTCTTTAATTCAAATTCACTACAATTCAATTAGTATTTTAAATTGGGGGATTTTAGTGAAAGACTTTAAAACAGAAATTTTAATTGGAACTCAATTCACCCCCCCTCTTGAGTGTCCACTCAGACCAACATTTGGTGTCAGAGGATTTAAAATATTTTCTGAAGTACTCTGTTTTTCAACTGTGATTTTAGTTGTATTTTAAAGTTCTGAAAATTTCTGTTATTTCTAAATTTTTATCTCTTTAAATTTTTTTGTTTTAACCTAGTTGTCATGGATAACAGCCTTGAAGGTGTTTCTACTAATAGACAACCATTTTTCAATGGAAAAAACTATGCTCAGTGGAATATTAAGATGAAAATTCATTTAGAAAGCATGGGTTTTGATATTTGGACTTTCATAGAATCAGAATATAAAATTCCTACTACTGTTAGATCTACTTGGAATGAAGCTACTAAGACATCTTACAACAATAATTGCAAAGCTATGAATTCTCTGTATTGTGCTTTAGGAGATGATGAATTTAATAGAATATCTACTTGTAAGACTGCACATGAAATTTGGGATACTTTAAGAGTTTCTCATGAAGGAACAACTAACATAAAGGAAATGAGATGGAATACCTATACTATTAAATATGATAATTTTAAGATGAAGCCTGGTGAACCCATTTCGGATATGTATCTTAGGTTTAACGAAATTTTCAACATAATTATCTCACTGGGAAAGGATGTTCCATCAAAGGAGCAGATCGTGAGAATTTTGAGATGCCTACATGAAAGATGGAGGGGCACTTCTGTTTCAATCAGAGAATCTTGTGATATTGGTGAACTGCCATTCAAGGAACTTATTGGTAATTTGATGATGTTTGAAGAAGAACTTATGGTAAACAAAGAAGAATAAGTTGAACCAAAAAGGAAGTCAGTTGCCTTCAAGACATCTACTTTAAAGAATAAGGATAAGGAGAAACTTCAAGCTGTAAGTGATAGCTCAAGCTGTGAAGAAAGTGAAAGTACATCTGACAGTGATGCAAAAATGGCTCACATATCCATAAGATTTAATAAGTTTTACAGGAACAAGAAGTTTTTTAGAAAATCAAATTACAAAGGTAAGTATGACAACAAGGGACACTGGAAAAAGGACTGGAAGAAATCTGAAAAATCTGATGAAGTTGTCTGCTATGAATGCAAAAGAAAAGGACATATAAAAGTGGACTGTCCAAAGCTAAAATACAAGAAGAAATATGAGTATAAGGATAATAATTATAAGAAAGCCATGAAGGCTACATGGAGTGCTTCTGAGGATATCTCCAGTGAATCTGAAGCTTCTGAGACTGAAAACAGAAATAAGGCAAACATGTGTTTTATGACAAACACTTCTGAGGTAACATCTGAAACTCTTGCTTTAAATTCATATTATTCTGAAGATGATTCCGATTGTGAAAATATGTCAAAAGCTAAACTGTTTGAATACTATGATATGTTGGAAGAAACCTGTAATGAGCTGAAATACAAATACAAAGGTTTAAAGAAATAGTATGCTTTAACTATTAAACATAAATCTGATCTTGACATAGAAATGGAAAAGAATGCTCAGTTGATTAAAGAAAACACTAAACTGAAATTGTAAAATGATCAACTTAGGAAGGATTTAAAAAAGTTCAAAAATGGCAAAGATACTCTTACTCAAATTCTAGGTAAGCAGATTGCACCTAGATATACTACTGGTATAGGATACCAACCTGGACAAAGAAAAATTACCAAAACTAGATTTATTCCTAAATCTGGACAGAATGTAGATAGTTATAGTTCTGGAAGTTCATATGCTTCAAATATTTATATTCATAGTTATGGATCTAACAAGGTTTATCTATCTAAATCTATTGATTCTACAAATTTTATGAGACTGATAAGACAAATTTGGGTACCTAAAGTTTTATTGGCTAACCTGTCTGGACCAAAGAAAATCTACGTACCAAAATCATTTTCTATCTAAATCTGTTTTGTAGGGAACCTTCTTAAAGAGCTCCTATAGAAAGACCTGGTACTTGGACAGTGGATGCTCAAGACATATGTCAGGAGACTTCTCATGCTTTAAAAGCTTAGTCAGAGTTGATGGAGGTTTTGTCACCTTTGGTGATAATTCCAAAGGGAAAATCATCGGCTTAGGCCAGATTGGTAACACTGACTCAGTATTAATTTCTAAAGTTTTATTTGTTGATGGACTTAAATATAATTTACTAAGTATTTCTCAGTTATGTGATGATGGTTTTAATGTTAAATTTGAAATTGATTCTTGCAATGTTTTTAATTCTAAAAATTCTTTAGTATTTTTCTACCTTGAGAAATGAAAATGTCTATGTTGTTGATTTAAATTCTTTAGCTATGCAAAATATTACTTGTTTAAATGATTTTCATAAAGAGTCTTGGATTTGGAATAGAAGATTAGGAAACTTCAATGTACATTCACTTAGAAAACTTACTAGTAAGAACTTAGTTAGAGACCTACCAAAACTTGAATTCCCAGCAGATAAATTTTGTAATCCCTGTCAAAAGGGAAAGCAACATAAAATTTATTTCAAATCAAAGAAAGAAGTGTCAACTTCTCAACCTCTCGAGTTGGTTCACATGGATTTGTTTGGAACTTCTAGAGTTTCTAGTATAAATGGGAAGCACTATGTCTATGTTCTAGTAGATGACTACTCTAGGTATACTTGGGTATATTTTCTAGCTCACAAAAGTGAATCTTGTTCTTACTTTGTTAAATATTCCAAGTCTATAGAGAACCTTAGTGGACTTAAGATTAAAACCTTGAGAAGTGATCATGGTCGTGAGTTTAAAAATCATGAGTTTGAATCCTACTGCTCACACAATGGCTATAGTCACAATTTCCCTTCCCCTAGGACACCTCAGCAAAATGGTGTAGTAGAAAGGAGGAATAGAACCCTTCAGGAAATTGCAAGATCCATGCTCAATGAGTATGACTTAACTATTTATTTTTGGGCTGAAGCTTTCAATACATATTTTTATATTATAAATAGAGTCTTGATTAGACCTGTTCTTAAGAAGACCCCTTATGAGTTGTGGAACCATAGGAAACCTAAGGTTAACTACTTCAGAGTTTTTGGGTGCAAAGTCTTTATTCTTAATACCAAAGATAATCTTGACAAGTTTGCATCCAAGAGTGATGAAGGAATTTTCCTAGGTTACTCTATTTCTAGTAAATCCTATAGAGTTTTCAATAAGAGAACCAAATGTGTGGAGGAATCTGTTCACATCAAATTTGATGAAACTGATCCATATGAACCTAAGACCTCTCTGGAAAATATTGAAGATGATCTCTCTATTTTGAACCTTAATGATAAAGACAGTGGACCTGTAGGTAAAACATCCAGTACTGGAAATTTTCTAGAACCTGCTTCTGTTGATGAACCTGAAATCTCTAGCCCTACCTTTTTGAGACCAACTAGGATTCTAAAGAACCATCCCTTAGATGTTGTTGTAGGTAATCTAGATAGAGGAACACATACTAGAGCTTCTCTAAGAAATCAGGTTGAACATCAAGATTTTCTTTCACAGTGAGAACCTAAAAATATCAATGATGCTATCAATGATGAATTTTGGGTAATGGATATGCAAGAAGAACTAAATCAATTTGAAAGAAATAAATTCTGGGAATTAGTAGAAAGACCTAAAGACACTTTAACCATAGGCACAAAATGGGTGTTTAGAAACAAAATTGATGAATCTGGAAACATCATTAGAAAAAAAGCTAGACTGGTTGCACAAGGTTACAATCAAGAAGAAGGAATTGACTATGAGGAAACCTTTTCACCTATAGCTAGATTAGAGGCAATTAGGATCTTACTTGCCTTTGCATCACATCTGAATTTCAAGTTATATCAAATGGACATAAAAAGTGCTTTTCTAAATGGTTTTATTGTTGAAGATGTTTCTATAGAACAACCACCTGGTTTCTCAAATCCTCACTTTAAAAATCATGTCTTTAAACTTTCTAAAGCTTTATATGGTTTAAAACAAGATCCAAGAGCTTGGTATGAAAGACATACAAATTTTCTTATTTCAAAAGGATTTACAAAAGGAATTTTTGATCCCACTCTATTTATAAAAATAATTTCAAAAGATGTTTTAATATTACAAATCTATGTTGATGATATTATTTTTGGATCTTCTAAAAATTCTTTATGTACTGAATTTTCAAAGGTTATGCAAAATGAGTTTGAAATGAGCTTAATGGGAGAGCTTAAGTACTTTATTGGATTTAAAATCTTTCAAACTGAATATGGTATTATTTTAAATCAAATTAAATATACTAAGGATTTATTAAAAAGTTTTGGTTTGGATAGTATTAAGGGAAGTGATACACCTATGAGTACCACCTATAAATTGGATATTGATGAAACTGGGAAACCAGTGGATCAAACTAATTACAGAGGAATGATTGGGAGTTTACTTTATCTTACTGCTATTCGACCTGAAATTATGTTTAGTGTATGTATGTGTGCTAGATTTCAAGCTAACCCTAAAGAGACAGACTTTCTTGCTGTTAAAAATATTTTCAAATATCTTAAATATACTGCTAATTTGGTACTGTTTTACCCAAAAGGACAATCATTTGATTTAATAAGTTACTCAGATGCTGACTTTGCTGGATGCAAGTTGGATAGAAAGAGCACATCTGGAACATGTCATTTACTTGGAAATTCCCTAGTATCATGGTGTAGTAAGAAATGGAACTCAGTTGCATTATCTACTGCTGAAGCAGAGTATATAGCTGCTGGTAGTTGTTGTGCACAGATTATGTGGATAAAACCCACTTTATTGGACTATGGATTTTATTTTAAACATGTTTCAATTAACTGTGATAACACTAGTGCGATCAACATCTCAAAAAACCTTGTGTCTCACTCTAGAACTAAACACATTGATGTTAGACACCACTTTCTAAGAGATCATTATCAAAGAGGTGATATAACTCTTGAATTTATAGGCACTGAACTCCAATTAGCTAATATTTTCACTAAGCCATTAAATTAAGAAATATTAAGTTTTATTAGACACGAATTAGGAATGATAACTTAATCTTAAACTGTTAGATAAAACCTCACCGTTAGGATGAACCTCACCGTTGGATAAACCTCTCCGTTAGATAAAACCTCACTGTTAGGATGAACCTCACTGTTGGATAGACCTCACTGTTAGATAAAACCTCACCATTAGATAAAACCTTACTGTTAGATAAGACCTCACCGTTAGGATAAACCTCACCGTTAGGATAGACCTCACCGGTACATCTCTCGCGCTGTTTTAAATTTTCGTATTAAGGTTGAGACTCCGAAAAAAAATTATATGAGATTTATTTTATATGTGAATTCTAAATGATATTAAACCCGACTCTAGACTTCACTCAATCACCGCAAGCCCGTCTATTCGAATCCCTCCTACCTAAACCTCTCAAGCTCGCAAAACCCTAAGCCTCAGAATCTGAAATGGCCTGTGTGAAGCGACCCTCAGTGGATGAAGGGAGTGATGCGCCGCAAGATAAGAAGCAGAAAGTAACCAATGCGGGTGCTAGTGGAAGCATCAAAAGTGTTTCTCAAAGTAATCCTGTGAATCAGCATTTATCGAAGCGAGAAATTGTAGTGGAAAAGGAGTTATGTGCGGAATGGATATTGGAAAGCAAGTCCTTGATTCTGAAGATCTTACAAGAGAAAGGATGGCTCGAGTGCTTCAAGAACAATAATGGATCATATTATCTAGTACTGGTAAAAGAGTTCTATGAGTTTGTCTGTTTTGAGACATCAGAAGAAGAGAATAGGATTATTTCCTTTGTGAATGGTCAAAAGTTTTCATTTTCATCAGTTGAATGGGCTAAGAACCTTAAAGTTCCTCATAGTGGTGATTATGGATTTTATTCAAAATACATACCTACGGCTAGTGACGTTTTCAAATATGAAGATGCCTTGTTGGAATTGACAGGAAATGGAACCCCTAGAATGGTCATTGCTGCAGAGATGGCAGGGGAGGATAAACTACTTTTCAAGTTTATTCAGCATGTGATTAGTCCAAGGAGAGGAGATTTTGCTACCCTCAGATTTTAGGATATTTATTTGTTGTATCTATTAAAGCATGGAGTAAAGGTGAACTTGTGCAGACTGCTAATGATTCAGATTGAGGATATGACTAGACTGAAGTCTAAGTCCAATGCACTTTTCTTCTCTAAGTTGATTTCTATTCTGTTGAAGGCAAAGGAGGTAACTGGACCTCAGGATGAAACTATTTTGGTTAAGGATAAATTTTTCCTCACCAGGACTATTTGTAAGTATATGAAAGTTAGCTGGAACCCTTGGAAGAAATCATCGGTTAATGATGAAGGTAAAGTCTATAACAAGTACACTCCTGTGGACCATCCTTCTAGACCAAAGGATGTGAGGGATCCTGGTCTTGGACCAGATGATCCAGAACCGTTCTACAGTGATAATGAAGCTGAAGGTGAGGAGGAAGAGACATCAGTTGAAGAAGGAGGAGACCCAGATTTACCTCCTAGTCCTGTGCATCAAAATATTTCCTATGGAGCAGCTATCCCTCCAAAAGAACTACCAAGGAGAGAAACTATTCTGAAGGACAATGATACTGAGACCATAGAAAAAGAAGAATAATAAGCATATCAATATGTTGTTAAGGACACCTCTGAAGAGGATGAGGCAACCGAATCCGATCATTTTGTTAATGGAGAAAAGGAGGCTGCTGCTGAAGCAAATGATGAGGAAAATGAAGAAGAAGAGCTCAGTTTGAGCCCTCTGATAGATAGTACAGTCTAGATAGTGCCTGATCAGGAAGTAGTCATGGGTCCTACTACCATTACTGAGAGAGTCATTAATGACTCAGAAAAGGATAGGACTAACCCTACTATTGAACTATTAGAGCAAATGGTTATTGAATCTACTGAAGTTGCAGAGGAGGTTGTAGATTTACTTCGAGAAGAACCGTTAGAGTAGATTCCTTAGGAGAATGCTCTAAGTGAGGGGGAGCATCTTTGTTCAGTTTCTATGTTGTATGATATTAAAGGTTGGACATCAGATCTAGGATATATGGTTCTTGGTCTTAATTATGGAGATTCTGATGAGGAAGACCAGCCCCAAAGGGAATCAGTTATCCTACCTGTTGTAGCTGAAATTTGGCAACCAAGGAGGACCTTGAGTCCTTAAAGGCTGAAATGAAAGAAGCACTGAGAGATTTAGTGACAGATTTGAAGAAAAGCCTGGTTGAAGAGATGAGGAGTGTGGAGAAAAACCTACAGCTATATATGGGATGTGATGTGTCTAGTCCAATGAAGGGAATGATGGATGAAGTTAAAGTATGCCATACTCAAATTGAGAGTTGGACAGGAGTTGTGGTTGCTCTAAGACAATAAATTGCTTTGTTGACTGCCATGAACAGTTCTCAAACCCAAGTTAGTACTAATATTAGATATATTAAAGAAGTATTCAAGCAGTTTGTGGAAGTATTTGAGGCTTTTAAGACATCATTCAAAGAACATTTGAACAGTCAAGATGAACTTGTTCAGAAGGTGGTTAGTAATCTGACACAATCTTTCAAGGAGACAGTATCTTTCTCAGTTAAACCCCTTCTCTCATCCAGCTCCACTATGAACCTTGACCAGATTAGAACTGTTATCCAGGAAGAGTTGGCTATGGCCAGTACCAGTGGTACCTCGGATACTCAGATCCTTGAAACCACTAGGGAAGTTAGTAGTTTTTTTCGTGATCACCTACGGGAAGCTACTGATTCTCAAGAGACAATTAAAAATAAGGTGGATGCTTACTTTGAGAAGGTCTATACCAAGAATCAAATGACCAACCATTTCAAGCTCTTGATGGAGAATTTGAAGTTTCCTCTAGTGACTCAAGATTTCAGAGAACAGGTTAGTAAGCTCAGGGAGCTTACTCCTGCCTTGGATAAATTCATTGAAAATCGATATGATTTTGTGTCAGCAATGGAGAGAGGAGGGAGTATTATTATGGATTTCAGGAACCTATTGCTACCATTCTTGCATGTGGATGCCAGACCTGTTATTGTACCTCTGTCACTTCCTGCCTCTACCTTTGGGAGTACACCTCATTTGACTCCAGTTCAGGATATTCGAAGCTTGACACCTATGATCCCACAGAAGAGCACTGATTTCAGATCTGGTAGAGTTTCAGTGGCTGTCCCTCCATTTGTTCTTTCATCTATTCCCAAACCATCTACTCAATCTAACCCTGCACCCACTTCTGATCCTAAGGGAAAGACTCTTGTTCAAGAGGACGATTGATTTATTCTGGATGTTTTTGACAGGATTCACTTGTATTTTTGTAATACTGACTTTCACAGTTTGTATCTTTTGTGACTTAATGGAAATTTCCTCTTACATTCTCCACTTTACTGTGTTTATGTTTCCTTGCAATTTTTTCTCTTTTTGTCTCTACATTTCTCTAATTCTACCCTTTTTTTGTTAATCACAAAGGGGGAGAAAATGAAACAAATGAGAACTGGGAGTGCAATTGAAAGGGGGAGAAAAATGAGAACTTTGTTTTAAAAGTTTTTCTTAGGAAGTTTTTCCTCTGACACTATTTTAATTTTCTTAATACTTTGGCATAAGTTGTGATTATCAAAATGGGGGAGATTATTGAACCCTCTGGGAAAATTAGTTGAACTCCTATTGTGATAATCCCAAT
Source organism: Viscum album (assembly GCA_963277665.1). Classification (NCBI taxonomy): domain Eukaryota; kingdom Viridiplantae; phylum Streptophyta; class Magnoliopsida; order Santalales; family Viscaceae; genus Viscum; species Viscum album. The sequence goes on from OY728163.1 coordinate 1,649,502,793, forward strand.
TATGCTCACTCATATTTTGATAATCCCAATTATGCTCAATTATGGTTTGATAATCCCTATATTGATTAATGGTTAATTACTTATTTCAGTATTTCTGTACACCATGCACATATTCATATATTATAATATTTATATTATCTTCATAGAATTCGGTTACTGGATGAATATATATTCTAACTTAACCCTTTCTGCCAATAGAATTCTTAAACAGACAAGTGGTCACCCTTACAGAACAAAGCTACCAATCTGTAAAGTCCACTGTTATGAAAGTCTACCGATTCGTGAAGGTCACCGATAAATCAAGTCCACCGATACAACAAGTCTACCATTAAGATAAATCCTACTCATACATCAAGCCTACCGATACATCAAGTCTACCGACAGACATGAAGTCTACCAATAGAAAGCCTACTGATACATCAAGTCTACCGATACAGAAAAGTTACTGATACATCAAGTCTACTGATACAGACAAGTCACCGTTACTCAAGCCTACCAATACAGACAAGTCACCGTTATGAAAGTATACCGATACGTGAAGGTCACCGATACAGACAAGTCACCGTTACTCAAGCCTACCGATACAGACAAGTCACCGTTACTCAAGCCTACCGATACAGACAAGTCACCGTTATGAAAGTCTACCGTTACACAAAAGGTCACTGATACATTAAGTCTATTGCTACTGATCAAGTCTACCGATAGATATGAAGTCTACAGTTAGAAAGGTTACCGTTACACAAGAGGTTACCGATACACAAGGCTACCGATATCCAAAGCTACCATTCCAGAGAATCTGACGCTGCCTTAATTTCTTTATCATTATTTAATCTAACCAACGGTCATATCAGGTATACTTTAATGCTATGTCATTGATTTAATGAAGGTTGTTGGATGTCAGGGAACCGTACCTCATACCTGTAAAAATAAATCATTTCTTTTGCCGGAGCTCGTGCCATAAATACAAGAAGTCTCTGCTGCTACAAATCAAGGTCTGCAGTGAGAGATGTGTGAAAGACACGAGAAATATACAAGCGCAATACGGAAGTGATCTATAAGTGAAATACACAAGAAACTCATACACACTCACACTCACTCAAGAAGAGATCTGTACATTCAAAAGGACTTTGAAGAACTTCATCGACTACATTTTCACTGTCTCTGAACCTGGATGTCAAGCAGACGACACTCTGTTTTTCAGACAAAAACCAAAAGAGGAATCAGAACCATTTCTGATCAAATCCGAAGGAGTCCAGAGCTACACTGCAATCACTAGAGCCATTCTAAACTCTATATCTTGCTCAGTGATTTATTATTTACATTACGAGCATTGTGTGTCATCAGTTTTAATTTACACACATTGTCTCCTGAACCTTAACCGTAGGATCTGTAAATCCTCATTCAAACTCCTTACATCTTCTATTTCCCATTGTGGATAGTGGTAGAGGTCGTGTGTGACCTGTATAGCTGTATTTTCTGTTGTTTTTGTTTCCCACATAGAACTGTAGTAGAGGTCTTTGACCTGGACAGTTGTAAACTGTTGTGAACCCCGATCCAAGGTGTGGATCCAATTTATATAAATTGTTGAGAGGACTAGGTCTCGGCTTGAGACTAAAACTCTTGGTTATATCTGTTGTGATTTGTTTAGTTTTATCTAAAACCTTTTATTCCGCTGCTAAGTGCTTTAAAACTTAAACTGTTTTTCAAAGTTACTCTCATAATTGAATTAGCAAGTGTTTGCATTATTTGTAAATCATTAAGTTAGTTTCAAAAGCTAATCTGATCTTCTGGTTAGATTAACTGGGAATTAATCAATCCCTTGAGAACCTAACTGAAAGTTTGCTTTAATTCAAATTCACTACAATTCAATTTGTATTTTAAATTGGGGGATTTTAGTGAAAGACTTTAAAACCGAAATTTTAATTGGAACTCAATTCACCCCCCCCCCTCTTGAGTGTCAACTCCGACCAACATATACGGTGTGTGTTATGACATCATAATGACCAAAAAGTGATGTAATAAATACTATAAATGGTATCCTAGACTAAATCTATATTTTTTCGTTAAAATAATATGATTTTAATTTTATTTGATTAATTTTATAAATCCATTATGAATCCTCCAAAACCATTAATATATTTTAAGGACTACTGAAAATTTAGTTATTTACAATGGTTCGTTTACAACGAAATCCCATTGCAAATGACCCATTGTAGAAAATCACATCACAATCAATTTACCTATGTTATTTAAAAAACCTTTTGCGATGGGCCTGTCGTAAGTACATATTTGCGATGGGCCCATCCTAAAAAACTTTAAATATATATATATATATATATATATATATATATATATATATATATATATTAATAAAATTTTATAAAATAATATTACTAATAATAAAATAATATTAATAATAACAACATAACAGTAAATAATAATAATAATAACAAAATAATAATTATAATAATAATATTATAATATTATAAATAATAATAATAAAATATTAATATTAATATTAATATTAATAATAATAATATTATTATTATTAAAATAATATTAATAAAATTATTATTAATAAGAATAATAATAATAATAAAATAATAATAAATTATAAAATAATAAAAACCTCAATATTCGCAAAAATATAAAAAATAATAATAACAAAATATTAATAATAATAATATAAAATTAAATAATAATTTTAATAAAATAATAAAATAATAATAAAATTAAATAAATAATAAAATAATAAAATAATAAAAAATAATAAATAAAATAATAATATTAATAATAAACACAATATTTGGAAAAATATAAAAAACACACTCTGTAGAAATGTAAATATATAACATTACAAAAAAATTACATTCAAATGTTTTATCATAAAATGTAAATACATCATTGGGGGGTCTTCTGGAGGAGCTGGAGGAGATGGTGGAGGGAACTCCATCCCTAAACCATGAGTCAGACGATGCATGTACTCCATTGTCTTCTCATGTTGTTGTTGTTGTCATTGATGCATCTCCTCTTACTACTATCGACAGGGCTCTTCCAGCTCCCTACACATACTCTCTATAAGTCCACCCTGAGCTCGTAACTGCTTCTCATAATGTGCAATAGATGATGATTACTCTCCAAGAGCTCCTCTCGAGCTTCTCATGGATATCACAGCGGTTACATAATAGCTCCCAGGCGTTAATCAAGAGTCGATACCAACAACTCAGCCTTTCTCGAAGGCATATTGGGTGGCCAGCATCCATACTACCTCATTAAATTAGTGGGTACTAGTTTGATCATCGATCTCATCCTGAATCTCAATCTGCATCTGAGATGTTGTGGCCTCATATGACTCCTTCAATTGCAATTTAAAATTAAAATAGTTAAAATATTATTTTCATTTAATTTTAAAACTCAAAAATAAATTAAACTGACCACAATCTAACACTAGTGATCACCTCTAATCTCTCCAGTGAAAGGATCACCATAAATCCTTCTATAAATGTCAAAATCCATAATATTAGGTTTTTCAACTACCTATATGAATATAAAATAAACATTTTTCATTTAATGTTATATAAATTAATTAAAAAATTATTTACCATATGTTCCCTAGGCGTACTGAATATACGACTACCAACTTGATGTGTCACCTCTTGTCCCCCTAGGTTTTGGTGACCTACTGATGATATCCTCTGACAAAGACCACTCATATAGTATGAACATAATTCATCCCAAACCTGTGATGAAATGTAATCAGTTCAATGAGAATGACAAGACACATCAAACTCTATCACTTGTGCTTTCATCATTGCTTTCCTTCTCAAATTATGAAAAAACTACTGGCAACGCTCACGCATAAACCTCTCTCATGCCTCCCAGGTATCATCATGTATGCTCTCATTTATGGGATACTATAAACTCTACAAATAATTAATAATATCAAGTAATAAATTAAATAAATTTCAAAATAAATATTATTTATTTACATACCAACCAATGATCAAACATGCGGTGCTGAACATCAATGGGAATCTGATCTCATGTGACCCATCCTCTAAAAAAATAATTGCGCAATATATCACTCCCCTTTCCAACAGCTATATGCAAAAATCTGTGAAAAAAAAAGAAAAAATAATAAAAAATTATTATATAAACAAATTAATGATAATTAATTAAAACTAACTAAAATACAAAATTAAACAAAACCTCTACATGCATGGATCAAATCCAAGATGTGGACATCTCTCGAGGATAGGGTTGGGAGTCATTAATCCCACAAGACCACACCCCCTTTGAGTCCCCCCTAAACTACCAGCAGTCTAAGGGTTAGATGATCCAACATCCTACTCATCATCAAGTAGACCACCCTCCTTGAACTCACGAAACAGATCTGAGTCTATCTGAAACATGAAATAAAATTTGTTAGAAAATAGTAAAAAAGGGTATTATATATAGATATATATTGTATATGATTATAACCAGCATTTAACTGTATTAATATTCATCTTCATCCTTATCTTCATATCTGATGGTGTCAATATCTTTATATTCCTCATTAGCATCATCAATTTCCATATGAGTTTTAGTTTCATCATCTCTTGTCATTTCTAACTCATTTATTACACCATTGACAACATTGTCACCATTGACCCTTAATTATGGGTTTTCATCATCAATATTCGTGTATCTTTATGAAAAATATGGATTTAGAGTAGTCTCTTAAAAAATTTCAATTCCTTTCACTTCATCAGAACCACATTCACTTTGAATAAACTGATTTTCCAGATATTTTATTTTTATTATGCTCCACCAATCACCCAACTCATTTGAAGTAGCACAGTAATTTGCATAATAAATTTGATATGTATGATAAGCCAATAAAAATGGATCATTTACTACAATAAGGCTTTTATATTTAATATCAATGATTCCATGACTTGGATGAACACACAAGTCTATCTCAGTATCCAACCACTGACATTAAAACATCGTTATGTAATTCTATCCCAAATAACATAGTTCAATAATTTCTTCCAGCATGCTGTAAAGTCAACTTCATATCCTCTATGATGGGATCCTATCAAGAAAACACCACTATTCATTATTTTTTTGATTCCCTATATGCACATGTATGAAATCGAAAACCATTCACCACATATGCATTATAAGATTTAACCATTTTGGATGGTGGGTTACTCAATACACACAATCGATTATCAATTTTATCATCGTGTTGAGATACAAAATTTTTTTAAAAAAAATTATCAATATAACAAGTAATAAATTTATTTTATATGATAAATCGTAAATAATTTATGTTACTATTTTTTGAAACCAGTAGGAAAAATTATTTTGTCGATGTTCTTTAAGAGCATCTTCTATAATTTGTGGAAGTTGTTTCTTGATATAATTATCATATAACCTACAAATAAAATGATATTAATTTACTTTGAAAAATATTATAGAATAAGTGATAGGAGAACTCACAATAAAAATGGTTTCATTTCTTCACAGTTGAGCAGAACATATGTATGAGCTCTATGGTGTTCATTATCTAAAATCCATCATTCATGAACTCCACCAAAGCCAAGTTCTGGATGATTAAAAACTAATAATTTATTTCTCATTTCATCATCAACATTTCCCTTGTTACGACCCATGAACTTGTGTTTTTAGGGATATTTAGATTGCAAATAATGAGAGCATAAAAAATAAATTTACTCCTGTAAATAAGATTCTGCAATTGATCCTTCAACTGATGCTTTGTTATGTACTTTTTTCTTCAATTTATACATGTATATCTTAAATATATACATCCATAAGAACTATATCAGGCCCCCACATTTTTATTCATGCGTAAAATTTAATATAAAATATTCCATTGAGTCAAAGAAATTCAGCAGGAAGATATTTTCCAGTTTACATAAAATTAAAACAAAATCTTCATGTAGTCTGCTTAGTGCATAATAGTCTATTGTCACCATAAAAATGTCTCAAAAAATATGATATATCTATTAGTTCATCCCAAATCATAGAATTCAAAAAACCTCTTAATCCAATCGGTAGAATTCTTTTCATTATAACATAACAGTCATGACTTTTTAACCTGGTAATATGACTATTTCTGACACATCTTCCCAAATTGGAAACATAACTATCTTGAAATCCGCATGTGGGAAAACTATCCAAGGAATAATTTTCACCATAATATAAGATGAAATCATTTGAACATGCATGAATCTTCTGATAACCAAGACCCAGATTATAAGGACCCAACCTTAAACATTACGTAATCTTGAATTAAGTTAATAATTCACATTGAGGATATTTTCATGTTTATAGTTTTAGAGAATTAGGCCATAGATATTACATTACATCTCAATTGTTACAAAGTCGAAACTTATACTCAGTATTCATTTTTTCAAAAAATAAAAAATCTTAAAAGAAAACAAGAGTTCTTTTCTTGATAAAAATATTCTTGAATTATTCCTTTCTCTTACCCTTCCTTATATCCTGTGAAAAACATTTCAAAAACTTGGGATGAGTATAAAAATATAAATAAGGGTTATAAAACAAGGAAATAATCCATTAGTCCATCAATACATACAAATCAATGAAATTATACTTTTCAATATTTAACATAAACTACTACAAATAGGGATTTTAATAACATTAAAATACACCTTTCGTAGTGCTAGAAAAGTGTTGTTAATCATAGAAAAGATAAAGGGGGTTCCCCTTTATCAGTTCTCAAAATAGCGCTGATAAAGGGTCACCTTTATCTATGATAAAAAAATCACTGATAAAGATCACCCTTTATCTGTGCTATTTTGAGCACTATTAAATGTGTAATATATCAGCGCTCAAAATAACGCTGATAAAAACCACCTTTATCAACACTAAATAAGCACTGATATATTTGACATTTATCAGTGCTTAATTAGCACTGATAAAGGCCAATTTTCATGAGCAAACCCAGCACCTGCACAGCACCTGCACACCTGAGACAGCACATGCACACACAGCACAAACAACACCTACACACAAAGCATATAAGAACAAAAATACTATATACATTTACTTTAAATCATGAATACAAAAAAACACACTGGTATATACATTTCAAACAATGTTTAATATGGTTACAAGTACAATTATCTAACAAATAGTTAAAAACATTAATGTTTCATCTTTTTTGCATCCATGATCCTCTCTCAAAAATTTTCATCCATAGTATTAATTATCAAAAAAAAGCATTCGAAATTAGGAAAAAAATTACCTATATAAGAAAACAAATATTATGTTATTAATACAATAATGAAATAAATTAAACATTAATTTGAAAGAATACATTAATAAAATTTCAATTGTTACCTGTTACAACCTTTACATGTCCATATTTCCTTGGATTGAATTAATATTTTAGAAGAGGCTTAACATTATTCATTGAATTATAAATATTGTTTTTTTAAGATTACATGGATGAGAAAAGAAGAGGAAGAAATGTAAACAACAACATGGAATCCAAAAGGATTCAATTATTGACAATAAAAAAAGGCAGGAATCTCCACAGGTTATACAATATGACACATACATGATGGTGTATTCAATTTCATAGGAGTATTCAATTTTAGAATAAATTCTAACATTTTCCTAGCGATACCACCATCCTAGATAGGTTATAAACTTAATAGTTACATATATCAGGAGCCTCTAAGAGTGTACTCTCCCATGCTAGGTCAAAGGGAATGAGTGATAGCACATTTGCATCGGACATTGGGTCCAACCCTGCTTGGACCCTGACCACTTATGCCTCTCCAAGGACCCCATAAAATATATAGGGCCTCGTTGAAGGTATGGAAGGAATATATTACTCAGTTTTAGAGAGGTCCTAATGAGAACCTACATAATTAGATAGGTGGTGATCATATCGGTTCACTTTTCTCTTGGTCTCCTAGTTCTTTAGTGTGATTAGCCAACCCCCCCCCCCTCCCCTCCCCGAGATATCCCCCCTGGACATCCCCCTCCCAACCTCTGGACACCCCCACCACCACCACCACCACCACTCCACCTGCACCCCCCCCCTCCCTCCTCTTGGACAACCCCCCTCCCTCCCCATGTAGCCCCCCCCCCTCCCTTTCTATGTACAGCCCCCTTCCCACCCCCTGTACATCCCCCTCCTCTCCGGGATAGCCCCTTCTCCCCTCCTGGACACCCCCTCCTTCCTGGACAACCCCACCTCCCTCCCCCTTAATCTCCCTCCCTTTCCTTGGAAATCCCCCTTCCCACCCCCTGGACAACAACACCCCCCCCCCTTCCCCTCCTGGACACCCCCCCCCACTCCTAGACCCCCCCCCACTCCTGGACACCCCCCTCCTTTCTGGACAACCCTCCTTCCTGGACACCCCCCACCCACCCTCCCACCCAAACACCCCTCCCTCCTGGACACCCCCTCCCTCCTAGTTCTTTAGTGTATACCCATTAATAACCTTCTTTATCCAACTATATTTTCATCATCTATTTGATAATGGAATAAATATTATTCATACACCATCATTCACTAATATTAATTATAAAATCATATATAATTTTAAGAGATACGGTTCAACAAATCATGGAAAAATACCAAACAAAAAATATATTGGAGGAATAGGAACGAAATTTCACATAACATTATCAAAAATATAATTAAAAAATACATAAAACAGAAAAATAGAGATCCTATGACACAACCGGCAGACACCAATCCTATGGAAAGTGGTAGAAGGGATATATATATATATATATATATATATATTTATTTATTTATTTATAAGTAGCGGGGATACGTATTCTGGAATTCAGTTTCTGGTAAAAAAACATCTCATTCTGTAGATTTCATCCACATTTCGGGATTGAGGGTCAAAATTGATTTAGTTAAGAGTTTCCTCACAACTCTTCTAGATCATAAATAATTCCTTCCATCAAACTCATGTATCATCAGTAATTTTTCCATCATATGTATTCTACTACAACATTGGTGTAGAGAAAAAGTGTGTTTCTTATAAATCTAATGTGAGAAAGGTAAATGATGCATATGTTTGGTCTTTATGACATTAAATAAGATATATTGGGCCTCAAATTGAACTGTAATATAATTATTGGGCCTTTACATGGTCTTGGAATTGGTTTGGTTGGTTGGAACTTTTGATACCTCACTACAGACTCACTTTAGGCTACTCGAGAAGTGATCTACCCAATGTATATTATCAGTATTTAATGGAATTAAATGGATCTCTTCTTGGCCACCCCCTCCCTTCTGGACAAACCCCCTCCCTCCCCTCCTACACACCCCACTCATGGACACCCCCCCTCCCTTTTGGACACCCTCCCACTCTTGGACACCCCCTGGACACCCCCCTCCCTCCTGGACACCCCCCTCCTTCCTGGACACCCCCCACTCACCTAGAGACCCCCCTCCCACATGGAGACCCCTTCCCTCTTGGACACCACCTCCCTATTGAACACCTCCCTCCCCTCCTGCACACCTCTATCCCCCCCCCACTCCTGGACACCCCCCACCCACCCTCACACCTGGAAACCCCCTCCCTCCTGGATACCACCTCCCTTCTGGACACAACCCCCCCTCCCCTCCTCGACACCCCACTCATGGACACCTCCCTGGACACCCCCCCCCCCCACTCCTGGACACCCCCCCCCCCTCTTGGACACTCCCCTCCTCCACCCACCTTGAGACCCCCCCTCCCTCCTAGACACCCCCCCTCTTGGACACCTCCCTCCCATCCTGGACACCCCCACCCCCCCCCCCACTCCTAGACACCCCCACCCACCCTCACACCTGGACATCCCCTCCCTCCTAGACATCCCCTACCTTTTGGACACACCCCTCCCTCCCCTCTTGAAAACCCCACTCATGGACACCCCCTTGGACATCCCCTCCCTCCTGGACACCCCCTCCCTTCTAAACACACCCCCTACCTCCCCTCCTAGACACCCCACTCATGGAAACCCCCCCTCCCTCTTGGACACCTCCCTCCCCTCTTGCGCACACCCCCCCCCCCCCCCAAACTCCTAGACACCCCCTCCCTCCTGGACACCCCCACCCACATATAAGGGAAACTAATTATAAAATTGAAAATCCAAGATATTGGTTCCCATCAAGCTTTAAAGATGCCCGTGAGTGGACTGAATGACTATGCATTGGTCAACTTCTACACTATCAACCAATGTAGCCTAATGAACTACAGCCTCATCGGCTTCAATTCTTGAATTCATTTGTGTCATAAGAAAAAAAAATTATTAATTATAAAAATGGAGTATTTTTGGTTAAAAATGGACTTGAGTAAGAAAGGGGTACATGACTAATTAGAAATATCATATTAAGTGCATGAATTGTTCAAAATCATGTGATCACATGACCATAATTAGATCATGTGATCAAATGAACCTGGGAGATTTATACGATTACACAACCCTTGAAGCTTTATACGATCATGTAAATAAAACAAGAATATATGAATCATGGTTAAAGTGAATTACCTTAATTGGTTATGTGATTTTTTTATGTGATTTGATCATGTGATGAGATAACATGATCAGTTCAAATTAAGCATTCATACAACGAAGCTTATGTGGCATGATCACGTGAAGAGGATTATGTGAAGTTGATAAAAAACCTAATATTTCTCGTAGAGATATGAAATATTGAGTCATTAGTGAAATAGATTTCCCATTACCTCTGTGATTGAACAGACACAGCGTCATTGCTCTTCCTACAAAGGCATGTCACAAAGATAAAAATATTCTAAAATAAACGAACCCTTCAAGGAATAATGAAAATCAAATCAATGTTTCATTATATAATTTTTCATTAAAATATACATATTATATCATAACATTACCTTTATATCTTTCCAAATGGTTTCTTTGGTCCAGATATAAGATAATAACAAAACTAATGATTCTTTGTGCACTTTACTATTGTTGGTTATAAGAATGAAATATATATGACATTAGTTTGTTATAAAAATTCATATTCTATATCCATGTTACTAATCACACCCTTGTTTATTAGTTTGTGTATCAGTTTCCATTTATTAGATGAGAGGAAAAATTAGGGATATATTGAACATTGAGATGGGGTGAATAGGTGTTGGAGAATATTTATCAATTTAAAACCATTTTATCACTTTCCTTTTACTTATACACATTTAGGTTTAAAGATCTATAATTATCTATTCTCTCATTTTTTTGATTGAAACACATTTTTACACAAAAATAAGAGTACAAAAAATTACAATGTTAACATTTCAAAATGAATAGCTAATACTTGGTCTATTTTGGATTCCATCGAGACTAAATAACCCACTTGTGTGAACATGTGATTATAAATGTATAGATATATCAAAATGAAACTCATGTAATATGGATTAAGATAGTGTATGGAATATTTTGAAAATCTATATATTTCCAATGTGTCTTTATACTACCTCTTGACAGTGTAAAATAATGTTGGGTTAAAATAAGAGAGACTTCCTTCCAATTTTTTCTTTTGTATATTATTGGGGAGTTTAATTGAAATATTTTTATTATTTTAACTTCATATAATCATAAAAGAAACACTTCATCTTGTTATTTTCTAACACGATAGGGGAAACACCATTTTATTCTTCTTTACAACTGTAAACTGAAATGTTTCTCTTTCTCCTTCTCTTACATAAATAAAAGAAACTTATTTTTATAAAACCTGAACTGAAATACCTTTTTCATATTTCCTACACATATTATTACACATTGGTGAAACAAATAATTAATTAGATATCTTACCTAATTCTCTTAATCACATAGTGATTATAAAAAACATAAGTAGTGTTAGGAATTCTCAAATATCATTGATACTTCTGAATATTAATATCTAGAATAGTATTAGATATCATTCTTTTATTTTTTCATTGAACATCAATAAATATATAAATTAGGTTGTAATTTAATTTATCTTCTTTCTCTTCCTTTTATTCTACTATATTCAATACATCACATTTGTTAATTTTGAATTACCATGATTCTTGTTAATTTGAAAATCCCAAAACATCAGATGCCGAAAGACATTTCATTAACTTCCCTGAAAACCTTAATCCATTAAAATATCTACTAATTTATGTAGACATGTGATCCTTATTTCTATTTTATCTTCCAAAAAACTCATCATTTACTTTTTTCATAAAAAACACCAAAATATCATTTTAATCCAAACTCTGAATATACTTTATTTCATGCATTTCATAGTAATAGTTTCTCCTGGTAACTTGTCGTGAAGTGCCCCAAAATTATCTTTATTCATTATCGATTATTTTTTAAAATTGTAATAAACTATATCCAAATATTTATTATAATTAATATAATATATCCTAACATTGGTATATTTAAATTCATCTTATTTTAGAGTATCTTCATGTTCATAGAAACTTTAGAATCTAATTTTCATAAGGGATTCATAGAAAACATTTTCATAAGAATATTTTCTTTCATATGATGTTATAAATTTCATATTAATTCTTAAATTCTTTCATAAGATATCTCAATTTTCATATGAAGATCACCTTTAATATAATATACTATTTTATATTATAAAATCCCTTTTATAAAACTCTTTAGATCCTCTCATATAAAAATTACCCTTATAAAATTAAACTTTATTCTATCCATGTATTCTATACAAGTACAATGAGGATTAATTCCTTTTCTATTTCTATAAAAACTACTTGACATCAAAGAAAACTAGAATAATTCAAAATAACTCTTGGCTTGGTATAAACTTCTTTAAACTGATCTCATCTATCTTTAGTAAAAACTTCACCATACATAACTTAGATAATTTTATATATGTTTGAATTTTTTTGATTCATTAAAATGAAACCAAAATAATGACATCATATATACTTAAAAATTTATCTGAATAATTTCACATTAATTCTAGTATTCTATGATTGCAACCATAATGATGGAACTCCTCAATCATGTCCATCATAAAGAGATAATATTGTTCATTATATATTCTCTATGGATCTAAATTGATTGAAATAAAATTTTCATTCAATATCAATTATTATATAATACACCAAAGGTATGTTCTTACATTTTCATTTTATAATTACATGGAACATCAAAATAACATCCAATAATTTTTAATGGATGTTCATTCAATTATAAAAAATATACACCTTCTTTAGAACTCTTCTTTAAAACAATATTGGGTTCCTATTTTAACTTTTAAGACATTATTATTCACTATAATTATTCTTCAATATATTTATTCCAATATTTACTAACACTCTTTGTTAATTGAAAACAAACACAACACACACAAAGTGAGATAAAAATTGATAAGGTTAATAGAAACCTCACAATGTATGTGAGGTATCCCAATAATCCTCTCAACTCTTAGAGGATATATGAAGGTAAATTACAATTATGTAATTATTCTATTCAATTTCATCATCAATACCTATGTATCAAACCAATAATATAATAAGATATCCTGAGGTTTCTATAAATGCACTATTTAAATGATTTATTTTTAAGTTGTGTTTCCAAAACCTCGATATTACTTCTTTGAGATGAGTGAAGAAATTTTTTATGTTAGTGTGCTTATGTAACTATATTATCTACTTATTTATCAATGAGTTTTATGAAACCATCTCTAGTGATTTTGGAAACATAGAAACATAAAGAACTAGTTCATGAGAATCTCTCATTAAGTTATGCTTTACTAGAAATACAAATCATTTATAAAACCATTATTCATAACCTAAGGATATAAAACATAATAAAGTGTGATCATATATGCTCAATAAGTGTAAAAAAGGGAGATATAAATGATCATATAAGGATAACATAAGTAGTAGGGATTCACCTTTATCCTATTTGTGTACAATCTTCCATCAGGTATGCTACCCATTCGTTTCTCATCTTGTGAATGTGAGTTTTTACGACAGTCATGGTAATACTGAAAAAATATAAATACAAAAAGTATTAATAAATATTTTAAATGAACTCATAATTATTTTCAAAAATACCTCTTCAGGGATGCTAGTTTGTTGATGAAATACGACCTCTTTCAAAAATTTACAAACATAATAACCACGGTCCTTTCCGTTTGTTTATTTTGGATACTGAAAAAACATCAAGAGAAATAAGTAATTTTTTTTATATTTGTTTGGATAGTGAAATGTTATTATATATACGAGGATACTTTTCCAACTGTAGATCTCATAGGTGTTCTTGTCCTTAGTCCCTAGATTCATTCCATGAAGTAGATGATATTGATACACCGCCCTATCATAACAGAATCCTCATTAAAAGATAATATAAATTATATAACTAGATGTTTAGTTCTAAAATGTTGGATCTAGTGTATTACAAATTAACAAACTCTATCATGCATGGTGGGTTTGTTTCATATCCATGCATTGAATCCAAAAAATAAATCTTTGGAGTATCCAAATTGACTGTAATCCACATCTAATGTTTCCTAAAAACACAAAAAATAATGAGTAATGAAAGAAATGAAAATATAGTAGATATAATTAAATTCTATATTTTTACCCCTACATCATTGGTATTAAAAAGATTCTGTCATCCATAATTTTTTTTCAAATGATTTGAGTAGGGATGACATTTTTGTAGCCTCTTTATCAGAATATATTTCTTCTTTTGAAGAGGTGATGTGAGGACTAATGAGTCCAAATTTTTGTTCATGGGGAAATCCCTTCAATTGTTTTTCATATATACACCTGTGAAAAATATGAAATGTATTTAGTCTTAATTATCATAGTATATCAGCTTGTGTAAAATAAAATCATGAAAACATACCTCATGTATACATTTACAACTGAGGTGCCTAGCCATTCATACTTGAGGATTTCATTTTCATTTTCAACACTAATGAAATATGATTGTTCCTCTCCATACATACTTTTTTAAAAATAAATTGTGTAAGTATTGTCATCTATCAACCTTTTATCCACATGAGCCTACAATGATATTAACTGTGGATATAGAATGGGTGGGGTGAAGGTTCCCTCAGTAGACTGTTTCAATCGGTTGGTTGATCCTTGAGATAGATTTGAGATGATATTTTGTTTCACCCCCTTATTTTTGTCATTCTGTGAAAATAGTCATCAGTTCAGACCTTTTTTCATTAAATGTTAAAGGTCTAGCTTGAAAAATAAATTGGAAATGGATACCTCCTTGTCGACATGTTTTTTTACAAGAATTTACAGCCATGTTATGAATGTTACAATAGCTTGTTCAATTATATGAATATCTTCATCATTATTTGGAACAGTTAGCTCAGCACTCGGCTCATTAGATATGTTAATTGATAGTCTGAAATTATCTGTTGGAAGTTGTCTGTTGTGTAGCATCAAGTTTTGCATATTGAACATCATAGCCCTCGCTACAAGGTGATAGGTGGGATTTGATAGATATAAATCACAGTCATTTCCACCCTGTGTAATATTGGTACAGGAAAGGAATTAGTGTTTATGTTATTCACATTTCATAGAAACAATTATTAGAACATTGATTACCTCATCTAAGTCGGGTTTTTTAGGGGAATGGCTCACCTCAAAGCTGGTGGGGGTGGGTCGGTATCTTCACGTATAGGTTGTTGTTGAGTTTTTTCTTCTATTTTCCTCTCCCCCATCAAACTTTCTATCATATCTCTCTGGTATTTTAATTATTCTTGAAAAATATCTAATTTTTCTTGCATATTTTTCATTTCTTCAGTTTGATCCTTCGCTTGTTTTTGTTTTTGAAAATATGTTTGGGGTGTTACCCCAAAACCCACACCTCTAACGCGGCCATACTGTTCTGGCAGCTTCAAGGCTACTGAAAGCATGTCTACGTCTGGATCGGGTGTTGTTTATTCATGTGACTATGTCAGATAAAAAATATAGGAAAATAAGTAGTTATTGTTATGTAATAGCGATTTAAAGAAAATCAAATTTATATTATGTTATACTTACACATGTTTCCCGCACTTTTTGTGTGTTTTCATCTATCAGTATCCCCTCTTTATTTACATGAGCCTACTTCCATAGCAAATGGCGTGGGATGGATATGGATTTCGATTTTGATTCATCAATTTTTATATAAACAAAGAAACATGGTTATGGTGTTTTTTTATGTTACATAAAAGTAGTACGGTAGATTTAAAAGGAATACCAATTTTTTCTCAAGTGAAGTGTACCCCATCCTTTACAGTAGGGGTACGCTGGTTTTGTTGCACATTCTTTATTTTCATCACTTAGTTGATGTTTTATAAATAAAAAATTGTCAATCAAAGTGATGAATACAAGCAACGTCAAACAACGTATTACCAAACACAACGTACCTGAAAATTCTGCTCCCCACGACGGTTGTTAAATGCATCCCATGCTCCTTGGGATATCAAGTGTGCATAAAGAGGAGGTGGGTGCAGCTTGATTTTCCCTTCAGTATCTTTAAGATGATATTTCATTAAAATTGTGTGGAATCCTCTATGAATCCTTCTTGTAACTCTTAATACATATTCCTTATGTGAGGAATCTACTATAAATGCAAACTTCAATAGATGATGAAGAGTAATTCAATATTTTAGTATTTTATTTTATTTTAATAAATTTAAAAAAAAATATCATAATGTTACTGTAATCTCTTCCCACATTAGTGTCTTAATCCCGATGAAAACATGGTTCCACGACTGTACATCAATCGAAACGCGTTTCCGAGTGATGATTCGAATGTAACTACTAAAGATGGATTTTTTGGGGTTATCATGTTGGCCTCTCTTATTCCATCCCACCTCAAATTTGATGTATTTTCCTTTTTCCTTAAGAATTTTAGCTAACACTATAAAACTACGGTGCTCTTGTTTTTTTTTTGCGCCGTCAGGGTTTCATTTACTACCATTTCCTTAGAAGCATCATCATTATGTTCCTCCGGAGCGCTAGCATCGGCACTGGGACTAGCAGCAACATATTGAGAAAATTGTTGTACCTCAGCACTAGGACCAACAACAATAGGTTGAGAAACTTGTTGTTGCTCTGCATTGGGACCAGCAACTGCAGGTTCAGAGACCTGTTGTGCCTCGGAATTGGGCTCATCAGCAGGTGCAGAAGTCATTATCTGCAGAAGTGGTTTAACATTTAATTTAGATTACATAAAAGTAGCATCAAATAGATAATAACATAACGTAACATGATGTATATTACAATAAAAAATAACCTGATTATTGAACTCTTTTTTTAAAAGGCTGAAAAGATTTGACCCCTCTATCGACTATGTAAATCCCTTCATTATGGTCTCCTATGACATACAAAACGCCATCTACATTGGGACCACTACAAAATGATTATGAAGCCCCTATGAAAGGGTCTTTTTCTGTTGAACTTTCATATAACCCTTTAGTTGTTTTGGTCAATAACAGAACAATTGAACAATTTCAGTTTGTGGGGTCTAGAATATAAAATACTTGTATTGCATGTGATGCCATTATAAATGGTTTGTCTTTCTCCCCTTCCTTACTAAAATAAACTTTCACGAATCTCAATTCATCTATTTTAACATCACTCCCGTTATCAACCCACTTTAATTGAAAATCGGCACTTAGAATTTTGTAAAATCTAACTCCCATTTTGGTTTGATGATTCCAAAGTATGACATATTTTCATAAATTAGATTTTTGTCCTTAGCACTAGAAACATGCATCATTTTAGCCACAAGTGTAACCCCACTATTTTTCATGGTACTATCTTCATCATGTTCATTAGTATAGAATGTATAACCATTAACTACATAAGAATTGTAAGATAATACATACACACTTTCTCCTCCGGATATCCATCGAAGTCGTTCGGAAATTGAGTCCAGATTTTCATCTAACTTCTTAAAAATATGGTCCTGAAACCATCCAATAAACTATAGATTATGTTTATCTTATATCCACTTTTCATCCCTATATGGATTCCATTTCTTAAGAATGTCTTTGTGGGTTTGAACATATGGGTCAACATCAAAATTGTTATGCAAAATGTAAAGGTGTGCCTACTCCCGATCTATAATATTGATTGTAACAACCTCTCTTCCAGAAATTACTTCACCCTCAAGCTGCCCAGTGTGACGAGATTTCGGTAGGCCAATCTTTTCCACACCAGACAGGTATTCGGTACAGAATTCAACAGCTTTCTCAACAATATATTTCTCCATAATACAACCCTTTGGCCGACTTCGATTTTTGACATACCCTTTCAAAATATCCATATACCATTCAATGGGGTATATCCATCTATAATGTATAGGACCAAATAGTTTAATATCTCTCACCAAATGAACTATCATATCAAAAAATGTTGGCAGGAAGAACATTTCAAATTCACATAATATAACAGCTGTTTCTCTTTCCATAGTTGGCAATTTTGTTGGGTTTATAACTTTGTTACATATAGATTTGAAGAAGAAATAGAGCTTAGTTAATGTATGGTGGTCATTCTTCGGAAAAATTCCATGTAAATCTATAAGAATTATATCTTTCATCAAAACATGGAAGTCATGTGATTTTAGACCCTTCAATTTTAAATCGCTAATTGACATGATGTTCTTGGTATTTGATGAATACCCCTTTGGAACATTTAAGTCATTCAAGAAGTTGAAAAACTGATACCTCTCCTGCCTGGAAAGAGTGTAAGCAGCAGGAGGAAGAAATATTTGTTTTTCACCTTTCACTGGTGCCAACTCTTCTTGTATTCCCATCTCAACCATGTCCAATATAGCCTTAATTTCATCCTTTGTTTTGTCGGGTGAATTTAGAAACATTTCAATGAAATTATCACATACATTTTTTTCAACATGCATAACATCAAGAAAATATCTGACATACAAACAATTCTAGTATGGTAATTCAAAAAAACCTGATCTCTTTTTCCAACCGTTTTTCATAAGGTTTTTCGAAAATTGTTTACCAAAAGTAGTGTCCACATATTTTACTTTCTCAAACAAATGATCACCTGTTAGTGGAGACGGTGTTGTACATTCTTCTAAACTTCTGTCGAATGATGTCGTCCAAGATCGGTACTTATGCTGTTAGGGTAGAAATCTGCGATGTCCTAGAAACATAGTTTTTTATGAATGTTTCAACCTAATTGACTATGTACCTTGTTCACAAATGGGACACCCTTTATTTCCTTTAATGCTATATCCTGAAAAATTTCTATAAGCAGGAAAGTCATTTATCATCCCATACAACATGGATTTCAAAGTGAAATCTTCATTTTTGTAAGCATCATACAATGTAACACCTGAATCCCACAATAATTTCAAATCCTCAATAAATGGATCCAAATAAACATAAATATCATTACCTGGTTGTTTTGGTCCTGATATAAGCATAAATAACATGATTTATTTTTGTTTCATTCATAACCACAGTGGTAAGTTATAATTTACCAACATAATCAGCCATGTACTATGACTGCTGCTTTGAAAACCAAAAGAATTCACCCCATATGTAGATAATGCAAGATGAAGGTTTCTCATCTCATTTCCAAATTCAGGATACCCATGATCAATTCTCTTCCACTAAGGAGAGTCTTTCGGGTGACATAGTTTACCATCTTTAATTCTTGTATCTACATGCCATGTCAATTGTCTCACAGTCTCCTCACTCCCATATAGGAGCCTAAACTTTGGAATGATTGGAAAGTACCATAAAACTTTTGTAGGACTGGAATCATCTTTCTTGTATCAAGAAGAAACACACTTTGGGTATTCTTTAAGTGATTTTTTGTCCTTGCGAAACAATATACAGTCATTCGAGCAGGCATGTATTCTTTCAGAGATCATACCCATCAAGCATAGAATTTTTTTGGCATCGTATATTTCACTTGGGAGCTCATTAACTTCTGGGAGCATGTCATTCAGAAGAGAAAGTAGTTCCGTAAAATTGGCTTCACTCCACTCATTGCCTGATTTTAAATTATACAGCTTCAGTATGGCTAACAATGCTATATATTTAGTGCAACCAGCATACAATGGCGTTTTTTCACAACTCTTTAACTTCTCAAAAAAATTTGGGCAATCATGAAGTTCATCTTCAACTTTCCTCATCATTTCCTCAATATGATCATCATCATCATTCACATCTGTAATTACATCCTCCATAAAATCGTCTTCATTGTTCGTGCTTGTAATCATATCAGATAGTCCATAAAATGTTGTGTTATCCAATCCACTACCTACATTCATTTTTTCCCCATGTTTATTCCAACATGTATAACTTTGATCTATTTCATGATAGATCAGGTGTTCTTCCAACTCCTCTGGACTAATTTTTCATTGAATAACAACAGCATAAACACAGACAAAGGATTTGAGAAGGGTCGCATGCATGATCTTTTCCAAACTTGATAAACTCTTTTATGCCATCTTCATACTCTTTTGTCAACCAATTGACATTCATCTATTATTTATTCATATTAATCCTATTTTATATAGTAATATTAATATATAAAAAAATAATTACACAAAATATGTTCAAAAATCTATGATAATCCCTTTCACTAGAATGTTTTAGTATCCCATATGTGATCTATATGCATTATTTTAAATCAGTTTTTTAGTGTTTCTCTAGAAAAATAATGTCTCTAGTCAAGAACTATGGTACTAAACTAATAGATGGTATGATTTTTAATAGAGTGCTTGTGGGTGGAAGGATTCATTACATTTTTTATGGTTATTTGACTAGGGTGTCCATAAAGTGTCTCATAGAGTCCTCTAGTGAAGTGGTTTTCTAGGATTCACTGGAATTAAACTAGTAACAAAGTGGTGGTGCCATTGAAATGGGTAAAGTTTGGATTGATATTCAATGGTGTAATAACTAAAACATGGAAAAAATGGAATACCAATCATGCCAACAACCACAACACCATACAAACACACAATCATGCTTACAATCGCAACACCATACAAACCAAACAATCACAATTTTAGATTTTACAAAGCATCCCTTATTCAATTTTTTTTGTTAATTTAGGGTTTATCATAGAAGTTTTATCATCTTGGGGAATTCATTCAAAAGTAAAGTATACATAAATTACCAATTTTTATATTCAAATGTTCAACAGGAACCAACCAACATGCAATTCATATAGTGCGAAAACAAGGACCACCAATGACCATGATTTTTAGTGGGGTGTTTAGCCCATACATTTCAAATTCTAACCATTGATATCAAACAGTAATAACATGTTAACAAGAGGAAACCAATGAGTAATGGGAGAAAAATCACCGTGAAGGTTTCGTTTAGCGCGTGACAGAGGTGCATTTGTGGTAGAGGAGAGGTACACAGTAGAGGAGATTTCCAACTAAAAAGAAAACATAAAATGAGAACTCATATGTTATACCTATCCACAATAGGTCCAATGAGATTTAAGAATGGGACATGTCTGGTTAAACATCATTGAAACCTATATATGATGATCTATGAAACCCATCCATTCTAGGGAACAATTTTTTCACTAAACACGTCATCAGGTTCATGGTGATACCAACAATGGTCCTGATCCAAAGTGTTCCCCACCATCATAAATGCCTATTGTAACACATCACCCAGTAGTCAAACAACCCACTTGGTGTGGTTTACAACTAACCAAGCCAAAACACATATGAAAAAACCCTCCAAAATCTAGTACTAGTTATCATATTTTATTCCAAAGAGAATCAAACAAGTCTCTACTGCTTATGAACAAGGCCCTAACACACTAACTTTCCCTCAAAAAGTCCTAGTCATACCTCAAAATGAACCTGTCATACTGAATATAAAGTAATCATTTACCTCTATTGTCTGCAACATCTAATATTATGGAAAACACTACCACTACATTTTTACACATGATTCAATCCTTGAACCGTGTGATGAAATAGGTCCACCCCCTAAATAATGCGATGAATGGGTTCACCCCCAAAATCACATGATGAATCATGATTTACCTCATGAATCACCTTTGGATCACATCAAGATTATCCTGATCATTCTGTAAACATATAAAATTTATCTAGTACATCATTTAAAATCTAAATATGGTATTTATGTGGGACCAGATAAATCAGATTCACCAACTCAACAACATACAAATTCCATATCAACCATCCAATAACCAGTCCCATTATACTAAAGACCCTTATAACATAAGGGTCATACCTCTATAGTGAATGATCCATCTATTATCATAGATATTTAATATATGTGATCATATTTATCATACCTAATCTTTAACATGAAATATCAAGTGCCACATATTCCCCAATCACTGAAATATTATACCCATCACCCATTGAAATTCATATGAAATGAAAGTTGCACCCTCAACAACCATTGGTTCACTCCCCACTTCATTTTTACCTTATACCACTTATCGAGAATCACCTCAGCATGTTCTAACACCAAATGTGTGTTGCTTCTCCTGATCCATGATCATTTATCCAAAGAAACACATGTCTGTGTTTAACTCTTGGATCAAACATGACACTATATTTGATCCATTTGTGACGTATCCTTCACCATAGATTGAAATTTTCTATTTTATCCAAAACCCCAAGAAATTGAATCTAAAATAATTTATTCAACTCCATTGGTCCTTGGATCACACTTTACATCTCACCAACTTAAAATTTAAATGGGTACCATGCATAATCGGCGTGTACCATTCTCACCTCATCCAATATAATGGGTGTACAATATTGTACCACCTGATCAAATTACATGACTCGTGATCCCACAAGTCGAACACCATTTTTTGTACTAAAATACTATCTCCATGAGATACTATATATAACCTGATCTATAAACTTATCGATGTACACCCCATGAAACCATAATATCCAGTCTCTATAATAGTGATCAACAACCCTCGTTATCGAAATAATGCATTTCTAGACAGGTGTAAATCTCTATGATACCCTGAATTATCACCCGACTTGGACTAAAATGAGTCCTATATCATCTATATTATGCTCGCATGCCTAAACCCATGACCATTCTCCATGGTATGTCAATCATCAAAACAAATAACCTCCATTATACTTTCCAACAAGATTAACATTCTTAAAATTTTCATGAAAAATGCACTAATTCCTTTCAACCAGTATCATCTCAAAATCACATGTGTTCATACATAATATAATAGATACTCCACTAAGAAACACATCAAAAAACACAGGGCTAGGAATCACACTATTTTTACCCACGAAACAAACCTCGATACCAAAAACATCGACTCTCAATGTTCCCTTCTCAAAAATATTCCAAATAAATTCCTATAAAATCTCAAGTCAAGGAAATCACCCATACCTTCTACACTCCCAATGTCTAAGGCATCACCATGCATATATCCCATACTTGGTATGACACCAATTATGCTAATCACAACTCAAAGAATATACCCTTGCTTCATGTCTCTAAAGAATTCACAAGCCTAGGCTAACCCTTAACATATTTTACCTTCATAAACCTCATTTAATCTCATCCATAATACCTGAAACACTCAAATAATATACCTTTGCATAGGAGGCAGCGGCGGTGGAGGTAGTGGCGGCTGCGGAGGCAGCGGAGGCAGAGGCGGCGGCGACAGAGGCAGCGGCAGCGGAGGCAGTGGCAATGGAGGCAGTGGTAGTGGAGGCAGCAGTGGAGGTAGCAGCGGTGGAGGAGGAGGATGGTCGCAAAAAAGGAGTAGGAAAAGGCAGTGGTGGTGGAGGAGGTGGAGGAGGAGGAGGAGGAGGGTTCGCAGCAAATGAGGGGTCGAGTTCAGCTTCCATGAAGGCTTGAACGCGTGCGAGAGAGGGAGGGCCTGTTAGGGTTCTTTTATAAAAAATGTTGGAACCTTTATCTGCGCTAGTAAAAAGAACTGATAAAGGTATGTTTTATCAGTGCTAAAATAAAAGCACTGATAAAACATAACTTTATCAGCTATTTTTTAGCACTGATAAAGATAGACCTTTATCAGAGCTAAAAAAGAGCTGATAAAGTATCTATTTATCAGTGTTATAATTTTAGAACTGATAAATATGTGTTTTATCATCACTTTTTTAGTGCTGATAAAGGTTGATCTTTATCAGCGCTAAAAAGGGCTGATCAAAGAGCTATTTATCAGCGTTAAAATTATAGCGCTGATAAATACTTATTTTATAAAAGTATAATTTTATTAATTTATTTATTTTCTTATATATTTATTTAAAATGATATATAGGATAAATATTTATTTATTTATTAATAATTATAACTATAAATAGTATATATTTATAAATATTGGTATATAATTGTTAATGTATACAAAAAAATTATTTTTAAATATAAATATAATAATTTTATATAAATTAAAAATAAAAAAAAAATTATCAACGCAAATAATAGAACTGATAAATTTACCCTTTATCAGCACTAAAAAAACATTGATAAAGTGTACACCTTTATCAGTACTTTTAGCTAGCACTGATAAAGGCACACCCCTTTATCAGCACTTTCTGTTTAGCACTGATAAAGGGAAGTTATTCCCTTGCCCTGTTTTTTGGTAGTGATACCACACTAGATCATAAGATTTATAAATAAAAAATTGAAATCATAAATCATAAAGGTAACTTGTGGCATCCATAACATACTTACGTTGCAGCTTTCTCACCTACATAAGGAGTTACATTTGGAATACCCATCATAGAATATTCCCTAAATCTCTTAGTAGAAACATTTTCATTTACCTTAGTCATGTTACCCAATGAATTGGAGATTTATCTTGGGCTCACCCACCCTAGATTTATCACTAAATCACCCGTATACATAAACAATGCCCAAGAACCATGAAATATTCATAACACATAAAACAAACATAAAGGAAAGATAACATTTCCACATTTCAATCAAAAAAATATCATTTAAATATATTGACATAACCAATCCATTATCAAAACCATTTTAAATACCAAAATAATTAAAATAGTATATGGTATTTATTTTCCATTTAAAAACATTACGGCGTGTTACGTAAGCCAAAAATCAAATAATGCTTATGGTGGTGGAAAGGTCATTGTCATCGCGTACGTTAAAAAAAAGAAACATTCACTTTGTCATTTAGTAAAACGCTACGTAGAAAAAATATTACCTTTGAATGAAATAAAAATTCAAAGGGTTTTATACACCATATAAAAGAAAGTCGTGTATAAATCAAAATATGCCTCAATGAAAAAATATTGAGACAAAGTCCCTTACCTCATGTATGACTTGACTCGTTCGTTGTTTAATCTCCAAAATAAGAAACTAAAGTTAATTTATACTTTCTTAAGAACATTTTTCAAGTTTATTATTCCTTTCATATTACTTATTACCACATTATAAACATTACATAATCATTTAAGTTAATAACGGTCGTTTTATCGATATTTTGTACTTGAGTCAAAAATGAACTTCTTATAATTAAAAGTTATCTCTGTGGTCAAAAGTACACTATGTCCAGAATGATATTCATGAATTAGATAACATATATATCATATATATCCAGTATATATATATATATTTATTTATAATAGTACATAACATTTGGAGATAAGAAATGAAATGCACCGTTCATGGAGACGGTAAGTCGTACGTACGCATGAATGCTACTTTCATTCTATTTTATATTTAATTGAATGAAAAATTAATTATAGATAAGTATATTATAATTATAGTATAATATCATATATAATTTTAGTAACATCATCCTTTATACGTTCCACATATGGAATGAACGAGTCATATCAATTTGAGGGGGCAGTAGTCCGCACTTCCTCAAATTAAATTATCGTATTTAACCATTATGGAAACCATAAAGGTATGCTATAAATGAAAAATACAGAAGCAAAGAGACAATATAAACATAATATATATCATATATAAATACAGTTCAATCATAATTTCCACCATGATAGGAAGTTGGAGATAATCGAACAATCATCATTTTATGAGGCAGTAGTTCATCGTACACAGAAACAGTATGTTTGTATCCATTAGATGGAGGTGTGTGTAAGTTTAGTTTGAATAATTCTCATAAAAACAACATAGTATATTGAGGATACTATTTTGGTTATGTAAACAAAGAATAATAAGATCATAAAGAGTGAATAAGTAAAATAAAATAAGAGAACTTGAGGGAAGACATTACCATTAAATCGGGTAACTCCCTTTGGTTTGAACCAAAAGGATTTCTTAAAGTGCCTTGTGCCTAAGGTAAGGCTTATAGGATGAAGAGAGGGATGTTGGGAGATTATTAGAGTATATTTTTGATGAGACAAGGGTCTTGAGAGGTTTTTTTAATGGGTTAGAGGTGATGGCCTTTTATAAGGGAGAGGAGGGGCTCTTTAGGAAAGTTTGAAAATTTTTATTTTATTATAAAATGATTTTTAGTTTCAAAAGGTCCAAAACTTATTTAATTAAAATATAAGGTCCATATAAGTCTAAATAAAAACATATAATAATAATTGGATAGGTTTTGTATATTTTTTTGTCCTTATCTTTCTTATTTAACCCTTTGTTAACTTATTTAACTTTTACCATGTCTTCTTGTATATTCAAACTATATGGTTAATATATTTACTATAAAATTATAAGTGACGAAAAATGGATAATTAATGACATTTTTACATAATATATGTCACTTGGACTAATCTTATATTTTTAGAACTATTTTATCATTTAATAAAAATATTAATTGATTTAAAAACTCATTTATGTCAATTTGTATACTATTCATATCATGACTTTTTAAAAAATCCAAGTCAACTTGATTATTTTGAAAAAACTTCATTAGTTAAAAGATAAAAAGTCATACTCATCTATAAAATTTATGGATGGCATAAATAGTTTCAAAATAAATTTATTTTAATATTTATAATCTAATTTATTTAAAACATTCATTAATGAGGTAATCATTACATCATCATTGTGTCATAATTAAATTTATTTATTTATTGTCTACAAATTATAAATAAAATTCCATGATGTATGAAATATTTTTATCTTTATAATGACTATTTATAGTCGAAGATATAAATTATATATCTCCACATTAAAATTGTTTTGGTAAAAAATACATGTTTATGATATTTTTATTTTTACTTTAAATAAAAAGTTATTAATGTCATTATCTTACCCAAATGGATTTGAAAGGCCAAAAGTCTTACCCAACGATTTTATTGGTTGGTAATTACTCATACAATAAGGTTTGGATAAGTGTTAAGGTAATTTTATATTATTATAATATTTTTTTACCTTGAATTACCCTATTTGCCTTTAACCGCAGTAAATAAAAGTCAAAAGTTGTTATTCACCAAAAATTATTTTCATCTTATTGAACCACATTTTACTTATTGATGACAACCATGTATGTCGGATTTTTAAAATTCAATTCACAGAAGTCGTAAATTTTCATTTAAATGAAAAGGTCGTTTTTAACTACTATGTAGTGTTTTTTCACTATTCATCAAAAATTGAACGTTTTCAGAAAAATACCAAAGATTCACCAAAAGATAATTTTAATATTCTGAATTCAAAAATGATGTATATTTTACCAAATTCAAAACATATAATTTTAATTAATTAATGTAAAATTAATTTCTGTTGTCAAAACTAGAAAGCGTGTTTTTAAGAAATAATAACTATCAAAAGATTGACATTTGTTTATATCCAATTTCAAAGTGAAATTACTTCCAATGACCAAAATTGGATTAAATGGTAAAAATATAATCCAATTACACTTTAAAACCATTTAAAAAGATAATCTAACCATATAAATAAATTATATTAAAAGGTAGTATTGAATTAAAATGCAGTATTTTTCACTATTCATTAAAAAATGAACATTATCAAAAAAATACCAAAATTTCATCCAAAGTAAATTTTGATGTCCCAATTCTAAATAAGAATTTTATTTTTTCAAATATAACATATAAAAGTGACAAAAACTATATTTAAATGGGGTTCACCATGAAAAGGCAGTAAAACGACCATTAAAGAATATTAGAGTATTTCATACTTAAAATCAGATTATTTCTTATCTTAAGCCTCTAAAATTTATTTTATAAATGTAAAGACATTTAACAAACATATATAATCATATTGTAGTTTGTTCTGTTCATTCCAACCAATACAACGGCTAGGCGTTAACTACCATTTAAAATATTATTATATTATTATTTTTTAGTATGACTCAACCTTGTGCGCAACATGAGATTTTGGAGAAACCTGTTGTTGTGTGTCGAGTATGACATCTAACATAGAATCCCCTTTAAAGTAAAATCAATATTTAATTCACAAATATTAATAAATATGAAAATGTCATATTCTTTATTTACCTGGGATGTTACATAAATTACGAACCGGCCTCTTGCTCTCATAGAAATTTATAGGCAACACATTTCCTTCAGGTAACAGTGTTTTAACCAAAGAGAATATCTGATCAAAATAGTATTTTGACATTCCATTATCTGATTTAATAGCCATAAATTTTTCAACTCCTTTAAATTTTCTTATCTTGCAACCATGATATAAAGCATCCTCAGCAGACCTCAAAAACTCATAAAATTGAGATGGTTCTAACTCAATAGTTAAATCAATATCATCCTGAGTGTTAGTTTGTTGAAAATATGGACATGTCACATCATGTACTAAATTTTGAAACTGTGATGGATCTGGAACCAAATTATTAGTATCTTCTCTAGAACTATGTTCACCATATTGATACCAAAAAACATAATCTGTTTGAAAAAAAATGAAATAGATGACCTCTAATGTTTTCAAATGTGTTAAACATCCACAGACCACATTTTTACATGGACACTTAATTTCCCCTTCTGAAACAAATTCTGGTTTTGATGATGCAAATGATAATAAAGCTTCAACACCCTCAATATATACAAAATTTATACTAGAACTGTTTGAATTCTTATACTGATTTATCCAAGTGCGGTCATCTAATAATGACTATTTTTTAATTCCTTATTCCATGTTTCTCTAAAAAATATAAAATAATTATTTTTTTATGAACAATTTGATATAAGAAAAAAAAGATCCAAAAAAAAGAAAAAAAATTGTTAATTATTCCTAATTACAGCTATTTATTACTAATTACCACTAATTACTATAATTTATTACTATTTATTACTATTTATTATTATTTGTTACTATTTATTACTAATTATTTCTAATAACTGCTTAGTATTCCTAATTATTATTAATTACTGTTAATTAGTTTTTATTACTAATTAGTACTAATTATTACTAATTACTGCGAATTATTACAATTTATTACTATTTATTACTATTTATTATTAATTATTTTTAATTACTATTAATTACTACTAATTATTCCTAATTACTTATAATTACTAATAACTGCTGCTAATTAGTTTTTATTATTAATTATTACTAATTATTACTATTTATTACTATTTATTACTATTTATTACTATTAATTGCTTTTAATTACTATTTATACCTATTTATTACTATTTATAACTATTTATTACTAATTATACATATTTATTAACAATTATACCTATTTATACCTATTTATTACTAATTATTACAAATTATACCTAATTATTACTAATTATACCAATTCATTACAAATTATTACTAATTATACCTATTTATTACTAATTATTACTAATTATACCTTTTTATTACTAATTATAACTTTTTATTTCTAATTACTACTAATTATAACTATTTATTACTAATTATTACTAAGTATACCTATTTATTACAAATTATTACTAATTATACCTATTTATTACTAATTATTACTAATTATACCTATGTATTACTAATTATTACTAATTATACCTATTTATTATTAATTATTACTAATTATACCTATTTATTACTAATTATTACTAATTATACCTATTTTTACTAATTATTACTAATTATACCTATTTACCTATTTATTACAAATTATTACTAATTTTTACTGATTATTACTAATTATTATTAATTATTTCTAATTATACTTATTTATTACTATTTATGACTATTTATGACTATTTATTTCTATTTATTATTAATTATTAATAATTATTACTATTTATTACTAATAATTACTAATTATACCTAATTAATACTAATTATAACTATTTTTTACTATTTTTTACTAATTATTACTAATTATACCTAATTATCACGAATTATTACTAATTATACATATTTATCACTAACTATTACAAATTATTCCCATTTATCACTAATTATTGCTAATTATACCTATTTATCACTAATTATTAATAATTATACCTAGTTATTACTATTTATTACTAATTATTACTAATTATACCAATTTATTACTAATTATACCTATTTATTACTAATTATTACTAATTATTACTAATTATAATTAATTATTACTAATTATTACTAATTATACCTATTTACCTATTTGTTACTAATTATTACTAATTATTACTAATTATTACTAATTATACCTAATTATACCTAATTATAACTAATTATTACTAATTATTACTAATTATTACTAATTATACCTATTTATTACTAATTATTACTAATTATACCTATTTATTTCTATTTATTACTAATTATTACTAATTATACTTATTTATTACTAATTATTACTAATTATACCTATTTATCACTAATTATTACTAATTATACATATTTATCACTAATTATTAATAATTATATCTATTTATTACTATTTATTACTATTTATTATTAATTATTACTAATTATACCTATTTATTACTAATTATACCTATTTATTACTAATTATTACTAATTGTACCTAATTATTACTAATTATACCTATTTATTACTAATTATACCTATTTATTACTAATTATTACTAATTATTACTAATTATACATATTTACCTATTTATTACAAATTATTACTAATTATTACTAATTATATCTATTTGTTATTAATTGTTATTAATTATACGTATTTATTACTAATTGTTACTAATTATTACTAATTGTTACTAATTATTACTAATTGTTACTAATTATTACTAATTATAACTATTTATTACTAATTATTACTAATTATACCTATTTATTACTAATTATTACTTTTTATTACTAATTATAACTAATTATTACTAATTATACCAATTTATTTCAATTTATAACTAATTATTACTAATTATACCTATTTATTAATAATTATTACTAATTTTACCTATTTTTGCAAATTATTACAAATTATACCTATTTATTACTTATTTTTACTAATTAGTGCCTAATTATTACTAATTAGTGCCTAATTATTACTAATTAGTGCCTAATTATTACTAATTAGTGCCTAATTATTACTAATCAGAACCTACTTATGTCTAATTATTACTAATTTTTACTAATTTTTACTAATTATATCTATGTATTACAAATTATTATTGATTATTATTAAATATTCCAAATTATTCCTATTTATTCCTATTTATTCCTATTTATTCCTATTTATTCCTATTTATTCCAAATTATTACTAATTATTCCTAATTATTTGAATTTATTCCAATTTATTCCAATTTATTACTAATTATTACTATTTATTTCTATTTATTGCTATTTATTACTATTTATTACTAATTATTACTAATTATTATTATTTATTACTATTTATTTTTATTTGTTACTAATTATTACAATTTATTACAATTTATTAGTATTTATTATTAATGAAACAACATAATTGTAAAAATAAATGATGCAAAATAAAACAATCTAATTTTAATTTTATTTAATTGTCGCTAATTAACAACAATTATAACTAACATAAAATTAAATGAATTAACTAAAAAATAAAAGCAATAGATAAATACCTTAAAACATGATCTTTTGTTTACTGCAAGGCTTGAAAATCGCTCCGATATGAAATTTTAAACTTTAGAAAAATTTTAGAGAGAAATATTAGAGTTCAAAGAAAGAGAGTAGTTGAGAGAGATGTGAATGAAAAAAAACGGATGAGGGTATATATAGTTAGATTATTTGCGACAAGCGTATTTGCGATGGGTACTTTCGCAAATACTAACCCCCTATTAATTAGGTGGTGGCGGTTAAAAAGGTATTTGTGACGAGTCCCGTCGCAAATGGTAATCCCTTATTAATTAGGGGTGGTGGTTAAAAAGAGTATATGTGACGGGTCCCATCACAAATTCCAAAACCAATGAAGTGGTATTTGTGACGGGACCCATCGCAAATATGAAAACCCTCTGAAGGTTATTTGCGACAGGTGAAAACCACCTGTCGCAGATAACATTCTCACGGTTTGGCGTGCAGTGTGCACCAAACCATTTGCGGCAGGATGCCCTCTTCCCATCACAAATGATGGGTTTTTCCATAATGAAGGTTTTAAAATAATTTCTTTAAGAGTCTGACTCACTTCCACATAAGCAAGGGTAATATTTTATTAAGTTCGGCCCTTCGTCTTATAAAATGATGAAAACCACTCCCATTTGGTAGAAACTATAGGCAAAAACCATGAGAAGTTTTGTGGTTTTAATTATTTTAGTATATAAAATCCAAAACCTAAGTTTGAGAAATATTAAGGAAATCCACACTCATTTCCTATATAAACCCACCCAATCTCTCATTTCTCTTCACTAAAAGTTCTTAGATCACATCCTTACTCTGCACTCCCCTCTCTAGATTCCTCCTAAGGTGCCCTCAAGCTCTCAAAAGTTCTCTCCCAGGTATTTGGAGTTACACACTCAAGTAAGGGACCCTCACCTTCTCTTCTTTATTCAAGTTTCTTTATTATCTCATGCCTTATATTTCCAATTCCTAATGTTGGGATATGTATTTCCATGTCCCTATTACTGCCCTTTTGATGTCTAAATGATGAGATACTCATTTCTCTCTCA
Organism: Viscum album; assembly: GCA_963277665.1. Classification (NCBI taxonomy): domain Eukaryota; kingdom Viridiplantae; phylum Streptophyta; class Magnoliopsida; order Santalales; family Viscaceae; genus Viscum; species Viscum album. The sequence continues at coordinate 1,649,535,736 of OY728163.1, forward strand.
TTAACCCATTTTATGAATTTTTATGTGACGTCGTTATGATGCCGAAATTTTGCCATGATTTTTTTATGCTAAAACAATTGTATATTGAATACCATACCCATTTCCTATTATGGGTATTCACCTTTATACACTTATACTTCTTTGACTTGGGACTTACATGTATGTATTCCACACTCCTTGATCATGGAATAAAATATGATGATGAATGAATCCATGTTGTATGGTCTATGTGGCACACTTAAGCATGAGAATGAAATGATAGTGACGAGTGCGCCTGGATTTATATAGCGCTCCAATGCATTGGGTAATGTTTAGTCTCACGAGACGTCATAGTTAGATGAGGAGTGAACCCGATTCCTTTATGGGACTTTTTCTATCATGATGTATTGGCTGTTAGCCTTGACCAATGTTTATGATGCAGTGTTTTAAGTTGTTACCACATTTCCCATGTTTTCTTTATGTTATCATGTTATATCATGCCTCATTGTTCATATTTATGATTCTCACCCCTTTTATGTCCCATTGATATGCCTATTGACTTACATGTATTAATTTCTTCATGTTATGCCATGTTTTTCCCTTACTCAGTTTTATATCTCACCCCTTTCTTATGTATGTCCCTGGATTATCCCATGCAGTTTTAAGTATGAGCATGTTAAGGAGGTTTTCAATAGAGACAATATCTTTCCTTGTTTTAAGTTGTTATGTAATGTACATAATTCCAAAATACACTAAACTTATCAATCTTCTGGGTTGTATTAAGTGTAACCTTATGTAATAAATCATGTATTAATGTGAAATAAAGTGCAAGGTTTCCATATCACCAGTAGCTCAACTTGAAGCTATCAAAATATTGCTTGCTTATACAATACATTTTGATTTCAAATTATATCAAATAAATGTTAAGATTACAATCCTAAATAGTTATATAATTGAATATTTTTTTGTAGAACAACTACCTCAATTTCAAAACCCACATTTTCCAAATCATGTATTTAAAATAGAAAAGGATTTATATGGTTTAAAATATGCTCCTAGAGATTGGTATGATAGGCTCATCACTTTTCTTATTTCAAATGGTTTTATAAACAGTGTAGCTGACCCTACTCTATTAATAAAAATAAATTTAAAGTATGTTTTAGTAGTAAAAATCTATGTTGATGATATTATTTTTGGATCATCCAAAAATCATTATGTACTGAATTTTCAAAACTTGTGAAAAATTAATTTGAAATGAGTTTGATGTAAGAACTAAAATTCTTCCTTGGTTTTCAAATTTATAAAAAATAAATAAGGAAATATTTTAAACCAAATCATGTACACTAAGTATCTTTTAAATTTTTTTGGTATGGATAGTACTAAAGGTAGTGATACTCCCATGAGTACAAGCTGTAAATAGGATCTTGATCAAACTTGGAAACAGGTTGATCAAACCACTTACAAAGGTATGATTGTAAGTTTACTTTATTTAACTACTAGCCAACTAGATATTATGTTTAGTGTGTCCATGTGTGCATGTTTTCAATAAAATCCAAAAGAATCACATTTACTTACCGTGAAAAGAATTTTTAAATCCCTCAATAATACAACCAATTTTAGATTGTTTTACCCTAAAGGACATTCATTTGAATTAGTTAGTTATTTGTATACTGATTTTGGTGGTTGTAATTTAGATAAAAATATCACTTCTGGAACATGTCATCTTTTGGGAAAGTATTTATTTTCATGGTGTAGTAAGACATAAATTTTTTTTGCATTATCTACTACTAAATCTGAGTGCATAGTTGTGGGTAGCTGTTCTGCATAGATTTTGCAGATGAAACACACATTATTAGACTATGGATATAAATTCAAACCTATCCCTATAAATCTTTACAATACAAGTGTAATAAGTATCTCTAAAAATCATGTATCACATTTTAGAACAAAACATATTGATATACGAAATCACTTTTTGAGAGATCATTTTCAATAAGGGGAAATCACTCTTGAATTTATTGGCACATAGCATCAACTTGATGAATTTTTCACAAAGTCATTCAATTATGAGAGAATGAATTATATCAAGCATGAATTAGGTATGATTAACTTTTTTTAAAATATTTTTAGAAATATTTTAAAATTATGTTTAATAGTCTTTTTGATATTTTTTATAGATATATAATTTATTCTTTTATCAAGTGTTCGCTTAATTTATTTCATTTTAAAATATATCTTATGGGTTTTAGGAATATATTATATTCTTATTATCTTTTCAAACCCGTTACTATATAGGTAAATCCATAAATGATTAAAATTTAAAATTGGAATCATCACATGCCATTATAATCTGAAACCAAACCCACTTTTTAAACCCTCTTCCTCAAACCCTTTTCTTTGAATCCCTAGCTCCCAATCCACGATTCTCAGTATGCTCAGTCAAGATGAATATATCTTTTGAAGATAATGTTCTTGAATCAAACAAGAAAGAAAAGTCTATCTCAAGAAAGTCTGGGAATCTTTCAAAGCCACATCTATTTTCTCACGAAGTCATGTATAAAATATAAGTGGATATTGAATGGTTTAAAACTAGCCATTAATTTTTGTGGAGATAAATTTTGTGTCAGAACTAGACAATTTGGTTTTTAGATGAAAATAAAACTTTATATACTTTCCATAAAAAATAATTTTATTTGAATATGGTGCTCAAAGTAGGAGAATACAAGGGTGTGATTAAAATAGTTATCAATGGTCAAGGATGTGAGTTCACTTTGACCTTTTTGGGATGACTAACTAAGAGTCTCTCACATATTGGATAATATGAGGACTACTAGAACTCATACCCTATTAACCATCCCCATTTCGAGATTGGGAATTCACTGGAGGAACTAATGGGTAAAACCCCTCCTGAAGACCAATCGTAAATGATCTAACTAAATAATTTAGGCATTTGTTGAAATTCTTTCAGCACTCTTTCTACCCAAGGAAGGGAGATCTCATATCTGTAAGGTATCAAGATCTGTTCTTTTTATACCTGATGGTATATAGAATTTAGATAACATTCCTCATTTATGGATGAGACATGTGGAGGATTTAACCAAACCATATTCAAGTTTTAACACTCTTCCTTATACAAAATTTATTTTTACCTTTCTATAATAGAGAAATTTGGTTCCTATAGGAGTTGAAAGGAAAATGTTTCCAAGTGGTGTTTGTCTGAATCAGACCACCTTCAAGAGAATGAATATCAGCTAGAATACTTGGCAAAATATGTGGATAGCTAATGAAGAGAGACTATATGAAAGATTAAATCCATTATCACATCCCTCTATGCCAAGAGATATAATTCACCCTATTTTGTAACCATGTGAAATTGTATATGATAGTTACCCCTATGATGAGGATGAATCTCAAGTTGTGTATATAGATAAAGAATCCAAAAGAGCTTTTTAGGTGAGATTATAAAGGAATCTTGTTCCTATAGTTCCATATGAAGGAGAGCCTATGAGAGAACATGTGTCTCTAACTGATGTTTTTTCAAAATCTTCTATAATTATAGTTTAATTTGTAAGGGAATTTGGATTACCTTTGTTGGTTAAATCAGTAAGAGAATATGTACCTCCTGAGGGGGAGAGATTTCCTAGTTCTATGATATTTGGATCATCTCTTATAGATTCTTGATTTAAGTTCTCATTATTCTAATATAGAATATGACTTTCTTTCTAAATATTCTCCTTCTCAAGTTCGATCTACTATATCTAAAGAAGTTGGAACCTATTTTGCTTAACCCTTTTTAATAACCTCTGAAAACATCATATAGTTCAAAAAAGATCTTTTGGAAGTATTAATATTAGTTTTTTTAGTATCCATTGGGATAATACTCATGATCAAGAATAAGAAATTATATATACTATTCAATGTGTTTTTTCACACATCTATCCTAGGGTGTTTCTGAAAATAGACCATATGCACCAAGAGATTAGATCTTTTAGAAGCGAAATATAAAGTTTCAGAAGTCAAATCGGAGCCTTGAAAATTGATATGTCATACATGTTGACTACCAAGGATTTTAGGTATCTTTGATGACTAGTATTTATAGACCTTCAAATTCTAATCAAGAACCTCCTACTACTACTTCAATTTCTCTTGATGAGTATTAAATTTAAAGGCTGATTCAATAAGAGATTTAGATTATTCTAGATAGTGTAAAGTATGTTAGAAATCAAGTGCTAGTGGACATTGTTTCTTATGGAGAAAATCAATTTTATTTGATTAATGATGAATCTATTAAGACTAATGAGGATAAAGGTTTAATAAAGGGTGTGATGAAGTACTATCTGATAAGGATCTACACTAATGCAGATCTTAAGACTCAGTTCCTATCATTTTCCATATAGATTTCAAAATGACACCTCTAACAACTGCTTTCAAATCCATTGTAGAGAGTTTATTGGTGATAAAACCTCTTCTAAATAAATTAATTTTAGAGAAAAATTATTTCCTTCAAGTTATGGAACACAGCATAAGATATTTGGATGATCTCACAAAGATCTTTGAGTTGTAGATGTATGTTGTTAATGCCCCTATGCTAGCACCTCCTGCCTTCCTTTACCTTACACCTCTACCTATCATGAACATGACTCAATTGTTGCTTCATATATTACAAAATCTACCACACCTATACCTATAATAGTATATTTTGGTCTCTCTATTTCTCAATCCCTTGGCCTGATCAAACCGACCTCCAAAGGAATCACTATTACAAGACCTCTTGTAATTCCTCAAAATACTCCTGATCCTCTTACTCCTGATGTTGGAAAAGGGAATGATATCATTGAACCTTATAGATATCCATAGCTTAATGAATCGGATTCTAAATATACTATTATAGATATTATATACAATGTTTTTTAAACACTTAATGGAATATTAGTTTATTATTATTTCTATGTTTGTTTTCTTTTTATTATATATGTTTTATTTCTTGTTTATTTCATCTTTTTTCTTTAAAATTTTATGAATTATATTTGATAATATCAAAGGGGAAGTAAAATATATGGAATAAACAAAGTATGAATGACTTAATATATATGAATAAAATGGAATTTTAACAAACTAAAAATGATTATTCATTACAACAAATTTCTACAAAAGATTATAATCTTTAATGCCTAGTCTTTAATTCTTTATTTAATGATTTATACTGTGATTTATGATAATAAAAAAGGGTTAGATTGTTAGATTAGTCTAAAAACTACTTATTTTAATAATAACAAATCATTTTTAGTTTATTGGTAATCCATTTTATGTTTTATGGAAGTATAATCATTTTCTAAAAAATAATTAAAATTTTGTTAAGTCTGGAATCAATTACATGATACATGAAATCGACCACATGACATATGAAATCAATCATATGACTACCTGATCATCCATGATCAATTTATAGAGAAGTAAACATGTGACCACATGAAGAACCAAGCACCCACTTGTTGTAATTCGAGTGACCACATGATAAACCATGATCAAGAGTTTTTGCAAAGTCATAGATTGACTGCACCCCTGGAAGAGCGACCGTAAGATTAGTTTTTTCGACCACATGAAGAAACTATGCAACCAAAAGTCTAAATGAAAGCATCCATATATAAAATATATACATTCAAAATATTAAATAATTGACCAAAACTGTAAGGTGATCAACCATAAGGAAAAGGTGATCGACCACAAGTACAAGGTGATCGGCCGTAAGAAAAAATGATCTACCATAGGTACAAGTGATCGACCGTACAACATATAAAAGAATCCGAAAAGTATGGAAAAACCATGGATGTTGATGTGGAAAATTTAAATCGATCATGTATAAAGGTAAGTATTATATTATTATATTATTAAAGATATTAATTCCACCACTTTTTTGTGTAGAATTAAATGTCGGTTGGAAGCATTTAATAATCCTGGATTTCCAACCAAAGTAAGAAGATCCATAATAGTGATTTTTCAATAGATATTTCTAGAGAGTGCTTATTTTTTAAAAGAAGACTGGATATAGGAAAAATGATACAAGTGATATAGATGAAAATTATGTGTGACGTCAAACTTTTCTAATAACGAAGAAGAAGAACCAGCACTCTATTCTTTGAATTTATGCATCTGTGTTCTAACTTGATATTCAACGATATATCAGGAGAACAAATGAACATATTCAATCATATATTCCAAGTCAAAATATGAATATAAGAAGAGAATAACTACCAGTAGAATGGCTAAACAACATACTCTACTGCACCAAATTCTTTTCCTTCTCTTACTCTATTTTATTTACTTTTGATTTGTGTGTGTTTTATGATATTTATCATTTATCACCAACTCTTGTGCTGAAATAGAGAGTGTAAGACACTATTTATCTCTCATTTATTAATTTAATTATTCTACATAGAATTATGGAAGAGTTTCTATCTCCTAAACATCTTTTTTGCAGTTGTTATCATTTATTTCTCTCATGTAGAATTTTGTAAGAGAATTTGTAAATCCTAGATAGCTTTAATTTTTGTTTTTTAAAACCCAATAAAGGTTTTGGATTTGTTTATTTTATAATAAAATTCTTTTAAATGAGTTATTTCCAAGTATATGGGATTAGGTATCGACTTGAGACCGAATCCCTTGTTTATTGTGTTATGTTTTTATCTATTTTGTTTTCTCCATTTTTAAAACAAATATGCATATGATTTATAAACTTTAATAGCAAAAAATTACTTTTATAGTTTGATTTAATTTGTGTTTTATTTTTGGTGTTTGGTTTGATTAAATATTTTTAAAAATTTAGGATAGTTTTAAAACTTTTTTTAATTGAGTTGTGATCGAACTTCTAAGAATATTTTTCAAAAAATCAAATTATATAACTCTACTATTTTAGTTAATTGGTCATATTTTATAAATTATGAAATTTAGTTTTAAATATTTATTTAAATATAAATTTTAATTGGAAACTCAATCCAGCCCCCTCTTGAGCCTTCCACTCCTACAAGTAGAATCAATATTGAAGTATATACACCACATGAAATAAAAAAGTGGTAAATATAAAATTTTTCTCAAAGAAAGAAAATTGAGATGATCAAAACCCTTACCTGAGATTACTTCTTGGTTAGATACAATATAAACTCCTATATAATAAACATTGTGGGAGTATCTCCTTTGGATCACTTTATTTATTTATTATTTTGATAATTACAAATATTTTTTTTATAATAATAATTTTATTGAATTTAATTGTTTATTAATTATTTCACCATTTATTTTTATTATTCATATTATTATTTATTTTTATTTTTGGTTTAATTTTGTGAAGATTTAATTTTATAAGTTTATTTTTTACTCTTATATATCATCCATTAATTATTCTTTAACTTTATGTGAGAATTAAAATTAATTATTTACCCTTATTTAAGTCCTCTTTACCCTTATGTAATATTTTGAAATTTTTTGTTACCCTTATGTGACATATTTTTTACCCTTATGCATATTCAAGATTACCCTTATGTGGGTATTTGAATTATTTTGTTACCCTTACACAACATACATTATACCTTTACACAATTATATTTTACCTTAAGTTATAGTGTTCAAACTACTTGTTACCTTTACATATGTCTAGTTACCCTCACACAAGTATGTATTTGACCTTTATATAGCACATGCATTTCTTGTCTACCCTAACACAATTTATGCTTTACCCTTATTCCGCATGTTAAAATATTTTATTACCTTTATGTGGCATGTATATTTTAAATATTATGCTTATGAAAAGTGTTCAAATTATATCTTACATTTATATGGCATGGAAAATGACCCTTACATAGTTATATAATTCTCATTTTCTCCAAATTACTCTATTTCAAGATTTTGTTGATATTATGATTTTTTGCATGAAAATAACAAGTGTTTAAATTTTTTAATCATTCTATAAATTATTATTAATTACATAGAAACTATGTTAATTATTTTTACATTTTTTTAAACACATTTACATAAAGATAAAATATGTTCTTCATTCATTATTATATTTACAATATGAAACTTAAATATTTCACATTTATTTATTAAATTTATTTATTTGATTTTAATGTTTTTAAATTTATATTAGATATTATTAAACATATTTAAACTTATTTTAATTTTTTTTAATGTAATATATTTAATGTTTTATATTATCATATGTTTAATATGGAAATATTTTTTAAATTAAAATTTTGAATTTTATAGTTTGAATTGATGTGAGATTGTTGGATATCCTTGACCTATTGTTTTGGAAGAATTTTAAACTCTTTAATCAAGTGATTTAAAATAAGTTTAAATTGTTAAAATGGTTTTCAAATTAAAATAATAATTTTTCTCTCTCTCTCTCTTTCCTTGATAAATCTGGAATATTATTTTTATTTTTATTTTTTTGAATTTCTTAATGGATCTCTTGGTAGTGTTAACTTATTTATTTTTAAAGGGATTGAGGCTTGCATGGAAATGAGTTAATGGTTGTAATAGTGTGGATATTATGATTATAAAATTCATCATGTTCCCAAAACTATTCTGTAATGAATGGTATTTTTCGTGTATTATTTTTAGATATTATATGGAATATTTTCGACACCAAGAACTGAGAAATCATGTGATTCTGAGACCTAGTGAGATCAGAATAATTATTTGAAATATATTAAACATATTAAATGTGTGTGCATGAATTTTTCCTAAAGAAATGGAATAACACTTGAATGGGGGACCAGATCAAGAATCTAAGGGTATCGTTGAGTTTAAAACGCAACTTTTACCTTAGGCATGACATAACCTTTGTTAGCATAGGGTGTTTGTGAAAAAGTTTTCATGGGAATAAAATGAATATAATAATTAAATAAATTATTTTATTTTATTTGTTGACGCATCAACCTGGCCTCTCCTTTAAAAACGCTGTTATGGAAAAAATTAAAGGGTTATCCGTATAACTCTACGATTTTAAGAGAGAATTGGAGAACCATTATAGGATGTTTCATTTATGAATGGAAACTGAATCAAAGATCGAAAATCGATGCACAACAGAATCATAGGATCTCACCAATGACAAAGACGCAGCTTCGTTCTTTGTTAATTATCGATCCAAGTCATGGTAGCATGTTGATTTATTTGGTTTTCTTCTACAATATTTATTTCTCTTATTAGTGTGAATCAATCAACCAACAGATTGATTCATGAATCAGTCATATCATGGGATGGGTTTACCTACGAGGATGTATTAGGTGAATCGTTTGTGTTATTATGGTTCTATGTTCATTATTCTAATGGAAATAGGTTGATTACAACCGAAAATGGTTGAGGTTCACTCCTATTTTTCATGTTTCTTGGTTTTCACCCATTGTTCTACATTCGTTCATCATCGGTGCTTCTTTTGACTAGTTGTTTGACCTAAATAATGATAAATATAATGTTGTTAACTCGTTTATTAGTATATTGATTCGATATCGAAAATCCGGAATCAATGTGGAATGAGGATCATGTAATAATGGTAGTGGAAAGAGAATCTAATCGGATTGGAGGCCTTTAGTTTTGAGTGGTGCATGCGATGGTGATGAGAATAGAGAATAACTGATTCCCATATGAATCAGATGACCAGATTCTAGAGATTGGTGACAGCAATGGTTTGGCGAATTAGATCTGCACTTCATGATGTGATTCATGGTGGATTTAGGAGCTAGAGGATAGGATGACACCATGGAGGAAGAACCTATGGGTTTCTAGAAATATTGATATAAATGGAATTTATTTTAGGAAAACGCATCATGTGGGACCTTGGTGCAGTGGATAGGGTTTCTGTGTGAAGTTAAATATCACACATCATGTGACTATGTTTCATGGCATGTTCATTGACCTAGAATCTCAGCGTGTACCTTGGAGAGTAAATGGACACGTCCAAGATTACATGGACATGGAAACTCCATATACTCTGACACAGACATGTCCATATTAGGAGTACAAAAGAAGATTTGTGTACTTAGGCATGACCAGAAGTACACAGGATCATACACATCATGTACTTTTACACGGACATGGTCACAAGCCATGATACACAGGAAGGACCCAGTGCCTAAGGTATATATAGTGTATTACTAGTACATGTTGTGTACCCTTTTAAGGTTGTCTTGGAGCCCTTTTCCTTTTCATCTTGTAAAAGTTTCGTTAGGGTGTGTTACCTATATCCATTCCTTGAGGGTCAGTATAGAATCACATCATGTTCATAGGATAGTGATCCCTTCAGTAAGACTTCTTAGATAGAGTTGTTGGAATCCTTCCATGAGGCCTGGAGTGAGATCATCTATCATGTTCTTTCCCTAGGTGAAATTCTTGGTATCATCATGAACAACACTATGCAGGCATCGATCCTATACTTATTGGGTTATTCTAGATTGAGTTTTTGGTATACCCTATGGCCTTAGGTGTGGTACTTGTCTATGTATTGTTCTCTTAAAACTTATATTGTATAAGTATTATGGTATGACTCAATGATATATACATGTTGGATATATGATATCTATTTTATCTGACTCATGGAGTGTGTTCTCCTAAACGAGTGCTATAAAGAACCTTCGAGTAGGAATCATGTCCTAGCATTACAGTTTTGACTTTACTTTTATATTGTGTGTATTTTTTTATTATATCTAGATATTATTGTTATATGTGTTGTATAAATATACCTATTTATATCTAACTATTATTCTTTTTGTTATATACTTAGTGATTTCAGGGTGTCCTTCTGGGTATCGTTATACTCACCCCTATACGGAATTTTCTCACATGTGTTGTGTCTTGTTCAGATGATCGGCCTTTTGATGGAGTCTTATAGGGACCAGGACTAGGTGGTTCGTAGGGATCTAGAAACATTGATGTGTGTTCCTATAGTTATCTTGATAGTAGTCCCCATATTTACTTTTAGGTTGGACTGGTTTTTAAACTCTTTGTGGTGGGCTTGTATTTGGACCTATTTACTTTCCATTACTTGTTGTTGTAATATATTTGTGGGATTTAGAAGTATGCATGAATGGTTTGTTATTTGTATTACATTTCATAATTTTATGGGCTTGGATATGTGTGTGTGTGTAGGTGATTTAGGCTAAGGCCACCCAGGTTATTGATATTCCTACTCGACACTAGTTTCCATCCCCTAGCCAATTGAAGGTGAGGTTGGGGAGTCACAACATAGGCCCCATTAGGATAGTTTGTGACCGAGTGGTATCAGATTAATTAGTTCTACCTTATCATCAGAGTTTGTGATATTGGTTCAGGGAAATAGTATTAAGTGTTTTGAGTTCAAATTTTTGGTCAGGGACTCCAGGGTTGGTGGGGCAGCCAATGTATCCACACACCGGGACTCTAATCACCTACCTTTCAACTCGATACATGAGGACACTAGTTGTAGGTAAAAAATGGTACATTCATAATATAGTAATGGGTTGTGGTTTTCATTTCCTTCTTGAGTCATCTCTCCAGATATATTCATTGAACATGGTACATATTTTTTATTTTAGGATGCCTCTACGATGCATACCGGCTAGGATTTAGCATCAGCATCATGAGGATGATCCCATCAGTGATGAGGAATCCGTGGAGGTTCCTATTCTAGAGGTGTTACCTACATGTGGTGCATCAGTTATACCACCACCTGTAGAGAAATATATATTACCTGCAGTATCAGAAAAATATTTTCACAGGCTAAGACCACTTCATGAGTTTCAGTGATAGAGACCCCTCAGGTTCTGAGGTGAACCTGACTAATAGGTGGATGAGTACTATCTTGAGGTGGTGATGTGAGTTTTATTTCTTCTTAGGACACTTTAAAATCTGTTGGTGGTTCTATAAGTGAGCCTTCTCTAGGGCTATATAGGATGACTGTGGAGGTTATTGGCCCAGACTATGACGATGTGACTCTAGAATGGTTAGATTTCAAGTTCCTTTTCAGATACGGGTTCTTTATAGCTAAAATGAGGGTTATACGCATCTAGAATCTTCTATAGTATTAGAAGGGTAGTACGACAATTGTTGAGTATTCATCTAGGTTCACCAACCTATCCTGGTACTCAATGGATATGGTTCATGATCAGTTATTTCGGGATTGGACCTTCGATTGAGGACTATGTATAGACATAAAAGATAGATTTATACCTTTTTTTCTTTCCTACCTATGATGGGGTGCTAGAGTGATATTTAGTGGTTAAGAGTTTCCTGGATGAGCAGACGCAGACAATGGTTGTCGGTAATGGGAATACAAGAGTAGAGACTTTATTAGTAGGGAGACGACATCAGTATTAAGGACCTAAAAGTATGATAAATTTCAGGAGGAGGTATCAGGATAGAGGTTCTATAGTTTAGGTCCCATAGTATGGGTCTAGTCATCCTAGGGAGAGGTAGTGTTACTCATGTAATGATAGGGGACATATTTCATGAGATTATCTGATCCACCGTATGGATGACAGAGATATAGTGGATGGGCCACTGAGGCAGAGCTATCAGCAGGAGAAGATAGGTCTTCATGGTGGAATACATTTCATAAGATTAGGGAGAGAAGCTATTGGTGGTATAAACTTCTACTTGTTACCACCACTGCCCCCAGGCGGTCCACACCAGGCTCATGTAGTTGGAGAAAAAGGGTTGGGACAGCTGTAGGTGATCGAGGATTATGACCTAGAGGCTCTAGAAATGATATAAGGTATGATATATGTCTTTTTTACCTTATCTACGGTACTAATAGATATAGTTACTATTAATTTATTTATTTCCACTTATCTGGTTCGAGATTTAGAGATTTTGGTTGAGCCCTTGGCTCGACCCTTGTGTTTGGAGACTTATACTAAATATGACTCTGCAGTAACGCACTTTTTCCAATAGTGTGACTTAACTATTAGAGGTGAGAGTTTATTTTTAGATCTCTTTGTAGTATCAATTAGGAATTATGACATCATGATAGGTATGGATTGGTTATCTATATTTCATTCCCAGGTAGTCTACTTCATACGGAGGGTGTGGTGTGTCTACAACGATGGGACTAGGTTTTCCTTTGTGAGTGAAAAATAAACCCATGAGGCACAGGATGGACTCATGTATAAGAGGTTAAAACCGATTACTCACAAGTTGAATAGAATGACCCTTAGTGGAGTGTATTCTATAATTTTTTAGTTTCTTATCATAATAGTGGATTATGAGGGTGTCTTTCATGAGGACATTCTAGTCTTACCTCCCCATTGAGAGATATAATTTTTCATTGATATATATCATAGTACAATTATGATATATGTTTTATTATATTGGATGTATCCCATAGGACTTCACAATTTGAGGGTGTAGTTACAGGACTTACATAGGAAAGGCTTTGTTAGAACTAGTGTTTCACACTAGGCCCCCAGTTTTATTTTCCAAGAATGTGGATGGGAGCTTAAGGTTATGACTAGGATAATTCCTCTTAAACTAGGTGACTATAAATAATAAGTATATACTACTGAGTATTGATGACCTATTTAATCAGTTGATAGGGGCATGATGGTTCTCAAAGATTGAACTTAGATCAATCGATCACCAGTTGAGAGTACGGGATGAGGATATATAGAATATGACATTCAGATGTCTCTACAGTCACTATGAGTACTTGGGGATTCCATTTAGTATGATGAACACCCAAAAAGTATCCATATGACTCATAAATTGGATCTTTCATCCTTTTTTATACCGATTATTGGTATTATTCATCAATGATATCATGGTGTACTCAATGTTTGAGGAAGATCACGCAAGATGCTTGAGGATGGTTCTGGACATACTATGAGATCACTATATTTATGTGAAGATCTTAGAGTTCCAGTAATGGATTTAGGAATTCAGATTTCTGGGAAATGGTATCTCAGTAGATGGTGTGGCAGCGGACTTAGCAAATGTTAAGGTAGTATCATCTTGGGAGCCACCCAAGAGCATGATGGAGGTGTGGAGCTTCCTTAGGTTGGAAAGCTATTACCAGAGATTCATACATGAATTATACAGGGTATAATCTCCATGACATACTTGATTTGAAATGGGAATACTTTCATATGGGTAGAGAGGTCCCAATAGTATTTTCCAGAGTTGAGATAGAGATTGACATTCACTCCCATATTGAGACTTTCATAGGAGGGTGTTGAGTATGTAGTGTTCTACGATGCATTAGGAATAGGGCATGGTTGCGTTCTGATGTAGAGGCTGGAAGTGATTTCCTATGGTTCACATTAGTTGAGACCACATGAAAAGAACTACACGGCCCAAAAACTTGAGTTTTCAAGGGCAGTTGTTTCACTGAAGATGTGGCAACACTACCTAATGGGTGAGCGGTTTATTGTCTATTCTGACCATAAAAGTCTAAAGTATATATTCTCTCATAAGGATATTAACTTGAGATAGAGTTAATGGATATAGTTACTCTAGGATTATAACTTCTATATTTTTTATACTCTATAGAAGGGTAACATAGTAGTAGATATTCTTAGTAGAAGATCTTGTCCGTAGTTGTTGAACGAGTCGTCAGAGCAGTTGGCCTCATTGCAGTTATCCTTTCTAGATGGAGATGGAGAAGCTTACTTCTAGTTACTGGTTGTCACACCTCCTCTTTTATAGTGATTCAGGAAGTCACATCTTGGGGATACTGACTATGAGACCCTACGCACTTAGATATCCACTAGACATGCTCCTAATGGATTTAATGAAGGTGGGGAGCATGTTGTTCTTTTTAGAGGATGCATGATGGTACCAAAAACATTGTGGGATGAGGTTATAATAGATTTTAATACATATCATTTTTTGGTACATCCAGGTGTGGAAATGATGTACCAGGACCTCCGACATCAGTTTTGGTGTCCATGGATGAAGAAGGGAGTTGCATAGTTTGTCTCTCGATGCCTTACTTGTCGTTAAGTGAAGGATGAGCACCAAGTTCCAACGGGTTTAGCTCAACCCCTTAAGGTGAAAGAGTGTATGTGGGATGGGATATCCATGGACTTAGTGAAGATCTTAACACATAAATCTATAGGAAACAAGGTTTTCTGGGTGATCGTAGACTTTCTTGCCAATTCCATCCACTTTCAAGCTATTCGGGAGCAGAGTTTAGTAGAGATCTCGAGATGCCTCTATATGAGGGAGATAGCCTGATTTCATGGAGTTATGTGAAGTCCCAAACCCACACTTCTAGATTCCATAATAAAACATGTTTTGCTTTTTTATAAAAGATAACTGAAAAATACATAGTGCTTTATACAATTGAGGACCTTTTCTGTTCTAGGTTTTGAAGCATTATACAAATACATTACATTTTATTAGAACTATATAAAAATAAAATAAAATAACTAAATTTATTCATGTGCACTAAAGTTATAAGATAAGTGAAATCATTCAGATAATTCTAATAAACCTGTGGAAAATTAATTTAAAATATAGGGTGACCATTAAATTTCCCAGAAAGTGTTTTTAAAAACAAGAATAAAATACTTTTTAAATACTTTGAAAGTACTTTAGAAAAAAAATTATATAAAATACAAAACATTTCATATAATTTATAAACTTGGTTTTTCATAAAAAAAATTATAAGAAAACACATTTCAAAACCTTTAAATTACTTATCATTTTGAAACCCCATTTTAAAATCATCTTTTAAAAACACTTGGATTTCTCTTTAAATATAATTTGAAAATAATAACTCTTTTGTGGATTAAAATTATACATGAAAGGTCTTAGGAAAACCATGTGTCCATTATGAGTATAAATTGTATGAAATATTCCCCTTGAGGTCATGGGTTCACTCCTCATACATTATCCTCTCATATGATACCATAGTGATGAATTTTAAGAAAACATTTTAGAATACATGTCTTTCTCATTCATAACCCACTAAAAACATTTCATAATCATACATAAATTATTTTCATAAAATAAAATAACTTTAATACTTATCATTATGATTAAATCTAAATTTTCTTAAAACTCGTGATATTTGGTAGAAATCCAAATTTCAAGATGAAATGCTTACATTTAAGAAGTCATCAACATAAATTCTTTGAAATTAAAATAGATGATTTCAAAAAAGTTCACGATACGTCACTAAAAATTATAGATGATGTCCATATATAAAATCATGAATGAAAATAAAATATTTTACTTAAAAATATAAAATAATATTATAAAAATAAAACTTCCAAAATAATCCCCTTACCTTGAGTCTGACTCATCACATATATTTCTTTATCTTTCTCTTCTTTGGAAAATCACTTTGCTTAACCCTTTAAGACCACTAAGGGTGGTGTTATACCTAAAATATGGCTTATAGAATGTGTATATGGATGAGGAGAAAATAATTTGATAGATTATGGATGATAAATAAGGCTCTAGGTGATGGAATTAAGTAAAGGAATGAGAACCATTTTATAATTGAGGTGAGGGGAAATTTCGGAATGGCTTAAAATATTAAAATATAATAAGTCTACTATAAAGTTAAAGACTTTAAAAAATACTTAAAGTCATAGAAGATCACATTTTCAACATAATATTATAATTTTTAGCCTTGTTTGATATTTTTTAAAAATAATTTAATAAAAAAAATTATTCATAATAAATAATATTTTTTCAAATTAAACACAATTCATAACTATGACTTTAAAATATCAAAAAAAGTTTCAAATTCGAAAAAAAAATATTATATCTTATACATATCAAATTAATCTAGATAATTTGTGAATTACCTTAAAAATCTCAAATTATATTTATTTTATTATTTTTAATATCATTAATTTTATTTATTCATTCATTAAATAATTATTACATCATCATTATTCAAGACATTAAGGTAGTTATTTATTCCTTAAAAATAAAAAATAAATTTTCATGAAGAAGATAAATTTATTATCTTTAATATGAGTATTTATATTTGAAAAAAACTTCTAGAAACCCATATATTAAAATATTATACTAATTAAAAACTGTAGTGTGAACAACTTGACTTCCTTTTAAATAAAATATTATAAAGGTATTAAAGTGAATAAAGTGGGTCCAAAAAGGTCCCAAATTCAAATAAAAAATATATTTTCTAAAAATTACAAATAAAAATAAATTTATTCAATTTTTGGGTCATTTAAGGGTTCTTATAATTTTAATTAAAATCATTTTATTTATTTTTCTTCTGCTTTCACAAGCACTGCATTAGCATTGCACAAGTATTGAAGTTAATTATTTCGTATATAAAAAATTAAATTATATTACTATCACAAAAATAAATTAATTAGGTTCAGGATAATGATTTAGATTCATTTAAGTATATTTATTCATATTCATGTCAATAAAACTTCCTTAATTTGTTAATTTGTTTATTCTTACCTTATGCATGCATTGCAAAGGAATTTGGATAAGATTCATGTTATATACCTCTAAAATTTTAAAATTTCATAAAAATAAATTATACATAATAATTAATAAATAATTCATGAAAATATTTTTTATCGATCAATTATTATCTATAAAGAACTAAAATTAACATTGTCAATATTGTGTAGGAATTGCGTCAGCACTGATAATGATTTTTATACATACCAAGAAAAAAATATAATTTACATATTCTGAATTATTTATTGAAAAATATTTATATTATAATTTCATAATTTATTTATTTCATAAGTTTAATAAATTTTATATCATAACTATGTCTCGGAGATATCACAAAATACTATATTTTTAAATAAAACTATATTTTTTACTATTCACTAAAAATTTAATAGTTTCATAAAATTATCAAAATTTCACCATAGACTAATTTTGAAATGGAGATTGAAAAAATGAAGTTAATTTTTCCAAATAAATTTTCAAAAACTTCTAGAAATTAATTATAATATTTATTCATAAAAATCAATAAAATCGTTTTTGAAGAAAATTTATTTCTAATGAATAAAATGACTTTACTAGAAATTATGTTACATTTACCAATAAATTTATATTGATTTGTGCCATTATATTTATATTATAAATAAATTATTTTTATTTATACCTACTAATTTAACATCTAAGTTATAACATCCATATTTAAATAATAATTTTTAGTTGTTTATTCATGCTTAATGTGGCATCATGTTTCCTTTTAAAATCCCAGGATGTTACACTCTACCCCCTTAAATGAATTATGCCCCCACAATTCGTTCAACATGAATAAAATTTAGAATTTATATATTTTTTATTAATAAAATCTATATCTTTTAAGGGAACTTAATTACCAATAAGTTCAAAAGAAAATTCTATATCTTAGATTTTTTTAAGAAAAAGACAATGTATAATCTCTAAAGTTATAGACTATTCCCCTAAAAACAAATATGAATCCCCGAAGCCACACTTCCAGATTCATTATTAAAATATGTTCTGAATTTTTTTATAAAAGATGACTGAAAAATACAAAGTACTTTATACAATCTAGGACCTTTTATGGTCTAGGTTTTGTAGGATTAGACAAACACATTACATTTTATCAGAACAATACAAAAAAAATAAAAAACTAATCTATGAGTGCTAACTCTGTAAGTGAAGTGTACGCCTTTGGATAATTCTACTAAACCGGTGAAAAATTAATTTAAAACATAGGGTGAGAATTAAATTTCCCAGTAAGTATTTTTAAAAACAAGGATAAAATCATTTTTAAATACTTTGAAATTACTTTAGAAAAACATTTTATATCAAATCTAAAACATTTGATATAATTTATAAACTCTATTTTTTATAAAAAATTATAAGAAAACACCTTTCAAAACCATTAAAATACTTATCATTTTGAAAACCCATTTTAAAATCATCTTTGAAAAACACTTTGATTTCTCCTTAAAAATCATTTGAAAATAATTACTCTTTTGTGGATTAAAATGATATTTGACAGGTCTCATGAAAACCATGAGTCCAATAGAATTATCACTTGTAGGATATTGTTCCCTTTAGGTCATGGTTTCACTCCCCATACATTATCCTCTCATACGATAACCTAGTGCCAAATTTTAAGAAAACATTTTAGAAGAACTTCCTTTCTCATTCATAAACCACTAAAAACATTTCATAATCATACATGAATTATTTTCATAGAATAAAATAATATTAATACTTCTAAGCATTAATAAATCTCAATTTTATTAAAACTTGAGAGATTTGTGAGAAATCTAGCTTTCAAGATGAAATGCTTACATTTAAGAATACATAAACATAAATGTTTTGAAATTAAAATAGATGATTTCATAAAAGTTCATGATATGTAACTAAAAATTATAGATTAAGGCCATATATACAATCATGAATGAAAATAATAAAATTCCTTGAAATAATAAATTTATATTATAAAAATAACACTTTCAAAATAATCATCTTACCTTGAGTCTGACTCATCACAAATGTTTCTTTATCTTCCTCTTCTTCAGAAAAAACCCTTTAATTAACACCTTAAGACCACTAAGGGTGGTGTTCCACCTAAACTATGAATTATATAATATATATAGAGACAATGAGAAAATAATTTTACTAAGGATGGTTGAGATATAAGGCTCCATGTGATGGAATTAAGTGAAGGAAGGAGACCCATTTTATAATTGAGGTAAGAGGAAATTTAGGAATTACTTAAAATATTAAAATATAATAAGTATAATATAGGTTTAAAGACTTTTAAAAGGATTAAAATCATAAGAGATAACATTTTAAACAAAATATTATCATTTTTTCCTTGTTAATTTTTTTTTTTTGAGTTTTAAATAATTTAATAAAATATTTTATTCATAATAAATATTTTTTGTCAAATTAAACACTATTCATAACTATGACATTAAAAAATCAAACAAAATATCAAATTTGAAACCAATTTTTTTATTATATCCTAGAAATATCAAATCCATCTGTATAATTTGTGAATTACCTTAAAAATATTAAATTATATTCATTTTATTATTTTTAATATCATTAATTTGATTTCTTCATTAATTAAATAATTATTGTATCGTCATTATGCAAGAGATTAAGGTAATTATTTATTCCCTAAAAAAAATCCATGAATGAGGTAAATTTATAAGATTTTATATTACTATTTATTTTCAAAAACAATTTCTAGAAAACCATTTATTGAAATATTATACTAATTATAAACTATAGTGTGATCAACTTGACTTCATTTTAAATAAAATATTATAAAGGTCTTAAAGTGAATCAAGTGGATCAAAAAAGGTCCCAAATTCAAATAAAAATAAAATATTGTCTGAAAATTACACATCCATATATATTTATTCAATTCTTAGGTCATTTATGGGTTCTTATAATTTTAATTAAAATCATTTTATTTATTTTTATTCTACTTTCACAAGCACTTCATCAGCATTGTACAAGCATTAAAGTTAATTATTTCATATATATAAATAAAAAATAAATAAAAATCATAAAAATAAATAAATTAGGGTCAAGATAATGATTTATATTCATTTATTAAGTATATTTTTTCATATCCATATCCAGACAACTTCTTTAATTTGTTAATTTTTCTTTTCTTCCCTTGCGCAAGCATTGCACATACATTTGGATAAGATCCTTGTTATATAACTCTAAAATTTGAAACTATTATCCAAATAACATCAATTATACATAATAATTAATAAATAATTTATGAAAATAATATTTATCAATCAAATAATCTATAAAGAACCAAATTTAACTTTTACAACGTTGTACAAGCACTGCGTCAGTACTGATAATGATTTTTATACTTATTAAGAAAATATATAATTTACATGTTCTGAATTATTTATTTAAAAATATTTATATTATAATTTAATAATTTATTCATTATATAATTTTAATAAATTTTATATCATAACTATGTCTCGACGATGTCACAAAATACTTTATTTTTAAATAAAACTGTATTTTTTTACTATTCACTAAAAATTTAGCATTTTCATAAAATTATAAAAATTTTACCATAGACTAATTTTAAAATTGATATTTAAAAAATAAAGTTAATTTTTCCAAATAAATTTTCAAAAACTTCTAGAAATTAATTATAATATTTATTCATAAAAAGTAATAAAACTCATTTTTGAAGAAAATGTATTTCTGACGAATAAAATGACTTTACAAGAAATTATGTTATTATTATCTAATAATTTCTCAATAAATTGATTTTTAGTTGTTCCATTATATGTATTTCATAAATCATTCATTTCTATACATACCTGCTAATTTAATGGCTAAATTATAATGGTCATATTTAAATAATGATTTTTAGTTGTTTGATCAAGCTTGATGTGGCATCATGTTTCTTTTTAAAATATCAGGATGCTACAAGTTCCCTCAATGGTCATTTTTTACCATGATTCTCGCTTCACATCTCATTTATAGAAGGGATTGTAGGAGGCTTTTGGGACTCAGCTACCTTTGATCACAAATTTTCACCCCTAGACTAATAGCCAGACTGAGCAAACCATTTAGGTTTTGGAGGACATGTTGCAATCCTATCTATTTTACTTTTTCCATAGTTGGGAGGATCACTTAACATTGGTGGATTTTTCATACAACAACAACTATTATTCCACTATCGTTATGACACCATTTGAGGCCTTGTACGGGCGATCCTTCAGGTCACCACTTTGTTGTACTGACCCAAGAGATTCTACACTTATGGGTCTAGAGATAGTGCGAGCCACTATAGAGAAGGTACAGATCATCTAGGAATAGATGAGGACTATACAGATCCATTATAATTCTTATGTGGACCAACGATGAAGGCCTTGGAGTTCAAGTAGGGTGGCCATGTTTCCTATGGGTTTCACCTCGACATGGATTATGAAGATTTGGATGGGGAGACAAGCTATCTCTAAGTTTCATTAACCCTTTATAGATACTATGTAGAGTTGGTGAGGTGGCATGCCACTTAGATCAACTGCCACAGCTAGACCAGGTACATGACATCTTCGACTTGTCCTAGTTGAGGAAGTATGTGCATGATCTTTCACACATTGTCAACTGAGGCAAGGTATCCATTGAGGATGGAGCTACCTTTATTGAGTACCTGGTAGAGATTGAGGATTAATAGGAGGGGATCCTTCTTGGGTGAACTATTCCTTTAGTTTGTATCCAGTTCTATCATGAGAATCTTCAGGAGAGCACCTAGGAGCAGAAGGCTCAGATGTGTGCTCAGTACCCACATCTCTTTGTATAGCCTTTTGTTTTAGATTTTTGGGTTGTAAATCTCCAAGGTGGGGAGAATTTAATGACTTGGATTTTATGTGTACTATTTTTTGGATATTATATGGAATGTTTTTGAGACCATACGCTGAGATGACATGTGATTCCAAGACTCAATATGCTTGGAATAAATGTTTGAAATATATTAAATGCATGTGCGCACAGTTTTCCTGAAAAAGTGGAATAACGCCTGAATGGGGGGACTGATTAGAAATATGATGGAACCATTGAGTTTATAATGTGGGCTTTACCATAGGCACAACATAAGCCTTTTCATCACATTGTGTTTGTGAAAAAGTCGTCATGGGCATAAAATGAATAAAATAATTAAATAAATTATTTTATTTTATTCATTGATGCAGCGATATGGGTTCTCCTTTAAATATGCTATTATGTAAAAAATTTAATGGTTAGCCATATAACCCTCTAATTTTTAGAGACTGTTGGAGATCCATTAGAGGTGGTTCTATTGACGAATGATAATTAGATCAAAGATCGACAACCGGTGTGCAATGAAATCATAGGATCTCACCAACAAAAATTATGAAACTTCATTCTTTCTCAAAGTTAGATCCAAATCAAGTTAGGATGTTTACTTATGTGGTTTTATTCCCTGTTATTTATTTATATGATGGATGTAAATCAATAAAACAATGGATTGAGTCACGGATCAGTCATATCATGGGATGGGTTTACCTGTGGGGATTTATTGGGAGAAATGTTTATGTTATTATGGTTCTTTATTCATTGTTATAATGTAAATATATTGAGTCTAACAAAATATAGTTTAGGTTCATTCCACTTTTTCATTTTTCTTGGTTTTCTCCCATTGTTCTACATGTGTTCAACATCGGTGCTTTATTTCACCAGTGGTTCAACCTAAATACCGATAAATCGAACATTGTGCACTCGTTTCTTGGTGCAATGATTCAATATCACAGATCTAGACTCTATATATTGTACATATTCTTCAACAATGGTAGCGGCGAGTGAATCAAACTAGATTGGAGACCTCTAGGTTCGAGTGGTATGTGCGACGGTTATGAGAATGGAGGATAACCAATTCCCATGCGACTCGAATGACTGGATTCTGATGAGAAGTGATAGTAAGGATCTTTTAGAGTAGATCTGCACTTCTCATAATGATTCATGGAGGATTCCAAGGGAGGAGGATCAAACGATGGTGTAGAGGAGGAACTTTTGGGTTTCTGGAAATCCAAATATACACAATTTGTATTTCGGGAACACACGTTGTGTGGAACCATAGTGTGGTAGCTAGGGTTTCCGTGTGAAGTTAAATATCACACAGTGTGTGCCTTGACCTAGTAGCCCAGAGTGGACCTTATAGGGTACATGGACATGGCCAGGAGTACACATCCACTAACAGGCCTTGTACTCTGACAGAAACACAGCCATATCGGGCATACACAAGAAAATCTGTGTACTTGGTCATGAACAAAAGTACATAGGAAATACACACTATTTATTTTTACATGAACGTTGGCATAGTCTGTAATACATAGGAAGGACCTAGTGCTGAAGGGACACATCTTGTACTACCATTACATGTCGTGTACTCCTTAAAGGTTGGATTAGATCCCTTGTCATTTTCATCTTGGAAAAGTTTTTTTAGGGTGTGTTCCCTATATCCATTCCCTAAGGGATAGTATGGAATCACGTCCTACTCATAGGATATTAATCCCTTCGCATGACTTCTTGGATAGAGATTTTGGAATCCTTCTATGAGTCCTGGAGTGAGATCTTATATCATCTTCTTTCCCTAGGTGGAGTTCTTGGTATTGTTGTGACCAACACTATGTGGGCATCAATCCTATACTTAACGGGTTATTTCATATTGATTTATCAGTATACCCCATGGCCTTGAGTGTGATCCTCATATTTGTATTGTTCTCTTCATACATCCAACGTATACTTATTATAGCAAGACCCAATGATTTGTTCTCATCTTAGACAAGTTTTGTTAGGGTGTGTTCCATATATCCATTCCCTAAGGGATAGTATGGAATCACGTCCTACTCATAGGATATTGATACCTTCAGTATGACTTCTTGGATAGAGTTTTTGGAATCCTTATATGAGGCCCTGAGTGAGATATTATATCATCTTCTTTCCCTAGGTGGAGTTCTTGGTATTTTCATAACCAACACTATATGGGCGTCAATTCTATACTTAGCGGGTTATTCTATATTGAGTTATCAGTATACCCCATGGCCTTGAGTGTGATACTCATATGTGTATCATTATCTTCATACATCCAACGTATAATTATTATGGAAGGACTCGATGAGTTGTACATCTTGTATGGATGTCATCTGTGCTATCTAACTCATGGAGTGTGTTCTCCCAGACGAGTGCTATGTGGAACCTTCGAGCATGAATCCTAGGCTGGCATTACAGTTGTGACTTTAATTTTAGAATCTGTGTATTTTTTGATTATATCTAAATATTCTTGTTATAAGTGTTGTAAACATATACCTATCTAGAGATGACTGTTATTATTATTATTATATACTTAGTGTTTTTTGACTGTCTTATTGGGTATTGCTATACTTACTCCTGTACAGTATTTTCCCACACATGTCGTGTCTTGTGAAGTAGATAAAACATTTAAAGGAGTCCTATAGGGATAAGTACTGGGACTAGGTGGTTCTCAGGGAGTCAGACAGATCAAGGTGTGTTCCTGGGTTTATCTTGACAGTAGTCCCCATCTTTACTTTCAGGTTGGACTTGTTTTTAGACTCCTTGTGGCGGGATTATATTTGGCCCTATTTACCTTCCATTACTTGTTTTAATACTCTGTTTGTGGGATTTATATGTATTCATGCATGGTTTATCAGTTGGATTATATTTTAGTATTTTATGGGCTTGGATATGTGTATGTGTGTAGGTAATTTAGGCTAAGGCCTCCCATGTAAGTGATATGTCTACTCGATGCTAGTCGCTAGCCTCTGGGCTACTAGAGGTGGGCTTGGGGAGTCATGGAATGGGTCCCATTAGGACGAGTTATGACATGTTTCGTCTATTTGATGAACTCTAAAGAAAGGTATGAATCATCTTCAACTTCATTTTCCTTGAAGAGAAGAACTATACACTAATGGAATTCCCAGACTTTATCATTCAAATCCATTTGAAGGACTTGCATCAATTGTTTCATTTACAACATTCTTTCTATAATCCTCCATTGGTTCTTTCGTTATTTTATTTATTTATTATGGTATGAGTAGAGTTATCTATAATTAAATAATTCACACAACAAGTTATACTACATCTAAAATGTATTCTTTGGTTATGCTTACCTGACTAAAAGGCAAAAAACTTGGGTTGGTGTTGCTCCTTGTAGAAAGGCTTGGGTTTGTCTACTCTTAAAAAAGTCTATTTGGGTTTTGGGAAACTTCTACGTTAATGTATTGGGTTTGTAATCATTCCATTTTAAAATTATGGTTTTAGATTAATCCCATGTAAAATTCTCTCTCATATCTTAGTTGGTGTCATAATCAATTAGTTGGTGTGTAAAGAGTGGACTAAGTCAATTATACTTAACCACTATAAAATTATGGTGTTCAACACATCCACTATTCTTAATATTTTAAGAAATAATTGTTTAATATTTTTAAACCACCAAATTTCACTTTTAATTTTAATAAATTTTCCAATTTTAAAAAAATACCCACCCCTCCCCCTCTTATCTATTTCCATCAACCATTTCGACCTGTCATTTGGTATCAAAGGTTGACCTTAAAAAGATAGTTTTTTTTAAATTATTATTTTTGAGATAAAATGTATCCTAGTCCTTATCAAGACTAAGGAAATATCTATTTCAATGATGGTGAATTATAAGATTTAATTTTTGAATCTGGTGAGACCACCTCATTTCAATGGAAGTGACTACAGATATTGGAAAGATTGAATGGATGTATTTTAAAAGAATATAGGTATTGAATATTAGACTATCATGGATAGACCTTATAAAATACTTAAGGTTAAACTTGAAATGTTAACTATAAATTATGCTAAAAAATATGTCTTGAATTAAAAAGTGATTAATTTTATTTATTTATCTCTTAGTATAAGTGTTTACAGTCATATATCTTCTTGTAAAAGGTACTCGTCCAGGAAGTAAAAAATTATAGAGTATTAAGATTGACATTCATAGGGATGAATTTCAAGAATTTATAATTTTAGATCATGAAAATTTAAATTATATGTTCAATAGATTCATAAATATTATAAACAACACAGTTATACTTGGTGAAACTCTGAATAATGAAGTGATGATTGAATGAATACTTTGAGCCTTACAAAATAAGTGTAATTCAAAGAAAGTAGCTATTGAATAAATCAAATATTTTTCAAAATACACTATAAATGAGATGATTAGATCCCTATTACAATACAATATTGAATTGAATAATAATGATCTTGACTCATCTGATAAAAGAAATGGAGTTTCTTTTAAATATAAATACATTTCTACTAACTCTTCCAGTGATTCCTCATATTATTTTATCTTTTAGAAGGATGATAATCTAAATCAACTTTCCAAATGTATTCAAGGACTCATAAAGAAAAATAATACTACCAAAAAGGATGAAAAAAATAAATAGATATAAGAAGTATTTCAATAGAAAAGTTATGAAAGGTAAATCCACTATTATTTTTTATAAATGTAGGAAACTCAACCATACCAAATATGAGTGTCCAAATTTGTAACAATAAGGGAAATATAATAATTACAAGAAGGAAATGAAATGTTCTTATCATGTTGGTTGGATTTTCACTAAATAATTGGTCTCCAGTGAAGAATCAGGGAGTGAAAAAGAAACCAGTAACCTTAATCTAGTGGGAAAATATCTTAAGGTAATAGATCACTTTGATGATATGTTAAAACCTACTGGTTTTTATTTTATGGATTCTTCAGTAAAGGTTATTAGTACTTCTAATTATGATTTTGATTACAAATATTCTTTCATTTATGAATGTGTTTAATCTAAAGTAAAAAATTTAAGTGATTTATGTGATGAATTTCAAGATTAAATGGAAAAAATTTCTAAAAAATATGAAAATTTAAACAGGATTGTAAGTAGGTTTATAAAGAAAATAAAAAAATGAAAAATGAAAAGTTAAAAATTTATATTTCTGAGTTTGATAAAGAAAGAGTTTTTGTAAATTGATTTTTCTAAAATAGACAAGGAGAATCATAGTTTGAAATTTTTTTCTTATATTAATAAGGATAAGTTGTTTAATGATTTTGAAATTATTAAAAAGAAAATTATGAAGCTCAAGGCTAAGATCTTAAGTTTGAAGGAAATGTTATCAAAATTTACTATTGGAAGTAAATCATGGGATGAAATTATGAGATTGAAAAAAATGTTAAAATCCAATAGAAATTTTCATGTATATGATAATATATTACTTCAAATGTATACTAATAGATTTTTTAAAGGTAAAAATGATGGTTTTTCATTTTTTGCTTGCTTTAGATGTGGTTTATTTGGAAATTAAGTTCCTAATTTTTCATTATAACTTTTTCAATCACTTAGTTACATGAAGGATTATATTTCTAAATCTGGTTTTAATGTGAAGATTACAAACCCTTCTACAACATGGGTGTCGAAAGGTACAATTTTAAATCCTATTAGACTAAAATTGGTCTAGATTCCCAAGAATTTTATTTTTTTTTTCCATTGTACATATTCATATTTTTTATCATATGGTATTTTGGAATGTGTTTTAAAATTTATTTCATTTTTTCTGGAGATAATGTATTCTATGTTTTATTTTATGGTTTATTAGCATGCTATAACTGTTGGATTTTTAAAAAAAATCATATCTTTAAAAAATTTCTTGAATATCATATTATTTATTTTTATGAATCCTTTTTTAAAAAATAAAAAATAATTAATTTAGGGGGAGATATTTTTTTATATCTTTATTTAATTTAGGGTGAGTTTATTCATATGATTCAATTATTTTATTTTGTGGGAGAAAATGTGTTGGAAATTTTGCTTATTTGTTTCAAAAAGGGGGAGAAAATGTTATTTTCAAATGTTTAAATATTTTTTATTAATTTCAAAATGTGGAAGAAATTTTGAAATTGATATTTTTTTTTAATTATCAAAAGGGGGAGATTGTTGTAATGGATCCTTTTCACCACTTTATTTATTTATTATTTTGATAATTAAAAATATTATTATTTTTATTTATAATAATAATTTTGTTGAGTGTTAATTTTTTATTAATTATTTAATCATTTATTTTTATTATTCCTATTATTCTTCATATTTATTTTTGGTTAAATGTTGTGAAAAATTAATTTTTTAAGTTTATTTTTTACCTTTATGTATCATTCATTAATTATTATTTACCTTTACATGGGAATTCAAAGTCATTATTTACCTCTACCTCCTCTTTATCCTTACAAAACTTCCCTTATACCCTTATATAAGTAGTTATAATTTGTCTTTACCGATACGTATAGTTCTTTATACCCTTATGCAACTACATTTTACCCTTATATAAGATGTTGAAATTGTTTTTTACCCTTACATGACATTTTTTTACCCTTATATATGTTCTATTTTACCCGTAGGTATGTAGTTGAATTATTTCATTACCCTTGCGCAATATACATTATACCTCTATGAAATTATATTTTACCTTTACCCATAGCATTTTAACTATTTTTTACCTTTATACATGTTTAGTTACACTTATGTAGGTATGTATTTTACCTTTACACGACACATGAATTTCTTGTATACCCTTACGCAAGCTATATTTTACTCTTATGTTGCATGTTAAAAATTTTGGTTACCTTTACGTGGCCTGTCTATTTTGAAGCTTACCCTTATACAAAGTGTTAAAATTATATCTTACCTTTACACAACATGGAAAATGACCCTTATATAGGTATAGAATTATCATTTTCTCTATATTACTTTGATTTGTGATTTTAATGATATTATGATTTGTTGCATGAAAATAAAAAGTTTTTTAATTATTTTAATCATTATATAAGTTATTATTAATTATATAGAAAATATGTTAATTATTTTTACATTATTTTAAACACATTTATATGAAGATAAAATTTGTTCTTATTTCATGATTATATTTATAGTATGAATCTTAAATATTTAAAATTTATTGCTTAGAATTATTTCTTTTTTTATGTTTCTAAATTCATATAAAAAGTTATCAAATATATTCAAACTTTTTTTAAATGTTTTGAATGTAATATATTTAATGTTTGATATTATAATATTTTTAATATGGAATAATTTTTTAAATTTAAATTTTTAATTTTATAGTTTAAATCTATGTGATGTTATTAGATATCCTTGGCCTATTCTTTCAGAAGTGTTTTTAACTCTTTAATCAAGTGATTTAAAATAAGTTTGAATTTTTATGGTTATAAAATTTGAATGATAATATTTTTCTCCCTCTCTCCTTGATAATTCTGGAATATTGTTATTATTTTTATTTTTTTATTTTTCTAATGAATCTCTTGGCAGTGTTAAGTAATTTATTTTTAAAGGGCTCTAGGACTGCATGGAAATGAGATGATGGTTGTGATAATGTGGATATTATGATTGTAAAATGGATCTTGTTCCCAAACTGTTTCATCTTTTTAAAGAACTCTTAAGTAATAGATAAAATCATATTTGACTTTATTCACCTTGAAGAGAAAAACTGTATATTTATGGAACACCAGGACTTCATCATCCAAATCCATTTTAAGGGTCTACATTAACCATTTCATATAAAACATTCTTTCTACAACACTCCATTAGTTATTTCATTATTATATTTATTTATTTTGGTCTGGTTAGATTTGTCTTCACTTAAATCTTTCACACAACTATTTAAACTACCACTAAAAGGTATTCTTTGGTTATTATTATGTGACAAAATGGTAGAACACGGTTGGGGATGATCCTTGTAGAAAATCATAGGTTTTTTCAGCTCTCACAAAGGGTTAGTAAGGTTTGGGGATGCTCCCATGTAAAATTCATGGGTTGGGATTCATTTAATTATAAAATCGTGGGTTTATATTTATCCCATGTAAAATTCTCTCAAATCTTAGTGGGTGTCATACTCCATCAATTGGGGTGTGAAGCGTGGACAAAGTAGATTAGACTTAACCACTATAAAACTCTTGTGTTCATCTATTTATTTTTTCATAAACACTCTTCACACAACCAATATTCTTAATATTTTAAGAAATAATTTTTTAATCTTTTTAAACCATCAAATTTTGCTTTTAATTTTAATAACTTTGATAATTTTAAGAAAAGACAATTCACCCCCTAAATATTTCCATCAACCATTCTGACCTATCAACCATAAATATATTAATAAAATATTTTATAACCTTATTCATATCTATTAAATTTTCTAATATTTAATTATAAGCATTCACTATACACTTATTTGTTAGTTATTATTTATTTTTATCATTGGATGTTAGAGATTTTGATTATTTCACACACACTTTGTAATATTGATGTCGATCCTCATTTTTTTATACCAATTTCATCATTAATATATTAAATGAGGTGATTTAATATATGTTATATGATGATTTATAAATTTCTAATTTTATTCCATAATATTTTTAGTTAGGATTTGAAAAATAAAATCAGTGATGAGCTTATTTCAATAATTTTTTATGAAAAAAAGATGGTATAATAATAATGAGTTAAATATTAATATTAAATTAAAAAATAAAAAATAAAAAAAAAATTATTTACATATTAATATCATATTATATTTGTAATTAAGTTTTTATAACCATCTATGATAAAACATTATAGTATCATTCATGTAGGTGGTTAAACCGAACAAAACAAGAACATGTTATAATCAATGGATGATTGTGACTATTAAGTGATTATAATATAATAATTAAAAAAGGAAAATTATATTATTTATATTTTATTAAATATATAAAACATAATTTAAAATAACTGGATGAATATGATAAGATAATAATCTATTAGTTTCAAAGAATAAATCATTTTTTCTCTAAATATGCTCGTTTTCGGCGGTTAAATTCATAATGAACATTTATTGTTGATATTATTAATAGGATGTATAATTTATCTTTAAAAAATATTAATCAGGTTATAAAAATAATTTTTATTTATTAAATATATTCTTAGAACCATCCATGTAAGGTGGTTATAAAAAATAAAACATGTCGTCCATTGATGTGGTAGTCCGTACATACACACGATCGACGTTTTCATTTTATAATGAATTGAAAGGGGGTAAGATAGATAATGATTTATATTTATATAATCATACTTATGTAATAAATATCATATTTATTTATTAAATATAATATTATAACCATCTATGTAAAGTGGTAATGAAAACATAAATACATCATTCATGGAGGTGATAGTCTACATGTACGCAAAAGCGACGTTTTCATTTTTTAAATAGTTGGGAGGAAGATAGAAAATGAATATTACTTTAATATAATAAAAAAAATTCATACTTATGATACTGATTTAATTATTTTATCATGGTTATAATAGATTTGGGGGATGAAGATAGATAAATAAAAATGTTAGGGAGTGGATGGTACTCACGTTGAGAACTTGGACTATCTCTTTGAGGACCCCTTGGAAATAGAGGGAATGGGAAAATTTATTATAGACAAGGGATGAAAAAAATGTAATATTATTCTAGGATAGTAAAAATGGTTGGGGTTTCAATAGTAAATCTAAGGATAAGTGTGTCTTGAAGTGGGTGGAAATGAGCTCCTTTTCTATGTGAAAAGGAGAGAATTTTCCTTGAAAATTAATGGTAGGTGAGAGGTAAATATGGAACCACGTGTGAGTTAGGTGAGGTAATGATAGTGAGATATGTGGGTATGAATATAAAACATAACAAATTTCTTCTATAAGGTCTAATTTTCATGTAAAATTAACAAAATTTGAGCCACATTATGTTACCCATTTCTACCCATATTAACCTTTATTAAATTTTTTACCATGGTAATTATTTTTTCTCTAAAAATATAAGATAAAACCTCTTAAAAAGTTTAGAAATTATGAATCCAAATTTGGACTCTAATTAATCTAATTAAATTTTTAAAATATGAGATATATAGAAAAAAAACATTTGTCGAAAAATGACTTTTTATACATTAAGTGTTCTTATTCTTATATCCTATCAATTAATAATTAAATTATTGAGATTATATATTTTTAATATGTTTAAAAATCACATTATATTCATTATTTAAAAGTTATTAATTTAATTTATTTAGATAAAATTACACAATGTTTATGAAAATAATTTTTTGAAAAATAAATGTTTCACCATGGTAACTAATATTTACTTTGGTAATTTATTTTTATATTAAAAATAAAAAATAAATTATTCCCAAATTTTTATACATTAATTAAAAATATGAAACCCAATTTATAAAAATTTATTTCTTGGGTTTTTAAAAATTTATTTTAATATAAGTGTGCATCAGGCATAAAAACAATTTTTATAATAATGTATTTTTTAATAATAAAAAGAATTTATTACTTTTCCATGCTAAGTGAAAATATTAATATATATATATATATATTATTAATATATTCCACATTATT
The DNA here is from genome assembly GCA_963277665.1 of Viscum album. Lineage (NCBI taxonomy): Eukaryota > Viridiplantae > Streptophyta > Magnoliopsida > Santalales > Viscaceae > Viscum > Viscum album. Next base: position 1,649,568,639 of record OY728163.1, read on the forward strand.
ATGTAGTTATCAATTGGTTTAAAAATACACAGTATATAGAAAATTTAAATTTCTTTGAGAAAATACTTTTTTTATAACTAAATGATCATATTCTTAATTCTTTAAGATTGATTAATCATTTAATGAGAATTAATTAAATTTCATAAATACATTTATATTAAATAAAAAATTAATTAGTTAGTTAGATTTATTCTTAAAAATTAAATTTTATAGAAATTCCAAATGTCTAAAATACATGTAATAATATAAAATTTATTGCATGCATCGATATTCAATCCTATGCATCGATTTCACATGATGGTCGAAACCAGTTGTTAGATTCAAATAAAGGTAAGATCTATGAATAATAGAAAGGTTTTTCGGTATTCTCTAGATTATCATGTGGAGCTTTCATCTTCCTGAATAATAGGGTTTGGCAACAAATCACAAGAAAGGGTGTAACAGCTCATGTGTTGGCTTCGGATGGAGCGATTTTAGAATGAATGGATCTTTGAAATCACTCTTTTATAGCATGTGTTTCTTTTTTAAAAGGGATGAAACCCTGGAAGGTAGAATATATAATAGATCATTTAACTTTAACTTGGGTATTTTCTGAATTCAAATGTGTATCTCTTGGTCGTGGGTATTTCCACCTTCTTTTCCCTTATATGCAGCTGAAATGAAAAGCCTGGAGTTGGGGTAAATCAATTTGCATCTTGTTATATTAAAAATCCATGAATGGAGTTTTAACTTAAACTTGAATGAGTTCAAGGATATCATTTCATAAGTATGGATTAAGATCCAGGGCTTAAATTGGGTTTTGTGGCACCCCGAAATCTTGTTTGATATTGCTTTCGCAATAGGTACTCTAATAAGGATGGATTCTGCAACTAAATTAGTTCATTTTGGACACTTCGCAAGGGTACTAGTAGAAGTTGATTTAAGGGTAATATTAATTTACAAGGTGGTCCTCTATACACCTCAGGAGGAAATAAACCTCATAATTGAGTTTTAAAAAAGGCCATTATGTTGTGATTTATGTCAAATGATTGGGCACTCTAAATCTGATTGTAGGAAGAAACATCACTTTCCTAAATTTCATATAAATGGTCATGGAATACAGAATTGTCATATAAAGGAGAGTAATGTTGATGCAGAGGAGAATATGGTTTCTAATCATCCCACTGGAGGAACTATTTATGCTTCTACTCTTAAGAATTTGGATCAATATTCTAGATAGGATGTTGATCATCACTCTATATCAAAAGTTTTTGATCATTTAAGTGTCTAATTGATTGCGATTGTTGATGGTATTCTCTCTCCCTCAAACCATAGTTGTGTCAAGGGTAAAATCAAGACTTCTACTCCCACATGTAATGTGAATGGTTTAAATTCTGCTGCTAAGAAAAAGGGTAAACCCCTTATGTCATGGGAATACCTGGATGAAGAAGGGTTTGATGCTACTATGAGAATTTTCTTTAAGGATGTTCTGACTAGAGACCTAAGAGATGGGAATGAGGATAATGATTTGGAGGATAGTCTTGCTGAAATGGAGGCTACAACTCAAGATGATGTTGACTGCAACTATTGGCAAGAAAAGATTATTTCCTCTAAAAGCTGAAAAGGAAAAATCAAATCTAATGTTGTTCAAGTTAAGTATAACAAAATTCCCTCAAGTGAGAAAGGTATGATTAATAGTTTTGTGGATTTTAATGAAAAATATCCTGGTTCTATTAGACAATTTGCTGCTAAATCATTACATATGAGAATATACCTCACTTTGTGTACACACCCTGGTCTGAACATGGACTGTAATCTACCTTCATTGAGGCATGTTGCCTCGGTTGTTGTTGTGGAAAGGTCCATACCTATACCGACAACCCTTTTGCACCTATTTTGAGTCATGATACAATGATAAATACTGATATCCCTACCAATTTTTTACATACTTATATTAAACAATTAATTGCTACAATTTCTCCACAAGGAACTGCCATGAATTCATGGCATGTCCAAGGCAGAGACTCTAATGCAGCTGCTAACTCATTTCTTATCAAAGGAAATGGATCAACAGCTGTGGTTTCTATCTTGCATGTTCCTACTGACATAGGTATATACAATGTTGCTTCAGATCAGAATCATGTCAAGAAGGATGATACACCATCCATGAAAGCAAAGTCATCCTTGAAGGTTAGTACCCACAACTCTTTTGAGTTGCTTACATCAGGAATTAGTGAGGAGGATACTCCAGATAATCAATATGCCCCATGAGTTGAGTATTCCACAGGAGTTGAATAAAAAAACAATAGGCTCGGTTGATTCTGGATTTGAATATGATAGGGATGGACCTTGGATGCAGGTCAAAACATGGAGATGAGGTAGATATCCTCATAGTTGGGGAGGACATTTAGCATCTCATTGCATGAGTACCTGGGCCCGTGATTCTTAACTACTTTATTTTATCGATATTAGTGTTTTTCATGTTCTCTCATATGTACTTTGGTTTATTTATTAATAAAAGTTATTTTGATCCCTCACCTTTGTAAAAAAATATAAAATTTATTACATTAACAATTACATTTTATATCATCCAAAATTTTATTACTCGATGACATTTATTTCCCTTTTATATACAGATTTCATAATTTGGTTACTTTTATTTATACCCACCAATTCAATGATTATGTTGTAATAGTCATATTATTTTAATGGTTATATAATCCAAAATACCATATATAATGGTCATATTTTATTCCTATATATAACCTAAAATCATTCATCATATTTTTTTAACATGTCTATTATATTTCCAATTCTATGCCTTACTTCCAGATTTGCAATTGGGGTTATGGTCTTTATGGAAAACTGTGAGAATAAAGATTTTATATTTGTGGTATTTTTATTTAATTGTGGATTTATTCTACTAATAATTTTCTTAATGTTGTTTCATATTTCATTCTCACAATGTATTAATGTTTATTTTTCACTGTAATATTTTTATCTCAATAAAATGTATCGAAGTATGTTTTAGTTCAGTGTTGTGTGTGAAAAAAGCAATTAAAATTATTATTTATTTAAAGGTAAATTAATACCAAAATCTTAGGGTGTTAAACCCACCCATGTTTCCCTTTCATAACATCAATACACTGGGCAGGAATGACTCGTGCTCTTGGTTTCATCATCTAACACCAACACTCGAGTTAGAATGATACCCACCCCTGGTTTTCTCATATATATTCAAAACATCAAGTTATATTGGAGCCTGCCTCTGGTTCCCCCACATAGAATCAATAAATCAGGTCAGAATGGTGCCCCCCTCCCAAGAATCATCACATATCAGTAATACACCATTTCAAAATGGTGTTTGGCCCCGATTCCATCACATATCATCAATAAACCCTATTAGAATTATTCCCACCCTTGGATCCATCACATATCATCAATACACCATGTTGAAATGGTTTTTACTTCAATATCATCACATATCAACAATACATCATGTCAAAATGATTCTCTCCCCTGATTCCACCACATAGCATCAATACAATAAGTCAAAATAGCACCAACCCTAGTGTCATTTCATATCAATAATAAATTTGGTTGGAATGAAACTTACCCTTGATTCCATCACATTTCATCAATACACTAAGTTATAATGGAACCCACCCTTAATTTCATCACATATTAGCATACAGAGGTCAAAGTAGCATATGTCCCCACTATCATACCATGCCACCAATCCCTAGGGTTCAGATTGGTTCCCACCCCTAGTATCATCACACATCATCTCTGGGTCTACCGCAACTCCTGTCTCTGAGATAATATGACCCAGGAAGTGTATCTAGTCCATCCAAAAGTGGCACTTTGAGAGCTTAGCATATAACTGATGCTCTCTCAGTGTACTCAAAATGATCTCAAGATGGGTGGCATGGTCATGTCGAGTGTGAGAGTACACCAAGATGTCTTCCATGAACACTACCACAAAAGAGTCCAAATAAGGGTGGAACACACGATTCATCAGAGCCATGAAAACCGATGGTGCGTTTGTAAGTCCGAACGACATAACCAAGTACTCATATAGACCATACCTGCTCCTGAAGGCTGTGAGAGGTGTATCAGATAGTCTAACGTGCAACTGATGATATCCAGATCTCAATTCAATCTTTGAGAACACTCTTGTTCCCCAAAGTTGATCAAAAAGATCATAAATCCTCGGTAAGGGATATCGGTTATTAACCATCAGTTGGTTCAGCTTCTAATAATCCACACAAAGTCTGAGAGTATTGTCCGCCTTCTTCGTAAAAAGGACCAGCAAACCCCAAGGAGAAGTGCTGGGTTGGATGAAACACTTTGACTTCAACTCCTCTAACTGCCTCTAGAGCTCCTGCAACTCAGGTGTAGTTATCCTATAAGGAGGAATGGACACCGGTGCCGCTCCTGGCACAAGCTCAATAGAGAAATCCACCTATCGCTCTGAAGGTAGACCTGAAAAGTCATCCGGGAATACATCCATGAAACGATCAACTACTGGAGATAAATCCTTCTGACAAGTCCCCTGATCATCCAGATATAAACTCACAATCTGGGTTGTCACTCCACCTCACCCACGATGCTCGGGTCCAGCTTGGCTCACCTGGACATCCCATTCACCCTTATATAGAAACTCTCCGCCCTCTGGGGATGTAAAACTCACCCTGCGACGATAGAAATCCACAAAGGCTCGAGAGGGTACCAACCAGTCCATCCTGAGAATGAAATCATAGCTCATCATCTCCAAGACATAGAGGTCCCATAGGAAGTGACACCCACCGACCTCTAGGGGGAACCCTCTGCACTGACGCACACCATCCGTTCTAGTTCCAAACAGAGTGTCTAGCGTCATAAAATCAGAAGAAAATGAAACATAGAGCCCAAGGCTCTCCACAACAGGCACAGATATAAATCTATGTGTAGCACCCATATCAAAAAGTATAGAAGATAAAACAGAAGCTACTAGAATAGTACCTCTGACAGTAGAAGGTTTGAGATCCTGCTCCTGTTGGGTCTGTTGCACTACATATGCCTACCCAGTGTCGTGGCCCTGCGACACAGCCTGGATACCCTGAGTTGTCCCGCCCTACTACCTCTGAGATCCTGGTGTCTAACTACCACGTCCACGACCACCATCTCTTCCTGCACGCCCTGACACAATCCAGTTTCCTGACTAGTAAGAAGTTGTTGGTCCTACTCCCGCACACGGAGTCTGCAGAGAACCCCTCTCACTAGCCACTGGTGGAAACTCCCTGTAAAAACGCTGAAGATGACCCATCCTGCTGCAATCTCGGCACTCCACTGGGTCACGTGGACACTGCGGTCTCTTGTGCCCCTCTTTACCACACGGGTAGCACATGACCTGGCCACCTGAAGTACTCCTCTGGATAGTACTACCACCGTGAGATAAATTCATCTGCCTCTTCCTCTTACCGGTAGAAATAGTACCAGAAACTGGTGTCGAACCGCCTTGGCCCACACCACCATCTTCCCGAAATTTCCGTTTAGTAATAAGTTCCTGGTTCACAATAGAATGCATTGTAGGAAACCTGAAAACATTCACCAGTGCTCATATTTCATATCAAAGATGGTATAATAGATGGCATCACATTTTCCACTATTGTATGATCAACTGGTATCCCATGGCCTACCATCTTAGGAGTATAATCGTCGTCGCTCTCTTGGAGAACAACCGGTGGTCGTCTCGGTGGAATGACTCTACAAGGTCAAACGCACACTATAGATCATGATTATAAAAGACTGAAAACAAGGAGACCAAGAAGGGAACAGAAGAAATAATGCATTCAAGATTTAAAAAACTTGACTACACGGTGTGTATAAATAGTACACAACATGTTCTCACAATCCATTCACATGGGTGTGTACTCCAGCTAAAACTGGTCATGTAACACCCCAAACACATGGCGTGTTTTCCCCACACACGGCATCTACTTGAATCCTCCTTCCCTGCCTGAGTCCCTCTACATAGCTTAGCCACACTGCTCTCCTTTAAACAAAACTACACGGCGTGTCCCAGAGAGACATGGTGTGTACAGCTTAATTTCCAACTACCCATGTTGTTAGTGACATGGCTGACCGCTCAGCTGACACTACATGGCATGTTATGCCCACACACGGTGTGTACACAACTCTGTCTTCCCATCCACACGGTCAGGTCCACATGGTCTTTCCCCGGTCAAGACTACACAGCGTGTTCCACAAGTACACGACGTATTCAAGAAGAGGTAACATCGACCCGTGTTTGTTAGCTACACGGACGGGTCCCCGGGTTAAACTACACGGCATTTTCATCATTGACACGGTGTGTACAAGAAATTATTTCCTCCATCTGTTTTGTTAGTTACACGGGTGGACATAGGGTCCACACAACATGGCGTGTGAAATAACTACACGGCGTGTTCCCTATAGAACTTCCCCATCCCGTGTCTTTCCCCACACGGCCTATGACACGGTTAGCTACTACACGGCGTGTTTTTAGGGTACACGGCGTGTATTCAAAACTTTTTCTCTTCTTCCCAAACAGAATAATACATGGCATGTAGTTGAAACTACATAGCGTGTATTCTGGATTTTTCCGGACAGCAGGCCTTAGAAACTACTCCAGAACCCAGAAAAACACTGAAACAAACATCTAAGTGCGAAATTCTGATCTTTGAGGGACCATACTCCCCGCAAATCAAATCATGGCATCTTATACATGTTATAACAAGGTAAAATCGTTAATGATCCGCCAAATTCCGGTTGTTGAGGGACCATACTCCCAAAAAACCAAAGTTTGGCGTTCATTCTTTCAACAACCTCACACAACAATACCCTGTCAAATAGAAGGTATTTATCAAAGCATCTATCACAACAGCATGATTTTCTAGCACAACAACTATCACAACAACATGCAATTTCTAATGCACCTACATGGCATGGAAAGAATGCATGACATGTGATTTCTAGCATGTTCCTAAATGATACATGATATGGCATACCCTCATCTCATCGGGTTGCAACTAAATAGAACCCATGTATAAAATATAAACATCTCAATCACAAGTGCATCACCCAACGGTGAAAATCAATCAACTGTAAAATTTCAAAACCCGTAATAATTGCAATAATGAGGTAGATTGGCTTTTCCCTGTACACGGGTTAGCTACTCCCAGGCACAGCTTATTACCAACTACCATTTCCTTCCTATCCCTGAATAAGGCTCCAAATAGTAAGTCAAATAAAATAACTCCTCTAATACCACTTTGTAACGTCCCGGATCTGGGTGTCATTCCATAGGTTCCCTGAAATTGGTTGGTCACATGACCTCAAGCACATTTCCCCAAATGCCAGAGGCTGCCGACTAGCAGGCAGGGCCCAGGTTTGATAATGGGAAAACTATGCCCTCATTTGTCGAAGTGTAGCATGGTGGAAAAGATAAATAACATAAAACACGCAACAACGGAAGCAGTAAACAACATACAACTGAAGTAAAAGAGAACCAGCAGTCATATATATAGTGATGAAGCATGTCACAAATTATATGAAAATATCCAGAACAGGATACATTGCAATACAATACAATACAGCTCAAAGTACAAGATATAGCTAAATAAAACAAAATAGTGCAATAGTAACTTAGAAGCATCACGAGCCAAAGCTCGGTCCCATGCTCTCCTACTCCTCTAAAACAATCATGTACTTGTGTAGGGACCCTTGCCCCCATCAACACCTACAGAAATATAGTCTCTTTGGCCCGAAGACATGACCCAAACAGGGTGTGAGAAATAAATCCCAGTAGGAAAACACCAAAGTCCCATGCCCAACTGTCAGTGAAAATTTGCAACAACAGTGTGCAGTAGTAAATGCAATAAACTAAGAAGTACTCAAAAGTAACTAACTTTACCAGTTATATTTCCAATTTTAATATTCATTTAACCATTCTAATCTTGTGCTTTAACTTGATAGGTACAACATATAAAAATCACCATGGTGAACATTCATGATAACACTGTCCTCAGACATACAAACCTTACCCTCAGGTAAGCAGAGTCAAAACCCACCAGTGTCTGCCCATAGGAATAATGAATATCGCCCAAAGGCACACGAGGTGTCTCCCACAGGCATAGAATCTATTGCCCATAGGCACAGGAACTACTACCCACAGGCATGAGAAAGGTTTCCTACAGGCTAAACGAGACACTACCCTCAGGCTATACAAGTAACCAGGCCTAGCCCAACATATAAGCAAGAAATTATATACAATTCCTCTCAAGGAAATTTTAAATCATGCTAAATTTTACGGTATACCCTCAGGTAACCTGGAAAAACGGCTAAACAGAGGAACGCACCCCAGGGGTGGTCCTAGATCCAAGCAGTGATCCCAATCTTTAGTTTTAACTTATCAAAAGTTTATCTATGCAGCTATAGATAATTTTCAGAAAATGCCACAGCCATACGACACCCCAAACATGGGTTCGTAGCACAAAGGTACACAAAAACACATAGCTGTTGGAATTTAAACACCAGACCACCTACCTCGATCGCCCCTGATCAGTATACGTGAACGACGCCTCCTGAAACAAACAAGAACGGAGCAGATCTGAGGTGAACATAATCCTGTTCAAACTCAAATAACTTTCCATCGAGAAATAATTGGTAAGAAAGGCTCTATAAGAAGGAATATCTTACCCGTGCGGTTCCAAGGAGATCGACAGATACGGAATCGTGTTCCGGGTGTGCGGTCAGGAGATCCTCCAAGCTCTGGCCATCTCTCCTGCTCTCCTCCGGCATTCTAAGATTCCTCTATGAACAGAGGAGGCTACTGTTAATTTTAAGAGAAAAAAACAAAATACATTGCGTGTACTCTCAAGTATATGGCGTGTACTTTTCATCATTTAACTGTTCCTCTAGCGGCTACTTTTCACCACCAAACTATTCACTTTCCGATATGAGTACACGGCGTGTATTTCTGAATACACGGCGTGTACTATTGCTCAGCTGGCGGATATTTCCACCGCCTTACTATTCACCTTCCAACTGACTACACATCGTTTAAATACCCACTATACAGCGTGTAGTCGGTTTTTACACCTTTCATCGCTGACAGGGCTACACGCCCTGTGTACTCATCCCACACGGCCAAAGTACACGGCGTGTGGAAACGTACATGGTGTTTAACCACAAAATTTGGGATTTTTCCCCATTTTACTTATTTTCTCAAAAATACTTAAGGAAAAAGGAAAAGAAGAAACCCGTACCTCAAAAACAAGAACCAGGTTCTTACAAACATCCCCCCTTAAAGCAATTAATCCCCGAATTTCCCTCCCAAGGGTGGTGAAGATAAAGCTCAGAACAACTCTGGCCACTGAGCACGTACATTGGTCTCCTACTCCCAAGTTTGGTCATGCACTCGGCCATACTGTCATATCACCCATACGAGAGGAATTGACCGGCCTCGGAGAACCATCATGCTCCTATAAACAATAGGAATTGGATGCTCCTCAAAGTATGCATCGGCCTGTAGCTCAACCTCCTCAGGCTGAAAAATGTGAGACGAGTCTGATTGATAACGGTGCAACTGAGATACATGGAGGACGGCGTGCATGGCTTAGTACCTATGTGGTAACTGCAACCAATAGGCAACTGAACCAACTCTCTCCAGAATCTCAAACATCCCCACATACCTCGGTGAAAGTTTACCATGTCTCCTGATTCACCTATGTCCCAACCTCAGTGAAACACATAAGAAAATCTGGTCCCTGACCATGAACTCCAAGGGTCTTCTGCGGAGATCAGCGTAAGATTTTTTGACGAGACTGCACAGTAGAAATCCTCTTCTATATCAACTTGACCTGCTCTGAAGTCTTTTGCACGAGACGTGGTCCCAGTAAAGTTGTCTCACCTGCCTCCATCCAGCATAAGGATGATCGGAATGACCTACCATATAAAGCCTCGTAAGGTGCTATCTCAATAGTTTCCTGAAAACTATTATTATAGGAAAACTCAACCATGGGTATATAATTCTCCCAATATCCCCCAAAGTCTAGGACGCATGCACACAGCATTCCCTCAAGCACCTGTATCGTACGCTCTAACTGGCCATCAGTCTGAGGGTGGTAAGTTGGGCTCAGAAGCACCTGTGTACCCAGTGCCCTTTGAAAACTCTGCCAGAAACGAGACGTAAAACGGGAATCCCTATCTGAAATGATAGAACGAGGGACCCCATGAAGATGTACAACCTCACATATATACAACTTTCTGAGATCATCAACACTGAAGGTCTCCTCGATCGGAAAAAAGTGAGCTACCTTCGTAAGTATGTCTATAACAACCCACATGGCATCACTACCTCTAGGTGACCTCAGCAACCCAGTCATGAAATCCATCGTGACATCATCCCATTTCCACTCCGGAATGGGTAACTGTTGTAATAGTTCGGATGGCCTCTGATGTTCTGCCTTCACCTGCTGACAGGTGGAACATCTCACAACAAAACCAACTAATTCCCATTTCATACTCGGCCACCAATACTAATGTCTCAAGTCACGGTACATCTTGGTAACTCCAGGGTGCACTGCCCAAGCTGAAGCATGAAACTCCCGCATCATTTCCTTGCGTATATCCCCTGGAACCCATACTCATCCATGGAAATGCAGTACCTCATCATTGCCTATCGTCCAACCAGGAGGAGGGTCCTCACTTTCCAATGACTCCCATAGAACTAGGGCTTCTGAATCTGATAGTTGTCTCATCCTCACTCTATCCAGGAGCATAGAAGTCATAGCTAAGGAAGAAAGGTAGGTCTACCCCTGACTGTCGTTCACCTCCAAATGCATCTCAGAGAAAAAATCCATAAGCTGCCACTCACCACAGGCCTCATGAACTGCCTGTGTCTGAGTCTTCCTACTCAGTGCATCAGCAACTGCATTACCCTTACCAGGTGTATAGGCAAGCTCAAAATCGAAGGACTGAAGGTATTCAACCCACCTTCACTGTCTCAAATTCAATTCACGTTGATTAAAGATGTACTTGAGACTTTTGTGGTCGGTGAAAACCACAAAATTCTCTCCCAAGAGATAATGTATCCAACAGCGCAATGCATGAACAACTGCAGCCAACTCGAGATCATGTGTCGGGTAATTCCTCTCATGTAGCTTCAACTACCGAGACCCGTACGCAACTACTCGATCGCCCTGCATCAACACTGCTCCCAGCCCAATACCTAATGCATCACAATAAACTGTATATCCCTTCCCTTGTTCTAGAAGTATCAAGACTGGTGTTGATGTCAACCTTCCCTTCAACTCCTGAAAGGCTGTCTCGCAAGCTTCTAACCAAACGAACTTCACACCCTTCTTAGTCAAGCCCATCAACAGCGCTGCTAAGTGGGAGAAGTCCTTTATAAAGTGCCTTTAGTAACTAGACATCCCCAAGAAACTCCATATATCAAACACGTTCTTAGGTTTCTCCCAGGAAACTACTGCTCTCACTTTCTCTAGGTTTACCGCAACTCCTATCTATGAGATAATATGACCCAGGAAGTGTATCTGGTCCATCCAAAAGTGGCACTTTGAGATCTTAGCATATAGATGATACTCTCTCAGTGTACTAAAAATGATATCAAGATGGGTGGCATGGTCATGTCAAGTGTGAGAGTACACCAAGATGTCGTCCACGAATACTACCACAAAACATTCCAAATAAGGGTGGAACACACGATTCATCAGAGCCATGAAAATCGATGGCACGTTTGTAAGTCCAAATAGAATAACCAAGTATTCATATAGACCATACCTGTTCCTAAAGGTTGTGAGAGGTATATCAGATGGTCTAACGCGTAATTGATGATATCCGGATCTCAAGTCAATCTTTGAGAACACTCGTGCTCCCTGAAGTTGATCAAAAAGACCATCAATCCTCAGTAAAGGATATCAGTTCTTAACCATCAGTTGGTTCATCTTCCGATAATCCACACAAAGTCTGAGAGTATTGTCCACCTTCTTCACAAAAAGGACCGGTGAACCCCAAGGAGAAGTGTTGGGTTGGATGAAACCCTTTGACTAAAACTCCTCTAACTGCCTCTTGAGCTCCTGAAACTCAGGTGTAGCCATCCTATAAGGAGGAATAGACACCATCGTCGCTCCTGGCACAAGATCAATAGAGAAATCCACCTCTCACTCCAGAGGTAGACCTGAAAATTTGTCCGAGAAGACATCCTTGAAACGATAAACTACTATAGGGAAATCCTTCTGACAAGTCCCCTGATCATCCAGATATAAACTCACAATCTGGTCTGTCACTCCACCTCACCCACGATGCTCGGGTCCAGCTTGGCTCACCTGGACATCCCATTCTCCCTTGTATAAAAACTTTCTGCCCTCTGGTGATGTAAAACTCACCCTGCAACGATAGCAATCCACAAAGGCTCGAGAGGGTACCAACCAGTCCATCCCGAGAATGACATCATAGCTCGTCATCTCCAAGACATAGAGGTCCCATGGGAAGTGACACCCACCAACCTCTAGGGGGTACCCTCTGCACTGATGCACACCAGCCGTTCTAGTTCCAAACGGAGTGTCTAGCGTCATAACATCAAAAGAAAAATAAACACAGAGACCAAGGCTCTCCACAATGGGCATAGATATAAAGATATGTGTAGAACTCGTATCAAAAAGTACCGAAGATAAAACAGAAGCTACTAGAATAGTACCTTTGACAGTAGAAGGTTCGGGATCCTGCTCCTGTTGGGTCTGTTTCACTGCATATGTCAGCCCAGTGTCGCGACCCTGCAACACAGCCTGGCTACCCTGAGCTGTCCCACCCTACTACCTCTGAGATCCTGGTGTCTGGCTACCATGGCCACAACCACCATCTCTGCCTGCACGCCCAGAAGAATTCCAGTTTCACGACTTTTAAGAAGCTATTGGTCCTGCTCCCGCACACGGAGTCTGCACAGAAACCCTCTCACTAGCCACTGGTGGAAACACCCTGCAAAAACGCTGAAGATGAGCCATCCTGCCGCAAGCTCAACACTCCACTAGGTCATGTGGGCACTGCGGTCTCTTGTTCCCCTCTTTACCACACTGTTAGCACATGACATGGCCACCTGAAGTATTCCTCTAGCTAGTACTGCCAACATGAGAGAAATCCATCTGCCTCTTCCTCTTACCTGTATAAATAGTACCAAAAACTGGTGTCGAACTGCCCTAGCCCACACCACTAGCTTCACGTAGGTTCCGTTCAGTAATCAGTGCCTGGTTCACAATATCATGCACTGTAGGCAACCTGAAAACATTCACCAGTGCTCGGATGTCATATCGAAGACCATCCTCGAAGCATCTGGCCCTCAACATCTCATCACCCACCAGAACGGGTGAAAAACGCTGAAACTCAGTGAAGTGAGCAGAATAATCCATCACTAACATGGCTCCTTGCTGTAGATTCATGAAATCTTGAGCTCGATCTTCCCTTAGCGTCTCTGGGAAGAATAAGTCATAGAAAGCTGCCCGAAAATCTTCTAATGCCATGTTACGGTGATGCTCAGACTACGTGGTAACATCCCACCACCTCTTGGAGGAATAACGCAACATATAAGTAGCGAGCTTGACCCTCTGCCCTGAAGGCGTCTCTAGATGCTCGAAAATAGTCTACATTGAATCCATCCATGACTCTGCAACCTGTGGTCTGTCATCCCCTAAAAACGTAGGTGGATGATGCTGCTGAAATAAACGCGTTAGCTCTGCCATAGATGTAGCAGCCTGCGTTGCTCCCTAGAAGGTCTGAATGAACCGCATGAAACCTTCATGGAACTGCACCTCCATGCCTGTGTTCGGTATAATGGCTGGAGTCACATCTGGCACTGTTGGAGGATCAACTGGTAGCCCATGGCCTACCATCTCAGGAGTATAATCGTCACTACTCTCTTGGTGAACAATCGGTGGTCGTCTCGGTGGCATGACTCTACAAGGTCAAACGCACACCTTAGATCATGATTATCAAAGACAAAAAACAAGGAGACCAAGAAGGGAACAGGAGAAATAAGGCATTCAAGATTTACAAAACTTGACTACACGGCGTTTTCTCGCAAGCCATTCACATGGGGGTGTACTTCAGCTAAAATTGTTTTTGTAACACCCCAAACACAGGGCGTATTGTCCCCACACAAGGCATGTACTTGAATCCTCCTTCCCTACCCGAGTCCCTCTACATGGATTAGCCACATGGATCTCCTTTAAAAAAAACTACACGGTGTGTCCCAGAGAGACACGGCGTGTGCGGATTAATTTCCAACTGCCCGTGTTGTTAGTGACACAGCTGACCACTCAGCTGATACTACACGGAATGTTACACTCACACACAGTGTGTACACAACTCTGTCTTCCTAGCCACATGGCCAGGTCCACATGGTCTTTCCCTGGTCAAGACTACACGGCGTGTCCCATAGGTACACGGCGTGTTCAATAAAAGGTAACATCGACCCGTGTTTGTTAGCTACACGGTTGGGTCCCCAGGTTAAACTACATGGCATATTCATCATTGACACGGCGTGTATAAGAAAGGATTTCATTTGTCTGTGTTGTTAGTTACACGGGCGGACACAGGGTCCACACAACACGGTGTGTGAAATAACTACATTGTGTGTTCCCTCTAGAACTTCCACATCTCGTGTCTCTGCCCACATGGCCTATGACATAGTTAGATACTACATGGTGTGTACTTAGGGTACACAGCGTGTATTCAAAACTTTTTCTCTTCTTCCCGAATAGAAGAATACATGGCATGTAGTCGAAACTACAGGGCCTGTATTCTGGGTTTTTCCGGATATCAAGCCTTAGAAACTACTCTAGAACCCATAAAAACACTGAAACAAACATCTAAGTGCTAAATTCTGATCCATGAGGGCCCATACTCCCCGCAAATCAAATATTGGCATCTTATACATGTTATAACAAGGTAAAATTGTTAATTATCTGCCAAATTCCGGTTGTTGAGGGCCCATACCCCCCAAAAACCAAAGTTTGGCGTTCATTATTTAAACAACCTCACACAACAATACCCTATCAAATAGAAGGTATTTATCAAAGCATCTATCACAATAGCATGCTTTTCTAGCACAACAACTGTCACAACAACATGCAATTTCTAATTCACCTACATGGCATGGAACGAATGCATGACATGTGATTTCTAGCATGTGCCTAAATGATGCATGAGATGGCATACCCTCATCTCATCGGGTTGAAACTAAATAGAACCCATGTATAAATTATAAATAGCACAATAACAAGTGTGTCTCCAAATGGTGAAAATCAATCAACTGTAAAATTGAAAAACCCGTAATAATTGCAATAACAAGGTAGATTGGGTTTCCCTATACACGGGTTAGCTAATCCCAGGCACAAGTTATTACCAACTACCATTTTCGTCCTATCCCTAACTAAGGCTCCAAACAGTAAGTCAAAGAAAATAACTCCTCTGATACCAATTTGTAACATACCGGATCTGGGTGCCACACCACGGGTGCCCTGAACCCAGTTGATCACATGACCTCAAGTGCATTTCCCCAAATGCCAGAGGTTGCCGACTAGCAGCGAGGTCCCAGGTCTGATAGTGGGGAAATTATGCCCTCATTTTTCAAAGTGTATCATAGGTAAAAAGATAAATAACATATAACATGCAATAGCAGAAGCAGTAAACAACATAAAACTGAAGTAAAAGAGAACCAGTAGTCATATATATAGAGATGCAGCATGTCACAAATTCTACGAAAACAGCCATAACAGGATACACTGCAATACAATACAATAAAACTCAAAGTACAAGGTATATCTAAACAAAACAAAATAGTGCAACAGGAACTCAGCAGCATCGTGAGCCTAAGCTCAGTCTCATGCTCTCCTACTCCTCTGCAACAATCATTTACTTGTGTAGGTACCCTTTCCCCTATCGACACCTACAGAAATATAGTCTATTTGGGTTGAAGACTTGACCCAAACAGGGTGTGAGAAATAAATCCCAGTAGGAAACCACCAAAGGCTCGTGCCCAACTGTCAGTGAAAATATGCAACAATAGTGTGCAGTAGTAAATGCAATAAACTAAGAAGTACTCAAAAGTAACTAACTTTACCAGTTATATTTCCATTTTTAATATTCATTTAACCATGTCAAGTCTGTGCTTTAACTTGACAGGTACAACATATGAAAATCACCACAGTGAACATTCATGATAACACTGTCCTCGGACATACAAACCTTACCCTCAGGTAAGTAGAGTCAAAACCTATAGGTGTATACCCATAGTCATAACTAATATCACCCACATGCGCATGATGTGTCGACCACAGGAACAGAATCGAGTGCCCATAGGCACAGAAACTACTTCCCACAGGCATGAGAAAGGTTGCCCGCAGGCTAAACGATACACTGCCCTCAGGCTATACAAGTAACCAGGCCGAGCCCAACATATAAGCAAGAAATTATATACAATTCCTCTCAAGGAAATTTTAAAGCATGATAAATTTTATGGTATACCCTCGGGTAACATGGACAAATGTCTAAACAGAGGAATGTACCCCAGGGGTGGTCCTAGATCCAAGAAGTGATACCAATCGGCAGTTTTAACTTATCAAAAGTTTATCTATGGAGTTCTAAATAATTTTAAGAGAATTATAAAGCCATACGACACCCCAAACATGGGTTCATATCATAACGGTACACAAAAACACATAACATTTGTAATTTAAATACCAGACCACCTATCTCGATCGCCCCTAATCGGTATATGTAAAGGAAGCCTCCCAAAACAAACAAGAACGGAGCAGATCTGAGGTGAACATAATCTTTTTCAAACTCAAATAACTTTCCATCGGGAAAGAATTGGTAAGAAAGTCTCTAGGATAAGGAAGAGCTTATCTGTCCGGTTCCAAGGTGATCGACGGATACGGAATCGGGTTCCCGGTGTACGGTTGGGAGATACTCCAAGCTCTGGTCATCTCTACCGCTCTCCTCCAGATTTCTAAGCCTTATCTGTGAATAGAGGAGGCTACTTCCCATTTTAATCGGAAAAAAAACTACATAGCATGTACTCTCAAGTACACGGTGTGTACTTTTCATCATTTAACTGTTCCTATGGAGGCTACTTTTCACCCCGAATTATTCCCTTGCCGACATGAGTACACAGCCTGTATTTCTAAATACACAGCGTATACTATCGCTCAACTGGCGGCTACTTCCACCACCTTACTATTCACTTGCTGACTGACTACACGGTGTGTAAATACCCACTACACAGCGTGTAGTCGGTTTTTACACCTTTCATCGCCGACAGGGTTACACGCCCTATGTACTCATCCCACACGGCCAAAATACACGGCGTATGGAAAAGTACATGGCGTATACCCACAAAATTTGGGATTTTTTCCCATTTTCCTTATTTTCTCAAAAACACTTAAGGAAAAGGGAAAAGAAGAAACTCGTACCTCAAAAACAAGAACCGGGTTCTTACAAACACCGAGGGTCAAAATAGTTCCCACCCTTGGTTCTATCTCAATTGTCAATATATTGGAATAGATTAGTGACCAACCCATTTTCTCATTAAAACCATTCAAATAATATAAATCATTTCTTAAAATAAATACATAAGCAGTAGAATATCTCATAAACACACATATATCATGAGGGTCACATGGGTTAGAAACTCACCTGAACCCAATATACATATTCTAGGTTGTCCTCTCAAGCACAAAACCTATTCCCATATCCATTACATTCAAGTATATTTCCATGTTATCCTAATATCATTATTTTTTTAGTTATAAGAACAAAACCTAGGTACTTACATTGTATATTAAGTTGTATCATAACTGGGAAACCATGCATGGGTTCCCTTAGTCCATTTCAAAACACTAGGGTCGAATCTCATCACTCAATGGGTATAGCATCCCCCAACGTAGCTACACTCACATCATGGAAAAATTGAACACATATGTAACACATTATATGAAAAACACTAAAATGGATAACATAATGACCATATCACTTTCAAAGTCAAGCTAGGTCAATCCTCTCACACCCAACCTAGACATGAATTCTTTCTATAGTGTACCCATCTAGATATATGCATACTAGTGTTGTGTGGACACTAACCTCACACACTAATCAACTATACAAGAGTCTATAAGGTAACTCAAGGTTATATATGTCCTACCACTAGTCCAACTATTCCCAATCCATCAAACTCACCTACTCAGGTGGGGACTAAAGGAACCAATCCCAAATTTCATTGAGTTTTTTCAAAAATGGAACCCAACTAGGTTTTAGTTATCATGTTCTATATTACTTAATATAACCCTCATGGCCCCCATTGACCAATTCACCAATTCCCACCACTTGGGAAGCCATAAATGGTCCCATTGAGAAGTATCTACTCTAAATTGGAAAAATAAAAAATCCCTTTAATATGATTAGGATCAATCGTACATGGTTGGAATGATCATATATCACATGAATCATGATAAAATGCATAAAAAATTATAAAATAATTAGTGACCACCTACCTCAATCTGAGTTATTCCCTTTAGTCAAAGTATGACTACCAATATCAACCAGACTCAACTAGCCATTACCCATAAATACGAGTCCCCAACTCTATCAATAATCCCTATAATTAATTGTAAACCAATAATAATTAATTTACAAATTAATTAAATATTAATTTTATAATTAATACTTTGAGAATAATAAAAGAACTACTCATCAGGTGATCTTCTACAGTCTAATCCTTGAGAAAAGGGTTGTGAACCCCCCTTAATATCCACTTGACCACTCACACATAGATCCCCAAAATAATATCTCAATTCATCCATCAATTTCACTCAAATTTATGGAAACCCATAATAATTCATAGAAACAACATATATTAAGTGAAATGGAACAATAACTAGTGTGTTCATAATCTCAGGATACCCTCTATGAGTTATCGGGTATTTGGATCCCTACCTTTGTGGTTTTAGAGGCTTGGAGGTTTTATAATGGAGTTTAGATGTGTTTTAGAGACTATAGATGAGTTCATGGCAATTAATAGAGTCACTACATCATAGAAAAGAATGTGGTGTTGGTCATTTTGGGTGTTATAGAGGCTTGAGCATGGGGGAAGGTTGTGGTATAATTTTGGTATTGGGTATTTGGGAGGTTTTCCATGAAGTCTATACATTTTAGATATAGAGTTCACTACGAGCATTGAAATTACCGTGATGGTCACCATTTTTCATGGGGTGATCTCCCTGTGTGAAATGGGCATGATGAAATTCCCAGGGAGCCCATTTTTCTAGGTTTGGTGACTTGAAGGTCGCTATGGGGGAAATAGGAAGACCACCATTCCCATTTTACTAGACATGGTGAAAGTTGATTACTCCCTATAGGAAACAACATGATGGAAACTCCCAAGGAATTGGGTGTGTCGAAGCACAAGGGCATGGTGAGGTTAAACACACTGATTTACATGTAGATAAGGGAAATAGAGATTTTGGTGTCAAAATTTCATGATCTTTAGTGTGGTGAGGTGAAGCGGTGATGGAATTTTTCCTATGTTGTGGTGGGTGGTTGTGACAGCTATCTAGGGAGTGAAACACCATGAATTGTGTATACTGCATAGTATGGTGCTGGTCAAGGATGTTTGATCCAATTTTAAAGGTTCATGATACACAAGATTCAAATATTGGATGAAAAGGATCTACCTCTTACCAGGGGGAACCATGTTATAGATGGATATTACCATTCCACGGTGGATTCCATTTTGGATTCCTTTATAAATGGAGGGTTAAGGATTTCATGGATTGATTTCTAATCACTTCCTTCAAACCCTAGCCAACTCATAACCCTCTCACCACTCTCTATTCGTATCCTTGAGAATATAAACATTTTTTATCATTAGATCAAAATCTTATGAATCAAGTTTCTTTATATTATCTTATTCACCCTATTCTCCTTATTCTTATTTCATTCTAAAGGTTCATTTTGATGGAGTTCCTCTATTTTGGGATAGTATTTGAGCATATATTAAAGGAAGTTTTTTGTGGTTAGGTTCTAGAGATTTTCCCTTTAAATCCAATGGTGGTTGAGCCTTGTTTCATTCACTCTTGTGTGGTGGTCCTTCAAATATTATTATTAAGGTATGGGATTTAATAATATTTTATTTTATAAAAATTGTAAGATTTTCATGTTTTTTTATTTTGTTGATTCGTATGAATTCATATAAGAAGATAAATAATTGGGAAGATGGAAATTATAAAGGGGAAGTTTTGCACATTTGTTTATATATATTCTTGTGTTATTTCATGTGTCATTTTTGTTGGTACATATTTGGTAAGAGAAGCATGAATAATTAAGTAAGAATATGGAAGTCAGATTGGTAATCTATGAGAATGAAGTGTGGTGTGAACCTAAATATTATGTGATAACTAAAACTCTTATAAATTGAAGAATTGTTGCATGTTTTCCTATTAATATGATCCCCTTTGATGTTGTTCATTGATTATTATTGAAATAAATTTCTCACTATTGTGTTAAAATATTTAAATCACTTCACATAATTAAATGGTAATTAAATATAGTAATAAAATGGGTTGTGTGGATGACCTAATCTGAAATGGTGTCTATGATAGCCCCTATATTATATTTTCCTAGAGAGTTAGTTTTTACTTTTTGTATTAGTGTAGTTGTTACACATAATGTAGTTGATGGTTGGGAATAGTGTAGTGATAGTGGTGATGTGTTTTGTTGAGAATGATAGGGGTTGGTTTTGGTGCCCAGTTGGAATGGTTGTGTGGTTGTCGTTGAGTGACATGGGGATTTGTTAGCGATGCTTGATGGTATGTAATGGAATGGAATAAGTAAATATAAAAACTATAATGGGTTGTGATTAAGTAGATGTATGTTTTAATTGAATTATAAATACTTGGAATGAACAAGAACTTAATGGGAATAAATATGGCTATTGGCTTATGAGTGGTTTGTCATTAAATATGAGAAATGGTTGATATAATAAACATGATGTAGAAAAATAATGGAAATTTGAAATTGGTTGGTAAATTTTTTAAATGATAAGTTTTTTGTAGTTAGTTTTCAATTTCATATGGTATATAGTTGGTTGTATTGTAGAGGTATCAATGGTTATTGATGGGTAGTGGTGATGAATGATAGGATAAATAAGATTTTATAGGTCTGTTTTTGTGCACCCCTGATTTGGGATTTGTGTGTGTCTATTTATCCTTATATTTTTATTATGATTTATATACCCACCCCCACTCAAGTTAGAAAATCTTAATGACGCCCAAATGTTTTAGGTTCCAGGTGTTTTACTCAAACATCTAGGTTGGTGAGGGTAGATGGATGGCTACCCCCTCTTCCATGCTTTCCATTCAACAGTAGTATATGGAATAACAGTGGTGATACTTGGTGGTGATTTTATTATTGAGGATCATGCATGGTAGGAGGATGGAATGAGGTTTATTTTCTTCATGTTCATGATACCCTACTATTATGGATCTATGATTCAATGGGTGAAGATGCAATGAGGTTGTGATGTGCAGTTATAATTATTGGTATAGGTTGAGAGCTGATTTTTTTTATTATAATTATGAGGATTATATGGAAGTTATGGGAGTATAAGATAATAGAAATTAGGGAATGAGAGTGTAAAACTAGTGAGGAAGTGGTTTTTGGGCACCTATGATTATATTATTCTAATATTATGCTCTTATATTGTATGTGATACATGGTGAGTGAGCCCTAGGTGGGGCTGGGAATGGGTAATTGACCTTGTAGGTGTTTTCTAGTTCTACAACTTGTTTATCAGAGTATTAGTATTCTCTTTACACATTTTCATGATTGGTCCTAAAGTGGATCCTTCTAAGTATACATGTTATGCTTTCTCTATGTATATATAAACTTTTTTTAAATTAATTATGAGGGATTTTGAAATCAATTTAGACTGTATTGTCTTGGAGTAGAGAATTTTTATTGGTTATACTACCTTTGTGTCTTTTGGTACTTTATTTTGGAGAATTTTTATACTTCATTTCATGAATTGTGGGCTTTTATTATTATAGGATCTTGTTTTATTTTATATAATGTGGAATTTATTAGTAATTATAATATATCTCTTATCCTTAACTTCATATATTAAGGATAAAGTATCCCATTGTGTATTTCACACTCTTGTTCAGTCGCCAACCTAGGGCCAGTTGGAGGCAGGATTTGGGGATCACTCTCTTTCTCTTCATTATCGACTCGAAAAAGGCACTAGTGGAGGGGGTCATGATAGAGTCATATCAAAGATGATTGTTGAGATATAATATGAATATTGAAGAATAGGCACCAATAAGGATTGCATAGGTTGGTAGGGTAATAGTATCTATTAAACCAAGTATGTGAGGTATGTAAGGGAGACTTGCTAAGACATGATATTTTAGGGACCTCTTTGATTTTAAGTGAGGACCTAGGAGAGGTGATGTTACTTGTAGGGTAAAGACCTAAGAGAGGTGAATTCATCATTATTGGTTGTTCTTGTGCTTGAAATGGGGTTATTTTATGAAAAATGAGATGAATTTGAGTAAATAAATTCCATACCATTATTTTAGGAGCCTCTTATTTCTTATAGAGATATTGGTTGGTCATAATATTTTTATAGTGTGGGTTGGTGAGGTTTGGAAGGATGATCTAGTTGACCATCAGAGGGTCAACCTAGAAGAGGAGGATGAGTTGCAATAAAGGATGATGCATGATTTCTTGCACCAAAGTTTAGTGAAGTATGAGGGGAGTGTCTTCGACTTATAAATAGAATGGTGGTTGTAAGAATTGGATATTGAATTTGGTTTGATCCATGTTTAGGTTGATTATTGATTTCTACTAGTGGTTAGTCAGATGAGAGGATTAGACCATCAGTGGTGGATGTTGTATCTCAAAGAGTATAAGGAATCAAATGTATCCTAGATGAATTTCTATAAAGAGTTTTGTTTGAAGGTTATATTTTTATGACAAGGGAAGTAAAGTAGCAAGAGTTTCTATCCCTTTTATAGGGGGGACTGAGCATGTGAGATCACCATATTAGGTTTAAGTACTTTCTTCATTTCAACCCTAATATTTTTTTTAATGAGGAGCCCATATCATGGAAATAAATCTATTTATGTTTCCTATATACAAGGAAGTGTAGAATAATGTTGAATTGGTCGAGATAATTCACTCACAAGGATAATAATAAAGATTTTCAAGAGGCATTGATTCAGACTAAGGATCTTAGATGTCAGGACATTCTAGGTTTTGGTTAGTGGGGATTCAATATCAGTTCTCTACTCCCCAATTTCCTAGGGATAGCAATTCTCATGCATCTACTAAGAGCCTACCACTTGTGTGCTTCAATTTTAGAGGCCAAGTCCATCAGTATAGGAAGTTCTCATCCAACCATTGGGTTAGTTTTGAATGAGAATTTTAATTCCTTATCATCCTCAACAATAGCTTCCTCGAAGGCAATTTCAGTATCTATGGGTTGTTGGAATATCTTCAGTAGTCAGGGAAGTAATATTATATTCCTTTGAGAGGAAAATAAGTTGGTAGGGATTAGAATTGTGATATCCCTCACCCCTAGGATCCTATAGAAAAATGTGGCTATAGATATGGATGTAAATAGGTCCATCAAAGATGAGGAGCTAGGTGTAGGAATTGCATGCCATTGGAGATCCAGTACCATAGGGGATCAAGATTATTCAAGGTGCGGTTTCTTATCATCTACATTGTTTTATGACTTGTTTGATTTAAAAGAATCAAACTCCTTAATCTTTCATGTCTTGAAATGTGTTATGATACTAAAGGTGGAGAGTATTTCAGTTCCCCTAGTATTAACTATGTTAGTCAAAGGTTAGTTGAGTTTTTTTTATGTGTGTTGGGATTGTGGATTGATGTTAGGGAAACATCAGTCATATAGAGATTTATTATTGCTACAGATGAAACCATAAGATGTTATCCTCAACATGGATTAGTTTTGTTCTGTGTACATTATTATAGATTGATTTTAGATTAGTATTTTATTCTATAGCATATAGGTCCACCGTTTAGTGTTTTTTGGTGAGCAAGATCATTGAATGAGTTATAGGTGTTTAGATCCATTATTTTTATAGCTATCAGTTTTGATCTTAAACTCAGTGGGGGGTTAGGCAATGGATTTTCTTAAGTATTTTTAGGATTATCTAGACATTTTTTTTCAAAAATAAGTTATGACCGTACCCATTTATGTGACATCAAGATTGGGATAGAATTACAAATAGGTTATTCGCTAATTTTTATGGTTCTATATCGTATCACACCATCTAATCTGTATGAATTGAGGATCCAGGTTGATGATTTGATATATAAGATATTCATCTAACCTGGTATATCTATTTGGGTTTATCTAGTGTTGTTTTTTAAGAATGAGGGTGGTGGTTTGAGGATTCGTGTGGATTATCGATAGTTGAGCTAGATAACGATCAATAATTGTTATCCTCTTTAGAGGATAGATGACTTGTTTGATCATTTGAAGGAAGCCAGTTGGTTTTTGAATATTGAATAGTGGTCCAAGTATCATTAGATGAGGGTTGAGGAGAATAAAATCCTGAAGATTACTTTTTGGTGTCAATATGGTCACTTCATGTTTGTTTCCATGTCATTTGTTGTCACAAACACACCTATTATGTTCATGGGGATCATTTAATAAACATGTCTGAACATAATATAGTTAGTTATATTCATTCTCGCCAATGCAATGGCTAGGCAATAACTACCATTTAAAATAATAATATTAATAATGTATTATTTTTCGGTATAGATCAATCTTGTGTGCAACATATGATTTTGGAGAAACCTATTGTTGCATGTTGGGTACCCTATCAAACAAATCATCCCTTTTAAAGTAAAATTAATACCTAATTCATAAATATTAATATATATGAAAAGGTCTTATTCTATAATTACTTGTGATGTTACATCCTTATCCCCTTTTGGAAATTGTGTCCTCGCAATTTTATTCACTTATCAAATAAGTTGGGGTATTTCTCTCTAATAGAATTTTCAGATTCTCATGTTGCCTCTTCAACCATATGGTTTTTCCAAAATCCATTAACCTGATGAATCTTCTTATTCCACAACACTTTATCTATGCGGTCTAGAATCCGAATGGGCTGTTCCCATAAGAAAGATTCTCTTCCAACTGAACTACTTATAGACTCAAAATATGAGATGGATCTAATATATACTTTCTTAACATTGAAACATGAAAAACATTATGTACTTGGGATAAAATCGGAGGTAAATCCCCTATGTAGAAAATTGATCCAACTTTATCTAGGATTTTATAGGGTCCAATGAACCATGGAATTAGCTTCCCCTTCTTATCAAAACACATCACACTTTTCCATAGAGAAATTTTGAGAAAGACATGATCACCTACCTCAAATGAATGATCCTTCCTTTGATTGTCTGCATAACTTTTCTTCTTACTCTGAGTTGTTCTCATGTGTCTCTAAATCAGCTGAAACTTTTCTGCCATCTCTTATACTAACTCTGGTCCCATCAAGTTCCTTTCTTCGACATCATCCCAAAAATCTGGATTTTGACACTAATTTCCATATAATTCTTCAAATTGTGCCATCTTTATACTGAAATGAAAACTATTATTATAAGAAAACTCAACCAAAGAAATATGTTGATCCCAACTTCACTAGTAATCCATTGAAAAATCACATAAAATATCCTCCAAGGTTTGAATTTTTTATTTTGTATGCCCCTTTGATTGTGGTTGAAAAGTTGTACTAAAATTCAATACAGTACCCAACAAATTCTGAAGGCCTTTCCAAAAGTTATAAGTGAAGCTAGGATCATGATCAGATACAATTAATAGAGTAACTCCATGTAACCTAACTATCTATTTAATATAAAACCAAGAAATTTGATCTAGAGTCATTGTATCTCGAATAGGAAAAAAATGAGAAGATTTAGTTAATCTATCAACGATAACCCAAATCACATTGTTACCTTGAGAATTGTTTGGTAATCCCACTATGAAATCCATGGATATATTTTATCATTTCTACTATGGAATTGGCAAAGTCTGAAGCTTCCCCTTTGGAAACTATCGCTCTTCTTTAACTTGGTGACAAGTTAAACACTTCACAGTAAAGTCAACAATATCTTTTTTCATTACATCCCACTAGTAATACTCCCAAATGTTTATGTACATCTTAGTACTACTAGGATGAAATGAAAAAGGAGAACTATGAGCTTCACATAACAACTCGTTCTTCAAATTTGATTTATAAGGCACACATAATCTCTTCTCAAATCTCAAAACAAAATCTTTATCAATGTCAAATTCAGGAAACTTGCCCTTTTGAACCAATTCTATCTTTTTCTGCAATTAACTATCTTATTTATATGATTTCTTAATTCTATCTGATAGAGATGATTACACTAAAACCTAAAAAAAATAGATTAGTTCCCTACACCAACAACTTACAAGCCAAATTTTATCAAATCATTAACCAAAGGATCATGTTCTAAATGTAACATGGTTAATGTAGAATTAATTTTCTGAATCAAAGAATCAATCACCATATTTTATTTTCTAGGATAATAATGAATATTGAAATAATAATTCATGATTATTTTTAACCATCTTCTCTATCTCATGTTCAATTCTTTCTGAGTGAATATATACTTCAAACTTTTTTGGTTAGTATATATTTCACATTTTACTCCATACAAATGATGCATCCAAATTTTTAAAGCAAAAACAATATCATATAATTAAAAATCATGTGTATGGTAATTTAACTCATGAGTTTTCAACTGACGTGAAGCATAGTTAATTACCTGGTCATTCTGCATTAGGACACAACCAAGTCCTTTCAACGAATCATCACTATAGATAAAAAAATCACCATTTCTAGAGGGTAGTGCTAAAACTAGAGCATTCACCGAACTTCTTTTCAATTCTTAAAAACAATCATCAAATTCTTTTGTTCAGATGAAATTAACACTTTTTTTAGTTAACTTATTCATTGGGATAGATAATCGTGAAAAAAATTCAACAAAACTCCAGTAATATCATTCTAAACCTAGAAAACTATGAATATTAGTTATATTTGTGGGTCGTGTCCATTCTTCAACAACTTGTTTTTAGTAGGATCAATAGTTATGAAATCTTTAGAAATAATTTGACCAAGGAAAGAAATTTTTTAAAACTAAAATTCACTCTTTCTAAATTTCCCATACAGTTTATTTTCTTTTAAGGTTTTCAAAATAACCCTTATATGACTTTCATGCTCCTCTTTACTTTTATAATATACTAAAATCTCATCAATAAACACAACCACAAACTTATCCAAGAACTCATGGAATATTTTATTCATAAGGTACATGAATCTAACAGGTGCATTAGTTAATACAAATGACATAACTAAAAATTCATAATGGTCATATCCAGTACAAAACGTAGTCTTCAGAATTTCTGCTTCTTTTACTTTCAACTGATGGTACCCGACCTCAAGTCAGCCTTCAAAAAATATTGTGCTCCCTGGATCTGATCAAAAAAATCATCGATATGAGGCAATGGGTACTTGTTCTTAATAGTGATGTCATTTAAGGCTCTATAATCAATGAAAAGACTCATTAAACCATCTTTTTTTAACACATAGGACAGAATCACCCCATGCTGATGTACTAGGTTGAATGAAACCTTTATCTAATAACTCCTAAAATTGCTTATTCAACTCTAAAATTTTAATTTGATCCATTTGATAAGGGGGTTTTGAAATTATATTAAAATCAGGAACTAAGTCAATAATAAATTCAACTTACCAATTAGGTATAATACTAGGTAACTCATCAAGAAAAACATAAAGATACTTATTTACCACTGGCACATCATTAATATGAACAATTCCTTTGTTTTCAACAATATGTGCAAGGTAACCTTGATTTTCATCTTTTAATAATGGTAAGGGTTCATTATTTTACACAAACTGAAATTATTTCTAAAAAGTAACCACTTTAGATCTACAGTCAATCTTAGAATGGTAAACATATTGCCAATATATACCCAAAATAATATAAAACTCTACTAGAAGAAAAACAACAAGGTTTTCAGGTAAATTATTTCCATGGATAAGTACATGAATATTATTATAATTTATTTTTGCCTCAGCATTTCCCCTGGGTGTTTTTACCACAAGTTCTAGATTCATTTCTTGAGGTGGAATTTCTAATTTACTAGAAAATTTCTCATAAATGAAAGAATGTGTAGACCCTGAATCAAAAAAAACACTGGCATAATCTGAAAAACAAACAATGTACCTGATACCACTTTATTTGATGTCCCAACATATTTTTAAGTAGTTGTAAAGGATTTTACCACACCTTTATTCTTGTAGTCTAGCTACTTTCTATCATTCAAATTCTTCATTGGATACTTTTTTTCATAATGACCCATCTCATTTCACTTAAAACATTTTGTTTACTACAAATCAGATTTTGTCTTAACATTAACTTGATCTTTTTCAGTGCATTTACGAGCCTTATGTCCCATTTTACCACATTAGAAGCACTTACCAGAATTCAAAAGGAATTCTCCAGTGTGTGTTTTACCATAATTTTCACAAAATGTTAACTTAATTTTTTTCCCATAAGAATTTTTTTAAGAATTATTCCCTTTTTTTCCACCTCAACCTCTTATTATGTTTTTTTTCAAAGAACAAATGATCATTAGAAAACTCTATTTCCACCTTCTCTGCACATTAAACAAGATTTTCTTAACTTTTTAACTCAAGAGAAGCCAAAGCCCTTCGATAATTTGGATTTAATACTGAGTAAAAATGATTTATTTTAGTATCAATATTCGGAATAAAATTTGGGGCATACCTTTCCAGTCGAGTGAATTTTTCTTTGTATGTAACCACTGAATCCTCATCTTGCCTCAATTCAAGAATTTTTTTCCATCCTAATTCAAACTACCTTGGGAAAATATTTCTCAAGAAACATATTTTGGAATCCATCCCACTCAAGAACATTAATCTCATCACTGTCCCTAACATTATTAACCATAGACCACCACTGATCAAATTCACCTTCAAAATGGTAAACAACAAGACTAACCTTTTGATTATTTGAACACCCCATCACATTAAAAATATTTTATAGGTCTTTAATCCACCTTTTCAGCTAGCACAGGGTCTAATGATCCTCTAAATGATGGGGAATCACTACCACAAAAAAGTTTTTCTACAGCTCCACCCATTAATAGTGCTAAAAAAGTGCTGATAAAGGGGGTGCCTTTATCAGCGCTAAAAAAATCGCTGATAAAGGGTACTTTTAACAAAACTAAAAAATATGCACTGTTAAAAGTGACCCTTTATTAGTGCTTTTTTTTATCACGGATAAAGGCACCCCCTTTATCAGCACTTTTTTAGCGCTATTAAAGGGGCACCCTGTATTAGTGCTTTTTTTAGTAGCACTGATAAAGGGGGGGCTTTATCAGCGTTTTTTTCCCTAGTGCTGATAAAGTGTATATTTCAAAAAAAATCATAAAAAATAATATATTGATATATAAGTATATTTATATTTATATAAATATAATATATATTTTTTAATATGTTTTAGATCAATTTGATATGTGGTAGATGCAAAACGGACACACGGAGCAGATGTTATGGCCATTTGTAGGGATTAAGGACCTTTTTAGGCCTTAAAGAATATGAGAAGGTGTTTCAGTGGTCACCGGAGTTCAGTTTTATTTGAAATCTTTGATTTGATATTCGGTAGAGGAAAAACAGACACTTGGAGCAGAAGTTATTGCAAAACAGACACCCGAAGCAGAGCTTATGACCGTTGGGAAAAATTATGGGCCTTTTTTGGCCTTAAAGAACGTTATAAGGGGTTACAGTGGTCTCAAAAGTGTAAATATTTTCACAATATTATATTTGATATGTGGTAGAGTGAAAATGGACACCCATGGTAGAATTTATGGTTGTTTGAAATTGAGAAACCCTCCTAGTACCTAAAAACCTAATAAACTCGTAACTCGCTAAAACAGTCATAACTTCTAATTTGGGTGTTCGTTTGAGTGTCGTGACTAGTCAAATCGAAGATCATGAGACAAGTAAAGACCAAGTCCAATAGAAACCATGATGATATAAAATAAATGGAATATATATCAGTTATACCACTCTAAAAAAACTCCAACTTCAAACGACCAAAACTTTCGCTCCGGGTATCCGTTTGGGATCTACCGCATATCAAATTGAAGTAAACGAAGAGATATAAATAGAAGGCTGACTTAAACAAAGTTATTTTCATTTCGCAGACCCTAAAATCCAAAAAAATCATCATAAGGCCTCCAAAATTTCGTTTCTGTGTCCGGTGCCCTGTCAAATTTTTCTTAAAATGGTAATAACTCCCGATTTGTGTGTCTGTTTGGCCTTTGAAACCTGTTATATCATAGTTTGTTCCATGATCTTTGGTTTGATTGGTCACAAAGCTAAAACGGACACTTGGATCATAATTCATACCTATTTCAGTGACTCTGCGGTTTGTTAGGTTTTTCAAGCCCCCATTTCTAACACTTTTGTCCAATCTGGTGTTTTTTCAAATAGTTGTAACTTATGATATTCCTGTATGTTCGGCCTCCACCACCTATCATATCAAATATCATTTCATGATCTTCAATTTTATTGGTCACAGAGTTGGAATGGACTCTCAGATCATAATTTTTCATCACTACCTTGAGTTTAGGGTTTATTTGACTTTCTAACTGTATTTACGGGTTTTGAGGGTTTCTCCATTTTTTACCTATTTTTCAGGTTTTCAGGGATTTCTATCATTTTTCATAATTTATTTTTATTTATAATAAAATATATAACAATATATACATATTTTTTATATATTCACACATAAAAAATTTAATTTTATAAATAAATAATTAAACATATTTACATATAAAATATATTTCTCAATATATAAGCCTTATCTAAATAAAAAATGATATCCATTTTATTTAAAACACAAATATATGAATATTTATATACCTATATAATGTGTACATATATATGTGTGTGTGTGTGTGTGTGTGTGTGTTCATCTATATTGAAAAATTGGTATATATTATCTATATATTCTAAACATCTGTATATACATATTAAAACATAATATTTGTAAATATATATAAATATGTATAATTATACTTATAGAGACACATATAATATATGTGTGTGTGTGTGTGTTGTATATATGTATTTATTTATTTATAAACACACACACAAAAGCATATTTTATAAATGTATTTAAAACTGATCTTATAAATATATATTAATATACAAATAAATATATTAATATATAAATATAACTATATATATTAATATATGGATATATATATATATATATATTAATATAACTAAATATATATATATATTAATATAACTATATATATATATTAATATAAATATATATATGTTAATATAAATATATATTAATATACAAGTAAATATAACTAAATATATATAAATAAATAGATATATTAATAAATGAAGAGAAAAGCAATATGTTGGAGTGATAAAGACTTAGGTGACAGGAAACAGGTCATGAGTTCGAATCCAGGGGAGGCAGGTTGCGCATGCAGGTGCAATAAGGGCTAGCGCTGTTAAGGGGTGGGGGCACTGTTAAAGGCTGGGGGCACTGTTAAAGGTTGGGGTGTGTGGGCTGGTGTAGGATAGTTAAAAGGGGTTTTGAGCACTGTTGAATCCCCTCCCTGATTTGTAGATTTTTAAATGTTTTTTAACTTTTATCAGCACTAAAAAAAGTCCTGATAAAGGATCTGTTTATCGGCGTTTTTTTAGCACTGATAAAAGACCCCTTTTATCAGTGCTTTTTTTAGCGCTGATAAAATGGCCTTTATCAGCGATTTTCTAAGTGCTAATAAAATCCCCCCCCCCCCGGTTATCTTTGTAGAGATTAATAGTGTTTTTAGCGCTGATAAAGGCCTTTTTTAGCACTGATAAAAGAAAATTTTGTGGTGGTGAATGTTGCTTCATGAAATGATCCACTACCAACATGTTTCTTTATGGTTGATCTATCTGATCTCATGGTTGGATACCACCAACATTTATTTCCTGATCCAACTGCACCATCACTATAACAAACTATTCAATTCTAATTTTGACCATCTCAGATTGATGATTTGGAAGGTTTTTTTCCTTTGGATGCCATCCCAACACAGCTTACAAGTTTCCTCTATGGAAAACCATTCTGAACAAACATATCTTAGAATAAGAAACATGGTAATATTCAAATGATATAACATTTCGATTTGACCATAAAGTAAAAAATCATTTATGGATATTCTATTAATAATATCCTAACCCCTAAAGTTATCTAAACTGACCTCTGATACCAACTATAAGGCCTAGCCTTAAACATTACATAATCTTGAGTTAAGTCAAGAATTTAAATTCATTAAAATTGGGGATCTTTTCAAGTTTAGAGTTTTATAGAATTAGTTCATAACTATTACATAACATATCAAATATTACAAAGTATACAAGTCTACATGCTATCCATTTTTTTCATAATCTAAAACATTTTAAAATAAAACATGAATTATTTTTATTGATAACATTCATCTTATATTGTTCCTTTCTATCAAACATCCTTATACCCTATGGAAAACATTTCAAAAACTTGGGATGAGAAAAAAATCTTAGTAAAATATATAAATAAGGAATGAAACTGTTATTCCATGAATATTTTGAACTCATGAAAACATTTTCACAAAATCATACTTTTCACCCATAAAACATAAGTTCTTTAACATACCTCATGAAATCATAAGATTATAAAAAAACTTATTAGCAATCATAAATCATAAAGGTAACTTGTGGCATTCATATCATACTTACATTGTAGATTTCACATTTATATAAGGAGTAACCTTCATGGTAACGTTTAGAATACCCATCATAGTATATTCCCAAAATATCTTAGGAGAAACCTTATCTTTTAACTCTATATCATTACCCAATTAATTGGAGAGCTATCAAGGGCTCACCTAGCCTCGGTTTATCATGTAACCACCCATATACATAAGCAATTCCCAAGAACCATAACATAATCATAACACATTAACAAGCATAATGGAAAAATAACATTTCCAAATTTCAATCACAAGATATCATTTTAAGATATTGACATAATCAATCCATCCTCAAAACCATTTTCAATACCAAAATACATGAAAAGGGAATATGGTATTTATTTTCCTTTTAAAAACATTAAGTCTTATAGAGGAATCCAAATATCATATAATGGTCACGGTGGTAGAAAAGTTGTTGTCGCCGCGTATGTTAAAAAAACATTCCTTTTATCATTTATTAAAATGATTTGTAGGAAAAAATTAATTTTTAAAACCTTTGAATGAAATTAAAAGTAAAAGGGGTTAATTATACACTTTATAAAAGAAGGTGGTGTATATTATCGAAATATACTTCAATGAAAGGAGATTGAGATGAAGTCCCTTTCCGTGAGTCTGACTCGTCACGTACAATATTTATATTCCAAAATAATAAAATTTGGTTAATTTTTACTTTCTTGAGAACATTTTTCAGGTTTATTTTTTCTTTTATATCACTTATTATCATGTTATAAAAATTATATAATTATTTAAGCTCATATTGGACGTTTTTTCGATATTCGGTACTTGAGTCGAAAATGAACATGGTTTGATGTCACTAGTCCATGTGGTCATAAGTATTTAATATTAAAAATAATATTCATGACATTATTATCATCTTTATATATAAATTATACCTTTAAATCAAACCATGAATTGTGGTTATGAAAAATTAGTAATTATATAATCATGGAGACGGTAAGTCGTACATACACATGAGTAACATTTTCCATTTTTCATTGATCATTATGGAAAGAATTTAAGTATTGTTTTAACTTTATAGAATTATCATAATATCATTAATATAATATTAATCATTTAAATATACTTATATATATTATACAAGTGATATAATGAATAAAAACGAGTCACATCGCATCGTGGATGTGATAGTTCACACGTCCGCACGAACAACATTATCATTTTTAAGTGCAAGAAAAGTAAGAACATAATTGATATATTATTATCATAGAATTATTAATATGTAATTAATATCAGATATTAACATTAATTCCATTATTATAACCAGTCATGAGAGGCGGTTAGGAAAAACGAATTAGATCGGTTCGTGGAGGTGATGGTTCCCACGTACGCACGAACAATTAATTAATTTCCCATTTAATGGAAGTGGATATGGATTTGGGTGAACATAATAACATATCAGTATATTAAGTATACTTTATTTATTATTTACTTATTGATTAAGGATATTTTAAAGAAGTGGAAGAAGAAATAAAATAGAAACACTTAAATAAAAGCATTATCTTTCCTTTGGATGACCACCTTTCTTAACACCTTAACACCTCTAAGAAGGGTGTTCTACCTAAAATAATTCCTTAAGAACGTGTTTAGGGATTCTAGTAAGGGTTTTGAGCATATATGTTTTTAACCAAATAGTTTTTTAAGTGTGATTAATAGAGATAAGTGAGTGCCTTATATAGGAGAGGGGAAGGGACCCTTGGAATTATTAAAAGTATTAAATTAATATAAATTCAATTTTGATTCCAAATGGGTAAAATTTGATTTATTTATAATATAATATTATTAGGTATCTAAATTTAATCATAAAATGATAATTAGAAATGTTTTAATAATTTTTAATCCTTATATTTTTGTTTTAACCTTTTTAATTCTTATCATTTTATCTAGTAATTTACACTTTGAGAGTTAAAATAATTACCAAATCATGAAAAAAGATCAATAAATGATTCATTAATGAAATTTTTAGAGTTATATAAACTTTTTTATCTAATATAATATATTTTTATAAGTTATTTATCATTTAATTAGGTATTTTATAATTTAAGTTAGGAATTATGTCAATTTTGACATTATTCATTACATGACTTTTTTAAAAAATCATAACAAATTTATTCCTTAAATAAAATACATTAAATAAATCCTAATATGTCATATTCATTCATAAAATTATTTTATGGCGTAAAATATTTCAAATTATATTTATTTTAATATTATTAATATCATTTATTTGATTCCTTTTTAATAAATTAATTACTTCATCATCATTATGTCACTATTTAATTTAATTATTTATTTCCTAAAAATTATAAATAAATTACCATGATGTAGGTGATATTTTTATATTTATAAGTACTTTTTATATTCTAATATATCACTTATATAACCCCATATTAAAATTGTTTTAGTAAGGAGAGACATATTTATGTTATATTTGCCTTTACTTTAAATTAAAAGTTATAAATATCATAATCACACCCAAGTGGCTTCAAAAGGCCAGAATTACATAAAAAGGATGGTCATGGTCGATAATAAATTATCCAATAATATTAGTACAAGTTTTAGGGAATTTTTATAATATTATAATATTAATTTTACCTTTAGTTACCCTTTTTACCTTTAACCGTGGTAAAAAAAATACTTAAGTTACTATTCGCCAAAAATCATTTTGATCCTATTAGACCAAATTTTTCATACTAATTACAACCATGTATTTCCATTTTTTAAAATTTAATTTACATAATTGGTTAAATTAATTTAAAGTTAATCTCGTTGACGGATCGAGAAAACAGGTTTTTTGAAGTAAAAACATTCAAAAGTTCAAAAAGTTTTTATATCAAATTCAATATGAAATTGATTCAAATGGCCTAAATTAAATTAATTTATAAAAACTTTATTTAATTATAATTTAAAAACAAATTAAAATGATAACCAAACTATATAAATAAATTAGATGAAAAAACAATTTTAAATTAAAATATAGTATTTTTCACTATTCATTAAAAAATAAATATTATCAGAAAAATACAAAAACATCAACCAAAGTAAAGTTTAATGTCTCTATTTAAATAAGAAGTTTAATTTGTCATATAAAATTTATAAAATAGCCAAAATTTATAATTAAAAAGGGTTCTCCATCAATAGGCAGTAAAACTACCTTTAAAAAATATTAGAGCTTTTTATGCGTAAAAATTGGATTTATTCTTATTTTAAACCCATAAAATTTATTGGAAGAAAGTAAAAACATTTAATAAATATGTCTAAACATAGTATAGTTAGTTCTTTTCATTCCCATAAATTCAAAGTTTAGGTGATAACTACCATTTAAAATAATAATATTAATAATGTATTATTTTTCGGTATAACTCAATCTTGTGTGCAATGTATGATTTTAGAGAAACCCATTATTGCGTGTCTGGTATGCTATCAGACAAAGAATCCATTTTAGATTAAAGTTAATATCTAATTCATAAATATTAATAGATATGAAAAGGTATTATTCTATAATTACCAGGGATGTTACACTTTTCTTTCTTTTCTAGGTTTTATTTAATTATTGAGGATGAGAATTGTTTGAGAGGAATTTGATGTATGAACCTGAATCTATGGATCCCTCCCTATTAATTTTTCTGAGGCTTGGAGGTTTCATGGGGGAGTCTGGAAGCATTCCAGAGGCTTGTGATGAGTTCCAATCCATTCATAGGTTCATCACGTCATAGTAGAGGGTGTGGTGCTGTCTATTTTGGGTGTTTTAGAGGCTTGAGTGTGGGGGTAGGTCATGGTGTGGTTTTGGCCTTTGGTTTTTTAGAGGTTGGCTATGTAGGCTAACTGTTTTGAAGTTATAATGGACCATGGTCAGTGAAACACCCATGGTGGTCACCGTTTTGAATGGGGTGATCCCCCTATGTGAAATAGGTATGCTGAAACACATGGAGAGACAGTTTCATTGGGCATGGTGACTAAGTGGGTTTCTCTAGAGTAAATAAGGAGAACACCGCACCCATTTTTTAGGCATAGTTCAATACATGTGATCCCTGTAGGGAATAACATGGGGTAAATTCCTAAGTCATTGATCCTATTGTTATATTAGGTCATGGAAAGGTCAAGCGCATCAAGTTGCACACAGATGTTGGAAATGGAAAGTGGGGTGTCAAAACGTTGTGGTCTTTATCATGGTGAGGTAAAATGGTGAAGGAATTTTCCTATACCATGGTGGATTATTGTGGTAGCCATTTGGGTAGAGAATTTTCATTCACCACACTATAGTGAATATAATGGTGTTGGTCAAGGTAACTTGATCTGATTTTAAAGGCTCACAATCCTTAGGATTCAAACAATAGAAGAATAAAATTTACCTTTGATTGATGGGAAACATGGAATATAGGGAGATCACCATTCCATAATGGATTACATTTTATAATCCTTTATAAATAAAGGGTTCAATCTTTCATGGATCAATTTCCAATATCTTTCTTAAAATCCTAGTCAACCCCTAGCCTTATCACTACTCTCCAACCACATCCTTCAGAGCTTAAATGACTTGAATCATCATATTGAAGTATTGTGGACCAAGGTACTCTCTCTTATCCTATTATAATCAATATTCATGTTCTTATTTTCTTATAGATCTTGGTTTTGATGTATTTCCTCTATTTTCATATGGGATTCGGGCATATATTAAAGGAAGTTTATTATGGTTAGCTTTCAGAGATTTTCCCTTCAAAGTCGATGTTGGTTTAGACTCATTTAATTCATTCTTGAGTGGTGATCCTTTAAAGATTCGTATTGAGGTTGTGGATTCAAAACTCACTCCTTTATTTTGTGAAAATTATGAGATTATCATACTTTTGGTTCTTTAGGTGATTAGTATAAATTCACATAAGAAGACAGATAATTAGGAAGATGGAAAATAAAAGGGTGAATGTTTCACATGTTTTTATCTATATTCTAGTGTTATTTCATGTGTCACTACTACTTCTACATATTTTCTAATATAATCATGAATAACTAATAAAAAATATGGAAGTGATATTGGTAATCTATGATAATGAAGTGTGGTGAGAACCTAAAATCCCTTAAATCGAATAATTTTTTTTCATATTTTCCTATTGATATGAGCCCCTTTACTATTGTGTATTTATTTTTATTGAAATTCCTTTATCATTGTTGTGTTTAAATTATGAAATTACTTCATATAATTGAATGATAATTAAATCTGGTAATAAAATAGTTTTTTTGGATGGCTTTATATGAAATGATGTTTGTGAAGCTTCCAAGCGTAGTGGAAGTGGCAGATGAGGCATTCCTAACCCATTTTTTTTGTGATCAATGATTAATATAAGATTTACATGGTGATAAATTTCATGATCAACATAATTTAATCAAAGCATATGGATAATAGAAAAAATTCATAACCAAAGCATAAGATCATCACATATTATTTATAATTAATTTAAGCAATTAAGAATTACATTGCAAGGAATTATTTCTTCATTGATGGATCTGACAAATTATCTATGTCTTTACTTCGTTGCATTATAGGAATAAAGAATATATTCCCTCCAATGGTCATCCACATGTGTTCCACAAACCTTCAAGCATCGATATATGAATCTTTGTGTGTTATCACAACAGATCATAATGCTTGCATCATTCACTTTTGATCTCCCCAAGAATTGCTTTAAGGAAGGTTCTCTTCAATCCCTCTAGACTAGAGAATGGTGGTGGGGGAGGATTGCTCTCTATTCTT
This sequence comes from Viscum album, assembly GCA_963277665.1. Lineage (NCBI taxonomy): Eukaryota > Viridiplantae > Streptophyta > Magnoliopsida > Santalales > Viscaceae > Viscum > Viscum album. The sequence goes on from OY728163.1 coordinate 1,649,607,401, forward strand.
GAGATAATTCTTGGAGAGGGATCTCTCTAGGTATTTGATATGATTCTCTATGAATCTCATTGTGGACAACAAATGAATTGGTTCTATAGAGAAAATAATATAATTGGGTTTATATACCACTGGGGTTAGAAAATAATAATTGCACATACATCCTTATTATTTTCATAATACCTACAGGACCCCATGTCTATAATAATAATATTATTATTATTTCTTAACATGGGATAAACTTGTGAATTAAATTAAATATTATTTATTCAAATAATGTTCATATATATTATTTCTTACCAGACCATTAAACTCAATACATCATTCCTCCACAATATTTATCAAGCCTTGAATAAGGAATATTTATTTAATAAACAAATATCACTACATTATTCTCTAATAAATAAATAAATTTAATATTCACTAAATAGAAAATAAATATTTATTATATATTCTGCTCACATAATATTCTCTCGAATAACTGGTGAAGAAATATTTTCTATCAAGAAAATATGAATAATTATTAGACCATGTGTATGAATAATATTTATTCAACTTGTTAAATAATAAATAATATATATATTATTTATCTGAGATTCTATATACACTTAGTGTGTAACCCTATATGCCTCTTTCTTAGTGGCATTAGGAAAAATAGCCCAAAGTCTAAGGTTAGCATCTAGAAACACACCAAGGCAAACAAAGAGAAAGAAGTTAATTTCTCAATGACAGAAAACAACATATGTATTATTACTATGTAATATAATCTTTTTATCATGATATCTCTAATAAATTAGGTTTCATGCTAGTTCCATCAACCTATGTGATCGATTTCTCTTTCTTTGAAAATCAAGAAATCAAACTTGACTATAGAACACCATGAACATGGATTTATTTAGGATATATCATTTACATAAAAGGTTCTGAGATGTTAACATCTATTTAATAACATAAGGGAAAAATCCTTTCTCACATTATTCATTAATGAAATATTACTCCTAATGCACCTAATGTATCCTACCTCAACGCGAACATATATCATCACGGTTTCTATAAATACATCAAATTATGGGACTTATAATAATAATTAATAATAAACTTAAATTATAAGTATAAATACAAATTTCTTCAGGTAGGAACATACAATGACACATATAAATGTGGATTTTCTACTGGCGGGTCTCATTCTCATGATATCCTACACTAGATATTACCAAGGGAGTACACCATGAGACGGTGCCTCAAAATCCGATGAGCCTACACCCCTTATATCATGTATCATTTTTGAACCACAAATGATTTAATCTATTTATAGAATGTATATTTAAGAATAATTTCATGGAACTTCTAGTTTCTCATCATAGCTGGGAACTGCTATGACTTTTCAGTACGACAGCTACTCTTAGAAAATTATTGCATACTATGTTCTACAGAAGAAAAACCATGATGTGATAATGATTTTATTAATATTAAAAACAATTAATATAGGTTATCATAAAGTATATATAAATTGGTTCTAGGGTACCAAATCTAATGGACTCCCACTTTCACTATAGCCAACTACTAACAACATTCAGTTCACTAGATCTCACAAGATATTCATGTTTCTACTAATATAGGCCTTTATTTAATGGGTCCACCAAATTTTCTTCTATGGGAAATCTTTTTATTTCAAATTCACCCCTATAAGAAAAATATCTCAAGAGGTGATACTTTCAAAGTATTCATTTTGTTTGTTGGTGTGACCTTGTCTATTTTTCAAGAGCCACTATTGTAGTATTATCACAATACAATGTGATAGGGTCTTTACTATTAGGTACCATATCAATATCCTAGAAAAAAATTCATATATAAATGAATTACTTAGCTAGATCATAAGCTTTTGTATACTTAGAATCCACTATAGAATCAGTGACAACTGGCTATGTTGAACTCTTCCAACTCATAGATCATCTATTGAGATAGAAAAAATATCCTGACTATAACTTCAGATCATTATGATCTATTTGAAAACTATCATCATTATAACACCTGATGACCAGATCCTCATCTCCTCCATACACCAATAATATATCCTTATTTCTTATCAGATACTTAAGGGTATCCTTAACTATATACCAATTTTTTTCTCCTAGATCAACTTGGTACTTGTCTACCATGATCAATGAGTAGGAAACATCAAGTATAATACATAACATGGTATACATGATTGATCTTATTTTCGAATAATATTGGATCTTACTCATTCTATATTTATCCTATTGTGTCTGAGGAAACATTTTATTAGAAAGATGTATATAATGTGACACTGGAACCAATCCCCTCTTGGATTGTTCCATACTAAATATATTTAGTATCTGGTCAATGTATGTACTTTGACTTAGTCCAAGAATCCTATTGGATCCATCAGGAATGATATTGATCCCTATAATATAGGCTTCTTCACATAATTTATTCATGGAGAAACTTGTTTAACTAGTCCTTAACAGACTGTAAGAATGGTATACCATTTCCAATAAGTAATATGACATCAAAATATACTACTAGGATAATATATACATTCCTAATAAACCTCTTGTAAATACATGGCTCAAATTTATTCTTAATGAAACCAAATTATTTTATAGCTTCATCAAACCAAATGTTTCAGGACCTGAATTATTTATTCAGTCAATAAATGGATCTCTATAACTTGAAAATATTTTTGGAATCACCTTGAGTCACAAACCCTTCTAGTTGTGTCATATAGACATCTTCCTGAAGGTTCCCATTAAGGAAAGAAATTTTGACATCCATCTACCAAATTTCATAGTCATGGTAATATGTTATAGAAAGTATAATTTTGATGTATTTAAACATGGAATATAGTGAAAAGGTTTCATCATAGTTAGTTCCTTGATATTTTTCAAACACTTTAGCCACTAGTATTGATTTATTTGTATTTACTTTACCTTTCATGTCCGTTTTTCTCTTGAATATCAATTTTCACCCTACATGCTTTAAATCAACTAGCACATCAAATAGAATCCAAACTTAATTATGATACATGGAATCTATTTTAGAATTCATGAATTCTTTCTATCCTGTATCTTTTAAGCTCTTTACTTTCTATTTGTATGAGAGATGTTCATAAATATCAACCAATAATGAGTTACCATATTTTTTTACTATAAAAAAATATCTCCCTGGATCCCTTACCACTCTAGTGATCCTATATAGTACTTGTGTTCCAGGAATTACTTCTTCCATGGGGACCTGTGGAATCTATTCCTTTACCAACTCTTGTATATCATGAGCATTAACTTTATCGAATTCAATCTTTCTCATACTATCCTTTTTGAGGATTTTCTCACTCTTAAGAAATATGTATTCTTTATAGACAATCACTTTCTTATCTAAGAGATAGTATAGGTAGTATCCCTTTGTTTCTTTAGAATTCCATATAAAGATACACTTTGTGCCCTTAGGTGTTAGTTTTTTTCCTATGATGGCCTTAAGAAATTCTTCACAGCCCCATACACGTGTATTCAACAAGATGAGTTTCTTTATACTCCATAACTCAAAAGAAACTCCATTTGTTAATTTAGTTGGTACTCAGTTTAATGTATATGCTTCAGTTTGTAATACATATCCCCAAAAGGATAATGGAGGATTTTCATGACCCATAATTGACCTTACCATGTATAATAAGGTATGTTTCCTCCTTTAAATAACACAATTCTGTTGTGGTGTGTAATATGGAGTGAGTTGAGAAAGAATCTAAAACTCCCATAAAAAGTCAAAAAACTCTTGGTTAAGATATTCACCACCTTAATCTGATCAAAGCTTATTTATCTTCTTTCAAATTTTGATTTTATACTTCATTATTGAATTCATTAAATTTATCAAAGGACTATAGCTTGTACCTCATCAAGTAGACATATCCAAAAATACTCAATTCATCAGTAAAAGTTATGAATTAAGAATACACGCCTCTATCTTTTATTATAAATGGTCCACACACATCAATGTGTACTAATCCTAAAATCTCTATGTCCCTTTCACCCTATCCAAAAAATAGTGGTTTAGTCATTTTTCCTTATAAACAAGCATGACATCATTCAAGTGGTTTTAGCTAAAAAGAGTCTAAATAACCATCTTGATAGAGATTTGTTATATGTTTCTCGTTTACATGACCAATATGTTGATGTCATAGCTGGGTGTTATATGATTCATGTAAACATGATTTATTATCTATTATCAGTGTTTGGTTTTCATAATTTAATGCATAAAGACCGTTATTTAAATGTTTCATACCATAGCATATGTTTTATTTATCAAAGGAACAACTTTTATTTCTAAATTTGAAAATAAAACCAATTTTATCTAGGAAGGATACAAAAAATATGTTCTTGTTAATATTTTGTACATAATAAAAATATTTTAAAACCAATATAATTCATGTTAGAAATGAAAGGTGGTAGTATCCAATGGATAGAACAGCCAACCTCGCACCATATCTAACTCAAAAATTCATCTCTCCTCTAACAATCTTTTAGAATCTACTTGGTTCTGTATTTGGATATAGATGTGAGAACCACAAACTATATCTAATACCCAATGTGCATATATTTAAATATTACACTCAATAATGAATGCACCTTTAGATTCCCATTGCTTCTGGGTGCACTTCTGCTTCTAGTTTCCTTACTTGACACATGAAAAACATACTGATTCCTTTTCCTTCCCCTACCTCTAGATCTCTCTCTTCTTGGAAGAAAGGTACTCGGGATATTTAGACTTGTTATGATTCTTGGTCCCCTTCAACTTGTTCTTTCTTTTCTTATTTACCATAAGGACTATGTGTTTGGCACGTCCCATGTCCTTTTCCACTTGGAAAAATCAGAGTAAGAAGTTCCGAAATACTATTATCATTATTTCTCATGTTTTAATTAACAAAAAAAATAGAGAAGGACTTGGGTATTGAGGAAAGTATAAGATATGTTTGCAAATAATCTATGAATTTAATCCCTAAGATGTCTAAGCATTCAATGTAGCCAATAATATTGACCACGCGAGGCCCTACTAGCACTGACTCTCCAAAATTTGTTTTAAATAGATCATTATAGATCTTGTATCTCTCGTATCTCACCTTCTATTGATAATAATCCCGAAGATGAGACATCATGCTATACACATCCATGTCCTCATGTTTCTTTAGAATCTCATTGGTTGTGGATGATATCATGAAACACTAAAAATTTGTAGCATCATTAAAATGTTTCTCATAGATAGACAACTCTTCCTCACTAGCCTCTTTATGAGGCACTTTATAAATAGGTTCTTCAAACATGGATAATTTCCTTTTATGTCATAAGATAATGCATAAGCACCTTTTCCACTCTTAGAAAAAAAAATTGGTGAGAAGGTTGTCCTTATTAAGTATGGATAACATTGATATGTTTTAATTCATTTTTATTTATGTTTCTACGAATAAGAAGAGCGTAATTTTAGTACTTTATCTGATAAAATTAGACAAATAAATAAATATTATATTTATTAATCTCCTACTATTTTATCAAAACCCAATATCCCTCAACATTGGCTTCATAATATCCTATTTCTTGGACATTCTAGTGGGAAGGATTCATATTCCTCTTATCATCACCCCAACTTTTGTTCTTCAAGAAATTTAAAGGGTTTTAGGTATACATTCCAAATTCCAACTACATTAACACACGGTTCCTTGATCTATTGAGTGGACTCCACAATTTTGAAATCCTTAAATTGGATTTCCTCAACCTTTAACTCCTAATTATACCAATTCCTACTTTGGTGGTCGACCCTTGATGTGAACTAAATTAATTCAACCCAAAACTTCAAGTTATAATTCCTTGATAATTGAAATCACCCCAAATTTGGCTAGTCATGCACTTTGAACTATAGTTTGATTTTAACTTAAGTAGTGGAAGGCTATACTGACTTAATATATATAATTAAGGGATTTTATCTTTATACATAAATTGATAATTATTATCATTATTAAATTCTTTTTAATATTAAGTGGATTTACTTAAGTGATTAATAGTGTATTAGATAATGTTTATACATAATCCAATTTATTTTAGTCCATGTATGCTTGTTAATTCATTAATTCATGTGATTGTGACAAAACATCCATAATGAAATAACCATGAAACTTGAAAAAAAATAAAGTGGTATAATCCTGAGCTTTTACTAATGGTTAGTTTATTTAGTACATGATAAACTAACCATCAACCTAGGGAAAAACACCTTGAACCATTTATAGTTTGTGTTTAAACTTTACACCAACCCACCTATGTATCTCTATTGGATTTTTTTCACCTCAGGTCTAAACTTGAACAACCTCTACTAGATTGGTTGATCCATCTATTACATATGCTTTTACTCACATACAGGTGAGGGTAACCAAAGGATTGGTTAAGGGGTTTACATAAAAGAAACCATGTTCATGTAGTCCCTTACATAATGAGAGGAGGTATGACACATGGACCAACAATTTAATTTAATAATAAATTAAAATAAACCAATCGCATACAAAGGTATAGCCTAGGATCATGATCATTCACATGCATGCAATGAATTAAACATTTAATAAAATTAACATTCAATTCTAATCATTCTTATTTAAGATAAATCACACCAAAATCAATTAATTTTCATCTTTAATTAGTTAATTATTTTATATTATTTTTCATTTTAATTTTCTTGATACTCTTATACATCATAATTTTAAAAAAAATTAAATAAATTTATTTAAAATTAACTATGTACAAAAAATATACCTTAGAGGCAACACGTTGAGTACCCGTATGAACTACCCAACATGTATTATACTTGTATATGGTTAACTCTTGCGACATATGGAATACATGACTTATCATGTAATTTCATGGTGTATAATATCAACTTAATGACCACACAGAACACATGATATTTATGTAGTGTGTTATGCTTCAATGTGCATAGAGTAATAAATATAATATTGCTTATACAAGATATGGAGATATGAAAATTATATAGAAATTAATTAAACATTTATATATATAACTCATCACATGGCATGTACTATCAACTTAATGATCACATGGAACACATATTTATAATGTTTTAATATAATAATAAATAAATTTTTTATTCTGCATAATTTGGTAAAAGTACACGGCATGTGCACTACACCTACACATCATCATCAACGTTACCATTTTTATTAAAAAAAAGATGCATGGTCGCCATTAATATAGTCTATGTAAGAAGATACATGGCCCATCTGTGAAAAAAGGACTACATGTTGTGTGTAGAAGTTACATTGCGTATACTCCAGATGATTATGTTCTAGGTTGGACCAATCAACACATGATGTTTAATTAAATTCACTACATGTAATAAATTCACATGGCTTGAATTAATTCTAAATTAATTTAGGGTGTATTAAGCACTGGTACATGGTGTGTACCTTTAGGTTGCATAGCATGCATTCTTGTGTTATCCATCCAGACTCCTCAGTACCTTCGGGTGAGATCTTCAAATTTATTTCATTCATAAAATTAATCAATTAGATTATATTTACAATAATGAAGATAAAGATGATAAAATATAATGATTCATATTAAATAATTATTTAACTAAAATTGGAAAGTAATAAAAATTTCCTAAATCAATTAATGATATTTAAATAATTATAAATAATTATGTGAACCCTCTGATGCCACTTGAAGGTTTCAGACATAGAAAAAGCGATGGATAGGGCATTAACAACCCATATTTTTGTCATGATTGATGATTAATCTAAGATTTACATGAATATAAAAATTGTGATCAATCAAATTGAATCAAATAATATATAAAATAGAAAAAAAATTGAACCAAAGGTAAAGATCATCACATATTATTTATAATTAATTTAAGAAATTAATAATAAGCTTGAGATAAATTATTTATTCATTGATGGATCTGAAAAAATATCTATTTATTAATGTTGTTTCATTGTAGGAATCAAGAATAGATTCTCTCCAATGTTGATATACATGTGTTCCATGAACCTCTAAATGCCACTGTAGGAATCTTTGGGTGCTATCATAGTAGATCCTAATGCCTACATTTTTCACCTTTGATTTCCTTGAGAATTGATTCAAGGAAGGTTCTTTTTTATCTCTCTCGACTTGAGAGTGGTGGTGGAGGAGTATTACTCTCCGTTATTGAGAGAATTCTTGTAGAGGGATCTCTCTAGGTCTTTGAGAGGATTCTCTCCAAATCTCATTATGCACAACAAATGAAAAGTCTCTACTAAGAAAATAATATAATTAGGTTTATATACTACTAGGGTTAGAAAATAATATTTGCACACGCATAATTATTATTTTCATAATCCCTATGGAGACCCATGTCTATAATAATATTATTATTATTATTATTATTTTTTGATATGCAATAAAATCATGAATTAAATTAAATATTATTTATTCAAATAATATTCAATATATATTATTTCTCACTGGACCATTAAAATCAGTCTACCATTCCTCCAAAATATTTATTGGTCCTTGAATAATGAGTATTTATTTAATAAATAAATATCATTTCATTATTCTCCAATAAATAAATAAATATTATATTCACTAAATTGAAAATAAATATTTATTAAATATTCTACTCACATAATATTTTCTCAAATAACTGGTGACAAAATATATTTGATCAAGAAAACAGGAATAATTATTAAACTGCATGTGGGGATAATATTTATTAAACTTTTTAAATAATAAATTATAATATAATATTTAACTAAGATTCTAGATACACTTATTGTGTGACCCTCTAGGCCTCTATCGGTGGCATTAGGTGAAGTATCCCAAATTTCAAGGTTATCGTCTAGTAACACACTAAGGCATTTTTAGAGAAATAAGTTAATGTTGTAATGAAATCAAACTACATATGGATTCTCACTGTGTGATATAATCCCTTTATCATGATATCTCTAATCAAGAAGGTTGCATGATAGTGTCATCAACCTATGTGCTCAATGTCTCTTTATTTGACTTTCTAGAAAATCAAACTTTCCTATATAACACCATGGAGATGGATTTATTTAGTCTATATCATTTCCATAAAAGGGGATGAGATATCAAATTTCATTAAATAATAGAAGGGAAAAATCCTTTCTCACATTATTCATTAATGAAATATTACTTGTGACACACCCAACATATCCCACCTCACATCAAACATATGTCGTCATGGTTTTTGTCAATACATCAAATTACATGAATTATAATAGTCATTGATAATAATATTAAAATCTAAGGATTAATATACACATTCATAGATATTAACATCCAATGAAACATATAAATGTGGATATCCTACTGGTGGGTCTTGTTCTCATAATATCCTACACTCGATATTACCAGGGGTATACACCATGAGAAGGTGCCTCAAAGTCTTATGAGTATATAAACCTATTAGCCTATATCATTTATGTCACTCAAATGATTTCATATGGCTATATAAAATATATTTAAGAATACTATCATGATACTTCTGGGTTCTCATCATAGTAGGGAACTCCTATGACCATTCATTTTAATAACTACTCTTAGGACATTATCACATACTATGTTACGTAGAAGAATAATCATGATGTGATAAGGATTTTATTAATATTCAAAATAATAAATTCAGGTTATCATAAAGTATATAAAATTTAGTTCTAGGGAACCAACTCCAATAGTTTTTATTGTCCCCTATATTATGTTTTCATGGAGAATAGTCTTATAATTACTATGGTGTTAGTATGGTTGTTTCACATAATGTGGTTGATGTTTGGGAATAGTGTGGTGGTAGTGGTGATGTGGTCGGTTAAGAAAGTTAAGGGCTATATTTGGTGCCCAGTTGGCATGGTTGTGTGGTTGTGGATGAGTGATGTGGGGGTTTTTTAGTGATTCTTGACGGTATGGGATGAAATGGAATAAATAAATTTGAGAACTAGAATAGGTTTTAATTAAATAGATGCATGATGTAATTAAATTGTAAATGCTTGTAATAAATTTGAAACAAATAGTAATAAATATGGGTGTTGGATTGTGGGTGGTTTTTCATTAAATATGGTAAATGGATGACATAATGAACATGATGTGGAAAAATAATGGAAATATAGAGTTGGTAGGGTAAATTTTTAAATCAGAACAAGTAGTATATATGTTATGATCACCCTACATATGTTCTTGTTGTTTTTACTACTTATTCACTGAGTATATATTTTATGCTCATCCTATGTATGTATAAACTACTTTTTAGGTAATCAGGAGGTCTTTGATGATCTAGATGGATTGTATTAGCTTAGAGTGGAGAGTTATTTTTTGTGGTACTTCCTAGGAGTCTTTTGGTACTTTATTTTAGATACTATTTGTACTTCATTTCATGAATTGTGGGGTTTTATTATTATAATATCATGGTTTATTTTATATGGTGTGGTGTTGATTGGTATATCTCATGTATCTCTTGTCTTTAACTTCATATATTGAGGGTAATTCCTCTCATGTTTTATACCCTTGGTGATAGTCTCTAATTTGGGGCCTATTGGAGGTGGTCTTAGGGGTTTACTCTCTTCCACTTCATTGTTATACTGGGAGGGGTACCAATGGAGGGGGGGTCATGTCACCCTCTACCCAAACTGAGAAAAATCCCTAATGTTCAGGTCAATTATATGATGTCTTGGTAGAATAATCACTCAAACCCTATCCCAAAGATAGTAAAATCATATGCTAACAAAGGAGAATAAAAATCATGGAAGGAGAAAATCATACCTTAAATGATGAGGAAACCCACCTTTAATCACCATAGATCAAGGAGGTTCAAGGGGAGATGATTAAGGGGGTAGAGGCTTGACATCTCTATGTTCGAACGCTCTAAAAAACTCCAAAGGGATTATTTAATTTTAAATCCTAGAATACTATCCTTCCCCTATTTTAAAAAAAACTATAAAAGATTATAATTGAAAAGTGGCCCAAGGGGTTCAGGGTGAAATGCCCCTCATTTGGGGATACATTGTGGCATGACCCACTAGGTCATGGCATAGCACCTGCCCCTAGACACCCACTATGATGCAACCCTATGCTCCATGGTAAAATCAATCACCTGGAGCAGTCCAATGCTACTACCTTCTGAGGACCCTCCATAGCATAGCCCACCTGATATGGCATGATCCTTCCCTCTCGACAAACCCTCATGGTGGATCCACTCAAGTTGTGGCATGATCTTTTCCCCATATTCAGTATGTTAATCATATATAGACCATACACTATATACTTAACTTATTTAATCACACATAGCCCCAAAATATATTCTTATGTAACACCCTTCATGACGTAACCCTTCATCTATGGTATTACACCTCACATGAAAGAAACTCCCATGAAAAAAAAATAGTTAGTCTATAAAATCATATATCCCATATTCCAGTTTTTTAATATCATGTAGAAGGATTATGGTGTGATCCATGTCCATCACAATGTGACCCTATTCCTTCCTTTAAAAATTTAATCCCATGAAGCACACACCATGTTGCAACACCCCCTAGTTGTGGAATGATATGTCACCTACAAAAAAATATACAACATGACTAACCTAACACTGATCTGACACTCATCTAGTCACCTGATACCCCCCCACCCCCTCAGGTCTTTTAAAATATCCAAAAATATCTCTTAGAGATGTCTTAACTCTTACAATCCCAATCCAAGACCCAATTCTAAAAAAAATCTTGTTCTGAGACCAAAAATTAAAATTTATCCTAATTTCACCAACATGTAATGATGTGAGTCATTACAAAATCCTCACCAGAATGCTTCTCATCTCTAGGAAGTCTCCTCATGTATCACCCATATCTTGCACTAATCACTAAGTCTCTATTCATAATCCAAATTATATGTCTCCTACTAGTTATGGTTGTGCCAACACTGTACCCAAACCATATCCACTACTCAAAATCCTAAGAACCTCTTACCTAGACCCCTTATAATTCTAATAGTTCCCCAAACAATTTGTTTTGATTATCTCCAAATTATTGTTCAATCATGATGGAAAATCCCTAACTGATACCCCATTGCACCAACCATTTCTAAAAACCCATTGGCTCACACATCATGATGCTGATTAATTTCACTAACTACATGACGATGCCCTATTCTCAACAAAATTCATGAATTATCAACCCATATACATCATAAACCATTGGTTAACATCACTAGTCAACACTAAACCATCACCAGCTCAACATCACACTTGAGCATCACCCAACCATTCTCATCAAAATTCACATTCTCTCTATTGATATTATATCCATAACACAAGTCTCTACCTCATAGTCTATGTTGGTGTGTTTTCCATGAGTATCAACATTCTGTGAACCTGATCACTCTACCTATTTATTTCCTAAAACACACACTTAGTCATTCTACTAGACCATATCTAAATGTACTACCCTATTCAGTTATCAAATTTATTTACTCAACATTTATATCAAACTCAATACCCATATCTAGGTGTTTTCCATTTATCAACAAAACTCAACCACTTGTATCAAAGCATCAACCCGAAATTACAACCACCCTTAGGTTAAGTCCACTAACACATCATTTCTGACATTTATTGAAAACAAATAAAAAATGTTTCCATGAACTCAAACCATCTATATTGTGCTCCCCATCATAGAATTTACATTCTCATTGATCAATGAACACAATCATGCTTGATATCCATCATCATCCAACCACTGACACTCATGATCCCCGCTCGTATTTCTTGAATAAGTCCACATCCCAAGCCTATCTCTATGGTCTAATAGTACTATGGTTCCCTGCACAACCATTGTCTAATTATACTAGTAATTCATCATCATAAACTTGTCCCTAATGGATTTAAATCAAGGTTCATGAGCTTGATCATTACTACACAACTCTCACATTCCATCATGCTACAGGCTCCACCTAGTCCCACTGGTAACTCACAATAAAGTTCTCAAATCACTATATTTAAGGCACTCTACTAATTCCTTAGTTGTCATATTAATCCACTCATCCCCTTGGAATTTCACAAAACCCAATGATCATGTCACTTCATTTTAAATTTCACAAAAGTTCACAACTCCTCTCTCATGGGAATTGACCATTCGACATAACCATGAGCCACATAACTCCTCATTAATTTCACCATTTCTCTTATAGATACCTCATATAATGCATCAGTCATACCTCAATGCACCTTCTCTATATGTCCAATGATAATTAACCATCCCCAGAGTAACCCTTTCTCTAATCAACACATGATATAACATCAAGGTCCAACACCCTTACCCATTTCTCATCCAAGGAAAGGTGTCTCACACCTTACCAAGATCACTACATACTAAATTCATTGTGTAGGAATGTTCATACGTCGAAACTATCATCATCACATAACCTTCCTCTAAGTAGTTGTGGAGATCAAAGGATTCCTATACCATCACGATGTACAAATACTGCCCAGGGTCCTACACCACATGTGAGACATAGGGGGGGTAAAACATGATATAGACCAACCTATCCACATACTAAAAAGGTACCAAATGTAATCACAAGGAATTTTCATTTTTAATCATGAACTCACCTCAGGATTCATGTGACCTACACAACTCAATCTTCTTATCCCAAATATTTCCCAAAATACACTCATCAACATGTCTCGCGCGTCATATGGGGATGAGCGCACTTAACCAAATACCAAGTTCACCTTCCTCAGGCCAAGATTAGATTTCACAATTACCCATACCACATAGATTGAGAAATACTCTACTCACTTTCTCCATATTAAGCGAACAACCATATAATCATTCTCACAATGGTGCTCAACAGCCCCCATTGATGATCAACTCATAATCAAGTAGGTGTACACCCTAGTGCTACCCTTCCATTGAACTCAAATCATAATAATATATGTTATACAACAGAATACTAGGTTGACTTTACCAATAAAATAGCTAATCATCCCTCTCATTTAGGTAATACTTATCACAATAGAAACACTTCCCATGATTTCACCATCATAATACCTAAGGCATCTCCATGCCTAATCAGATACACAATCACATGTCACTTGGTTATCATCTATATAATATGAAGTGTCTCCACCCACTTTACATATTTAAAGGCACCCAAAACCCCAGGATAACCCCTTTTTTATGTTACCCTTGAACATCACAACTCGTCTCAAACAATAATAGGAAAATTCCTCAATGATCAATTATAACACTTGACTAGATAATATCCTGAGTCATATCTCAACATCAATAAGTTCTTCCTTCCTAGCCCATGGGTCACATACCACTTAGTTCATAACTCATGTAGAAACATAAACACTACATCTCAGATATCATATGGTATTTCACAGGTCAATACACCCACTATAAGGTTCTAATCCTCATCATGGATCTGCATACCATACTACCACCCCTGAGGATCATGGTCACATCCATGTGTATATAAACGATGTCACCCTATGATAAAATATATCAAGAAGATCCTAACCATTAGGTTAAGTTAAGTAGAATGTCACTGATAAGTTATTTGGGATACACCAAATAATTTATTATTGACACTTTAAATAACAAAACCTATTTTATTTCCATAACCAATATCCTAATCACATACGTGAACCAACATACTTGATATGATTCATGAACACTCACTCTCTTTCCACCCCAGGATAAGTGAAAAATCATAAATAAAATATTCCAAAACATCATTCTTGGAAAAAATCAACTCAATTATAACATTGAAATCAAAGAATAGTAATCCCAACTCCATGAAAACTGGGACTTTAACTCTTGAAATTTCTAGTCAGGCCCAAGACATAGCATCCATCCCAAGTTCTGACTATCCATGTATATTTTCTACCATATCCCAAATAATAAAACAAAAGAAACAAGGCTTTGATATTGCTTTGTAACATCCCAACCCATATCACTCTAAAATAACTAGATCAGAACATCACGTGACCTTAAGCATGCCTCATAGTATGTCAGAGTCTTCCCACTAATGGTGAGGGTCTAAGATAGTACCATAGAGAAACAATACCCTTCAGCATTAAAAACCACAAATCTCAAAGAAAAAAATATACAACCAGTCATCACAATATTAACAGAATAAAAAGGAACACTACAACTAATCCATACAGATGAATAAAACACACTACATGTTACAACAAAATAAACTATCAAAAATGTCACACAATTCAGAAATACACCAACAAGATCTATTGTGGGAAGATCATATATAAATCACACCCAAATAAAAAAACTAAAAATAATCACCAACTAGTCCTAATTCTTGACCCAGACCTATCTCCTAACTCTGCTTAGGTTATCCATATCAACCATCCAACATCAGGCCTCTACTCTACCTGTTCTTTCAATCATGAGATCTGATTGAGTGTTGAAGTGTCAGGTTCACCTGAGCAGGGTGTGAGTATACCTCAGTAGGTCACCACCAATGGTGTATTTAACATGAACTAGTGTATACATTGTATTTACAATGTGATATGATCATAATAATTAAAAATACTGTATAAAAATACTTATCACTACCATGGGTGCTTTTGAAGCCATCTGGGTGGCCACACCTGCTCCAACAAGAGTCAGAGTGTCTCTGGACAAGTCATATAATAGTACCAAGGGTAGGAGTAAATCCCCCCCATATTACCAACTCAAGTCATCAATTTTTAGGGTTGGATTGGTTCACTCTTTGGATACCATCACATATCATCAATACCCCAGGTTGGAATGACACCCACCCTATATTCCATCACATATAGTCAACACGCCAAGTCAGATTGGTGTCTTCCCCTAATTCCCTGACACAGCATCAATACACTGGGTCATAATGATGAATTCCCCCAGTTCTATTACATAACATCAATAACCCATGATAGAATAGGGTCTTCCCTGGTTCCATCACATATAGTCAATACACCAGGTCGGATTGGTGCCCACCCATAGTTCCCTCACATAGTATCTATACACCAGGTTTAAATGGCACATGCCCTGGATCCATAAAATATTAGAAATACATTAGGTAAAAATGTATCCCTCCCTATATTCCATCATATATCATCAATACACCATGTCAGAATGGCACTCTCCCTTGGTTTTATCACATATCTTTAATATATTGGGTCATAGTGACACTTTTCAATGATTTCATCACGTATTAAAAATACACCAAGTCAGAATGGTGTCTTCCCCAACTTCCACCACATATCATCAATACACTAGTTTTTAATGGTGTCCACCCTAGTTCCATCACATATCAACAATACATCGGGTCAAAATGGCGCCCACCCCAATTCCATAAAATATCATCAATACACAGAGTTGGAATGTCTCCTTCCCGTAATGTTATCGCATATCAATATACAAGGTTAGAGTGGAACCCTCCCCTACAAACATCCCATAACATTAATCCCTATAGGGTAGAATGGTTCCCACCCTTGGTATCATCACACATCATCCCTATCCATCACCAACACCAAGGGTTACAATAGAACCTGCCCTTGGTACCATATCAATCATCATTATGTTCAGTCGGAATAGAACCCAACATGTTTTCTCATTAAAAGAATTCACATAATATAAATCATTTATTAAATTAAATACATAATCATCGTAATAGCTCACAAACACACATATATCATAATGGACTCATAGGTTGGAAACTCGCTCGAACCTAGTATACATTTCCTATATTGGCCTCTCAAGTACACAACCCATTCCCACATCTATTTCATTCATGTTTTTCATCATGTCAAGATAATTTCATCATTCCCTTGGTTGTAGGAACAAGACTCAGGTACTTATATAGTTCGCTAAGTCATATCACAGTCAGGACACCCCTAATGGATTTCCTTAATCCATTTCCAAACAATAGGATCAAATCTCATCACTCAATGGGTATATCATCCTGCAAAATAACTACAATCCCATCATGGCCTAATCAACCACACAGGCAACATAATATAAGAAAAACACAAAATGGATGATATTATGATCATCTCACTTTCAAATTCAATCTTGGCCAGTCCTCTCACACCCAATTTATACATAAATCTTTTCTATGGTATTCCCACCCTGATACACACATATTAGTGGGGGAGGAACACACACCTTACATGATAATCAACTAGAAAAAAGGTTTAAAGGGAATTTAAAGTTTCATATGTCTGACATTTTATCCAAAAATTCTCAATCCATCACACTCCTCCACTCATAGGGGATGGGGACACATATCCCAAGGTTCATTATGTTTATCTTCACAAATATAAACCCACTTTGTTCCATATATCATGTTCCATATTACTTAAGATAACCCCCATGACCGACATTATCCATGTAATCAAGTCCCACCACTTGGGAAGCCATACATGGTCCCATTGAACTGTATCCATTCTAAATTGGAAAAGAAACAATCCCTTTAATATAATTATGATCAATTGCACACAGTTAGCATAGTCAAATGTCACATGGATCATGAAAACATGTATAAAATTTCAAGAAATAATGATGGTCCACCAACCCCAATCAAAGTAATTACCCTTAATAGAATCCCGACCACTAATGTCAACCAAGATCAGCCATCCATTTCCCATAAACATGTGGCCCTAACTCCATCAATAACCACTATAATTAATTATAAAGAAATTATAATTAATTTAAACATTAAAACACTATTATTTCCATAATTAATAATTTTTAATAATCAAATAACTACACATTGGGTGATCTTTTGTGTCGTAGTCCATTAGAAAAGGGGTTTACACCACCCCCTACATCCACCCAAACCCCTAACACACAAAATTACCAAAATCCCATCTCAATTAATCCATATTAAGTTCACCCAAATCAATGTAAATCCATAATAATTCAAGGCATCAACATACCCTAAGTGAAATGACACAATATTCAATGTGTTCCTCCTCCTGGTATATCCTCTATCCAAGCCAAAAAAAAAGACCCAATATTCAAGATGATCCCATAATGTCTTGGTGAAATCATCACTCAAAACCTTTCCTAGAGACACCAAAATCATTAGCTAAAGAAAGATGAGAACCAAGGGAGAATGTGAAAATCATACCTTAAACGATGAGGAAAATCACCTTTAATTACCACAAATGAATTAGGTTGAAGGGGGGAAGAGGAGTGGGAAAGGGGATCAACCTCCCTCTATTTGAATGCCCTAAAAATGAAGAACCTCAAAGGGTATGTTTAATTTTAAATATCAGAATACCATCATGCACCTAGTTTTTTAAAAATTGGAAAAGAGTTCCGTTTTGGCATGACACAAGGGGGTCATGACATAATGATCATCACTAGGGGTTGTACTGTGAATTGACCCAATAGGTCATGGAATAACACCTACCCCTAGACACATGTTTTGGTGAATCCCTAGGCTCCATGGTGCATCCAACCACCTGGAGAATCCCAATGTTAATACCTCTTGAGGACCCTCTATGGCACATCCCGCCAGTTATGGCATGATCCTTCCTGCTCGAGAAACCCTTATAGTATATCCTATAAAGTTGTGGCATGCTTCTTCCCTTGGAATCATCATTTCAATCTTACACATATCATATGCCACAAACTCTAATACTTTAATATTACATATACCCCAAAGATCCATCCATCCAATGGCCCGAAGGCCTTCATTTTTTATTGATTTTTGATAATCCACCTTTCAAGGGGTGAGGTGGAACCCTTACAAGGCCCGTAGGCATAAGTATTACATGGCTCATAGGCCTTAGAGGAATTAATTTGCCTATAGGATTCAAAAATTACATACAAACCAGACTAACTACTTGGAATTTCTCCTCCCCAGCATCTTCATCGTGAAATCAGCTCTCCACCTTCACATGGATATTCATCTAGGCATTCCCGTGCATGCACAGGCTTATCCCGATGGCAGGTGACATACCCTCTCATTCTTTCCATCTGTTTAGCTTCTGCTATGGTGAAATATCCTTGCTCATCCTCCTTGTAGAGCTTGTTCCTCGTAGGTCGTTTGGTCTCCATCTACACATAAGGTGGCCCGAAGGCCTTGAGGTGGCCCGAAGGCCTTACTGACCCGAAGGCCTAGGTGGCCCGAAGGCCTTAAAGGACTCAGGGACCAAATCGGTGGCCCGAAGGCCCAAACGAGGGCATATCCCCGGCTGCTATAGTGCCAAATAGTACCTGCTATAGTACTTCACTATTCCCGCTACAGTACTGTTACAGTACTGCTACAGTACCTCAGAAATAATTCCTCCACATGGATTTGATCCCGGGTCTTTCGGATGCACTTATGAAGTCTTTACCAACCGGGATAAGGCTCATGTGATATACCCCAAAGATAATCTTACATAAAATCCTTCATGTTGTAACCCTTTGGTTGAGACACAAAACTTCACACACGAGCAGCCACCACGTCACAAAATCCAGGGTGCAGCATGATACATCCCAGACTCCAAATTTTTAATCACACTCATAGGGAATGTGGTGTGATCCCTTCCCACCATGGAGAAACTCTCTTTTATAATTTAAAATTTTAATCTCACACAATATACACTGTGTTGAAATTCCCCTTGGTTGTAGCATGATTTATCACCTTCAGTAGAAGTCTGTAGCAAGGCCACCCCAATCCCGTTATAACACTCACTCAATCACCTGATATGCCCTCAAGCCTCCAAAAACATTCAAAAACACCACCTAGAGATATATCAACTCTCAAAATATCAATATGAGTCCCAATTCTTAAAATGTTCTTTTCTCCATGATGAAAAATTCTAATTTATATTGATTTTACCAACCTGTAATGGCACGGGTCATTACATATATACTCTTGCTGTTAGAAAATAGTCTTTGACATATGGGTAGGAACACCTAAGATCAATTGACACCCTCTAACTTAGAGATATTTGGGATAACTGAGCTGGGGAATCATTTCACACTTAATCCATCTGAGATGAGTGGAAAATTTAAACTCACCTCTAATGTGACAGCCTAAGAAGATTTAAAGAGTATATCATTTAAATTTGAAACCAAGATATAACAAACCATGTTGATACATGAAATATATAACCCATGAATATAAAAAAAATCTCAACTCCAGTCATTCTTGTACATGTATTTCATAAAAATACAATATTCATTTAATAATTTTATCTTAAAATCTAGTCATTCAATGTAATAAAACATTTCATATCTAATGACACTCACCTAATTATATTTCTTTAAAAAATTATAAAACTATTGGGTTTTGTATGAACATCATGTGATCATATGTATCATAAGATAACTCAAACACAAACAAATCTATCTTTAAGAATTAATGTATAAATAAATTGTATAAATAGTTTACCTGTAAATCACTAATGGTAGTAGTCTTCTTATTTCTAAGTGAAGGAGAATGCTTGGTGAAGATCATGTCGAAGTGAACAAAAGCATTATGCCTCCAAAGGGGGTGCACCAACCAATGGATATGCTATCGTATCATGAGGATACCTGAATGATAAACGAGTGATAGTGCCTTCATCTCAAATGATGAAAAGAAATATGATAGGAAGATAGAATTGAGAAGCCTTGCTCGCAATTGGGAGTATTCAACAGGAGAGATCACATCCCTTTATATAGCCATGCATGATGTGTTTCATTAAATGAAACAAGTTGGCTATATTCATGTATCCAGATAAATCTATTCCCATTGACATTAATTCGTTGAATCATGTTAAATAAATATTTAATACATTTAATCCATTAATAATGGATTGTAACTAATAATAAAAACCATTCAGAAGATATAAATATATATCAAATATATATATTTATTATCGCATGTATTTAATACATGAATCGAATTCATGTAATTAAATATAAACTTTATATATATAATATCATATTATTTATATATATATATATATTAGTGCATATCTAACAATCTCCCACTTGCAATAAAAATCCATAAGGACTTTATGCATAACTTCACAACTCTTTATGGATCCATCCAAACTCTTTTGAATATTATTTTTCATCAAACTCTCTTCATTTTGAAAAAAAATGTCCAAAATATTATCCTTATCCAAGGGCCTAACTTTGTGACCCTTCCATCCTTAAAAGCATTGAAAACAACTATGAAATCTCTATTTTATAAATGTAAGTAAAGAGAAGCCTCTAGAAAAACATCAGTGCAACTCAAGCTTCTAAGGGGTCTAGAGTGATCTAAATCAAACATATTCATGTCTCTATATGAACATGTAGACCATGAGATGTATCATATATATCATATGTATCTTATATAATCCATTTTTTTCATGACATCAAGTGACCACTAGACATGGAACATGTGAATCTAGTATAGTAATCTCAACATTTTTTTGATTCTTTGAAAAAAACTGACCAAGTGGATGAATATGTAACACCCCAAGGTTCCACGATACGCAACTCTTGGAATAATACAGTAGCGTGTGTTGTACGCAACTTTGAGGTTCTAACTCACACCACAACCAATCAAACAAGCCGTTATGAATAGTAATACCCACTTTTTGAAATTTTATAAAATTTATCTTTCAAAATAGACTTTATTTTTGGATTCGGAATATCAAAATTAGATTAGGGTGAGATTTTGGTACTTTTCGGATAACTTTTATATTTTGATGAATAGTGAAAATTACTAAATTTTAATTAAAAACAACTTTTTTAATAAAAATAATTAATAGTGATAAATTATGAATTTGAGTGATTTTAAAATATATTTAGAATATATTTTTACCATTTAAAACAATGTTGGTCATTGGACGTAATTTCACATTTAAACCGAACATAAACAAGTGTTAATCTTTTGATAGTTATTATCTCTTAAAAACACACTTTTTGTTTTGACAGCGGGAATTAATTTTAAATTAATTTCTGTCACTTCTGTGTTTTGAATTTAGAAAAATGGATTCCATATTTAGAATCAGGAGGTCCAAATTTTGTAAATATGTAACTTTTATTTTTAGACATTTTGAATAATTACTTCGGTGAATATTTTATTTACCATGGTTAAAGGGTAAATCCGGTAAATAAGTGTAAAAAAATAATATTATAATAATATTAATTTACCCTAAAACGTGTCCTAACCCTATTGGTTGATACATGTCTGACCATGGTCATCTTTGGGTCGATTTTGGGACTCCATGGAGCCACTTGTAGGTGATAAGGACACTTTATATTAATTAAGTTAAAGTAAATACATAAATGACATAAGCATATATCTTTTAGAAAAAAAATTTAAAATAGGGTTATATGTATTATATTTTCAATTATAAATATTAATTAGAAATCTAAAAATATTTCTTACATAATGGTATTTTATTTATAATTTTTAGACATTGAATAATTAAATTTATTTATGACACAATAATAATGCAGTATTTTTCTTATTAATGAAAGAATCAAATAATTAGTATTATAAATGTTAAAATAAATATAATTAGAAATTTTTGATGTCATAAACGAATTTTATTGGTTAATATGACATGTTAGGATTTCTTAAATTGATTTTTTTCTAATTAATAAAGTTGTTATGACTTTAACAAAAATCAATTATTGAATAGTGTCAAAATTGATATAAATGAGTTTTTAAAACAAATATTATATTATTAATTGATATTCTATTCCTAAAAATCTAAGGTTCGGCCAAAGGACTTATTCATGATAGGAGTATCATTAATGGACCACTTGGGGGTCGCTTGGATGTAAATAGTAAGTTTATTAACTATATAATATAAAAATACAAAGTGACATGGTAAATGTCAAACTATTTAACTAAGAGTTAAATCAAAAAGATAAAGTTAATATAGTGACCCAAACCTATCTAATACCTATTGGTTGAGTGGTTTTAGACCTATACCAACATTAAAATTTAAATAATCCACTTTGGAGCCATTATAAACTGAATATAAATTTATTATAAAATAATAGTTCAAGGTTTTCCTAAGGTGCCCCTCACCCCTCTTATAAAAGGGAACTCCCCCTTCTCACTAATTCACACCTTCAAATATTTTTGGCTCGGCCAAACTCTGCCAAAATACCCTCTAAAATATGCTTCATTCATCCTAGAGGAATTCTTTTAGTCATAAATCCAACCTAAGGATCCCTTTTGATCAAATCAAATGGAAGAACCCGAAGAAGAGGTAACGTTTTCACCACCCTCTTTCATGTTCCTTTCATCTTCCACTTCTTCTTTATTTGTTATTTCCATTCTAAAATAATAACTACAGTATCTTATATATACTTTTATGTTATTATAAATATGGTACAACCATATTCAGTATTCTATTCATCCTTTGAATGACATGTCACCATATGTGTGTACGTACGGCATACCGTCTCCACGTCGTGGTGAAATTGTTATTCAAAACATTATTATTTGGATAGGTATGATAATGATGTGTAATTGAAGTAAATAATAAATATAAAATTATAATTATTCTGTATATATGATATACCATCCAATTATATATTATTTTAATATCAAAATAATGATATTGTCGCTCGTGCGTACGTACGGACTACCGTCTCCACGAACGCGATGAGAATCATTCCCCATCGTATCCATTCAAGAATAATTTTTAATTTGATGGTTAAAAATAATGTTTAAATTCTTAATATCATTCTGGATAATAATAAGATAAATCCCATTCATAACAAATATGGCTCACATAACAAATAATATAAAGGAAAATGAATCTGTTAACACCTGAAACGACGATAATACTAAGATATTATTAACTAATAAAGGTTAAAAGATCATATATGATATCATATTAATTTATATGATTCTTGAATAATTAAATAACAATTATCTCACCATTATACAGGAGGTTAACCTACCCTCGACCAAGTAAAAAGTACAAAGTAAGGGGTTTCTTATCTCACTTTTAATTCCGTGAGATTTCCATTTTTCACCACTTATTTATTGCATGTGGTGTGTGTACTACCCATGATTGTATTAATTGTGTAATATACTTTAATTTATGCATATTTAAATCATAATTGTATGATCCTTATTTCATGGGTGTATGTTTCATAAGTTACCAAATTGATAAGGGAATTTGAAATTTCAATTTCCACTCATTCGGCTTTACGCATACTTCATTGATTATTTTACTCCAAGATTATATGTGGGATCACTATTTATTTTCTTATGTCATAATTTCCACTCCCCTTTATATGGATATACTTTTGATATACATAATCACTCCATTGATAAATTCTCAAGTCATCGATATGAACTTGATAAGAGTAATTTTAACTCAATCTCCATTTATTGAGTTAAACATCTAATTCATTGGTGTAGTTTTTACAAGAATATGTGTGAATGTCCTCTGATTGTTTTACACTAAATATCCAATCATATTGAGTGTATTTATATTTTTCACACATAATTGTGTCGTTGATTTATCCTTAACCTAAGGATACGGTCATTATAAGAGATTTCATCTCAATTTACGTTCCATTGAGACTTCTTTGTTGTTATACACCAAATCACTTTTATATGGTGTATATAATGTACTTTGACAAAGTATATCATGAATCCCTTTATTCTCATGATATTACAAAGTTTTGATTATCTCAATTATTTTTATTCAATTTTCTCTCTTTTGGTTAGGATCTCTAACTAAAATATCATTTTAAATGTTTTAAATAATTATTATTCTAAATCTTTCTCATTAATGTCCATGTTTTAAAAATGGTTTTAAATATTTATTTATATGGACATTAAAGTTTTAAAATTAAAATTCTTTTTAAAAGTTTCAAAGTGGTATGGGACACTTTGATTCAAAAATCTATTTTTAAATGGCTTCTTGACAAATAGTGTGACTTTTAAATGTTTTCAAGAAAAAGGGGGATATTTCTCTCAAATAGTTTTGTTGATTATTTTCATCTATGTCAATATCATTCATTATTCTCGATTGAGGTTAATATGTTACAATAAAATCTTCCTTATTGTATTTAATGAGTTATGTTTGACTGGGGATGTGCTATTTTTATACCATTCATGGTTTTTGGATAAAGTATTGAAATTTTGTATTCTAGTTTTAATACGAATGTTTATGTTATGTTTCAAAATTTTCATATGAGGAATGAATTGGACTTAGTAAGTGATGGGTGGAGCCCGCTATAGCTCCTCAATTCATCTGTAAGTCACATGAGACAAACTAGTCTCTTGGCATAAGGCCTTGACAAAATCTTATTTGTAGTCTTGACACAAGGCCTTGACTATGTGGTTATGATAGTCTAGCATTATGAATTCCATCATTATGAAAGTGGTTATTGATATTGCATGTGATTATTCTACTAGTAGAATATCCATCTGAATAAGTAAATGGAATTATTTCATTTATTTTTTCCATATTATGTTGAAGTTCAAGTTTAAAAGGCTTTTGTTTTAGTTATACATTGTCTTAAATGTTTATGTTTATTTATGAAAGTTTCCACTATAATGTTATCCTTACTAAGCATCTGATCTCACCCCTTTCTATGTTTTATTTTTCCTAGGATGCAAAGAAGTATATTATGACTGAACTCTAGGGATAGTCTATGGGATCTCAGTGTTGTCTATGGAGACAATGTTGTTGTAGTTTTCTATTTTATTATGTAATGTAAATCTTATTAATGTATCTAGTACTTCCAAGGCTACTAAACTAATCTGTCTTTTGAGACTTGATATTTTATGATCATGCCAATGATACGTAATAATGCACCAACTATGGACTTCTTGGGTCGGGGCGTTACAGTTGGTATCATAATAAATTTAGTACAAACCTTGGAAACTAGATTTAGATAAACTCTGATTAGAGCACATAGCCCTAAGATAGACTTTGAGGATTATTATAGAAAAACATCCTAGAATTTTGGTATTGTATAGATTTTGTGAGTTTTCCAAGCAATACATCTCTATCTAGATACAAGTAGGTAGAGGCGGCTCTAGAACAGATGTACCTAGGGGTAAAACCCGAAAACACTGCTTTGAGCTAGACTCGAACGAGAACTGGTGCACGACAACAGGCCTTGTTGCACTCTTGGTTACGAAACTCCCAGGGGATATTCTTAGGATAATTTACATTTTCTTTACAAACCGATTTGAATTATTTAAATATAAGATGAGAATAAATGACCTTGGTTAATCCTAATGTGTTTCAAATTGATAATATGGTGTCATGATATTCTCTAAATGATTTTATGACTACTGTTACTCCCACAATGCTTTCTGGTTTTAGTCAATGGCTGGATTCCAAGGAAGTCATGGTAACTTTGAGAATGATGTACAAGGTGGGAACGGTGGTGTAAATGAGCAACAAAATGGAATGTTTATAAGCATAAAAGATATCGTGTTCATGCCAAATCAGTTTTCCAAAAATATGATCAACAACATATATATTAACCAACTCATGGACTCAAAAAAAAGAGAAAGGTGATGAATGATAAGATCTCCAGCAGTAGAGACCATGGAGAGAAGAATCCTCAATTTTCATCATCCATGAAATGTGGAAGGAGACACCCAGGAAAGTGTCTCAATGGAACAAAGAAATGCTTTATGTGCGGGAAAGAAGGACATAAAGTGAATAATTGCCAAAGAAAAATGAAGAGTAATATCAAAGAAACTAAAAATGGTCCCAAGAATCCATTTGCAGTCATTTTCCATAAATGTAGGGGACCTGGCCATTACCCAAGTAAATTACCTATTCTATAGGATATTTTCTTGGTCAAAGAAGAATCTATGTGGAAATAAATGGTTCAAGAAATGTTTAAAATTATTAGTGCTCCTTGTTGATGGGGTTACTTTGGAATAATTTTCTCTTGTATTTGTAACCCTGCAGTTTTCCATGTGAGAATGATATTTAAGGAAGACTTATCTTTTCTCTTGTGGATATAGTTATAAATAACCATTTGGTTTTATATGATCATTGGGTTTGAGGAAATTACAAGTTATTATATTTTGGGGTGGAAATTCAAGGTATGAGATAACATTTGTGGTGAAATTATGTTATGGTTATTTTGAGGAATTTATCTCATTTTGGTAATGTTATAAAATATAGTTTTTGAAAAAGGACAACACGCAGACCGTGTGACAACCCATCGCGTCGGACAAAGCTATGGGAATAGAACCCACAACCAAAGTGTGATTGGGATTTATCTCCTACCACTGGACTACGTGAAGTCTCTGGTTAGTGTGACTAATTTTTTTTAGTTAAATGATTTTATTGATCAATAATAATTTGATTTGGGATCTTATGTCTTAACAAATGAATACCCTTATTATAGGAAAATGATTTGATGATTAAGTGATAAATGTTATTTTGGAATATGTTCGCTTTGTTGGGAACACTATATGCACAATGAAAATAGAATAATATGGGATTTCATTTGAGGAGTAATGGTGGATTTTTATCTATGTTTTTATTGTGTATTTATAGTGATTTGGGTTATTTATGGAAATGATTAACCTATAATATAGAATATTTGATTAGGTTAATTACTTTTAAGTATGTGACTTTAAGAGTAGTTGATGTCATTTGGAGATACAATTTAACGTGGAAGACTACATAACCAAATTCTTCTAAGTTTTGGGTTTCAATATTATTTTGGATTATATTGAAGTATTTTGAGGGCAATTTTTTATTGAATGGTATTTATTTAACTTTGGGGTATTGTTGGTTTAATTTTAGAAATTATGATTAGTGTTTCTTTCTCTAATGGAATATCCTTTTGGGGGATCATCAGATCTTATAATAACCATTTTTGTTTTGATTAATATCTAAATACATGGTAAATATATAGTTTATCCTTCATGGATCATGTGATTCTATAAGAAGTTTATTCTAGCACTTCTAGTATGACCAAGTCTTCTGGAATATTCATCGTTTAAAAATGAGTTAGTAGTATAAATTTATTAAAGAATGAAACTCTACTTAAAAAGTAAATATATCTCTTTATGTTCTTATTCAATATCATAAATGAATTCCTCATCTTTAGGTAATGTAACTTAAAACAAAAAAAATGTTGTCCGTTTACTTTTCCTACTGGGAGACTAATGATCGTTTGTCCCATCACAAGTTTGATGTTTTCTTGTTGTTAACTTTCTCCTGGTAATGTTTTCTATCCCTCTCCATAAAAACTTGAAACTTAGTTTATCATCCATATCCATGTTTTTCTACATCGAATCCTAGTATAGGTTATCTCAGGTGACCTTTGTACTTCTCTTTCTTTCTTTTAAAGTGATAGTTTTATTGACTCTTTTTCTGATGTGGGACTTTCCATTATATTTCCAAGCCCAATTTTAAAAAATTGTGAGGATGAAATTTATTTAAGTAGGGGAAAATGTAACACTCCTAGCTTCCACGATACACATCTCTTTGAATAATACAGTAGCATGTGTTGTACGCAACTTTGAGGTTCTAACGCACATCACAACCAATCAAACTAGCCGTTATGAATAGTAATACCCACTATTTGAAATTTTATAAATTTTATCTTCAAAATGGACTTCATTTTTGGATTCGGAATATCAAAATTATCTTAGGGTGAAATTTTGGTACTTTTTTGGATAACTTTTATATTTTGATGAATAGTGAAAATTACTAAATTTTAATTAAAAACAACTTTTTTAATCGAAATAATTAATAGTGATAAATTATAAATTTGAGTGATTTTAAAATATATTTAGAATATATTTTTAACATTTAAAACAATTTTTTTCATTGGAAGTAATTTCACATTTAAACCGTACATAAACAAATGTCAATCTTTTGATAGTTATTATCTCTTAAAACACGCTTTTTGTTTTGACAGTGGGAATTAATTTTAAATTAATTTCTGCCACTTCTGTATTTTGAATTTAGAAAAATGGATTCCATATTTAGAATAAAGAGGTCTAAATTGTGTAAATAGGTAACTTTTATTTTTAGACATTTTGAATAATTACTTCGGTAAATATTTTATTTATCATGGTTAAAGGGTAAATCCGGTAAATAAGGGTAACAAAATAATATTATAATAATATTAATTTACCTTAAAATGTGTTCTAACCCTATTGGTTGATACATGTCCGACCATGGGCATCTTTGGGTCGATTTTGGGACCCCATGGAGCCACTTGTAGGTGATAAGGACACTTTATATTAATTAAGTTAAAGTAAATACAAAAATGGCATAAGCATATATCTTTTAGAAAAACAATTTTTACATAGGGTTATATATATTATATTTTAAACTATAAATATTAATTAGAAATCTAAAAATATTTACTACATAATGTTATTTTATTTATAATTTTTAGACATTGAATAATTAAATTTATTTATGACACAATAATAATGCAGTATTTTCCTTATTAATGAAAGAATCAAATAATTAGTATTATAAATGTTAAAATAAATATAATTTGAAAGTTTTGATGCCATAAACGAAATTTATTGGTTAATATGACATGTTAGGATTACTTAAATGAATTTTTTTCGAATTAATAAATTTTTTATGACTTTAACAAAAATCAATTATTGAATAGTGTCAAAATTGACATAAATGAGTTTTTAAAACAAATATTATATTATTAATTGATATTCTATTCCTAAAAATCTAAGTTTCGGAAAAAGGACTTATATCATGATATTTTTATTATTAATGGACCACTTGTGGGTATATTTTATGTATATAGTAAGTTTATTAACTATATAATATAAAAATACAAAGTGACATGGTAAATGTCAAACTATTTAACTAAGAGTTAAATCAAAAATATAAAGTTAATATAGTGACCCAAACCTATATAATGCCTATTTATTGAGTGGTTTTTGACCTATACCTACCTTAAAATTTAAATAATACACTTTTTAGCCATTAGAAACCGAATATAAATTTATTATAAAATAATATTTCAAGCTTTTCCTAAGGTGCCCATCACCCCTCTTATAAAAGGGCACTCCCCCTTCTCACTAATTCACACATTAAAATATTTTTGGATCGGAAAACCTCTGCCCAAATACCATATAAAATATCCTCCCTTCATCCTAGAGGCCTTATTTTAGTCAGAAATCCAACCTAAGGAGCCCTTTTCATCAATTCAAAAGGAAGAACCTGAAGAATAGGTAACGTTTTCACCACCCTCTTTCAAGTTCCTTTCTTCTTCCACTTCTTCTTTATTTGTTATTTCCATTCTAAAATAATAAATCCAGTATATTCTATATACTGTGATGTTATTATAAATATGGTACAACCATATTTAGTATTCTATCCATCCTTTGAATGACATGTCACCATACGTGCGTACGTACGGCCTACCGTCTCCATGTCGTGGTAAAATTGTTATTCAAAACATTATTATTTGGATGGGTATGATAATGATGTGTAATTGAAGTAAATAATAAATATAACATTATAATTATTCTGTTTATATGATATACCATCCAATTATATACGATTTTAATATCAAAATAATGATATTGTTGCTCGTGCGTACGTACGGACTACCGTCTCCACGAACGCGATGAGAATCGTTCCCCATCGTATCCATTAAAGAATAATTTTTCATTTGATGGTTAAAAATAATGTTTAAATACTTAATATCATTCTTTATATTAATAATATACATCCCATTCAAAAAAAATATGTCTCACATAACAAAGAATATAAAGGAAAACGAATCTGTTAACACCCAAAATGACGATAATACTAAGATATTATTAACTAATCAATGTTAAAAGATCATATATGATATCATATTAATGTATATGATTCTTGTATAATTAAATAACAATTATTTCACCATTATACAGGAGTTTAACCTACCCTCTACCAAGGAAAAAGTACAAAGTAAGGGGTTTCTTATCTCACTTTCAATTCTGTGAGATTTCCATTGTTCACCACTTATTTATTGCATGTGGTGTGTGTACTGCCCATGATTGTATTCATTGTGTAATATACTTTAATTTATGGATATTTAAATAATTATTTTATGATCCTTATTTCATGGTTGTATGTTTCGTAAGTTACCAAATCGATAAGGGAATTTGAAATTTCAATTTCCACTCATTTGGCTTTACGCATACTTCATTGATTATTTTACTCCAAGATTATGTGTGGGATAACTATTTATTTGATTATGACATAATTTCCACTCCTATTTCTGTGGATATAATTTTAATACATATAATCACTCCATTGATAAATTCTCAAGTCATCTATATGAACTTGATAAGATTAATTTTAACTCAATCTCCATTTATTGAGTTAAACATCTAATTCATTGGTGTAGTTTTTACAAGAATATGTGTGAATGTCCTCTGATTGTTTTACACTGAATATCCAATAATATTGAGTGTATTTATATTTTCACACATAATTGTGTCGTTGATTTATCCTTAACCTAAGGATATGGTCATTATAAGAGATTTCATCTCAATTTACGTTCCATTGAGACTTCTTTGTTGTTATACACCAAATCACTTTTATATGGTGTATATAATGTACTTTGACATAGTATATCATGAATCCATTTATTCTCATGATATTAAAAAGTTTTTATTATCTCAATTATTTTTATTCAATTGTCTCTCTTTTGGTTAGGATCTCTAACTAAAATATCATTTTAAATGTTTTAAAGAATTATTATTCTAAATATTTCTCATTAATGTCCATGTTTTAAAAATGGTTTTAAAGATTTATTTATATGGACATTAAAGTTTTAAAATTAAAATTCCTTTTAAAGGTTTCAAAGTGGTATGGGACACTTTGATTAAAAAATCTATTTTTAAATGGCTTCTTGACAAATAGTGTGACTTTTAAATGTTTTCAAGAAAAAGGAGAATATTTCTCTCAAATAGTTTTGATGATTATTTTCATATATGTCAATATCCTTCATTATTCTCGATTGAGGTTAATATGTTACAATAAAATCTTCCTTATTGTATTTAATGAGTTATGTTTGACTGGGGATGTGTTATTTTTATACCATTCATGGTTTTTGGATAAAGTATTGACATTTTATATGCTAGTTTTAATACGAATGTTTATGTTATGTTTCAAAATTTTCATATGAGGAATGCATTGGACTTAGTAAGTGATGAGTGGATCCCGCTATAGCTCCTTGATGCATCAGTAGGTCTCATGAGACAAACTAGTGTCTTGGCACAAGGCCTTGACAAAATCTTATTTGTAGTCTTGGCATAAGGCCTTGACTATGTGGTTATGATAGTATGGAATTATGAATTCCATCATTATGAAAGTGGTTATTGATATTTCATGTGATTATTTGACTAGTAGAATATCCATCTGAATAAGTAAATGGAATTATTTCATTTTATTTTTTCCATATTATGTTGAAGTTCAAGTTTAAAAGGCTTTTGTTTTTGTTATACATTGCCTTAAATGTTTATGCTTATTTATGAAAGTTTTTGCTATAATGTTATCCTTACTGAGCATCTAAGCTCACCCCTTTCTATGTTTTATTTTTCCTAGGATGCAAAGAAGTATATTATGACTGACCTCCAGGGATAGTCTATGGGATCTCAGTGTTGTCTATGGAGACAATGTTGTTGTAGTTTTCCATTTTATAATGTAATGTAAACCTTATTAATGTCTCTAGTACTTCCAAGGCTACTAAACTGATCAGTCTTTCGAGAATTGATCTTTTATGATCATGCCAATGATACGTAATAATGCACCAACTCTGGGCTTCTAGGGTCGGGGCGTTACAGAATACATCACATATCATTCATATATATGATAAGCACATCACATGTCACTTATCAAAGTAGTTGAACACAACATATTTGAAATAACTAATCATGGCCATGAATTTCCTCAGTCTAATTCAATCAAGGTCTAGATGTATTTTCTTATCATACAAGTGGATAAATCTCATCTTGGTTTCACTACAACCAACGGCATGATTAGAAAAATATCCAACCACCCCAATATTAGCTAAGTTCATATATTGAATTTCATAAGTAGGGTATAAAAGTATGAAGGTTATAATGCTAGGTATATTTCTAACCTCAGGTAAGAAGGATTTATAATAAACATGCACCCCTAAGTATATCTATTACCATATGACATTCCATGAGATATACTTTAGCAGATCATTCCAATTAATAGG
The DNA here is from genome assembly GCA_963277665.1 of Viscum album. Taxonomy (NCBI): domain Eukaryota; kingdom Viridiplantae; phylum Streptophyta; class Magnoliopsida; order Santalales; family Viscaceae; genus Viscum; species Viscum album. The sequence continues at coordinate 1,649,640,606 of OY728163.1, forward strand.
GATCTACTTATTACCTCAAGAATCTATTCTTCAATATCTCATATACAAACCTTTGTAATATATATAATAATATATTCAATATAAAATTTACATATCATCACAACCCATTATACTCCACAATGGTCATCGGTTAGGGACAACTTAAAGTTTGTACTTTAATGTGACATTTATCATTTGACATTTCATGTAAAATAAATTCCAGCACACATTAATGAATGATAAATTGATATTTCATTTATTATAACAACATGATATGTTTACAATCATTACAATCAATATCTTAATAGATTCTACATGACACTCATGTATTTTTTACAGTAATGGATTTTGAATATTACATCCAAATGTAATTCCTATCACATCCCTATGGGGCCATTTGATAAAATACTCCCACTAACCTCTTAGTGAGTAATATTTATGAAGAAAGTAAGTTTTGAATAATAGTGAGAATTATAAATCATATTCCTTAAGTTAAAATCCTTAAATTATATTCAAAATTCTTAACTTCATAACATCAAATGTTATAACGTTTTTTTGTTATCTACTCAGAACTCTTTCTAAGTACATCATCATCCTACTAGAAACCCTTTCCATAAAACTTTTTTCTCTAAATATTTTATGAATAATGTAACTATTTACATTATCACTTTACCAGCACATCATAAAATCTTTTAGGATATAAAGTTTAATACTTTGAGTATTAACTGGTATAATATTTTATGGAACAGTGATGTTCACTTGTTATGATAACTAAATGTAACTCTTTACATTTTTTACAGTTATATCCTAAACTCTTTTAGGATATTAAGTAAATTTAACTTTCTCATAGTAACTAATGTAACTATTTACATTTTTCATTACTTTAATATCCTAAAACTTCTTTTAGAATATCAAGTCTGACATACCAGACCTGATTCACTCAACATTAACTGAACCTAGTTGGCTACATGGCCTCAATCATATCTTCCCATATTTCAGAGGCTACCGACTAGTAGTGAGGGTCCATGGTGGAAAAGTGGGGAGACTATACCCTCTTGTTCAGAGTGTAGAATAACATTATAATCATGGAAATCAATAGCAAAAGCATAATAAATAACTTAGAAACATAAGAATAAACATCCATCATATAAATAACCATATGATCTCATCTAACAAATTCATATACAATGATGATCATTGCATGCTATAAAAAAGACAATACTACATGGAAACAAGAATCCAGTAAAATACATGTATCAAAATTACAAAAAAGACCAAAAATAAATTATCACAAATAGCATCATGAGACCAAATTTTGGTCATGTACTCCCCTGCTCCTATGCACAAATCAATCAAGCAACTGCAAGAAGGTGCTTACCTCTGTCTCTACCTACATCCATGAAGCATGTCTAGGTACCCAATAGTGACCCAAACAGGGTGTGAGATAACACTCAGTAGGACACAACCAATGGTGCCTATAACAATTCATGTTTTTGCATTTAAGTTGAAGTAGTGTACACATATAATATGTGTACAAGTAAAATAGTAGAAGTGAAGTTATCTAGCCTATCAAGTCTCACTGTGATCAATTAACTAAATCATAAGGATATCAATAAATCATATAAAGTATCAACTATGGTCTATTCCATGTAATCATATTCTATACCAGCATGAGACAAGGTCCAAGGAATAGTAATTTCCAAGGAAACCAAGTAATCTAAGTAAAAAAATTAATAGGATCCAGGGAGTAGGAATGTCCAAGGCATCCTAAAGGGTTATCGGATCCAAGGAATAGAAATATCCAAGGCATCATACAGATGATTAAATAGGATCCAAGAAGTATAAATGTTTGAGGATTCTTAAAATATCAAGTAAACTAGTTAAACTAGATCCTTGGAGTAGAAATGTCAAAGGAATCCAAGTAAGCAAAATAAATGAGATTCAAGGAGTATAAATGTCCAAGGCATCCAAACAAGTCATGCAACTAGGATCCAAGGAGTATAAATTTCCAAGGCATCCTAATAGTTGGGTAACCAAGATCCAAGGATTAGTAATGTGCAAGGCATCCTAAAGGTTCATTGAATCCAAGGAGTAGTAATATACAAGGCATCCTATCATATCAAGTAGAAAAATTAATCATATCTAATGATTATTAATGTACATGGAATCCAAGTTTACTGATTAAAAGGGGTCCAAGGAGTAGAAATGTCCAAGGCATCCTAACCAATTTATTTACTATTTCATAATTCCATCTATAATCAGATACAATCCATGTGATTAAATAATTCATACCTTTCATATACAATGAAATGGTGATAAAAGGTACTTATAACCTTTATAAATTAATTTTAATACCTCATTCAATTCTCAATTATACAAGGTGAGATCGTCACACCCCTAGGGTGGCATAATGCAGTAAAAAGAGTAGAACCCACCCCATGGGTGGTTCAGGTTTAGGTTTACAACCTCCAACCATGATGAAAGGTGTTAATGTAATGTCTCAACATGTTTATATCAATTAATACTTGGTTCAATTAATTTATAAAGAATCACTCAGAAATTCCAGCATGTTGCATGATAGAAACAAGCTATAAATAAATAGACATTGAGAGAAAAAGTATAGACCACCTACCTCATATTGTTAAAGGAACACTCATTCAATGTCAACCTCTAATTCAATCCATATAAAAAATATAATAATAAAATAACACCTTGAAAATAAGGTATAAGATCCTACACCAAAATAGCGCCATTGATAGCACGATAAACTAAGAAAGGAGAAAGAAGAATGAAAAACTCACCAGTATGGATCCAACGGGACAAACGAATCTCAAATCAGATATTGGGAATATAAATTACTTCAATACTAAGTTAGGAGTCTTGAGGAACTCAAATGGGAGAAGTAGGGGTGTCTATGTACGGAGAAAATATAAATAGAGGGGGGTTTAACATTTAAGATTAAATCAGGGGAAAATGGTGATTTTTTCTCAAAACACTGAGTCTCATGGTTTGGCCACATGGTTGGAAAAATCGTTCACTGACTATGTTCACCTATATTTCCAAGAACCCCCCTCACATGGTCATGGTGCACAGTTATACAAACCATGTGTCGGCCATACATTTAGACTCTATTAAAAACTGCAGCATCCATCCACGGGTATGCAGCTCTTGTTGCATGGTTTCCTAAAACTGTGTGGCCCTAGATAGTGGGATGGACCACCCTTCATGGTTTAATAAAATTGCATGGCCTGGGATGAATGGTTTCTACTAACCATGCGGTTCAACTGCCTCCTCCAAAATCTCAGGCTTTGAGCTTCATATAAGCCCCAAACACCCATGTTTCCTACATATCCTCACTAGGAATCCATAATATGACAAAACCAAGTAAATAAACTAGAAATAAAATGGTTATGTACCTCATAAAAAATATGGGATCTTACTGTAACACCCCAAGATTTTATGGTATGTATCTTTTTAAATCCAATCTTTTAAATAGCTTACATTACACAAAACATTGAGCATAAACAAATTATTAAAAAATTATTTAAATATGATAGTTATCACATAGCCATTGGAATGGAGGGAATGAATAAGATTAATTAAATTATGAAAATATTTTACAAATTTTTATAAAATTAATTGCAAAATAAAATAAAATCCAATTGAACATAAAGGAAGTGTTTTTATAAAAAATATGTGTATGCCCACAATGAAATTTTATATTAATAGATTAAATTATTCAATATTAGTGAGTGATCTTAATGAAATTTATATATTATATATTTATTCAATTTTTTTAAAATTCATTCAATATGTTTGATAGTCTTAAGATAATAATAAATCCATTTTAAGCATAAAAAACTATATTTTTCTAAATGGTAATTTTGTCGCCATTTGATGGTGCGCCTATTTTAAATCTAAATTTTGAAAATTTTACAAGTTTTATTTGAAAAAATAAATTTCATTTTTTAAATTTGAATATAAAAATTATCTTAGGGTAAAATTTTGGTATTTTTTGGAGAAGCTTCATTTTTTTGATGAATAGTGAAAAATACTGAATATTAATTAAAAACTGTTTTTTGTATAATTTTATTTATATACTAAAATTATATTTTAAATTAGTTTTAAAGTATAATTAGTTAAATTATACATCAATAAAACCAATTTAGTTCTTTGGAATCAATTTCACTTTGAAATTTGATATATAAACATTTTTTGAATTTTTCACTTTAAAAACCCGCTTTTTCATTGTGCCTGTGGGATTAATTTTAAATCAAATTTTTCCAATTATGTGAATTTAATTTGGTAAAATAGATTATATATTTGTAATAATAAAATCCAAATTATTTTATAATTTCAATTTCAATTTTATTTATAAAAAATTTATCATGGTAAAAAAATTATTTATCACAGTATAGGTAAAATAGTGACAAAGGTTAAAGTTAAAAGGTAGGAGCTTAACATACCTAAAAATTGCAACATTTAATGGTTTGTTAAGGTATTTATAGACCATAAAAAGCCTAAAAAAATTAATTAACAATATAATTTTTTGACATTAATTCCAACTCAATGTGGTTGGCTTTAATTATAAAATATTCATTATTTAATCACTTAAACCAACCTCTCCTCAAGTATAAATATCACCCCTCACCACCCCATTTTGAATCAAAATACTTAAGGATTCTAAAATATCTACCCCAACCTCTAATACCCACTCTAACCACATAAAATTTCTATTTATCTCACCAAAATACCAAATCCAAGGTCCTTGAGGGTCCCTCAAGGAGGTGATATTCAAGAGGTAATTTTCTCAAAACACGTCTCTTAATTTCTTTTTTACTTATAATTTATACTCATCTCCTTAATACATAGAGTAATGATATATATATAAACATGTATATACTAGATTTTTATGTTTATAATTTAATATCTTATATAGATCCTTTTATTACCTCTTATTCAAAGAAACGAAACCATTATCCAAGTAATGTCGGTTAATCACCTCTATGAATAATGTTTTTGTTCGTTTTCTATTACTGCCTTAATAGTTATTCATAAAAATATTATTATGATTAAATGATATTTTAATAAGTATATTATATAATATTTAATGTTCTATAACTAATATATAATCATAATAGTAAATAAAAAAACTAGTTCATGATGTTCAGAAAAACTGCCAAAATAAACTAATCATTTATCATTAACATTTTATATAATGAATCATCATCAAGTTAGAAACCAAAATGATATAATGAACCATTTATACTCGTATAAGTTAATTAATACTATTTTATTCCACTTATATAGTTTTAATTCCATTTTACAGGAACATCCATAATTTTATACAAGTAAAATCGACCATGAAATGATGAAATGAAAACACCTGAAAACCATGAAAATAATGAAATATTATTAATGAATGGGTCATAAGATGTCATAAATTCAACATATAAAGTATTATAAATATGAATATAGTTATATAGTGATTTAATAACATTATTTAAACCATTATACATAATATTAAAGAACACTACACTAAATGGAAGTGTGGGGTAAGGGATTTCTTGTCTCACTTTTACTTTTGTGATATATATTCCTTATTCACAAATTACTTTTGTTGTGTGGTGTATATACTACTCATTTGACATGTTATATCATTAATATCATTATTATAATGATATTATAAGTTTCATTTAATGTTCTTCATTCATGGGGCTTATAATTAAAATGTTTTAAAGTGGTATGGGACACTTTGGAATGTTTAAAGATTATTTTCCTCAAGAATTTTTCAATGGTATCATTTAAAGTATTTTCATATATTTCAACATCATTTGTTGGATCTTTTGATTACTTTATTTTGATATCTTATGATAAAATCTACCATATTATATTAAATGGTTATTTATTATTTTCATTGGGGTTGTACTATTTTGATACCATTCTCCATATTACTCTGTATGGTTTGTGATATGTTTACTTAATGGGGAAAGGTATTTACATTTTGTATGATAGTTTCAATATAAATTTGTATGCTTATTATGTTACAATAATTTCATGAGTAATGAATTGGACTTAGTAAGTGGTGGACAGGGATCACTATAGCCCCTTGATGCATCAGTAGGTCTCATGAGACAAACTAGACTAGGTTTTTTACAAGGCCTTACCCATTTATTAGATTCTTGGTACAAAGCATTTATAATTTTAGATTCTTGGCACAAATTCTTGCCATTATTGGATTCTTGGTATGAAGCCTCGATAGTATGTTTTATATGTTTAGCATTTTTCATTCCATTATTATGATATTTTTTGTTGATTTCCATGTGATTATTCAATTAGTAGGATATCCATGGTTAAGTTTTCTAGATCAAGTGATTATTTATATGGTATTATTTGCACTACTACAAATATGGCTTATAATAGCGCTAAAAATGGCCTTTAACAGCGCTAAAAAGCGCTGTTAATTTTGGAGAAGATAAAGGGGGGTCCCCTTTATCAGCGCTAAAAATAGCGCTGATAAAGGTAGTATTTATCAGCGCTATTTTCAGCACTGATAAATATATAATATATCAGCGCTATTTTGAGCGCTGATAAAAACTACCTTTATCAGCGCTCAAAATAGCGCTGATAAATTATCCATTTATCAGGGCTTAACTAGCACTGATAAAGGCCAAAGATCCTATCCAAATCCAGAACCTACACAGAACCTGCCCAGCACCTGCACACATTACAGCACCTGCACAGTCCAAACAAAACCTACACACAGCACACACAACACCCACACACAAAGCACAGAAGAACAAAAAATGATACATACATTTACTTGAAATCATGAATACAAAATAACACACTTCTATATACATTTCAAACAATGTTTAATTTGGTAACAATTACATTTATCCAACAAATAGTTAAAAAAAATGATATTCCATCCTTTTTGCATCCATCCGCTCTAAAAAATTGTCATCCATGGCGGCGGTTTCCGAACAAAGCATTCGAACTGAGGAAAAATATTTCACCTACATAATAAAACAAATATTATGTTAGTAATACAATAATGAAATAAAGAATGGGGTTGATAAATGGAATTATACTAGTGAGGCACAAAACATAAAATAACCAATTATACTAGTGAGGCACAAAACATAAAACAAATATTATGTCCCCCCATTCCATAAAAAAGAAGCACCCCTGCCCCCTTCCCCAGCACACCCCCTACACACTGCCCACCCCCGAGCACACCCCCTACCCCTGCACACTCCATGCCCCCTGAACACCCCCTTCCCCCTTCCCCAGCACACCCCTTCCCACTGCACTTCCCCCCTGCCCATTGCACACCCCCCTGCCCACCCCCTATATATTTCAAAAGAACCCAGCACACCCCCTACCCCTTCCCCCTACCACTTTTCCCCTTTCCCCCTCCCCCAGAAAACCACCCCTACCCTCTCACCCTATCCCCTGCACATCATAAAGAAAATACCTTGTATGGAAATTGTGCTCAATTTACATTATACACATCATATATATCAACACATTCTCATGTACTTTCATTCAATGTAAATACGCATATATAGAATCTCTACATCTCATAAGAAAACCCTCTTTAAAATTCACAAACACATTAAATCCATTTGAAAACACCCATCACACAACTTTCTCATTTCTTCAAACACATTTAAAGGACTTAAGCATGAAAATCCACAAGAAATACAACTGCATTCATTTTAAAAATAACTTTCAAGTCTATACACACCCCAAATTCCTTTGATAACACATTTTTAACCACACAAACATTTCATATAGTACACTTAGCAAGCAAATACTGGATAATAAAATCATCATATAATGTAAAAGCATGGAATCACCTACATAAAGCGTGTAATCTTACGAAATCTGCTGGAAAACATAAAACCACACCTCCACAATACCTTAATAAGGACTGATTAAACATTAATATTGAATATATTAATGGAAACCCATGTTTAACTTGTGGTATTCCATGAGTTTAACATCCCACAAGGATAGAGGGTAATGATTTAATGTCTTACAGAGATGTAAGACCTGGGTGGATCAAAACACTTATAAAGGTGGATTAGGTAGGTACATCTCTAGGAGGGAGCACCTGGAATGTTTAACTGATAGATGGATCAAAACGCCCAATGAGGTCTGACCCAAGTGTGGTGCATCCCATAAAGGTAAGGTTTCTCATTTTGAATAATTATTTGCACGCCACTAAGGGAAATACAATAGGGAAAATAAGCGAAGGTGTACCCCAGTGAGGGGGTCACCATGGTTTACCATTGGTTGGGATTTAACCTCATGGAGGCTTCCTACGTACCCTATTTAGAATACAAGGATCAAAACCCATATATTTAAAAGAGGTATGTTGTGGGTATTACCCATGGTTAGATTCCCTTCACACTAGGAATACTCTTGGTTGGATGAGTATGGGTCTTTTGGGGCTTATGCATTGTCAGATTCTCAGGTTCTTCCAAGAGTAGCAATGGGCTGAATGGGACATACGTGCTAAGATGGACAATGTGAATGGCGTGATCCTTGTAAAGAGGCATGAGGCACAAAAAACATGTGGAGCTGTCTGTAAACATTATTTATAGTGTCCATGTGGCTTATCAAACTCCCCATACCTTCCATAAACACCTCAAAACATCACGAGGACTAGATTCTACATGATGGTGCATCACAGGGTTGATTCTTTTGATGATGTACTGGTCGTTTGAGCTTGGATTTTATCTCAACCAGCCTTTCCCTTACTTGAATTATCCTGGGACACATATTTTGGTTCCAAAAAATCCCTCAACGATACTGATTATCTCATGCATCTACCTAGAAATAATTGTGAAAGTCAAACAACAACACATGTGTTCAAATACAAGTTCAAACAAATGAGATACAGAAAATGGATTTTGTTGATCCTCGGTGGTTTCATCGTTCACCCCATACGCATTGCACACCATCATGCCTTAATTCAATATTGATTTGTTCAAAGATCAATAATATGAATCCGAGGATAGAAAACATTGAGTAATAAATTAAGATTTCAATACATCGGAGCATTCTCAATTCACCAAAGAAGGTTGTAGGATAATCAATGATCATATATAGATAAAATAAGTGGTAGGAATTCACCTTCATCCTATTTGTGTACAGTATTCCATTAGGTATGTTGCCCATTCGTTTCTAAACACATGTATATCATCTTCTGAATATGAGTTTTTGCGATAGTCATGGTATTACTGAAAAAATATAAATACACAAAGGATTAATAAATATTTTAAATGAACTCGTAATTATTTTCAAAAATACCTCATCAGGGATTCTAGTTTGTTGATGAAATGCGATCTATTTCATAAATTTACAAACATAATAACCACATTCCTTTCCGTTTGTTTGTTTTGGACAATACAGAAACATCGACAACAATAAGTAATTTGTTTTGATATATGTTTGGATAGTGAAATGTTATTATATATACCCGGATACTTTTCTAGTTTTAGATCTTGTAGGCGTTCTTATCCTTATGCCCTGGATTCATTCCATGCATTAGACGATATTGATGCACCGCCCTATCATAAAAGAATCCTCCTTAAAAGATAAAATAAATTATATAACTAGATGTTTAGTTTTAAAATGTTGGATCTAGTGTATTACAAATTAACAAACTCCATCATGCGTGGTCGGTTTGTTGGATATTCATGTGTTGAATCCAGAAAATAAATCTTTGGAGTATCCAAATGGACTGCAATCAGCATCCAATGCTCCCTAAAAATACAAAAGGGAATAAGTAAAGAAAGAAATGAAAATATAGTTGATATGATTAAATTGTATAGTTTTACCCCTGCATCGTTGGTATTAAAAAGAGTCTGTCATCCGTAATTTTTTTTTCAAACGATTTGAGCAGGCATGACATTATTGCAGTCTCTTTAATAGAATCTATTTCGTCTTTTGAAGATGTGGTGTGAGGACTAACGAGTCCAAATTTTTGTTCATGGGGAAATCCCTTCAATTTTTTTTCATATATACGTCTGCGACAAATATAAAATGTATTTAGTCAAAATTATCAGAGTATATCAACTTTTGTAAAATCAAATCATGAAAACTTACCTCATGTATACATTTACAACTGAGGCACCTAGCCATTCATACTTGAGGAGTTAATTTACATTTTTAGCACTAATGAAATCTGATATCTCCTCTCCATACATATCTTTTTCGAAAGCAACTATGTGAGTACTGTCGTCTTTCAACTTTGTATCCACATGAGCCTGCAATGATATTAACTGTGGATATAGAACGGGCGGGGTGAAGGTGCTCTCAGTAGACCGTTTCAATCGGTTGGTTGATCCTTGAGATAGTTTTGAGCTGATATTTTGTTTCACCCCACAGTCTTTGTCATTCTGTAATAACAGTCATCAGTTCAGACCTTTTTCATTAAATGTTAAAGGTTCAGCTTGAAAAATAAATAAGAAATGAATACCTTTTTGTCGACATGTTTTTTTACAAGAACTGTAGGTCATGCGATTAATGTTCCAACAGCTTGTTCAACCATATGAATGTCGTCATCGTCATTTGGAACAGGTAGCTCGGCACTCGGCTCATTAGCTATGTTAATTGACACTCTAAGATGATCTTTTGGAAGCTGTCTGTTGTGTAGCATGTCATTTTGTGTATTGAACACCATAGCCCTCGCTACAAGGCGATAGGTGGGAGTTGATAAATATAAATCACAGTCATTTTCACCCTATGGAATATTAGTACAGGAAAGGTATCAGTGTCTATGTCACACCTCGACCGCAGATGTCCTTTTTTCTTATTTCTTGGTCTCAGTTTAATTTTTTTTTCGAAGTTTAGTTGTGTTGGCGGTTTCGCACTAGTGCGCGGTCATCACATCGTTAGCGGTGACCGTGCGTTTGTCCCGGGTGACTGTGTTCGCCCGGCGTTCAAATTTTAGAATTTTATGTTGTCATTTTATTATTTATATTGTTATTATTATTATTATAAGGTTTTATTATTTTTATAAATCATTATTATTTTTAGGATTTGTTTTATTTAATTACTTATATTCAATGTTATTATTAGTATATTATTATGAGTATAGTATTTTGTTATTATTATTATATATTATTATTAATATTATTCTTATATTATTATTTATATTTTTGTTGTATTATTATTATTATTATTATTATTATTATATATTTTAATACCCTAACCCTAATCTCACCCCCTCCATGTGCCACCTTCCCCTCCCCGTACCCCCTTTCTCTCTCTCCTCCCGCTCACCTGCAGTGCCCGCAACACCCCCCCCTCCGGCGTGTTTCCCCTCCGGCGCGTTCCCCCTCCGGCGTCCTCCCTCGCCGCACCACCGTCCCTTCCCTCCTTCCTTCCCACTGGCCTCCCGACCTCCGGAGCTCCTCCGTCCGCGCGACACCCAGCTCCGGCCCCTCCTGCGCGCTCCCCTCCAGCCCGCCGCCCGTCCCCGGCGATCCAGATGCCTCCCCGGCCTCCCTCCAGCGTTGATCGCCTCGCCGCACTGCCCCGGACCCCCGCTGCTCCTGCAACCCCTCCCGGCGTTTGGCCGCGCCGTCTGGGTCTGCTCCGGCATCCCCAGCCTCGCCAGCCAGCCCGACCGTCGGCCTCCTCTTCCCCCTGTCCGGCGACCCCACCTCCGTCCGATGAGCCTACCTCCTGTGCGCTCCCCTCCAGCCCGCTACCGTCTGGGCTTCCGCCGTCGTCCCGGCTCCCTCCGCCGCCTCCGGCGTCCACAACCTCACCCCCGTCCGGCGCCCGATCGCCGGCCTCCACCTCACCGACGTCGCCGCACGGCCTCCGGCCTCTGCTCCGGCGCCGCTGCCCGCACCTCCTCCTGACCTCCAACCTCGCCCCGTCGTGCCGATCCCGACCTCCACCGTGCCGATCCCGACCTCCGCCGGACCTCTCCGCCGAATCTCCCCGCGCCCCTGTAATTCAGGCGTGTTTTATTTTATTTTGATATTATATTATTATTATATTTGAGTTATTATTATTACGTTAGCATTTTTATTTTTAATATGTTCATATCTTTAATATTATTATATTATTATTATTGTGATTATATTATTGTTATTATTTTAATATTATTCTATTATTATTATTATTACTATATTATTATTGTTATTATTGTTATTATTGTTATTATATTATTATTATTATTATTATATTATTATTATGTTATTATTATTATTATTATGTTATTTTTATCACTATTATTATTACTTTTACATTATTATTATTATTTTTATTACTATTATGTTATTATTATTGTTGAACCTGTTTAACGGTCTATTGTTTTAGGACCTGTTTGACGGCGCAATACGGTGCGACAATTACGCAACGGGAGTTTTGCGCCGTGTCGTTTTTTTTTCTAATTCGAGGTAGGTCTCCCTTTGCGCTCGCCTTTTAAATTTAGAATTTATTTATTCCTTGTCTTTTTTTTGAGTTTCAGTAAATTTAAAAGTATTATTAAGTAGTTATTTATAGTGTGGTGATCTGTTGATAATGAAAGCTGTTTAATTCTAGCGTTTCATTGAAAGTGTTTTTCTTGGTTTTAATTGTGTGCTTCCATAGTAATATTACTAAATGGGTTCTTTATGAAATGTGAAAGTCATATTGAATTGTGTTTTGAAATTTTTTTGGTGTGTGTAAATTAGTAGGTGTATTGTTTATGGAAAATGGTGTTTTCTTAGAACCTTGATTAGAGGAAATGCCCGTATGAACTTTAAACTTGATTTTGGAAACTTTAAGTGTGGTTCTTGGTTGTTGAAAAATATTTTCCTTTGACGCGTGAAATAAAGTTTGGATTTCATTTGAGAAATAACGTTTTTTCAAAAAGTGATTAAAGGCCCGTTTGGCTCTTGATAAAAGTGGGGTGCATTTGGAAATTGGAAAATGATTTTTACTTGTGATACCAACGTGTTTCAGGTTTAATATGCTGATTCGAGTGTCTTAAATTAAGTTCTAAGTGTGTTCCTGGTTTTCAACGAAATGACGTGTGTCATATACTTTAGAAATTCTTTGATATTAAATGGTTTAAATGTAAATGATGTGGTGGCCCGGTTGGCACTTTCTTAATTGTGAACTAACTACTTATATATATACGTACTTATGGGGCATCTCTACAGAGGGACTTCCCTTCGAGGGTTGTCGTGTAGCGGTGTCCGTGAAAGGTTTTGGAAAGTGTGGTGAGATGAGTCACGCATGCGAGGGCCTCCCACTTACATAGTATTATTAAAACTACCGTGGGTTCCTGGGAGTATTTTAGAGAATCGAGTGACAGTTGCTGGCTAACCCTGATTAGACGGGTTAGTTCCCCCTTGGTAGGTAAGGCCTTGTGGGGCGTGCCACTGGTTGGATGTTAGGGCGGCCAGTTGGTTATTGACTGTGGAGTACCACGTCGGCAGGTAGTCTGAACCCGAGTACGTCCAGGGGTTTTCTAGGGATGTTTAGGATCGCCCATGGTTATTGCTTATAACTTCTAGTTTACCTTTACTTACACTTGTTTTCCTTGCTTGTTTACCTTCAGTCGTCCTTCACAGCTTATACTTATACTGTTAGATTTTGGGAAAAAGGTTTTCAAATGAAAATACTTTATTTTCTTTGTGTAAGATTTGAAAATGTAACACTTCTTTCCCTTTAGAATGAGTTTGGCATGAATGAAAGAAATCCAACTTTTGAAAAAGAACAAGGGTAATGGATCGTGTTTTGATTTTTAAGTGAAACATTATAAAAGCTTACTTTTTTACATTGTAGTTCAAACCTGGAATATGTAGATTATTTATTTACTGGTATTGCTTTGGGATTTGTTGTTGGGATCACCTACTGAGTACTTTTTGTGCTCACGCCTATCTTTTACCATTTCAGTTGCAGGTTCCTTGTGTTCAGGTTTTTCCTGGTTTGAGTCACTCAGTGATGGACCGACGCTGGTGTTTAGTTGTGTGGTGACCGTGAGGTCACGTGGAGGTATGTTTGTGATGTAGTTTTGTTTCTGTTGTTAGTGTTGTCTGTTTTGTTTAGTTATATTCTTTCTTTTGATTCTGTTTTTGGTTTGGGCTGAAATCGTTCACAATGATTAAAATCTCAATGCCTGGCACTTGTTGCCATCCTGGGGGGATCAGGAACTCCCCTCGAGACTTTCCGCGGACCGGCTCGGGTGACCGGTTCAGGGTCGACTCGGGCTGGTTCGTGACAAAATGGTATCAAAGCAGGTTCTTATTATTTGGGTTTTCTGGTAGGTGGAGATTAGGACTATCGGGACTCGAGAGGTAGGTACGGGAAGGACGTCATGAACCCTCACCCGTTCTGCACCTCGAGTCGCCAGGGGTAGTCCGGGAATTGTGTCTTTGTCTCTTTCTAGTTTGTCTTGGATTGAGAGATGACAACGGAGGCAAGCCGACGTTACATCGTGATTTCACATGGAGTAGTGACCCATGTGGAGTCTGAGTACACGGTTTGAATTCCCCCTAGTGGTCGACGCTGACTTGGGACATGGCCCACTACCATGTCTCCAGGTTGAGCGTGACTACTAGTCCCTCACCCCAGTGGTTGATGCAAATTTGGATGCTGCTTTTGTTTTGGTCTGTGTAAGTACATTGTTGGAAATGAAAAAAAAATGAAAAATTGGACTGGTTTCTTTTAAAAGACTTTAAATGTATGAAATGGGTTTTAAAACTGAAATCTCTTGAATTTCAAATTCGTTATTGCTTGGAGTTGTTCGAGAATGGTTCGGGATAAAACCCCAGGTCCTCTTTATGAACGTTTGCACATGTGTGAGAATGCATGGGAAAAAAATGTGTGTTGGTGCGAGTATTATTGGACAGTGGATGAAGACATGTGCAACGGTTTGTGAGATTACCTGGGTGTGTATTTGAAATTAAAGGCTTGACCTTGTTTTCCAAATTTGTTTTAAAGGGGAAACGGTTTTGGAAAGTTTTTGGTTTGAAAGTGGATTGGTTTTGGAAAGTAGTCTTGAAATAGGGTGGTTTTAAAGTCTAAAATAAAAAGGGGATTTTAAAAAGGAGATTTTATTTTGGGTTGTGTTTGTGTTTGTTTGGTCTTTGTGCTGACTGTTTTTGATGAAGGCGCTTTTATTGATGTTGCTTCGGTTTGATATTGGTTTTGGCTTTGTGTTTTATACGTCGCTCAGGAAATGCCTCCCAAAAAGGTCTTTAAGGATTCTGACAAGTCATGCCCAGTTTTTTGTCCTTCTCAGACTTTGCCTATTCTTCATCTTGATCAAGTTCCGCTAGAGGCAGTGGAATGGCTCGAGGAAGTGGAGTGTATCTTTAGAACGTTGGGAACTCCCGATAATGTTAAGGTTCGTGCAATTATGGAATTGATCGAGGGTCCAGCTCTGGACCAGTGGAAGGTGGTTACCCCACTGTCAACGCAAGTTGGAGTGACATGGGATGTCTTTAAAATCGTTTTCATCCAATGGTTTGTACCTGAGGAAGTGAAGCTGGAGAAAAAGAGGGAGATTGTGCATATTCAACAAGGCCAACGGACGGTGAAGGCATATGTTGACCATTTCAAGGAACTGATTTCCTTTTCTCCAGAGGTAGCGTCGCATGAGCTCATGAAGGTCTCTCTTTTCACCGGGGGTCTTTGTCCAGATATCAAGGAGCGAGTCCTCCCTTCTGAAGACCTTTCCTTCGAGAAGCTGGTGGAGGAAGCATTTTTGGCTGAGTTGGTTTCCGGAACATAGTTGGTTAGTACTCCAGCATCCCCGGTTGTTCGTAAGAGTTCCCCCTCTGGTGTGGAAAATACGCCAGAGATACATGTTCCTCAGGAGTCATCCCCCTTGGTCCCAGCTTCCAGTTTATCAGATCGTTCAATGGTATGCTATCAGTGTGGTCGTTTCGGGCATTTAAAGCCGTCTTGTCGCAACCCTCCAAAGACGTGTCGTCGTTGCGGCTGTCTGGGTCATCTGGAGATGTTTTGCAGGAAGCGTCGCTTGAAGAGGACGATGTGATTGGAGAATGTCAGTACCTAACTGTGAGGCAGGAGATACTTCAGCCATCAGAGCCCCTCCCACAGGTCTCAGGGTGAAGCTCGCGCACAGTCATGGGTTCCCAAGGCTGTGAAGCTTTGGTCCAAGTTTTGTTCCGTGTTGGTGGTGGAACAATTAGAAATCATTTCATATTTGCTTATCTGCTATTAAAGTTTCAACATCATTGTAAGTACATTGTCCTGCTATGAAGTAATGATGAATTTGTTCAATTAAAATCCAAACAATATTGTTTGTGTTGATGTGATCTTTCAAATCGTGTCTTTCTTAAAGTGTGTTAGACCTTTGTGTAGGTTTGACCTCAGTTCATCTATGCTTGTCGGATGTGGTTATGATTTGTGGACTTCAATGGATCATGTCTCCAATTTGATGTTTGGTTAAATATTTTTTTTGGGGGGTTATCCCTAGTGTTGAAGTTTGTTGACTCTAGTCGTGGGTTCAATGTTTCGATGGAGGTGTTAATCTGATCGTGTTATAGGATTCGGTTTGTATCGGTTATGAATTCCCGCACTGGACCCGCCTCCCTTATAGTAGTATGTTTGGAGTGTTAAAATTTTTGAACTAGTTGAGTTCTTGTGGTGGGTAGAACCCCTTCGTGTTCTCTCTTCAACCTCGGACTTCAATTTTCTCTTGAATCGGTCGGGTGTGACCTGTGTGGAGTAAGGTCATCCCGAGATTCTCAGTTCTCTTTGGATCCTTTAGTTCTGTTGGGGCATAGACCTGAATCTTGACCAACTTTTGGCTTGGTGACTTTCTGGGGGCAGAAAGTGTCTGTGGTGGAGATAATTGTCACACCCCGACCGCAGATGTCCTTTTTTCTTCTTTCTTGGTCTCGGTTTAATTTTTTTTCAAAGTTTAGTTGTGTTGGCGGTTTCGTGCCAGTGCGCGGTCATCGCATCGTTAGCGGTGACCGTGTGTTTGTCCTGGGTGACTGTGTTCACCCGGCGTTCAAATTTTATAATTTTATGTTGTCATTTTATTATTTATATTGTTATTATTATTATTATAAGGTTTTATTATTATCATAAAGTTTTATTATTTTTATAAAGCATTATTATTTCTAGGATTTGTTTTATTTAATTACTTATATTCAATGTTATTATTAGTATATTATTATGATTATAGTATTTTGTTATTATTATTATATATTATTATTAACATTATTCTTATATTATTATTTATATTTTTGTTGTATTATTATTATTATTATTATTATTATATATATATATATATATATTTTAATACCCTAACCCTAATCTCACCCCCTTCATGCGCCGCCTTCCCCTCCCTGTACCCCCTTTCTCTCTCTCCTCCCGCTCACCTGCAGCGCCCGCAACACCCACCCTCCGGCGCGTTTCCCCTCCGGCGCGTTTCCCCTCCGGCGCGTTCCCCCTCTGGCATCCTCCCTCGCCGCACCACCGTCCCTGCCCTCCTTCCTTCTCATCGGCCTCCCGACATCCGGAGCTCCTCCGTCCACGCGGCACCCGGCTCCGGCCCCTCCTGTGCGCTCCCCTCCAGCCCGCTGCCCGTCCCCGGCGATCCAGATGCCTCCCCGGCCTCCCTCCGGCGTTGCTCGCCTCGCCGCACCGCCCCGAACCCCCGCTCCTCCCACACCCCCTCCCGGCGTTTGGCCACGCCGTCCGGGCCTGCTCCGGCATCACCAGCCTCGCCAGCCAGCCCGACCACCGGCCTCCTCTTCCCCCTGTCCGGCGACCCCACCTCCGTCCGGCGACCCTACCTCATGCGCGCTCCCCTCCAGCCCACTGTCGTCTGGCCTCCCGCCGCCGCCCCGGCTCCCTCCTCCGCCTCCGGAGTCCGCAACCTCACCCCCGTCCGGCACCCGATCGCCGGCCACCACCACACCGACGCCACCGCACGGCCTCCGGACTCTGCTCCGGCGCCGCTGCCCGCACCTCCTCCCGACCGCCGGGCTCGCCCCACCGTTCCGATCCTGACCTCCGCCGTGCCGATCCCGACCTCCGCCGGACCTCTCCGCCGAATCTCCCCGCGCCCCTGTAAGTCAGGCGTGTTTTATTTTATTTTGTTATTATATTATTATTATATTTGAGTTATTATTATTACGTTAGCATTTTTATTTTTAATATGTTAATATCTTCAATATTATTATATTATTATTATTGTGATTATATTATTGTTGTTATTTTAATATTATTCTATTATTATTATTATTATATTATTACTGTTATTATTGTTATTATTGTTAATATTATATTATTATTATTATTATTATTATATTATTATGTTATTATTATTATTATGTTATTGTTATCACTATTATTATTATTTTTACATTATTATTATTATTGTTATTACTATTATGTTATTATTGTTGTTGAACCTGTTTAACGGTCTATTGTTTTAGGACCTGTTTGACGGCGCAATACAGTGCGACCATTACGCAACGGGAGTTTTGCGTCGTGTCGTTTTTCGTTCCGATTCGAGGTAGGTCTCCCTTTGCGCTCGCCTTTAAATTTAGAATTTATTTATTCCTTGTCTTTTTGTTGAGTTTCAGTAAATTTAAAAGTATTATTAAGTAGTTATTTATAGTGTGGTGATCTGTTGATAATGAAAGCTGTTTAATTCTAGCGTTTCATTGAAAGTGTTTTTCTTGGTTTTAATTGTCTGCTCCCATAGTAATATTGCTAAATGGGTTCTTTATGAAATGTGAAAGTCATGTTGAATTGTGTTTTGAAATGTTTTTGGTGTGTGTAAATTAGTAGGTGTATTGTTTATGGAAAATGGTGTTTTCTTAGAACCTTGATTAGAGGAAATGCCCGTATGAACTTTAAACTTGATTTTGGAAACTTTAAGTGTGGTTCTTGGTTGTTGAAAAATATTTTCCTTTGACATGTGAAATAAAGTTTGGATTTCATTTGAGAAATAATGTTCCTTCAAAAAGTGATTAAAGGACCGTTTGGCTCTTGATAAAATTGGGGTGCGTTTGGAAATTGGAAAATGATTTTTACTTGTGATACCAACGTGTTTTAGGTTTAATATGTTGATTCGAGTGTCTTAAATTAAGTTCTAAGTGTGTTCCTGGTTTTCAACGAAATGACGTGTGTCATATACTTTAGAAATGCTTTGATATTAAATGGTTTAAATGTAAATGATGTGGCGGCCCGGTTGGCACTTTGTTAATTGTGAACTGACTACTTATATATATACGTACTTATGGGGCATCTCTACAGAGGGACTTCCCTTTGAGGGTTGTCGTGTAGCGGTGTCCGTGTAAGGGGTTGGAAAGTGAGGTGAGATGAGTCACGCATGAAAGGTCCTCCCACTTACAGAGTATTATTAAAACTACCGTGGGTTCCTGGGCATCTTTTAGAGAATCGAGTGACGGTTGCTGGCTAACCCCGATTAGACGGGTTAGTTCCCGCTTGGTAGGTAAGGCCTTGTGGGGCGTGCCACTGGTTGGCTGTTAGGGCGGCCAGTTGGTTATTGACTGTGGAGTACCATGTCGGAAGGTAGTCTGAACCCGAGTACGTCCAGGGGTTTTCTAGGGATGTTTAGGATCGCCCATGGTTATTGCTTATAACTTATAGTTTACCTTTACTTGCACTTTTTTTCCTTGCTTATTTACCTTCATTCATCCTTCACAGCTTATACTTATACTGTTAGATTTTGGGAAAAAGGTTTTCAAATGAAAATACTTTATTTTCTTTGTGTAAGATTTGAAAATGTAACACTTCTTTCCCTTTAGAATGAGTTTGGCATGAATGAAAGAAACCTAACTTTTGAAAAAGAAAAAGGGTAATGGCTCGTGTTTTGATTTTTAAGTGAAACATTATAAAAGCTTACTTTTATACATTGTAGTTCAAACTTGGAATATGTAGATTCTTTATTTACTGGTAGTGCTTTGGGATTTGTTGTTGGGCTCACCTACTGAGTACTTTTTGTGCTCATGCCTATCTTTTACCATTTCAGTTGCAGGTTCCTTGTGTTCAGGTTTTTCCTGGTTTGAGTCGCTCAGTGATGGAGCGATGCTGGTGTTTAGTTGGGTGGTGACCGTGAGGTCACGTGGAGGTATGTTTGTGACGTAGTTTTGTTTCTGTTGTTAGTGTTGTCTGTTTTGTTTATTTATATTCTTTCTTTTGATTCTATTTTTGGTTTGGGCTGAAATCGTTCCCAACGATTAAAATTTCAATGTCTGGCACTTGTTGCCATCCCAGGGGGATCGGGAACGCCCCTCGGGACTTTCCGCGAACCGGCTCGAGTGACCGGTTCAGGGTCGACTCGGGATGGTTCGTGACAAAATGGTATCAGAGCAGGTTCTTGTTATTTGGGTTGTCTGGTAGGTGGAGATTAGGACTGTCGGGACTCGAGAGGTAGGTACGGGAAGGACGTCATGAACCCTCACCCGTTCTGCACCTCGAGTCGCCAGGGGTAGTCCAGGAATTGTGTCTTTCTCTCTTTCTGGTTTGTCTTGGATTGAGAGATGACAACGGAGGCAAGCCGACGTTACATCGTGATTTCACATGGAGTAGTGACCCATGTGGAGTCTGAGTACATGGTTTGAATTCCTCCTACTGGTCGACGCTGACTTGGTACATGGACCACTACCATGTCGCCAGGTTGAGCGTGACTACTAGTCCCTCACTCCAGTGGTTGATGCAAATTTGGATGCTGCTTTTGTTTTGGTCTGTGTAAGTATGTTGTTGGAAATGAAAAAAAAATTTGAAAAATTGGACTGGTTTCTTTTAAAAGACTTTAAATGTATGAAATGGGTTTTAAAACTGAAATCTCTTGAATTTCAAATTTGTTATTTCTTGGAGTTGGTCGAGAATGGTTCGGGATGAAACCCCAGGTCCTCTTTATGAACGTTTGCACATGTGTGAGAATGCATGGGAAAAAAATGTTTGTTGGTGCGAGTATTATTGGACAGTGGATGAAGACATGTGCAACGGTTCATGAGATTACCTGGGTGTGTATTTGAAATTAAAGGCTTTACCTTGTTTTCCAAATTGGTTTTAAAGGGGAAACGGTTTTGGAAAGTTTTTGGTTTGAAAGTGGATTGTTTTTGGAAAGTAGTCTTGAAAGAGGGTGGTTTTAAAGTCTAAAATAAAAAGGGGATTCTAAAAAGGAGATTTTATTTTGGGTTGTGTTTGTGTTTGTTTGGTCTTTGTGCTGATTGTTTTTGATGAAGGCGCTTTTATTGATTTTGCTTCGGTTTGATATTGGTTTTGGCTTTGTGTTTTATATGTCGCTCAGGAAATGCCCCCCAGAAAGGTCTTTAAGGATTCTGACAAGTCATGCCCAGTTTTTGGTCCTCCTCAGACTTTGCCTATTCTCCATGGTGATCAAGGTCCGCTAGAGGCAGTGGAATGGCTCGAGGAAGTGGAGTGTATCTTTAGAACGTTGGGAACTCCCGATAATTTTAAGGTTCATGCAATTACGGAACTGATCGAGGGTCCAGCTCTGGACCAGTGGAAGGTGGTTACCCCACCGTCAACGCAAGTTAGAGTGACGTGGGATGTCTTTAAAATAGTTTTCATACAATGGTTTGTACCTGAGGAAGTGAAGCTGGAGAAAAAGAGGGAGATTGTGCATATTCAACAAGGCCAACGTACGGTGAAGGAATATGTTGACCATTTCAAGGAACTGATTTCCTTTTCTCTAGAGGTAGCGTCGCATGAGCTCATGAATGTCTCTCTTTTCACCGGGGGTCTTTGTCCATAGATCAAGGAGCGGTTCCTCCCTTCTGAAGACCTTTACTTCGAGAAGCTGGTGGAGGAAGCATTTTTGGCTGAGTTGGTTTCCGGAACACAGTTGGTTAGTACTCCAGCATCCCCGGTTGTTCGTAAGAGTTCCCCCTCTGGCGTGGAAAATATGCCAGAGATACCTTTTCCTCTGGAGTTATCCCCCTTGGTCCCAGCTTCCAGTTCATCAGATCGTTCAATGGTATGCTATCAGTGTGGTCGTTTAGGGAATTTAAATCCATCTTGTCGCAACCCTCCAAAGACGTGTCGTCGTTGCGGCTGTCTGGGTCATCTGGAGAAGTTTTGTAGGAAGCGTCACTTGAAGAGGACACTGTGATTGGAGGATGTCAGTACCTGACTGTGAGGCAGGAGATGCTTCATCCATCAGAGCCCCAGCCATAGGTCTCAGGGTGAAGCTCGCGCATAGTCAGGGGTTCCCAAGGCTGTGAAGCTTTGGTCCAGGTTTTGTTCCGTGTTGGTGGTGGAACAATTAGAAATCGTTTCAAATTTTCTTATCTGCTATTAAAGTTTCAACATCGTTGTAAGTACATTGTCCTGCTATGAAGTAATGATGAATTTGTTCAATTAAAATACAAACAATCTTGTTTGTGTTGATTTGATCTTGCAAATTGTGTCTTTAGTAAAGTGTGTTAGACCTTTGTGTAGGTTTGACCTCAGTTCAGCTATGCTTGTCGGATGTGGTTATGATTTGTGGAATTCAATGGATCATGTCTCTAATTTGATGTTTGGTTAAATATTTTTTTTTGGGGGGGTTATCCCTAGTGTTGAAGTTTGTTGACTCTAGTCGTGGGTTCAATGTTTCGACGGAGGTGTTAATCTGATCGTGTTATAGGAGTCGGTTTGGATTGGTTATGAATTCCCGCACTAGACCCGCCTCCCTTATGGTAGTATGTTTGGAGTGTTAAAATTTTTGAACTAGTTGAGTTCTTGTGGTGGGGAAAACCCCTTCGTGTTCTCTCCTCACCCTCGGACTTCAGTTTTCTCTTGAATCGGTCGGGTGTGACCTGTGTGGAGTAAGGTCATCCCGAGATTCTCAGTTCTCTTTGGATCCTTTAGTTCCGTTGGGGCATAGACCTGAATCTTGACCGACTTTTGGCTTGGTGACTTTCTGGGGGCAAAAAGTGTCTGTGATGGGGAGAATTGTCACACCCCGACCACAGATGTCCTTTTTTCTTCTTTCTTGGTCTCGGTTTAATTTTTTTTTCGAAGTTTATTTGTGTTGGCGGTTTCGCGGCAGTGCGCAGTCATCGCATCGTTAGTGGTGACCGTGTGTTTGTCCCGGGTGACTGTGTTCGCCCGGCGTTCAAATTTTAGAATTTTATGTTGTCATTTTATTATTTATATTGTTATTATTATTATTATTATAAGGATTTATTATTATCATAAAGTTTTATTATTTTTATAAATCATTATTATTTTTAGTATTTGTTTTATTTAATTACTTATATTCAATGTTATTATTAGTATATTATTATGATTATAGTATTTTGTTATTATTATTATATATTATTATTAATATTATTCTTATATTATTATTTATATTTTTGTTGTATTATTATTATTATTATTATTATTATATATATATATATATTAGTACCCTAACCCTAATCTCACCCCCTCCATGCGCCGCCTTCCCCTCCCCGTACCCCCTTTCTCTCTCTCCTCCCGCTCACCTGCAGCGCCCGCAACACCCCCCCCTCCGGCGCGTTTCCCCTCTGGTGCATTCCCCCTCCGGCGTCCTCCCTCGCCGCACCACCGTCCCTTCCCTCCTTCCTTCCCACCGGCCTCCCGACCTCCGGAGCTCCTCCGTCCACGCGACACCCGGCTTCGGCCCCTCCTGCGCGCTCCCCTCCAGCCCGCTGCCCGTCCCCGGCGATCCAGCTGCCTCCCCGGCCTCCCTCCGGCGTTGCTCGCCTCGCCGCACCGCCCCGGACCCCCGCTGCACCCGCACCCCCTCCCAGCGTTTGGCCGCGCCATCCGGGCCTGCTCCGGCATCCCCAGCCTCGCCAGCTAGCCCGATCGACGGCCTCCTCTTCCCCCTGTCCGGTGACCCCACCTCCGTCCGGCGAACCTACCTCATGTGAACTCCCCTCCAGCGATTTGTCGTCCGGACTCCCGCCGCCGTCCCGGCTCCCTCCGCCGCCTCCGGCGTCCGCAACCTCACCCCCATCCGGCACCCGATCGTCGGCCTTCACCTCACCGACGCCGTCGCACGGCCCCCGGCCTCTGCTCTGGCGCCGCTGCCTGCACTTCCTCCCGACTGCCGGCCTCGCCCCGCCGTGCCGATCCCGACCTCCGCCGTGCCGATCCCGACCTCCACCGGACCTCTCCGTCGAATCTCCCCGCGCCCCTGTAAGTTAGGCGTGTTTTATTTTATTTTGTTATTATATTATTATTATATTTGAGTTATTATTATTACATTTGCATTTTTATTTTTAATATTTTAATATCTTTAATATTATTATATTATTATTATTGTGATTATATTATTGTTGTTATTTTAATATTATTCTATTATTATTATTATTATTATATTATTACTGTTATTATTGTTATTATTGTTATTATATTATTATTATTATTATTATTATTATTATATTATGTTATTATTATTATTATTATGTTATTGTTATCACTATTATTATTATTTTTACATTATTATTATTATTATTATTACTATTATGTTATTATTATTGTTGAACCTGTTTAATGGTCTATTGTTTTAGGACCTGTTTGACGGCGCAATACGGTGCGACCATTACGCAACGAGAGTTTTGCGTCGTGTCGTTTTTCATTCCGATTCGAGGTAGGTCTCCCTTTGCGCTCGCTTTTTAAATTTAGAATTTATTTATTCCTTGTCTTTTTATTGAGTTTCAGTAAATTTAAAAGTATTATTAAGTAGTTATTTGTAGTGTGGTGATCTGCTGATAATGAAAGCTGTTTAATTCTAGCGTTTCATTGAAAGTGTTTTTCTTGGTTTTAATTGTGTACTTCCATAGTAATATTGCTAAATGGGTTCTTTATGAAATGTAAAATTCATGTTGAATTGTGTTTTGAAATGTTTTTGGTGTGTGTAAATTAGTAGGTGTATTGTTTATGGAAAATGGTGTTTTCTTAGAACCTTGATTAGAGGAAATGCCCGTATGAACTTTAAACTTGATTTTGGAAACTTTAAGTGTGGTTCTTGGTTGTTGAAAAATATTTTCCTTTGACGCGTGAAATAAAGTTTGGATTTCATTTGAGAAATAACGTTCCTTCAAAAAGTGATTAATGGCCCGTTTGGCTCTTGATAAAAGTGGGGTGCGTTTGGAAATTGGAAAATGATTTTTACTTGTGATACCAACGTGTTTCAGGTTTAATATGCTGATTCGAGTGTCTTACATGAAGTTCTAAGTGTGTTCTTGGTTTTCAACGAAATGACGTGTGTCATATACTTTAGAAATGCTTTGATATTAAATGGTTTAAATGTAAATGATGTGGCAGCCCGGTTGGCACTTTGTTAATTGTGAACTGACTACTTATATATATACGTACGTATGGGGCATCTCTACAGAGGGACTTCCCTTCGAGGGTTATCATGTAGCGGTGTCCGTGTAAGGGGTTGGCAAGTGCGGTGAGATGAGTCACACGTGCGAGGGCCTCCCACTTACACAGTATTATTAAAACTACCATGGGTTCCTGGGCATCTTTTAGAGAATCGAGTGACGGTTGCTGGCTAACCCCGATTAGATGGGTTAGTTCCCCCTTGGTAGGTAAGGCCTTGTGGGGCGTGCCACTGGTTGGCTGTTAGGGAGGCCAGTTGGTTATTGATTGTGGAGTACCATGTCGGCAGGTAGTCTGAACCCGAGTACGTCTAGGGGTTTTCTAGGGATGTTTTGGATCACCCATGGTTATTACTTATAACTTCTAGTTTACCTTTACTTGCACTTGTTTTCCTTACTTGTTTACCTTCAGTCGTCCTTCATAGCTTATACTTATATTGTTAGATTTTGGGAAAAAGGTTTTCAAATGAAAATACTTTATTTTCTTTGTGTAATATTTGAAAATGTAACACTTCTTTCCCTTTATAATGAGTTTGGCATGAATGAAATAAATCCAGCTTTTGAAAAAGAACAAGGGTAATGGCTCGTGTTTTGATTTTTAAGTGAAACATTATAAAATCTTACTTTTATACATTGTAGTTCAAACCTGGAATATGTAGATTCTTTATTTACTGGTAGTGCTTTGGGATTTGTTGTTGGGCTCACCTACTGAGTACTTTTTGTGCTCACACCTATCTTTTATCATTTCAGTTGCAGGTTCCTTGTTTTCAGGTTTTTCCCGGTTTGAGTCGCTCAGTGATGGAGCGAAGCTGGTGTTTAGTTGGGTGGTGACCATGAGGTCACGTGGAGGTATGTTTGTGATGTAGTTTTGTTTTTGTTGTTAGTGTTGTCTGTTTTTTTTAGTTATATTCTTTATTTTGATTCTGTTTTTGGTTTGGACTGAAATCGTTCCCAACGATTAAAATTTCAATGCCCGGCACTTGTTGCCATCCCAGGGGGATGGGGAACGCCCCTCGGGACTTTCCGTGGACCATCTCGGTTCACCGGTTCAGGGTTGACTCGGGCTAGTTCATGACAGTCTATGTAAATCACATTTCACAGAAACAATTATTAAAACATTGATTTCCTCATCTAAGTCAGGTTTTTTAGGGGAATGGCTCACCTCAAAGCTGGTGGGGGGTGGGGCGAGATCGTCACGCATGGGTTGTTGTTGAGTTGTTTCTTCTCTTTGCCTCTCCCCCATAAATTTTTCTATCATCTCTCTCTATTATTGTAATTCTTCTTGAAAAATAGATAATTGTTCTTGCAGCTTTTCCATTTTTTTATTTGGATCCTCCGCTTGTTTTTGTTTTTGAAAATATGTTCGGGGTGTCACCCCAAAACCCGCACCTCTAACGCGGTCATACTTTTCTGGTTTCTTCAAGGCTTCTGAAAGTATGTCTGCATCTGGTGCGGTTGTTGTTGATTCTTTTGACTATTTCAGATAGAAAATATAGAAAAATAAGTTTTTATTGTAATGTAATAGCGATTTAAAGCAACTCAAATTTATATTATGTCACACTTACACATGTTTCCCACACTTTTTGTGTGTTTTCATCTATCAATGTCCCCTCTTTATTTACACGAGCCTCCTTCCATAGCACATGGCGTGGGATGGATATGGCTTTCGATTTCAATTTATCAATCTGCATATAAACAGAGAAACATGGTTATGGTGTTGTTTTATGTCATATACTAGTAGTAGGGTAGATTTAAAAGATGTACCAATTTTTTCTCAAGTTCAGCGTACCCCATCCTTGCTTTACGGTAAGGGTACGCTGGTTCTGTTGCGCGTTTTTTATTTTCAGCACTCAATAGCTGTTTCATAAATAAAAAACTGTCAATCAGAGTGATGAATACAAGCAAACGTCAAACAACTTATTACCCCACACAATGTACCTGAAAAGTATGCTCCCCACGACGGTTTCTAAACGCATCCCACGCTCCTTGGGATATCAAGTGTTCGTAAAGAGGAGGTGGGTGTGGCTTGATTTTCCCTTCTGCTTCTTTAAGATGATATTTCTTTAAAATTGTGTGGAAACCTCTATGAATCCTTCCTGCAACTCTTAATACATATTCCTTGTGCGATACATCTACTATAAATGCACTCTGCAATGGATGATGAAGAGTAAGTCAATGTTTTGGTATTTTATTTTATTTTAATAAATTAAAAAAATGATATCATAATGTTACCGTAATCTCTTCCCACATTAGTGTCTTCAGCCCGGTGACAACATGGTGCCACGACTGTACATCAATCGGCACGCGTTGCCGAGTGATGATTCCAATGTAGCTACTAAAGATTTCTTTGTTGGGGTTAACATGTTGTCCTCGCTTATTCCACCTCACCTCAAATTTGATTCCTTTTGCTTTTGCCTTAAGGATTTTGGCCAACACTGTAAAACTACGACACTCTTGTTTTTTTTGTGCTTTCAGGGTTTCATTTCCTACCATTTCCTCAGAAGTAGCATCAATATCTTCCCCCGGAGCGCTATCATAGGCAATGGGACCCGCAGCAATAGGTTGAGAAACCTGTTGTACCTCAGCACTGGGACCAACAACAATAGGTTGAGAAACCTGTTGTTGCTCTGCACTGGGACCACCAGCATTTGGTTGAAAATCCTTTAGTTGCTCTACAGTGGGACCACCAGCTACTGGATGAGAGACCTTTTGTGCCTCGGGATTAGTCACATCAGCAAGTGCAGAAGTCATTATCTACAGAAGTGGTTTAATATTTAATTTAGATTACATAAAAATAGAAGTGAATAGATAATAACATAACGTAACACAATGTATGTTACAATAAACAAATAACATGATTATTGTACTCTCTTTTTTTTCTTTAAAGGCTGAAGTGATTTGACTCCTCTATCGACTATGTAAATTCCTTCATTGTGGTCTCCTCTGACATACAAAACGTCGTCTACATTTGGATCACTGCGAAATGATTGTGAAGTCCCTATAAAAGGGTCAACCTCCGTTGAACTTTCATCTGACCCTTCAGTTATTTTGGTCGATAACAGAACAATTGACCAAATTCGGTTTGCGGGGTCTGGAACATAAAATACTTGTACTGCCTGTGATGCCATTATAAATGGTTCGTATTTCTCCCCTTCCTTACTGAAATCAACTTTCACGAATCCTAATTCATCTATTTTAACAGCAGTCCTGTTATCAACCCACTTGCATTGAAAAATTGGCACTTTTAATTTCATATAATCCAACTCTCATATTCGTTTGATGATGCCAAAGTATGACATATTCACATAAATTGGATTTTTGTCCTTAGCATCGGAAACATGCATCGCCTCAGCCACAAGTGTAACCCCACTATTCTACATGGTACTGTCTTCATCATGTTCATTAGTATAGAATGTATAACTGTTAACTGCATAAGCATTGTAAGATAATACATACACACTTGCTCCTTCGGCCAGCCATCGAAGTTGTTCTGAAATTGACTCTGTATTTTCATCTAACTGCTTAAAAATATGGTCTTGAAAAAATTCTATAAACTGTCGATTATGTGTATCTGATATCCATTTTTTAGCCCTAGAAGGATTCAAATGCCTAAGAATTTCTTTGTGGGTTTGAACATATGGGTCAACGTTGAAACTGTTATGCAAAACGTAAAGGTGGGCCTGCTTCCGATCTGTAATATTGATTGTGACAACCTCTCTTCCAGAAATTCCTTCACCCTCAATCCACTCAGTGTGACGAGATTTCGGTAGGCCAACGATTTCCACACCAGATAGGTATTCGGTACAAAATTCAACAGCTTCCTCAACAATATATTGCTCCGCAATACAACCCTCTGTCCGACTTCAGTTTTTGACATACCCTTTCAAAATCTTCATATACAGTTCAATGGGGTATATCCATCTATAATGTATAGGACCACATAGTCGAATCTCTCTCACCAAATGAACCATCAAATGAACCATCATATCAAAAAATGTCGGTGGGAAGAATATTTCCAATTCACATAATATGACGACAATTTCTCTTTCCATAGTTGGCAATTTCGTCAGGTCTATAACTTTGCTGCATATAGATTTGAAGAATAAACAAAGCTTCGTCAATGTATGGCGGACATTCTTGGGAAAAATGCAATGTAAAGCTATAGGAATTAGATATTGCATCAAAACATGGCAGTCATGTGATTTCAGACCCTTTAATTTTAAATCTCCCATTGACACGATGTTCTTGATATTTGATGAATACCCCTCTGGAACCTTTACGTCGTTCAAGAAGTTGCAAAATTGATATCTCTCCTGCCTAGAAAGAGTGTAAGCAGCAGGAGGAAGAAATTTTTGTTTTTCACCCTTCACTGGTGCCAACTCTTCTCGTATTCTCATCTCAACCATGTCCAATCTAGCTTTAATTCCATCCTTTGTTTTGCCAGGTGAATTTAGCAACGTACCGATGACACTATCACATACATTTTTTTCAACATGCATAACATCAAGAAAATGTCTGACATACAGACAATTCCAGTATGGTAATTCAAAAACAACTGATCTCTTTTTCCAACCAGTTTTCGTAAGGTTTTTCAAAAATGGTTTACCAAAAGTAGTGTCCAAATCTTTCACTTTCTCAAACAATTGATCACCTGTTAGTGGAGACGGTGTTGTATGTTCCTCTGAACTTCCTTTGAATGATGTCGTCCAAGATCGGTACTTATGTCGTCGGGGTAGAAATCTGCGATGTCCTAGAAACACGATTTTCGATGAATGTTTCAACCTAATTGACTATGTACCTTGTTCGCAAATGGGACACCCTTGAGTTCCTTTAATGCTATATCCTAACAAATTTCCATAAGCAGGAAAGTCATTTATCGTCCCGTACAACATGGCTTTCAAAGTGAACTGTTCATTTTTGTAAGCATCATACATCGTAACACCTGAATCCCACAATATTTTCAAATCCTCGATCAATGGGGCCAAATAAACATCAATATCATTACCCGGTTGTTTTGGTCCTGATACAAGCATAAATAACATGATGTATTTTTGTTTCATGCATAACCACGGTGGTAAATTATAATTTACCAACATAACCGGCCATGTACTGTGACTACTGCTTTGAAAACCAAAAGGATTCACCCCATCTGTAGATAACGCCAGACGAAGGTTTCTCGGCTCGTTCCCAAATTCAGGATACTCGTGATCAATTCTCTTCCACTGAGGAGAGTCTGCAGGGTGACGTAGTTTCCCATCTTTAATTCTTGTATCTGCATGCCATGTCAATTTTCTTGCAGTCTCCTCACTTCCATATAGGCATCTAAACCTAGGAATGATTGGAAAGTACCATACAACTTTCATAGGACTAGAATCATCTTTCTTGTATCAGGAAGCACCACACTTTGGGCATTCTTTAAGTGATTTTTGGTCCTTGAGAAACAATATACAGTCATTCTAGAAACCATGTATTCTTTCAGAGATCATACCCATCGATCGTAGAATTCGTTTGGCATCATATGTTCATCTTGGGAGTTCATTATCTTCTGGGAGCATGTCATTCAGGAGAGCAAGTAGTTCCGTAAAACTGGTATCACTCCACCCGTTGCCTGATTTCAAATTATACATCTTCAATACTGCTGACAATGCTGTATATTTAGTGCAACCAGCATACAATGACATTTTTGCACAACTCTTTAACTTCTCAAACAATTTTGGGCAATCACGAAGTTTATCTTCAACTGTCCTTTTCATTTCCTCAATACGATCTTCATCATCGTTCACATCTGTAATCCCACTCTCCATACGATCATATTCACTGTTCACGCTTCTAATCATATCAGATGATCTATAAAATGTCGTGTTCTCTGAGTCACTGCCTACATTGGTTTTTTCCCATGTTTATTCCAACATGTATAACTTCGATCTATTCCATGACAGATCAGGTGTTCTTCCAACTCCTCTAGACTAATTTGTCTTGAATAACAATAGCGTAAACACGGACAAAGGATTTGAGAAGGGTCACATGCATTATCTTCTGCAAACTTGATAAACTCTTTCACGCCATCTTCATACTCTTTTGTCAACCGATTGGCATTCATCCATTCTTTATTCATATTCATCATCTTTATGGGTTCGATCTCGAGAACTTGCCTAATATTATGTTTTAATTAATCAGGTAGCATTTTTTGGGTTTTATAAAAACAAATCATGGTACAAATGCCTTTAAACACATGTGAAATCCATATACATGGTGTGTCCAGTAGGGTGAACATCGTGTATGTATAAGATACCTGATTTAATCTGACATATATCAAATTTATTCCAAGTTAGTCTTACAAAGACTGAATGATTCCTTAGAAAATACATGACATGCGAACAAGAGGAAACCAATGAGTAACAGGAGAAAACAGTAATAAATATGATGCTATCTCAATGTACTCAAGGTGATGATAAGATGTTGGTCAAGATCAACAATGGGTTGGGAGTACACTAATATTTAATTGAAAAAAACTACTAAAAAATGATCCATAAAAGGATGAAATATCCTATTCATCAAGTCCCTTAATACAACCAATGCATTAGTTAAACCAAAAATCATCGCTAAAAAATCATACAGGCCATAACTACTCCTAAAAGCAGTCCATGGTAGGTCCATCGATGTCCAAGTCATCTGATGGTATCCTAATGTCAAATCTATCTTGGAGAAGATCATAGAACCTCATAGATGATCAATGTGACTATCAATTCGTGGATGAGGATACATATTCATGACTCTCATCAGGTTCAATCTCCAATAGTCCAACAAAATAATAAATACCAATCAACCATCTATTTTAGAGAACTATAAAACCCCATGGTAAAGTACTATGCCATATGAAACCATTATATTCTATATCATCAAATTGTAATTCAAACAACTGATGCCCTTTTGGTGTTATTTTAGAAATTGTGATAGAAACTGAATTTTCTCCCAAAACTAACTAGATTATAAAGTTTATCTCTCTATTAAGAAGTAAATTTTATACCTCATCAGTGAAAACATCCTAAAAATGTACTACCATTGGGGAAAAAGAATCCTACAGCATTATAGAAACATCTACAATATTCCTAACTATTTGATCCATTAGGGTACAGTAAATATATAATTATAACATGCTATTTATAATGAAATGTGTAAATAGGAAATCATACAGACTCCTGATAAACCCATAATACAAAACATATCACCTAGTATGTCTGTCACATATACAAATAAATAAATTAGAAAAAAACATGCTACAAATCATAAAGGTACCATTAAATACTTACATAGGTCAACATGTTTTAGAAATTGTTTATCTTCATCTGTGCCTTGTACTTGCACCCATGAATTTGAAGGTGAGTATGCGTACACGATATTTGACCTTATTAGAGAAGAGTTTATGGAAAAGTATAAGAGACATGAAGCAATAAAGATCTTGTTATTCATTGTGGCAATCGGCTTGTACAACGTGTCCTAAGTTACAATACCTGCAAGTTGTAACTTCGGCCGCATTGTACAAGACGATTGCCACATTGTTTGTAGCAACCACATTTTCTCCAACACTCTAATGATCTTCATTGCATCATGTATCTTATACTCTTCCAGAAACTCTTCTCTAAGAAGGTCAACTATCGTGTACGCATACTCACCTTCAAATTCATGGGTGCAAGTATAAGGCATGGATGAAGATAAAAAATTTATAAAACAAGTTAACCAATGTAAGTATTTAATGGTACCTTTATGCTTTGTAGCATGTTTTTTTTCTAATTTATTTATTCGTATATGTGACAGACATACTAGGTGATATGTTTTGTATTATGGGTTCATCTTTGTCAAATCATATAACTATGAGATTATGATATGTGATGAAAATTAATATGGATCCATCATCATTTCCATTGGGATAATCTTTGGGAATCCATATAACCATAAGATTAAAAACTATTTCCTTTGTATCTCATACATAAATATTCAACTCGAAGGGGTAGAACTTACCGCCCATGGTAACTCAAAATAAAAAAAATGAAAACAAGGGTTGGTTATCCACAGAAGTCATCACACATAACCTTGGTAGACCTCTCACGCATGTGAACCATCATAACTAAACAATTACCATATACTTCATCTTAGAGTCAAGATATCCCTATGGAACCTATAGGGTATCCAATTCCACATCATTCACAAATAACCCACTTGTGTTTCTAAATATCAATAACATCTCTTATTTCAACACTCATCACTAATTATGAATCACATCCCTAGACATAATCATAATCACATTAAGACCACACTATCTATTATGGAAATCCTTACTGGAATTAGGCTCAAGATATGGTATTATTCCTATCTCACATCTATATTCACTATTTGGTCCTCACACACACAATATATAAATAATATACCAAGGGAATACCATCCATGGAACTCACCTCCCACCTTGAGAGCACGAGGAGGAGGAGGAGGACGAGGCGGTGGCGGTCGTGGCAGCGAGGGTGGAGGCGGCAGCGGCGGCCGAGGCGGAGGCGGCGGCGGCGGCAGAGGCGGCGGCGGTCGCGCGCGGCAGCGAGGGTGGAGGCGGCAGAGGCAGAGGCGGTCGTGGTAGTGGGAGCGGGGGCGGAGGCGGCGGTTGCGGCAGAGAAGGAGGAGGACGAGGAGGACGAGGAGGAGGAAGGAGGAGGAAGGAGGAGGAAGGAGGAGGACGAGGAGGACGAGGTCGTGTGGCGAGGGGCCTGGTTCAGCTTCCACGAGAGCTTGACCGCGTGCAAGCGAGGATGGCCTGTTAGGGTTATTAAATAAAAACCGATCGAACCATTATCAGCGCTCATTAAAAGCGTTGATAAAGGTTTGTTTTATTAGCGCTAAAATAAAAGCACTGATAAAACATTCATTTATCAGCGCTTTTTTAGTGCTGATAAAGATATACCTTTATCAGCGCTTTTATATAGCGCTGATAAAGGCATGCCCCATTATCAGCGCTTTCTGTTTAGCACTGATAAAGGGCAGCGCTGCCCTTTCCCTGTTTTTTAGTAGTGTTGATAACCATTTATTCCAACCAAATTATGATATATTTATTGATTAAATGACATGTGTTTCAGTTATTTACATTATCATAATTATTATTTATTATTTATGATAGCTTTCATTGTACTTAACCCTTATTGAGCATTCGAGCTCACCCCTTTCTTATGTTTTATTTTTCCTAAGGATTTCAAGATGTTTATTATGATTGATATGCGTGGATGAGCTAGAGGAAATTGTGTTCCCAAAGGAATTTTTATGTTGTATTTTATGTTTTCAATTGTGATGTAATATTTGAGTATGTATATATTTTTACAAAACAATTAAACTATTTGTTCCTTTGGGATTTTATTCCTTATAGGAACAAGCTCCGGGATACTAAAGTCGGGGTCATTACATTTTGTATCAGATCAAGTTTAGTAGAAACTTTGGGAACATGATTTAGGAAAAAATAGATTAGGTAATATAACTCTATGATTGACTTTAGGGATAAGTATAAGTATAGGATTATATCCTATAGATTTGGTAATGACCATGGATAACCTAGGTTAAACATATATCCTATAAATGATTCTTCATGACTATGTGGTAGATATCTATGATTAGTGTTTCTCACACTATGTTTTTCGATTTTTGTCAATGGATGAAACTAGAATGGACTAGGTTAATGTTGAATAAATTAGACAATATGTTAATGAGCAGAAAAATGGGATGATGACTACAGTATATTGTGATTATTCATAAGAAATTATCATGATATATTATTAGAAACACACACCATCACCAACTCTTTGATTTTCCAAAGAAGAGAATGATAGAAGTTCATTGGGAGATTGAGTGGTGGATATAATGGATAAAAGAAGATTTGGTTTCCAATATGTTGATAATGTGAGAATAAACACCCAAGTTAATTTCTTATAAGAACAAGAAGATGGTTTGGGATTATAAATAAGGGTATAAAGCAAGTAATTTCAGAGTAAAAATGAAAATTTTGGAATAATAGTCTTCTTAAGGTGTTATTAATGGTTGAATGTTTTAAAAGTGGAAATTATGAGCATTATAAAAATATATTTCCTAGGGGGAAACTCATGAAGAAAATCAGTATGGTTATATGAGTAATAGTTATACTACTGATTATGATGAGAATACAAATGACATATAAAATGAATGAGGAATAAGATGATGATGTGTAGTTAATGGTTAAAAAATAAAGTGGAATGATTATTTTTTTGTGTATTTTGATTCAATAATTATGTTGTTAAAGTATCAATGATATTATAGTTTTAAGAATTAAGAGATATATAAGGATTGTACCAAAATAATTATTCTTTAAGGATTTGGAATCATGTGATGAATTATACCAATAACCAAGATAAGTGATTATGTGGCAAGTTGATCTTTTAAAAAACAAATGATTTTTGGAAGATAATTCTTAATATATTCTTGATTTTGAAAATTAAAAGGATATTTTTATGGGATAATATTTGTGACTATGAAATTGGTTAGTGATTTGATGTTTTATGACATATTTTCTAGGTCTACTACATGTTCGGATTTATGGAATATATTTAAACCAAGATTTTTTTTGTAGAATTATTATTTTAATTAAATTTTTAAGTTGATGAAGTTTTTAATATATTTTTGTATGTAAAAAATAAGTGTTACATTATGTTTTTTGGGGTATATAATGTTGATTTTGTAAATCTTTCAACCTTCCCTCTAAATTTTTGGACTGTGAATTTTGATTAAATTATTTTGGATGAGACTTAAAAAAATAGAATGGAGTAAGTTGAACATTGGATATTATTATTTGTGGATAAAGTACTATTTTTCATATTGGATAACATGTGCTAACCATTTTGGTTCTAGTAAATATTTAGAGGCCAAAGGAATGACTTGTGGATATTATGATTAATAAAAGTGCTTGAAGAATAAAAATCCATCTTGAATGTACGTCTCCTAGGATAAGAAATGAAGTGGAGATAGAGCAAAGCACAACCAATGGATGAAATTATACTTATGACATAAAAATAAATCAAGTAAGTTTACTTTATTCTCAAGTGTTTATATGGATAGTAAAATAAACCCTCAAATCCAGGAAAATAATTTTGAAAAAAAACATTATTAGTTTAACTTTCTTACTAAGAAATTAATTTCCTTTTTAACCCATCATAGATTTATGGTTTTGTGATGGTAGACTTTCTGATGACCATGTTTTTCTTCACTCTCCATCATAAATTAATAGTTTGATTTTTCTTCCATGTCTTGGTTTTAACTTTCCACTAATTTTATCATATTCTAAAGCCTAATTTTGTGGCGATCATTATATTTCTATTTACCTCTTATTAATGGGATGTTTTATTAACCCTGTTGATGATGTGGGTTTCCCAAAAAGTAATTTTCAAGTATCAACCTTTAATTTTTGAAGTGAAATTTCAAATTGAGATAACATAATTTATTATAGGGGAGAATGTAACACTCCAAGATTTTATGGTATGTCTCTTTTTAAATTCAAACTTTTCGATAGCTTCCATTACACAGAACACCAAGCTTAAACAAACTATTAAAATATTATTTAAATATGATAGTCATCACCTAGTCATTGGAATGGAGGAAATGAATGAGATTAACTAAATTATGAAAATATTTTTACACATTTTTATAAAATTAATTCATTGATTACCAATTAATTATAAATAAAAATAAAATCTTATTGAATATTAAGGAATGTTTTTATAAAAAATATTTTTATGCCCACAATGGAATTTTATATTAATAAATTAAATTAATCACTATTAGAGAGAGATATTAATAAAATTTATATCCTATACATTCATTCAATTTTTTAAAAAAAAATTCAATATGTTTTATAGTCTTAAGATAAGAATGGATCTAGTTTTAAGCATAAAAGGTATATTTTTCTAAAAGGCAATTTTTCCACTTTTTGATGGTGTACCTATTTTAAATATAAATTTTGAAACTTTTATAAGTTTTATTTGAAAAAAAAAGTTCATTATTGAAATAGGAATATAAAAATTATCTTAGGGTAAAATTGTAGTATTTTTTAGAGAAGTTTCATTTTTTGATGAATAGTGAAAAATACTAAATATTAATTAAAAACTGCTTTTTGTATAATTTATTTATATAGTTAAATTATGTTTTAAATTAGTTTAAAAGTATAATTAATTCAATTATACATAAATAAAACCAATTTGGGTAATTTTAATCAATTTAACTTTGAAATTGGACATATAAACATTTCAAAATTTTAAACTTTTCACTTTAAAAACCCGCTTTTATTATTGTGTTTGTGAGATTAATTTTAAATATAATTTTTTAAATTATGTGAATTGAATTTGGTAAAATGGATTCAATTTTTGGAATCAGAAGTTCCAAATTAGATTTTAAGATAAATTTCATTTTTAGGTATAAAAAAATTATCGTGGTAAAAAAAATTATTTACCACAATATAGGTAAAATAGTGACAAGTGTTAAAGTTAACAGGTAAAAGCTTAACATACCTAAAACTTAAACCATTTAATGGTTGGTTGAGGTGTTTATAGACCCTAAAAACCTCAATAACATTAATTAAAAATATAATTCATTGAAATTAATTCCACCTCAATGTGGTTAGCTTTAATTATAAAATATTCACTATTTAATCACTTAAACTCACCTCTCCTCAAGTACAAATACCACCTCTCACCACCCCATTTAGACTCAAAAGCCTTTAATATCTTCAAATATATAACCTAACATCTTCTACTAACTCTCCCCATGTACAAGTGTTTTTGGTATCATCAAAATACCAAATCCAAGGTCCTCAAGGGTCTCTCAATGAGGTGATATTCAAGTGGTAATTTTCTCAAAACACCTCTCTCAGTTTCTTTTCTTCTTCTAGTTTCTCCTCGCTTACTTCATCCATAAAGAAATTATAACTCCATAATAATTTATATACTATATTTTTATGTTTTTAATGGAATATCTTATATCTATACTTTTCATTTACCTCTTATTCATCAAATAAATGAAACCATTGACCAAGTAATGTCGGTTAATTACCTCTATGAATAATGTTTTTGTTTTTTTACATTACTATCTTCATGGATGGTCATAAAACTATTATTATGGTTAAATAATATTTTAATAATTATAATATATCCTATTTAATGTTATGGAACTAATATATACTCATTATAGTAAATAAAATTAAATTAGTTTGTGATGTTTAGAAAAACCGCCAAAATAAACTAATCATTTATCATTAACATTTTATCTAATGAGTCATCCTAATGTTAGAAAAAATGATATATTTGACCATTTATAATCTTATAAGTTAATTAATACTATTTAATTACTCTTCTGAAGTTTTAATTCCATTTTACATGAACATCCATAATTTTATACAAGCAAAATCGACCATGAAATGATGAAATGAAAACACCCAAAACTATGAAAATAATGAAATTTTATTAAGGAATGGGTAATAATATGTTATAAAATCATCACATAAGGTATTATAAATATTAATATAGTTCTTTAATTGATTTAATAACATTCTTTAAACCATTATACAAGATATTAAAGAATGCTACACTAAAGGGAAGCGCGAGGTATGGGGTTTTTCATCTCACTTTTACTTCTATGAGATATATGTCTTATTCACCACTTATTTTTGTTGAGTGGTGTATATATTTATCCTTTTACATGTTATATCATGAATATACTTATTATTTTGATATTATAAGTTTCATTTAATTTTATTCTTTCATGGGGTGTATAATTTAAATGTTTCAAAGTGGTATGGGACACTTTGGAATGTTTAAAGATTATTTTCCTCAAGAATTTTTCAATGATATAATTTAAAGTATTTTCATATATATCAACATTATTTTTTGAATATTATGATTCATTTAGGTTGATCTATTATAATATAATCTACCATATTCTATTAAATTTTTATTTATTATTTTCACTGGGGATATACTATTTTTATATCATTCACCACATTACTCTGGATGGTTTGTGATTATGTTTACTTAATGGGGAAAGTTATTTACATTTTGTATGATTGTTTCAATATATATATATATATATTGATTATGTTTCATCACTTTCATATGATTAATGCATTATATTTATTAAGTGACGGTCAGGGCCTGCTATAACTCTTCGATGCATCGGTAGGTCCCATGAGACAAACTCGACTGGGTTTTGTCCAAGGCCTTACTCGTTTATTAGATTCTTGGTATGAAGCCTTTATAATGTTAGATTTTTTTTATGAAGCCTTGAAAGTATTATATTCTTGGTATGAAGCCTTAAAAGTATTATATTCTTGGTATTAAGCCTTAATAGTGTGTTTCATATGTTTTTCATTATGAATTCCATAATTATGAGATTAGTTTTTGATTTACATGTGATTATTCAATTAGTAGAATGTCCATGGTTAAGTTTTCTAGCTCAAGTGATTATTTATATGGTATTATTTGATCACCTTTTATTCCATCCAAATTATGCTCAATTCATTGATTAAATGGAATGTGTTTTAGTTATTTACATTATAATTATTATTATTTTTTATTTATGATAGCTTTTGTTATAATTAACCCTTACTGATCATTTGAGATCAACCCTTTATTATGTTTTATTTTTCCCTAGTATGTCATGAGGTTAATTATGATTGATATGTAGGTATGATCTAGGGTAAAAATGGTGTTCATAAAGTATTTTATATGTTGTATTTTATATTTTCAATTATAATGTAAGATCCAAGTATGTATCTAGTTTTACCAAAATACTAAATTATTCAGTTTGTTGGGATGTGATTCCTTGTATCTTATACTAATTTAATAAAGTAAGGCATTGGATACAGGATATTGGAGTTAGGTTTGTTACACTTACAAGGGTGGTCAATCATCATATTAAATCAATTCATCCCTAAATTTCTCTTACAAGGGTAGTCAAACATCATCTGAAAATAACTCTGGCCACTGGGCATGTACATCGGCCTCCTGCTCCCAAGTATCGTTCTACACACAACCATGCTTCCATAGCACCCATACTAGAGGAACTGACCAGCCTCAGTGAACCTTCATGCCTTGATAAAAAATATAGATAGGATTCTACTCAAAGGAAGAATATACCTCTAAGTTATCCTCCTTGGACAGATGAATATGTGATAGATCAAAATTATATCAGTGAAGATGAGATACATGGAAGATGTTGTGCATGACATGGTACCTATGTGGTAACTGTAACTGATAGGATACCAGTCCGAATCTATCCAGAATCTCAAAGGACCTGACATAACAAGGTGATAGCTTCTCTTGTTTCTAAATCCATATATTCCCTAATCTAGTCAAAACTCATAAGAAAACTTGACTCCCCACCTAAAACTATTGTGGTCAATGGTGATGATCCACATATGACTTCTGTGTAAACTGAGATGTAGAAATTTTCTTCT
The DNA here is from genome assembly GCA_963277665.1 of Viscum album. NCBI lineage: Eukaryota > Viridiplantae > Streptophyta > Magnoliopsida > Santalales > Viscaceae > Viscum > Viscum album. The sequence continues at coordinate 1,649,681,433 of OY728163.1, forward strand.
TGATTATTTGAACCTACTCCAGAGTCTCCTACACGAGATGAGAACCCAATAATGTTACCTATCCTACCTCTAACTAGCATAAGGGTGAACAACATGATCTACCATATAGGACCTCATAAGGATCTATATGTATGGTCACCTGGAAGCTATTATTATAAGTGAAGTTGGTGAGAGGTAAGTGTTTCTACCAAGAACCTCTAAAATCAAGGATTCATGTTTGGATCATATCATCCAAAATCTATATCATACACTCTAATTGACTACTAGCCTATGGGTGATAGGTTGTACTCACCAGTACCTGTGAACTCAGTGACCTCTATAACCCTTTCCAGAATCGTGATGTAAATCGAGCATCTCTGTCTGATATGATAGAACATGGAACCCTGTGGAGGTGTATGATCTCATGAATGTATAGCCTCATGATCTCATCCACTAAAATATTCTTTCGAACAAGTATAAAATGGGTGACCTTAGTCAACCTGTCTATGATCGCCCATACAATATCACCGCCTCAAAGTGATCTAGGCAGTCCCATCATGAAATCTATGGTGATGTTATCCCACTTCCACTCAGTAATAGATAATGGTTGTAAAATCCTAGTTAGTCTTTGGTGTTACACCTTCACCTAATGATAGGTGTAACACCATGTAATGAACCGAGCTATCTCCCACTTTATCCACAACCACCAATATTGATGATGTAATTATCGATACATCTTAGTAAGATTGGGATGCATAGCCCATATAGAGGCATGGGAATATCGCATCAACTCATATCAGATGTATGTAGGAACCCATACATGTCCTAAATGTGTAATACATTTCCCTCATCAACATACCAACTAGGAGGTGGGTTGTCACCTACAATTCTCTACTATAGGACCAAACCCTCATAATATGATAATTGTCTCATCCTCACCCTATCCAAAAGAGTAGAAGTGTCGCACCCAATTTTTCAAGTTTTGGATTATGAAATGGTTTGATGGGAATCCCAATCTTTTTCTAAAGTTCTAGGTGTGATGGTTGTTGAGTTTTGAAGTGTTACCTTTTCTAGTTTTTTTTCAATGTCTTTACCTTAGTTTTTTGGGGAATTTTTAGATAAATCCATAAAATTTTTGGCTTGGCAGTACCCTGTGCACAGTTGGCACATGGTTTGATAAACCATGCAGCCAAACCTAGGTAACTGTGAAATAGGTACAGAACCTATTGCACGATTAGAAAACGGTTGTGCGGTCAACCCCAAGTAACCATGATATCTATCCATCTGTGGGTAGTGGATATCGCACAGTTGGTTCATAGTTTGGTAAACCGTGTGGCCTAACCATGTGCCTTTCCTAGACTTAAAATTTTAGGGTTTTCTAATTTTACCCCTTACAGGTTTTTAACCCAAATCACTCTCCTCCTCCCCCATACAACTCGTTCGATTCTATGAGGGATCTATCATCTTCCTAAAGCCTCCCATATCCTTCTAGAGTTATTTCATGAGGAAATATTCAAGGGTTGGGTTGGATCTCTCAAGTTAAACCCCTCCACTCATCTCTCTCTTCCTTCTCCTCTCATTCCTTCTTGGTTTTCTCTTCTCCCATAATCATGTTGACCTAGAGTTCTAATTTACCTTCAATTGTATTAGGGGTTTTTCTCATTAAGTGTTTCTCTTCATAGATCTAGGGTTTTTGAACCCTCGTGGAGTGTTTTCGGTGGTGTGTTGTCATTACGCCATGGATCCGAGGTAGTTTTTCCCATGAAATTGACTTTTTAATTTAAGAATAGTTAGTTTTATGATTTTTTCATGTTATTTGATTTATAAATGTTGATTTTTTATCCTTTTTTTAATTATTTGGTGTGAAAAGTTGTGTTTTAGGCCTTGGGTTATGATAAATGGAATTGTTGTGTTAAATAACACACACCAAGTGCTCGATTAAATTCCCGATTTTATTTTATGAGTAATTTTTGATGTAAGAAGAATATTTTGGTTTTTTTAATATATTTTTATCATGAGAAATGATATCTTGGGTTCTTTAAATATGTTTCCCAAGTGGTTTTGTGTTTTATAAAGAAATGAGGAATGGATTTTAGGGTGTTTTGGCATGTGTTGCTGATTAATGGATCGTTTGGAACTTTTCTAAGAAATGACTTGCCTTAAAAGTGTAGTATGAATTTTTAATAGGATTTTTTAAATTATTTTGAAATTAAAAGTGGTGTTTTTTCACCCATTTATGAAAAGTGGATTTTGTATCATTGATAAATGTTGGTTTTGTGAAATGCTTAAAGTTCTGTTTGGAAAATTTGTGGAAATGATGAAAGTGTTTATTATGAAAACCTTTTTTGGGTGTTTCTCATGCCTTGTATACATATAATGGATGGGATGTCCTTGTTGTGGAATCCTTGAGATCCATTATCAGAGTTCCTCGGTTGGGACTCTTTGAGTTCTATTTATTCTATGGTGTGAGATTGGTCCTTGGGGTGACTCAGGGTGAGGCTTATTATTGGATTATTATTATTATTATGTGTTTGTGATTGGATGATCGACTAGCATTGGTTGGATCACCCACTTTATATGTGAGACATGGGAACCCGGTGTAGTGAGATAATTTTTTTTATAACGATTATTGCACTAGCTAGATTACGCACTAGATGGTATCCCATAGTAGGTGGATATATTTGGGTTTATTACTATGGTATTCGTCCCCTTGGTATGTCTTGAGTTAGGGTGGTCGGGTGTTTAGGGAATTTTTGATTTTATCATTTGTGGAATGCTACCAGGGATGGGGTATCATGTATTAGTATGTTCTAGATTGTTTTTTTTTTCTCCTGGGTTCACCTATGTCTATTGGCTCTTAGTTGATTGTAGTGATAAATGAGATACTTGTATGTTTATTTTCATTTCCCTTTTTGTGTGATTATTGTAGTTCCTTATTGTGTAGTGTTTTTTTCTTGTAAAGTGATGTGTTGGTTTCAAAAAGGTTTATAAAAATTATTCTAAAATAAAATAGTGTTTTATCCGCTTTTGTGAAAGTTGAAAATGTAATCATACCTTTACCCTTGAAATGGTTTTGGTATCACTAATGGAATAGACTTGGTTTTGGTAATAAAGAAGGGAAATGGGCCGTACTTTGTTTTTAAGTAAAATGTGTAGAAAATATTACTTTTATATATTGTATTTCAAACTTGGAGTTGATGTTTCTTTTATTTTAAAGGAAGTTCATTGGGAAATAGATTATCAGGCTAGCCTACTAAGTTTTAATACTAATTCCTATAGTTCATTTCTATTTTTAGACTTTGGTGTGGGTTTCAGATTGAGTTTGATCGCCTTGGGTGATGGTTGATCTTTGAGTTAGAGAGTAACCTGTGGGGTCACATGGAGATCGTGTGGTTTTCTGGTTTGATTGGTCTTATTGTGTAGTTTGGTTGTATTTTCAAATTTTTTATAAAAGATGTTCTGTTCAGTTTTATTTATATTAAACTATTTTATTCATCTTTTCACTGCTTAGTTTCTTTATTATTTATTGGGAGAAATCATTCCCTTGTGTAATCTGTTGATACCCAACACTAGTTTTCATCCCATGGGGATCAGGAATGCCCATCAATCCATGCCACAGATCGTCTCGGGTGACTGATTTAGGGTTAACCTAGGTTGGTACATGACAAAATGATATCAGATCAAGCCGGATATTTAGAGGACCTTACTTTTCAGGGTTCCCTCTGTTACTTGGGGATGTGAAGGTATATGTATTGGGATTTTTATGAATAGATAGGTAGGTGTGGGAAGATAATCATGAACTCTTGCTCATTTTGATCCTTGAGTTTCGATAGGAATTTCGATTTTGTCAATTTCTTTGGTCTTTAGGGATTGTTTAGTGACTGATATGTGATAATGGAGTTGGGCCAATGGTCTGTGTGAGATCATAGGTCTTGGAAATCCATGTAGAGCCAGGGGTATGGTCCTAGAAGGATCTCCATGTTGGTGGTGTGTTTGGAATATGGCCTCCAACCATATGGTCAAGTCACCCACCAACACTAGTTACCTCTTGTGGGTCTCCTGGAATCTTCTTGAGTTCTGAAAAAAAATTGAAAATCCTTGTTTGAGAATTGTGGAAATGGGTTTTCATGGAATGGTTGGATTTTGAAAAGTGGAAAATGGATTTTTATAATTTACTTTAAGAAAGTTTTTATAAATTTGGGTTTTTATAAAATAAATCTTTTGGTAAAGTGAACTATGAAAAGAGGATTTGGTGAATTTTTGAAAATGGAAAATGGTTGTTTGAAAGGGTATGTTTGATTTGAAATTTTATTTGAATGAAAAAAGAATGGGATTTGATCAAATGATATTGATGAAATGGGATTTGTTGAATTTTTGGAAAATGTATAGAATAAAATGAAAAGGATTTTTTACAGAAATCTATGGGATTTCATTTTCAAGTATGATAAAATGGTTTATTGTGTGGAATCTGGAAAATAAATTTTTAACTTGGTGGTTAGTGAGCCTTTTAAAGGTTCATGATTTTTTAAATAGGTTAAATGAATTGGTTTGGAAGATGAGGTTGTTTTGTTTTAGCTTTTGGAATTCTCTTGGGTGCTCACATGTGTGGTGGTTTGTGTAAATGTAGATGATGACTGGTATGGTAAGGTAGAGAGATGCCTGGGGTGGAATGGAAATACGCATGTGAGTGAGACTCGATGGAACACCATTGGTGAGTGTGAAAAATACACCAAGTTGTTGTATTTTCCAAAAGTGTTTTAAGTTGTAAATTGTGCTATTTTTGTAATACAATGGTTATATGGAATGTTTTTCTGTGCATTAGAAGATTTTTTTATTTGGTATGATCTTCCTCATGATCTATAAGTGATACTCTTGTTGTATCTTACATTGAGATTCTGTTGGTATCTCAGTATTGAAGTTTTGTCTTAGCAGGATTTTAGAAAAGTTTTTGGGAATTCTTTGAGTTGGTTTCCCTCTAAGTTGGTGTTTGTTATGTGTGAATTTTTGGGTTCATGAGTTGGTTTTGATAGAGCTCTCGGTTTCCTTATTTCCTTGTGTTCACTCCCATAAAGATGTGATGGATGTTGTGGTACGGCTACATATGGTTCTCTATTGGAAATATTTCTAGTTGATCAACCTAAGGATTTAATTTGTGGGTTTCAAAAGTTAAATCCACCTCTTTTAAGGATTCCCTAGACCATTTGTTGGAATAGAGTGTTGTTTGGGATCAATCTAAAATTATTTCCTATTATGATAATTCTCTTGGTTATAGTAGTGGTGTTCGGTGATGTTTGGTGTGTTTTTTAATATTCATTGTTCATTCTGCTTCTCGTTCAAAGTGATAAAGAATGGTGATGTGTATCCTCAAGTCCCTATTTGGGTAAAGGTGTGTTGTTTGAGGAGGTGAGTTTTTTGGTGTGTCATAATCCTTTGTTTCTACCTAGGAGTGTCATGTGGCTTCATGTGGCACTAGAAGAAGGGGTTCTGGTTAGGGATTAGATTCTTCTAACTGCGAGACATTAGATTCTTCATACATCATAGCTTCAATCATAGGTCCCAGAGTGAAGATGGTGCACAGTTAGGAACCCCGAGGGTTTAAGTAGTTTGGATAAGTTCATGTCTTTATCATTGTGGTGAGGTAGTTCTAGTGTTTTTATTGTGGTTTATCTTCATTGTGAATTTCCTATTTTCAAAAAGAGTGTGGTGGACTTACCCCTCATGTAGTGTCTTTGGTTATGTCTTCTTGGATGTGAGTTTCCAGTCATTGTTCTTATGTGGAACGCTCGTGTGAATCGGGTGTGGTATTTGACTTTATCCATCTAGAGGTGAAGAGTGGTGGGTGGTTATCGGTTATAGTTTCAATGGTCCAATAATTATGCCCCTTCCCTCCCCTCCCCATGTGGTGTGGGGTTTTGGTCCATGTAGGAAGTTTTGGATCATTTCTTGTCCCATCCATTTGGCATTGGTTAGTTTAAATGATCTTGATGTGTTCTACTTAACTTGTGTCCTTATTAGCTTGGGTGGGTCTTGGTGGAAGAGTTTTGGTTGTCTTGTGTGGGAAAGGCCTGATTCTAGTTCAAGTTGAATCATTTTTTGGTTGTTATTTATTGTTCCTTAATGGTGGGGAGACCCACTATGGGTCTCATTGAGTTTTCTATTAAGAATACATTGGGTGATAGTTGATTTATAATGGTGGGGAGTAAATTCAAGACTCCCCTTTTCTAGTGATCAATTTCTAGTTTGGTTTCAGTTTGATCTGGTTGAATTAGATTCTTTTAAATCTAATGATTTTTTATTTTCCTCCTTGGTTTGGGTGAGCGTTGGGATTCTTGGGAGAAGTCCAAATGGTCTTGTTTTGGGATTGGTTGTGGATGTGGTGGCTTGATCCTTCCTTGGTTCTCAGAAAGTAGTTGTGTGCTATTGTTTCATTTGGGTAAATGGGTTTGAGTTCATTTAATGGTCAATGAAATGTTCTTGTCTTAAGAGGTGGGATCATGTTGATGTGGAATCCTTAGGCATTCATCAATTAACTGGAAAGTTTTGTGGATTTCTGGGGGCAAAAACTGTTAATGGTGGGGATAATTGTCACACCCGGTTTTTCAAGTTTTGGATTATGATCTCGTTCAATGGGAATCCTAGTATTTTTCTTAGGTTCCAAGTGTTATGGGTGTTGAGTTTTAAAGTGTTCACTTGTCTAGTTTTTGTCCCATGTTTGGACCTTAGTTTGTTTGGCAGTTTTTTGAGAAATCTAGAAAATTTTGTCTTGGCAGTACCCTGTACACGGTTGGCGCCCAGTTTGATAAACTGTGAGGCTGAACCCAGGTTACTGTGTGGTAGGTACAGAACCTACTGCACTGTTGGCGCATGACCATGTGGTCAAACCTAGGTAACTATGTGGTCTATCCATCTACGGGTAATGGATATCGTATGGTTGGCACACGATTTGGTAAACAGTGCAGCTTTCCCATACTTAAAATTTTAGGGTTTTCAAGTTGACCCCTTTCAGATTTTTAACCCAAATCACTCTCATCCTCCCCCATGTTACTAGTTAAACCATAGGACTCCCCCCCCTTCCCAAAGCCTCCCAACTCCTTATAGGGTTATTTCAAGTTGAAATCTTCAAGGGTTTGGTTGGATATCTCAAGGTAAACCCCTCCTTTCATCTCCCTCTTCCTTCTCCTCTCATTCCTTCTTGGTTTTCTCTTCTCTCATGGTCATGTTGACATATAATTCTGATTTACCTTTAATTATATTGGGGGTGTTCTCATTAATGGTTACTCTTCATAGATATAGGGTTTTTGAACCCTTGTGGAGTTTTTTCGGTGGTGTGTTGTCATTGCGCCATGGATCTGAGGTAGGTTGTCCCATGCACTTGCCTTTTTAATTTAAGAATCATTAGTTTCATGATTTTTTCATGTTAATTGATTTATAAATGTTAATGTATGAACCTTGGTTTAATTATTCGGTTTGAAAAGTGGTGTTTTAGGCCTTGGTTTATGATAAATGGAATTGTTGTGTTAAATAATGCACACCAAGTGCTCGATTAAATGCCCGGTTGGATTTTATGAGTAATTTTTTTTGTAAGAAGCATTTTTTGGTTTTTTTAATATATTGGTATCATGATAAATGATGTCTTGGGTGACTTATATGGGTTTACCAAGTGGTTTTGGGTTTTATAAAGAAATGAGGAATGGATTTTAGGGTTTTTTGGTATGTGTTGCTGATTAATGGCTCGTTTGGAACTTTTATAAGAAATGGCTTGCCTTGAAAGTGTAGTGTGAATTTTTTATGAGGATTTTGTAAATTATTTTGAAATATAAAGTGGTGTGTTTTCACCCCTTTATGAAAAGTGGATTTTTTATCATTGATAAATGTTGGTTTTGTGAAATGCTTAAAGGACTATTTGGAAACTTTGTGAAAATGATGAAAGTGTTTATTATGAAAACCACAGTTGGATGCTTCTCATGCCTTGTCTATGAATAATAGATGGGATATCCTCGCTGTGGAATCCTTGAGATCCATTATCAGAGCTCTTCATTTGGGACTCTTTGTGTTCTATTTATTCTATGGTGTGAGATCGATCCTTGGGGTGACTCAGGGTGAGGCTTATTATTGGATTATTATTATTATATGTTTGTGATTGGATGATCGACTCACATCGGTTGGCTCACCCCCTTTATATGTGAGACATGGTAACCTGGCATAGTGAGAGAATGTTTTGATAATGATTTTTGCACTAGCTAGTTTACACACTAGATTGTGGCCCATAGTAGGTGGATATATTTGGGTTTATTGCTATGGGATTGGGCCCCTCAATAGGTCCCGAGTTAGGGTGGTCGGGCGTTTATGTAATTTTTTATTTCATCATTTGTGGAATGCTACCAGAGATGGGGTATCATGAATTAGTATGTTCTATATTTTTTTTGATATTTTGGGTTCACCTATGTCTATTGGATCTTATTTTCTTGTAGTGATGAATGAGATACTTGTATTTTTATTTTTATTTCCCTTGTTGTGTGATTACTATAGTGCCTTCTTGTGTAGTGTTTTTTTCTTGGAAAGTGATGTGTTAGTTTCAAAAAGGTTTATAAAAGTTATTTTAAAATAAAATAGTGTTTTATTCTCTTTTATGAAAGTTGAAAATGTAAGCATCGCTTTCCCATTGAAAGGGTTTTGGTATTACTAATGGAATAGACTTTGTTTTGGGAATGAAGAAGGGAAATGGGTCGTACTTTGTTTTTAAGTAAAATTTGTATAAAATGTTACTTTTATGTATTGTATTTCAAACTTGGAGTTGATGTTTATTTTATTTTAAATTAAGTTCATTGGTAAATATATTATTTGGATAGACTATTGATTTTTAATACTCATGCCTATAGTTCTTTTTTGTTTTTATCCTTTGGTGTAGGTTTCATCTTGAATTTGATCACCTTGGGAGACGATTGATCTTTGTGTTGTAGAGTGACCCACATGCCACATGGAGATCATGTGGTCATCTGGTTCGACTGGTCTTGTTGTATAGTTTGGTTTTATTTTCAAATTTTGTATAAAAGATGTTGAGTTCAGTTTTATTTATATTGAACTATTTTATTCATCTTTTCATTGTTTAGTTTCTTTATTATTTATTAAGAGAAATAATTCCCTTGTGTACTATGTTGATACCCAACATTAGTTTCCATCCCATTGGGATCGATAACGCCCTTCGGTCCATGCCACAAATCATCTCGGGTGACCAGTTCAGGGTTAACCCGGGTTGGTACATGACAAAATGATATTAGATCAGGTCAGATATTTAGAGGACCTTACTTTTTAGGGTTCCCTTTATTACTTGGGGATGTCAAGGTAGATGGATTAGGATTTTAAAAACTCGAGAGGTGGGTGTGGGAAGATCATCGTGAATTCTTGCTCGTTCTGATCCATAGGTTTCGATGGGAATTCCGATTTTTTTAGTTTCTTTGGTATTTAGGGATTTTGTAGTAACTGAGATATGATAAGGGAGTTGGGTTGTAATGTCCTGGTTCTGGGTGCTACCCAAAGGTGCCTCGTACCTAGTTGGTTACATGAACTCAAGAGCATTTCCCCGAACATCAGAGGTTGCCGACTAGTAGTGAGGGCCTTGGGTGTGATAGTGGGGAAACTATGCCCTCATTGGTAGATTAACATAGTGGAATAGCAATAATATACAACAACAAAAGTAGTAATACCATACAACAAGTAAACAATGGAAGACTGAAAGTAAATAAACAACTAGAGCACATATATAAATGATGCATGTCATATATGTCTAGGAAAGCATCCAAACAGGTCACAATGCTAGAAATATAGTACTAAACCAAAGTATAAAGAAAATAAGTAAACTCTAGTAGCATCGCAAGCCTCATCTTGGTCCCATGCTCTCCAGATCCACAACAATCAAGTACCAGAAGTAGAAGGGTGCTTGCCATTATCTATACCTGCAACAATGTAATCTGTTTATGCCTAAAATCATGACCCAAATAGGGTGTGAAATGAATCCCAGTAGGCAACCAACCAAATATTTGTGCCTAACTGTCAATGAATATATATATATCAGTTAATATGCACAATGAAGTAATAAACAAGGAAGTACTCAAAAGTAAAAAATCCTACAGTTTCAACTCCATTCATTTACGTTTAATAATTATGAAACCAATCGGCTAGCCAGATGACATGCATTGGTGAAGACTTATCATCATGGTGCAATTTCTGGGGAGGGGTAGCTCCATTTTTCAGGTTTTTCTCTATTATGGTTGTTTTTTGGTTGTAATGTTGGAACATGTGGCTTCTCACTTTCCCTTAAAAGTGTTTTGATAATAAAAAATTAATTTTCAGTCAATTATGTAACCAATAATTCATAATCAACCCTCTGGGAAAGTTCTCACAGCCCAACCCCTCTGGTTCAACTTATTATTAAATTAATTAAAGATGTAAAGACCCTACAGGAAAGCTCACATGGTCTAACCCCTTGGTCTTACAAAGTCAAAGACTCTCTGAGGAAGTACTCACCGTCAATTCCTCCTATGGTCTTTTAATGGTAAACTACAGACTCTCTGAGGAAGAACTCAACGTCAATTTCTTCTGTGGTCTCATAATGGTATATTATAGACACTCTGATGGATCACTCATCACCAATCCCTCCTATGGTCTCGTAACGTGAAAAGTACAACAGACACTCTAGGGAATCCCTCAACGTCAATTCCCCATATGGTCTAACTACACCAGGTTCTCATAGCCCTGTGTAAAAAAATCGTGCATAAACGATATCCAGTGGCCAAATTAAATCTCAAATACTACTTGGCTAAATAACTAAAATGCATATCACAAGCATGTCATATAATATCAAATCCATCCTAACAGCACTAGTCATGGAAAACAAACAGCCTAACAGGAAATTCTAGACCCAAAGGACAATGTTAAATAAACATGGGAAAACACATCTATAGTATAGTAATAAACCCTATTCATAATCAAAATCCATTTATCAAGAAAAAAATCATAGTAGGCAAACAATAGGGTTAAATTTCCTAATCACGCAATACCCTAAACTAGGGTATTGGGCACTTTTTGCACATATAATCCAAATACATCCACATAAAGGAATAAACCACCTACCTCAATGTTATACAATTGATATTATTGAACCTTAGTCTTTGAATCAACCTATAACATCATAGATCTACAAAAACATAAAAAACTCTCAACCACTGATATCTCATGAAAGAAGAGAAATCAAGAGAAGAGGCTCTAGAGGAAGAAATAACTCTCCAAGTTGATTCCAACACAATCGATAGTGTTTGATTAGAAGAATGGATGATAGATCAGGGGATCGGGGAAGATTCATTGATTCCCATTTCTCATGGATGAGATGGGGCTAAAAGAAGGTGTTTCTGGCAATTAGACACGGCCCCGGTCTGATTTAACAAATAAAAATAAAAGTACACAGTGTGTTCTTTTAATGTACATACTGTGTACATGACTTAATCAGCCTCCACTTTAGGCGGTCTCTAGGTCACCCCACATGGCCATGTATTGGCCGTTACATGGCCAGAATAAGACTACCAACGGCAATCGGGTACATGGCGTGTACTCCTAAGTACATGGCGTATACTCCTTAAATTTCTAAAAACTCTCCTTTTTCTCAAAACACCCAAAAATAAGATCCATACCTGAAATGAAGATTTTGGTTCTTACAAACTCCCCCTCCCCCCCCCCCCTTAAAGATATTTGTCCCCGAATTTCCCTAACAAGGAGGAACAGAAGAAGAATCCTCGAACAGCTCCGGCCACTGCGATCACACATCGGAATCCCTCTCCCAAGTCTCATCTTGTACTCACTCGTGCTTCTACAACACCCATACCAGGGGAACAGACCAATCATAGAGAACTTTCACATTGTGATCAACAATCCAGATAGGATGCTCCTTGAAACGATGCATCCACCTCTAACTCAACCACCTCGAATTGGAAAACATGAGACAGGTCTGAGAAGTAATGTCGCAACTGAGAAACGTGGTAGAAATCGTGCATATCCCGATACCTTTAAGGTAGATGAAATCGATAGACAACTATCCCAACTCTCTCCAAAACCTCAAATGGCCCGACATATCTCGATGAAAGATTTCCCTGTCTCTTAATCCTTCTGTGTCCCAACCTCGGTGTGAAATGTAGGAAAACCTGATCTCCAGCCTCGAACTGCATAGTTCATCTCCATCTATCAGCATAAGACTTTTTTCATGACTGTGCAGTATCCATCCTCTTTAGAATCAATTCCACCTACTCTATAGTCTCCTGGACAAGATGAGATCCCAGCATAGCTGCCTCTCCTGCCTCCAGCCAACATAGGGGTGATCGACATGGCCTACTGTACAAAGCCTTATAAGGTGCCATATAAATAGTTGCCTGAAAACTATTATTGTAGGAAAACTCCACCATAGGTATGTGCTTCTCCCAAAAATCTCCAAAATCTAGGACGCATACTTGAAGAATGTCCTTCAGCACCTGAATTATACGTTCAGACTGTCCATCTATCTGAGGATAGTAAGATATACTCAAAAGTACCTGTGTACCCAAGGCCCTCTATAGTCTCTTCTAGACCCGAGAAGTAAAATGGATGTCTCTGTCTAAAACGATGGAGTGCGGAACCCCATGTAAATGTACAATCTCTCGAATGTACAACCTTCCCAAATCATCAACACTAAAGGTATCCTTGATCAGTAAGAAGTGTGAAACCTTCATGAGTCTATCAATGATAACCCATACCGCATCATTCCATTAAGAAAACCTCAGTAAACCTTCCATAAAGTCCATCGCAACGTCATTCCACTTCCACTTGGGAATGGGTAACTGATGTAAAATCCATGTTGGTCGTTAATGCTTCGCCTTCACCTGCTATCAGGTGGAACACCTCATGACAAAACCAGCAACATATCTCTTCATTTCTGGACACCAATAATGATGGTGTATATCTATATACATATTGGTGACACCGGGATGAACTTCCCAAATTGAATAATGAAAATCCTGCATCAGCTCCTCACGTATGTCTGCTGACACCCATACGCACCCATGAAAATGAAAGATCTCATACTCTCCTACTGTCCATCCAAGAATAGGGTCCTCTCCCGACACACTCTCCTATAGAACTAGGCCTTCAGAATATGATAGATACCTTATTCGCACTCGATCAAGTAGAGTAGAGGTAACAACTGCATAAGAAAGAAACATCTACCCCTGTTTGTCATGCACCTCTAAATGCATCTCAAAGAACAGATCCATAAGCTACCACTCATTGATGGCCTCCTGAACTGCCTATATCTGAGTCCTCCTACTCAACGCATCATCCATTGTGTTGTCTTTCCCAGGCATGTAGGTAAGTTCAAAGTCAAAGGACTGAAGGTACTCAACCCACCTTCACTGTCTCAAATTCAGGTCATGCTAAGAAAAGATATACATGATACTTTTGTGGTTAGTGTACACCACAAAATGATCCCCCAGAAGGTAATGTCTCCAAAAACACAAGGCATGAACAACTAATACAAACTCAAGATCATGCATCAGGTAATTCTTCTCATGTGGCCTCAACTGTCGAGACTCATATGCAATGATGCCTTCTCCTTGCATAAGAACTTCTCCCAGTACAATACCTGATGCATCACAGTAAACAGTATAGATCTTTCCCAGATCTAAAAAAACTAGTACCGATGTTGAAGTCAACCTCCCTTTCATCTCTTAAAAGGCTGAATCGTAGGAATCTGTCCATAGGTACTTCACACCCTTCTTAGTCAGGCCCGTCAGTGGCATTATTAAGCGTGAAAAGTTCTATATAAAATGTATATAGTAACCATCCAGCCATATAAAACTCCATACCTCAAAGACATTCTTTAGTTTCTCCCAGGAAACTACTACTCTCACTTTCTATGGGTCTACTGATACTCCTGTCTCTGAGATAACATGACCCAAGAAGTGAATTTGGTCCATCCAAAAGTGTCATTTTGAGAGCTTGGCATATAATCGATGCTCTCTCAGTGTATTCAAAATGATATCAAGATGGGTAGCATGTTCGTGTCAAGTGTGAGAGTACACCAAGATATCATCCATGAAAACCACTACAAAGGAAACCAAGTATGGATGAAACACTCAGTTCATTAGTGCCATAAAAACTACAGGTGCGTTTTTGAGACCGAACGGAATAACCACATACTAATATAGATCATACTTGCTCTGAAAGGCTGTAAGAGGTATATAAGATGGTATAACATGCAATTAATGATTACCGGATCTCAAGTCAATCTTCGAGAACACCCAGGCTTCTCAAAGCTGATCAAATAGATCATCAATCCTCAACAAGGGATATCATTTCTTGATCGTCAACTGGTTCAGCTTCCAATAATCCACACAGAGCCTGAGGGCACCATCCTCCTTCTTTACACCCAAGGAGAAGTACTAGGTCGGATGAATCCCTTTGCCTGTAACCCCTCTAACTACTTCTTGATATCATGTAACTCTAGTCTATCCATCCTATAAGGAGGAATGGACACCGGTGCCACTCCTAGCACAATCTCAATAGAAAAATATACCTCTCACTCTGGAGGTAAACCTGAAAAATCATCTGGAAAGACATCTCTGAAACAATCCACCACTGGTGTAAAGTCCATCTATGAAGTCCCCTGGCCATTTAGATATAAACTAGAAATCTGGGTTGTAATACCTCTCAACCCATGATGATCAGGTCCATCTCTTCTCACCCAGATATCTAATTAACCCTTATGTAGAAACAAACCACCCTATGGTGATGTGAAACTCACCCTATGGTGATAGCAATCGACGATGGCCTGGAAAGGAACTAACCAGTCCATTCTGAGAATGACGTCATAGTTTGTCATCTCTAAGACATAAAGGTCCCATAAGAAGTGACACCCACCAACCTCAAGAGGGAACTCCTTGAACTGACATTCACTAGTCGTTGTTGCTCCCAACAGTGTGTCTAGTGTCAAGATATTAGAAGAAGTAAAGATACAGAGACCAAGGCTCTCTAAAATAGGCACAGATATGAAACTATGGGAAGCCCCAGTGTTGAAAAGAGAATAATATAAAACTGAGGCAACCAAAATCGTACCTCTAACCGTAGAGGGTCTAGGATCCTACTCCTTCTAGGTCAGCTCCACTGCTAAAGTCTGACATGTATCGCGGCCCTACGACCCTACCTAACCACCCTGAGTTGATCCACCCTGTAGTCACTAAAGGCCTTCTAACTGGAAACCACGGCCACAACCTCCACCTCAAGCTGAACGGTCAGACGAACTTCAGTTCCCAGACTGATGAGAAACTGGTGGTCTTACTCTTGAACATGGAGTCATAACAGAACCCCTGTCACCAGCTGCTGGTGAGAAAAACTGACAGAAAAGCTAAAGATGACCCATCTTTCCAAAAGATCGGCACTCAATTGGGTATCTCGAGCAATGTGGCCTCATATACCCGCTCTTATTTCACTAGTATCATACCACCTTGCTACATTAAGGAGTATCCCACCTACTAGGATCTCCACACATAGACTCCCTATGGTGCTTCCTACTATCAAAAGGAGGAATACCAACTCTAGATGTTGAGCCGCTCTAGCTCACATCTTCAGAATCTCTCAGGTTATGCTCGGTGATTAGCACTTGGTTGACTATGGAAGATATGGAATTCAACCTAAATATGTTCACCTAAGATCGGATGTCATGCCTAAGACCATCCTCAAACTTTCTCTCTAGAAATAACACATCACCCCCTAGAATGGGTGTGAAGCATTGTAGCTTTGTGAAGTGATAAGAATACTCCATGGTTGAGAGTGTACCCTACTCCAAACTCATAAACTCTCGGGCTCGGTCATCCCTCAAAGTCTCTGGGTAAAAGTATTCATAGAAGGTATGTTGGAACTCATCCCAAACTATAAGCTGTTGGAATCCTGCATGTGATATCACATCCCACCATCTCTTGGTGGAATCCTGAAGCATATACGTAGCGAGCTTCACCCTCCTCTCCATAGGCATCTCAAGATAATCGAAGATAGAAAACATGGCTTCTAACCATGAATCTCCAGCCTGAGGTCCTCCATCCCCTGAGAAGGTGGGACGATGATGCTGCTGAAAACCCCACATCAACTCTACTATAGATGGGGCAGGATGCAGTGCTCCCTAGAAGGTCTGCATCATCCTGATGAATCCTTCTCAGAACTATGCATTGACACCTCTATCTGGAATGACGGCTAGTTCCAAGACAGGCACGACGGGAGGGTCCTCTAGTAGTCCTTGATCTACCATGTCTAGTGTCTGATCATTTCCCTGTATCTGGTGCACAACCAGAGGACGTCTTGGTGGCATGAATCTGTAAGGTCAAGCACACATCTTAGTTCAATATTATCAAGGATTGAAGATTATAATTTCAAGAAAAGAACATGATAAAGAATACATTCTAGTTTTTTTAAACATTGATACATGACATGTATAACCCCTACACGGTGTGTTCCCTTAAGCCTTCACATGGGTATGTACTTCTACCAACCCATGTTGTGTAACACCCCATACACACGGCGTGTTCCTCCCAAGGACACGATGTGTACTTGAATCATTTTCCCCCGCCCGATTTTCTCTACACGACTAAACCACATGGTTCTCTTAGAAAAAAAACTACATTACGTGTTTATTCCAGAAACGGCATGTACTAGAAGGATTTTACCGACTCGTGTTGTTGGTCACATGGTCGGATACACAATCGACTCTACACACCATGTTCAAGCTGTACACGGCGTGTACTACCTAAGCTTCATCCATCTTTGTCATTAGTCACACGGATGGACACATGGTCTCTACAACACGGCATTTACATCCAGTACACGGCGTGTTCCTCCAAGGATTTCCCAATCTTGTGTCTCTACCCACACAGTCAGTCACAAAGTCAAGGATTACATGATGTGTACATATAGTACACGGAGTGTACTTAAGAAAACTTTTCCTTCCTGAACAGAAGGATACATGGCATGTATTCATCATTACACACCATGTATTCTAGGTTTTTTCAAACATTAAGCCTTAGAAACTACTCTGAAACCCTATAAAAACACTAAAACAAGCATTAAAGTGTCATATTCTGATTCGTGGGGGCCTATACTCCCTACAAATCAAATCTTGGCATCATATTCATGTATATCACAAAGTATAACAGTGCAATAAATCACATGACCCACCAAATTCCGATCCATGAGGGCCCATAACACCTTAGGGACCAAAGTTTAGTGCACATTCAAAAGAAAATTCACATATTAGCAATACCCTATCAAATAGAAGGTATTCTATCAAGGCATCTATCACAACAA
The DNA here is from genome assembly GCA_963277665.1 of Viscum album. Lineage (NCBI taxonomy): Eukaryota > Viridiplantae > Streptophyta > Magnoliopsida > Santalales > Viscaceae > Viscum > Viscum album. Next base: position 1,649,698,782 of record OY728163.1, read on the forward strand.
CATGCATATCTAACACAACATCTATCACAACAACATACAATCGGTATTTTACCCTAAATGGAATTATAATAATGCATGACATGTGATCTCTAGCAAGTGCCTATATGATGCATGAGATGGAATACCCTCATCTCATTGGGTTGAAACAAAAATAGAACCTCAATAATATCAATGATAACATAACAAAACATATGAATCACCCAACGGTGAAATCAAATCAACTGTAATAATTGCAAAATCAGGAAATTGAAATAATCGAGGCATATTGGCTTTTCCCTATACATGGGTTAGCTACTCCCAGAAATATCTTATTACCAACTACCTATTCCTTCATATCCCTATTTATAGGTTCCAAACAGTAAGTCAAAGAATAAAAAAAACTTCCTCTGATACCACTTTGTAACATCCCAGTTCTGAGTGCCGCCCAAAGGTGCCATGTACCCAGTTGGTCACATGGCCTCAAGCGCATTTCCCTGAATGATAGAGGCTACCAACTAATATTGAGGGCCTTGGGTGTGATAGTGGGGAAACTATTCCCTCATTGGTAGAGTAACACAATAGAATAGCAATAATATACAACAACGGAAGCAGTAATATCATACAACAAGTAAACAGCGGAAGAATAAAAGTAAATAAACAACTAGAGCACATATATAAATGATGAATGTCACATATGTCTAGGAAAGAAGCTAAATAGGTCACAATTCTGGAAAAAAAGTACTAAACCAAAGTACAAAGAAAACAAGTTAACTCTGGCAGTATCGCAAGACTCAGTTTGGTCTCATGCTCTCTAGCTCCATAGCAATCAAGTACCTGAAGTAGAAGGGTGATTTACATTATCTATACCTACAATAATGTAATCTTTTTGTGCCCAAAAGCATGACCCAAATAGGGTGTGAGACGAATCTCAGTAGGGGTTCCACCCAAAGGTGCCCCATACCCAGTTGGTCACATGGCCTCAAGCACATTTCCCCAAACACCAGAGGCTTCTGACTAGAAGTGAGGTCTTTGGGTGTGATAGTAGGGAAACTATTTCCTTATTGGTATATTAACACAGTAGAATAGCAATAATATACAACAACGGAAGCAATAATACTATACAACAAGTAAACATCAGAATACTGAAAGTAAATAAACAACTGGATCCCATATATAAATGATGCATGTCATATATGTCTAGGAAAGTATCCAAATATGTCATAATGTTGGAAATACAGTACTAAACCAAAGTAAAAAAATAAAACAAGTAAACTCTATTAGCATCACAAGCCTCATCTTGGTCCTATGCTCTCTAGTCCCATAGCAATCAAGTACCTGAAGTAGAAGGGTGTTTTCCCTTATATATACCTACAACAATGTAATCTATTTGGGCCCAAAAGCATGACCCAAATAGGGTGTGAGATGAATCATATTAGGCAACCACCCAAAGATCTGTGCCTAACTGTCAGTGAATATATATAACAGGTAATATGCACAATGAAATAATAAACAAGGATGTACTCAAAAGTAAACAATCCTACAGTTTCAACTGCATTCATTTACATTTAATAATTATACAACCAATCGTTAAGAAACCCTTTGGGAAATTTCTCATGGCCTAACCCCTCTAGTTCAACTTATCATTAAATTAATTAAAGATGTAAATACCCTATGGGAAAGATTACGCAGTCTAACCCCTTGGTCTTACAAAGTCAAAGACTCTCTGAAGAAGCACTCACCATCAATTCCTCTTGTGGTCTTTTAACGGTAAACTACAGACTATTTGAGGAAGCACTCCATGCCAATTCCCCCTGTGGTATCGTAATGGTATACTATAGAAACTCTGAGATAGAACTCATTTTCAATCCCCCATATGGTCTCGCAACATGAAAAGTACAGAAGACACTCTGGGGAATCCCTCAATGTCAATTCCCCCTATGGTATAACTACACCAGGTTCTCGCAGCCCTATGTAACACAATCGTACACAAATGATATCCAGTGGCCAAAGTAATTCTCAAATACTACTTGGCTAAATAGCTACAATGCATATCAAAAGCATGTCATATAATATCAACTCCATCCTGACAGTACTAGGCATAGAAAATAAACATCCTAACAGGAAGTTCTAGACCCAACGTCCAATGTCAAAAAAACATGGGAAAACACATCTATATCAAGGTAATAAACCCTATTCATAATCAAAATCCCTTTATCGAGAAAACAAAGCATAGCAGGAAAACAATAGGGTTAAATTTCCTAAGCACACGGTACCCTAAACTAGGGTATTGGGCACTTTTTTTACATATAATTCAAAGACAACCACAGAAAGGCACAAACCACCTACCTCGACGTTGTACAATTGATATCATTGAACATTAGCCTTTGAATCAACCTAGAACTCCGTAGGTATACAAAAACTTCAAAAACTATCAACCACAAATATCTCATAAAATAATAGAAATCATGAGGAGAGGCTCTAGAATAATGAATAACTCATTGAGGAAATTCCAACACAATCGACGGTGTTTGATTCGGAGAACAGATGATGGATTGGGGGTTCAAAGGAGATTTGGAAATTCCCTCTGTTCTTGGATGAGATGGAGCTAGAAGAAAGTGTTTTTGGAAAACAGACGTGACCCCGGTCCAATTTAACAAATAAAAATAAAAGTACACGATGTGTTCTTTTAATTTACATGTCGTATACATGCCTTAACTGGCCTCCTCTTTAGGCAGTCTCCAAGTCACCCCACACGGCCATGTACTCGGCGTTACATGGCCAGTACACGGTGACCCATAGCAACTAGGTACACAGTGTGTACTCTTAAATACACAATGTGTACTCCTTAAATTTCCAAAAACTCTCCTTTTTCTCAAAAACACCCGAAAACAAGATCCATACCTAAAATGAAGATCTGGGTTCTTACATGGTCCAATGGTCTCTGTGAGATCATAGGGCCTAGAAATCCATGTGGATCCAGGGTCATGGTCCTATAAGTCTTTCTATGTTGGTGGTGTGTTTGGAATATGGCCTCCAACCATATGGTCAAGTCACCCACCAACACTAGTCCCCTCTTGTGGTTCTCCTTGAATATTCTTGAGTTCTAAAAATTTGTTTTGAAAATCCTTGTGTGAGAATTGTGGGAATTGGTTTTCATGGAATGGTTGGATTTTGAAAAGTGGAAAATGGATTTTTATAATTTACTTTAAGAAAGTTTTTAGAAAGTTGGGTTTTTATAAAACAAATATTTTGGTAAAGAGAACTATGAAAAGAGGATTTGGTGAATTTTTTAAAATGAAAAATGGTTTTTTGAAAGGGGGTGTTTCATTTGAAATTTTCTTTTAATGAAAAAAGGAATGGAATTTGATCAAATGGTATTTATGAAATGGGATTTGTTGAATTTTTGGAAAAAAAAATCGAATGAAACGAAAAGTATTTTTGAAAAAAATATGTGGGATTTCATTTTCTAGTATGATAAAATGGTTTGTTGTGTGGAATCTGAAAAAATGAATTTTTAACTTGGTGGTTAGTGAACCTTTAGAAGTTTCATGATTTTTTAAATGGGTTAAATGAATTGGTTTGAAAGATGATGTTGTTTTGTTTTAGCCTTTGGTGTTCTCATGGTTGCTCACATGTGTGGTGGTTTGTGAAAATTTGTATGATGCCTGGTATGGGAGGGTGGATGGATGCCCGAGGTGGAATGGAAATACACATGTGAGTGAGACTTTATGGAACACTATTGGTGAGTGTGAAAAATCCACCATGTTGTTTTATTTTCCAAAAGTGTTTTAAGCTGGAAATTGTGGTGTTTTTGTAAGCCAATGGTTATGTGGCATGTTTTTCTATGTATTAGAAGATTTTTTTATTTGGTAGGATCTTCCACGTGATCTAGAAGTGATACTCTTGTTGTATATTGTATTGATATTCTCTTGGTAGCTCAGTCTTGAAGTGGTGTCTTAGCAGGATTTTGGAAAAAAAATTGGGAAGTCTTTGAGCTGGTTTCCCTCTAAGTTGGTGTTTGTTCTATGTGAAGTTTTGGGTTTATGAGCTGGTTTTGATAGAGATCGTGGTTTCCTTATGTACTTGTGTTTTCCCACATAGAGATGTGATGGATGTTGTGCTATGACTATAGATGGTTCTCTATTGGAAATCTTTCCAGTTGATCAACCTAAGGATTTAATTTGTGGGTTTCAAAAGTTAAATTCACCTATTTGAAGGATTCCCTAGCCCATTTATTGGAATATAGTTTTGTTTGGGATCAATCTAAAATGATTTCCTATTATGATAATTCTCTCGGTTATAGCAGTGGTGTTCGGTGATGTTTGGTGTATTTTTCCATATTCCTTATTTATTATGCTTCTCATTCAGAGTGAGAAAGAATGGTGATGTGTATCCTCAAGTCCCTATTTGGGTAAAGGTGTTCTTTTTGAGGAGGTGAGTTTTTTGGTGTGTCATAATCCTTTGTTTATACCTAGGAGTGTTATGTGGCTTCATGTGTCACTATAATAAGGGGTTCTGATTAGGGATTAGCAGCTCCTAACTACAAGGAAGTAGATGTCTCATACATTAGAGCTTTAGCCATAGGTCCCAGAGTGGATATGGTGCATAGTCAGGAACCCAAATGGTTTAAGGAGTTTGGCTAAGTTCATGCCTTTACCATTAAGGTGAGTCATATCTATTGTTTTTATTGTGGTTTATCATCATTGTGAATTTCCTCTTGTCCCAAAGAGTGTGGTGGACTTACCCCTCATGCAGTGTATCTGGTTATGTTTTCTTGGATGCAAGTTTTAGGTCAGTGTTCTTGTGTGGAATGCCCATGTTAATCGGGTGTGGTATTATATTTTATCCATCCATAGGTGAAGAGTGGTGGGTGGTTGTAGGTTATGGTTTAAACGGTCCAATCATTGGTCCCCTTCCCTCTCCTCCCCATACGGTGGGGTTTTTTTGTATGTGAGGGAAGTTTTGGCTTATTTCGTGTCTCCTACATTAGAGAGTGGGTGGTTTAAATGCTCTTGATGTGTTCTTCTTAACTTGTGTCCTTCTTAGCTTGAGTAGGTCATGGTGGAAGAGTTTTGGTTGTCCTATGTGGGAAAGGCCTAGTTCAGGTTCAATTTGGATTTTCATTTGGTCATTCTTTATTGGTCCTTAATGGTGGGGAGACCCACTTCAGGTCTCATTGAGTTTTATATTAAGAAGACATTGGGTGATAGTTGATTTCTAATGGTGGGGAGTCTGTTCTGGACTCCCCTTTTCTGGTGATAAATTTCTAGTTTGGTTTCATTTTGATCCAGTTGAAGTATATTCTTTTAAATATAATGATTTTTCAGTTCCCTCATCATTTTGGGTGATAATTGGGATTCTTGGGAGAAGTCATAATGGTATTTTTTTTGGATTGGTTGTGGATGCAGTAGCTTGATCCTTCCTTGGTTCTCAGAAAGTATTTGTGGGTTGTTGTTTTGTTTAGAGAAATGGGTTTGAGTTTCATTAATGGTGGGTGAAATGTTCTTGGATTAAGTGTTGGGATCATGTTGATGTGGAATCCTTAGGTTTTCATTAATTAACTAGAAAGTGTTATGGATTTTTGGGGGTGAAAAGCATTAATGGTAGGGATAATTGTCACACCTGGTTTTTCAAGTTTTGGATTATGATCTGATTCAATGGGAATCCTGGTCTTTTTCTCGGGTTCCAGGTGTGATGGGTGTTGAGTTTTGAAGTGTTCCCTTATCTAGTTTTTTTCCCATGTTTGGACCTTGGTTCATTTGGCTGTTTTTGGATAAATATAAAAAAAATGGCTTGGCAGTACCCTGCACACGGTTGGTGCACGGTTTGATAAACTGTGAGGCTAAACCCAGGTAACTATGTGGAAGGTACATAACCTATCGCACGGTTAGCACACAGCCATGTGGTTTAACCTAGGTAACTATGTGTTCAATATATCCATGGGTAGTGGATATCGTACGGTTGGCGCACAGTTTGGTAAACAGTGCACCTTTCCCATACTTAAAATTTTAGGGTTTTCAAGTTGACCCCTTTTTGGGTTTTTAACCCAAATCACTCTCATCCTACCCCATGTGACTAGTTTGACCATAGAAGGGCCCTCCCCTCTTCCTCAAGCCTCCCACCTTCTTATAGGGTGATTTCAAGTGGAAATCTTCAAGGGTTTGGTTGGATCTCTCAAGGTAAACCCCTCCTCTCATCTACCTCTTCCTTCTCCTCACATTCCTTCTTGGTTTTCTATTCTCCCATGGTCATGTTGACCTAGGATTTTGATTTACCTTCAATTGCGTTGGGGTTTTTTATCATTAAGGTATTCTCTTCATAGGTCTAGGGTTTTTTAACCCTCATGGAGTGTTTTCGGTGGTGCGTTGTCATTGCTCCGTTGATCTGAGGTAGGTTTTCCCATGCACTTGCCTTTTTAATTTAAGAATCATTAGTTTAATGATTTTTGCTGATTATTTGATTTATAAATATTGATTTATGATCCTTGGTTTAATTATTTGGTGTGAAAAGTGGTGTTTTATGCCTTCGTTTATGATGAAAGGAATTGTTATGTTAAATAATGCACACCAAGTGCTCGATTAAATGCCCAGTTTGATTTTATAAGTAATTTGTGATGTAAGAATCATGTTTTGGTTTTTTGAATAAATTGGTATTATGATAAATGATGTATTGGGTTCCTTATATGGGTTTTCCAAGTGGTTTTGGGTTTTATAAAGAAATGAGGAATGGATTTTAGGGTGTTTTGGCATGTGTTGCTGATGAATGGCCCGTTTGGCACTTTTATAAGAAATGGATTTCCTTGAAAGTGTAGTGTGAATATTTTAAGAGGATTTTGTAAATGATTTTAAAATGTAAAGTGGTGTTTTTACACCCTTTTATGAAAATTGTATTTTGTATCGTTGATAAATGTTGGTTTTTTGAAATGCTTAAAGGCCTGTTTGGAAATTTTGTGGAAATTATAAAAGTGTTTATTATGAAAATTTTAATTGGATGTTTCTCATGACTTGTCTACATATAATGGATGGGATTTCCTTACTGTGGAATCCTTGAGATCCATTATTAGAGTTATTTAGTTGGGACTCTTTGTGTTCTATTTATTCTATGGCATGAGATCAGTCTTTGGGGTGACTTGGGGTGAGGCCTGTTATTGGATTGCTATTATTATATTATTGTGATTAGATGACCGACTAGAATCAGTTGGATCACCCCCTTTATATGTGAGACATGGGAACCTATCATAGAGAGTGAATTTTCTAAGAATTATTGTTTCATTGGATAGTTTACCCACTAGCTAGTGGCCCATCGTGGGTAGAGATATTTGGGTTTATTTCTATGGGATTGGGCCCCTCGGTCTATCGTGAGTTAGGTTGGTCTATTTATACCATGAAATTCTCTCCAAGTAAGTAATGCCTCTAATAGCACAAGGCATGAACAATAGTGGCTAATTTTAGATTGTGTGTCAAGTAGTTCTTCTTGTGTTTCCTTAACTAATGAGACCCATATGCCACGACTCATTACTCCTATGTCAGAACTACTCCTATCCTGATACCCAATGCATCATAATACATTGTATATATTTTTACTAGATCTGGAAGAATCATGATCGATGCTGAATTCAGTCTCCCTTTCAGCTCCTAAAAGGTTGTCTCATAGGTGTCAGATCATACAAACTTCACACCCTTCTGATTCAAGAAAGTAAGAGGTGTGGATAATCATGATAAGTTTTGTATGAAACTCTTGTAATAACCAATTATCCCCAAGAAACTTCATATATCTAATACTTTATTAGGATGCACCTAGGAAACTACAGCTCTCACCTTCTTTGGGTCAAATGATACTCCTGTTTCTGAGATAATATAACCCAAGAAGTGAATCATATCCATCCAAAAGTGGAACTTTTTGAGCTTAGAATATAACTGGTTCTCTCTTAGTGTATCCAATATGATCTCAATATGTTTTTCATGGTCATGTTAAGTGTGATAATTCACCAAGATATCTTCCATGAATACCACCAAAAATGAGTCCATATATGGATGGAAAACTTGGTTCATCGGTACCATGAAAATTTTTGGTGCTTTCGTGAGACCAAATGGCATAATCGGATACTCATATAGACCATACCTACTACTAAAAGTTGTATGGGGTATGTCTATAGGTCAAACATGCACCTGATGATAACCTGATCTCAGATCAATATTCAAGAACACCTGAGCTCCTCTGAGTTGGTTGGAGAGATCATTTATCCAAGGTAAAGGATATTGGTTCTTAACCATCAATTGATTCAACTTCTGGTAATCCAAACATAAACGAATGGTTCCATCCACCTTATTAGTGAAAAGGACTAGAGAACCCTATAGAGAAGTTTTGGGTTTTATAAACCCCTTTGATTCCAAATCCTCTATCTGACTTTTGATATCCTGCAACTCAGAAGTAGCTATCCTATAATAAGTAATGGATACTGGTGTAGCTCCAAGAACTAGCTCGATGGAAAACTCAAACTCTCTCAGGGGAGGTGGTCCTAAAAATTCATTCGGGAAATTTTCCTTGGATCGATCAACCACAAGAGGGAAGTCCACCTAATGTGATACCTGGTCATTTGGGTATAAACTAGTAATCTGGGTTGTCATATTTCTCAACCCATGATGCTCGGGTCCATTTTGACTCACTTGGACATCCAATTAACCTTTGTGAATAAATATTTTTCCCTCTAGTGATGTGAAATTCACCCTTCGATGATAAAAATCAATTAATGTGTGATAGGGAACCAACTAGTTCATCCTGAGAATGAAGTCAAACCCAATCATCTCAAGTAAAAAGAGTTTCCATACAAAATGACACTCACCTACCTTAAGTGGGAACTCCATTCATTGGTGTACACTCTTTGATTAAATCCCCAAAGGAGTATAGAGTGTCATCACACCACTATAAAACTAAAAATTGATCCCAAGACTCTCCATAGCAGGCACAAATATAATTCTATGAGAATCACCTATATCAAAAAGATTATATCTAATGTAGAGGCTACCAGACTAGTATCTCTCATGATAGAAGGTCCAACACTCTACTCCTCAGGTATTGGTTTTACTGTATACATCTGACCTGAACCACGACCCTGAGATATAGCCTGAATACCCTGATCAAGTCTGCTCTGTTTTCACTGAGAATTCAGTGTCTGGCTACCCTAACCATGACCACCACCTCGTCCTGATCGAATGGTCACACTCTAGTTCCTTTCCAGAAGAGAGGCCACTAACCCCACTCCTGAACATGCAGTCAGTATAGACCCTATCTCACTTAATTCTAGAGGAAAATTCATACAAAACCGCTGTAGATGTACCATCTTTCCAAAATCTCAACACTCTATTGGGTCTCTATCACATTGTCTCCTCATATGTCCCTAAATTCCACATTGATGATAGAGAATATAACTACTAATACTCATGTTTTGGCTAGTATTCCTCTCACGATAGACCTATAAGTATCTCTTCCTTCCACCTGACATAGAACCACTGGGTCGAGAAGCTGATCTACCATACTATGCACCACCAGCTTCCCTCAAGTTATGTTTAGTAATCAATGCTTGTTTTAATATTTATGACATGATAGTAAGCTGGAATGCGTTCACCTATTATCATATGCCATACTTAATACCATCCTTGAGTCACATAACTTTCAATAATTCATCACCCATCATAATAGGTGTGAAACACTATAGCAATGTAAAATGGGATGAATAGTCCATAACTGATAAGGCACCCTACTCTAAATGCATAAAATCTCTCATTTTGTTGGGCCTCAGCGTCTTGAGATAAAAATAGTCATAAAAGGATATCTGGAAATCCCTCTAATCCATATCCTGATGATGATCCATCTGAGTAATCATGTCCCGCCATATATTGGTAGAATCCTGAAGAATATATGTAGAGAGATTAACTCTCTTATAAATAGGTGTCTTGAGATACTTTAAAATCGATATCATGGCATCTAGACATTAATCTATAGGTTGTGGTCCGCCATCCCCTAAAAAAGTGAGTGGATGATGCTACTAGAATTCACGTGTCAGCTCTTCCATAGATAGGGCAGGTTGCGTTGCTCCCTGAACAGTCTACATGAAAATTAGAAAGCCCTCTAAAAATTGGGCCTCAGCACTGTTTGGACCACTCTGTGTATAAGGTTATATTTGTTGTCAACAGTTATAAATGAAGATCAAAATGAATAAGGGTATGAAGAATAACTCCAAATTTATTGAGAGGCATGCATTATTTCCTAATGGATCATGTGGAGATTTGAATATTTAATAATGGTAGTACAAAGCTGAGAAGATTATGCCAGTCATATTCAGTGTTGACTGGAAAGACTGATGTTGCTAGAAGACAGGGAAGTTAGTAAGTTGTAGTACTTTACCTGGATAATCAGACGATGCTGTAACTGATCATTCAAAGAGTATATATCATGGTGGAAGAAGTTCATGATGAATGCCGCTAAATGTTAAAGAATAAAGATGAAAGTGAATTAGCATGGGTGTTCTTGACAAAGCATATATTTAAGGTGGTGTAATTTCCCAGTGTTTCCCAAATTATTGGACCTCAAAATTGGGATTTTGTTTTTGTAAATGGAAGGATTTATGCATAGGATTTAACGAGATGCGGAATGGAAAAGGAAATCAGTAAAGGAAAAAAATTGTGTACCTCAGAACATGGACTGCATACCATGTTCCAAGAATGGTTCACGGCTGTGTAGCTGGTGGCAGAAACAGTACGTAGAGTGGTGTGTGGAACCAAGAACAGTTTGTAGAAACAGTACATGGTGAAGGCATGCGGTATGCAGAATGATGAAGGAAGAACTGAAAACATTTTGCAGTGATGGTGTGCAGTGAAAGCGTGCAGTAAGCGGGAAAGGTGCGTGGAACAGTTCGCGGAACGGGTCACGGGATTGAAAATGGTTCACTGTGGAAGGAGTTTTGATATTTGGAATGGCTCATCATAGGAGGAATAGATGTGGTACGTAGACCGGTAGACACACGGTATGCACTAAAGGTTCACAGTTCACCAGAGGGGCACACTACGCAGTGGAGGCTCACAGTACGCAGAATGAGCATAGTCCGTGGTGAAAATTGTCCCGCATTGAAAATTTGGGTAAAATAGATTAGTGAAATTTGTAGATTTATTTGCCTATATAAGGATTGTTAATCCCATCATTAAGAGAGATAAAAATTGGTAAGAAAATATCATCATTGTGGAAGATCTCGTCTAAGTTCGAAAGTGGTACACAAGAGAGATTCTGTGTAGGACGAAGTGGTATGCAAAAGACAAGACAGTTCGTGAAATTGGGAGTAGTCTACAGAAGGTAGAAACAGTACGCCCAAGGAACGGTATGGGAAGGCAGTATATGAAGGTGGTACACGAAGGCGGTATGCGAAGGTGGTACGCAAAGGCGGTAAGCGAAGGTGGTACACGAAGGCGGTACGCGAAGGGGGTACGCGAAGGCGGTACGTGAAGGCGGTACATGAAGGCGGTACGCATAAGCCATATGTAGAGGCGGTACGCAGAGCATATGTGGTACGCGGAGTAGGCGCAGTACACTGAGTAGGGGTGGTACATGGAATAGGCATGGTACGCCGAGCAGGGGTGGTACATGGAAGAAAATTCTATGAAATTTAAGAGTTTATATTTTGAAGAAACTTCTATGAAATTCAAGGAACTTGACTCTTTGTTACAAACCAAAGTCAAGTTACATGAAGTTGAAGTTGAAAGAATGAATAATTCCTGTGAAGAAAAGATGATTATGATTGAAGATCAAAAATTCATCCTCAATATGAAATGTCTAGAACTGGAAACTCAGTTCACCAATATTAAAAAGACACATATTGAGTCTTTAAAAAAGAAGGAAATAGTTGCTACGGGTACTCAGTGTCTACTAAAGTATTCTAAAGCTGAAAGACCTTCAACATGTGATAAGAAGATCATGACATCTATTGATGATCTATCTCAAGAAACATTGTATGTTGCTACGCAATGCTCACTGGAGGAACCTAAAGATGAAAGGCCTCCAACATGTGATAAGAAGATCATGACATCTTTCGATGATACACCACAAGCAGTGGAGAGGAATAAGGTACCATCCAAACCATATTGTACTCATGTTTCTAAATATATTCCCCCAAGAAGTGCAGGATGGAAGAGAAATTTAAAACAAGTATGGGTGAGGATAGGTGAGGATTTACCTATCACCATATCTGGGGTGAATCAGGGTGTCAACTTTTTCTCTTATTTATTGGATCTTGTTCCCACGTTAGTAGGAACTTGTTTAAACCTGTATGATGGATATGCACAGTAATTAAAACATGCAGAAGGACAAAACAACACTTTTTACTTGGTTCACCACTAAGGGATACGTCCAAGGAGCATACATCGACAGGTTTTTGGTCGTACCAAATTCCACTAATCTTCACTATTTGTGGATTACAAAGTTTTGATCATAGTCACTCTACCCCAGGAACACTACCTTTACAAAGGTTCAGGGATATCCCACTTCTTCCCTTGGTTCACTTCTATTGACTCCCCCTATCTCACTTCCTTGGGAGAAATATCACTCAATTTATTGTCTTGAAGGCCGCTTCAATAGATTGACATGAAAAGTCTTTGTCTCTATCCAGCACGAGACACTAATTGCATCGAAGTCTCGAATTGATGCATTTTATATTCAATTTTCTCCTTTATTGAAAATACTAAATGAACTAGAACTTATTACCATTTTATTCACTAAAATCACAAACTCCCTTTATGATGTATTCATTTATGAAAACTATCCTTGATTCTGCGAACTATCTCTGATTTACGTACCACGCCAGCTCTACGTACCACACCTGGTCTATGTGCCACGCTTGTTCAACGTACTTCTCCTACTCGGTGTACCATTCCTATTCCACATATCTCCCCTACTCGGCATACCGTGCATGTTCCGCATACCTCCCCTTCTCGACCTATCATGCATGTTCTGCATACTGACCCTGCTCGGTATACTGTGCCTATTTCGCGCATCGCCCTTACTTGGTGTATCGTGTCTACTCTACATACTGCCTCTATTCTGCATACCATCTCTACATATGGCCTCTATGTACCGCCTTCGCATACTTCCTTCATGTACCGTCTTCGCATACTGCCTTCGCATACTGCGCCTTGGCATACTATTTCTCCCTTCCGGGTCTACTCCTTCCAATTTTGCGAACTATTTTATCTTTTGAGTACCACTTCGCCCTATGAAGAATCTATCCTATGTACCACTTTCAGACTTAGCCTAGATATTCCATGTAGATGATATTTTCTTATCAAATTCACTCTCTCTTAATGATGGATTATCACTTCTTATATAGGCAAATAACTCCGCAAATTTTGCTAATCCGTTTTACCCAAATTTTCAATGTGGGACAATCTTCACCACAGACTATGATCATTCTGCGTACTGTGAGCCTCCACCACGTACTGCACCTCTCCAGCGAACTACAAACCTTCAGCACATATCGTGTGTCTTCCAGTCCGCGTACCACATCTCTTCCTCCAACAATGATTCATTCCGCGTACCGCAACTCCTTCCACGGTGAACCATTTTCAATCATGCGACCCATTCCGTGAACTGTTCTACGTACCTTTCTCACTTACTGCATACCATCACTGCAAACTGTTTTTGGTCCTACCTTCATCATTTCGCATACCACATGCCTTCACCGCGTACCTTTTTTGTGAACTATTCTCGATTCCACGCACCACTCTGCGTACCATTTATGCTGCCAGGTACGTAGCCGCAAACCATTCCCAGAACATGGTACACGGTCCATGTTCCGAGGTACGTGGTTTTCTTCCTTTGCTGATTTCCTTCGCCATTTTGTATCTCATTTACTCCAATGCAGAAATCCTTCCATTGCCAAAAAAATCCCAATTTTGAGGTCCAGTAATTTGGGAAACATTGGGAAACTGCACCACCTTAAATATCTACTTTGTCAAGAACACCCATGCTAATTCACTATCATATTTCTTCTTCAACAGTCAGTAGAATTCATCACGAACTCCTTCCACCATGATATATACTCTTTGAACGATTAGTTCTAGAATATTTAGATTCTCCAAGTAAAGTACTGTAACTTACCAACTTCCTTGTCTTCTATCAACACCAGTCTTTCTAGTCAACACTGAATATGACTAGCATCATCTTCTCAACTTTGTATGATCATTCTTAAATATTTAAATCTCCACATGATCCCTCATGCAATAATACATGTCTCTCAATAACTTTGGAGCTCTTCTTCATCTACTTCTTCATTTTGATATTCCTTGATAACTATTGACAACAAATAAAAATTTATACACAAAGTGGTCCCAACAATATCCCCCTTTGTATTTTGTTGTCAATACCTTAAAGTTCACCTCAAATGAATGAGTCAATATCAAAATGAGAATCTTTCATTTCACTTCTCTCCCCCTTATTGACAAGAAATACAAAGTTCATGGGAAAAGGGTATCAGTACTTTCTTAAGAAATGTGTCATCAATCATTTCACTCTAAGTATACTTGAGCAATGCTCGGTGTGAAAACAAGAGGATTTGATTTAGACAACAAGGTTGTCCATTATTCACTGATCATGATACCTCATGAGATGAGAACTCGTGTACTTTGTATTCAATATTTTTCCACATTCATTCCAAGCTAAAGAAATTGAATGTGATAGGGAATAATCAACCTAAAACTCTTACACACACTTCAACAAACAGATCAAAAACATTCAAGTACAATTGGAAGGATAAGTGGCCTTGGGGAACTTCTGTTCTTCTTATGTCACTGATTAATTCAATTACTCCCCATTTGTAAAATGATATTCATTCTGAGTAACCAAGGAATATAGATTGAAAAAAATGACATACCTCTTCCAATGACATGTTCTTTAAGCAATTTCTAGAGTAATTGAATTTAATACCAACTAAATGTGATACTGATTGAAATAATAATTATGGAATCTTCTTCATCTGTCTCCTCCTCAAGGGAAACACTCCTCGTCATCTTAATCAATGGTGATCCTTAATCATTTTAATCTTTAAATATCAATTGAAGAATCTTCCAAGGATGGAAACTTCTTCAGATTAGCTATCAAGAGTTGATAGCATTCACTATTCCTCAGGTTCTCCCCCTGAGAGTATGCTTCACCTTAAATTCCCTGTATTATCAGTACAAATAGAATACACGAATGATTTAGGGAATAAGGTGGTTCCTCTTTGCTTCCTCAATATGAGAAACATGGTTGAGATGCTTTTCTCAACCAAGTTCCTCCATTTACTTCAGTCTTAATGCTTTCACATCTGAACATATGTTCCGATCTGTGTTGATTTGGAATGGATCTCTTCACATTCTCTTCTAATTTTTGTAGAGAATTTCTCTTCTTAATATCCATCATGAATGATACATTCTTACTCCTTTTAAAGACTGCTTATTTCTCTGGTATTGATTTTAGACAAACTTTTTTAATGTGACCATATTTCATACATATCTCACACATAACTTCTTTAACACATTTTTTCTTTTGGTTTTCACTCTCTCATGAACTTTATCTTCATCACGTAAAATTTTTCCTTTTCCTTTATCACCAACCTTGGCCTTTTCATCTTCAAGTTTCCTCATTATTTTCAAATATTCTGTCCAGATGACCAACATGTTATTTGGAATGGTTGCATCTGGTTTGGATCTTCCACATGGGTTCATGTGACTGTCATCCCTCTTAGTTTCTCTTTTGGATGAATTGCCCTTCAATTTCATGGATCTAAAATCTAGGGTCTTCTCATCTTCCCTACTTGAGATCTTCTTGGGGAAATTTTTGTTCACAATATTCTTCTGATTTATTCCCAAGGTAGTTGCTTCATACTTATCTAGAATCGGATGTCTTCTTCTCTTATCAATGATGAATGCATGTTGAGATGGGTGTGTATCTACCTTGTGACCACTATCATTGAATATATCATAGATTTTATCAAGCATTCCAAATTTGTTTGCGGTAAACAAATGATTCTAGACCTGTGAATGTTGCTTCTTCTTCTTTGGATTTCTCCCACTTGAGTTAGGCTTCCTTTGTGCTTTTACATTATGTGGATTGTACCAAAAATTTAATGAACAGTGCCCAAATCTGTTGTAGCACCAAAATTGACCCACAAATCTTGATTTATTTGTATTCTATTACTGGGCCTTCTTCTTGACTTTTTGTGCTCTTTGTGGAGAACCACCTTCCATGTTCTTCTTCTTATTCACCCCAGATATGGTTATAGGTAACTCCTCACCTATCCTCATCCATACTTGTTTTTAATTTCTCTTCCATCCTTCACTGCTTGGGGGAACATATTTAGAAACATGAGTAAAATATGGTTTGGATGGTACCTTATTCCTCTCTGCTGCTTGTCGTGTATCATCGAAAGATGTCATGATCTTCTTATCACGTGTTGGAGGCCTTTCATCTTTAGGTTCCTCCAGTGAGCATTGTGTAGCAACAGACACTATTTCTTGAGATATATCATCAACATATGTCATGATCTTCTTGTCACATGTTGAAGGCCTTTTAGATTTATAATCCTTTAGTGGACATTGATTACCAATAGCAACTATTTCCTTCTTTTGTAAATACTCAATATGTGTCTTCTCAATATTAGTGAACTAATTTTCTAGTTCTAGACATTTCATATTAAGGATGAATTTTTGATCTTCAATCATAATCATATTCTCTTAAAAGGAATTATTCATTATTTTAACTTAAACTTCATGCAACTTGACTTTGGTTTATAACAAAGAGTCAAGTTCCTTGAATTTCATAGAAGTTTCTTCCAGATATAAACTCTTGGATTCAGTTCCCTTATTCAGCACAACTTCATGTGCATGGATCTTTTCTTCTAGAGTCTTTCTAACTCTCTCTTCCTCTTCAACTTCTTTGAGCCGTTTTGATGTATTTATTTTATGTTTACTCTTTGTTTCTTCATAGGATTCAATATGTCTGGAGATATTATAACATTCTGACACTTTATTTTCTAATCATTCCTCCATATTATCAACTTCTTTTTCCAATAAGGTGATCTCAGCCTGCATACATTGAAATATTATACAAATAGCATTAACTATTTCTTTAGGAATATCACACATATAGGTTCTTAATTTCTCCTAATCACTTGAGATAGAAGTGTCTTCCTTTCCTATGGTAGAACCCTGATCCACCAACTCTTTAATTTCCAAGCCTGATATTTCTTCGTTATTGGAAGGGCATAGAGAACCAGACACTACATCTTCTTTGTACATGAGAGACTTATTCAACCGCTTCTTCTCTTTCTTTTTCCTGTTCATCGTGGTCTTGTTGCGTATAGATTTCTGCTTGAAGATAACTGAACTTTCATCAAGACTGCTCTTCATTGTTGACTCAGGAAAGAAAAATCAATTCCTCTTCTAAATAGAATTACTGAAGAGTATCCAACATATGTAAACCTCTCTCTGATACCAATTGAAGGACCCTAGACCACCCTGAGAGTGGGGGTGAATCAGGGTGTCAAATTTTTCTCTTCTTTATTGGATCTTGTTCCCACATTGGTAGGAACTTGTTTAAACTTGTATGATAAATATGTGCAGTAATTAAAACATGTAGAAGGATAACACAAAACTTTTTACTTGGTTCACCACTAAGGGCTACCTCTGAGGATCATACACTGACAGGTTGTCAGTCATACCAAATCTCCACATAATACCTCATGCAATAATGCATGTCTCTCAATAACTTTGGAGTTCTTCATCTTTTTCTTCATTTTGATCTTCATTGATAATTGTTGACAAAAAATACAACCTTATACATAGAGTGGTCCCAACAATCTCCCCCTTTTTATTTTGTTGTCAATACCTTAAAGTTCACCTCAAATGAATGAGTCAATATCAAAATGAGAATATTTCATTTCACTTCATGGTACACAGATCAGATACAGTCCATAAAATTAGGGACAGTTCGTGGAAACAAATACATCATAAAAGGAGTTTGTGATTCTAGTGAATAAAAAGGGAAGAATTTCTAGAGACAAATACTTTTAATGCCAATCTGTTGAAGCAACCTTCAAGTAGATAAACTAAGTGAGACGTCTCTGAAGGTAGTGAGCCAGGGGGAGTCAATGGAAGTGAACCAAGGGAAGCAGTGGGATATAACTGAACTTTTGTAAAGTCAATGTGCTTGGGGTAGAGTGACTGTGCCCGAACCTTTGTAATCCACAACTAGTGAAGATTAGTGTAATTTAGTACGACCGAAAACCTATCGATGTATGATCCTTGGACGTATCCCTTAGTGGTGAACCAAGTAAAAAGTGTCGTGTTGTCCTTCTGCATGTTTTAATTACTGCACATATCTATCATACAGGTTTAAACAAGTTCCTACCAACATGGGAACAAGTTCCAATAAAGAAGATAAAAAGTTGACACCCTGATCCACCCCCCCCCCCCCCATCAGGGTGGTCTAGGGTCCTTTAAGCACCCATATCAGGTAAAAAAATAGTATTATAAGAGGAACTATTGGAGGTTCTACTGGTGTCCCATGTCCCACCACCTCTAGAGTATGGTCGTATCTACCCTCTTAGTGCATTAATGGAGGTCATCATAGTGGCATATCTCTACAAATTCCAAGCACACACCTTAGTCGATGTTTTATAACAACAGGATATAAAAAAGGATAGGCATAATCCTTCCTAACATGGGTCACACCCCTCTTCCTAATCCTGAATCTAGGTTTGTTCAACATACAAGTCATAAGAATGCACTAAATACCACATATTATCCACTACTAAAGTCAAGTTAGGGCCAGGTTCTCTAATATAAGTTAGGTTTTATGGTATATAGGGTGTAGATTGAAACTTATAGAGGAAAATTCCCTTTAAATTACAATTGGTGTTACTATTTAACGGTAACCATTCATTTCAAAATTCAGTTTAATTTTAATTCATTATCATTTTTTAGAATTTTTTTCTAAATGGTCAAACTATATGTATCACCACTTCCAATTTATAAGGGCCCATAAACCTTATAAATTGAATTGTGGAATCCATTTAATCTCAACCAATCATTTATCAAGTCTATGTATGAAGTTTCAGCACAATTCCATGGATATAACAATAAGAAACCAAAACATGTTGCAAGCAACACACACAGTAATATAAACATGGCATGGAATAATGCATGACATATAAATCCTAAAGTTCTTATAATGATGCATGATGAAATATTTCCTTTATATTTCAGGCCAAGGAAAAAATTATGTAATCAATAAAAACATCAAACATCAAGTGCATCACACAATGTTGAAATCAAGGCAACTGTAATAAGTGCAATATAGAAAAATATGCCTCATCCTAGGTAATTTTCTTTTTTCCTATACATGGGTTATCTATTCCTAGACACAGCTCGTTACCAAATTATGACACATTCCTAATCTCCTATCTAATATTCCCAAATTATAAGACAAAAGAAATAAAAACCTTTAATACCACTTTGTGACATCCCGGACCTGGTTCACTCAAAAATAATCAAACTAGGTTGGCCACATGGCTACAAGAGCATCTCCCTATGCACTAAAGGTTGTCAACTTGTAGTGAGGGTCCATGGTGGAATAGTGGGGAGACTATACCCTCATGATCTGAGTGAATCACAATGATATAATCATAACAAACAATAGTAGAAGCGTTATAAATAATTGATCAGCTAAAGAATAAACATTCATTATATAAATAATCATATGATCCCATCCAATAGTGTCATATACAATGATGATCATGGAATGCTATAAAAAAGATAGTTTTACATGGAAAAAATAATCTGGTATAATATATGTATCAAAAGTAAAAAAATGAAAAAAATAAACTATCCCAAATAGCATCACGAGCCTAAAGCCTGGTCTTGTGATCTCCTTCTCCTATGCACAATTCAATCAAGCATCTAGAAGTGGGAATTTTCCCATGTCCCTACTTGTATTCATGAAGTCTATCTAGGTACCCAACGGCGGACTGAATAGGGTGTGTGATAACACTTAGTATGACACTACCAATGGTGTCTATAACAAGTCATGTTCGTGCATATAAGTTGAACTAGTGTACAAATACAATAGGTGTACAAGTAAAATAGTATAAGTGAAGATATTTAGTCTATCAAGTATCACTGTGATCAAGCAACTAAATCATAAGGCTATATATAAATCATATAAAGTGTCAACTATAGCCTACACCATGTAATCACATTCCAGGACTACATGGACCAGGGTCCATGGAGTATTAATTTAACATCCCCCAAATTGGAACTCTCTCACGTAGACAAAAAGGGTTGGTTATGAGACCTCAAGAGTGCCTCCCTGTATTCCATAGGTTTCCATCTAGTAGTGGGGGTGTGAAATGTATAGTGGGGAGACTATTCCCCCTAGTAAGAAGTGCCATAGCAGTAGAAAATAAACCATATAAATGAAAGAAATAAAAGTATAGACATAGTGAAAGAAAATAATAAGATCTAACTAAATAATTCAATAAATAATAAAGGAATAATGTAATGATGTGCTGGAATGTAACTAAATGTCATGATACAAACAATATAAGTAAAATACTAGTATACTAAAATAATGACTCAAAAGTCCCTGGTCCTGAACCCCACGTCGGTCCCACCTCCCAACTCCAGTTCATCCAGCAAGAAAACAATCAACTGTAAGGTCATTTACCTTTATCCAAACTTGCATCCATGCAATCTTCTCAGGTACCAAACGACAGCCCAAATAGGATATGAGTATAACTTAGTAGGTCGACACCATCGTGTCTAAACTAAACAGTCTTATAATAAGTGTATGTAATAAAGTGATAAATAGGTGTATTAATTAATTCAATAATTAATAAAATACAACAACAACCTGCTTCGGTTCTGTGTCGGAATATCTCTAATCATGTCATATAATCATGTCAAACACTGCCACATAACCAAGTTAAAGTAACCTACTTCAGCACCAATCTAGAATATCTATGATAATGTCTTATGACCATGCCAACCACAACTATATAACCATGGTATAGTAACAACAATCCAATTCAAAGCCCTATAAACATTACAACATCTAGGTCAAATCCCTATAAGCATTACAACATGGGACTAAGCAGATCATGCTCTCTATAAGCATTACAACCTGGGACCGGGTTGAACCCGCTCAATATCATCATTATAGCATATAAGTGTGCATGTTCTAGGGAAGATCCTGATATATAAGTATTTCAGCATGGAACACGATTCATGTCATATAACATGGATATCACAATATCACATCATATATATCAATGGTTAATTATGTGAATTACCATTCATCTTTCATATATCACTTTTAATTTAAATCAAAAAAAATTATCAGTTATAACAATAAGCAATAATACACAACTTAGGGACTCTACATCAAGTAATCATCTAAGGTCTGATGTCATACTAAACACACCTTAAGCCAGGTCAAGGACTTCAAATAATAATATCATTCCTTATTTAATTGGTTTGGGCACATGCTACGTTGGCGCAATAACAATATTGAAAAAACATAGAAATTATCAAACTGTTGGGTTAATATTTAGACCCCCTACCTTTAATTAACGATCCAAAAATTCTTCCAATGGAAAATTACCATGAGGAAGAAGGTACGGATGATCTCCAAGAGAAACCTAGATCAAAATAGGGATTGATCCCACAAACAGGACATCTAGAAGGGAATTTGGCACTCCAACTTTTCCTGGAGGGTTGCCCTAGGTTGAGAGGAGAAGTGTTGAAAAAAAAATAGAATAAAATTCATCCACACAACATACTTTAAAACAGAGGGTTGGGGAATTACATGACGTGTAATGTAGCTATACATTGTGTAAATATTTTTAATGGAATGTGTTGAAAAACCCATCACCTTGGATTTGTTTTATTAAAACACTCAAACAATTACATGAAGTGTAATCCATTTACATGATGTGTAAATGTTTTGCATATGGATTTTCAATCCAATTTCCATTTAAACTTCCTAAACCACCTTTAAAGATTATCAACTTACCAAGAACCTATGAAACACTTAACCCATTTATACTCGGACTCCATTAATTAAAAAAAGGATACATTCCCAAACTTTAGGTCATTTTCCCCAATAAAGGATCTATGTATCTAAACAAGACTCGGCCACCAAGTCTCAAATGAAAAACTCAAAGACAGACATGCTAGAAAAAATAAGGGATCTTAAAACCTCCCCACCATATAACAGCTTGTTCCCAAGCTGGTCCAAGTGTCACTGTGAGGTATCAGTGAACAATTTTGGACACTATTTTTGTATATTAGACTCCCTATCCCAGGTCTCCTCCTAAACTCTCCCATGATTCCATTTCACTCGAACCAACGGTGTAGTCCTACCCCAAAGATATTTATCACTATGACCCACAACCCATATTGGATGCTCCTAAAAGGAAGCATCAGCACAAAGCTTGACATTTTCTATTTCAATCTTATGGGAAGGGTCTAGATGATATCTTTTTAGCTGCGACACATGGAACACATCATGAATGGAACTGTATCATTATGGAAGGGCTAAATGATACGCTAGTGAATCAACCTTTGCCACTATTTCAAATGGCCTAGAAAACTTGAGCGCTATATTTCCCTATTTCCCGATACGGTGTTGCCCTAACCTAGGAGACACTTGAATGAAAAAATGAAAACCAACATCTAATTATATAGATCATCAATGATGGTTAGCATACAATTTCTGTCTACTCTGCATGGTCACCAACCACTATCTGATCAACTTAACCTATTCAGATGTCTCCTACATGAGACTAGGCCTAACAAGTGTTGACTCGCCTATCGCCAGCCAACAAAGAGGAAAATGGAATGGATTGTCATACAAAGCCTCAAAAGGTGTCATTTTGATTGATTTATGTAAGCTATTATTATATTCAAACTCCGTGAGTGTCCTATGTTGCTCCCATGAAACACAAAAATCCAAAACACAGGCTCATAAAATATCCTCCAGAACCTAAATATTCTACTTAGATTGACCATCAGTCTATAGATGATAGGTTGTGATCAAAATAAATCTTGATCCTAGTGCCTTATGAAGACCCTTCCAGAAATGTGACGTAAAACAAGTATCTCTGTGTAAAATGACACTCCTCAGAACATCATGCAATTGAACCACCTCGCACACATAAAGACTACCCAAATAATCAATTGTGAAGGTTTCCCTAATATGTAATAAGTGGGATACCTTAGTCATTCAATCCATAATAACCCGTAAAAATTCATTATTATGGGTTTTCATATGTAATACTTTCACAAAATCTATTGTGACATCATCCCATTTCCAATCAGGAATGGGAAAGGGCTGTAAAATCCCAGCTGGCCTCTGATGCTCAGCTTTCACCTGCTGACAATTGAAGCATCTAGCCATGAATCTTACCACCACCTTATTCATTCCTAACCACCAGTATTTTATATGGAGATCATGATACATATTTGTTAAACTAGGATGCAACACCCATCTAGAATCATGAAACTCCCTCATCATCTCCTTGTGCAAGCCTGTAGGAACCCATAATCTTCCATGGAAAAGAAGAGAATTTCCACAACCAAGAGACCATCCTGATGGTACCTCCCAACCATATAATTTTTCTCTTAGAAATAAGCCCTCTGGATCATACAATTGCTCAGACTTAATCTACTCCCAAAGCATGGGTATAACAGATGTCGAATTCATAGCTACCCGTCCCTAAGACTCATGAACATCAAAATGCGTGTCTGTAAAAGGGACATTATCCACCACTCATCACAAGACTCTTATACTATCTTTTTTTGTGTATTCCATCTCAGAGTTTCAGTAATAACATTTCCCTCTCTTGTTGCATAATCCAATTCAAATTTTAAAGACTGTAGATACTCGACCCACCTCCTTTGTCAAAGGTTTGGGTCTCATTGAGAAAAGATGTACCTAAGGATATTGTGATCCGTGTATACCACAAACCCATCACTCATGAAAGAGTGTCTCCAATATATCAGGGCATTTACCACCACTACAAACTCTAGATCATGAGTAGGGTAATTCCTCTCATGCGGTCTCAGCTGCTTGGAGCCATAGAAAACCACTCGATCCTCCTGCATTAGAACTGCTTTGAGTCCAACTCTGGATGAATAAAATTACGTGGTATATGCTTTACCCAGAATAGGTAAAGTGAGGATAGGTTATGAGGCCATCCTGCCTTTCAACTCCTAAAAATCTCTCTCACAACCATCATACCAAACAAACTTCATCCCTTTATTGGTCAAACCATACATTCATGCTTCCAAATGGGAGAAATCCTGGATAAAATGCCGATAATAACCAGATAAACCAATAAATCTCCAAATCTCAAAGACATTCTTGGGTTATTCCCAAGATACCATGGTTTTTACTTTCTCTGGGTCCACTGACACTCTTTCCTCTAAAATGACATGGCCCAAGAAGTGCACTTTATTAATCCAAAAACTACATTTGGTTAGCTTGGCATAAATATGATTTTCTATCAATGTACTCAGGATGGTGTCAATATGTTTGGCACGATCATCTGCTGACTAGGATTATATTAAGATATCATCGACAAAAATTAACACAAATCAGTCCAGAAAAGGACGAAAGATCATATTCATCAAGTCCATGAATATTGATGGTTTGTTAGTCAACCCAAACAGTGTCACTATGAATTCATAAAATCTATACTTGTTCTTAAAATAACTATGAGGTATTTTTTATGGTCTCACCCTTAAATGGTGGTAACTTTATCTCAAATCAATATTAGAGAATATCTTATCGCCTCTCAACTGATCAAAAAGATCATCAATGTGTAAAAGATGATATCAGTTCTTGACCGTCATCTAGTTCAACCACCGATAATCCACACATAAGTGAAAATACTCATCAGACTTCTTAGAGAAAATAAATGGATAGCCCCAAGGATATGTATTAGGTCGTATAAATCCTTTAGATTCTAGATCTTACAACTAAAATTTCAAATATCGATTCTATACTAGTTCTATTCTGTAAGGTGGGATAGAAACTAGATTTTCTCCCATCACCAACTTGATCGTGAACTCAATCTCTCTATTGGGTGGTAATCCATAGAACTCATCAGGAAAAACATCCTGAAAATGGTCTACCACTAGAGTAAAAGAATCTTGATTTATTCCACCATTATATAGATAAAGACCAGCTATTTGAGCCATGAGACAATCCAATCTACACTGAATTGTTCCCACATGACCATCTTGAAGATCTCACTCACCTTGGTGAAAATAAATACCTCCTTTTGGAGATGAAAAGGTAACTCTCATACTGTAACAATCAATATGAGCCTGATATGGAACTAACCAATCCATACCAAGGATTAATTTGAAGTCTATCATTTCCATCATGAATGGTTACCAAAAAAATAGTAACCACCAATCTCTAGATAACACGCCTTGAAACGTTTGATATTCTATGACCATACTCCCAACTATGTGTTGATGGTCAAAGTATGATCCAAGATTTTCATATTCAAACCCAAACCATTTTCAAAAATAGAAGATAGAAAATAATGTGATTCACTTATATCAAACAAAACTCAAGCTAAGGTAGATGATACAAGAATCATACCTCTAACAGTAGATGGTCCTACATCCACGATAGCTGGAGTAGTCTTTATAATGTGAAAATTACTCATCCCTATACCCTAGGATCTATCCTAACTACCCTGATCTAGTTTCCTTATCTGGTACTTCTACTCAAGCACTAGGGTACCACATCCCCTACCTCAACCTGAATAGCCAGTGGAACTCCAACTACCAGCCTACTAGGGGTAGTTGAGCTCCTTTCTGACTCAGGTTCCTTCCTAATCCCCTACCACTGGTATGTTGTGGAAATTTTACATAAAAACACTAAAGATGATCCAATTTTACACAGATAAAACACTAGACTGTAGGGTAAGGATAATGCAGGAAATTGTGGCCAAACTTTCCACATTTATATAATTTGAATGAAACATAGTCTTGAGATGGTTATCCACTACCCTAAATTCTATACCCACTACTGCCTTGTAAGAAAACATCATAGCATCACTTCTTACCACTCGACAAAGAGCTCCCATATTTCCCTGTCAAAACAGCCTGGTCATTTCTCGGGGCCTTTCTCCGATTCTCTTCCATGATGAGTGTCTGGTTCATCACGTCCTCAAAACTGCTTAGGAAAAAAAATTACCTATATTCTGATCTCATAGAAAATACCATCCTAAAAATGTCTCACCCTATAGATCTCATCAGTTTTAAAAGATGATGCAAAGTTATGTAGGTCGGTGAAATGTCCATCATGGTCTAACACTAACATGCCCTCCTGCATCAGATTCATAAACTCATGAGATTTTTCATCCCTCAAAGTTTCAGGATAAAAATGGATTAAGAAATTCATCTTTAAGTCCTTCCAATATAGCTCATCCTACTACCCAAATTTCTCCATAATATCCCACCAATTCTTGGCAGGTCCGCGAAGCATATATGCAGCAATCTTCACCCTTATATCCACGAGTGTCTCACGATGATTAAAGATCGCCTGGACTAACTTGATCTAGAAATTGACTACCTGGGTTCCTCTTTCCATATTAAACATTGATGGATGATGTATTTGAAACTCTCTTGTCAACTCATACATTGAAGGAACGATATGAACAGTCTCCCTTTCCATAGATCACATGACCCACTAGAAGCTGTCACGAAGCTGAACATCCATCTGATACTCAGGAACTATAGAAAGTTCTGGTTTAACTACATTAGGAGTGTGTTGATTTTCACTCTCCTAACATTCAATTCAATGATGATAAGGATTCATTTTATCTACAATAAAAATGAACACCTTAGATAATTGGATAGAAACAAGGTCAACCTCAACAGGTGACTATAACAGCGAACCACTGACTCTTGGTCTATCTCTATAAGTATGGCTTACAAGTATTTTACCATGACACGTCAATTCATTTCATTAATCCAGTGAAAGAGATATCTCATATCACAATTCAACATGAAAGTATATATCACATGAAAAAATAGATATGTCATTATCATGAATAATTCATGTCAATATATCCTTATGTGCCTATTATGAAGCATGTATTCTCATATCGTGCCATACTAGGCCATAAGTACAAATCTAAAGAAAAAATAACATCATAAAATAATAACCCCATTCAACAAGTGAATTGCCCAATGTAAAATAACATCAACTATAACAATCACACAGCACAAACAGCAATCCCATCCCTAGGCACTTGGATTTTCTCTCGTACATGGGTTTGCTACTCCCATGAAAAAGATTATTACTAAGCCCTAACACATCTGAGTCTCCTTTCTACCTTTCTCAAATAGAAAAGTAGAATAAAATAAAACATGCTTTTTTTATACCACTTTGTAACATCCCTCGATCCAGTACTCTCTCACGTGGCCAAAAAGGGTTGTTTATGCGACCTTAAGTGCACCTCCCCATATTCTAGAGGCTACCAACTAGTAGTAGGGTGTTTAATGTATAGTGGGGGGACTATACCCCATGGTAAGAAGTGTCATAGTAGTAGAAAACAAACCATATAAATGAAAGAAAACAAAGTATAGACATAGTGTAAGACAACAATAAAAGCCAACTAAATAATCTAATAAATAATAAAGGAATAATGTAATGACATGCCGGAATGTAACAAAATTTCATACTAGAAACAATAAAAGTAAAAGACTAACATACTAAAATAAAGACTCAAAATTCCCCGATACCAAACCCCATGCCAGTCCCACCTCCAAACTCTAGATTATCTAGTAAGAAAAAAATCAATAGTAAGGTCCTTTTCCCTTGTCTAAACCTATATCCATGTAATCTACTTAGGTACCAAACGACGGCCCAAATAGGGTGTGAGTATAACTCAGTAGGTCGACACCACTGTTTCTAAACTAACTATTCTAATAAGAATTGTATGCAATAAAGAAATAAATATGTGTATTAATTAATTCAACATTTAATAAAATACAACAACAACCTACTTTAGCTCTATGTTGGAATATCTCTGAGCATTTCTTACAATCATGCTAGCCACCACCACATAACCAAGGTAAAATAACCTTCTTAAACACTATGCTAGAATATCTCTAAGCATTTCTTACTACCATGTCAAGCATAACCATATAATCATGGTGTAGTCACACCAATATTGTTCATATCACCATATTCATTATAGTATCTGGGTCAAAGCACTATAAGCATTACAATATGGGACTGGGCAGAGCCCACTCTATAGAAGCATTACAACATGGGACTGGGCTGATCCCACTAAATAACAACATTACATCATATAAGTTTACATGTTCCAGGTTCGAGACTAATATATAATAACTTCAGCATGGAACACAAGTATTGTCATACAACATGGATATCACAATATCGTATCATATATCTCAATGGTTAATTATGTGAATTAACATTCATATTTCATATATCACTTTAAATTTAAATCAAAATTTTTTAACAGTTATAACAATAATCAATAAGCCACAACTTAGGTATTCTACATCAAGAAAACATCTAAGGTCTCATGTCATGCTAAACACACCATAATCCAAATCAGAATTCAATTGAAACCAAAGGACTTCAAAGAATAATATCATTAATTATTTAATTGGTTTGGGTGCATGCTATATTGGTTCAATCATAATATTTCATAAACATGGAAATTATAAAACCACAGGGTTAAGATTTATACCCCCTACCTTTAACTGGCGATCCAAAAACACTTCCAATAGCAAACACTCATGAGGAAGAAGGTGTAGATGAGCGCCAAGAGAAGCCTAGATCAAAATTGTAATTTCTATAATAAAAGGGTTGTATGGAAGGGAATTTGGCACTCCAAAATAACATGTAGGGTTTCCCTAGGTCAAGATGAGAAGAGATGAAATAAATTAGAATGAAATTCATCTGCAAACATACTTTAAAACAGTTGTTCGAGGAATTACATAGCGTGTAATGTAGCTACACGTCGTGTAAATATTTTTAATGGGATTTACTGAAAAACCCGTCATTTCATATTTATTTTATTAAAACACCCAAAACATTACATGATGTGTAATCCATTTACATGGCGTGTAAATTGTAACATCCTAAGTTTTTAAAAAAATACACTATGTTTGATAGCCAACATGATACGCCACATCGAACTTAAGTGAACAACTAAATATTATTATTTAATAAGCTAGTTGTTAAAATGGTGGGAATGAACAGTGTTAATTTAATTATGAAAATATGGTTTAAAATGTTTATAATTAATGATTTGGTGAACAATTAATTATAAATGAATGTAAAACCCTTTTTAAATAAAAGGAAATGTTTTTTCTAAAAAACTATTTAAATGCAAATAAGTGAGTTTATAAAGTAATAAAATCACTCTTGTTGGGTTTTATTAATGAAATATATATGTAATATATTCAATTTAATGTTTAAAATTCATCTTATATATTTTCTAGGAATGATATAAGTACAAATTTAATTTTTCAAATAAAATGAGTATTTTTTTTAAAAAAAACATTTTTACCACCTTTTGATGGAGAACCCATTTTAAATATAGTTTTTGATACTTTTATAAGTTATATTTTACAAAATAAATTTATTATTTGAAATAGGGACATAAAAATTTAGTTTGGATAAATTTTTGGTATTTTTCTAATAACTTTCATAATTTAATGAATGGTGAAAAATAATGCATTTTAATTCAAAACTGTTTTTTCATCTAATTTTATTATTTTGTTAGATTATCCTTTTAATTGATTTTAAAGTATATTTAGATTATTATTTTAAAATTTAATACAATTTTGGTTATTGGAATATATTTCAAATTGAAATTAGATATAAAAACATTTCAAACTTTTGAACATTTCACTTTAAAAGCCCGCTTTTTCGTTTTATCTGTGGAATTAATTTTAAATATAATTCTTAAAATTCTATGAATTGAATTGGGTAAATTATATTCCATATTTGGAATCAGAAGGTAAAAATTAGGTTTTATATTGAATTTAATTTTTTGTTATAAAAAAATTTAACATGGTAAAAAATTATTTACTCTGGTATAGGTAAAAAAAGAAACATGTTAAATTTAAAAGGGTAAAGGCTTAAAATACCTAAAATCTACAAAATTTAAAGGTTTTTTGATGTGTTTATAGACCCTAACCATCCTAAAAACATTAATTTAAAGTCTAATTTGTTGAAATTAATGCCACCTCAATGTGGTTAGCTTTAAATATAAAATAATTAAAATTTTAATCACTTGAACCCACCTCTCCTCACTATCCCTACATCAAAGTGCTTCTGGTTTCACTAAAATACCAAATCCAAGGTCTTCAAGGGTCTTTCAATGAGGGGATATTCAAGCGGTAATTTTCTCAAAGTACCTCTCTTAATTTCTTTTCTTTTTCTAATTTCTCCTCACCTCTATAATCCATAAATGCATGATAAATCCATAATCATGTATATACTATAGATTTATTTTTATAATAGAATATCTCATATCCATTTCTTTTATCACCTCCTCTTATTCAAATAAACAAAATTGTTTTCCAAGTTATGTCGGTTAATCGCATCTATGAATAATGTTTTTGGTCTTTTTCCATTACCGCCTTCATGGATGGTATTAAAACTATTTTCTGGTAAAATTATATTTTAATATGTATATTATGACCTATTTAATATTCTTTAAATGTTATATTAAACATACCTTCATTCTTTTCATATTGTGGTTATATGATAACTTTGTTTGGGGATGTGTGGACTACCGTCTCCTCAAAATGATGTGATTCGTTCACACATCACATGTAATTTATTAAGGATTGTTTTAGTAAAAATATATTATATAAATGAAATATTAATTATAATTTAATGATATTATATATATATATACATATTTACATACATTTCATTTAATTTCATTCTTTCAATATGATAGGAAAAACGAAAATAGCGTTCATGCATACGTACAGCCTACCATCTCCATGAATGATGTTTTTAGTTTGTCTTTAAATATTATTATAAATACTTATATAATGAATATATAGGATATTTATAACATTTTTTATATTATGGATTTGATTTACTTATGACCACATGGACTATTGACATCTTATCAAGTTCATTTTCAACTCAAGTACCGAACATCAACAAGGTGTCTGACATGAACTTAAATAATTATGTGATTTTTATAAAATGGTAATAAGTGATATAAAAGGAATAATAAAATTAAAAAAGGTTATAAATAAATTATAAATTAACCTAAGTTTATTATTCAAGAATATAAATATTTTATGTGAAGATTCGGACTCAAGGTAAGGGAATTTCTTAACCCAATTTCCATTCTTTGGGTTAAATTTATAATTCTTGATTATGTCATTCAACTCTTATGTGTGAAATGAATTTTGAATATATTATCTTTTATTTCTACTTGTTTTATGTGGATTTATAGTGAAAACACATAATCAAACTATTTTGTTAACAAAATGGTCTTTGTAAGGGATTTCGTCTCAATCTCTTTTCATTGAGGCATTTCTTGATAATATGAACCTTTATTCTTTTATATGGTGTATATACATCCAATACGACATTTCATATCCATATTTTATCTACACTAATGATATTTAATATTTTTTAAAATGTATTAATTCATGAATATTAATATTTAAATGTTCAAAGTAGTATGGGACACTTTGAACATTTAAATATTTAATTATCAAATCTTTTTCTTCATGATATTAATTTAAATAGTTATTTATATGGTTATAAAAGGCGAATATAGTAATTTTTATGTCTATATTTAATTTCATTCAATTTTTTTCAAAATTAATCTTTTTATATGGAGCATTTGGATTTCTTTACAAATGAAAGAAGGAATGTTTTTGTTTTAACATATATGGTGACAATGACTTCTCTGCCGCCATAGCCGTTATTTGATACTTGGATTCCTCTATAAGCCTTAATGTTTTTAAAAGGAAAAGGAATCATTTTTTACCTTTTTGGGTATTTTGGTAATGAAAATGGTTTTGAAAATGGATTTACTATTTAAATATCTTGAAATGATTTCTTGTGATTGAAAATTAAATTTTATGAATGAAATGTTGATAATTTAAATATTTTATGACTATATCATGGTACTTTGACATTTTATGGGTGGTTATGTGATAAAAAAAGATGGTTGGTTTCGTGATAAACCAAGGATGGTTGGTTACATTATAACCTCCAATGCATTGGGTATGGAAGTCGGTTGTATGGCTATTCCATTTATAAGAGTGATATGTATAGAAGTTGACCATATGGTTATTTCATTTAAGTATCATTATGTCCCAAGTTACATCTATATGTTATATGTGAATTCTATGTGTTCTATGGTAATATCTTGATTAAAAAAAATTTAATCAGTGAGTTTATATTCAAAGGAATCTTTTTACTACTTACTAAGGGTTAAAGTATTACTTTATGATAAATTATTCATGGTTTACATGTTTTTTTAAGACTAATAATTTTCCTTCTTTGTGTATCCCTTACTGAGATTTTTTATGCTCATCACAAGTTTTAAAAAAAACACAGGACTTAATGGATATTAGAGATAAGGATGGGATCAAGATAATTTTTATGTGATTGAACATGAAAAGAAACTATGTTTCTTTTTAATAGATTTTGTTTAGTGAAAAAAATGGATAGTGAGTAGAAGTGTATACCTTGTAATATTTATGTTGTTATATAACAATTATGGTCAAATTATCTAAAAATCTAATACAAAAAGATTTTGGGAATATAATAAAGTGAATTCTAAATTGAATTTACTATGTTATGTAATGAATAAGGTTATCTCCTTATAGTTGGTATCAGAGCATGGTTTAGATAACTTTAGAGGTTAGAATGTTATCTAGGTGTAGGTTACAGATCCTTTATAACCAAGAGTGTTATTATCATGTGGAAAATTTTGGATTATTATGGTAATTTATGTAGATTGGATAAAAACCTAAATCAACTAAGATATAAGGAGGTTGATGGATTGGAGTATTATCTTTACCCTAAAGAGTATTCTTCTTTTAGTAATTCTATTCATGTTTATGTGATATTATTTTTAGCAGATTAAGGATCATTTTTCAAGATGGAAGGAAATAGATCATGTATAACCTTTTTATACCTCCATGATGATTTTATCATAACTATTATCTCAAAATATTCTTCGAATATTTTTGAAAGCTTCTTGAGTATTCAAATCACCTGTAAGAAATTGTTTGAGTTATCTAACACCTACTCATTCCTAAGACAATTTTATGAGTCATGGTATCTTTTTAATATGATTTTAAGATCTCATCTTGTCCAGCTCTACCAAAAATTGAAATTAAATAAGTGGGGTGAATTTTTACTTTTTGAAAGTAGGACAACATGTCAAAAGAGAAAGGGAACATCAATAAGATCCTGATGTATGGGTTCAAGGTATGATTTATTTTCTTATCCATAAAGAATGAAACATTATTGGATTTATATTTATAATTTATGAGGATATTTTATCTACAATAATTATGTATTAATAAATAAGGTGGAAATGAATATTTAATAGATTATGAAGAACATTGAATGATTAAGATGTCTACTTATAAAGGATTCAAGAGTTATCATATACTTAAGGATGATGAAATGTTTAAATGTACTAGTACTCTTTTGGTAGTGTTAGTACTTTGTGGATACTGTAATTTAGTTTGATTTATCCTTATTTTTTCATAAAAAATTTTATTTGAGGAAGAATTATATTTTGTGGACATAATTATAAAGTTATGGACAACCTTTAGGGTTTATATGGTTTTGAGGTAATTATGGGCTATTAAATTTTGGATTTCAAAATGAAAGGTGTGAGATAAACTTTGAGTGTAAAACATGTTATGGTTATTTTTTAGGACTTTAATATATTTCAGGAATGTTATAAGAATTATACAATATTAGAAAAAAGAAAACTCGCAGGATGGGTGACAACCAATCACGTTTGGAAAGGTTGTGGGAATCGAACCCATAACCAAAGGGCGACAAAGGTGCATTGCCTACCACTGGCCTAAATGAATTCCCTAGTTAGTATGACTTCATTATTTTTAGTTAAACGATTTGATGGAATAATAATAATTTGATTTTGGTAACTTATGTTTTATCAAATAGATATACTTGGTATTGTAAAATGACTTAGTGATTAAGTGAATAATGTTATTTTGGAAGATTTTCACTATTTTGGGAACCCTATATGATCAAGGTAAATAAAATACTATAGAATTTTATTTTAGGAATAAAAGTTTAATTATATCTTGGAAGGATCTATGATGGACTTATAATTATTTGAGTTATTTATGGAAATGGTTAACATATCTTGAATATTATAAGGAAAATCACTTTTTATGTGAGGCTTCAAGAGTAATTGATATTTGGAGATAAATGTTAAAAATTTATCTTAGAAATCTATATTATAAAATCCTTTTTATTTTGGTTTTCAATATTAGTTTGGATTAATTTGAATAATTTTAAGGAAATTTTTTTATTGAATGGTCTATGTAAAACTTGGGGGTTACTGTTGAATTTTGGAGATTAAAAGTAGTTTTTCATCATACAATGGTTTATTCTATTTGGGAATTAACTTATCTTTTACCAAACTTTTTTTTGGTTATTTTATAAAGATAATATAAATATATATTTTATCTTTTTTGGATTATGTGACTCTCTAGAAATTGATTCTAGTTCTCCAGGTATGAAAAAAAATCATTTTAAATACTCATCATTTGGAGAAAAATATGATTTTATGGTGGAAATTTATGAAAGGATTAAACTATACTTGTCGAGTAAGTATGCTTTCTTATGATCTTAGTCCAAGTAGAAAATGATCTTAAAACAAAAACATTTTCCATTTACTTTTCCTACTATAAAATCAAAGACTGTTTAACCCATCACAAATTTAGAGTTTTGTGATTGTTAAATTTATCCTAAAAAAATTCTATCACTCACCATCAGAACTTTATGTTTAGTTTTCCCTTCCATATCCATGTTTTCCTACATAGAACCCTAGTATTTGTTATCTCAAGTGATCTCTGTACTTATCTTTCTTTCTTTTAAAGTGGTAGTTTTATTAATCCTTTTTCTGATGTGGGGTTTCAATAATGGTATTTTTAAAAGTCATACCTTAGTTACCAACCCAAATTAAAAATTTTAGGGAAAAAATTATTAAAGGAAGGGAGGATGTAACATCCTGAGTTTTTTAAAAAAAGACACTATGTTTGATAGCGTACATGATACGCCACATCGAACTTAAGAGAAAAACTAAATATTATTATCTAATAACCTAGTGGTTAAAATAGAGGGAATGCAAAGTATTAATTGAATTATGAAAATATGGTTTACACATGTTTATAATTAGTTATTTGGTGAAAAATTAATTATAAATGAATGTAAAACCCTTTTTAAATAAAAGGAAATGTTTTTCTAAAAAACTATTTAAATGAAAATAAGTGAGTTTATAAAGTAATAAAATCACTCTTTTTGGGTTTTATTAATGGAATATATATGTAATATATTCAATTTAATGTTTAAAATTCATCTTATATGTTTTTTATACATGATATAAGTACAAATTCAATTTTTCAAATAAAAGGAGTTTTTTTTTCAAAAAAGGCATTTTTACCGCCTTTTAATGGAAAACCCATTTGAAATATAGTTTTTGAAACTTTTATAAGTTTTATTTTACAAAATAAATTTATTATTTGAAATAGGTACATGAAAATTCAGTTTTGATAAATTTTTGGTATTTTTCTAATAACTTTCATAATTTAATGAATAGTAAAAAATACTGCATTTTAATTCAAAACTTCTTTTTCGTCTAATTTATTTATATTGTTAGATTATAAATTTAATTGGTTTTAAAGTATATTTATATTATTTTTTATAATTTAATACAATTTTTTTCATTGAAATCAATTTCAATTTGAAATTATATATAAAAACATTTCAAACTTTTGAACGTTTCGCTTTAAATGCCCGCTTTTTCATTTTGTCTCTAGAATTAATTTTAAATATAATTATTCAAATTATATGAATTTAATTAGGTAAAATAGATTCCATATTTGGAATAATAATTTCCAAATTAGGTTATAGATTCAATTTTATTTTTTGGTATAAAAAAAGTTACCATGGTAAAAAAATTATTTACCACGATATAGGTAAAAAAAGAAACATATTAAACTTAAAAGAGTAAAGGATTAAAATACCTAAAAACTAAAACATTTAAATGTTGTTTGAGGAGTTTATAAAACCTAACCATCCTATAAAACATTAATTGAAATTCTAATTCATTGTAATTAATGTCACCTCAAAGTGTTTATCTTTAAATATAAAATAATCAATAATTTAATCACTTGAACCCACCTCTCCTCAAGTATAAATATCACCCCTCACCTCCTCATTTCGACCCACAAAGCCTTTTATATCCTTAAATATCTACCCAAACCTCTCCTACTCACTCTCCCCACATACAAGTGCTTCTGGTCTCACCAAAAAGACCAAATCTAAGGTCCTCAAGAGTCTTTCATGGAGGGGATATTCAAGAGGTAATTTTCTCAAAGTACCTCTCTTAATTTCTTTTCTTTTTCTACTTTATCCCCACCCAATTCATACATAAATGAATTATAAATCCAGAATCATGTATATACTTTATATTTATGTTTCTAATGGAATGCCTCATATCCATTTCTTTTCTCACCTCCTCTTATTCAAGGAAACGAAATTATTGTTCAAGTTATGTTGGTTAATCACCTCCATGAATAATGTTTTTGTTATTTTTTCATTACCGCCTTCATGGATGGTCTTAAAACTATTTTTATGGTCAAATAATATTTTAATATGTATATTATAACCTATTTAATATTTTATAAATGTTATATTAAACATACCTTCATGCTTTCCATATTGTGGTTATATGATAACTTTGTTTGGGGACGTGTGGACTATCGCCTCCTCAAAACAATGTGATTCATTCACACATCACATGGAATGTATTAAGAATTATTTTTAGTAAAAATATATGATATAAATGACATATTAATTATATTTTAATGATATTATATATATATATATATACATATTTACATACATTTCATTTAATTTCATTCTTTCAATACGATAGGAAAAACCAAAATAATGTTCATGCATACGTATAACCTACTATCTCTGTGAATGATGTTTTTAGTTTGTCTTTAAATATTGGTATAAATACTTATATAATGAATATATAAGATATTTATATCATGTTTTATATTTTGTAGATGATGGACTTATGACCACATGAACTATTGACATCTTATCAAGTTCATTTTCAACTCAAGTAGCGAATATCGACAAGGTGTCCAACATGAACTTAAATATTTATGTAATTTGTATAACATGTTAATAAGTGATATAAAATGAATAATAAACTAGAAAAAAAATTCAATTAATTTTAAATTAACCTAATTTTATAATTCATGAATATAAATATTGTACGTGAAGAGTGAGACTCAAGGTAAGGGAATTTCTTAACCCAATTTCCATTCTTTGGGTTGAATTTATACTTCTTGATTATGTCATTAAAATATTATGTTTGAAATTAATTTTTAATATATTTTATTTTATTTTTACTTGTTTTATGTGGATTTATAGTGAAAAAACATAATCAAACTATTTTGTTAAAAAAATGATCTTTGTAAGAGATTTCGTCTCAATCTCCTTTAATTAAGGTATTTCTTAATAATATGAATATTTAATTATTTTATAAGGTGTATATATTGCCACTATGACATTTAATATCCATATTTTATCTAAAATAATAATATTTAATGTTTTTTTAAATTTATTAATTCATGAATATTAAGATTTAAATGTTCAAAGTGGTATGGGACACCTTGAACATTTAAAGATTTAATTATCAAATCTTTTTCTTCGTGATATTAATTTACATAGTTATTTATATGGTTATAAAAGGATTATAAAGGAATTTTTATGTCTATCTTTAATATAATACAATGTTTTTCAAAAAAAATATTTTTATACGGAGTGTTTGGATTTCTCTACAAATGACAAAAGGAATGTTTTTGTTTTAACATATATAGCAACAACGACTTCTATGTCACCGTAACTGTTATTTGATACTTGGCTTGCTCTATAAGCCTTAATGTTTTTAAAAGGAGAAGGAATCCTTTTTACCCTTTTTGGGTATTTTGGTATTGAAATTTTTTTTGAAAATGTATTTACTATTTCAATATCTTGAAATGGTTTCTTGTTATTGAAAATGATATTTTATAAATGAAATGTTGATAATTGAAATATTTTATGATTATATCATGGTACTTGGACATTTGATGGGTGGTTATGTGATAAACTAAATATGGTTGGTTCCATGATAAACCAATAAGTTGTGGTTACATTATAACCTCCAATGCATTGGGTATGTGTGTTTTCTCAGACCCGGATGCCACTTAACGGGTGCCCCGAGCCTGGTGGGCCACATAGCCTCAAGCGCATATTCCTGAATGCCAGAGGTTTCCAACTAGAATCTAGGGTCTAGGGTGTGTCCATGGGAAGACTATTCCCTCATTAGAAAAGTGTATCACAACGGAAGGAATATAATGGAATAGAAAACAGCGGAAGCAATATAAATAATATAAATAAACAATGGAAGCAAACCGATGCAATAGATAAATGATAATAACCATAACTATATCAACTGAAACAACGATTATGTAATGACATGTCACTATAAAAATGGAAAACATGGATATAGGACAATATACATAACATGTTTCATAAGGTAAAAGAAAAACAAATACTACTCCAAGCATCCTGAGATCCAACTTGGTCATTTTCTATCAAGCTTCATCCTAATAGTAAGTAATCAAGTGTTTGAAGCAGTATGCTTCCCTTTGTCAACACTTGTAACCATGTAATCAACTCTGGGTACCAAACAGCGCCCAGAGAGGGTGTGAGATAAATATCAGTGGGCCACCACCAATGGTTTTTATAACATATAACCTGTGTAATGGAATATAGCAGTGTGCAGGAATACATATATAAAGTAAAGTAAGCATTACAATATATCTAAATACCCAAGTACCTATTTCATCCCTCAGATGGTGTCTGAACATGTAACCGGTTCATTTTATTTTTAGTTACCATTTAATGTTAATAGGTCACATGAGTCATAGCCAGCACTGACATCACCTCGTGATAGTATAAGTAGTGAAGGTCCTAAGACATAACAAGGCAACCTGAAAATGATATCCAATGAGGGAGTTCTGGGTTAATAACTATGGTAACATATATCTCATAGAATGCTAACTCAGTAGTATCTAATTCTATCTAAGGGGTAAGAGTGTAATCCAAGGAGCGCAATCCAAGGCATTCCATAATAAGGAATCTACCAAGTCCAAGGTGATCGACCAAGGTAAAACAGGGATAAGTAAAGACAGGGCCCTATAGACTTTCACCATGGCACCTACTGGTCGATGTTGGATATAAGGAGTGTATTCTAGGTATCCTATAATAATTTAAAGGACCCTATGGTAGTATACTAGGAATCTGAGGAAAAGAAAAGAACCAGAGTCTAGGTGGGTATCAACCTAAGCAAACCACATCCTTGAATCAGAATGGGGTTCCCGAGTCCCAAGGTATTCTCTTATCAGAATCCAAGGCAAACTCGAGTCAGTCCATTCCTATTTGATATTGTAATCATGTAATCATTAATTAGGTTCAATACTTGTCTTCCATTAGTTTGGATAGGCCAAGTAGCATTGCAACTGTTAAATAAAGTATTTATTAACTATTAATGCATATTAAATTATTGAGGTTCACTCTGCTGCCTTCCATCAATATGGAAAGGGGTGATACGGACATGTAACCTTTATTCAATCACTTTTGATAAGGCCAAGTTATATACTTAGTATACTTTCCATTCCAAATTTCACATTTAATAATCATTTGAAAACACTTACCTTAGGCAGGTCAAGTGGTGAGTATACATGGTACATGCCATTATAAAATTCTCATTAATAACAATCCATTTATCATAAGAAGACTCACCCTTAGAAAGGGTGTCTCAAATGTGTTGAAACACTAAAACCCAATTATGGAATAACCTTAGACATGAGGCAGATTAAGTTGTGGGTGTAACCTCTAACAACTAATCACATGTTTGGAAAGAGTATAACCATATTATTCTAACAAGTATAATCATGGCATGTAAATTTAAGAAATGGATTCTGATGAAATCAGTGGGGCCCACACAAATATTCCAAAATCAAAAAACTTTAGGGATGAGTTATAGACCACTCACCTTAGGGTTGTATGACTCTCCTCCTTCGGTATCAGCCCTTGATTAGCCTCGGATCAGAGTAGATCTAAGAAAAGGTGAAAAATGCTCACATGACGATACCTAGGTTAAGAGAAATAGAGAAGAATAACAGCTAAAGAGGAATCAAGTACTTACCATTGCACATCCAACATGACGAACAAAAGCTCAATCAGACACTGGATGAAGAAGATCTCTTGATCCCTAGATTTGGCCTTCAAAAAGCTCCAAAATGAGAGGAAAGGGGGTTAATCCTGCTGGTTCTCAAATTAGGGAGGAAGGGTTGGATTAATAGATCATTAAGGGTATTTTGGACATTTTACATAGGATTTTAGCCTGTGCATGGTTTGTCTACACGGTTTTTCAAACCGTGTGCAAACCATGTGAGATAGCTCTACCTGAAAAAAAAACCATCTTTCACATGGTCTGATTAAACCGTGCACAATCCATGCATGGGTACCTGGGAAAAAAAGGGAACCCCCATGGTTAGGCCACACAGTCGTGAGCTAACCATGAGAGATGGATCTGTCTGAAAAAACACTATCTGTGTGGTTAGGCAAACCATGCAAAAATCCCACACGGTTTACTCTAAACTGTGCGCCAAGCCAGTTTTCCCCAAAAATATGGGTTCTGAGATCCGAAAAAGCCCCAGACACCCTAAAAATCTTTACTAACTCATTAGGCATCCATATTAGGTCCAAAGTAAAAATTTAGACTAAAAATTAAAGGATACATACCTGAGTGAAAAATCAGGTTCTTATAGTCTTTCCCCCTTAAAAGAACTTGCCCTCGAGTTCTCCTTCCAAGGGTAAAGAAACATTGTTTGAAAACAACTCTAGCAATTTGGCACGTACGTTTCCTTATCTCTCCTAAGTCTCATCCTGTACTCGATTGTCTTTCCATAGCACCCATATGAGAGGGACATACTTGCCTCAAAGAGCCTTCGTGCTTCAGTCAAAATGCATACTGAATATTCCTCAAAGGTAACATTTTCATCTAACTCTACTTCCTTGGGATCAAAGGTATGAGATGGGTCAACAAGATATTGGAGAAGATTTGAGACGTGAAAGATTTTGTGCATGGAATGGGATCTATGAGGTATTAGTAACTGATAGGCTACTGTCCTGACTCTCTCTAGTATCTTGAATGGCCTGACATAATGAGGTGACAGATTTTCCTACTTCCTTAACCATCTATTCCCTAGACTTAGTGATACTCGAAGAAAAACATGATCCCCAACATCAAACTCAAGAGGTCGTCGATAGCGATTGGAATAAGATTTCTGTCTAAACTGAGCAGTAGTCATACACTTCCTGATCAGCTGAACCTATTCTAAAGCCTCCTGAATGAGATGAGGACCAAGTAGGGCTACCTCACCTGCTTTTAGCCAGCATAAGGGTGAATGGAATGTCCTATCATATAAGGCCTCAAAAGGATTCATCTGGATCATCGCCTAAAAATATTATTATAAGATAACTCTATGATAGG
The DNA here is from genome assembly GCA_963277665.1 of Viscum album. Classification (NCBI taxonomy): domain Eukaryota; kingdom Viridiplantae; phylum Streptophyta; class Magnoliopsida; order Santalales; family Viscaceae; genus Viscum; species Viscum album. The sequence continues at coordinate 1,649,740,726 of OY728163.1, forward strand.
GATATTATTCTCCCAAGAACTGCTGAAATCAAAGACACATGCTCGGAGCATATCCTTTAGAACCTATATTGTCCATTTCGATTGTCCATCAGTCTGAGGGTGAAAATATGTTCTTAGAATCACCTGAGTCCCCATAGATTTCTACAAACCTTTATAGAACTATGAAGTGAAATGAGAATCCCTATCTGAAATGATGGTACGTGGAACCCTGTGTAGTCGTATGATCTCACTGACATACAGTCTTCCCAGCTCATCAACTGAGAAAGTATCCTGAATAGGAATGAAGTGGGATGATTTCATTAGTCAGGCAATGACTACCCAGATAGCATTTCTACCCCTTGTAGACCTAGGTAATCTGACTACGAAATCCATAGAAACATATTCCCATTTCCATTCCAGGACTGGAAGCATCTGTAACAAGCCTGCAGGTATCTGGTGCTCCGCCTTCACCTGCTGACAGGTGGAACACCTAATGATGAAGCCTTAAATCTAACATTTCATTTCAGGCCACCAATACTAGTGTCTCATATATCGATACATCTTCAATATGATTGGATGGACTGCCCACTGAGAAGTGTGGGACTCTTTCATCAACTCCTCTCTCATATCTACAGGAAGTTAGATATGTCCACGTAGACTCAGGACGTCATCTCTATCCACAGACCAATACGGAGGTGGGTTATCTTTTGATATACTCTCAAGGAGAACCAAACCTTCAGGATTTGAAAACTACCTAATATTCACTTTATTAAGGAGGGAAGAGGTGAATTTTAAGGCTGAGAGGTAAGACTTCTTGTGACTATCATGAAACTCCAAATGAAGTTCAGAAAATAAGGCCATTAACTTCCATTCATCACTGGATTTCTATATGGCCTATGTTTGATTTTTCTGACTCAGTGCATCAGTGACCACATTGCCCTTTCCAGGCATATAAGAAAGCTCAAAATAAAATGATTGTAGATATTCAACCCATATTCATTGTCTAAGATTCAATTCACGCTGAAAAAAGATATACTTGAGGCTCTTGTGATCTGTATACACCACAAAGTGCTCACCCAATAGATAATGTATCCAACAATGTAAGGCATGGACAACTGCTACTAGCTTGAGATCGTGCATTGGGTAATTTCTCTCATGAGGCCTCAACTGTCGAGATTTGTATGCAACGAATTTGTCTTCCTGTATCAACACTACTCCTAGGATAATGCCTGACGCATCATAAAAGATGGTATAACCTTTTCCAGGTACTAGAATAATCAGAATAGGTGTCGATACAAGCCTCCCTTTCATCTCCTGAAAGGATTTCTCACATGCTTCTGAAAATGTGAACTTGACACCCTTCTTTGTAAGACCAGTAAGAGGTAAATCGAGATGAGAAAAGTCTTGTATGAAATTCTTGTAATGTCCAGAGATCCCTAAGAAACTCCTAATATCAAAAATGTTCTTGTGATGCTCCCAGGAAACTACAGTAATAACCTTTTTAGGTTCAACGGATACTCCTGATTCTGAAATAATATGACCTAAGAAGTGGAACTTGTCAATCTAGAAGTCACATTTATAAATCTTGGAATAAATTTTATGCTCTCTCAGTGTACTCAAAACGATCTCAAGATGTTTTCCATGGAAGTTATGAGTGATATAATACACCAAGATATCATCCACAAATACCACAACAAAAGAGTTCAAATAGGGGTGTAAAACTCTATTCATCAAAGCCATAAAAACGGAAGGTGTGTTCATAAGACTTAAGGGCATAACAAGATACTCATACAAACCATACCAACTACAAAAATTTTTAAGAGGTATGTCTAATGGTCTAACTCACACCTGATGATACCTCGATCTTAGGTCAATCTTAGAGAACACATTTTCTCCTCAGAGCTGATCAAATAGATCATCTATTAAAGGAAGTGAATACTGATTCTTAATTGTAAGTTGATTCAACCATTTGTAATCTACACATAGACAAATAGCTTCATATGCCTTCTTGGAAAAATCATGGGTGAACCCCAAGAGTATGTACTAGCCCATATAAATCCTTTGGCCTATAGGTCCTCTATCTGCCACTTGAGCTCCTGGATCTTAGTAGGAGCCATCCAGTATAGAGGGAAGAACACTAGATCTACTCATAGAAAAAGCTCAATTGTAAAATCTATCTCTCTTAGGAGGTAATATATAAAAGTTATCAGGAAAGACTCCCATAAAATGATCAAATATTGGAGGAAAAACAATTTGAAGAAAACCTCGATCCTCCATGAAAAGATTTGTGATTTGGGCAGTCACTCCACCTAGCCCATGATGCTTCGATCCATCTCTCCTATCCTAGACATCCCAATCACCTTTGAAAAGATAATTTTTGTCTTCTACTGATATAAAAGAGACCCTACTATGATATAAATATACAAAGGCATGATATTGGACTAACCAGTCCATTCCAAGGATGACATCGAAGCTCGTCATCTCGAGAACAAAGAGATTCCATGAGAAAGGGTAACTGCCAACCTCAAGGGGGCAGTCCCTGCACTAGCATATTCTCTCCGTCTGTATTCCCAATAGTGTTTAGAGGGTCATTACACCATAGTGATATTGTCTATCTAGTCCGAGACTTTACACAATAGAAACAGAAATGAAAGACTTTGAAGCACCAATATCAAACAAAGCAAAGATAATAGTGGAGGATACTAGAATAGTACCTCGTATTATAGATGGTCTCATAGCCTAATCCTTGGGTATCAGCTGTAAAGCATGAAACTGACCTGATCCACATCCCTATGCAACAGATGGACTACCACGATCATGAAAGCTCTGTTGGCACTACTGGTGATCAGGAATCAGACTATTACGGTCATGACCTCCTCCTCATCCAGACCTTCCAGTGCTATTTCAACTCTCTGTCTGACATGGCGCAAAAGAAATTTCTCCTATAGGTGGAGTGGATACTGATCCTTTTCTACTTGAAGTCAGTGGAATGGGCTTATAGAAACGTTGAAGATGATCCATACAGCCGCAATCCCAACACTCCATAGGGTATCTATCACATTGGGTCTTCTTATGCCCTGGTCTTCCACACTGATGACACACCACAGAGCTATCAAACTAGATAATCTGGATTCCATTTCCCTGATGAGAAACCTCAAAGGAACGTTTCCTACCTTCGGAAGAACTACTGGCCTAATGCGGCACTGATCCTTTAAACCTAGTACTTGTGTCGTCCCTCAGGTTATGCTCAGTGATAAGGGTTTGATCAACTATTGCAGAAAATATAGGAAGACAAAATACATTCAACTGTGTTCAGATGCTGTATTGGAGACTATCCTCAAAACTTCTAGCATGAAAAATCTCATCACTAGCTAGAAGCAGTGCAAAGCACTGTAAATCAGTGAAATGTGCTGAATATTTCATAACTAACATAGAACCCTGCTCAAGATGCATGAACTCTCTGGATATGTCAGCTCTCAGTGCCTAAGGAAATAACTGATCATAGAAGGCAGTCTGGAAGTCAACCCATAACATACCCTAATGACGACCGGCCTGGGTAACCACATCCCACAAACGCTTGGACAAATCCTGAATCATGTATGTAGCAAGGTTGAATCTTCGCTCTGTGGGTGTTTCCAGATACTCAAAGATAGAAAGCATAGCCTCTAGTTAAGACTCAGCAGCCTGAGAACCTCCATTCCCTAAAAAAGTAGGAGGATGTTTTTGCTGGAAATCACAGGTCAAATCAGCCATCATTGGTTCAACCCGTGGAGCACTAAGCATGGACCGCATCAGACGTAGGAAACTATCATGGACTTGGGCACCAATGCCCGGATCAAGTATAACAGGCAGTGCCTCAATTGGAACTCCTGGAGGTAAGATTGGCAGCTTAGGGCCCACCATGTCTAGAGTATGGTCGTCACCACCCTTGTGGTGAATGACATAAGGATTTCATGGTGGCATTGGTCTACAAAATCCAAGCACACACCTTAGAATAATCTTATAACCATAAGATAGAATCACTAGTGGAAACTGAACTTAAGAAAACTCACTAACCAAGGCATACCACCCCAAACTACCTGCTTAGATGGCTAGGTATTGGTAAGTGCTCAAGTATAAGTTTCATGTCATTTTGCAGTTAATTTCTAGGTTCACTCCTTTACCTTTCATAAACATGATAAGAAGGGATAAGGAGCAACCAATTCATTTTAGATTTCAGGATTCACTTTATAATGAATATCCATTTCTGATGAATTAGTGCCCATACACATATCACCAGTAACGAAACCCATTTATTTATAGCATAATGGATTGACTCGGTAAATTACTCATCCCAACCCATGAGGGCTCATACACCTCATGAATTGAGATAGGAAATCACTCAATCATAACTAATTGTAGTACATGTACAAGTAACTATCACAACATCACTCAAAAATCTCAAGCATATCAAGCAATACAAAGTAGTGAAATTCACCTATATGGCATGGAAATATGAATGAATTGTGAATTCTAGGTGACTATAATGATGCATGTAGCAATTATCATTTCCCTCATGTCATTAGGCTAAGGAAAAAATAAGACCCTCAAATAGAGTAATAATCAATAACACCACACAGCATGTGTGTCACCCAATGGTGAAATAATATCAACTGTAATAGGAAAATTGTAACAATAATTATAATTTAGGCAACTTGGTTTTTACCCCGAACATGGGTTCGTGACGCCGAAGCATGGATTATGACCAAGTCCCAAGCATTCCTAATCTCCAATCAATTGTCTCCAAATATTAAAGCAAGAAAAGAAACCACCTCTGATACCACTTTGAAACATCCCAGACCTAGATGCCACTTAATGGGTGCCCCAAACCCGGTGGGGCACATGGCCTCAAGTGCATCTTCCCAAATTCTAGAGGCTGCTGATTAGCAGCGAGGGACTAGGGTGTGTTTGTGGGAAGAATATTCCTTCATTAGAATAGTGTAGAACATAGGAAGGAATATAATGGAATAACAAACTATGGAAGAAATATAAATAATATAAATAAACAGCGGAAGCAAACTGATGCAATAGATAAACGGGAATAACCATAAATGTATCAACTGAAATAATGATGATGTAATGACATGTCACTAGAAAACTGGAAAACATGGATACAGTATAATAGGAATAAAATGTTCCACAAGGTAAAAGAAAAACAAAGACTAATATGAGAATCCTGAGATCCAACTCGGTAATTTTCTATCAAGATCCATCCTAACAGAAATAAATCAAGTGTTTGAAGTTGTATTCTTCCCTTTTTCCACACCTCCAACCATGTAATCTGATCCGGGTACCAAATGGTTCCCAGAGAGGGTGTGAGATAAATCTTAGTGGGCTGCCACCAATGGTGTCTATAACATCTAGCCCATGTAATGGAATATAGCAGTGTGCAAGCATGCATATATAAAGTAAAGCAAGAGGTACAATATAACTAAATACCCAAGTACCTATTTTATCCCTCGGATAGTATCTGAACATGTAACCAGTTTGTTTTATTTGTAGTTACCATTTAATGTTAATAGTTTATGTAAGGCATAGCCAGCACTTACATCACCTCATGATAGTATAAGTAGTGAAGGTACCAAGACATAATAATGAAACCTGAAAATGATATCCAGTGAGGGAGTTCTAGGGTAATAACCAAGGTAATGTAGATCTCATGGAATTCTAACTCAGTAGTATTTAAGTCTATCTAAGGGGTAAGAGTTTAATCCAAGGAGCGCAATCCAAGTCATTCTACAATAAGGTGTCTACCGAGTCTAAGGTGATCGACCAAGGTAAAACAGGGATAAGCAAAGACAGTGCCCTATGGGCTTTCACTATGGCACTTACTAGTCAATGATGGATCCAAGGAGTGTATCTGAGGTATCCTATAATAATGTAAAGGACCCTATAGTAGTATATCAGGCATCCTAGGAAAAGACAAGAATCGTAGTCTAGGTGGGTATCAACCTAAGCCAACCACATACTTGAATCGGAATGGGGTTCCCGAGTCCCAAGGTATTCTCATCTCAGAATCCAAGGTGAGACGAAGTCAATCAATTCCTATTTGATATTCTAATCATGTAATTATTCATTAGTTTCAAGCCTTTTATTTTATTAGTTTGGATAGGCCAAGTAGCGTTGCAACCGTTTAATCAAGTCTTTATTAACCATTAAGGTATATTCAATTATTTAGGTTTACTCTGATACCTTCCATCAATATGTAAATGGGTGCTATGGACATGTAACCTTTATTCAATCGCTTTTGATAAGGCCAAGTTATAACTTAGTATACTTTCCATTCCACATTTCACATTTAATTATCATTTTAAAACACTTAACTTAGGAGGCTCAAGTGGTTAGAATACATAGTTAATTCTATTATGCAATTCTCATTAAAAACAAGCCATTTATCATAAGAAGACTCACCCTTAGAAAGGTCAATCAAGGACACACCCATCCAATGGCCCCAACGGTGGCTCAAACATGCCTAAACACTAAAACTCAATTATGGCATAACCTTAGACGTGAGGCAGATTGATTTGCGGGTGTAACTGTTAATAACTAATCACATATTTGGAAAGAGAATAACCATATAATTATAACAAGTATAATCATGGCATGTAAATTTAATAAACGGCTTCCGATGAAATTGGTGGGACCCACATAAATATTCCAAAAATCAACAAACTTTAGGGATGAGTTAAAAACCACCACCTTAGGTTTTTATGACTCTCCTCCTCTGGTATCGTCCCTTGATTTTCCTTGTATCATAGTAGATCTAAGAAAAGGTGAAAAATTCTCACATGATGATACCTAGGTTGAGAATAAGAGAGAAGAAGAATGGATAAAGAGGACTCGAGTAATTACCATTGCACATCCAATGTGATGAACAGAATCTCGATCAGATGTTGGATGAAGAAGATCTCTTGATCCCTAGCTTTGGCCTTCAAAATGCTCCAAAATGAGAGGAAAAGGGGTTAATCCCACGGGTTCTCGGATTAGGGAGGAAGGGTTGGCTTAATAGATTATTAAGGGAATTTTGGACATTTTACACAGGATTTTAGCATGTGCACGGTTTGTCAAACCGTGTGCAAACTGTGTGAGACGACTCTTCCCAAAAAAAACATCCTCCGCATGATTTGATTAAACCATGCACAAGCCATGCATGGGTACCTAGGAAAAAAGGGAATATGTATGGTTAGGACGCACGGCCATGCGCCAACCGTGTGAGATGGCTCTGTCTGAAAAACACCATTCGCACGGTTTACTCTAAACCATGTGCCAAGCCAGTTTTCCCCAAAAAGATGGGTTATGAGCTCCAAACAATCCCCATACACCCTTAGAACATTTACTAACTCATTAGGCATCCATATTAGGTCCAAAGTAAATATTTAGACTAAAAATTAAAGGATTCATACCTGAGTGAAAAAACAGGTTCTTATAGTATGGAAGTCGGTCATATGGCTATTCCAATTGTAAGAGTGATATGTATGGAAGTTGACCGTATGGTTATTCCATTTAAGTATGATTATGTACTAAGTTACCTATGTATGTAATATTTTATTTCTAGGTGTTCCATGGTAATATCTTGATTAAAAAAGGGTAATAAATGAGCTTATATTCAAAGGAAGGTTGTTACTACTTCCTAAGGGTTAAAGTATTACTTTATGATAAAGTATTTATGGTTTACATGTTTTTGCAAGACTAACCATTTTTCTTCTTTATGTATCCCTTACTAAGATTTTTTATGCTCATACCAAGTTTTAAAATGTTTTTCACGGAATTTAAGGGATATTAGAGACAAGGATGGGATCAAGGGAATTGTTGCAATGATTGAACATGAAAAGAAACCATGTTTCTTTTTAATAGCTTTTATTTAGTGAAAAATGGATAGTGAGTAGAAGTGTATGCCTTGTAATATTTCTATTGTTATGTAAGAATTATGGTCTAATTCTCTAAATATTTAAACCGAAAAGATTTTGGGAATGTCAAAAAGTAAATTCTAAATTGAATTTACTATGTTATGTAATGAATAAGGTCAGGTCCTTATATAAATGTTTTACAAATAGTTTTTCAGCCCAATTTCCCTTTAAATAACTTGACCCTCATTTAAATCTTCTCAACTTACCAATAACCTATGAAACACTTAACCCATTTATACTCAAACCTCATTAATTTAAACAAGCACACATCCCTGAACTTTTTGTTATTTTCCCCAACAAAGTCTCTCCGTCTTTGAACAAGACTCAACTACCAAGGCTCAAATGAAAAACTCAAAGAAGAAAGTACCTATAAAAATATGGGATATTACAATTAATTTCCAAGGTAACCAAGAAATCTAAGTAAAAAAAGTAACATGATCCAATGAGTATGAATTTTCAATGCATCCAAAAGGGTCATTGAATCTAAGAAGTAGAAATTTCAAAGGCATCCTAAAGCTGATTAAATAGGATCCAAGAGGTAGAAATGTTTGAGGCATATTAACATATAAAGTAAAGTAGTTAAAATAGATCCTTGTAGTAGAAATGTCCAAGGCGTCTAAGTAATACAAATAAATGGGATCCAAGGAGTAGAAATGTCCAAGGCATCTAAACAAGTCATGCAACTAGGATCTAAGAAGTATAAATGTATAAGGCATCCTAAAGAGTCAGGTATCTAGGATCCAAGGAGTAGTGATGTCCAATGCATCCCAAAGGTTTTTCAAATCCAATGAGTAGTAATATTCAAGGCATCATATCCTATCATATCAAGTAGAATGATTAATCAGATCCAAGGAGTAGTAATGTCCATGAAATCCAAGTGTACTAATTAAAAGGGATCCAAGGCATAGAAATGTTCAAGTCATCCTAACCAATTCATTTACCATTTCATAATTCCCTCTGTAATCATATACAATCCAAGTGATTAAATAATTCATACCTTTCATATATAATGACAAGTTGCTACAAGGTACTTAAAACATTTTAAAAAAATTTAATACCTCATTCAATTCTCAATTATACAAGGAAAGTTCATCACATCCTGAGGTTGGCATAACATGGTAAAAATAGTAGAACCCACCCCATGGGTGGTTTGAGCTAAGGTTGATAACCTCCAACCTTGAATAAAGGTGTCAATGTCATGTCTTAATATGTTTATATCAATTAATCCTTGATTTAATTAATTTATAAAATATCTCCCAGAAGGTCTGGTGTGCGACACAATGGCAACAATCTATAAATAAGGAGACATTGAGGTAAAAGGTATAGACCAGATACCTCATCTTGGTAGAGGAAAGCTCATCCAGTCTCAGTCTCTAATTTGATTCATATCAAAATAAAATGGAAGAATGGATGAACACCCTAAAAATAGGGCATAAGATCCTACACCAAAATAGCATCACTGATAGAATGAAAAACTATAAAATGAGAAAGAGGAATGAAGAACTCATTGGAATGGATCCAATGAGTCAAACAACTCTCGAATCAGATTTCAGATAGATGAATTTCTTCAATACCTAGGTAGGAGGCTTGAGGAACTCAAATGGGAGAAGGAGGGATGGCCATAACTAGATAAAATAAAAATAGAGGAGGGTTTAACATTTAATACTAAAGAATGGAAATGGTCATTTTTCCTCAAAACATTGGGTTTCATGGTTTGGCCACAAAGTTGGCCAAACCGTGCACCAACCGTGTGGACCTCTCTATCCAAGACCCCACTCACATGCTCCTGGCACATAGTTATACAAACCATGTGTTAACCATGCATTTAGAATATGTTAAAAATTATAGCATTGAAGTATGGGAATGCATATTTGGTTGCATGGTTTCCTCAAAGTGCGGCCCTAGACAGTGGGTTGGACCACCCCACACAGTTTACTCAAACCATGCAGCCTGGGCGGCACAATTTCTACTAACCATACGGCCCAGCTGCCTCCTCCAAAATTTCAGGATCTAGGCTCCAAACAAGTCATGTACACCCATGTTTCCTACATATCCTCACTAAGAATCCATAGCAGGTCAAAACTAAAGAAATAAACTAAAAATAAAATAGTTTTTTGCCTCATAAAATTCAGGATCTTACATCAAGTGTAATTCACTTTCTTACAATAAATAAATATAAGTCTTTATATTTATTTATCATCATATATCCTAAATATTTTAAGACATTTAGTGAATAATCAATATAATATTAGACTATTATAATACTTTAGTTAACAGTAACATTCACTTTCTCACAATAACTAAATGTAACTATTTACATTTTTCTTTACTAATACATATCCTAACTCTTTAGGATATAAAGTAAATAATCACTTATACTAAATCTGGTAAAATATTTTATTCGTTAACTTTAAAATTATATAAGTCTAAACATACCCCCACTATCCTATTAGACATTATGTTCTCTTTAGAATATCTTTATAAGATTCAACACAAACTACTTTGGGTTTTATGAAATAACATTTATTTACTTTTAGTAGGAATATTAAACAAATAAACTATTGTTTCCATATCATATATGGTATTATATATGTTTTAAAACTTTCCTTTTGTAAAGAATATTTTATTAAAATATCTCATCGATGGATAGCGAGAAAACATTACCTAATATTTTAACAAATATCTAGATAAACATTTTTATCCTCAATAAACATTTTATCTAAATATTCTTTTCAAAACATGTTATAGAAATCCAATGAATCATAAACCATGTGTATACATTTAATCATATCATAGAAAATATTTTTTATCAAACATCTTCTCTTATCACATAAGAGAAATGAAATGAAGATACACATCTTATACTTAGATTCATTTAAGCTTGATAAACTCATTTACATTAAAATCCTTGATGTAGTAACTATTTAATTCATCTATTGAATGTAAACTATAGGCTCAAACAATTATTCCTTTGATTTTGAACTTTTGTATATTTACAACAGTTATAAAGCATACACTCGGTATCACATGCCCTTCATAACTGAAGAATTAATTCTTATAACATTAATACTTAACATGGACATTATATAGAGTTCCCAAACTTCATCAGGTATATCTTTGAATAATCCAATCATATTTAATTATTAGTATTCCTTTCCTAATATCCCTAGGTTTCAATGACCTTGATTTTATGCTTTAAGAAACATTGTTGAACTTTTCAAATAACTTTTTTTTATGGTTTGAACTTTTACCTACTTGTGCTATCCATATAGTACCAGAATCCAGACATAATATGCCCAGTTCATCCATTCTCAACACCTTGAGAATATCGAGTAAACTTTTTCATTGAATTCAATCATATTATCAGAACATTTCCACAAATGAAAATAAGATAAATTTCAGAACTAGAACAAGAAATTTTATTCTCCCTTTTAAATAATTTTATATAATTAAACTAATCATAACCCATGTGTAAAAACACCCATCTCATTTTATTTAAATAACCACTATTTACAAGCTCTTTAAAAGAGATAAAAGAGATAAAATACACATCTTATGGTGAGTTTATCCAAGCTTGAAGCGTCCAAGTTATCAATGTAGCAACTAATTTTCTCCATTACTTGAAAATAAAATTGAATCTTCAATTCTTTTCATCTTTCTGGCCTTCTGTATGTTTACAAAATTTTGTAAAACATATAGTTGACATCATATATCTATCATAACAATAGAATTTATTTATATAACCAATAAATATTTAAAGAAAATTTTAGTGTCACGAAGTCATTAATATATTCAATCATATTGAATATCATTTAACATATTCAATCATTACTACAAAATAATTAGCTTTTTCCAACATGGGTATATCTATTGGAAAAAAGTAAATTTTCTGTTGGTAAAGCATTTTACCAACAAAATTTGTCTTGTCACTAAATTTTTGGTAAATTTTTTTTTGCTAAATGTTATTACGACAGATAAAATAGTTATGTTTCAATTATAATAATACCAACAGATTATATATTTGTTTGTTACAATGTTTAGTAATAGATTTATTTGTTAATAATAATATTACTAACTTTTAAATTTTTGTTGGTACTAACTTATCTGTCGCTATCTGTATGTAATTCATTTTCAAATAAAGAATTCATATTATCATATATGTTGGTAAAACTTAACAATATATTTATTAACATAAAAAATATAAAAAAATAATGTATAAAAATTTACAAAAAAAATATTGATTAAAAATAAATTTCAGCCAATTTTAAATATATTCCAATCATCAAAACTCCATCCAAAAAACAATAAATAAATATAATCATAGGAATGAACAACTAAAAACAATGAAAAAAACTAGCCATTATTGGAAGTTCTACTCTATTACACATCCCTCTCTACAACAGACCCACACCCACATAGCACATGCATTCATAAATTAAGTTTCCAGTTTGAGTTGGTCAGCCACCCCATACCATGAGAATATATTCCCATCTCCTGCACCAACAAAGTACAGAAACTCCCCTACAAGATGTCTGATCTAGTTTCTTTTATTAGAAGCTACCCTTCATCTCATTGATGGAATTTCAGAAGCTTCCCTGCTAAGGCTGCAGATTTTAGAAGTTTCCCTACTAAGGTTGTGGCTAAACTTCCCTACTAAGGTCATGGATAAACTGATGAAGTGTTTTTGAAATCTTCCCTACAGTTTGACATCATTCTTTAGAGGAAGAGGAACCAAAAAAACTTTTAAAATTGTACAAATAACATCATAATCTAATAGATAATGGGTGTAATCCTCGAAAGAAAAGGTTGGGAACTAGGAACTGCAAAACATTGATCAGAAACTCTAAGGTCTTGTCCTAGAATCTTCAATGTAATAATTTTTCATCACCTCTCCTAGGCATTGTCTCTAACCCACATCTTCAAAATCTTCTCTTTTTTCTTTTTCTTTTTTTCATCCTCCCTGTAAAAAATTATTCATCAAAATATACATACAAAACTCAGCCTTGTCATTCTCTTCTTTTTTAACACATTTTAACTACAAACATACTGACTGCTAATAGTAGGATTTCATCACCTCCCGGATGAAAAAATATCAGAATCCAAAGTCATTCACTTGGTGCTATATTCCGTAAGAGATAAGAGAGAGAACATTTTACTACATGGTTCTTCACCCTCTATCCCATGAGAGCACTTCCATGTAGGAAAACATGATCAATGATAAAAAACACTTCCAAATAAATAATTAAGTCCTAAAATGTCTTTAAATCCAAAAAATAAATTGCATATCAACCAAAATAAAGCACCACAAGAAAGGTCGCTTAAAAAATAAAATTAACATTTTTTAAAATATTTTACAATGTGACATGACATAGTCAATTAATGCTAATATAATTTCACATAATTGCTTGCACATTGATGCAAGGTTGTTATTAATTTCACATCATTTTCAAGAGACATGATATATTTTGAAACAAATAAAAATAAAAATAATTTTTTATTAAATGCTACAATGAATATTTATAAGGGAATATGTAATAAATAGTGTTATATGTAAAGGGATTTTTCAATAAGTGAGAAAATACAATTTTGGGAAATATATGCATACAAGTGTATGAATACTAATGTTTGTTAAACAATGTGCATGTATGTGTACATGCATAGGTAAATTCAAACAACATATGTATACCACATGCAATGTATTAATTTGGAAGAGGCATTGGATGCATGGGAGCTTTCAATTACGTACTACATACAGTTTACTATATGTGTATAGGTTTATATACCTTCAAACAATGTATTCATACATTATGCATGCATTTGTATCTAATTTTAAAAAAGTACATATTGTGTGTATGCTGCATAAACTTGTACACATACAATAGATGAGTCATAGTAGAACATATGTTATCATTAAATATAATAGATGTGTCATAAACTTGTACACATATAATAGATGTTGCATAAACCTATACACAAACCGCAAGACATATGTGAGCATTAATATTATGTGTATGGTGCATAAACATGTACGCGTACAATGGATGAGTCATAGTAGAACATATGCGATCATTAAATGTAATAGATTCTGCATAAACCTGTACACATACAATAGATAATGCATAAACCTGTACACATACCATAGGACATATGTGAGCATTAAATCATATAGAATATTAGATGAGTCATGGTAGATTCTCTAAAGTCTCATGGAGTATATAATGGAGTGGTGCAATGGAAGATAAAATATGGCAAAACATAAGGGGTGGTTAGAATGCACATGCAAGGGTTGAAATAAGAATAATATATCAGTCATACCTTGAGTTTCTCAAGGTTGTGCCGAGTGGACAATCTAAAAAATTTAGTAAATGATGTTAAACACAAAACCACCAAATTGATCAAGTCAATTGAATAGTAACTCAATACTAGGCAATTAAAAGAAAATGAAATTAACATTGTTTAAAATATTTTACAATGTGACATGACATATTTTCAATTAATGTTAATATAATTTCACAAGGTTGTTGTTAATTTCACATCATTTTCAAGAGACATAATAGATTTTGAACAATGTGCATGTATGTGTACATGCACACTGATGTGCATGAATGTGTATATGCATAGGTAAATTCAAACAACATATGCATACCACATGTAATTTATTAATTTGGAAGAGGCATGGGATGAATGGGAGCTTGCAATTGCATAATACATACAGTTTACTATATGTGTATAGATGTATGTACCTTTAAAGAATGTATTCATACATTATGCATGCATGTGTATCTAATTTTAAAAAAGTACATATTGTGTGTATGCTACATAAACCTGTAAACATACAATAGATGAGTCATAGTAGAATGCATGTGATCATTAAATGTAATAGATGTGTCATAAACTTGCACACATACAATAGATGATTCATAAAACTATACACATATTGTAGGACATATGAGAGCATTAAATCATATAGAATAGTATATGAGTCATGGTAGATTCTCTAAAGTCTCATAGAGTATATAATGGAGTGGTAAAATGCAAGATAAAATATGGCATAACATAAGAGGTGGTTAGAATGCACATGCAAGGGTTGAAATAGGCATAACATATCAGTCATACCTTGAGTTTCTCAAGGTTGTGCTAAGTTGACAATCTAAAAAAATTAATAAATGAGGTCAAACACAAAACCAGAAAATTGATCAAGTCAATTGAATAGTAACTCGGTGTCAGGAAAACATCTTTTTTGCATGCAAATAGTGAAGTTAATATGGTGTCTTTAATGGGTAAAAGATCAAAATGGAATGAATTTTCATTATTATGATGAAACATATAAAATATTGATTCATAGGAGGAAGATAAATAATAAAGAAAAAAAATATTGAAAATATACACCAACGTGTAAATGTCACTAAACATGGAGATTCATCATATCATTTATTCATAAGCAGAAATTCATTATGTATCATTCATGGGAACAACTCAAGGGTCTATACTAATCAAATGGTGATTTGTGGTAGAGATGTATGAAACATAATCTTGGGTTGTAATTATTGTCTAATATTTCTAGTGTCTAAAGAATTCAATAGTTGATATTCTTCTTATATTAGAATATTGAACTGCAGATTAGAAATAACATATTTGAAAATATTTAATAGACAGTGAATAAAATTAGATAAAATTAATTTAAATAGAATAATGATATTTCCATTGAATCATTCCAACTAATTTGAATTTTTAAATATTATGGTTTATCCACAGTTACTTTTTTTGGTTTAAACTACAATTAATTAAATGGAAGGACACTTATGGAAACATATAAAATATAAGACAAATAATGTTATGAAATAATATCATAAAATATTCATTAAATGAATAAGTTAACTAAATTGCATGACATAGCCTGTTATGTGTAGAGAATGATGTTGCATTTGTTGTCAATAAGAGTTCAATAAGGATTTAATTGTCAATAGGTTGTCAATATGTGCATGAAAAGGTGATGATGGAAGTTGTGACAATGATTTAATTGGTGAGGTTATTTATTCATTGAAGATCCCACTTTAATAAAGGATGAATATTGAAGAAACAAATCTGACGATTTTTGAACTGGTCCTAATTTCTAAGACTTGTATCAAAGTGATACATTGTTACAACACTTGAACAAGTCCATGAAATACTCAATTTCATGAGGAAAGAAGTGAAGATACATCCAATGACTTCTAATTTGATGAAGGTTGTGAATAATATCATATAATTGTTTGAGCTAGTCCTCAAAGTCCAAGATATGTGTTAATGGAGAACACATCCCTCACAATAAAAAGAAGCCATGAATTATGACTTAATGCATGAGGAATGAATAAATGATCCATGCATCATCCATGATTGGATAAAAACAAAATATTGAAGATCTTTTGGATTCATGATCTAAGAAGAAAATAAAGATGATGTTTTGGAGAAGATCTTTGGAATTATAATTCCAAAGAAAATAGAAGAAGAAGAAGAAAAGTGGAATGGTGGTTTGGAATTTTATATTTGTGAATAATTAGTTTTACACTAAGTAGTTATTTTTTATATGGCTTTACACCAAAAAATTAGGCCAACCATGGAGGCCAATCGAGGTCCTCATCCACAAGCACATGTGGGACCCAAGGGTTGATCGTGCCTAAGGGGAGACCTCAAGGTCAGCCCTGCATGGGGCAGGGGCGCGGGCTGTGTATAAGCCCGTAGGAGTATGCACGGTGATCAAACCATGTGGTAGGGTCCATAGTGGGTGCTTGGAGCGTGTCTAAAGAGAAGAGTGGGTGCAGGAGCGCGCCCGTAGGGTGAACATGGTATGGGGGCGGTACCATGAGGGTAGGAGGAGAATTCTGAGGGTTTTCTATCGTGAGTTGTTATTTAAATAAGTCGCAAAGGTTGGTGTGTTTTGATGTGGGACAAGGTTTTAAAAAACATATAACTAATCTCGATCGTTGATCCATCAACGACACATGGTCTATTGTCCAATCAATCGTGAGATTGATCCCCCGCATCCAAGTTGTCCATTTGATTATCACGGTTTAGGATTGATACTCAGTTGTCTGATCTCCTCCACCGAGGTTTTCTTCAACCTCCGGACACCCGCATGACACCCGAAAACCAGTGCTCAAGCCGAACGATGATCTCACCACTCCGGGCATCATTTGAGCCCATTTTAAGCCCACAGAGATCGTCTGGATGAACCAAACATGTGCATGCATTAAAATTTTCATTCATGCATTGAAATGACAAAAATCGAAAGAGCCTGAGGCAAATGAAGTTGTTGAGGGTGCACTACCTATTCTATGTACAAAGAGATGGTTCACATGAGTTCAAAAACGCATGCACATAAGGATTTCACCAAGAAAGAAGGAGTCTATGTTGAAGAAAAATAAACTGAGAGACTTGGCATATCTCTATCTCACGTTTGAATATTTAAAAGTCGTAGATCACGGACATTCAAAGATTTGAAACCCGCGGCATATCTCATGGGATTTGAACTCGGTGCAACGTGCTACCTCTGCCTATAAAAGTAAGAATACCCCGAATCATTTTTGTTATTGAAGATATCATAAAAATCTCTTGTTTCCAGAGAAACAGAGCACTACATACAAGGTTCCACACATCCTTGCTACGCAAAGAAGTTCTGTGCATCCCTTGCATGAAGGATAATCATGAACAATCTTGGTTCGTGAAAGAGGAGATTTGAACCCTCTTTGTGAAGAAGAAACACAAACACATGACAGGTTTTATTGAACCCTCGCCTGTGTTTCTTGAGGAGCATCCCGCCGGTATGAAATAGGTGCACTCTCACCCTTTCTGTGCTTCGCGAAGACATAGCCATAAACCATTCTTGGTTCTGTGAAGAAGAATCATGCTTCTTGTTTTACACGAAGAAGAAAAGGTGATAACTCTCACCTGTTTGCATGATCCATCTAAGAACCCACTTATATCCTTGATATACTCATTTGGGTTGTATGGGAAAGAATAAGAAGAAGGACAGTGAGTACGCATGTGAAAAAAGGAAAATAAATAAGGATACACACCTTCAAGTTTGTAAAAGATCACACCCTTTGTGTGAGAACAAGTAAAGGACAGTGTACACATACACTGCCCTTGGAGAAGAAGAAGGGACCTGAGGCACTTTGTGGAAAAAGGAAAGTGCATGCATGATGCACATGCATATCCATTAGGGTTTGAACAAGAATTAATCTTTAACACAAACATGACATATAAAATAGAATGAAATAAATAAGATATTGAGTGTGTGATTGTGAAGAAGAAAGAAGGAAGTAATAAGAAAGAAGATAAAAGGGGGGAAGAGTGCATACATTTGTGCATGCCCATGTACACGTAAAGACACTTAAAGGAAGAATTTGTGTGTGTGCAATTTGAGTAAATAAAAAGAGAGAGATAGTGCATCTGAATGAAACACACTCGTTGAATATAAAATATTTAGGATATTGTGTGTCCAGGTTTATAATAAAGATAATATGCATGCATGAAATCATGCATAATCACATGCACGTGTGTCAATATAGATGATTCCAAGTGAGATGATCCTCAGTGTTTGAATAATCACATAAGTGTATGTGATTCTTACCAAGAAAACAAGGATAAGTTTTAGTGCATTCATTTATTATGCTAAAGAAGAAGAAATTGAGATATCCAAATACAAGAGGTATTGGATCCTATGCAATCCATGCATGAAGTAAGTGAGTTTTGAGACTGAATCCAGATGGAGTTAAAGAAGATCTTTCATCTGAGTTTATAGTTCTTGATAATCCAAGAAGGAAGACTGAGATGATATTGTGAAGAATCACTCTTGAATTCTTAAAGAGGTTGTATACACCACTTGCACACATCTGAGTGAGGCCAGGTCTTCATCATAAGAATAAATAATTGCCTGGTCATTGTGAAATTGAGGACTGATCAGAAAGGTGATCAAATTTATTGAGAAAGGCCAATAGACCTTACCAAAGGTTATTGAAGATTCTTGAAGATATTCACTGGAAAGTGTGATTCAGAAAGCCTATGTAGAGAGACAATAAGATCATCTATAGTGAATCAATAAAGAACTTAAATGAGGAAGCTTCTTGTGTGACTCGAGAGCTATAAGACCCCTGTGAGATTCGGAGAGGAGAAGAAGTCTTCAGTGGGACTCTGAAGCAGGCTAGTGGAATCTATGGGACCCAGGAGAGATACAGTAGAACTTTTTATTGACAATTTAAATTACTAATCTGATTATAGTGTAGAATTTGTGTTGGGGATAATAACCAACACAACAAGGAGTAGGTCTTTGAATCAAACCTTGTAAATCCTTGTGTTCTATGCCTTTACATTTATAGCATCATTCGAGATAAGGTTGAGATATAGAAGAAGAGTGGATCGAGGCTTCAACTATCCATAGTGGTTTAATTTAAAAGAAACAATTATTAAAAATATTTAAAGGGATCAATGATTCACCCCTCCCCCTCTCAATGATTCACACTGATATGGGCACTTCATTATGAAATAATATCATAAAATAAATGAAGTATTTGTAATTAAACATATAAAATGTAATAAACTTATTGTTTTTATGAAATTAAAACATATCACTACAATTCCATCTAATGTATGAATACCTTTTCCTTCAACTAGAAGAACCTTTGTAAAATCTTTTTATGCTAGAAGATCATAAGATCATCTATAGTGAAAACCATTGATGTTTCACATGGTCTCTTAGAGCCATATATGTTGGAGATCAATGCTTATAAGCATTCAGTAACTCTGAAAGAAACACATGTATATAGAAGAATACAAAAATTAAAGGGAACCAATGCTTTTAAGCTATTGTTGTTTAAAAAATAAAGTAACTTCAAATTAAAAGGAAAACCATTGTGAATTTTTACTTGGCATAAACCATGAATTACAAATAGACAACCATAAATCATAAAAAATACCAAGCACCACACAATGATAAAACCCCAAGAAAGTTATGATTCCTAATAAGATCACCTAGAAACATGAAACACATAAAGATCAGTATATGTGGTCACATTATAATACTTAGAAAATGAATAACATCAATAAATCACCTTCATCAGTTAAAGGAGAAGGATAAGAAATAATAAATTGGAATTGGTACCTGAAATGTAGGTATTACCTAACATAGGGGCTCTGGGATGGATTCTCCAGAGAATTCTTTGATGAAATTTGAATTTAGTTGAAAAAAATTCAAAAAAAAGTGAGAGATATTAGGAAATATTTGATTTAATAAAGATAATAACATATATAGATCGACATGGAGTGAAATGTAAAACAAATTTGACCACATATAGATCACTCCATGCATAGAGTTGATTTGAATGACAAATAATTTTTCAAAATTTGATGAGGGAACCCAGCCAGATTGATTCTTAGAAACGGGATAGGTGGATAAAATTTTAAGAAAAAAATTATATGAAATGAAATGCATATTTGTTCATGGAAAAGACCATGACTTGAACAGTAGCAAGGTGTGGAGGAATGGTTGAGACTGATCATGTAAAGATCCATGAAAATGTGGAACATCAAATAAGTAAAATAAGAAAACACATAGTAGTCCGGACACCAAAATAGGAAATACATACCAATACGAAAATCAAAAACAAAGAATTAAGGATCAGAGAGATATAGGGTCATAATAATAGTTATTTCTATGCGTGAGAGAAGAAACTCCTATCTGGGATCTTGCTCACATTAGAGGATAAGATGTCAATGATAATTTTACATGAGTTGTTGGATCCTTGTATTGATATTTATTCTAGAATCGATCATATATTCCACCTGGTATCACTTGTGAGAGAACACATGAGTAAAATCCACCTAAGAAATAATAGATTCTGACATGGAATACTCGCTTGAGGAAGAACATGCAAGGAGTTGTCACCTGGTTCCCCAACCTGGAGTTGAGCTATCTGACAATGCTTATATTAATACCAAAATAGTTAACATATACAAAACATATATATATATATATAACATATATATATATAACATATATATATAACATATATATATAACATATATATAACATATATATATAACATATATATATATATAACACATATATATAATATACATAAAAAAATCATTTATATATATATATATAATCTACATATACAGAGAATATATAATTCAAAGGGAATATGAGGAAAACAACATACAACATTTATAGGGATTAAGAGAAAATGGTTCTTAGGGGAATTTACTTTTATCATATTTAAAGAATTCACTAAAATTCATATGAATAACAAAATGAAAGGCATGTATGTTTGAATGGTTAAGAATAGATTTAAGCAATCCAACACTGATTCCTATGCCACAGACAATGTCAAATCCAAAAATAGTTCACTAACACCAATTAGAAAGTAGCTTGATTCAAAATCAGAACCAACCACATGGGATGAGAAAGTAGAAAATAGCATGTCAAGTAGAGCACTGATTATGAGGGATGATACAGGAACCTTGGTTGTTATCGATAAAATGGTTAGGTATCCTTTACACTGCCTACAATATCAAGGTCAATGCTTTCTCCAAATGCATATTTTTGAGCCATAAACTGTGAATAAATTACATAAATAGGAGGTGGAAGTAGTTCAATTGAATTGTGTTGTTTTATCCTCTTATTATACAAGACACCAAAATGATGGTCAACTGTCAATAATGCTTTTTTAAGAAACTTCAAATGTGAAGGAAGGCTTGATGAAAACTTATTCTTATTTTTAATTGTCTCCAGCAAACATTTTTTATATTGTTCCAGCTTCTTAGAAATCTTGCACAGTTCTGTGCACTGATAGATTAGGATATTTAGTTCTTCTCAATCTTTGAAACATATACATCATATAATCCCTTAAATAAGATAAATATAATCCAATGAAGTGAAAAAAAGTAAGCATGAAACCCAAGAGTTAATTTAATTATAATGATATCTAGATCGGTCAAAAATGCAGGACAACAACTGAAGAACTCCAAACCAATCTTAATTTTTCTATTATGAGAGAATATGAGTAGATGCGTGGAAAATTTCATAGTTGGGCTGCTTGAGCATAAGATTTTGTGCACTATCATTTGACATTACGGTGCCTTTAATATCTTATGATGCATCCCTGAAATACACTTCCTATAGTGCAAGATCAATGTCCAAATACTTTGAATTGAAGTCTCTGAAAGCCTTTAAGATGGTATTGAGCTCACTTAGACTGCCACAAAAAACACAAAAATAAAAATATAAAATATAGGAATGGAAACCAAATAAACAAAAATCGATTAATTTGCAGGTAATAAGAGTGTGAAAGAGGGCGTGAGAAGAGAACACACAGGGCGAGGATGAATGGATTATGGAGAAGGGGTGATTGAAACAAAATGAAGGGAAGGTCAGAAAGATGAAACCTGGGATGACATAGCATCAAAGTGGTGGGTACGAATAGGTGAATACAAATGGAGGGTTGAAGAAACCAAACCTGGGAAGTAATGAATGGCGTGACATCAAACTCATTGGTTTGAAATAGTGGCAATGAATGGTGAACAGACAAGCCAACGATCGATTTCAGTTTGTTGTTTTAGGGTTTTCGGGGTATCGGATTGGGGGAGGGTTTCACACGGTAATCAAAATCGTATTGGGGTGTATTTTCACCAGAATGAAATTGATATAATAGGAAAAAAAAATAGAATATATATGCAATAAATAATTATATATTATAAAATAATATTTCTAAAAAATTACCCATAATTCGTACACTTTCATTTCTTTTGAATATCTAAATTTAGAATTGATATGTTTTTTGAATCATTTATCAGTAATTTTATATTATATATATTTATTTCATAAAATATTATTAAATTATTAGTATTATAATTAAATTTTATACACATGTGTTTTTTATCGAAAAAATTATGTGTTACCACTAGAAAATTAATAGATATATATTTAATAATTGGGAAAATATTTATTGTTAGTATATAATTTATTACAACATATTTTTTTAATGCTAAAATATTTTTTGGTAATAGTAAATGGTAATAATAGATTTATTTGTTGGTAAAAAAAATTAGTATTAGCATTGTAAAACAATGGATTTAACTGTTTGTAAAAGATTTGTTGGTATTGAAGGATGAATATCAATGGATATATCTAATGGTAAAAAAAATGTTGGTACCTAAAAATAATACTAAAAAAACTTAATATCTGTTGTAATTTCTTGTTTGTACCAATAAATATATAATCTATCACTAAATTTCTATTGTTACAAGTCAGTTATTTTGTAGTGCATATTGAGTATATGAGACTAAAATCATTGATATACCTAATCATGTTGAGTATATGATTAGAGACTAAGATTTCTTTGGTCATTTTACATATAATGTTTAAATGAATCATTCCATGATTCCATAAGCATCTAGATTCACTTGTTTAATAATTTAAATAGTTGGTTACTCGGGAAGGAACCGTTCTAACACATAGAATATTTCACTTTCTCAAGAACTTTTCTTAAGCTGCCAGTCTCAGGAGTTGCTTACATTAAGATTCTTAATTCAAGGATTAATATAAATTTTAGTTTGACGATGATGATGCATTTATCTATAACTATACCTTATCATTCCATTTGGTTTAACCAATGATCTTGTAGTTTTTATGTATTTGATGAACATGATTTTCCATGAGTATATTGATACCTTTGTGGTAGTCTTTTTGGATGAAATCCTTGTTTACTCTATGTCTAGGTAGGATCATGTGCATCATTTGAAAACAGTTCTAGAATTATTGAAAAATCACCAACTTTATGCTAAGATTTCAAAATGTGATTTCTAGATCTGGTAATTGAATTTCTTGGGACACGTGGTGTCGGAACATGGTATTTTAGTTGATCCTAAAAAGGTGAAGTTTTTTATGACATGGGAGCAACCAAAAAATGTCTTCAAGATTTGGAGCTTCTTGGGCTTAGGTGGGTATTATCTTCGGTTCATTAAGGAATTCTAAAAGTTGGATTCTTTGATGACTTATCTAACTCAAAAGGGAGTAAAGTTTTCTTGGGATGAAAAATGTCAGAGTTCTTTTGTTGAGATGAAACTTTTTTTGACTAAGATGCCAGTGTTGACTCTCCCATAGGCCGGGCATGGCTATGCGGTCTTATGTGATGCATTGAGTTCAGGTTTGGGATGCATTCTTATGTAGGTTAATCATGTCATTGCTTATGGTTCTCGTCAGCTTAGGTCAATTGAGAATAATTATCCAACCCATGACCATGAACTTGCAGTTGTAATGCATGAGCTTAAGATTTGGCAGCATTGCATTTTTAGAGAAAAGTTTACAGTGTACTTTTACCACAAAATCTTGAGTTATATCTTCTCTAAGAAAGATTTGAATCTCTGTAAGAGGCATTGGGTGAATTACCTACAATCTTTTAGCTTTGACAATGTCTATACCTTGGGAAAAGGGAATGTCATCATGGATACTTTGAGTAGGAAACTTTTGACCCGGGCCGTGAAAGAATCTTCATAAGAGTGGAACTTGATGACTTGCTTTGTACAATTTCATATTAGAGTTTAGGAATCTAGTGTCAAGGTTTCTTTGGCTAGTGTTTATTTGGAATCCTCTCTTCTTGAGATGTTCCTTCAGGAATAGTAGCTTGATGATGAGTTCCATAGAATTAGAGACTTTCTTTATGGTGGGGAGACCATTGTTGAGTGTTCGTTCTCCAAAAAGGACATTCTATGCTATCATAATCATTTTTTTGTGCCATTAGCGGTAAGGAAAGTTGTGATGGGGGGTTTCCATAATTCTCAGTGGGTAGTGAACCCATGAACCATGAAGACGTTCTATGATATGCGGTAGAAATTCTGGTGGTCGGGTATGAGATGAGACATTGTTAAAATTGTCTCTCACTATTATACTTTCCAACAAGTTGAGATCGAGCACCATAAACCTTCAGGTTTGCTTCAGCCACTTACAATGCTAAATTGGAAGTGGGATGAGATCTCATTGGACATTGTGGTTGGGTTGTCACATACCCATAGAAATAAGAATATGATTTGGGTTGTGATCAATCGGATGATGAAATCATCTCGCTTTATAACCATTTATGACACAACCAAAGTTGAAGAGTTGGGTAATCTATATGTGAAAGATATTGTTTGTTTGCACGAAGTTCTATCTATTATAGTCTCTGATAGGGATCCCTAATTCACTTCTTACTTTTGGAGAGTCCTTCAGGAGGCACTGGGATCTCGGGTCCATTTGAGTATGGCATACCATCCGCAGTCGAATGGCTAGACAGAAAGAGCTATATAGATTCTTAAGGATATGATTCATGCTTGTGTTCTTGAATTTTGTGGAGATTGGGGTGATGATCACTTAGGGATGTTTGATTTTTCTTATAACAATAGTTATCAGTCTGTGATCAGAATGGTTCCTTTTGAGGCCTTGTATGTTTGGACTTGCAGATATCCATTGTGTTGGTCGAAGATTGGTGAAAGTTCCTTGGTTGGACCGAGCTTGATTCAAGAGATGATAGAAAAGATTCATTTGATTCATCGTAGAATGTTGATGGCACAGAGCCAATACAAGTCTCATTTTGATTGTTGTCGTAGACCATTGGAGTTTTTAATTATCGATCAGGTGTTCTTGAAAGTTTCACCTCAGTTGGGTCATCGATGTCTTGGGAGTCAAGGGAAGTTTTCTCCTCGCTTTGTGGGACCTTTTGAGGTCATTGAGCAGGTGGGAAAAGTGGATTACCATTTAGCACTTCCACTACATCTGACATCGATACATAACGTGTTTCATGTATCTCAACTATGAAAGTATCTATTTGATCCATATCATGTTCCAAGATGGAGTGATCTTGAGGTTGAACCTAATTTATTCGTGACTGAGCATCCATTTAGGATAGTTGATTCAGAATCCAAAGTACTTCATGGGAGGAAGATACCTTTGGTTCGTGTGCTATGGCAACATAGTTCTGATTCTCATGAGACATGAGAGAGGGAGACACTGATGATAGAGCAATGGCCTCATCTTTTTTGGCATGGAAGCTTCTGATTAGGATTTATAGGGACATAAATTTTTTATGGTGGGGAGTTTGTAATATCCTGTTACTATTTTCAGTTATTCCTAAACCCCTATTTTTATCATGCTTTAGTTGGGTTTTGTTTGGGTTTGTTTTGGGGGAAAATTTTGGAAATTTTGAAAGTTTCTATGTTGTGCATGGTTTTCCCAAACTATGCGCCCTGCTAGAGAAAATGATTTAAATCTAGGCAGTGAGGTTTTTTATGGTTGGCGCATAGCTTACAAGTCATGCGCCCACCTAGGAGAAATTGTGCAACCCATTTGAAAGGGTCGCACGGCTAGGGCACATGGTTTGGTCTAACTGTGTAGCCCAGTTAACTATGCGTACTGAAGATAATTAATCCTAAAATTATTTTAAAAATCATAAAACCCCTGTTTTAAGTGCCTTATGAACCAAACTCGACCTAGGAGATCCCAAAAGGTGATTTTGGCCCCTCTACACCCCTCCGGAAGTGAATTGAAGCTAGGAGAACAACGTTCGATCTCCTCCCGAAAAGAGTTCTTCTCCCATCCTCTTTCTCCTGCCCTCTCTCTTTTCCTCCCTAGGGTTTTGTAGGTCTATGTGTTGATGGAGGATCTAATACCCTTTGTTTTAGATTTTGAATCAAGGGTTGTTTCTCAGATCTTTGTTGTTGGCGTTCTTCATAGGATTTCCCAGCTTAGGTTTGGCGTTTTGAGATCATGTGTTTCCAAGGTAGGTGGTTTCGTTATGATGGCCAAATTTTATCAACCCTAAATTGCTTGATTTAAATTCAATTACTTGAAATTACTTTCAATTGGTTTATTAAAAACTCAATTCAATGAATTGGTGGATTTGGATTTGAAATTGGATTTTTGGCATGAAATTGGAAAAAAAAACCCAATTCCATTGAATTGGGGTGTATTTGTGAAATTGATGAAATTATGTGAAATTTAAATTATTGGATTTAAATTGTGAAATTAATTTAATGGAATTGATTTCAAAATGGTATTTGGGAAAAATGGCTTGAAATGATTTTGGTAAAAACTCATTGGTTTTATCTTGGAAAAATGGTATGATTTGATTCAAAACTCGTTTTAGTTTTTAAACGGAAAATTGGCATGTTTAAAATAAAGAATGAGATGAATTTTATTTTAAGAAATCTTAAAATAAATTGTTTGTCGTTGTTTATTATTAGAGCACATGAAAACCTTAGGTAGTTAGTGAGCTATTCAAATAACACTCTACGATTTACAGCACTAACAATACATCTGCAGTAGTCACATCCCCGACGGGATGATGATGAGTACTCCTTGGTCAGTATCAAGGGGAACGTGTGTACACATAATGTCGTGTCAACTATTTGTGTGTGTGGTGTCCCTTGGCCTAGAATCGTCGTACCTTTAGGCATATGACCATGTTGCTCGCTTGTTTGTATTTTAGATATATGTATATGTGTGTGTGTGTGTCAATGTTTGTTGTAAACTGTTTACCATGCCTTCTGAATTTATATAAACGGTTTTATATAAAATGTTTGTGAATCCATTTGTTTAAAGAACATTTCCATCATTGTAAATGTAAATCATGATTTGCTGTAAATATGCTTTTGAAATGTCAAACCTATTTATTTAAAATTGAAAGCTTTATTTGGTTAATTAAATGTTGAAATTTTATTACATAATCTTTGGTGAGACCTTACTGGGTTTTTAGCTCACACCCTACCTATGCTTTCGGTTTTTTGTAGATTATCTTCTTTCAGGTTCGAGTAAGGGTAAGGTGTCACTTGGAGTTGGTAGTAGTGGTTGATCTTTGGGCTTGGTGAGTTGTGACTGTTGGGACTTGGGGGCAGTTATCCTGTTTTTCTAGCACTTTGATGTAGTTCTTTGGGATGTTTATACCTGTTTGACTTCTAGTATGATTCTCCCAGTGAAGTTTTTCTTGTATGCATACTGACTTGTTTATCTTGATTCTATTGTGTTTGTGGAAAATTTGTTCCCACTTTCATATTGTATGATTCCAGGTGTTTATCGTCAACCCGTGAGGATCGGGAACGCCCTTCGGGCCATGTCGGAGTCGGTTCAGTTATCAGGTTACCAGGGTACCCAGTCTGGTTCATAATAAATATTCCCTCAAAGTACAAACTTTGAGTTGTCCCTAACTGATGATCATCATTGAGTATAATAAGTTCTAATGATGTGTAAAGGTTAACTTGAATAGATTCTTATATCTGTTGCAAAGGGTTGTATATGAAATATTAAAGAAAATATTCTTGAGGTAATAAGTAGAAACTTATTACTTGAACCGATCTGATAAAGTATGTATCTTGGAATGTCATATGGTTGTAGATATACTTAGGGTTGTATGCTTGTTATTATCAGTCCTTCTTACCTAAGGTTGACGAGATACCTAGCATGAGAACCTTCATACTTTGATACCCTACTTACGTAAGTCATCATATGAACTTAGCTAATCAAGGGGTGGTTGGATATGTTATTGATCATGTTGTCGGTTGGAGTGCAACCAATAAGGGATTTATCCACTTGAATGACAAGGAAAGACATATGGCCCTTGATTGAGACTGAGGAAATGTATGGTCATGCTTAGTTGTTTCATATATGGTGTGCTCAACTACTTGGATAAGTGGCATGTGATGTGCTTATCAGATAGATGCATTGTTGCGTGGAAAGAAGAAGTTTTCCACCGTTGACAATTTCCAAGTACACTTCTAAGAACCGAACTTTATCCATTTACTACAGCAGTACCGCACAATGTCTACACAACAATGCAAGTAGACGGAGGCTTACACTTTAACCTCCAACCGGTATTGATTCCTCAAAGCCACTACTACAGTAGCCCCACAATGTCAACGATGCAGGGTTTACATCGTCTCAGGTCCGCGCGTGGACCTGAGGGTAAGGTACACGGTAGGATGACTCCCCACCTGGAAAAATAAAAATGTGGCGCCGGATCCATTTTTTTGTGCAACGTTTTTTAAAAAACAAATTAATAAATTTGAAACGGTTGGACCATAATACCCTTCCTCCTGTATAAATGTTTTTAAATAAATTATAACCATAAAATGTTTAATTAAAAATGTTATTATAAAATATTAATAACAAATTTATATATAAATCATTTAATAAAAACTATTATTATAAAATATTAATAATAAAGATAAATAAAAATATGATACGTTAGTTTGTATTTGGATATTTTTAAATGTTTTGAAATGAATTTATGTGACATCAAATTTTAATCCAATCAATATATTTTAATTAAATATTTTATATTTAATTACATTGTTTATTAAATAACATTTTAATAACAGTTTTTATTAAATATTAATAACAAAATATATTTTTAATGTGTTAATAATAAAAATAAATAAAAATAAAATACATTGAAATGTGAATGGAACTTTGCACTAAAAGCTTTCAGTGGAAATTTACACTAAAAACTTCCAAAGTAAATCTTCAATGTAAATTTTTTATGAAAATTTACATTTTTTATTTATGTATTAATACATCTGCACTAACACATTTTTCAGTATAAGTTTGCACTACAGATTTTCACCAGAAGTTTTCCCTTGAAATTTCCATTTGAAGGTTGCACTGGAAATTTGCAGTGGAAGTTTGCACTGCAGATTTCCAGTGAAAGTTTGCAGTGGAAATTTCTGTATAAATTTATGATTCAAATTTTCAATACATTATTTATGTGTTAATATATTTGAACTAAAAATGTAAACAAACATTATAGAAATTTGCATTGGAAATTTAAGTGGAAATTTGAACTAAAACTTCATAGTGAGAATTTCCACTAAAGGTTTATAGTGGAAATTTTCAATATAAATTCCCAAAGAAAATTTACATTTTTTATTTATGTAGTATTGAGATTTGTATTAGAACTATAAGTGGTGAAAATTTCCACTGTAAAATTCCTATGAAGATTTTCACTGGATATTTACATTGAAAAATTACATTGTTTATATATTAATATATTTGTACTGAAAATTTGCTTTTTTGATAATCAAAATTTCAATGCTTTTTTTTATTTGTTGGAAATTTGCACTATAAAGTTTCATTCAAAAAATACATTGTATATTTATATTAGAAAATATACAGTGTGTGGAAAATATGTATCTAAAATGTGTTATGGAAATCCATGTGGAAATTTGGGCTACAATTTTCTAATGGAAATGTGTGGTGAAATTTGTCGGTGAAAATTTGCATTGAAAATGTGCGGTGAAAATGTACATTGTTTTTTATATATTAGTACATTATGTATGCATATACTGAAATTTTGTATTATAAATTTCCAATGAAAAAATAAACTATATGTTTATAATAGGATACATATGATGTGTGGGAAATAAACATTAGAAATTTCCGGTGGAAGTTTTCAATGGATATTTCCATTGGAAATTTCCATTGAAATTTTGCATTGTTTATTTGTATATTAATATACTCTCACTTATAATATTAATAGACATTCAAAATGAAATTTTAAGATGAAAAATGTCTTTTCAAGTTTTCATTGTAATTTTTCATTGCAAATTTTCAGTTTTTTTTTTGTATACTAGCTCTGAAATTTTCAAAATGTATTTGAAGATAACTAAAGGGTAATCTTATGATCCAAGACAGCGAGAACGAACCAAGATACGTTCCAAATCTATCCCCGATTAATCCAACATGTGATGAATAATGAAGAACCCTGAAAATTGATCATACCTGGAATGATGTTGTTTCAACACACATTGGTTCCGCTGATAATTATAAATTTTCATTGTGATTTTTTATTGGAAAATTTGAATGGAATTGTGTGAATTGCACTTGAAAATTATATTGTATATTTATATTTATAAATAAACATATATGTATGTATGTACATTTTTATTCAGTCAAATTTTGTACTGTGAATCTACACTAAATATTTTCAGTATAGATTTATACCGGTGAAAATTTACAATGTAAATGTAAAACACCAAATGTCAATGCAAATTTACTTGGATGTTTGTATATAGGTGTTGAAAATTTCCACAATACAATTTGCACTTGAAATATATAATTTAATATTATCATGTATTTTGCATTTGTATGTGTTTCTTGTGTATTTTTAGTTTGAATTGAAAATTTCATCATACATTGAAATTTTATTGGAAATTTTTAGTGCAAATTTGCATTGAATTTTAAATGAAAATATCCAGTGAAAAATATACATTGAAAAATTTCACTGGAAATTTGAATCTAACCTTACACTAAAAGTTTCCGGTGGAAATTTACACTAAAGATTTCTAGTGTAAATTCTGAATGTAAATTTCGGGTGAAGATTTACATTTTTTATTTGTGTATTAACATACCTTCATTGTAATTTACAGTGTGAGTTTGAATTAGAATTTTTCATTTGATGTTTGCACTGAAAATTTGCAGAATGAGGATCTTTGGAATAAAATCTTTTACTTATACATGATTTATAAAATGTTTATAGGCTCTTAGAAATCCCTAAATTTTACACCATAAGTTTTTAATGCAAATTTGGAATGCAAATATTCAGTAAAAAATTGCATTTTTTACTTATGTATTAATATATTTTCATTTAATTTTAAGTGAAAATTTGAAGTGGAAATTTTATGTGAAAATTTGCATAGGAAATTTCTAATGGAAATTTACAACAGAAAATTTAATAGGGCATTTTCGTCTAAATTTACTTGTTTTATATATTAATAGGTTAACTCGGTAAAATCAGACTCCACCGAGATTCGAACCGAGTCACCGGTACGTAGAGTCGTGATTGAGTACCACAAATAAACGGACCTAAATGTGTCTAAAATTTTGATCCCCCGCTATTTTTTCCCTTGACTAATAGACAGACATAAATGTGGCATTTTTTGCTATTTTAGCTTCCTCGCTTCCTCGCTTCCTCGATCCTGGAACCGAACCCTATTAAACCCGCAGAAGCCATTTTTGCGGGATCATAATCCCTCGTGGAGGAAGATGCACCAGGCCAGGCTTAAACAACAGCAGCAAGAGACCCTGATGCAGCAGTCACTTTACCATCATCCCGCCCTTCTAGCCGCTCCGCAGGTTCTGTTTCCTCCTCCGCAATCTTGATTTCCATATTCGTCTCCTTTATCAAGTGGGATCCATCATTGGTCATCCTGATTTCACCTCAACTTATCTTCACCCGTGTAGGGGGACTCATGTTGGCCGATTTTTAAAATCTAGATTGCTCTTTTTGTCCTGTTAATTTGTTTTGTCAAATCTCTGTAGTTTTAAAGCTTAGGATTTCTTTGGATATATTTTTAGATTTGCTTCTTAAAGTTAATTTGTTTGTCCAAATTTGTCTCTTTAGGAATTTGTACTCAGCAACGCATTAAACCCGCGTAAGAGCCTTTGAAGTTCACTATGAAGTTCTCCAGTGCGCTCTAAAAAACTTAAAAACAGAAGTTTTTTTTAGCATTTTATGTACATTTTTCTTTCTTTTTATGGGAATTTACACTTATTTATTTATGTGTCAATTTTGGCCAACAACATTGGTTAATGTTTTTTTTTGTTGACCCATATTGAAAGTTTAATGTCACAAGGATTGATGAAAAAATGGTCCTGCATGTCTAACCATTTAGATTTTTTGAAATCTAGACGTAATGTTAATCATGGAATTTATATCCCAGGAGTCACAATCCACTGTTTTTTAGTATGGGTGTTTCAACGTGCTTTCATCCTAGCATGCTTTATAATTATTGTTTGGAAATCATTTATTCAGCAACTATTTATTTTTTAGGGATCTCTCTCTCTCTCCCTCCTTTTAACTTCTTATATTTTGCAGATAGAGCCCATCTTGAGTGGAAATCTTCCTCCTGGGTTTGATTCGACTGCATGCCGTAGTGTGTGAGTTTTGTTTAGTTTGTTTTAGTTTTTTATTTTTTTCTATTTTTATAGTTTTGATTTTTGTTTTGTCATGATGCTTGTATCTGCTGAATCTTTCAACCAATTAGGAGAGATCTTCCTTTTTTGGATATTAGTGAGTGTCTACTTTCCCTAGGGCATGTATTAGCTTATGTTTGTTATTGTTCCTTATCAACATCATTATTTTCTTGCAGATAGACCCCATTAAACAGTTTATAATTTGCTTTTGTTTTTGATCAATATGTTTGAGAAATGCAGGTATGTAGGAAATATTCATCTTCAGGTTACAGAACCACTACTTCAAGAGGTTTTCTCGAGTACGGGCCCTCTTGAAGGGTGCAAGCTCATCCGGAAAGATAAGGTTCTTGTTTTCCAGGATCTTTTATTTGCTAGATAGCATCATTAAATTATCAATGTAAAATCAATGGACCGTGCTTTTAATTTGTTTCACTGTAGAAAAGGTTTGTTGGTTTTATTAATTTTCATTTAGTGGCTGATTTTTACCTGCTTGGTACTTACATTGCTGCATCTCTTTTTGTCTATGTTTGCAGTCATCCTATGGATTTATAGACTATTTTGACCGCAGATCAGCTGCCCTTGCTATTGTAACGCTTAATGGAAGACATCTGTAAGCTGCCATAAATCAAAGCATTGGTGATGTTTTCCTGAGTCCCGTCTCATGCCCTGTTTTGCAGGTTTGGGCAGCCAATTAAAGTTAACTGGGCATATGCTAGCAGTCAGAGGGAGGATACATCAGGTTTATACCCTATATTTTATATTTCGTTGTTTTGCTTCTTTAAAATTGTGACATGAACCAACCATCGTAAATAAATACACACCCTCATCTTGGCATGCAGGACATTTTAACATTTTTGTTGGTGACCTTAGCCCGGAGGTTACTGATGCTACGCTGTTCGCATGCTTCTCTGTATATAATAGCTGTTCGTAAGATTGATTTTCTTTTTGCCTTGTTTATTCTCTACCCATGATCACGTGGGATTTAATTTAACTGGTTTTTGAAGCATTAAAAGGCATGCCTAGGTGGTAATCAGATTCATTTCTGTAATCAAATCATTGTTACAGCGATGCAAGGGTCATGTGGGATCAAACAAGTGGCCGATCGAGGGGATTTGGTTTTGTGTCTTTCCGGAACCAGCAGGTACTTGCTTGATGTATTAATTCTTTTTTTTTCCTGTTCCGTGTTTCTTTGGTTATTATGTTGTTATTTTCACTTTTTTTTTTTGTTTTAATCATTTCGGTGTAGGATGCTCAAAGTGCAATAAATGACTTAAATGGTATGGAAAATTTTGGTCTAGTAATGCCTTTTTTTACCTTTTCTTGATTTATACACTGTAGATAGGTGACAATTTGGGTTCACATGCCGGGTTTGCTGTCCCGTGAACCCATTTAAGCTCAACCCTAACTCGACCCATTTAATCAAATGGGTTGACCTGGCCCGGTTCATTTATGAGGGGGTTAACCCTAACATGACCTGGTCCGGTTCATTTATGAGGGGTTAACCCTTACTTGACCTGCCAACCTGTTTAAATATATAACACACTGCATCATGACATGTTCAACTGTTTAATATCACATTAATTCAATGACCTAGCCAAATTGAATTATCTAATTTATACTTATCTAATTTATACTAAAAATAATCTATATGCAACATATGTTATCCATGTTGCAATTCGACCCTCTTAAACCATTTTATAAAAATGTTGAATTATTTCAAATAAAGTTGATTATAAGAATAAAATATATGATAAAACTAATTATTATCATATTTTTAATATTTTATATTATTGTTATATTTTTAATTGGGTTACACGGGTTAGGAATTGCCAACCCAAACCTGACTGGAATATTATTCGTGTCAGATTATTCAGCCCGATTATAACCTGAACCCATTAATGCTTGATCCAAACCCGTTTAACTCTACTGTGTTGTGCCGGGTTCAAAATTGCTACCTCTACCCTGAAACAGCTAGAAGTACTAGGTGCTTTTTTTCCCTGTGATTGAAATTTGATGGCATTAAAATATTGGGAATTTGAATCACTAGAGTGTGTAAACTTATTGAAACTCAGCAGGAAATTTCGCTGGAGTGCTGTGAAATGTTAAGGAATTATGGGCTTATTCAATAATAAAACATGATGCAAGATTCTGTAAATTCATAATAGGAAATATTTTGCAATAAGTGGGGAAATATGTGGTTCACCCATTAATAATTTTAAACTCCTTTAAAAAATTTTCTTCTATTTAAAACCTAATAAAGACACATCACTGGTTTTTTCTGGAATTTTTTTTCTCAGTATCAACATTTGAGGCTTAAATGTCTTTGAAAATTGGTATGCCAGGAAAGTGGCTTGGAAGTAAACAGATTCGGTGTAATTGGGCTACCAAAGGTGCTGGTGCTGGTGATGACAAGCAGAACCCAGATGCTAGGAATGTTGCAGAATTAACAAGCGGAACATCAGGTGAGCCTATTGGGAAAAAAAGCACTGTGGATTCTAGTTACAGTTTGCTGGCCCTACAATAAGGGCATCAAAAAATTGTTCCTTTTTAAAATCCTGTGCTGGATGGTATCATCTAATCCATCCTCTACTGTAATGATCAGGACTTTAAATTGTTTTCCAACTTTTTCCGCCATGTATTGGGTGTTTATTATTCTTTTGATTTGAGGGTCTTCAGCCATATTGGTTTTTTTGTTCAGAAGATGGTCCAGAGAAGACTAACAATGATGCCTCAGAGAACAATTCTCAGTATACCACAGTTTATGTTGGTAACCTTGCACCTGAGGTAATAATTCATTCATCCCCTTGCATATATATATATATATATATATTTGTCTCTTGATGTCCTTTGGATACCAATGATTAATTTGGTTTGTATGATATCTATTTCTGCATCACAATCAGGCTTATCTACTGCTAATAATTTTCAGGTTACTTCAGTTGAACTCCATCAGTATTTTCATGCTCTTGGTGCTGGATCCATTGAAGATGTTCGAGTGCAACGAGATAAGGGCTTTGGTTTTGTTAGATATAGCACACATGCTGATGCAGCCCTAGCCATTCAAATGGGAAATGCTCAGATTCTCTGTGGCAAACCAATCAAGGTACTGCCCCCTCCTAGATAAGATGATCATAACAGTAATAATAATGAAAATAAAATCGAGCACTTTTTTCTTGAATAAATTCTCTCTTTTTTTTTTTATGATCAAAAAGTTATTTTATGATGTTTTCATGTGGTTGTAAAAGAATTGTTGAAAAAAATTTCCAATAAAATCTAGGAGCTGGCTTTCAGTAATTATTTTTATTATTACCGGTATCTTATAGTATAGCAGTATGTATAATTTATTGAAGGATAGGATCAATATTGTGTGCCTGGCTATTCTTTCTGTCAGTTTGATGGTTTTGGGAAGTGGATTGATTAATTACTTTTGAGACTCATGTTAGTTCTTTTTTCATCACTTGGTGGACTGCTAAATTAAAAGTATGTGTGCTAATACATTTTGAATAAATTATACAAGAATAGGTCTGCCTATGTGGATGGAATGTCTATATTTATTTTATTTACTTTTGGGACTGTTAACTGTGAAATGTAAGAACGAGCAAGGCTACTGTTCTAATATGCCCCCCCCCCCCCCGCTCATTTGTATAAAAGAGGTGTATATATTACATAATTTTGGAATTGATCTGTTTTACTGAATTCAGGGTAAAATAAAAATATCACCAAACATGATTCTGTTTGCCAATTTTCCATGGAATCAATTAATTTTTTATATTTTTTTTAGTGTTATTTTTTGGACTTTTTTTTTTCTGGTGACATGATTAACTGAAACCTTTTTTTTTGTTGAGATTTTTAAGTATGGGTGGAAACATTGTAAAGGCTGTTAGGTTTTTTGTAGAGCAAACATGGCGTGGTGAAATTAAAGGCCACAATTCGGGTTCATGAGTCGGCTTGACTTGACCCAATTCATTTATGAAGGGTCAACCCTAACCAGACATGCCAATTGGTTTTAACTTCAAATATAAAACATAAACTGTATTATGTCACGTTCTACTAGTTAGCATCATGTAAACTCAATTACCCAACCAAATTGAATTATTTCATCTAGACTAAAAATAACCCGATTAATATGGAACATATGTTATCCATTTTGCAGCGAGACCCTTCTAAATCATTTTAAATAAATAATGTATTATAAACATCTCTAGTCATTTCAAATTAATTGATTACAAGAATAAAATATATTATAAAATTAATCACTGATATTTTTTACTATTTTATATCATCATTGTATTTATAATTGAGTTTATCCAAATATATGCTAAAATACTCATCCTGATTACAACCTGATCCCATTTATGTCTAAGCATGTGTTTGATTCATTTTCTCATTCTCCTGACATTGGAGTAGATTTACTCTTTAACATGTTGGTAAACTGTGGACTGGCCAGGTTTTTGGCAATCATACATCTTTAATGTTAGTGGCCAATTTTAATTTTCACTGCATAGTTTTGTGTAAATTATTCACCAATTGTTGTCCATGCTTGTGATGTTATTATAAGTATGAAATGAACAAAAAACATTAACCTTAATAAAACTTACCATGTTCATCTTCTCCATCAATTGGTTCACAACTGGTTGCTCAACTAATGCGATTTTAATCAAGTAATGTGTTCATGGTGGTGCTCCTGATGGTTCTATTTAATTCTGTGATTCTGCTGGTGTATGTGTACATAAGATTAACCCTAAAAACAATCCATCGACATCAGCAGAATTTCATAATTAAATGAAACTGCAGCATGTCTTACCAGGAGCTGGGAACATGGCGAGTTTTGATATATGTTGGTTTTCTCCCCCCTGATATTTATAATAGATTTGCATTCAGGGAGCGATCCTTCAGTGAAAAATGCTGGGATTTCTTAGTTTTGTTGTTTTCGACTGTTCAGTGTTCATGGGGCAGCAAGCCCACCCCATCGGGAATGAGTTCTGTTCCCCTCCCTCCTCCAGCGGCAGCCTACGCCCCCGGCTTCTCGGCTGCTGACTTGGGACATCAGATGCTGCTTGGCAAGATGGGGGGCGTCCTCCCACACCCCCATGCCCCGAAGCAGGCGGCCATTGGTATGGGAGCAACCACCGGGGCCAGCCAGGCCATCTATGACGGCGGCTTTCAAAACGTTGTGGGAAACCAGATGTTTTACCAATCATGAAAATTAGAAGCCCTCTCCCATGGTAATCATGTGACCGCGTTTCTCTTATTGCTCTGTAGCATGCTCTGCTTTAATACGTATGATATACTCTAATATGTCTTGTATTGATTTTTTTAGAACATTTTATCTTTTAATTTCACATTTTGGGAATAGATTGGCTTTTTGAATGGTTGCTTGATTTGAAGGCAGCTGATACATAATTCTGTGTCGATTATCTTTAAGCAATGACATTGTCTATATACAGAAAAAATAGATAACAATTATAATGAATCACAGCCTCGAGTCTAATAATTAATTATAAAAAATAACTTAATATTTGCGGCGATGGGCCCTGAAACGGCCGCGAAGGCTTGTGCAAGCAAATCTCTGTATCTTGAATTCGCATCAGGCGACCAGACGGACCAGGTGTTCCGGCTCATCAGATTGTCCGCCACGGAATGCTGAAAGTTAGAAGTGAAGGCAGCGCTTTTCAAGTTTCTCTCTCGACTGCCTTTTCTGCTTTCTTCTTCTCCAGCTCAAGCTGCTTGCAGTTCTCCTGCTGGGATCGGTTGAACATCCTCACGAAGTTTAGCAGCGTAGAAACAACTGCAACCGAATAAAAAACACAATCATGCATTATTAAACACGCCAGGTACAACAGATCCATTTAAAATAACAGGAAAAAAAATCACGTCAATAAAAAAATATTTTAGAAAAAGGTAGAAATTTGCAAAGAAAAATGAAAAAAAAAAATTGCATCTGTAATTGGAAAACATTTATTTTTCTAAAATATGTCAGAAAAAGTTTGGAGGCATAAAAATTACAATTATGCGAGTTAACTATCCTATTATTTTCATTTTACTGGAAACATGAAAAAAAAATTGCTTTCCAAAAAACTGTAATCTCGAGTCCCATTTTCATAAAAACGTTTCACATTCACATGATCAGATATATTTTCCAATAATGAAAAAATGATATCATGTTTCGTATATATATATATATAGTGTTTTCGTATTATCCAAAATAACATTTCAAATACAATTTTAAAAAATAAACAGAAAACATTTCCAATAACAAAACACAACCTCATTTTTAAGTTTTCAGGAAAATGATCACATTGGGAAAATAACTCTAATTTTTCATTTTCCCTTCAAATTTCAAAATACGTTTTAATAATAAATTATTTTGAAACCCAAACACAGCTATTACCGTGCTCGAATTGACAGCGAGACGGGTCTTCACCAAAATAAACAATCAGAACATCCACGTTTCTGCCCTGCAAGCCAACAATGCCCGAAGCATGTCAGAGGTATATTACAGCCAGATGTCGAGTGCCATCATGAAATCAAAATTGGATCCTTACGACAGCAGAGTAGAGTGAAGCCAAAGACCGAGCTTCACCCTCAGCGAACTGAAGGAATTCCTTCAAAATCTGCTAAAGGAAAGGAAGTTATATGACCCGCAACTAGAAAAAGGAAATAGCAAAAACGTAATAAACACAAGCTATGCAAGAAAATTGGATTATCAGATACCCCAGCCGTGAACCTCTCGTTAGAGCTTATAGCCAGAATGCTTTAATGAATCATTGGTTCCAATCCTATGCGAACAGGGAATGACCTCACTCTGATACCAACTAATAATCCAAGGACGAGATGTAACACTCCTTGTTTGAGACAATTTACACTTTTATTATGTATTTTGAAGTTATATAATGATTGAGTTTGGTTCCGGGAGTTTCTAGATGGTTTTAGGGAGCTTTGGAAGCATTCTGGAAAGTGCATGGTGAGGGAAAACCGGTTAACCGTATCAGGAGAAAATAAGCTTTTTGGGCATACGCACAGTTTGAGTAAACCATGCGGTAACCATGCGACATTAGAATTTTTCAGACAGTGACGTATTGCACAGTTGACACATAGTTTATCAAACCATGCGACCCGACCGTGCGGCCCTGAGGTTTGTCCAATAGCACCCGCATGGTTGGCGCATGGTTAGCCAAACCGTGCGGCGTGATTAATTAAATCCAAAAATTATTTTTAAGACCCGAGGTTCTACCAAGCACAACAGATCCACCGAGGGGCTGTACGAGCGGTTAGTGACGCCTTTCGGGTTATCTAACGCCTAACACATTTATGAGGCGCATGAACCAAGCTTTACTTTGATGATATTCATGCATATACCAAGTCAATTACTCGTCACCTTGAACATCTAAAGGAGGTACTTCGAGTTTTGCAGGATAACACGCTTTATTAACTTTAAGAAGTGCAGTTTCAAGCTCCTTAAATTGATCTTCTTTGGATATGTTGTGTCGGCTGATGGGATTTAAGTCGATGAGGAGAATGTGCAAGTAATCCATGACCGGACTCGACCCAAGAATATTGATGAATTGCATAGGTTTCACGACCTTGCTACCATTTATCTGAGATTCATTCGAGATTTTAGCACGATCGTGGCACCGCTCACAGACTACTTGAAAAGGGGCAATTTCCATTAGGGCAACGCAGCTGAGGGTGGCTTTGCCACCATTAAGGAGAAACTTTCCACCGCTCCACTCTTGACATTGTCGGACTTCAACAAATCACTTGAATTGGAAACGAATGCATTCATTGTTGGAATGACGCCGTTCTTTCCCAATCTGATTGACCAATTGCTTCTATGAGTGAGAAATTTAGCAATTCACGTCGCAAGTGGGTTGCATATGAGGTTGAGCTAATATGCTGTGGTCTGTGAAGCATTGGGAGCTGTACCTTTTCTAACGAGAGTTAATCCTCCATATCGACTATGAAGATCTCAAATACATACATTCCCTGAAGAATCTTAGTCGAATGCACACATGGTGGGTCACCTTTATGCATCAATTCACTTTTGTGATTAAACACAAGAGTGATCGGAAGAATCAAATGACAGATGCATTAAGCAAGCGCATTCACACTCATCACCATGCAGAATAAGGTCGTGGGATTTGAATGTTTAAAAGATCAATACCCAAAAGATGATAATTTTGCCAAAGAATGGACACATTGCCAACAACGGACGTCTGTTGGCCCTTGTAGAAGAAGGAGAAAATAAGAGAGACCCGAACCCCCAAGGTGTCTCTCCAAAGGAGCCCTTGGGGTGTATTTATAACAAATAATAAAGACCACACCGGACCTCAAGTCCGATGTGGGATGCAGACTCCAACACTCCCCCTCAAGCTAGGTGAACCTAGCTTGGACACATAATGAAAAGAAAATAATAAAAACAGACGCTAACACTCCCCCTCAAGCTGGACATTCCCAGCTTGATGACAAAACAAGACGAAATAAAATATTAAGCTGCTGCTGCTCCCCCTCACGATCGCAGCTTCTGCGCAGGATGATGGATGATGTCGCGGACGCAGCAGATGAACCACACAGAGACCGGGTCGGTTGACGGAACGTCAGGACTGCCGCACTAGTGGGGCCGGTCGATGAAACGCCGGGAAATCCAAACTAGCACCGGGAAAACCGCACTTGCGGGGCCGACGACGGGAGGCGGGGATTCCGCAGAAATCGTTGCGGGATCTGACGGCGCCAACGGGCCCAAATCTTAGGTGGTCGAGCTGCCGGGAGTCGGGAGATGCCGGCGAGGCGGGGATGCCGCAGGAGGTGCCGGAGAGCCGAAACTTGAAGCAGGGCAGCCGCTGGGAGTCGCTGGAGCCGGCTGGCTGCTGGAAGAGGAGCGCAGGAGGAGGCCGGCGAGGGAGCAGGAGGCCGGTAGGCGGCGCTGGAACCCGAAGGAGGCAGGGAGGCGTGGAGGCCGGCTGCTGGAAGCGCTGGCAGAGGGAGAGGCCGGCAGCAGGAGGAGGGGAGTCGCGCGCATGGAGCCGCGTAGGGCAGGCCGTCGGGGCAGGGCGGGGCCGCTGGATGAGGGAGGGTCGCGCTCGGGGGGGGGGGGGGCAGCGATAGCGGACAGCGGGAGCGCGCAGGGAGCCGCCGCGGAAGGCGGGCCGTCGCGCAGGGAGCCGCCGCGAGGAAGAGGGGGCCGCGTCGGGAGAAAGTCCGACGGGAGGGAGGCGGAGCCGGGAAGCCGCAACAGGAGGCGGGGCCGGAAGTCCGCCGTGAGTCGCGCAGGAGGAGCGGGCGCCGTTGAGGAAAGGCGCACCGGGGCGGGAGAGGCCGTCGGGATCGCGACGGGATGAAGGGGCCGGCGCGCGCGCAGCGGGGAAACAGGCGCCGGCAGGGGAGACCCGCCGGAGAAACGACCCGGAGTGGGGGGCGGCGGTGCCGCCGGCGAGGAAGGCTGGCGCTCAGGAGCAGCGGGAGGCGCGGGAGGCGCTGGAGCAGCGGGAGGCGCCGGGCGAGATCGGGAGCCGGGAGCCGCGCCAGGCAGAGGCGCGGGAGGAGCGGGAGCCGGGAGCCGGGAGTCGCGATGGAGGGTCGCGCCTGGGAGGAGTCGCCGGGAGAAAGGCGGTTGCGCGACGGAGGAGCCTTGCCGGATGAGCGTGCGGCGGGACCGCGAGGGGCGACGGGAGGCGCGACGGGAAGCGTCGCGGGCAGCAGCGGGAGGCGCAGAGCACGTCGTGCACAGAGGGGGCCGCTGGGAGGTGTCGCGCGCACAGGAGGGAGGGTCGGGGGGTAAATCCCTTTGATACCATGTAGAAGGAGAAAATAAGAGAGACCCGAACCCCCAAGGTGTCTCTCCAAAGGAGCGCTTGGGGTGTATTTATAACAAATAATAAAGACCACACCGGACCTCAAGTCCGATGTGGGATGCAGACTCCAACAGCCCTTTTATGCAGCATGATAGATTTCTTTTCTTCCAAGACCATTTGTGTGTCCCTCAAGGGTTGGTACGAGCGAGCATAATCGAGATGCACCACAATGACCACTTTAAAAAAGACAAAAAAAATTCTTTAGTGGAGAGGCAATTCTTTTGGTTGCAGTTAAAACAGGAAGTTGCTGAAGTGGTGAAACAGTATACGACTTAATAGGAGAACAGGGGGCAAGCACAAAACACTGTTCTATACACGTCCCTACCCATTCCGGAAACTCTCTGGAAAGACATCTCCATGGACTTTCTCTTGGGGCTACCCCGTACTCAATGGTCCCATGACCCCGTCTTTGTGGTCATCAACCGATTCTCGAAGATGGCGCACTTCATTCCTTGCAAAAAGTCATTTGATGCTTCTTATGTGGCTACGTTATTCTTTCGGGAAGTGGAAAGACTAACATTCTGAAAATCATCACATTTGACCGAGATACCCATTTCCCTAGCCATTTCTTGCAAACATTGTGGAGAATGTGATGAATCGAACCACGGGGAGAACTCCTTTTGAAGTAGTGTGCTATTGGCCGCTAAAGCACACGCTTGATCTAATCTCGTTGCCCAAACTTCCTGGGTTTAGTGTAGGTGTTGAACATATG
The DNA here is from genome assembly GCA_963277665.1 of Viscum album. Taxonomy (NCBI): domain Eukaryota; kingdom Viridiplantae; phylum Streptophyta; class Magnoliopsida; order Santalales; family Viscaceae; genus Viscum; species Viscum album. The sequence continues at coordinate 1,649,784,190 of OY728163.1, forward strand.
ACCTCTCACATTGATAATATCCAAGCTGAGGTGGTTTGTAACATTGAAGACTCAAATGCAAGGTACAAAGCGACGTCTGACCGGAAGCAGAGTCGAGTTGTTTTCAAAGAGGGGGATCTTTGCATGGTTCACATTTGGAAAGAACGGTTCCCAGTTGGCACCTATAGTAAGCTAAAACCAAAGAATATTGGTGTAACCCAGGTAATGATATAATAAATCATTTTCAGATTTATTAATATGAATTCGATAGTTATATTAGTTATAAAAATATTAAGTAATTTTTAACCAAAAGGAAATTGTTTTAATTAAACGTTTTTCTTATAAGGTTTTATTTAAAATCTTAATTTCAAAATTTTAAAATTTGAAATTGATAAAATGAATATTATTTTTGAAATCAACAAATAAAAATTAACCTTGGGGGAAATTTTGGGATTTTTCAATAAATAATGAAAAATACTGTTTTTTTGTAAAAAAATCATTTCTTTTAATAAATTAAGTAATTTAAAAGTCTAAATATGTTTTCAAAAAAGCTAAGTATTATTTAGTTATATTTAATCAGCTTAATTACTTTTGAATCAACTTTATATTAGTTTTTAATATAAGTTCGTTTTTGTGTTCAAAGTCGTGTTTTTCTAAAAACTGTTTTAAAATGCACAATGTTTCACCTTTTTAATTAATTAAAACACGTTGTCTCACAGCAACTGCGGGATTAATATTAAAATTAATTTTGCCACTTCAGTGGATTGAATTTGAAAAAATGAATTCCATATTTTGAATAAGCATAATTTATAGCGTTTAGTAAGTTCAACTTAGTTTTTGATCAAAAAAGATTAATAAAATCAATTAAAATTAATTACAGTGATTAAGGTAAAAACGAATGTACCAAATGACTAAACTTTAAACTTAAGGGGCTAAATGACCTAAAAACTTATCAAGAACCCATTGGATGAACATATTTCAATCATATCCCTTCTAGGCTCGAGTTTGGTACATTATTGAAGCCATTTGATATGGAAAAAAACGTGGATGAAATTCCCTCTTTCAAAAATTTACAAATCTGCCACTCAATTCCCTTACAAAAGGCCTCCCCTCTCCTCTCTACACACCTCTCAAACCCTTTGGCTCGGCCTAGCTCTGCCCAAATCAGTTTTCCACTTTCCTCTCATCCTAGAAGCCTTACTTTGAGCCGAAAGCCAACCAATGAATTCCTTTGGTGCAAACTGTTCAACCCAGTTTTATTATATTGGGTATTTCTGAGTCCCACATCGAAATACTCTACCATGTATTTCTTTTTACTCATTTATAAAAGAATGTCCCCACCTCACATTGAGGTAAAGAGAATTCATAATCTACATGGTATTTGAGGGATTTTCCTGATAATATTTCCCCCCCTCCCTTCTGCGGCACTCTCCAGGCGGCCCTCCGTCCTTTCCAACAGAGCCCTCCCGCCCGAGCAGCGCCCTCCTGTCTGCCCCAACACCACTGTCGCAGCATCTCCCGGCTCTCCGCCTCCTCGCGCGCGGCACCCGCTCGACGCCGACCCTCCCGGCTCCGAGACCGGCCACCGCCCGCCCTCCCGCGGTTTCCCGGTCCCCAACAACTCGCACCCTCCTACGACGTCGCCTGCCTCCACGGCCCCTCCCGGCTTCGCGCTCGGCCCCGCCTCCGCGCACGGCCCCACCTCCGCGACCTCTCCCGGCTTCGCGATCGGCCCCGCCTCCGCGGCCCCTTTCGGCTTCGCGATCGACCCCGCCTCCGCGACCCCTTTCGGCTTCGCGATCGGCCCCCACCTAGCAGCGGACCCTCTCGGCTTCACGATCGGCCCCCGCCTACCAGCGGACTCTCGGCCTCCAGCAGGTTTCCTGGCAGAGTTCCAACCCTGCCTCCCGCGGCGCTCTCCCAGACCTGCCTGCTCGCGGACTCCTGGCTTCGCGACTAGCCCCGCCGCTCGCCGTATTTTTCCGGCTCCGCCCTCCCGCGGTTCTCAGGGTTCACATCCCGGCCCTGGTCCCGCTCTCCACAGCACATCCCAACCCCGCCCTTCCAACGGTCGACCATTCGGCCGTACCTTTGGTTTTGCCTCTGCTGATCACCGCCTCCACCCGCCTGGTTGATGAGCGGCTCGACTCAACAAATTTCTCAATATGGCGGAAGACAGTGTTGATGTCACTCACGGGCATAGACCTCGACTCCCACCTCGAGGATCCTCCGCCCCCATCTTCCGATCCCAAATACCATCCATGGAAGTTTGGTGATATCAAGATCTTTGCCTTACTGGTTAATTCCATGAACCGCTCCGTCAAAGACGTCACTCGGACCGCCAATATGGTTAAGGAACTCTGAGACTCCTTAATCCTCATGTATTTCGAGACCAATAATTTGACTTCGGTCTCCAATGTTTTTCAGCGCCTGTCGCTCATCCGCCAGCAGGACCGTTCATTTCCGGCATACTCCACGGAATGAAAAGCTCTTCGGGATGAATTGTTTGAGCTATGACCCATTCCCCAGACACTAATGACAACCTTGGTTTAGAGGGACCAATTGTGCCTCTTTAGTCTGCTCGATGGCCTCGCTCCGAAGTATGCGATGACGGCTACAGAGATGCTCGTCAGCCCCTCTTCCCTAGAGATTCCACAGGTGTATCATTGCCTGGGAAAGGCTCAGCGGACACTTCCCCCACCTACTCCCATCATTGATCACACCGCCCCCTCTTGGGACGTGGCAGTGGACACTCCTCGGGCCCTCGTGGATGTGGCCGTGGGGAGGGGCGTCCTCGTCCCCTCTGCCAACATTGTGGCAAGTTCGGCCACTTGATCGATCGTTATTGGGTTCTTCATGGCCGCCCATCCTAGCCACCTCGGCAAGGTGAGATTGCGGTCCACGATGCTTCACCATTAGCCGTAGCTCTTCCATCATCTCTGGACCTCTCCATGTCTGAGCTTCAGATGATTCACGATCATCAGAACACCTCTCTGCCAGGTCCTTCGTCGACCTCTCTTGCCCACTCTGGTGGTTCCACTGCCTTTGTCGGTCGTTGCTCCCCTGCCTGGATACTAGACTCAGGTGCATCAGACCATCTCAATGGTGATGCAGGTATGTTATCCACCTACCGTCCATATGCTGGTTCCTCAGCCATCACCGTCACTGATGGATCGACTCTCCCCATTGTCGGCTTCGGTGCTTGCTCCCTGAATTCATCTCTTCACCTGTCCTCTGCGGCACATGCGCCTCGCAACCCTTTTGACCTTCTATCCTTCAGTAAGCTTACTAAGGATTTCAACTGCAGTGCCATATTTACATCGTCTGCTGTTGTGTTTCAGGAGCGGACGACGAACTGAGAACTTGGTAGAGGCTAGCTTCGGGACGAGGTATACATGTTCGAGGGACCGTCATCCGTCGCCTGCACGTCTGTCTTGGTGCATGCATTGGACCTTTATTCCCGGTTGGGCCATCCACCCGCCTCCGCCATTAATCAACTGTTTCCTGATATTAGTCAGCATGTCTCCTTTCACTGCGAGTCTTGTAAATTTGCGAAACATAATCGCACTTCATATTTTTCTCAAGTAGATACACGGGCTTCTAAACCCTTTGATTTGGTTCATTTAGATGTATAGGGTCCCTGTGCTATCTCGAGTCAATTAGGGTATAAATATTATATATCCTTCATTTATGATTTTTCGCGTGTGACTTAGATATACCTACTTTGAGATCGGTCTGAAGTGTTTTATACTTTTCAGATTTTTTACCATGAGATTCATACCCAGTTTTTCATCTCAGTTAGATGTCTCCGGTCAGATAATGGGTGAGAGTATCTGTCCTCTCACTTTCAGCAGTTTCTCCAGGCACGCAACATCATTCATCAGACCTCCTGTCCCGATACACCCCAACAGAATGGAGTGGCCGAGCAGAAACACCGACATATTCTGGAGATTGCTCGTGCCCTTCTCTTCCATCGACATACGTCCCTTCTCTTTTGGAGAGATGTCATCCTTACTGCTACACACCTCATCAATCATCTTGATTCTTCTATCCTTCAGGAGACTCCTTTTCAGACTCTGTTCTCCTCTCCCTCCTCACTCACTTCCACTCGATGTGTTTGAATGTCTCTGTTATATCCTTGACACTCGTCCTAACCTCTCCAACCTCTCTCCCAAATCCCTCCACTGCATATTCCTCAGCTATTCACGCACTCAGCGCGGATACCGATGTTTCTCTCTGGATCTACGACGATATATCATCTCTGCTGACGTCTAGTTTGTTAAGAGCTCTCCATTCTCGCTTCCATCTCCCCATCCAGACACTGACATCGATGATTGTCTTTCTCTCATCATCCATCCTCTGGTGTCTCCCCTGATGATCACCGTTTCGGTACGGTCTACTCCCGTCGCCCCTCAATTGTGCTACCCGTCCAGGTCGAGGAAACCACTGTCCCAGCTTCATCCGATACTCCTGCATCGACACCAGACGACTTGCCTATTGCACTCCGAAAAGGTACTCGTTCTTGTCAGCATACTCCTCTCTATACATCTTCATATAGAGGTTTGTCAGCTCTGGAGACGATATTTATTCCCCGCACGATTGGCGATGCCAAATCTCACCCGGGGTGGCTACAGGCGATGCAGATGAACTGCACGCTCTGGATGACAACCATACTTGGGATCTGGTCCCCCTTCCAAAAGGAAAACAGGCGGTCGACTGCAAATGGATTTTGTAGGAGAATAAAATAGGAGACCCGAACCCCCAAGGTGTCTCTCCTAAGGAGCCCTTGGGGTTAATTTATAATGAATACTAAAGACCACACCGGACCTCAAGTCCGATGTGGGATGCAGACTCCAACACTCCCCCTCAAGCTAGGTGTCTCTCCTAAGGAGCCCTTGGGGTTAATTTATAATGAATACTAAAGGTCACACCGGACCTCAAGTCCGATGTGGGATGCAGACTCCAACAGATTTATACAGTCCGTCTCAATACCGATAACACTCTCCATCGACTCAAAGTTCGACTTGTGGCGAAGCGCTTTGCTCAGACATACGACATAGACTATTTTAAGACCTTCTTTATGGTTGCCAAGATGACCTCAATCCACTTATCCATCTATCTGACCGCTCATAATCACTGACCGCTTCATCAACTGGATGTAAGAATACCTTTCTCCATGACTTTCTTGAAGAAGAGGTCTATCTGCAGCAGTCCCTCGGATTTCGTGCCTCTGGCGCCGACTCCCATGTCTGCCAACTACGTCGATCTCTATATGCCTCAAACAGTCTCCTCGTGCTTGGTTTGACCGCTTTAGCACCATCGTCACTGCCTTTGGACTCTCGCAGTATGAAGGACCACACCGTCTTCTACCGCACGACGTCCAACAGTTGCATCTTACTGGTGGTTGTTGGATTGGTGTAGCCCGATCCGGTTGTGCCGAATGCTTGTGGCCCGATCCGGTTGTGCCGAATGCTTGTGGCCCTCGTAGGGGGTTGCAGGGGGCAACGCGCCCCTGCTCCCGGGGTCCGGGGGCCGAAGATCCCCGACCCAATTTTTTTGGCACTGTAGCAAAGCTGACTGACCGACACCGACAGACACTGTAGCGGTGCGGACTTCGGGGTCAACTGGACTGTAGCACTTTTGACTTCTCCAGCTGGCAACCACTGTAGCGCTTTTGACAAAACTGGCCGCCGTTCACTGTAGCGACGCGGACTCACCTTTCCGAATAGTGATCGTCTTTTCCATTGTTTTATAGCCCATCTTTTGGGCTAGAGTTACTACTGAAAAATCCTCTGTAATTTTGTGCTCCCGAATAGTGAAATTCTGCCTCTCTTGTGGACGTAGGGATTATTCCCGAACCACGTAAATCGCCGTGTTCTTGTTATTTTCTTTCTTTCGTTTTTCTCGTTTCTGTCGTTGCATCTCCCGACGATTCCGTAACAGTGGTATATGTTGATGATATCATTATCACAAGGAGCGACTTCACTGGAATCGCCCAACTCAAGGGGCATCTTCATCACCACTTCTACACCAAAGATCTTGGTCCTCTCACATACTTCATTGGCATCGAGGCTTCCCGTTCTACGAAAATGATATTTTAATATCTAAAAGTGATTTGCATACGCGGTTAAAAGAGTTCTTCAAATAATGAAATGTCTTAGTCATGACGTGGTTTTTAGACATTATAAACGATGGACGCACCCAAATAGCGTCGGGTGAGCCCGTTATAGCTTAAACGATGGGTGCGTCCAGATAGCGCTCCAATGTATTGGGTAATGATTATATTCTCCGAAGAATTATATTGGAAGTTGCCCGTATGGTTATTCCAATCTGTAAGGGTTCTATGAGTTGATGTCCCAAAGCACTTACATGAATTTTCTATGCTTGCTAATGAGTTTTCATGGAAATCATTTGTTTTCAAAAGGTAAAATAAATGATCTTTTTAAAGGAATGTTATTTCCCTTCATGGGTAAAATGCAAGAAAAGGGTTTTTCATGGGTTTTCATATTTTTATTAAACTAACGGTTTCCTTTTTATATCCCTTACTGAACTTCCGCGCTCATCCCAAGTTTTTAAAAATGTTTTTACAAGGTTTAAGAATGGGTAAGGGAAAGAAAGAGATCAAGTTGAAAGTCGTGAAGAGTTTTCATGAAAAGCGATCATGCTTTATTTTAAAAGTTTTATATTATGGGAAAAATAGATACTAATCGAAAGTGTCCACTTTGTATTTTATGGTTTTGTTATGTATGAGTTATAATCTAATTCTCTAAAACTCTAATCCTGAAAAGATTCTCAATGTGAAAGAAAGTAAAATTCTTGACTTAAACTCAAGATCATGTAATTTTAAGGCTGAAGCCTTATAATCGGTCCTTGTAAAGTCTCGTAACATCTCAACGATAATGTTTATGTGGTGGAACTTCAGGAAGGGTGAAAGATTTCTTCGACATTCAATGTAACGGACTTGAAGTTGTTTACTCCACAGAAACTGCTTTATCCAATGTTAGGCTCAAGGGCGAGTCCTTTCCAAGAGGGGGAGACAGATGCAGCGCCTGCTGTTATCAGTGCCCCTCATGAGCCATTTTAATTCTTTTATTTGTTTAAATATTATTTTGCCCCTAGCCTAAGATATTTTAAGGGCGAATTAGTGTTTTTATATTGTTTAGGGTTTTAGCCTATAATCAATTGTGAGAAACTTTTGTCATGTTAATAAAATTCCCTGAAAGTGTTTTTTATCTGTGCTCCTCATGTAAGGGTCCGTTTATCCACGTCGCGCTGCATCAACTTCCCATTGGAGGTGGGTGGATGATAAGAGGAAGACAATCATCGATAGTACTGTCTGGATGGAGAGAGTAAAAAGTGAAAGGAGAGCTCTCAACAAACGACACATCAACATAGATGATATATCGTCGTAAGTCGGGAGAGAAACACCGATATCCGCACTGAGTGCGGGAATATCCAAGAAATATGCAACGGAGGGATTTGGGAGAAAATTTGGAGAGGTTTGGACGAGTGTCCCGAACATAACACAAACACCCAAGCACACGAAGTGGAAGTGAGTGAGGAGGGAGGAGAACAAAGTCCAAAAAGGAGTCTCTCCCTGAAGGATAGAAGAAGGGAGACGGTTTATGAGGTAGGTAGCGATCAAGATGGCATTAGACCAAAAAGGAGAGGCATCTTAATGTGGAATAGGAGGACACAATCTCCAGAATATGACGATATTTCCGCTCGGCCACTCCATTTTGCTGAGGTGTATCAGGGCAGGATGTCTGATGAATGATACTTTTATCTTTGAGAAACTGCAGAAAGGCAGTGGATAAATATTCCCGTCCATTGTCGGAGTGGAGACATTTAAGGGAGGTGGAAAATTGAGTGAATTTCATTATAAATGGTCTGAAAAGTAGAAAAAATTTCAGACCGATCACAAAGTAGGTAGAGCAATGTCATGTGCGAGTAATCATCAATAAAGGATATATAATAACTGTACCCGGACTGGCTAGGAACCCGACACGAACCCCATACATCGGAATGAACAAGGTCGAAAGGATTTGCTGCACGCGGTTCCAGTCAGGGAGCATACGCCACCCGATGATGTTTAGCAAACTTGCAGGATTCACAATGGAAGGAGAGGTGGAGACTGAATTGGGGGCAAAGCTTATGTAGAACGGAAGCAGGGGGATGACAAATGCGAGAATGTAGGTCAAGGGCACATGTTGAGGTTGATGAGCAAACAAGAGATGGTGGGGTATCAAACATGCACACCCCATTCCGAAGATGACCTCGACCAAGTTCCCAATTCGTCGTCCGCTCCTGAAAAACAACACTAGAAAATGTAAAAGCAGCAATACAGTTTAAATCTTTGGTGAGTTTGCTGATGCAGATAAGATTAAATGGACTGTCAGGAACTTGAGCTACAGAAGCCAGGTGAATAAACGGTGTCAATGAGCATGTGCCAAAGCCCACAATGGGGATTTTTGATCCATTAGCAACAGTAATTTCATAGGCACCGGTATGCGGATGATAGGTAATGAACATACCGGAATCCCCTGTGCGATGTTCAGACGCACCAGAGTCAAGCATCCAAGCTATCGGCCGAGGAGAGATACCCGCGGCAGGGCCACCAGTTTGAACAATGGTGGTTGGAGAGGAGGAAGGGGGCAAAGCAGACCGATAAGATTGTATAAATGCAATCTCCTCCGACGAGAGCGCTAGTTTGTATCAGATACTCGAGACCGGTGACGGAGCATGGGACAACTGCACAGGCGGATGCACAGATGGAGGGATGAAGCGTGGGGTTTCCGTGAGGGAAGACCGACAACTGAGGCGAGGGGGCGGCCTTGCAGGAGCACCGATGACTGGAGGTGGAGCCGGAGTCCCACGGGCGTTAGTGCAAACCATGATGGAGTCGGTGGGCGTCGCACGGGAAGCAAGCCACTGAAAAATGGGCCGTCGGTGCTACGAGATCTGTTGTGTTGACGGTAGCTAGTGCAGGAGGCCGGCCGGAAAGGGCCGAGGAGGTGGCTCTGGAGACCCGTTGAAGAAGGGTCATCCGTGTCACGTGGGGAGGTTCGCGATGAGGGGATGGCGAGCAGAGGCCAGCGGGAGGAGCAGCGGAACGGGGCACAGCAGCTGGTGTGCGGGGAGGCTGCTGGATCTGATGGGAATGGGGGGGGGGGGGGGGCGTCGCACCTGGAGGAGGCCGTCGCACAGGGAGGGCGACGTGCAGGAGGGTTCCACCGGGAAACCGCAAGGGAGGCAAGCCGAGAGACCGTCGTAAAAGGCGGGCCGATTGAGCACGTCGAAGGCGGGCCATCTAGACGCCGCAGGAGGATGCGAAGGGCTAGGAGATCGCGTCGACCGGGAAGGGTCTGCCTAGAGGGAGCCGGGAGGGATTCGGCCAGTCGTAGCCGGGAGGCCCAAGGGAGGGCGGGGCTGGTCGGCGCGAGGGAAGCCGCAGGGAGGGTGGGGCCTGGCGAAGCCGGGAAGCCGCAAGAAAGGGCGGGGCCGGGCCGAGCCGGGAGTCCGCAGGGAAGGGTGGGGCTGACCAGAGTCGGGAGTCCGCAGACAGCGATAAAAAAAATTAACGAGGTTTTTCCTATGATACCATGTAGATTGTGAATTCCCCTTATCTCACGGTGAGGTGGAGACATTTTTTTATAGATGGGTAAAAAAGATTACACGGTGGAGTATTCCGATGTGGGACTCGGAAAATACCCTTTATACTAAAACGGGATTTAACAAGATAAAACAATACATTTTCCAATACAATTTTAGATGATGAAAACAGAAACCAAACGCAAGCTAAGTAAATCAATTAAAAATGTCTAGATGCGTTGAGTTTATCTTAAATTATATTGCATCCTTAAAAATACATGTAGGTCAACATTTATATTATATTCTATCACATAATTAATAAAGGTCATTTGTGAGTAATTCATGACTGCACATAATACAATCTCATTCCATAAACCAATCTGTTAAACTGACCCTGCACATTTTCTTTCTTATTTTCTCATGCAGACATATATAAAAAATTTGAACGGCTTAAAAAGGTACCAATTCAGCAAGATTGTGAGCTTAAAGCACCTTACAGAACTTTTCTGACACCTGACCATCATTCCCAGAGATGGACAATTCCTGTATAACGTTTTCCAACCCTTTGTTAATGGCCTGCATCTCCTCAGCCAAAACTTTCACTTGTATCTGCAATGAATCAAGCATTCCAATCAAACTATATTAGCAGAAATCTCCAGCAAAATTATAGAACTTACCTTTGATGCAGGCTCCAAGTTGGAAAGGTCATTTGAAAAATCTAGAAGCTCTGGTAATTTATCAGCAAGCACCTACAGCATATCAAGTGGAACAGATATAAACTACTACCAATGGTTATTTCAGAATAAAATTATAGAGCATATGATCCAAAAACACATCTAAATAGATTCTGTGACAAGAGAAATCTATAAAAACAGAAATATAAGAAATCAAAGAAATATAGAAAACCAAAAAATCAGTGTTCAACCCGTTGTGTATTTCCGAGTCCCACATCAGTTCCTCCAACATGTATTTATTTTCCTCTATCTATAAATGAAGGTCTCCACCTCTCTTTGAGGTAGTAATTGTACCATTCTACATGGTATCAAAAGGATACTCTGTCCGATAATTTTTCCCATCCGCTGCGCCCCGCTCTGATTTTTTTTCGCTTCCACTCCGCTGTGCACCGTCGCCCCACCTCCATCGCCGGTCCATGCCGTGCCCTACCTGCACCATCGCTCCCTTCCCTGAACACTACCTCCTCCCTTTGTCCAGCCTCGCCTCGCTGCCCTCCTCCACGCACAAGCCCTAGCTGCCTACCAAGCACACCCCGCCGCCCCTAATGGCATCGACCTTCCCAGGCACACCCTGCCGCCCCATATGATGTCACCCATCCCAACGTTTGTCCCCAGAAAGACCACCCTCTCCTGTTGTGCATCTTCCTGCACCTGTCCCCAGAAAGACCTCCCTCTCCTGTTGCACATCTTCCAACGCCTATCCCTTGAACGACTGCCCTCTCCTGTGCGTCGTCTTTTTGCAACGTTTTTTTCTGCGCCTAAATATGCAGCTAGCACATCAGCCCGCCTGGAGCTGTGCACCTCTCCCTATGTAGCGCTCCTCCTGACGCCTCTCTTCAAAATCGTGACAAACCTCATAATGCGTTCACAGTCTCCTCCTGCTGCACGCTTCTGATTCCTCTGTGCAATTCCTGCACACTTTAGTGGTTATCCCACCCAGTAACCTGATTCCTTGCTCTTCCTGCTGAGCCCCGTGTTTCCGTTTCCAGCCATTCCTGCTGGATTTCACGTTGCGCCCTTCCTGTCGGCTTGGTTGGATCTTATAGTCATTTCCCACTATCCTTCCTACCATGACAGATTTTTCACCGACTTCCTCAGTCCTTCCACAGTTGATCACTATCTCCACACGCCTTATAGATTAGCGTCTTGATGCAACCAACTTCTTTGTTTGGCGTAAGACAATCCTTATGTCTTTCACCGGCATGGATCCAGACTCGCACCTGGTCTTTCCTCCTCCACCACTATCAGATCCGAAGTACAAAGTTTGGAAACTTGCCGACAGTAAATTTTTTGCATTGCTTGTCAACTCTATGTAACGCTTCATCAAAGATGTGACTCGGACGACGAACACTGTCAAAGAACTTTAGGGCTCATTGACTCACATGTATTCCGAAACCAATAATTTAGCTCGGGTGTCAAATGTTTTTCAACGCCTTTTCACTATCCACCAGCACCACCATCCTTTTCCAGCATATTTCACCGAATGGAAAGTTCTGCGTGATGAGTTACTTGAGCTTTGGCCCCTTCCTCAAACACCAAATGCTGCTTTGCCCCAGCGAGATCAGCTATGTCTCTTTAGTCTCCTTCATGGGCTTGATCCAGAGTATGCAACAACTACCACTGAAATGTTGGCCCGCCCGACCTCTATTGAGACTCCACTGGTTTACCATCACCTTGAAAAAACTCATCGGGTGCTTTCCCCACCTATTGACACGACAAATCATACTGCACTACTGGGCGTGGCGGTGATTGTTTTTCAAGTACTTGAGGACGTGGCCGCGGTGGTAGCCTTAATCGTCCTTTCTGTCATCACTGTCTGACCATCTCATTGATCGTTGCTGCCACCTCAACAGGTTCAGATAGCTCTGGTCGACGTCTCCCCACCACCACCTGATATCCATCACAACCTAGACCTCTCCATGGATGAGATCGAGCTTATACACTCTCAGCGGGCCGGGATTCGCCGGGATGTGGCACGGGTGCCGAGAGCCGCATCTGGAAGCGGGGCAGCCGGGAGGTGCAACGGGAGCTGCGTAGGGCGGGAGCCGGGAGCCGCACCGGAAGTGAGATGGGAGGGGCGCCGGGATTTGTCGAGGGCCAGAAGGCCGCTGGAGGCGAGGAGGCGGGAGGCGCGGCGGAGGCGATGTGCGGCGTCGGGCGGGAGCAGGAAGGAGCGCTGGGAGGGGAGCCGCGTAGGGCGGGAGTCGGGAGCGGCGCCGGGAGGGGAGCCACGTAGGGCGTGATTCAAGAAGGGCGCCGCATAGGGCAGGAGCAGGGAGGGGGGGGGGGGGCGTAGGGTAGGAGCCGGGAGGGGGGGGGGGGCGTAGGGCAAGAGCCGAAAAAAAAAGGTTAATGGGATTTTCTCTTTGATACCATGTAGAGGAGGAATTCTCCTTACCTCAAGGTGAGGCGGAGACCTTCTTTTGTAGATTAAGAAAAAAGAATACATGATTGAGTATTCCGATGCGGGACTCGAAAATACCTATAATAATAAAAACAGGGTTTAACAATAATTATATCAAACAAATCAATGATACACCACTAGGCTCCATTGGTCCAAATTCATCCATAATAAGAAATTTCTTCAGATCGTGATTTTTATAATATAATACATTTTCTAAATAATCACTCATCCTTAATTTTGTGCAGGAATTATGCTATACTAATAAAAGAGTTGGCTTAAAGAACGGTTAAAGGACGGCTTAAAGGATGGAGACAATGAAGCAAACCTGGTGATAACACCAGGTGAAGTGAACGACCCCCGCCCTTTCAGTCATCCTTTTAAGTTGGTGCAACATAATTCTTGGTGCAACCATTTTTTCTCTATTCTTCATTTCAGCCACCTGTTAAATCCTTTACCACCTTATTTAATTTTTACTGAACGTGTTTCGATAATGTAGAATGAGAAACCGTCTTACCTCAAGATGAGAAGGAGACCTTTTTTTATAGATTGAGAAAGAAGAATACATACAAGAGTATTCCGATGTGGGACTCGAAAATACTCAAAATAATAAAAGAGGGTTTAACACTCCCCCTCAAGCTGGACATCCCTAGCTTGGATCGCGAGTCCCACAAAAAGAAAGATGACAACAGACAAGACCAGACACACTCCCCCTCAAACTGGGTCGCAGATACTGTGGATGCCTAGCTTGGAACTGAGCGAGGCCAGGCGAGCCCCTGGGAGACATTTGGTGAAGATGTCAGCAAGTTGGTCCCCCGTCGGGATGTGACTAAAGCTGACATGATTGTGCTCCAGGTGGTGTCCAAGAAAGTGGCAGTCTAGCTCAATATGCTTCGTGCGTTCATGGAAGACGGTATTCGAAGCAATCTTGATGGCTGCCTGATTGTCACACCAGATGTGAGCAGATGTCTGCTAAGAAAAGTCAAGCTCCTGGAGGAGTTGTCGAAGCCAAAGGATCTCCGTAGTGATGGTGGCCATGACACGGTACTCAGATTCCGCACTGGATCAGGAGACGACAGTCTATTTCTTACTGCGCCAAGAGATGAGTTTGCCTGCGAAGAACATGGCAAACCCAAAAGTAGATTTCCGGTTAGTAAGGCAACCAGCATAGTCAGCATCACAAAATGCCTCAATATTATGATGAGCGTGGTGAGAGTAGCGAAGACCACGGGCAGAGTCTCGCTTGATGTATTTGGCGAAGCGGAGTACAACATCCCACTGAGAGGTGGTCAGATGTGCCATGAATTGACTCACTTTGCCAACAGCGCAGGCAATGTCGGGACGAGTCATGGTGAGATAGTTGAGTTTGCCCATCAGTCGACGATACCGCTCTGGGTGTGAATATGGTTCTGAGGAGTCATAGAGAGACCGTTCCCCAGGCTCAAGAGGAGTGTCAACAGCGGTGGCCTGTGTCATCACAGCATCCTATAGCAGAGTCACTCCCGGTGATGATGATATCATCCACATACACGACCAATAGGATGCAGCCGGTAGATGTCGTTCTATAGAACATGGTGTGATCCTTCATACAGCTGGAGAGCCTAAAGTCGGTGACGACGGTGCTGAATCGGCCAAACCAAGCACGAGGAGATTGCTTGAGACCATATAGAGAGCGGCGTAGTCGACAGACTTGAGACCCGTAGCCAGAGGCGCAAAAGCCCGGGGGATGCTGCAGATAAACCTCTTCCTCAAAAAATCCATAGAGAAAGACATTCTTGACGTCCAGTTGATGAAACGGCCAGTGATGATGAGCGGCCAAAGAGATGGATAATCGAACGGATGCCATCTTGGCAACTGCAGAGAAGGTGTCAAAATAATCGACACCATACGTCTGAGCAAAGCCCTTGGCCACAAGTCGGGCTTTGAGTCGATGGAGAGTGCCATCGGCGTTCAGACGGACTGTGTAAATCCATTTGCTGCCGACCGCCTGTTTACCGACAGGGAGGGGAACCAGATCCCAAGTATGATTGTCCTCCAGAGCCTGCAATTCATCTCTCATCGCGTGCAACCACCCTGGATGAGATTTGGCCTCGCCAACTGTGCGGGAAATAGATATCGCCCCAGAGCTGACAGACCTTTGTATGAAGATGTAAATAGAGGATTGTTCTGGCAAGAGCGAGTACCTTTCCGAAGTGCAATGGGCAGGTCGTCCGGTGGTGGTGCAAGAACATCAGACGAAGTTGGGACAATGGTCTCCTCAACCTGGATGGGGGGCACAGTCGTGGGCGACGGGAGTAGACCGTACCAAACCGATGAGCAGCAGGAGGCAGCACCGGAGGAGGATGGATGATGAGTGGAAGACAATCATCGATATCAGTATCTGAATGAGGAGAGGGAAGTGAGAAAGGAGAACTCTCAACAAATGAGACGTCAGCAGAGGTGATATAACACTGTAGGTCTGGAGAGAAGTACCGATATCCGCGTTGAGTGCGTGAATATCCGAGGAAGATGCAGCGGAGAGATTTGGGAGAGAGTTTGGAGAGACCGGGACGAGTGTCACAGACATAACAGAGACATCCAAATATACGGAGTGGAAGTGAGTGAGGAGGGAGAGAGGAGAACAGGGTCCGAAAAGAAGTCTCCCCCTGAAGGATAGAAGAAGGGAGTCAGTTTAGGAGGTAGGTTGCAGTTAGGATGACACCGGTCCAAAAGTGGAGTTGCACCTGCATGTGGAATAGGAGGGCACGAGCAGTTTCCAGAATATGACAATATTTCCGCTCCGCCACTCCATTCTGTTGAGGGGTATCAGGACAGGATGTCTGATGAATGATGCCGCGATCCTTGAGAAACTGTTGAAAGGAAGTAGATAAATATTCTTGTCCATTGTCGGAGCAGAGACATTTGATGGAGGTGGAGAACTGAGTATGAATTTCATTGTAAAAGGTCTGAAAGGTAGGAAATACTTCAGACCGATCATGAAGCATGTAAAGCCATGTCATGCGGGAGTAGTCATCAATAAAGGTGATATAATAGCTATACCCGAACTGGCTCAGAACCCTGCAAGGACCCCATACATCGGTATGAACAAGATCGAAAGGATTCACTACACGTGGTTCCCATCGAGGAGAATATGTTACCCGATGATGTTAAACAAATTTGCAGGATTCACAATGGAATGATAGGTGTAAACTGAATTGGGGACACATTTTATGGAAGATGGAAACCAGTGGATGACCAAGATGGGAATGTAGGTCAAGAGCACAGGCCGAGGTAGATGAGCAAGCAAGATATGGTGGGGTATCGAACATGTACACCCCATTCCGAAGATGACCTCGACCAAGCTCCCGATTCGTCATCTGCTCCTGAAAAACAACACCAGAAGAAGTAAAAGTAGCGACACAATTTAAATCTTTGGTGAGTTTGCTAATTGAGAGAAGATTAAAGGGACTTTGAGCAATATGAGCAACCGAATCCAAGCGAATAGACGAGGTCAAGTGGCATGTGCCAAATCCGATGATGGGGATAGTTGATCCACTTGCAGTTGTAATTGTAGAGGCACTGATGTACGGATGATAGGTAGTGAACATACCAGAGTCCTGTGTAAGATATTCTGATGCACCAGAGTCTAGCATCCATGCTGTGGGTTGTTGAGATACACATGCGGTAGAGTTGTCAGTTTGAGCAATAGGGGCTGGAGAAAAGGACGGTGGCACAATCGCCCGATAAGATTGTATCCAGGCAATATCTTCTACCGAGAGCGTCGTTCTGTAACGGGTGTTGGATGAAGGGGAATGGATGTGCGGCAGAGCCGATGACAAAGCAAGGGATGGTGTCTCAGGTGGGCGTACAGATGCACAGATGAAGCGTGGTGCTAGCAGGGGAGGGCCGGTATGCATCGCTGGAGGGTGTCGCGAGTCGGAAGCTGACGTAGAAACTGAAAGGTGCCGGGGGAGGCGTTCGGTATGCATCGCTGGAGGGAGCCGCGAGTCGGAAGTGCTGTTGGGAGCGCAGGGAGGCAGGCCAAGTAGCGCCGAACTGGTGGACAGGAGGCCGGCGGTAGGAGGCGCGTGCGCGGTGCTGCGGCTGCGTGGGTGGACAACCACGGGAGGCGGGGCTGAGAGCGGGAGGGCGACAGGAGGCGCGTCGGGCAGCGGGGCCGCGGGAGTCGGGAGCCGCATCGGGCGGGAGTTGGGTGTCGCTGGGAAGCCGTTGGAGGCCGGGGCCGGATGACATCCGGACCGGGAAGCATCGGGAAAGGCGGCTGGCCGGGCGGTGACGTTGGATCAGGAGGCGTCGTTCCGTCGGGTAAGGGCCGACAAGAGTTCCAGCAGATCAGTTTCACACCAGTTGGCCGCATGGAGGACGGAACAGGGCTGCCGCGAAAATCGCCGTAAGAGGGGGCGGGCCGGGAGGTTGTAGGAGGGGCGGGGTCGCGACAGGAGAGAACCGCAGCGGGAGTCCGCTGGAGGGAGGTGACGCTGGAGGGAGGGTATCCGTCGGGGAGGGGCGCCGTAGGAGAGAGCGACGTCAGGTTGTGGCGCGACGGAGGGGCGATGCCGGGACAACGTCGGAGGGAGCCGCGAGGTCGAGCACGACGGGACGACGCCGGAGGGAGCCGCCGGGATGGGAGCCGCGGAAGGCGGGAGCTGGGGGGGGACCGAGTAGGGCAAAGCCGGGAGGAGGGGGGTGGCCGCGTAGGGCAGACCCGGAGAGGGGGGGGGGGGGGGGCGCGTAGGGCAGACCCGGAGGGGGGGGGGGCGCGTAGGGCAGACCCGGAAAGGGGGGGGGGGGTGGCCGCGTAGGGAAAACCTGGAAGGGGGAGGGGTGCCACGTAGGGCAGAGCCGGGAGGCGAAAAAAATATCCAATGGAGGGAAAATCCCATTGAGATGAAAAATGATGGAAGATGTGTCAAATTACATCAGTGGCCGGTTGATGGAGCACTGGGAAATCCGCACTGGCAAGCCGGTCGATGAGGCGTCGGGAAAGCCGCACCGCCAGGAAATCCGCATAGGCTGGGCCGGACGATGGTGCGTCGGAAAATCCGGGGTTGAGGGGGTCGCTGCCGGCGAGCTGTATCAGGTGGAGGGAGTGTCGGCTGGTGCGCAAAGGGTTCTGCCCGGAGGGATCCTTCGGGGGGGGTGAGGACAGCGAAAAAAAGATTATTAGGATTTTTCCTCTGATACCATGTAGAATGATAAGAGTGGTAGACCTAATACCCAAGGTCCCTCTTAAAGAGAGGAGGTTATTTTATAATGAATAATAAAGATCACAAAGCACCACAAGTCAGATGTGGGATGCGGACTCCAACAATCAGAAAATCACACTTTCGTTAGCCATTTAAAGAATTAAAAAGGTTACAAATGTCATAATTTAGTTTGTTAACAGGTTTTGATATTGAAGGATGCCACATTTCATAAGAATTGTCTTTGGTTCACCCTGAAAAGTGATTGGTCCCGGCCCCACTATTGATACTTCAAACTCTAGTCAATTTTGTCACCGAGACTGACAAATTGTTAGAGATGAGAGTCGAGATATTAAGAGAGAGAAATAGGGAGAGCAATGGAAGTTAATAATGCCGGGTCTGACAAAGCTTATAAAAAAATGCTTATAACACTTTACCTGCAACAAATGTTTTTGAAGAAGTGCTTCCATAGCTCATTGAAAAAATTTCATCCTACCACTTACAAAAGTGGTTTTCTTTATGAATTTAAGTATGTGTTTTTTCAGAAATAAACCAAATATCATATTTTATTTCAAAACATTTATCAGAAGTGGTAAGTGCTATAAACACTCCTTGATAGTCTAAGCATGGCGGAGAAGCTAGAGTGGGGCGATGCAAGGATTCGAATATCATTTTTGTTTCATACGGTATAGAAAACAACTCTCCAGCCTTGTACAAGTGCTTTTGCATGAGTGTTTCATGATTGTTTATTGAAAAACTGTTCTTTTGTCACTCAAATAAGTGATTTCATTCAGAAATTAAAGTGCAAGTATTTCTTTCTAAAATGAAACAACGTGCTTTTTTTTCCTCTTTCCAAAGCGTTTATCATAAAGTGCTATAAACACTTTTCAGCAAGTGTCATAAAATAGAACCTTAATTTAGCCCAACTTAGCCCGGCCAGATTCTGACATGAGCCTATCAGGCTCCCAACAAAAAACATAAGGGGCTAGGCCAGCTCACGTGGTATTCCACTGCAGCCTGAGCCCACCATATACGGGCCTCATTTCCTTAGCCCAAGCCCAGTTCAACCAGCTCTCAGCTGTGGGTCCAGCATGGCCTGGATCCAGCTTGGCCCAAGTGAAGCTGAACATGACCAAGCCGAACCAAACCATCAGGATGACCTGGTAAGTTTCAAGCCATCAGACCACTTTTACTCTCCCAGATGGGAATTTGAAGTTGCTACCAACCTAGAGGAAACCACAGTTTTATAAGCATGTCTATTCACCCCATAATATTCGTGTTCCATAATAGTTTAAGACACTGGAGTCTAGTTGCAAAACAAAAATGAAAGAGCAGACGCTAAGGAACTAAACCCATCCTAAATTAACCATGTTTAAGGCACAACTACACCTAAAAAACATTTTCATAAAAAAAAAAAAAAACCACAGCAAAAAGTAATTTAAAACTGTTACCTTGCAAAGATAATGCATGAGGGTCGTTTTGTTGTTTCGAGCACGTGTTTCGGTGAGTTTAAGAAGGCTATCCAGCCTGAATCCAACAGCAGAGCCTGAAGTAGATAAATAAAAGGCAAAAGGCGTTTAAAAACAGAAGAATCTTATAGCATGCTTTCAAAATATTATGTTTAAGCAATCGAATCATACAAGATATGGCATTCCTTTCAATCAAGGTTTCAAGTCGCTTTTTTCTGAGAGCCAGACATGGTTTTCTAATAATTGAAAGAATTATGGAATAACAAAAAATGTTCTAGACCAGAGCCAAGGCAATGTAATAATTATCGCATACCATGGTGAAAATAAATATTGTAATAGCACATTTTCCCTTCTTAATAAATTTTGAAGTAGCCAACCATCATATATAAGAGAAATTAGAGCATAAATGCGATTGAAATTCTTGAAAAAATTTGAACAAGCAAGCTTTCCACAACCTCTTGCAGTTCCCTTGTTCAAAGCATTTCCAAGTGAAAGAATTGTCTGCATAACTCTCTTAAGTTTCGTAGAATTTTGTATCTAATAAAACATGAATAACAAGATAAAGTAGTCAGTCCACATCTCCACATTTGAATGAGCATTGACAAAATAGGATAATTGGGAGAAAAATAACTAGCCTCAACTGCTGCAGCATTTACACAGTGTAAACTGTGTTTAAGGGCAGAGACCTAAAACGTGAGAACAAAATAAGCACTAATGAACACATTTAACATCCCAACTAAAAGAAGAGCATCCAACCTGAGAACCAAAGTGCATCTTAAATGAGAAAACTCTGAGCTTTGATTCAACTCGTGGTAATTTCATCAACTCTAAAAAGAACTGTTCAAAAAAATTTCCAAAACAAACTTAATAAAAAGGTGAAACAAATAATACAATATGTGCCTAAAAATTATCAACTATCAATGATATGCACCTGGAAACATGAACATGCATTTACGTATAAATGCAATGTTTGCACTCATGAGCGTATCATTAAAACATATATTTAATGTGCAAGTATGTTAGTGTTGTCAAAGCTCTATCCAAAACTGATTAATAATAGGGGTCAATCGCCTGACATAATACTTCAAACACTGCACTGTTCCCTATTTTATATACAATTTTTTGGACACTTTTCATGCTTAACCAAGCTTTATACATGCTCAAAAAAAGAATACAAACAGGGCATTATGTCAACCATAACATAAATTGCCCATAAATCAAAATATCATCAAATCAAGATACCATGTTAAAAGCCATCCCGAACCCACTTGACAACGGGAAAAATACCTTACCAATATAGTTTAAGTAGCATAATACTCGTCCCTGATCTAATAGTAGTCAATCAACAATATTATAGAAAAATATAATAAAATGAGACTGAAATTAGCAATGCATCCTTCAAAGCCAACGAAAAAGAGTAAAAGAACCTAAGACATAAAAAATAAGGAATAAATGTTTGCATGATAGGAGCTTAAACTCCTAAATTGATGAGAAGGTTTTCTGTCACATCTTGTAACAGAAATCAAAACAAACAGAAGCAAGCATGCCAATGATTGGATTAAAAACCCTACTTTAGCATGAGTTTCTGATTTTTAAATATATAATTATAAAGGTTAAAAACATTATACACTCCAACCTGTAGGAGATGTATTAATGTGAAAAATAGGCTAAGTAAAAAGCCACAAACCTGTTCACATTTCCCCAATTTCTCCTTATCGCCACTATAGCCCTGGACAAAAGAACATGATTGCATAAAAACGAATGAGATCATATGTTTCTGAAGGATGCTCATTATTTGTTCATTCAAAATATTAAAAAAAAAAGAATGAAAAAACATGTCATAATTGCATAATTTCATAACATAAATAGTAACATTTATACATCCCCAACCATAAGTAGTTCCATCTCCTCCTTTGCAGGACAAAACTTTATGAGGTTGTCAATCTGATCATCATCAAATGCCGAATCTTCTAAAGCAAGCACAGAGCCCTAAAAATGTTCAATGCGATAAGCAAGAATAACAGGCCAGATGATGATGCCATACCATGTCATTGTCTAAGAAACTAAGTTGAAATGAATAATTCTATATAATCTATAAATGGACTAAATTTCCAAACATATGATTCGACAAGAAGTTTATGTAACCAATATTATGGAAACTAGTTAAATATACAGTTTATAAGAGAAAATTAAGCAGAAATTAAACAGAAACTGGAAGAAGAATGTCCTTTCTGAGACATCTCAAAGTAAAAAAAGGGGAAGCTATTGAAAAAAAGTTCAAGGGGGAAAAAGACCTTTATAACAAGGCTAAACATGCTAACTGCAAAAAAAAAAAAAATCAGCAAATTTAGAAAAAAGGAAGAAAAAGGGTGAAGAGAAATTTCATAATTAACTACAATGGTTGTTTGTTTTAACGGAATTAAAATATCAACTATCCAATACTTCAAAAGGAAAACACTGATCATGCCAAGTTACTTGAAAACAAAGGTTGTTCTAAAAGTTCTAGGTTGACATAATACAAAAAACTCTAGAGTTAAATGCCAGTTCTAAAAACAAACATATTCCTGTCGTAAATACAAATTTGTATGCATGTCAGAAGTTTATAAAAAAAAAATAAAAAATAACAATGCACACATTGAGATTTGATTGTTATTTCCGACAGGTCTCCTTTCCTGCACCCGATGGGGTTTGCCGTGCCTTCCAAGGAGAATAGGATCCAAGGTCGAGTAGAACCGGACCTTCTTATCCAGAGTTGGGGAAAGTAATATCAGTGTTTGCTTTTGATCTGGAGCGAGAATCTTTGAGCGGTGATCTCCCTCCAATTGTCGTCGAATTTCCTGATGCGTTCCCTTCCGACTTCTCTGGTTTGCCGCCGGTAAGAGAGGAAGAATTTTCTATCGACTTAACATTTGGTACTCAACCAGTGTCTATTCCTTGTCACCGCATGGCACCAGCTGAAATGAAGGAGTTGAAGACTCAGTTGGATGATCTTCTAGAGAAAGACTTTATACGTTCGAATGTGTCACCATGAGCGGCGCCGGTTCTCTTTGCTAAGAAGGCTAATGGTTCACTCTGCCTTTGCGTTGATTATCGAAAACTCAATCGAGTTATGGTAAAGAACAAGTATCTGTTGTTGGATTGGTGTAGCCCGATCCGGTTGGGCCGAATGCTTGTGGCACGCAACTGTCGCGGAGATAATCGACCGACATCGACAGACACTGTAGCAGTGCGGACTTCGGAGTCAACAGTACTGTAGCACTTTTGACAAAAGTAGTCGTTGTTCACTGTAGCAACACGAACTTATTTTTTTGGAACAATGATCGTCTTCTCCATTTTATAGCCCATTTTCGGGCTAGGGTTACTACTGAAAACCCTCTGTAATTTTGTGCTCCCAAAATGATGAAGTTCTGCCTCTCCCGTGGACGTAGGGATTATTCCCGAACCACGTAAATCGTTGTGTTCTCGTTGTTTTCTTTCTTCTGCATTTCCTTTCGTTTTCTCGTTTCTGTCGTTGCGCCTCCCGACGATTCCGCAATAACTGGTATCAGAGGGTGAGTTCGGAATTCTCCAACGATGGCTTTGGATGAAGGCAAAGTGAAGATCGATCGCTTCGATGGAACTGATTTCAGTTTCTGGAGGATGCAAATCGAGGACTATCTTTATCAAAAAAAGATGCACTTGCCGCTTCTGGGACTGAAGCCAACAGACATGGAGCAGTCGGAGTGAGAGCTGCTGGGTCGACAGGTTCTGGGTGTTGTGCGCCTGACGTTTGCCAAAAACGTGGCGTTCAACATCAGAGAGGAGAAGACGACGGTGGACCTGATGAAAGCTCTCGCGAATATGTACGAGAAGCCTTCTGCGGCAAACAAGGTGCACTTGATGCGCCGATTGTTCAACCTGAAAATGGAAGAAGGGAGAATCGTTGCAGACCACATCAACGAATTCAACACCATCATCAGTCAGCTAACATCGGTGAAGATTGATCTTGGTGACGAGGTATGTGCATTGGTCTTACTGTCCTCTTTACCTGACAGTTGGGAAGCAACTGTAACAGCTGTGAGCAGTACCTCGAGGAATACCAAACTGGTTCTAAAAGATATACGGGACCTAATCCTTAGTGAGGATGTTCGAATAAGAGAATCAGACAGATTCTCTGGTTCTGCTCTGAACGTCGAAGGAAGAGGAAAATACCCACAACGAGACATTCGTAGAGGGCGATCAAGGTCAAGAGGGAAAAGCTGAGACAAAGCAAAGGGGGGTTGGTCCTACCTGCTGGACATGCGGGAAGAAAGGACATGTCAAAAAAGAGTGCAAAGAAAAACGGAAGGGACCTGAAACCAGTGGAGCGAACACGGTGGTTGAAGGAACTGATGATGTGCTGCTATTGAGCGTGGACAGCCCAATGGAGTCTTGGATTTTAGACTCTGGAGCGTCTTTCCATTCTACATCGGAGAAGAGATTTCTGGAAAATTACATTTCTGGAAATTTCGGCAAGGTACATCTTGCTGATGATGATCCCTTGCAGATTGTGGGAAAAGGCGATGCACGAATCAAGACCAACAGTGGGAGCTTGCTGGTTCTGGAAAACGTGAGGTACATCCCTGGTTTAAGAAGAAATCTCATTTATGTGGGATAGCTTGATGATGCAGGGTTGAGTACCATGTTCACTGGTGGTGCATGGAAGATCACCAAAGGAGCTATGGTCATAGCTCATGGAGCAAAAAATGGTACTCTATACAACATGACAGAAACTTGCATGGACATAGCTGCATCACTCATAACTGTAGGAGATTCACAACTGTGGCACAACAGGCTAAGCCACATGAGTGAGAAGGGGATGAAGGTGCTGACAACAAAAGGGTTGATACCAGAGCTGAAGTCTGTGGATGTTGGCCTATGTGAAGATTGCATCTTCGGAAAGCAGAAGAAGGTGTCTTTTGCAAAAGGAGGCAGAACACCGAAAGCTGGGAAGCTAGACCTGGTGCACACAGATGTTTGGGGGTCTGCACCAGTACATTCCCTTGGAGGGTCACAATACTATGTGACATTCATCGATGACTCAACAAGGAAGGTATGGGTTAACTTTCTGAAAAGTAAATCTGATGTGTTTAAAATGTTTCAAAAGTGGAAGGTTATGGGGGAGAATGAGTCAGGAACTAAGCTGAAATGCTTGAGGTCTGACAACGGTGGAGAGTATGGCAGCCAGGAGTTCATAGAATTCTGTTTTGATAATGGAATTCAGTGGGAGAAAACTATCCCAGGAACACCACAGCAGAATGGTGTAGCTGAAAGGATGAACAAGACGTTGAATGAACATGCCAGAAGCATGAGGTTACACTCAGGGTTGCCCAAAACCTTCTGGGCTGATGCAGTGAACATGGCAGCTTATCTAGTCAACAAGAGTTCATCTGTGCCAATGGGAGAACGTTTACCCGAGGAGCTCTGGTCTGGGAAGGAGGTAAGACTCTCACATTTACGAGCCTTTGCCAGTTTGACATATGTTTATATTGATGCTAATGCAAGGGACAAACTTGATGCTAAGTCCAAGCCATGTTTCTTTATTGGCTATGGTGCTGACGAGTTTGGTTACCGCTTTTGGGATGATCTCAAGAAGATGGTCATCAGGAGCCAGAATGTGGTATTCAATGAAGGTGTCATGTACAAAGATTGTCATGTAGTTGAAGATGA
This sequence comes from Viscum album, assembly GCA_963277665.1. Taxonomy (NCBI): domain Eukaryota; kingdom Viridiplantae; phylum Streptophyta; class Magnoliopsida; order Santalales; family Viscaceae; genus Viscum; species Viscum album. The sequence continues at coordinate 1,649,809,235 of OY728163.1, forward strand.
AAATGGGAACATTGAATCAGAGTGCAAAGAGCAAGTGGAGCTTGAAGGTGTATCTGAGCATGAGAGATCCGAACCGGTGGAACCTACTACTTCAGTAGAGTTGAGGAGATCAATGAGGGTGAGAAGACCTGTGTAGAGGTATTCACCATCCCTGCATTATCTATTATTGACTGACGGTGGAGAATCAGAATGCTTTGAAGAGGCAATGCAGCTGAAGGAGTCGAACAAGTGGGAGTTGGCTATGAAGGAGGAGATTTCCTCATTGCATGATAACAACACTTGGGAGCTGACACCCCTGCCAACAGGAAAGAAGGCATTGCAGAACAAGTGGGTCTACCGGGTCAAGGAAGAACATGATGGCAAGAGGAGGTTCAAGGCAAGGCTTGTGGTGAAAAGCTTCCAACAGGAGGGAGTGGATTCAATGAAATATTCTCACTAGTAGTGAAGCTTACCACCATCCGGGTGGTTCTCAGCATTGTGGCATCAGAGGACTTGCACCTTGAGCAGCTTGATGTCAAGACTGCTTTTCTTCATGAAGATTTGGAGGAGGATATCTACATGCAGCAGCCCGTGCGATATGTAGATTCTGAGAAGGAAGACCTGGTGTGCAAACTCCAGAAGAGCTTATATGGACTAAAGCAGGCACTGAGGCAGTGGAACAAAAAGTTTGATTCATTTATGTCTAAAAATGAATATAAACGATGTGGCATGGATCAATGTTGCTACATCAAGACCTTTGGTGATGAATACATTATATTACTTTTGTATGTGGATGACATGCTCATTGCAGGATCTTGTATGCAGAGGATTAATGAGCTGAAAGGGCAGTTGGCTGAGGAGTTTGAAATGAAAGATCTTGGAGAAGCTGACAAGATTCTGGGGATGAAGATCAAGAGAGACCGCAGAGCTGGCATGTTGATGTTGTCACAGGATGATTACATTGGGAAGGTTCTAAGAAGATTCAGTATGATGGAAGCAAAGACAGTCTCTATTCTCCTGGTGAACCATTTCAAACTATCAAAGGAGCAATCACCGAAGACGACAGAAGAAGTGAAGTACATGGCAAAAGTTCCATATGCATCAGCTGTTGGAATCCTGATGTATGTCATGGTGTGTACTCGACCTGACATCGCTCATGCAGTGGGAGTTGTGAGCAGGTATATGGCTAACCCTGGAAAGCAACATTGGGAAACGGTGAAGTGGATACTGAGGTATTTGAAGGGCAGCAATGAGGTATCTCTGTGCATTGGGAAAGAAAATTAATTGCAGGGGTATGTGGATGCTGACCTTGGAGGCGATGTCGACAGCAAGAGGAGTACCGCGGGTTATGTTTTTACCTGTGGAGTAACTGCCGTAAGTTGGATATCACAATTGCAGAAGGTGGTGACTTTATCCACCACAGAGGCAGAATACATTGCTGTAACAGAAGCTGGGAAAGAGATGGTTTGGCTGAAGAACTTCTTTGATAAATTGGGAAGAAAGCGAGAGGAGAATGTATTGCACTGTGACAGTCAGAGTGTTATACACCTTGCAAAGAACCCAGTGTTTCATGCCCGGACGAAGCACATACAGTTGAAGTACCATTTCATCAGAGGTTTGATACAGGATGGGTTGCTGACTTTGCAGAAGATCTGTAGAACCAACAATCCGGCAGACATGTTGACAAAGCCTATAGTGATACAGAAGTTGAGGCACTACTGTGCCTCTGTTGGTCTCCACTGATGAACGGAGGATGAGAGACAGAACAATGGAGGACCTGATGGGAGCACAAGAGGAAAACAGTTTGTATTTCATGAATCTGTGAATGGAAAGCATGCCACTGGTGAGTGAAGAAGAGGAAGAACTCAGATTAAGTAAGTTGTCTTCATCAACTGCATCGAAGCATAGCAGTGCAGCGAACCAGGCTCCAAGTGGGAGATTGTTGGATTGGTGTAGCCCGATCCGGTTGGGCTGAATGCTTGTGGCCCGCAACTGTCGGAGTCAATAATACTGTAGGAGTGCGGACTTCGGAGTCAACATTACTGTAGCACTTTTGACAAAAGTGACCGACGTTCACTGTAGCAACACGGACTTACTTTTTTGGAACAGTGATCGTCTTCTCCATTTTATAGCCCATTTTCGAGCTAGGGTTACTACTGAAAACCCTCGGTAATTTTGTGCTTCGAAAAGAGTGAAGTTCTGCCTCTCCCGTGGATGTAGGGATTATTCCTGAACCACGTAAATCGTTGTGTTCTCGTTGTTTTCTTTCTTCTGCATTTCCTTTCGTTTTCTCGTTTCTGTCGTTGCGCCTCCTGACGATTCCGCAACATCTGTTGCCACAGATTGATGATTTGTTTAACCAGCTTAAAGGGACAAAGTGGTTCTCGAAGAATGAACTTCGGTCTGGTTACCATCAGTTGAAAATAAAAGAATCTGACAATCAGAAAACCGCCTTTCGGAGCAGGTACGACCATTACGAGTACTTTGTCATGCTTTTTGGTCTAACCAATGCTCCTGCGGTCTTTATGGCTTTAATGAACAAGATTTTCCACGAGTACCTTGATACCTTCATGGTGGCATCCTTGTTTACTCTAAATCTAAGGAGGATCATGCGCGTCATCTGAGAACAGTTCTGGAATTATTGAGAAATCACCGACTTTATGTCAAGCTTTCGAAATGTGATTTCTGGATTCAGGAAGAGAAGTTTTTTGGGACATGTGGTGTTGGAACATGGTATATCAGTTGATCCTAAGAAAGTGAAAGTTGTTATGACATGGGAACAACCGCGAAATGTTTTCAAGATTCAGAGCTTCTTGGGTTATGCTGGATATTATCGTCGGTTCGTTAAACACTTCTCAAAGTTGGCTTCTCCGATAACTGCTCTAACTCAGAAGAGAGTAAAGTTTGTTTGGGATGGGAAATGTCAGAAATCTTTTGTTGAACTGAAACGTCTTTTGACTACTACACCGGTGTCGACTCTTCCAGAGGCCGGGCAGAGCTATGTGGTCTTCTGTGATGCATCAGGTTCAGATTTGGGCTGCGTTCTTATGCAGGGTGATCATGTCGTTGCTTATGGATCTCGTCAGCTTAAGACACACGAGAAGAATTACCCGACCCATGACCATGAACTTGCAGTTGTGATGCACTCGCTTAAGAGTTGGCGACACTACCTTTACGGAGAGAGTTTTACCGTGTATTTTGACCACAAAGGCTTGAGTTATATCTTCTCTAAAAAAGATTTGAATCTCCACCAGAGGCGTTGGGTTGAGTACCTGCAATCTTTCGACTTTAACATCGCCTATACCCTAAGGAAATGAAATGTTGTTGCGGATGCATTGGGCAGGAAACTTCCAACCCAGACAGTGAAAGAATCATCGGAAAAGTGGAACTTGATGACTCTCTTTGCACAGTTGCATATTGGAGTCTGGGGCAAAGGTTTCCTGGGCCAATGTTCAGTTGACCTCCGCTCTTCTCGAGATGATTCTTCAGGAACAACAGCTTGATGACGAGTTCCGCAGCATTAGAGACACTCTTTATGGTGGCGAGACCGTGCTTGACTGGTCATTCTCCACCGAGGGCATTCTATGCCATCGGGATTGCTTTGTTGTGTCGTTAGCAGTAAGAAAAGCTGTTATAGGAATTGGCATAATTCCCAATGAGTTGTGCAACAAGGAACCACGAAGATGTTCTATGACATGCGACATAGATTCTGATGGCCAGGTACGAGGCAGGGCATTGCTGAGTTTGTCTCTCATTGTTATACGTACCAACAGGTAAAGGGCGAGAACCAGAAACCTTCGGGCTTGCTTCATCCACTTTCAGTGCCTACTTGGAAGTGAGACGAAATCTCTATGGACTTCGTGGTTGGGTTGCCACGTACCAAGATAAAGAAGAATGCGATATGGGTTTTGATCGATCGGCTGACAAAATCGACTCACTTTATACCTATTCGTGATACAACCAAAGTTGAAGAGTTGAGAAATATCTATGTGAAAGAGATTGTTTGTTTGCACGGGGTTCCATCTGTTATAGTATCTGATAAGGATCCACGATTTATTTCTTGCTTTTGGAGAGACCTTCAGGAGGCAGTGGGATCTCAGGTTCGTTTGAGTACGGCATGCCATCCGCAGTCGGATAGCCAGACAAAAAGAGCTATACAGATTCTTGAGGATATACTTCACGCCCGCATCCTTGACTTTGGTGGGGCTTGGGATGATCATCTTGGGCTGGTTGAGTTTTCTTATAATAGTTACCAGTTAGCGATCAGAATGGCTCCTTTTGAAGCCTTGTATGGCCGCCCTTGTAGATCTTCATTGTGTTGATCGTCGTCGCAAACCGTTGGAATTTTCAGTTGGTGAACAAGTGTTCTTGAAAGTTTCACCCTGCTTGGGTCATCGACGGCCTGAGAGGCAAGAGAAGCTTGCACCTCGCTTTGTGGGACTTTTGAGGTTGTTGAGTAGGTGAGGAAAGTGACTTACCATTTAGCACTTTCGCCGCATCTGATGTTGATACATAATGTGTTCAATGTATCTCGGCACTCCGTCGCCCGACTCTGCCAGTGCGGCTTTCCCAGCGCTCCATCGACTGGCCCCGCTAGTGTGGATTTCCCGGTGCTCCGTCGACCGACCCCGCCTACGTTGTTCATCTGTTGCACCTCGACGTCTTGTCGCACCACTGATGTAATCCGGCCTTGTCAGCGACATCTTCCATCATCCACCATTTTCATCTGAGGGGGAGCAGCGACTGTGGGTGATTTATCTTCTTTTTGTTTCGTCTTGTTTTGTCATCAAGCTGGGTATGTCCAGCTTGAGGGGGAGTGTTTGCAGTATTTTGAGTTTGTTTTCTTTGGTTTGTTTTCTTTAATTTTGTATTCAAGCCAGGTAGACCTAGCTTGAGGGGGAGTGTTGGAGTATGTGTCCCACATCAGAAACCTGGTGTGATGTGGTCTTTATTATTTATTATAAAATAATCTCAAGGCCTCCCTTAGAGAGGTATCTTGGGTATTGAGCCACCACTCTTATACTATAACAAAGAAGATCATGGGCACTGATAGACAAAGCCTGCTGATGAAGGCATCTCACTGTCCACGTGGAGGAATCCCAATGAAGAACTCAGGGCATGTGGAGGTGATCCTAGCACCCGAGCCTGATGTGTGAGCCAATAAAGAGAACAAAGGGGGCCAACTCCCTAGACATTCTAAAGTTAGGTTTATTTTCTTTTTTTTCATTTTGTACTCGTGTTCTCTCCCTTTGTTCCTCACTTCCATAGCCATGGAAGGCTTACCTGCTTTGGTTAGTCCAAGAGAGATCAACCATTGTGGTTCTTGAGTTTAGCAATAATATTTCCATCTGTTATTTATTTCTTATTACTCGCTCTGAGGATTTACAGCATAGAGTGATGGGGGTCGGTGACAATTACCCACCTTCATTCTTCACTGCATTTCCTTCTCTAAACTGTTGGTACATTAATTGAATCTCTTCCTGTTACGTGAAATATTGAGAGGGAGAAAAAGAGAAGTTAAACTGATTTATATTGTTGAATACAGTAGAAAACTAATAGAGCCCGTAGCCAGCCGGCAGTTTGGCAGGTTTACACCCGCAGGGGCAAGGGTATTTCTGCCTCAACAGAAAATATGGGAGGGGGTCCCACTGTTCAGCATGGTCCCCACCAAAGCAGTTCCCCTGGCAGTTATTTTTGAGTTAGTGCAGCAGAAAGGGAATCTCCACGTGGGAGGAGAGAGGCATGTGATCTTTTCAGTTAAAAGGGGGGAAGTTAGTGGGGGTGGGGCAGACTAGTTTTTTTCTTGGGATTTTCCTATTGTTCGGCTTGGGAGCTTGGGTGGGAAAGCAGAGGCTTCCCGATTTTCATTCTGTTTTTCCGTTTTTTTCTCTTGTTACATCCTGTAATTCTCTCCTGCTTTAAATAGAAGTCCATTGCAGTTCCCTCTTTGGGAGTTGCTGCCCTACAGTTCTCTAACAAATTGGTCCGACCTGCCTCCTTCGTGCGTTCTGCTTCGTCCTCCATTAGGCACGCCTCCCCGCTCTCCGCGCAGCCGCCCAGTTCTTCAATGGAGACTCGCCATCAGTCCCGCCTCGACTCAATGGATCACCGCATAGATCAGATCAACACTTCTCTGGCTGAACTTCACTCCTCGGTAAACAAAATCTCTTCCACTCTGGATTTATTTCATATCAACTTTCAACGTTTGGATCGCGAGGCTCAAGAAAATGCAGAATTCCGTAAGTATTCTTCGGGAATCCTCCGTCGCCAGGATAAACGGCCGCATGACCCCACCAGCAACCCCTCTCCGTCCCTGGATACTACTGCAGATCATTCTGGCGCTACTGCATGGGATCCGCCAGAGCACCGTCCTCTCCCTGCATTTCCACAGGAACTCCCTATTTTTCCAAGACTGGTGGAGCTTCCGATTTTTCATGGCCACGATCCAAGAGGGTGGCTTACACGTGCGAAACTCTATTTTCGGCTGCATCAAACACCTGATGACTCTAGGGTCTCCCTCGCCCAATTTAGCATGGACGGTCCAACCATCCATTGGTTTACTATAGTTCTCGAGGTCAATCCGGGTCTCTCGTGGTCCATATTCAAGGACGAATTAATGGAACGTTTTAGTGGTTTGGAGATTCATAATCCCTATGAAGAACTCGCTGCCCTCCACCAAACTGATTCTGTTCAGACTTATATTGAGGAATTTGAATATTTAGCTTCTCTTATCCCACGCCAGCCTGAACCACAGTATGTTGGATATTTTTTGCATGGTCTTCGTGAAGATATTCGTAGTTGGTTCCGCATCCATGACCCTACTACTCGCTTACAGGCTATGCGCCTTGCTCGTCATGTTGAACTTGCTGTCCACCGGGGTGTTGGTCCACAATTTCACACCACAGTAACCCGTCCTTTTGGTGGTGGCCGCAATACAACTGTTCCTACGGGTGGCCCCCGTTTAACCCCCCACCCTCCTCAGCCAGCTGTTCGCCATCCAGGTGGCGTACCTCGCGAACCACTCAAACCCCAACCTCCGGATAGAGGAGTCCGCCATTTGACAACTCAGGAATGGGAAGATAGACGTCGTCGGGGATTATGTTTTTGTTGTGGTCTCCCTTATTTTTCACTCCATAAATGTGTTGACCTTAAGTTACGAGTATTATTACTTGGCGAAGATGATGACCTTCTTGAGGGGGACGATTCTCTCCCTGCCTCTCCTGAGCAAGCTGCACCCCCACATGTTCCAGAGGCTGTCCTATCTAAACGCTCCCACACCCAAGACACAGTTACCTCCCCACAGTCTCTCATAAAATGGCAGGGCCAACCCGAGGAGGACGCCACTTGGGAGGACGATTTTTTCATCCAAAACCAGTTTCCATTTTTCAGCCTTGAGGACAAGGCTGTTTCTCAGGAAGGGGCGAATAATAGAGCCCGTAGCCAGCCAGCAGTTTGGCAGGTTTACACCCGCAGGGGCAAGGGTAATTCTGCCTCAACAGAAAATATGGGAGGGGGTCCCACTGAGGCGGTTCAGCATGGTCCCCGCCAAAGCAGTTCCCCTGGCAGTTATTTTTGAGTTAGTGCAGCAGAAAGGGAATCTCCACGTGGGAGGAGAGAGGCATGTGATCTTTTCAGTTAAAAGGGGGGAAGTTAGTGGGGGTGGGGCAGACTAGTTTTTTTCCTGGGATTTTCCTATTGTTAGGCTTGGGAGCTTGGGAGCTTGGGCGGGAAAGCAGGGGCTTCCCGATTTTCATTCCGTTTTTCCGTTTTTTTCTCTTGTTACATCCTGTAATTCTCTCCTGCTTTAAATAGAAGTCCATAGCAGTTCCCTCTTTGGGAGTTGCTGCCCTACAGTTCTCTAACAAAAACACAACAGAAATACAACAATATCAGTAGGGGGGGGAGAGAGAGAGATGTAGGAGAACCCATGGAAGACCACTCCTTCGAGTCCACCCCTTGCTAAACGTCCCAACGCACCAACCCACACACAGCAGCCAACTGTTTGATTTCCCAGAAAATGAGTCATGCCCCTTACACACACTGGCCCCCTTTATTTAAAGGCCCTCCGAGCCAGCTAACCACCCAAACTACTAACAAACTCTAACAACCTACTGCCAGCTGTCACCAGCTCCTAACCAACTAACAAACACTAACAAACAACCAAAAGACATCTCTGGCCCTTGGCAGTTGTACACAGGCAGCCTCCACGCCCCTTAACAGACTTTCCAGCCACTGCTGCTTCTCCCCCCCTACACGGGCAGCAGCCCACTCAAGTCAATTAACACATATTCCTAACATTCGCCCCACCTTAAAAACCACTTTGTCCCCAAGGTGGACCACCAAAAACACAGCTCAACCTCTTCAACATTGGTACTATAAGCCCCCTTTGAAGTCGGCAGCACATCTGATCCAACACCTGCGAGTAGAAGGGCTGCGGATGATTTCTGCAAGTAGAAGGGGTATCATATCTGGTAGAAACAGCAGCAGTTTCTACCAACGGAATTGCTGCATGTGGAGGTGTGAAACCAAGGTCAAAAACCAAAACAAAGGTTGTCCCACGATCCTTAGAGGTTATTGCCAGTTGTGGCTGCAGTAGTGGCTCTGGAAACAGAGCAACAATATTTTTTCCTTGGAAACAGTACATACAAATGTTGGCTGCCATCCCAAAAATTGACAGAATTTGTCTCAGCTCTCCGCGGCTTAAATTCAAACGATAAGCATGCCTCTGGGCTTCAGCCAAACACTCTTCAAGCCCAAATATGCAATGCTTCAGTTTCTCATAATCGGAATCCGATACCTCCACTGAATTTTGCTTCCCAAGAGCAGCTACAACCAATTTTGATTGGTCAACCTTGAAAATTTGAAACCGAACATCACGCTGAACCTTAAAATACATGTTTCCCAAATCCTTGCTTTTGCTCGTACTACCATGCTTTCTAACAAATTAACCGCAGTTCCCATTATGAGCAAATAGGCACCACACATAGCTATTTGAACCTTTTTCCATTCAATTTCAGAAGCATCGGAACAAAGTCTATTTGATCGCCAACTTGGGAAATGATGAGCTTCTTTATTTGTGATTATCAAGTTTGCAGCATTCAAAACTCCCTCCACTTGCTGAGCTGAACAAGCACTTACCATCAACCCTTGTCTCGTGCCCAAATAACTACGATAGCCACCTCAAACTTCCAAAGCAACAAGAACCAAGAGTGGAAAACACGCTCCAACAATTCCAGATGCTCCAAATTTCACAACACCATACTTGCTAACTGTTGTTGTAATCTGATTCGTGAAGTGCTCAAGAGCCAAACTAACAAAACATCGTTTGCGCGCGTTACACACCGAACCTGTCGGCAAGCTGCTCTTCCTTAGTAATCCGGTTACTTTAGTGTCCAAATTAAAGCCTATCACCTGCATTTTAACATCCAATGGCTGCTCAAACAAATTACTCATCGCATGTACAACCCTAGCAGCCTGTTGTAACATTGTCACCCAGCCAGGTACCAAGTATCAATGCCGGAACTAGAACCTGAAATTTCTTTTCCAGACCGCGCAAAACTGGAATCATTCTGCTCTTTGCCTTGCTGTTGTCATGGGAAAATAGAAGAATCACTGCATCCTAGAAACTCTCCAACGTCTTTCTTCCACTTTTTAGATTCTAAACCACCATCCACTAGCAACACGAGCCCTTGGTTCTCTTCTGTTGTTAGTTTCTCAACTCCAGACATCCGTCCAACACTTGTCTGCTGTCTTGATAATCTAATGGAAGCCTCCATCCGTTCCAGTGAAATCTGTAGCTCTCGTTGTTGTCTATCAATCGCAGCTTGTCTCCTAGAAAAAGCTTCGAAAAATGTTTCAAACTCCCGCATCTTGCCTCTTACCTAATCTTTTCCCCTTCAAAAGGAAAACAATAACAGATGCAGCTGTAAGTTCGCATAGAAACAAATAGTCAGGGGAGGAAGAACTTTCCTCCAAAACCGCTGCAAGCGCGTCTCCAGCTCCCACAACAGCCTGTATAATATTCCCCAATATGATTCCGTATCACAATTGTTCACAGGTGGAAGAGAGAGAAATATCGTGCCAACTGAATTCTCTCTTTTTTTTAAAATTATTTCTTTCTTTTCTTTTCTGCTGCGATGAAAAAATTTCGTAGTGTCTTGCGTGCGTCTCTTCCCCCACGTCGCGCACCTCACTGCTCCCAATCGCGATTGTCCACTTTTATCTGTTCTCGTCATCCGCTTCAAGCGATCGCTCTCGACTCATATGCGTCTCATGCTACGACGCGTTTTCTCAGCTTCGTACGTTTTTTCCACAATACCGCGACACATTGCTTCAGACGTCTCCTGCTGCGACGCGTTTCCCAAGCCTCATCTGTTTTCTTCCTCAACAGTTATGACACAACCATTCGACGTTTCCCTGCCTGGCGCGCTTCACCCGCGAGCATCCACTACACTCACACGACTCTAGTAATAAGTTCGACCTACTCCTGCGACGCCTTTCCTCCGGCGAAAGCGTCTCCCATACACACCGATCGTCCCTCAGCGGCGATCCTTTTCTTTCATTATGTCTTCCTTTTTTTTAATGTACTCCAAGCTGTCGTGCACCGCGCACAGCTGCAATCAACGCTCTTCAAGTAGCAGTGTGCAACGTCCAGTAAACAACCATTCGCACCTGCTCAGTCTGCTCTAACGGAATCCACTAGCTGAAAACTTCTCCAGCGTTCAGCTCCCCTCACGACAGTTCCCCAGCGGAGTCGCCAATTGTTACGTGAAATATTGAGGGAGAAAAAGAGAAGTTAAAACTAATTTATATTGTTGAATACAGTAGAAAACATAGCAGAAATACAACAATATCAGTAGGGAGAGAGAGAGAGAGAGAGAGAGGTAGGAGAACCTGTGGAAGACCACTCCTCCGAGCCCACCCCTTACTGGACGTCCCAATGCACCAGCCCACACACAACAACCAACTGTGCAGATTTCTTAGAAAATGAGTCGTGCCCCTTACACACACCGACCCCCTCTATTTAAAGGCCCTCCCAGCCAGCTAACCACCCAAACTACTAACAAACTCTAACAACCTACTGCCAGTTGTCACCAGCTCCTAACCAACTAACAAACACTAACAAACAACCAAAAGACATCTCTGCCCCTTGGCAGTTGTACACAGGCAGCCCCCACGCCCCTTAACAGACTTTCCAGCCACTGCTGCTTCTCCCCCCCTACACGAGCAACAACCCACTCAAGTCAATTAACACATATTCCTAACAGTTCCTTGATCATACAGTAAGCAATAAATTGTGCGATTGAGGAGTGAATGGACTGCGAGAACAGCCAAGTGATCTGAAGTGTACACTGGTTTTCCCCTGCTTGAAGCATACCTCGAGAGAGGATGTGGTTGAGTGAGATCTGTGTACCTCTACACACCAAAGGAGTGTAGATCAAACTGCCCAACAAAAAGGGAATTCGAGAATTACGAAAGTAAGACATCAATCTCCTGAAATTGAAGAGTAGAGGCAGTCGAGGTGACAATGGGTCACTGAGTATAGGAGTAGGATCACATTCAGTAGAAAAACAATGATAGAATTGCGTTGGTGATCAAACAAGGACAAGCACAACTTCGCTCTAACTACATTCATATGTATCTGTGAGGCGACTCAAGCTAAACATGTTTTTATTCTACATCATTTCCATAATTAAAACATTACATTACATAATAAACTCAACATCCCGAGAATCGAGAGGTTTAATGTCATTGGAGACTAGCTACATAAGAAACTTATTTTACAAAGTCTGTGAACATTTCCCCATAATTTCATCATATTGGGTCTTCTTCTAAACATCTCCCAAGTTAAACTAATCCTCATTCCCTAAGAAATGGAAACATAAGAAAATGGTGAGCTCAAGGGAGAAATAAACATATCATCAAGTTACCCACGACGAGATCATACACATATGAGAAAACATCAACAAGAGAGAAATATCTGATTAAAAGAACATGAAATCATAATTACAGTTCATATGGCATGATAGGAGAACAAATAATCTCATATAATCAAATATATAACATGGCGCAAAGACTGGGAAAAAACATGAGACTTAAATCATGAGTCAGGAAGCACAACATAGTCTCATATCAAAAGAGTGTGACACCAACATAAGCATAGAAACACAACATAGTGGATCAGACATCACCACCTGTTTCACATAGTGGATCAGGCATCACCATTTGTTTCACATAGTGGATCAGGCATCACCACCTGTTTCACATAAGCATACAAACACAACATAGTGGATCAGGCATCACAACCTGTTTCACGTAGTGGATCAGGCATCACAACCTGTTTCACATAGTGTATCAGGCATCACAACCTGTTTCACATAGTGGATCAGGCATCACAACCTGTTTCACAGTGGATCGAGCATCACAACCTGTTTCCATTTTGGATCGAGCATCACTACTCGTTTCACCGTTATCTCATGAGATATAAAGCTTTACCAAATGCATTAAAGGGCTATATAAGGTCCATCCATCACTTAAAGATTAACTATCATTATCTCGTGAAATGTAAAGTTTTACTCAATTCATTGAAGAGCTATATAAAATTCATCCGTCACTTAAAGATTAACCATACACATGTGTTCCACAAGAAAACATTTAATCATCACGTCATTAAAACTCAAGAACAAAAATGGGTTTCACATTACATTTCAAAAGGTATGGCATAAATACATTAACCAGATCAATTGATATCAAATTCAATCACCCAAAAGAGGAGCTTCATAAAATCATTTAGAGGGTGATTTATAAAACATAACATCATGGAAAATAGATCCCTTTTTGAGATGAGGAAAGCAAAAGCCAAATCATAAAAGAGAGTAACAAAGCTTATCTTTAAAAAGAAAGTACGAGGATCCCATGAATTGATACATATTTGGATTTCAAAATAAGAAAGGAAAACATTGGCGGTAAGTGAAAACATGGACTTGAAAAAAAGTCATTTAAGAAAAATCATTACTTAAGAGGATAAGAATTATTCAAAACATATTATAATTTTATGGAAAAGAAAATCATTCATGAAAGGGGATTTGAATTAAGAACTTATTTTCCCCAGAGAGATAAAGTGGACATCATATGTAAAAGGAGATCATTGAATATAGGGAACATTGAAGGTCAAAGTTAAAAAGATACTACATAAAAGAAAAAGATTTGAGTTACCAAAGTCCTTTATAGCTCAAGGAATGTTTGAATCAAAAGAATATGAGTGATAGCCCTATGTGGATAGCAGCTGTGCGATGTGAACCAGCATGGGAGTGGGGTTAGGTGGCACAACCTAGCTGGGGATCCAGTTGGGCAGTGTGGCCCGAACAACAGTCATGGCCAAGGGCACGAGCTAGGGGATTGCAGCCGAGAAGGCCTCTGCAGGGGTGGAACACTGAGGAGAGGGAGGGGGCAGCTCTAGACACGCTCTCGAGGTTTTAGCTTTGATACCGTGCAGAAAGAATAAAACCAGAAACTATGTCCTTGAGTGAGGCCGGGTTGCTTTATTTATATATCTAGATATGAGGTACAAAGTGGGGGGCACAAAATTCAAAAGCAAGGGAAAAGGGATAGGATGAACCTAGACAAACACGTGCGAAGTTACTGCTCAAACAATACCCATAAACTACTATCTCATAAAACTCGAGTCGCATGAATGAGGATCCATCTAAACAAACAAATGTTAACTTTTAGCCGGTAAACAACAAATGTGAACTTTTGAACATGAGGATAGAACAACATTCATAATCTGATAGATCTAGATTAGACATAATAGGTCGTAATAAAAATTTCAATCCAATGTTTCATTTCCTAATATTAAAATAGAGAAATATTAAGATAGCAAATGTAAGTAATCAACCACTGATTTATGGGAAAAGAGCAAGAAATGCAGATGCACGTGTGCATGCGCACTCATGAGACCGAGTCAACATGCACAACTAAAAAGATTGAGGACCATGAAACATGCAAGCTTGGTTTTTACAACATCGTCCTTTGACAACTAACACAAGATAATTAATAATGCAACAAGTTAAGGATCCATGTGCAATGGAACTTGAATTGCCCATTCACTGAATGTAAGTTATCATTTTTCACAAAGCTGATGTAAAATGGTCCTCCGTAACAACTAAAAAAATAACATTTTGTTGAAAAAACAACGATGTGAAGCATAAGACCATCGGTCCAAACATTACAACTACAAGAAACTGAAATATAAACCTAAGTGCAAGATCTGTTGTCCGCAGAGAAGTTTCCCATATAGAGAAGAAAACAGCCCAATCACCAAGGACTGGCCAACTGAAGAATGTGACTAACAGAATTTCCCAAGTAGAAAAACATAAATAGATTGCCTAATTTAAGAAAAATGATAGAATAACTTGGATACTAGAAGAAATTAAAATCTCCCAGATCAAAAAATAACATTTTTGTAATAGACTTTAATATCTGGGGTGTAAAAGTAAGGGATTTATTTAACAAAAATAGATGCAAGTAAAACACTAATCAATCATTTTAATTTCCATAAATGGTAAAAAAAGGTAGAAAAATGAAAAAAGAAAGCAGCAGCATCTAACTTACCGTCAACTCGTGCAATGGTGTTTTCACCTTTGAAAGCATGATTTCACAATTATAAGCCCGCCTGTGTTCAATCTATAAGAAATAGTATAAGTTAGTTAGAACGGAGAGGTGACCCAATACTCAAGATATCCTCCCAAGGGAGGTCTTGGTGTTTATTTATAAAGAATAATAATGATAGCACAATACTTAAGTCCGATGTGGGACTCAACTCAACACACCCTCTAACATTAGTCAACAGAGAAGGGCAACAAATCATGCAAAATCGAGTGCTGATTCTGGTAATCTAAACAGCAAGGCACTTTATGATCCACAAATAAGAATAGCAATGTGTGATATTAAAATGATCTTAACGAAATTTTAATTTCATCTCCATGTTGCAAGGTGTTTATCCAAATCTATATTGTCCATAACAATAGCAGAGATAAAAAAACAATGAGCTTAGTGTTTTCGCCATTATGACATCTAGAATATGTTGTATAGGTTCCTTGCCACTTTCCTCAAAAGGCATATCAAACAACATCATAAACAGATACAGAAAAAAAACATAAAACAGTTCTTAAATAAT
The DNA here is from genome assembly GCA_963277665.1 of Viscum album. Lineage (NCBI taxonomy): Eukaryota > Viridiplantae > Streptophyta > Magnoliopsida > Santalales > Viscaceae > Viscum > Viscum album. The sequence continues at coordinate 1,649,824,392 of OY728163.1, forward strand.
ATTTTGTCTAGTTTCCTACGTGAATTGCAAGAAAGGTTGAAGATGTTCATTTCTATTATTATTATTGTTTGGTGTGGAAAGGGAGGGGGGGTGAGGAGACTGCAATTTTATACCCAACATGATACAAATTATTCCCACTTAACTTCAAACCCATGTAAACCAACTACGGTTGCCGCAGTTGGTGCCAACTTGAACAAGCAATACAGGCACTAGGATCAAAATCGCACATTGGTTCACAAAAAATGCAAGAATTTCCAACCACTGAAGATTTTTTTTTAAAAAGAATCAATATGGCTCGTCCTCGAGGATCTTCATCATAAACTACATCAAAATGAATCTCTCACTTTCTTTGACTCTCTGTTCTCTTAATCGGATATGTATGTATACCAACAAGACTAAGCGAACGGAAAATATTTGTTAGCTAGAAATTGGTTAATACAGTAACAGCCCTCTGACTAGCTAACATGAAGGCCAAATGCTCAAGAATAAATGTGATCGACATCAATTAAATGCATTAACTAACCACATGCTCACATATACCTTGTGTTGCATTTAGTTGGGCAGAAAGGGATGCCCAAGATTGAAGATTTCAACAACTGGGTTAAATATAGTCAGATGCCAAACTGAGGGACCATTCAACAGGAAAAGAAAAAAATTGAAGCAGTTGGAAATGGGGAAAATTAGGCTATATCATCTTCCACGTCACCCAAGGATTAATGTCGACAAAAAGGTGTTAAGGATTCCGTCACGTCCTAAACACAGGTAATAATATAATAGCATCTAATGCATGTTAGACTAAGCGTTTAAAAATAATCTAGAGACTGTCAATCACTTAGAAGATTAGCTCCTCCAGTAATAAATATTCAGCAACCCAACGGCAGAAATAATTTATTTGATTTCACGCGAAACCCAGAACTCTCAAAGGTAAATTAAACACAGATTTTCTCATAATCATAGCAGCAGCAGATAGAACAACTCAAAATATACCCTCACAATAACCACCGCATTTAACAATTCATGCACAAGTTTTAAAAAAAATAACAATACAAAATTTAATCACAATGAAGAAATAAAGTGAGAAACAAATTACCTTCAGAAACATAAATGATCTATTGCCACCAAAAAAAATCATAAACTGAAAATTTAATTACCAGTTGCACTTTATCCGATTTAGCTCCAAATGAAACTTGCCGATTTGATTCCCCATTAATTTTTCCATGTCTAGAATTAGGTACTGCTGCTGAGAAAAGATTCTCAAGTTCTGACATGTCAATATCTGGAGCCCTAAAGACCAAAGTTAACATACATTTAGTCATGATCACGCAATAGCTTTAGAGGATAAGGCATGGGTCACAATGTTTTTTCATGAAAATCAAGACCTACTTTGCAACTTCATCAGATTTTTGTGTCTCAGCCCACAAACTTCCTTGCACTGCTCTTGTCAATTTTAACCAATGCAGTGGCTTCAATTTCTTTGCATTGTTGTTTGAATTCATAGTTCGTGACAAAATTCTACCTTTTGCACTAGGTAAAGGAGTGCAAGGAGGTCCAGCAGAAGGTGATCCTGAACCAGTTTTATGAAATCCTTGATCGGAAGAAATTGGAGGGGGTGCAGAAGGGATAGCTGAGTTATTTGATGATGCTAAACTAAACGGTGAAGTTGGGAAACCAGGACCAGGAGGTGGTGGAGGTTTGGGAGCTGGTGGTGGAACAGTAGAACTTGCCACAGAATGAAGAGGTGGTGGTGGTGGAGGAGGAGGAGACCCCACTCCCATAGGTTTTAGAGCTGGCGGTGGGACTGTAAAACTTGCCCCAGAATGAAAAGGTGGAGGAGGAGGAGGAGGTGACCCCACTCTCATAGCTCGTTTTTTCTTCAATGGTGGAGTTGGAGGTGGTGGTGGACTAGGAGGTAGGGGTGGTGGTACAGTAACACATGATGGTGCAGTTAGAGGTGATGATTGTGAAGAAAGTAAAGCTGGAGGAGGTGGGGGGGTTGGGGGAGCAATATTATGAGCTAGAGAATGGGAATCCTCATGAGATGATCCTTGAATGGGATTGTAACCAGGAAATGGTTGCACAATTTGAGGCTGGGATGGAATTAACAATGATTGAACCCCTTTACAGACATCTTCCTCAGGCTGCTCTGTGACTGAGGAATGCTTAGATTTTGCTTTGCATGAACCATCCATTGGAGCTGGTAATGTTGTCCCGGAATGAGAATTATTTTGTTCTGTTGAGGGCACAAAATGATCCTGGGGAATTGAGGATGGAGAACTTTCACTGTTTTTCTCAACTGTGGTAGGCTTGTCCGGAATCTTTTCATGTCCCCAATCCTGTTGTGATGCAAAAGGTTCTGCAGGCTCATGAAAATCAATATCCATTTGCTCTTGGGAAATTTTTGGGGCAGTGATACGTTGGAGCACATTCAATGCAGCATCAGCCTTTGGGTCCAGCCAATCCACATTGTGAAACATCTCTTGCACTTTGGTAAATGCTTCCATTGGTAGACCCTCCTCATCAAAACAATACGAATTCCCTGTAACCGTAGGAGAAGCAGCATCGATCTCCGAAAAAAGAACCTTAATCAAATGACAGACAACAATACACATTTTGTCAATACAAATAAACAAAAAATGACCTACTGTTATTTACCCAATGTTATAGATACAAACCTCTGCTCTGAAATCCTTCATAAATTTTTCACTGCCATTCCACAATGTGTCAATCTCATCTCGGTTGAGGATTAAAATATTTGATCGAATAAATGCAGTGTTAAACATGGCTCGCAACATTAGTTCTTCAGACTCCATGTCTTCATGAAGGTTAATACACTCAATCACTATGTCCCCTTGAATATGGCAATTAATGTCAATTTTAACAAGTTCACTCTCTTCCTGCAATATTTTAAGATTGGGCTAAGTTTATTTGCATTTGACAACAGATAATAGAATCAAAAAACAAAACAGAGTAATTACAGGACAGTAGTTCAAACGCACAAGTTAAATTGAAATCATCATAAATCTTAGCATACTAAGGTTGCATTTGATCTTGGAAAACATTGGAATCTGCAAGTGGATGACATTTTTTAGAAAATGAAAAGGAAATGAGAAATTTTTTAGCGAAAGAAACCTTGTTTTTATATTTCAAGAAAAATAAAAATGCTAGAATTGATAAATTACATATTTTTTTCTTTTTATCACAACTCTCCAAAATACTTTTTAACATATTTTTTAATAACTTTTTTTAAAATGAAAACAGAAAATATTTTGCAAAACCAAATGCAGTAAAAGTCTTTTTACTAATGACTTGGGAATTGTTCAGAACTGTTGGAAAAACTCATCATAAGCATGGCAAGCTAGTTCATAGGTGAGTCACACACTTGAAATGCAATGCAATGATGAAGATAATCAGGTATTTCAAGGGAGCATTAAAACAAGGCCAACTCTTCAAGAACAGTGACCACCTTTGATTTAACAGAGTACTCAATGCAAACTAGAAAAGTCACTCAATTGACGAGAGATTGATTATAGGCTAATGGAAATGTTGGAGACACCTGAAAGAATAAGAAATAGATTGTGATATTAAAATCTTCCATCGATGCATGTGACAACAGGGTTCCTATAGGTTTCCCTGTGATCCTTTATTGAAATAGTGCTATAATTATTCTACCACACATATCACTTCAATTCTAGCGTTTCACGAATCAACAAAACAAATTAAGAAAAATATCACTTTATAGGTTCATAAAGCAGTAATGTACTAGGTACATGGATATGCCCAGGTTCATTGAGTTTGACCAGGTTCATTCTATCTCCCTTATCCCATGTGCTTTATTTCTCTGAGCACAGGACTCACACGACTCCCACTGATAGGATCATAGGTGCAAACAATGAGAAATTGGTAGGTCTCTATTGACAGCAAAGGAATTACACAGAGGTAGAAGAAGAAAAAGAAATTGAGAAGAAAAGGAAGAAGACTCTCCGCAGGAATTCCCATGGAGCCTAGGCTAAAGCCTCACCCGACAGTCACAGCTGTACGCCCAGAGAAGAATCAAAGACGCCCCTGTTAACTGTCCCTGCCTGTATTTAATACCCCCCAACCAGCCCCAATAACCCCAGCAACCTAAAAATAAGGGAAAGTACAAAACTACCCCCCTGACAGACCAACCCATACCAACAGCCCCTCCACATTCCTATCATTTCCATCCGCCTGAAAAACCATCTTGTCCTCAAGATGAAGCTGAGTTCCAGGAGACATTCTGGCCTTTCCTTCAAGTTCTCCACAAACAGCTCTGTCAAATCATAGAGAAACTGCAACTTTACTGCCAAAGCTGTATCACTCGCCCATACTGGCCGCTCTAAATTATCGTCTTTCAAGTTTAGTAGCTCAAAAGTTTCTTTTTCAACTGATATTTTATCCCTTGCTGTACTCTGTGTTACACTAACAATATTCTCCAACTCAACAACACATGATCCCCTGAACGTAAGACCTGAGCCGATAACGATATACCAGACAACACCATTAAGCGAACAACTAAGAGGCTTTACAATTGTTTCAATCCATTGAGACTCGTTTATTAACAAGGCGGAGGAATTGGCCACGGAAAGATCAACCAGAGATCTTGGCTTGAAAACCTTCAAGATAGGTCGAGTTGGTTTTTCGAAACTCAAAAAATCATCACTGTCTGCAGAGCTGCCTTTGGAAAAACTATGAGACCTAAAGCTCAACTGTCCAAGCTGTCCAGTAAGAACTCCCAGGACATAGGAACCAGGCTCTTTTGGCGGTAAGGCAAGAATAATATGATTTCTGCCATGTCTCGGTATTGTAGAAGTAGAGCTCTTAAATGCCTTCAAACCATCATCAGCAATGTTTGTAGCAATCTGCATAAGATAGTGATTCAAGAGTGATATCATCAGGAAATCCGCTCCAAACAGCCAAACCACTGCCAGGCCCTGTTTCGCACTAATAACGCTTGTTCCAAAGCCAGCAAGGATTTGTCAGTTTTTGTAACCAAATTTGCAAACCCTATTGAAGGAGACAGCAACATCAAAGATTGGTCAAACATATATGGAGTAGCTGCAGCAGCAAGAAGATTCAACTCACGGATTGATGCGGTTTTTTGAACTGTTGTGGCAACTTAAAACCTTGCATGTACCCCCAGAGAATTCCCAGTAGGCCCCAGTCACTGGGAGAGGGCAGTGCACCCTGACAACACCACAAATGAAATGTCCGTGGCGGAGGCTCTGGCAATGGTTTTGACAACAGTACTTCTTGTTCCAGGCGATTTCTTAGAACAAAAGATTGCTGCAGGTCACTGCAAGTCTTATGATTGCCGAAACACTTCTTAGCACGAAAAATCCAAACAATTGAATCCCTGCCTTTAACACGCTCAACCTCGGCACTCAATTCTTTCCTTAAACCCTCGTATGCCTTGTTGCTTCCTCCTCCTAACTGAGAACACAATCCAGGGACAAATTCTTTTCTACTCCATTTTTCCACGCTAGAACGCAGACCAAAAATTTCTTGTTCGGGTCATACCCGAATGGAATCTAAGGGCTCCTCCTTGACATTCCCTACCCTTCTGAATCTGAAAGCTCTGAAGCTGATTACAGCACCTTCCTTATTGCATTGTTCTCAGTTCACTTCAACTGTTGCCGCGGCACGAGGCAACAGATTTTGCACCGCATGCTCAACCGCACTCTTGGTTGGTCAGTCCGAATGGAAATCCAAAGGTTCATTCTCTTTCTGCGGCAGTCCAACTACAACAGTTGTTGCTGGCAACGTCTGTCCAGAAATCGATGAACGGAGGGACTGCTTCCTCGGCTCCAAGCCGGCACTCTCAGTCTCCACTGCTGTAGGAATTTGCAGACGAGGAACTTCCAGGCACCGCTCGTCCTCCTTTGGCCACGCTAGGACTGGAATTGTTTCCTCCGTCTTCATTTCGCGCTGCTTTGGACTGGACACCGGACAGGACTCCAAAACCCAGGTGTAGGATGACAAACAGGAAATTCAGCTAAAACATATGTCTTGTCCCGCCACGTCAACTGCTCCACACATCCTTGTGCCTGCACAATCTGCTGCTGCCGTTCATTTTCAACTGGCCGAACTGCGACAGGTAATACCTCCCCATTCTCGTGATGTCCGCCCCAGTTCAGTCTGTTGTGCTAAAAACTCATCGTTCGCTTTCGACTCTTCCTGCAAAAATTTCTTCAGCTCACATACCTCTCGCAGGCAGAAATCAGTCGCTTCTAGCACAGTCATCAGAACCTCCGGCATCCTTGTTCAAACCTCAAGCCGCTTTCAGCTCTCAATGAAACCACCAAATGATAGGATCGTAGGTGCAAACAATGAGAAATTGGTAGGTCTCTATTGACAGCAAAGGAATTACACAGAGGTAGAAGAAGAAAAAGAAATTGAGAAGAAGAGGAAGAAGACTCTCAGCACTCTGCAGGAATCCCCTTGGAGCCTAGGCCAAAGCCTCACCAGACAGCCACAGCTGTACGCCCAGAGAGGAATCAAAAAAGCCCCTGTCAACTGCCCCTAACTGTATTTAATACCCCCCAACCAGCCCCAACAACCCCAGCAAACTAAAAATAAGGGAAAGTACAAAACTACCCCCTAGCAGACCAACCCATACCGACAGCCCCACCACATTCCTATCACCCACCTCTCATGATGCTAGTCATGGAGGCAAACAGTCCAATGGTGGGCGTCATGGCCATCTATAATGCACCCATTGTGGCCAATAGAATCATACCATTAACACCTGCTGACAACTTCATGGACGCCTAGAGGTATTCTTTAGTAATTGTGTGTTTGATAGAGGTATTCTTTCTGATAGAATCCCTCACAGCAGCGAGTCAACAAGAACAGACTACTTGGTATGATTGTACAGCAGCTGTGGAGAATTAGAATTTACAGGAGGAAGAAGGAAATTATGGAAAGGAGAGTGGAAGAGAGTAGAGAAGACACTTGGGAGTCCTCAGGATCCCACCCAAGCCCCAAGGCCGAACCAACTCTGATATTCTCCCTCCCTCTCCCTTCTCAGCCCCACCCCTTTATAAATGCCAGGTATCATTCCTCACGTGGCCAGCAACAGGTCCTTCTAGAATTAGTAGTTGCACCCAGTTGTATTTCCTTCATAAAGACCTTATGCCCCTTCTCGAAGACTGTTTCCCAGCTGTCCAGTTGTGCCATGTACAGGACCCACGATCTCTATCACTCGTCACCCCGTGAAAATCAGTCTTGTCCTCAAGACTAAGGAAATGAAACTAATATGGGTTGGTAGAGACCCCTTCTCATGTAGCTTCGTCCACAAGACGCCCCTTCCATTAAGTTAGCTCCCGAAACATCACTTGTGCCCAGTTTCAATCTAGCTCCAGCCTGGAAGCACAAGTGAACTACACCAATCTGCTTACAGCATGTTGTACGGTACTTTTAACCATCACCACAGTTGACCACTATACATACCAGAGGTGGCACTCCAGTATTTCCAGGATAAATCTTTTAATTCGAGCTTGGGAGTCTCCTAAGACTGTCCTCAATTATAGAAACTATAAAATTCACTACCGTGAGATAGTCATCCATGGAGAAATCGTCACTTTCTAGTTCCAAAATAATAACATCGAGGTGCGAATCAAACTATTGTTATGCCTCATCTTTGAGGCCATGAGGACGGGACTCTTTATGCGGTTATGTTTTCTCCTCCGAAGTCAAATTTAAGACCCGATTCTGAACTCTGGTTATTTTTGTAGCGGAAGCCCTACCAAACTTGTCGTAGACAATTTTCATCTTTTTCAAGAAAAACCCGGGAAATGTAAAGTCTTTGTTGGAGGATGTGAGTCTTACATCGAAATTGAGGTATTATGTCATCTTTATTATTCATTATAAATAAACACCAAGATCTCCCTTCGAGAGGCATCTTATTGGTTCTTCCATTTTAACATGGTATCAGAACGGGTTCTCTAACCCTAACCCTCTCTCCCCTCTTTTTTCTTGGAGGACACCTACGCTTTTCCCCCAAAGGGGGCGGCGGCTCCCAGCCAACATCCACCATTTTAGTCGGGCGCCCCCTCCGTCGTTAACCCCTCCGCCCCTCCTCGTGGGTCCTTGTCGTGCTCCCCATCTCCAGCTATGACGGGCCGCCGGCCACCCCCCACCCACGGTGACTTCCTGCGCCGCCCTTCTCCATCGGTCGCGACACCCCTCGACGGCCCCCTCCAGACGCGGCTCCCCTCCCACACGACAACCCTCGACAACTCACCGCCCTTCCACCCAGATCGACGACACTCCATCTCCCAATCGCTCTGCCGCCCCTCCCTGGGCATCTCCCTCCCAGTGCGACAACCCCCCCCCCACACGCGTCCGATCTTCCCTACATGACACCCTACCTCCCGATCGCACGCCCCCTTCTTGATCTAGTCACACACAACCCAGTCGTCACCCCTCCCTGATCAGATTCTCCAGATCTGCTCCATGCTCACGCAGAACCTGCTGCAAAATGAATTATTTGTCTCTATCAGGTTCTTTGTTGCTCCCTGTTGTTCCTCATACTTTGTTGTCAATCAGAATCATTAGGTCTGCAAAATCAGACATCATTTCACCTTGACATTTTAGGGTTCGCTAGTCGGACGCCGTTTCACCCCGGTAATTTGGGTCCGCTAGTTGGATGTCGTTTCACCTCGGCATTTTAGGGTCCGCTTGTCGGGCATCGTTTCACCCGATCGTTTTAAGGTCGTTTATCGTGTTGGATTGGTGTAGCCCGATCCGGTTGGATCAAATGCTTGTGGGCCGTACTGCGCACTGTAGCATTTCTGACCGACACCGATAGAGCACTGTAGCAGTGTGGACTTTGGAGTCAACTTTACTGTAGCCTTTTGAACTTCCAACAGACAGCACTGTAGCACTTTTGACTTGTGTGGCCGCATTTCACTGTAGCGACGCGGACTTCCTGTGCAGTTGGTGGAACAATGGATCGTCTTCTCCATTTATAGCCCATTTCGGGCTAGGGTTTCTTACTGAAACACTCTGTAATTGTGCTCCCGAATATAGTGATTTTCTGCCTCTCCGTGGATGTAGGAATTATTCCCGAACCACGTAAATCCTTGTGTCCTTGTTCTGTTTTTTTTCCTTTTACTCTTCTGTGTTTCGTTGTTTCTGTCGCTACAACTCTCGACGTTTCCGCATCATATCGGTCGTCGTTTCTATCCAAGATAGGTACACCTAGCTTGAGGAAGAGTGTTAGAGATATGAGTCTCACATCGAAGTTGAGGTATTATGTCATCTTTATTATTCGTTATAAATAAACATCAAAGCCTCCCTTAGAGAGGCATCGTGGGTATTGGGTTACTTGCTCCTCCATTTTAACAGGCTCCAAAATTCTGGTCTCTCAAACCCTTACCCTGGGGGCTGAACTGCTGGTCTAAAGCCCCGTGGACTTCTATAAAATCCACCTTTGAAGAGGTTAGATCCTGACTATTTTCCATCACACACCCTTTGGATTCTAACCCGGAGTCAAGCCCACGCCGTTGTAAGTCCCAGTTTTAAAAGCTGAACTGGTCACTATCGGCTTGGATAAGTTGGAGTAATCCCTGCGATGTTTGACTTTCTTTCTAGGGGTCATAGAGAAACCCCCCGAGGCAATAATTCCCCTTTTCCCGTTGCCTGAACCTGTGCGGTAGAACTCAACAGTTTTGATGTCTTCATCTTGTTTGCTTGTATCTTGGAAACAGTCCTCTTAAGCGGGTCCGTGCAGCCTGTCAGAGTTCCCTTCCCCAAATTTTTTCGAGTCTACTTTCAAACCATCCAGGGATTCTCTGGCATATCTCTTCTTCCTATATTTAACTTTCTTCCACCCCCTGTCCTCTTTGGAGTCCATATTATTCACTATAGAATTGCTCATGCAATTAAACTACCGGCCCTGCTAGTGCAGATTTCCCAGCAATCCATCGACCGGCCCCACCTGCGTGGTTCCTCTGTTGTGTCTCGACAACTTGTCGCGCCGCTGAGGGGGAGCTGCAATCTTCAATCATCCATCATTTTCATCTTGAGGGGGAGCATTGACTGCGAATGATTTATCTTTTTGTTTTGTCTCTTTTTGTCATCAAGTTGGGTATGTCCAGCATGAGGGGGAGTGTCTACAGTGTTTGTTGATTGCTTTGTTTTTTTTGCTTTGTTTTATGTAGAGAGGAAAACTCCGTACATACAGAAATATTTCGATGTGGGACTCGGAAATACCCAAAATAATAGAAAATAGGGTTTTAACACTCCCCCTCAAGCTGGACATGTCCAACTCTGACAATGAGTCCCACAAAAAAGAAAGATGACATCATACAAGACCATACATACTCCCCCTCAAGCTGGGTCGCAGATGCTGTGGATGCCCAGCTTGGAACTGAGCGAGGCTAGACAAGCCCCTAGGAGGCCATTGGTGAAGATGTCGGCAAGCTGGTTTTTCGTTGGGATGTGGCTAAAGCTGACGTGATCATGCTCCACGTGGTGGCGAAGAAAGTGGCAGTCCACCTCAATATGTTTCGTGCGTTCATGAAAGACGGGATTCGAAGCTATCTTGGTGGTTGTCTGATTGTCACACCAGATGTGAGCAGATGTCTGCGGAGGAAAGTCAAGCTACTGGAGGAGATGTCAAAGCCAAATGATCTCCGTGGTGACAGTGGCCATGGCACGGTACTCGGATTCCGCACTGGAGCAGGAGACGACTGTCTGTTTCTTGCAGCGCCAGGAGATGAGGTTGTCTGCCAAGAATACGGCAAACCCAGAAGTAGATCTCCGAGTAGCAAGGCAACCAGCATAATCTGCATCACAAAAGGCCTCAATACTGAGATAAGCATGCTGGAAATAGCGAAGACCACGGGCAAGATCTCGCTTGATGTATTTGGCGACGCGGAGGACAGCATCCCAATGAGAGGTGGTCGGATGCTCCATAAATTGCCTCACTTTGCCAACAGCGCAGGCAATGTCGGGACGAGTCATGGTAAGATAATTGAGTTTGCCCACCAGTCGACGGTACCGCTCTGAGTGTGAATATGGTTCTGATGAGTCATAAAGAGACCATTCCCCAGGCTCCAGAGTAGTGTCTACAGCAGTGGTCTGTGTTAGCCCAGCATCCTGCAGAATATCCAATGCATATTTCCGTTGACAGAAGGAAATGGTGTCCGAAGAATAGGATACCTCGATGCCTAGGAAGTATGTGAGAGGACCGAGATCCTTAGTGTGGAAGTGCTGGTGAAGATGCCCCTTGAGATGGGCGATACCATCATGTCGCTGCTGGTGATGATGATATCATCCACATAAACTACCAACAGAATGCAACCAGCGGAGGTCGTCCTGTAGAACACAGTGTGGTGCTTCATGCTGCGAGAGAGCCCAAAATCGGTGACGACAGTGCTGAAGCGGCCGAACCAAGCACAAGGACGCTTGAGGCCGTAAAGAGAGCGGCGGAGTCGACAGACATGAGACTCGACGCCGGAGGCACAAAAACCGGGGGACTGATGCAGATAAACCTCTTCCTCAAGAAATCCATAGAGGAAGGCATTTTTGACATCCAGTTGATAAAGAGACCAACGATGATGAGCCGCTAGAGAGATGAACAACCGAAAGGAGGCCATCTTGACAATTGGAGAGAAGGTATCAAAATAGTCAATACCGTAAGTCTGGGCGAAGCCCTTGGACACAAGGCGGGCTTTGAGTCGATGGAGAGTGCCATCAGGATTCAGCTTAACTGTGTAAATTCATTTGCTGTCAACCGCCTGTTTGCCTGCTGGAAGGGGGACAAGATCCCAAGTATTGTTTTCTTCCAAAGCCTGCAACTCATCCCGTATTGCGGCTAGCCATCCCGGGTGAAATTTTGCATCACCCACTGTGCGAGGAATAGATACTGTCTCCAGAGCTGACAGACCCTTGTAGGAAGATACAAATAGAGGAGTACTCTGGCAAGAGCGAGTACCTTTCCGGAGGGCAATGGGTAGGTCCTCTGGTGTCGAGGCAGGAGCATCGGACGAAGCAGGGACGACGGTGTCATTGGCCGGGACGGGGGATACAGTTGATGGACGACGTGAGTAGACCCTTCCAAAATGGCTGTCAGCAGCAGGGGGAGAAACCGGAGGAGGGTGGATGAGGAGAGGAAGGCAATCATCGATGGCAGAGTCAGGATGAGGAGAGGGAAGGGAGAACGGAGAGCTCTCAACAAATGAGACGTCAGCAAAGTTAACATACCTCCAGAGGTCCAGTGAGTAGCAGCGATATCCGCGCTGAGTGCGGGAATAGCCAAGGAAGATGCACCGAGGGATTTGGGAGAGAGTTTGGAGAGTCCGAGACATGTGTCTCGAACATAACAGAGGCATCCAAACACTCGAAGCGGAAGACAGTGAGAAGGGAGAGAAGAGAATGGAGCCCGAAAAGGAGTCTCCCCCTGAAAAATAGAAGAAGGAAGACGGTTTATAAGGTAGGTAGCAGTGAGTATCGCATCTCCCCAAAAATGCAGAGGCACCTGTCGGTGGAAGAGGAGGGCACGAGCAGTCTCCAAAATATGGCGGTGTTTCCGCTCGACCACTCCATTCTGCTGGGGTGTATCAGGACAGGAGGTCTGATGAATGATGCATTTCGCCTGGAGAAAGTGCCGAAAGGGAGTGGAGAGGTACTCACGCCCATTGTCTGAGCGGAGACATTTAACGGAAGTGGAAAATTGGTTATGAATTTCATTGTAAAATGTCTGAAATATGGAAAACACTTCGGAGCGTTCTCGAAGGAGGTATAGAAGTCATTCGCGAAAAATCATCAATGAAAAATATATAATATTTATACCCCAAATGACACGAGATGGTACAGGGACCCCAAACATCATAATGAACCATATTAAAAGGTTTTGAAGCCCTTGTATCCACTAAAGGAATGTATGAAGTGCGATGATATTTCGCAAATATACAAGACTCGCAATGAAAAGAAAGATGTTGTCTCAAATCTGGATAAAGCTGATGAATGGTGGAGGCAGGTGGATGTCCCAACTGGGAATGAAGATCCAAGGCGCGAGCAGAGATAGATGTGCAGGCGACAGGTGTCGGTCCATCAAACATGTAGACCCCGTCCCGAAGCTGGCCTCTACCAAGTTCCCGATTCGTAGTCCGCTCCTGAAAAACAATAGCAAAGGAGGTAAATATGGTAACACAGTTAAAATCTTTTGTGAACTTAATGATGGAAAGAAGATTAAAGGGACTGCGGGGCACATGTGCCACAGAGGGCAAGTGAATTGATGATGTCAGGGAGCATGCATCGAAGCCCGCAATGGGGATAGTGGAGTCATCTGCGACGGTGATGGTTGATGGACCGGTAGGAGGACGGTAGGAGGTCAACATACCAGCATCACCGGTGAGGTGGTCAGAGGCACCTGAATCGAGCATCCAGGCAGGGGAGCGATGACCGACAAAGGTGGCGGAAACAACTGAATGGGCTAGAGAAGTCGAAGATGGACCGGGTCTGGCAGGGGTCCGAAGATCATGACTCAGCAGGATGTCCGCCATAGACAAGTCCAGAGATGGTGGGAGAGTGGTGACTGACAAGGAAGCCTTCTGGACCGCTGTCTGACCCTGCCGCAGGTGCTGAGATGGGCGTCCATGAAGTATCCAGCATCAATCAATCAAGTGGTCGAGCTTGCCACAGTGTTGACAGAGGGGACGTGGACGGCCCTCCGCACGGCCACGACCACGAGTGCCCGAGCGGCCACCGCCACGACCGACGAGAGTTGAGTGCTCAAAGATGGGGGTGGTCGGGGGAAGAGCCCGTTGGGCCTTGCCCAGGCGATGATAGACTTGTGGTATATCCTGCATAGGAGGGATGGCGAGTATCTCAGTAGCCGTCGTGACATACTCAGGGGCGAGGCCATTGAGAAGATTGAAGATGCAAAGTTGGTCCCTCTGGGTCTGAGCAGCCGCCGATGTCTAGGGTGCAGGCCACAACTCTTGCAACTCATCACGAAGACTTTTCCATTCCATGAAATAGGCCGTGAAGGGCGACCCTGCTGGCGAAGGAGCAACAATCGCTAAAGAATATCGAAGACCCGAGCCAAATTGTTGGTCTCAGAATACATGATGTGCAAGGAATCCCAGAGTTCCTTGACGGTATTCGCGGTCCGGGTGACATCCTTCACTGAGCGATCCATGGAGTTGACCAGCAAGGCGAAGATCTTGCTATCAGCAAGCTTCCATGGACGGTAGTCGAGATCAGTCGATGCCGGTGGAAGATCCTCCAGGTGAGAATCCAGGTCCATTCCTGTCAGGGACATCAATACAGTCTTCCACCAGATGGAGAAGTTGGTGGCGTCGAGCCGCTCATCGACGAGGCGGGTGGAAGCGGTGATCATCTGGGGCAGAGCCGAATAGGCTGCCATGGAGGCGTGGGGCAACCACCGAAGAGGCCAGGAGTAGCGGGATGCCACGATGCGCAATCGATAGAAGGCGGGAACCCGCAGTTGCAGGCAGCGTGTGGAGCCACGAGGTGCAGCGGACAGCGGGAGGGGCGTCGGGATTCGGTGCAAGCCACGCGTAGGAAGAGTCGGGAGGATGCCGAGACGCCGCCTGGAGGGGAGGGCCGATCGTTCTAGAGGATACCTCAGGGAGGGGCGGAGCCGGTGGAAACCGGGTGGCCGCTGGGAGAGAAGCCGGACTGGGGCACCAGTTCGCCTGGAGTGAGTCGCGGCTGGACAAAAGGACCGCAGGGATGGGAGCGCCGGGAGGGGCCGACGACGGAAGGGGGGGCCGGCGTGGACGTCGGAATCGCGGGAGGGCGCCGGGAGGGATCCGCCGGGAAGGGAGCCGGCGTGGAGGGTCGTCGGGCGAAGCGCCAGGGAGCAGCGCGGGAGGTTGGGAGCCGATTCGACGAGAGTCGTGCAAGGAGGCGGGAGCCTCGCCGGGATGTCGCGGGACGTGCAGAGGCAGAGGGTGGGGTTGCGTCGCGAGGGAGGGGAGCCGTGAGCCGCCGGAGGGGCGCAGGGAGGCATCGTGATGGAGGGGCGACGTTGGGTCGACGCCAAAGGGAGTCGCCCGGGATGGGAGCCGCCGGAGGATGGGAGGCCGCGTAGGGCAGAGCCGAAGGGGAGGGGGGTGCCCACGTAGGGCAGACCCGAGAGGAGAGAGAGAGAGAGAGAATCTAGAGGGAGGGCTCGAGATTATATTCCCTCTGATACCATGTAGAGAGGAAAACTCCTTACCTCAAGGTGAGGCAGAGGCTTGCTTTTATAGATTGAGAATACAGAATACATACAGGAGTATTCCGATGTGGGACTCAAAAATACCCAGAATAATAGAAGCTCAATGTCTCCTTTAGTGAGGACCTTGGGTGTTGGTTTTCACCTCTTTTTATCATTGAACAAGTTCATAGACGATAGGTTGCCGATACCAGAACTCTCTCGGGATGACGATCCATATGAAATCAGGTAAATTGTTGGAGATGTCAACTTCAATGCAGATACGGGAAACAATCAGATGTTGCAAAGAACAGGTACATGTAACGAACTGGCCCGGGGAAATCAGGTAAATTGTTGGAGATATCAACTTCAATGCAGATACAGGAAACAATCGGATGTTGCAAAGAACGGGTACATGTAACGAACTGGCCCGGGGTGCCATCTAACCCGGCGCCCGACCCGATTCGCCACACGGGCCGAATGGCGTTCCCGATCTCCATGAGCCGGAAACTAGTGTCTGGGCATCACAGAATGAACCTTGGGAACGATTTCTCTCTCATACATAGATAATAAATAAGCAGCGAAAAAAAAGTGTTGATGGTGAATTGCCTTACCTCAATGTGAGGCAAAGACATTCTTTTATAGATGAGTAAAAATAATTACAAGGAGAGAGAGACCGATGTGGGACTCGGAAATACCCATTATACTTAAATGGGGTCCAACACTCCCCCTCAAGCTGGACATGCCCAGCTTGGATTGAGTCCCACAAAGAAAAAAGAGGACATGAACAAAGACCATCTCATACTCCCCCTCAAGTTGGGTCATGGATGCTGTGAATACCCAGCTTGGTAGTGAGAGAGTCAAGGCGTGCTCCGGGGAGGCCTTTGGTGAAGATGTCGGCAAGCTGATCTGTCGTCGGAATATGGCCACAGCTGATATGGTTCTGCTCCAGATGGTGGCGAAGAAAGTGGCAGTCCACCTCGATATGCTTTGTCCGTTCATGGAAGACGGGATTCGAGACAATCTTTGTGGCTGCCTGATTGTCACACCAGATATGAGCAGAGGTCTTTGCCGGGAAGCCGAGCTCATGGAGGAGATGACGAAGCCAGAGGATCTCAGTGGTGACCGTGGCCATGGCGTGATATTCGGGCTCTGCACTCGATCTGGAGACGACAGTCTGCTTCTTGCTGCGCCAGGAGATGAGGTTACCGACGAAGAACACGGAGAATCTCGAAGTAGACTTGCGGGTAGCGAGGCAACCTGCATAGTCCGCATCACAGAAGGCCTCTCTGGGTGAGGAAATGGTTCCGAGTCGGTATGGAGAGAGCGTTCCCCAGGCTCAAGAGGAGTGTCCACTGCAGTTGCCTAGCTCAATCCTGCATCCTGCAAGATATCAAGAGCATACTTGCGTTGACAGAGAGAGATAGTGTCCTCAAAGCAGGAGACCTCGATGCCAAGGAAGTAGGTGAGGGGACCAAGATCTTTGGTGTGAAAGTGGTGGTGAAGGTGCGCTTTGAGGTGGGTGATTCCTGTGGAGTCACTCCCTGTGATGATGATATCATCAACATAGACCACCAGCAAGATACAGTCGTTCGACGTCGTACGGAAGAAGACTGTGTGATCCTTCATACTGCGAGAGAGACCAAAGGCTGTGACAACAGTGCTGAAGCGGCCAAACCAAGCCCGAGGAGACTGCTTGAGGCCATAGAGGGATCGACGGAGGCGACAGACATGGGAGTCAGCAGCGGACATGGGAGTCGGCGCCAGAGGCATGAAAGACAGGGGGCTGCTGCAGGTAGACTTCTTCGTCAAGAAAGTCATGGAGAAATGCATTCTTGACATCCAGTTGATGAAGCGGCCAGTGATGATGAGCAGCCAGAGATATGGATAGGCGGATAGAGGCCATCTTGGCGACTGGAGAGAAGGTCTCAAAGTAATTGATGTCATATGTCTGAGCAAATCCCTTCGTCACAAGTCGGGCTTTGAGGCGACAAAGAGAGCCATCGGGATTGAGACGGATCGTATAAATCCATTTGCAGCCGACCGCCTGTTTGCCCGCAGGGAGGGGGACCAGATCCCATGTATGGTTGTCATCCAGAGCTTGCAGTTCATCCCGCATAGCCTGTAGCCACCCCGGGTGTGATTTGGCGTCGCCAACCTTGCGGGGAATAGAGATCGCCTCCAGTGGTGACAAACCTTTGTATGAAGATGTAAATAGAGGAGTAGTCTGACACGAGAGAGTACCTTTCTGGAGTGCAATCGGCAAGTCCTCGGGTGCTGTGACAGGTGCATCGGACGAAGTGGGAACAATGTTGTCCTCGACTTGGATGGGGGGTACAGTCAATGGACGACGAGAGTAGACCATCCCAAAGCGATAACCATTAGGGGGAGACACCAGAGGAGGGTGAAAAATGAGAGGAAGGCACACATCGATGGTAGTGTCTGGATGAGGAGAGGGTGGAGTGAAAGAAGAGCTCTCAACAAACGAGACATCGGCAGAGGTGATATAGCGGCGTAAGTCTGGAGAGAAGCACCGGTAGCCACGCTGAGTGCGGGAATATCCGAGAAAAATACACCGGAGGGATTTGGGAGAAAGTTTAGAGAGATTGGGGCGAGTGTCCCGGACATAGCAGAGACATTCGAAGACGCGGAGTGGAAGGGAGTGAGGAGGAAGAGAGGGGAACAGAGTATGAAAAGGAGTCTCTCCCTGAAGGATGGAGGAAGGAAGTGGATTGAGTAGGTAAGTAGCAGTGAGGATGGCATCCCCCCAGAAGAGAAGAGGCACCTTGCGGTGGAAGAGGAGGGCACGAGCAGTTTCCAGAATATGTCGGTGTTTTCGTTCGGCCACTCCATTTTGTTGAGGGGTATCAGGACAGGAGGTCTGATGGATGATGTCGTGTGCCTGCAGAAACTGCTAAAAGGGAGTGGACAGGTATTCTCACCCATTGTCGGAGCGTAGACATTTTACAGAGATAGAAAACTGTGTCCGGATCTCATGGTAAAAGGTCTGAAAGGTGGTGGAGAAAACTTTTATCCGATCTTGAAGAAGATAAAGTCACGTCATACGTGAAAAATCATCAATGAAAGAGATATAATATTTATACCCTGATTGACTCGAGGTGGCACAGGGACCCCGTACATCGGAATGAACCAAATCAAAGGGTTTGGCGGCCCGTGTGTCAAGCCGAGGAAAATATAAAGTGCGCTGGTGTTTCGCAAAGGTACAAGACTCACAATGAAAAGATAAATGTTAACTAATATCTGAATAGAGCTGATGAAGAGCGGAGGCGGAGGGGTGGCCCAACCGAGAATGGAGGTCCAAGGCACGAGCAGAGACAAACGTGCAGGCAACGGATGTCGGGCCATCGAACATGTACACCCCATCTCGAAGCTGGCCTCTACCAAGTTCCCGGTTCGTCGTCCGCTCCTGAAACATAACAGAAGACGAGGTAAAGATAGCATTACAATTGAAATCCTTGGTCAGCTTACTAATGGAGAGCAGATTAAACGGACTGCGTGGTACATGAGCCACCGAGGATAGGTAAAGGGATGAGGTGAGGGAGCATGTACCAAAACCGGCAATGGGGAGAGTGGAACCATCAGCAACAGTGATGGCTGGGGAACCAGTATAGGGACTGTAGTTGGAGAGCATACCTGCATCACCGGTAAGATGGTTGGACGCACCTGAGTCAAGCATCCAGGCAAGAGAGCGATGACTAACAAATGTAGTGGGACCACCGGAGTGGGCAAGAGATGCTGATGAAGAGCCTGGTAGGGAGGTGGTCCTATGATCGTGAATCATCTAGATCTCAGCCATGGAGAGATCCAAAGAAGAAGGAAGAGCGGCAGCAGGTGGGGATGCATCTCGGACCGCAGTCTGGACCTGTCGTGGGTGCGGAGTGGGACGGCCATGAAGGACCCAGCAACGGTCAACCAGGTGGTCGAGCTTGCCATAGTGCTAACAGAGTAGGCGAGGTCGGTTGTCTCCACGGCTGCGTCCACGAGTGCCGGTAGGGCGGCCACCGCCACGACCCAGGAGAGCAAGCAGTGTGATCAAGGCTAGGGACGGGTGGGGCAAGGGCCCGATGAGCCTTCCCAAGGCGATGATAGACCTGCAGAATCTCTAGAGACGAGGGGTTGGCTAGCATCTCTGTAGCCGTCGTCGCATATTCCGGGTCGAGACCATGGAGGAGGCTGAAAAGACAGAGCTGGTCCCGTTGGGCTAATGCTTCCGCAGGTGTTTGTGGAATGGGCCAAAGCTCAAGAAGTTCGTCTCATAGAGCCTTTCATTCCATGAAGTATGCGGGAAATGGACGAGCTTGCTGGCGAAGGAGGGACAACCGCTGAAAAAGATCAGATACCCGAGCCAAATTATTGGTCTCGAAGTACATGAGAGTCAAGGAATCTCAGAGTTCCTTGGTTGTGTTGGTTGTCTGGATAACGTCTTTGACAGAGCGGTCCATTGAATTGACCAGCAAAACAAAGATTTTACTGTCTGCAAGCTTCCACGGACGATATTTTGGGTCAGAAGGTAGAGGTGGTGGATCCTCGAGATGGGAATCGAGGTCCATGCCGGTGAGAGACATGAGCACGGTCTTCCGCCAAACGGAGAAATTTGTGGAGTCGAGTCACTCATCGACCAAGCGGGTGGAGGCGGTGATAAGAGGAGGCAGGACCGAGGCGGCCATCGAAGGTAGGTCTTCGGAAGTTGCGGATGAACTCGTCATTCAGCGTTGGACAGACACCCAGAGAGCGGGTGCCGGCAGAATGGGAGATTACGGAAGAGGTTGGGAGACCGCTGGAAGGGCGCCAGCTGGCGCGGGGTTGCTGGGAGCCAAGGCTGGCCAAGCGCGCTGGGATGCGGCGCAGGGAGCCGTCCGGGATGGAGCCGTCGGGGAAGGGAGGACGCTGGGGAAGGGAGCCGCCCGGGATGGAGCCGCCCGAGATGGATCCGCCGGGGAAGGGAGCCGCCCGAGATGGATCCGCCGGGGAAGGGAGGCCGCCGGGGAAGGCCTCGGGCGAGGTCGCCGGACGAGTGCGCTAGGAGGGCGGGGTCGGCACTCGAGGAAGCAGCGCAGGCACGAGGGAGGGCCATCGGGAGATCCGCGGGAGGCGCTGCGCGCACAGGAGGACCGCCTGGGGAGGAAGCCGCCGCAGGAGGGAGTCGCGCAGGGATCCGGGAGCCGGAGGGCAGCAGCGATCCGCCGGGAGAGGATCCGCGCTGGAAAGGGGCGCCACTGGAGGAACGTGCAGGGAGGCGGGCCGCTAGGGAAAGCCGCAGGAGGCGGGCGCAGCTGGTGCCGAGAGGGGATCCGCGCAGGAGACGGGCGCCGCTTAAAGGGAGCCGCAGGCACAGGAGGGAGGGTTGTCGGGAAGGGCAAAGCCGGAGGGGGGGGGTGGCCACGTAGGGCAGACCCGAGTGGCCGATCACACCGGACAGAACCGGGAGGAGGAGAGAGGCGGGGCCGGACAGAACCGGGAATCTGCAGGGGAGGGAGGGCTCGGGATTAATTTCTCTCTGATACCATGTTGATGGTGAATTGCCTTACCTCAATGTGAGGCAGAGACATTCTTTTATAGATGAGTAAAAATAATTACAAGGAGGGAAAGACCGATGTGGGACTCGGAAATCCCCATTATACTTAAATAGGGTCCAACAAAAAGTAATAAATATGCAACTGGAGATAAACATAACTCAACATCCAAACATGATATAACTAATATATAAATAAAAGTAGAGCAGAAACAGACACACATAAATCGGACATAAATTGCGGTGGGCCAAACCGCATAAACAAACTCAACTGAAAGTAAAGCCCCAGACAAGCTCTAACGAGCCACCACGTGACCCACGGTCACCATCCAGCCATACAACCCTCCCGGAAAATCCAAAGGAAGTGAAACAAGCCGGAACAAATTTGAACCTGTAAAATATAGGCGTGAGCTAAATGCCCAATAGGTCACCACAACCCAATGAATCTAAGCAGTCGCTTTCATATTACATCCTAACGATGCTAGTTTGAAATGCGATAGAAAAAAATAAACATTTTCTCTAAAATTTTACAAAGCAACAACACGTCAAAAGTGTGTTAAAACTCTTTTTCTAGGATTTTCATTAAATAAAAACGATCACTTGGAAAGCGTTTTTCCCCGGCCAATACATCTTGGCCAAATCACCTTTTCAAAGAAGTCCCACTTTAAAACCATTTCTAATAAAGACCCGAGGACCGACTTCTTATATTGATGTAAGAAAGTAACTAGAAATATACCAAAGCAGAGGTCGGAGAAGAAGAAAATCGGGAGTGATCCCGCCCAAGCCTTAAACGGTCGATCTGCCCCCCAAGCAGCCCACTAAGTTCCTTCAATCTCCCCCCCCCCCCTCTCTCCCTCACCCTCTTCCTTTATTTATAACCGAACCTCCCTCCTAACAAACTAATAATATTCCCCAGGATATTCACTTGGGGCCCACAACATATTCCCCCTAACCCACCTCTCTCTTCTAACCACTCCAGGTGGCATACATGGTATCTAACACTGTCACCGTCCCGAAAAACCACCTTGTCCTCAAGGTGGTGGATCTTGCAAGTATGTCAAGCGATCTCCCAAATACGCCTCGCTGCTTTTTTGTTTTGGAGAGAACTGAGTAGCACCACGGCTCTAGGACCGAGTTGTTTTGGTCCTGTATAAGGTGCTCGTGCCGTATATGCACGCCACGCTATCTCCCAAATGCGGTGTCACCCTTCATGGATCAAGTTTGGACAGATGAAGTGGGGAAAGCCCCTGGTGTGCTGTTGTGAGCTGAGCTGCAAGTGCAACCGGTACCACCCCGCTTCTGGTTCAAAAAAACTGTATGAAGCTCCTTCATGAACCCGAGGACCCCAACCCAACACCGCAAGCGGGACCTATGCAGCTGGTGGTAAAAAAACCAGAGCCCATGTTTGAGCCAACTCAGTCTGCTGCGACTCGTGCTCCAACATTACGAACTTTGAAGTGTTTGAATCCTCATTGTACGGCAGGTCTATCACAAACAGGTTGGGGGTAGTGTCATCTTGATCTTCGGGCAGCCCCTTCCCCCAGCTGGGCGTCCCATGGTCGGTAGGCCCCTCGGAGTGTGACACGGACAGCTGTGTTACCGTCGTCGGAAACTCAAACGTAGTTGCAGGGGGTTCCCTGACGAATTGTTCCAAAATCCTCAAGAAGCGCTGCTTTGAGTTGCACCCAGGTGAATGTAGTCGCAAATCCTTTGGCCAGTAAAAAACCAAAGTTCATACATACCTGACATGCATAGTCGAGTCATTGACACCTTCGTCTGATCCGGCGTTTGATTGCTCGAGAAATAATCTTCAACTCTCGAGATCCATGTCTCTGGATGTGTGGCAGAAAATTTTGATAAAAACTCTTCCTATAAGTATTTTTCCTGATTTCTGGTCACCCGAGCTAGTGAAGCCCAAAGTTCCGACATGTGAGTCGCCATAGGTTGCCGCGTCCGGACAGTCTTTGTTAACAGGTGGTGCGCCTCCTCCTCCAGACTACGTTGCAGTGGGGTGCGTCGTAAGTCACCACAACCCAGCACAGCAGCCGAGCAAGACGAGAACCGGCAGGTCGCAACGCCGCTGTGAGTCGTAACCGGTTGGGCGTGTCTCTTGAAGGCGCGAGCAACGCTTTTTTTATTTATTTATTTTCTTTCTGTAACACGTCTCCTTCCTGCGCGTCTCCTTTCAACGGTGCGTTGCCGCCGCGCGAGTGAGATCAGTAGGGAGCGCCTCCTCGTAGGGTGAGCAGAGGAGAGTTGCCGACAAAGGTCGTCGCTGCGGATGAGGATCGAGACGTCCTCGGTGATTCCTGGCCCGCCTCTAACGCGGTCTCCCGGCCCCCGCCCTCCTCGGCGGTCTCTTGGCCCGCCTCCCGCGGTTTCCCGGCCACTGCCTGAGCAACCGTCCTATTCTCCGGCCACCATTGCTCAGACTGATGGCTCTAACGCCTGTCTATCTCATCGACCGCCAACCTGGATGCTCGACTCTGGTGCGTCCGAACATCTCACAGGAGATTCTGGTATATTCATTAGCTACCATCCGTCTACTAATGCTTCTACAATCACTGTTGTCAATGGATCAACAATCTCCATTGCGGGATTTGGCACGTGCCTTTTGACCCCGTCTATTAGTCTGCCTTCAATCGCTCATGTTCCTCACAGCCCGTTTAATCTTCTCTCCATCAGCAAACTCACCAAAGACTTAAATTGTGCTGCTATTTTTACGTCATCTGGTGTTGTTTTTCAGGAGCGGTCGACGAATCGGGAACTTAGTCGAGGCCATCTTAGGGCTGGGGTGTACATACTCAATATCCCACCACCTCTTGCTTGTTCATCCACCTCACCCCGTGCCCTTGACCTTCATTCTCGTCTTGGTCATCCACCGGCTTCCGTCCTACAAAAGTTTTGCCCCCAATTTAGTTCTCACATTTCCTTCCATTGTGAACCGTGCAAGTTTACTAAACATTATCGAGTGACATGTTCCTCGATTGGACCCGCGTGCAGCGAATCCTTTCGACCTTGTTCATTCCGATGTATGGGGTCCTTACAATGTTCCTAGCCAGTCCAGGTACCATTATTATATATTCTTTATTGATGACTACTCCCGCATGACCTGACTCTACCTTCTTCATAATCAGTTTGAAATGTTTTCTACCTTTCAGACCTTTTATAATGAGATTCATACTCAATTCTCAACCTCCCTGAAATGTCTCCACTCCGACAATGGAAGGAAATATTTATCCACTCTCTTTCAACAGTTTCTCAAGGATAAAGGCATTATTCACCAAACATCCTGCCCTGATACACCTCAGCAGAATGGAGTAGTCGAGCAGAAACATCGCCATATTCTGGAGACTGCCCGTGCCCTCCTATCCACATGAAGGTGTCTCTCAATTTTTAGAGCGATGTCATCCTAACTGCTACCTACCTCCTAAACTGTCTCCCTTCTTTTATCCTTCAGGAGGAGACTTCTTTTCGAACTTTGTTCACTTCTCTCCCTCCTCACTCACCCACTCTGTGTGTTTGGATGTTTTTGTTACGTCTGTGACACTCGTCCCGGTCTCTCCAAACTCTATCCACAATCCCTCCACTGCATATTCCTCGGCTATTCCCGCACTCAGCGCAGATATTGATGCTTCTCTCCGAACCTACAACGGTATATCATCTCTGTTGACGTCTCTTTTGTTGAGAGCTCTCTGTTTTCACTTCCCTCTCCTCATCCCGACACTGACATTGATTATTGTCTTCCTCTCATCATTCACCCTCCACTGGTGTCTCCCCCTGATCACCGTTTTGGTACGGTCTACTCTCGCCGCCCATCGACTATACCCCCCCCGTCCAGGCCGAGGACACCATCGTCCCCGCTTCGTCCGATGCTCCTATCCCGGCACCAAACGACTTGCCCATTGCACTTCAAAAAGCTACTTATTCTTGTCAGACTACTCCTCTATTTACATCTTCATACATAGGTTTGTCAGCTCTAGAGACGATATCCATTCCCCGCACAGTTGGTGAGGCCAAATCTCACCCGAGGTGGCTACAAACGATGTAGGATGAACTGCAAGCTCAGGAAGACAACCATACTTGGGATCTGGTCCCCCTTCCAACAGGTAAACAAACGGTTAGCAGCAAATGGATTTATACAATCCGGCTTAATGCCGATGGCACTCTATCGTCTCAAAGCCCGCCTTGTGGCAAAGAGCTTTGCTCAGACATATGGTATAAACTATTTTAATACCTTCTCTCCAGTTGCCAAAATGGCCTCCGTTCGATTATTCGTCTCTCTAACTGCTCATCGTCATTGGCTCCTTCATCAACTGGATGTCAAGAATGTCTTCCTTCATGAATTTCTTAAATAAGAGGTTTATCTGCAGCAACCCCCCAAATTTTGTGCCTCCGGCGCCGACTCCCAAGTCCGTTGACTTCACCGCTCTCTATATAGTCTCAAGCAGTCTCCTCGTGCTTGGTTTGGACGATTTAGCACCGTCGTCACCGACTTTGGGCTCTCTCGCAGTATGAAGGACCACACCATGTTCTGCAGGATGACATCCACCGGCTGCATACTGTTGGTAGTATATGTGGATAATATCATCATCACCGGGAGCGACTCCACTGGAATCGCCCAACTCAAGGGGCATCTTCATCATCACTTCCACACCAAAGATCTCGGCTCTCACATAATTCATTGGCATCGAGGTCTCCCGTTCTTCGGACAACATCTTCCTCTGCCAACGGAGATATGCGTTCGACATTCTGCAGGATGTTGGGCTGACACAGGCCACCGCCATTGACACTCCTCTTGAGAATGGGAAACGATCTCTCTATGACTCCTCAGAACCGTATTCACACCCAGAGAGTTACCGTCGACTGGTGGGCAAACTCAATTATCTCACTATGACTCGTCCAGACATTGTCTGCGTTGTTGGCAGAGTGAGTCAATTCATGGAGCATCCGACCACCTCTCAGTGGGATGTTGTCCTCCGCATCGCCAAATACATCAAGAGAGACCTTGCCCGTGGTCTTCGCTACTTCCACCACGCTCATCTGAATATTGAGGCCTTCTTTGATGCTAACTATGCTGGTTGCCTTGCTACCCGAAAGTCTACTTCTAGGTTTGTCGTTTTTTTATAAGGCAACCTTATCTCTAGGCGCAGCAAGAAACAGACTATCGTCTCCAGATCCAGTGGGGAGTTGTTGGCAGAGTGAGTCAATTCATGGAGCATCCGACCACCTCTCAGTGGGATGTTTTCCTCCGCATCGCCAAATACATCAAGAGAGACCTTGCCCGTGGTCTTCGCTACTTCCACCACGCTCATCTGAATATTGAGGCCTTCTGTGATGCTAACTATGCTGGTTGCCTTGCTACCCGAAAGTCTACTTCTAGATTTGTCGTTTTTTTATAAGGCAACCTTATCTCTAGGCGCAGCAAGAAACAGACTATCGTCTCCAGATCCAGTGCGGAGTCTGAGTACCGTGTCATGGCTGTCGTCACTACGGAGATCCTTTGGTTGCGTCATCTTCTTCAAGAGCTTGTCTTTCCTCCGCAGACATCTGCTCATATCTGGTGTGACAATCAGGCAACCATCAAGATTGCTTCAAATCCCGCCTTTCATGAACACACAAAGCATATCGAGGTAGACTGTCACTTTCTTCGCCACCACCTCGAGCACAACCATGTCAGCTTTAGCCACATCCCGACGGTGGATTAGCTTGCCGACATCTTCACCAAAGGCCTCCCAGGGGCTCGCCTAGCCTCACTCAGTTCCAAGCTGGGCATCCACAGCATCTACAACCCAGCTTGAGGGGGAGAAGTGTGTATGATCTTGTCTGATGTCATCTTTCTTTTGTGGGACTCGTGGTCCAAGCTGGGCATATCCAGTTTGAGGGGGGAGTGTACCCTGTTTTTATTATTCTGGGTATTTCCAAGTCCAACATCGAAATACTCCATCATGTGTTCCTTTTTCTCAATCTATAAAAGAAGGTCTCCGCCTCACCTTGAGTTAAGGAGAATTCCTCCTCTACGACCCTAAAACATGCCCAAACAGAACTTCAACAAGTGCGGCTTGAGCGAAATCGTTTTCAGGAGAAGTTCAAACTCATAGAAATCGCTATGAGATCCATGCTAGCTGAATCGCCGCCCACGACAACCATTGGTGCTTATCTTATCCTTAGGTCTTACACATAGATCTTGAGGGGTTTTGTAAGTAGAAGTTAAAATGATATAAACATGTGATTATCAATGTAACAAATTATGTGTGTGTGTGTGTATCACGCGTATTTTTATACATTTCACGTTTATACTTTTAAAGGAAAAGAAATGTCATTTTTAATAAAAATGTATTCAATTAATGTAATTAAATAACTAATAAAATCATTTTATGCTTAAAATTTGTTTTTTATGCACTATACATTTTATTTTAAGAAACTAAATATATTATGGTTAAATGATGATTTTACTAATATATATTGTTGATATAAATAATAGATTAACACTCATTTAATTAGTAATTGATAGGAAATAAGAATTAAGACAGTTAATATTTAAAAAATCATTTTTCTACAAAAACAGTTTTTTGTATATAATATGCTTTAATTTAAAAGTTAATTTTCTCATATTTAGAGGTTGAATTAGATTAAATGGAGTCCAGATTCAAAATCAACAAGTCGAAATTTAGTAAGAAGGACCATCTTATATTTTTAGTAAACGGGATAATTATCATAGTAAATATTTAATCAAGGTTAAAGGGTGTAAAAGAGATAATCTACCATGGCTCAAAGATAGGTGGAGACTCTCATTTATGGATAAAGGAAAATAATTACAAGTGGGAGAAAACCGATTTGGGACTCGGAAATACACTTAACCTGAAAATACAATTAACCGGATCTAACACTCCCCCTCAAGCTAGAACAGGTATAACTTGGAAGAAGAGTCCCACAAAAAAGAAAAAAAAATAAACCAAAAAACAAGACCGCACACACTTCTCCTCATGTTGGGTCATTGATGTTGTGGATGTCTAGCTTGGTGCATAGAGTCTAGTAGAGCTCCCGGAAAGCCTTTGGTGAAGATGTCGGCAAGCTGATGAGCTGTTGGAATGTAGCTGAAACTGATATGGTGTTGCTCGAGATGATGGTGGCGAAGAAAGTGACAGTCAACCTCGATATACTTCGTGCGTTCATTAAGACTGAATTAGAAGCAATCTTCGTGGGTGTCTGATTGTCACACCAAATATAAGTAGAAGTTTGTGGTGGGAAACCAATTTCATGAAAAAGATGAAACGGCAAACCCAGAAGTAGACTTTCAGGTAGCTAAGCAACCTGCATAGTCAGCATCACAGAATGCCTCAATATTCAGATGATCATGATGTGAATACCGAAGACCACGGGTAAGGTCTTTCTTAATGTACTTAACACTGTGAAGGGCAACACCTCATTGAGATTTCGTCGGATGTTCCACGAATTGGCTAACCTTGCTGACACCACAGACAACATCTGGATGAGTCATCGTAAGATAATTCAACTTGCCCACAAGACGACGATGCCTCTCTGGGTGAGAATATGGGTTCGTGGCATCATGTAGAGACCATTCCCCAAGTTCGAGATGAGTGTCAACGACAGTTGCCTGAGACAAACCAGCATCCTGCAAGATATCCAATGCATATTTCCGTTGGTTTGGAGAACAGGAGATTTCAATGCCAAGAAAGTATGTCAAATGACCTAGATCTTTGGTTTGAAATTGTTGTTGAAGATAAACCTTGAGATGGGCAATGTCATGCGACCAATAATAATGATATCATCAACATATACAACCAACAGGATGCAGCCAGAGGACGTTTTGCGGTAGAAAACAGTGTGGTCCTTCATACTCTATGATATACCAAATGTAGTGATGATAGTGCAGAATCTGTCAAACCATGCACGAGGAGACTGTTTGAGCCCATAAAGAGAGCGACAAAGCCGACAGACATGAGAACTGGCTCCTGAGACAAGGAAGCCAAGAGGTTGTTGCAGATATACTTCTTCAAGAAAACCATGTAGAAATGCATTTTTGACATCAAGTTGATGAAGAGGTCAATGATGTGTAGCGGCCAGAGAGATGGATAACCAAACAGATGTCATTTTACCAACCTGAGAGAATTTATTGAAATAATCAACACCATATGTCTGGGCGAAACCTTTTGCCACAAGTCGGATTTTAAGGCGATGAAGAGTGTCGTCTGCATTTAAGCGGACCGTATAAATCCATTTGTTGCCGACAACCTCTTTACCTGCCGGAAGAGGGACCGGGTTCCAAGTGTGATTGTCGTCCAATACCTGTAGTTCATCTCGTGTTGCTTGAAGCCACTCAGGATGAGATTTGGCCTCAGCAACCGTACGAGGAACAAATATTGTCTCCAGAGCAAAGAAGTCTTTATATGAAGTTGTGTGAAGAGGATTATTCTGGCAAGAGCGAATACCTTTCCGCAATGCAATCGACAAGTCATTGGTGCCCGTAGTAGGAGCGACGAACGAAGTTAAGGAAATGGTGTCCTCGGTCGGGACAGGGGGCATGTTTGATGGACGACGAGAGTAGACAGAACCAAAACAAAGGCCATCTGATTGGGTCAACGGAGGCAAGGGTGGGTGGATGGTGAGAGGGAGACAGTTATCGATTGTGGGATCAGGATGGGGAGAGGGGGAGAGGGTAACAATGGAGAGCTCTCAATGAATGAGATATCAGCAGAGACGATATAACGTCCCAAGTCAGGAGAGAAACAACGGTAGCCGCGCTGGGTGCGAGAGTATCTCGGAAAGATGCAACGGAGGGCCTTTGGGAAAAATTTAGAGAGACGGGGACGAGTGTCTCGAACATAACAAAGACATCCAAACACGCAAAGTGGAAGAGGGTGAGGATGAAGAGAGGGAAACACAGCCGAAAACAAACTCTCCCCTTGAAGGATAGAAGAAGAAAGACAATTGATAAGATAGGTGACAGTAAAAATAACATTCCCCCAAAAAAGAAGAGGTACCTGCATATGAAACACCAAGGCCCAAGCATTTTCTAGAATATGACGATGTTCACGCTCGGCCACACCGTTCTGCTGAGGGTTATCGGGGTAGGATGTTTGATGGAGGATGTCGTGATCTTTGAGAAATTGTTTAAGGGAAGAGGATAAATATTCTCGACCATTGTCCGAGTGGATACATTTAATAGGCTAGGAGAATTGAGTGTGAATTTCATGGGAAAAGGTTTTGAAAATATCACACACCACTGAATGATTACAAAAGAGATATAGTCATGTTATCCAAGAGAAGTCGTCAATAAAGGATACATAATAATGGTACCCTGACTGACTGGAACCTGCAAGGACCCCATACATCATAATGAACTAAGTCGAAAGGATTCGCCACACGCATCACCAAATGAGGAACATATGTCGTCTGATGATGTTTAGCAAACTTACAAAATTCACAATGGAATGTGTGAACTGAAATGGGAGCAAAGCTTATGTAAGACTGAAGCCGGTGGATGATCATGACGAAAATGTAAGTCGAGGGCACAAGCAGAGGTGGTTGAGCAAGCACACCCTATCACTAAGACGACCTCTACCAAGTTCCCGATTTGTCGACCGTTCCTAAAAAACAACACCAAAAGATATAAAAATAACAACACAATTTAAGCCCTTTGTGAGTTTACTAATGGAGAGAAAATTAAAAAGACTGCGATGAACATGAGCTACTGAAGCCAAACGAATAAGAGTCAAGCATGTGCCAAATCCTGCAAGAGAGATTGTAGATACATCAACAACAGTAATTGCAGCGGCACCGGTATACGGATTATAGGTAGTAAGCATACCTGAGTCTCCTGTGAGATGATCAAAAGCACCAAAATCAAGAATCCAAACTATCGGTCGACGAGATACACACGCGGTAGGGCCACCAGTCTGAGCAATTGAAGCTGATGAAGAGGCAGGTGGCAAAGCAGCCCGATGAGAGTGTATAAGTGCAATCTCATCCATAGAGTGTCAAGTTGTGACAGATACTAGATGGTGGCGAGAATGATGCCATGTCTGGAAGAAAATGGGGAATCTAGCTTGGGCGGCAGGGGACTGGTATGGATAGCCAGAAAAAAAGCCTCGGCAGGAACAACCAAAGTGTATCAATGCTGTAGCGAGAAAACAGCAGGGGCGCACGGGAACAGGCATCGCATTACAAGCGGTGTCGGAGGAAGGGGTGGCCGGAGGTGCTGCCTGTGGGTGTTGGCCGCAGTCGGCGCATAGGTGTGAGTAATAGGGATCGCGGATTAGTAGTGTCGTGCGTGACAGGAGAGGGCGGTTGTTGGCAGGAGACATGCGCGGGAAGAAGCTCCATTAGCAGGGGCGTCGAGGTGTGCTTGAGTAGACCGAGGCCATGAGGGGTGGCGAGCAAAGGTGCAATCTCCGGGGGAGCACATGGGTGGTTTGGCGCACTTGGATGGTGAGGACGCGTCAAGAAGGGGAGGT
This sequence comes from Viscum album, assembly GCA_963277665.1. NCBI lineage: Eukaryota > Viridiplantae > Streptophyta > Magnoliopsida > Santalales > Viscaceae > Viscum > Viscum album. Next base: position 1,649,855,596 of record OY728163.1, read on the forward strand.
TCATCGAACTGGTTTGACGTGGCGGAGAGGAGGTGTGTCTGGCTTGGAGGGGACATCGCGGCCGTTGGAGAAGGGTCGGCAAGGGCGCAAGGAGGCGCAGGGATCGCAAGGGGGTCGTCGCGCAGACGTCGGGGGCCATCGGGGCTGTCGCGCAAGGAGGCACACGGGGGGCTGTCGCGGGACGGTCACAACCGACAAAGAAGGGGCGGCGACTGGTTCGCAGGAGCCGCCGCCTGTTGCATAGGGAGCAACCAGCGACGGGGCGCAGGGGTTGCCACCTGTTGCGCAGGGAGCGGCCGGCGACGGGGCGTAGCGGAAGAGGAAAAAAAATGGGGCAGGGCGCAGCAGACGGGGAAAAATTATAGGATGTATCCCTCTGATACATTGTAGAATGGTACAATTCCTACCTCAAAGAGAGCTGGAGACTTTCATTTATAGATAGAGGAAAATAATTACTAGTAGGAAACCGATGTGGGACTTGGAAATACACTTAACCCAGAAATACAATTAACCAGGTCTAACATATTTAATGAATGGAAATGATATTTATGACATGATTAAGATTCTAGAAAGATAAGTTAAACATTCTATTAATATCGAACCCGTTATTAATATACTAATATACCACCTTGTTCGTTAAAAATCACTGAAACAAACTTGTCACCGATTTCATCATCATGAACCGTAACTAAAACACTCATAGAATTAAATTAGAACTTTATAAATTAGTATAGAACATTTATTCCAGTACCTTAAATAATCTAGAAATGATGAACTCGGTATCAAAGAACAAGGATCGACATTCGACATTACAAAGAGTGTGCAAAACGATCAAAAGCACTAGCATCCGATGAAGAACATAAACAATAACTAATAAATATATAATGAATGGTTATAATTAAAGAGTATAAAAGATAATAGATTTGAATAAAGTTCTGAAATATGTAATTAATATGGTTATGTTTATCATATAGGAGTTAAAGTGCGTCTAACAAAACAGGAATCCAAGGTGTAAGGGATTTTGTTAAATCAAATTTTCTTTCTTTGTGTTATAATGTTACCTCTTGAGCTTCATTCTTCTAAGTTTGGTTTCTTCAACCTATGATTATATTGTATTGTATTTCTACTTTCTTTTATGAGGATTTACAATTCTTTCTCGTAAACTCCTTTCCGAAGAATTTTTACTTCAAAGATAATGAAATTCATAAGGGTTTTGTCGACTCAACCTCCTTTTCATTGTGTCGTAGTTTTTCTTCGTTGACTATGTTCTTCTAAGTTTCTTATATTCTTCCATTTCTTTACTTCATACGGTATTTTTTATTTCGCTCTAGGGAATTTACATTTTCTCATCAAAATCTTCTTTTTTGATGTTTTTATTTCTTTGATAAAAAATGTTAAGAATAATTATCATCCTCTCCAATAAGTTTTTTCCCTTTCATGCCCATATTTTTTCTTTCCATGAATGTTTCCTTTCTTATTTTGAAACTCAAATATGTATTATCTCTCTCATGTGATCTTCATATTTTCACCCCTTTCCAAAATTAAGTTTTGTTATCTTTTTTACGATGTGGGTTTCAATAAAGGTATTTTAAAATATTAAAAAAGTTTTTCCTTTCAGATGGGACTTGGTGTGCATTCTAAAGTCTTAGTTTGTGCACTCAAGGATTTAATTAGGGTAAACTCTCTTGGCAACGACGAGGATGGAAACTGAAGGTCAAAACGAGCCCAAACCCATTGTTTCTTAATTGTTCACACACTTCCCACTCTTGCTTTGTTTTTGTTTTCACCAAATTCACAGATTTTCATACAGACCCTCATTCTACTTCTAAAACATAAAAAATAGTAATAACAGAGACATTTGAGCTTAGATTGCAATCACCACGTGAGACAACATGGGGGCTGCTATTGCATTGCTTAGGGGATAAAATTGGATTAGAACTTCACGACAAATCTCTACTTTTCATTGTGCGAGCAACAACATAGGGGAGCGTGTGCAAGATATGGAGGAATGTGTGAAATGAAGGCACTCATTTTTCATGCGAAAAAGAATACTCGAAGCCCCAACAAAAACCACCACGAGCCCACACAAAATAAACCTAGGCACCCGTTATTTATAGAGGTTCTGGAAGAGGATAGACCATTTATCCGTGATTTGAACAAGATGTAAGGATTTTAGCATTATATATATATTTATCAGTGTGTGTGGAAAAAATCTTCATAACATTTTACAAAAAAAAAATAAAAGTATTTTCAACAACAATTGAGAAAGAGGAAAGTTTTCATAACATTAATAGTGAGGCAAAAAATATTCATGACATTTATTGGAGAGGATGTGAGATGACACTTATAAATAAGTTTTTCCAAGATAAATCAAAATTACAGAGGTGGGGAAATGTAGTTTTCCGAGAGAGGAGCAGGAAGAAGATTTTCACTCATGCAGAAACTCGTATGAAGAGAAGATGATGTTGCACATGGAGAATTTGCATCCTGTGAAGAGAAAAATCATTCAGGTGAGAAAAAAACTCTGAGATGAGAAAATCTTTCAACGAGAAAAATCTTTCCAGTAAAAAAAATCATTCGACTGAGAAAATTCATTTAAGTGAGAAAAATCCTTAGGATGAGAAAATTCCTTTGGATCTTCATGTGAGATAAAAATCTTTTGAGTGAAAAAAAAATCTTTCGGGTGAAAAACTTTTTGGGTGAGAAAATCCTTTGGATGACAGAAAAATCTTTCGAATGATAAAATCTTTCAGATAAGAAAATATTGCGGGTGAGAGAAAAATCATTCGGATGAAAAAATCCTGGGTGTGGAAAAAATCCTTCAACCATGGGGAAAAAACTTTTTTTAAAATTGAAGAAAATTTTTGAATGTTTAAAGAGATAATCTCTTTGTCGGACTTATAATTCGATGTGATAATAAACTTACATATTTCTCCAATGGAGTATGTTTGTGGTCAATATACGTTACCCTGGTGCTTCGCAAATGTTTTCACTTTGACGATGTTTTTCCTCTTGATATCAAAACGAAGTTTCGCCCTAAGATTGAGATGAAATAATGAAATCACATCAAGCAATCCATTAGAGATAAGTAGTCATGAAAACTGAATGCGATGAGTCGTGCCATTGTAGAGTCGATAATGGTGAAGCCAATTATGGTGAAGTCAATGATGATGGGGCGTTCATATTTTAAGTCAATGTACAGAATTTTAGGATTTTGGCTTATATATATATTAATGGAGAGAGAAAAGTCTTCACAATATTAATAGAGAAAAGAAACTTTTCACAACATTAATTGTGAGAAGAAAATCTGCACAACATTTATTGGATAAAATGTGAAATGACTCTTATAAATGGGTCTTCCCGGGTTCCAACAAAATTATGGAGATGGGGAAAATGAAAGAGTCGGTGAAGATAGTCTTTCGAGAGAGGATGAAAAGGGTTGTCGCCCATGCAACAACCTGTATGAAGAGAAGATGATGCCACGCATGGAGAATCTATCACCACGTCTTCTGAAAAGAAAAATTCTTCGAGTGAGAAAAATCATTTGGGTGAAAAAATTATTCAAGTGAGAAAAATCCTTCAAGTGATAAACATTCTTCGAGTGAGAACCATTCAGGAGAGAAAATTCATTCGGGTGAGAAAATTCAGATGAGAGAATTTTTCAGGTGAGAAAAAATTTCCAAATTCTTTGGGTGTGGAAAAAATCTTCCTGATTTAAGAGAAAATATTGAGAGTTTTATTTTGAAAAAAACTGAGTAAGGATCTCACTGTGATACATATTGTAGATTGATAAAACCCCCTCGCCTCCTTACCTCAAAGTGAGGCGGAGGCATTCTTTTATAATGAAAAAACCACATCGGACCACAAGTCCGATGTGGGATACAGACTCCAACACTCCCCCTCAAGCTAGGTGTACCTAGCTTGGACACATAATGAAAAGAAAGCAACAAAACAAACGCTAACACTCCCTCTCAAGCTGGTCACGTCCAGCTTGATGACAAAACAAGACGAAAACAGAAGAAACGGAAATAATAAAATCGTTGTTGATGCTGCTCCCCCTCAAGATGGTAATGTGATGCCGCTGAAAAATAAAGGATGGGTCATCGCCGGAAAAGTGTGGGGCCGGACAGCAGAGGGCCGGAAAATCCGTAATGTCGGGTCGATCGTCAAAGCGCCGAAGAAATCCGCAATGGCGGTGCCGGTCGTCGAAGCGCCGGGAAATCCGCAGGAGGAGGCCGGCGATGGGATGCAGTGATTCCACAGGAGACGTCAGGCAGAGAGGCGGGGATTCCGCAGGAGGCACCGGGCAGGAAGGCGGGGATTCCGCAGGAAGCAGGAGGAGGTCGGCATGGAGAGAGCAGTTGAGCAGAGGCGGCACGGGAGGCCGGCGGATGGCTGTGCGCAGGGGCCGGGATGCCGCAACATAAGCGGGGAGCCGGGAACCCACGCTGGATCGCGAGCGGGATGAAGGGCCGCCGGGGAAAGGCACAGCCAGGCACAATCGGGAGAGAGGGCCGCCTGGAGAGAGGGCCGAGAGGCCGAGGGAAGGGCGCCGCTGCAGAAGGCGGGGCCGGGATCGGGACGCCGTCAGGAAGAGAGGCGTCGGGCTGTGCTGCGCGCACAGGATGACCGCGGAGGGCGGTTCGTGCGGAGCGGGAGATGCGGGAGTCGGTCGTCCTTCTCGCCGGGAGATGCGGGAGACAGCCGGCAATTAAAGGATCCGGAAAGACCGCCGGGAGAGAGGGACGCCGGGAGGGGAGCCGCGCAGGAGAGGGGCACCGCCTGAGGGAGATCGGGCCGCCGGAAGCCGGAGGGCCTGCGCGACCGGGAGGAGCAGCGGAGGGGGGGGGCGACTATTTGGATGGGAGCCGCCGCCCCCGGATGAGGAAAACCCTAAAGGCTGATGGGAGAAAAAAAAATAGGGAGGGAGGGATCGGGTTTAGTAAACCTCCTCTGATACCATGTAGATTCAGAAAACCTCCTCACCTCCTTACCTCAAAGTGAGGCGGAGGCATTCTTTTATAATGAATGGTAAAGACCACATCAGACCACAAGTCCGATATGGGATACAGACTCCAACACTCCCCCTCAAGCTAGGTGTACCTAACTTGGACACATAATGAAAAAGAAAGCAACAAAACAGATGTTAACACATATAATTTGATGCGATAATAAAATTGCATATTTCTCTAGTAGGGTAGGTTTGTGATCAATCCAATAACAACAAACAAGCCTCATATTTGACTAATTCAATAACAACAAACAAGCCTTAAACCCAATAAGTAGTGTCAAGGTGTCTCGTCAAAGGTCAACACTCATTATCATATAGAATAATTGGTTTAATAACAGGCTTATAAAATTTACCCTTCAATTTCAAAGGAATTTTACGATCACAAAGCATCGCAGAAACAGTGTAGCAACACATAGTAACCGCCCAAGCCACGAAAGGGTTTGATTTGATCCAATCAACCATTGTGTACATTTGTAATGATCATATGTTCTCTTGTTCATGATATTGAGTATGAGCTTGAGTCATGGGCTTGTCATTCTCACAATGTTCATCTCACGACATATCGATTACTTTGAGTAGACTAATAAAACATGTATTTTCAGATCTCATGTGAATGGTCATACACTTCATTAGCCATACTTAATAATGCCAACCTATTGTATAGGTGAACAATTCCATCTTAATTTAGATAGTCCCCTGTACATGATTAGCGGTGCACTCAACAACCCTCTAATTGAGTTGAACTCAATAACAAAATAAGATGGATGTTAAAATACACAGCCTTTATGTTGGAGATTTATCTACCCTCGGGTCTAAGAAACAATAATCAATATGTACTATAATAACATTAAATGATTGGAATATAACATCTCAAGTAATATCATTATGGTATTCCCATGAATCATATCTCTATATGGTAGCAAATCCATGTCGGTTTTAACATTACATCACAATCCATAATACTTCATGGTGTACATTAACAAGGAATTAATCTAGGGAACATTTCTCTAAGGGTTTATTATCATTAAATATGTAAAAAGGCAGCAATTCATTAATGATAATTGAAGATACCTTAAAATGAATAGTAGATAATACACAACTCAAATATCCCAGATCAATCATCATATGATTGGATTTAAGACAAGCATTTCTAATACTAGATACATGGAAAATAATCAAAATAGATTATTTCCTAGGCCAAAAAATTTTAAAAGAATAACAGTGGTATATGTGGCAGCTTAAAATGACAATCGTGATTTTTTACAACCTGCTTGTAAAGGCGGACAAATTTGCTTCCTTTTGGAGTTGAGAATAATATTTTGGGAGTTCGATCTGCAACATGAGGAGGATTCGGTCCATAGATTCGAAATAATGGGCGACAGCCCCCCTCTCTGTCAAAATTGGGAAGTAATCTGATAATAATGCAATCCAGGGTTATGGCTCTATCCAATGGAGGCCACTCACAGATTACATTTCTCCTCGATACATATTGTAGATATCTTAACTGAGAAGGGAGTGGATTAAACGCCAAATGCAGCTGCAAATGCTCACGTCCAGCCTGCTTGTAGACCATTTCTAAGGTTTTCTGCTCCCCTGTGTACTGTTTCGAGTAGATCAAAAGTGCAGCTAGCATGAATCCTAAAACTGGCCAACTGCCTCTCTCACAGTGCATTAGCAATGCATTATGCTGCCCAAGGGAAAGCCAGTTTTCACTTGATCTCAGAAAGTGGTGAATAAGCTCCATAGAAAGTAACGGGCAACCCACATATTGGTGAGGATAGTCCATTACAGTTAAATCATGCTCAGATAAAATGTTAGCAAATTGGCTTTGTGTTCCCCCGAAAAAATTGATTGCCAAAAATGAAGCATCAGAATAGCGATCTTGAAGTTCAGCAATTATGCCTCCAATATAAATCCTATAGTCCACTTCTTCCGAAACAGCAGTAAAGCAAGAATCAAAAACTGCACGAACAGAGACAGCTATTAGCTACAAATTCAAACTGTTTTGGCTTTTTCTTTAATTACTAATGAGATAAATGATTACACAAACCATATCCAACTGAAAAACACTATGATGCAGCTTGGAGCATTTAAATTGAAATCAGCACGTGTGTTTTGGGCTAGGATAACAATAATGCAGTGATTTGCAATTGAGTTGTGAACATAAAATCTGCTGGGTAAATATTGCTTCATTGAATTAAATAAAATATCATCAATACAGTAGAAATATCTTAAAAAAAACGGAAACAGGGTGAATTCGGGAAGCCCCTGCTTTCCCGCCCAACTTCCTAGCCGAACAATAGGAAAATCCCAGAAAACTCGTGTGCCCCTTCCTCCCACTAACTACCCCCTTTAACTGAATAGTTCACGCGCCTCTTTCCTCCCACGGGGAGATTCCTTTCCTGCTGCACTAACTCAAATGTAACTGCCTGGTGAATTGCTTTGGTGGGGACCATGCTGAACCACCTTAGTGGGACCCCCCCCCCCCTCCCCCCATATTTGTTGTTGAGGCAGAATTACCCTTGCCCCTGCGGGTGTAAACCAGCCATACCGCCGGCCGGCTACGGGCTTTATTATTCGCCCCTTCCTGAGAAACAACTTGTTCCTCAAGGCTGAAAAATGGAAACTGGTTTTGGATGAAAAAATCGTCTTCCCAAGTGGCGTCCTCCTCGAGTCGGCCCTGCCATTTGATGAGAGACTATGGGGAGGTAACAGTGTCCGGGGTGTGGGAGCGTTTAGACAGGACAGCCTCTGGAATAGGCCAATCTGCTTCATCCAGTGGTAAATCTGGAGGAAGAGTTGGGTGGGCAGGAGGGGGCCCTTGGAGGTGCTTGAGTTGGGAGATGTGAAAAACAGGATGTATCCGAGAAGTAGGGGGTAACTCGAGCTGATACGCCACAGAGCCGATGCGTTTGATAATAGAAAAAGGGCCATAAAATCTGGGGGACAATTTCTGATTTAGCCAGTTGCTGTGAGAGACAGTTGTTTGTGAGGCCGTAGGCGCAAGTAAACCTGGTCGCCAACCTGAAATTCAAGAGGTCACCGGTGACGGTCTACCTGAAGTTTCATAGCTTGTTGAGAGCGGTGGAGGTGGAATTTAAGATGTTGCAAAGCCTCCTTACTATCACGAGACTTGGCCTTCTTCCAAGCTCTCGTGCGGCACTCGGTTAGCTTCCTTTCACAAAGCCTAGACGAGTTCAGTCTTTCGACACTCACAACGGAAGTAAGGATCGTAAGGGAAGTGCTTGACAAGCTCACAAGACACAAGTGCAAAGAAGCTCTCAAATGCTCTCAACTTCTGTGTGTCTTTACAAATGAGGAGACGCTCCCTTTATATAGGGCTTGGTGGCAAAGTCTACAACGTTCTAGAATATGTACACTTCCACATGATTCTAGAATATTCTACCCTACTCTACTAGAATGTATATGGAGCATTCTAGAACCTGTTGATATCCACAACCTTCCATGGAGGCCTAGAATGTTCTGGACCTTTCAAAGCCCAAGGGGTGTTCCGCAACACTCCGGTGAAGTCTGGAATATTCCGGAACTTGGTGGAGATGTAGAGAACTCTAGAGGATTCTAGAGAACCTCACCACCGGGTCTCCTCTCCATTTGGCGGGGCGTGACATCCTCCCCCACCTATTCCGGCGACGTCCTCGGCGCGTCCATGATGATACTCCTCAATTGCTCGTGTGAACTGCCACAAGTTGTCTGCAGGTTCCCAGGTTGCCTCGCACTCTGGTAAGCCCTTCCACTTGATCAAGTACTCCCTGCTTCGTGGCACTCCACGTCGCCGAACTATCCGATCGTCGAGTATGAGATCCACCTGCTTGTCATGCGACTCGACAACCGTTGTAGGCGCCCTTGTAGACACCCCTCTGCTCGGGTCCTCCACGTCTTCATGATATGGCTTGAGCATACTCACATGGAAGACTGGATGGATCTTCAGCTTGGGAGGCAACTCCAAGCAGTATGATACCTCCCCAACTCGGTGCACAACCTCATATGGTCCCTCATACCTCCGAATCAGGCCCTTGTGCACCCTCCTGAATGTTTTGTACTGTTGAGGCAAGAGTTTCACTATCACCTTGTCCCCAGGCTGGAAGCTCGCATCCCTTCGCCCTTTTGTCGGCCCACTTCTTCATCCTCTTGGCAGCTTTGTGCAAGTGGGTTCTCGTCATGTCGGTCTGCTCATGCCACTCCTTGGCCATAGTGTAGGCGGTTGGGCTGCTTCCTTGGTACTTCTCCCCAAGTACCGCTGTGTGAGGAGTGAGGGGTTGTTGTCCGGTCACCACCTCAAAGGAACTCTTCCCCGTCGACTCACTTCTTTGCAAGTTGTAGGAGAATTGGCCTACATCAAGCAACTTTGCCCAATCTCACTGGTTGACACTCACAAAGTGCCTCAAGTAGAGCTTCAACAAGGCATTCACCATCTCCGTATGCCCGTCCGTCTGGGGTGAAAACTCGTAGAGTAGTGGAGCTTCAATCCCAACAATCCGAAGAGCTCGGTCCACAACTTACCCGTGAAGCGTGTTAGGACCGTAAATGATTGACCCACGGTGCAGCAATAATCACGAGATAAAAATAAAATGCAAATGCGGAAATAAATGGAACACCAAATGTAACGTGGAAAACCCCCCAAATGGAAGGGGTAAAAAACCATGGGCAAATAGAAGGATCACTATGGGGTAAAAGTGGGTACACACTCCCTCACTATTACAAGGAGAAATCCCTCGTAAATATCTCTCTTGAATCAATGGGGAAACCGCCTCACTAATACCACAAATAGAACCGGATGAGATAAACCGGATGATGATGGGATAGATGAGATGCCATTTGGAAGAGGGGAGAGCCTCATTTTATAGGCCTCCTCACCCCTTCCCCTTTCCTTTACCCGCTGGAGGTTTGGTGGGGGTTTGGCCACCCACCACCTACCCAGCCCACCCCCTTTGACGATGCAAGGGGGCGGCACCGTCCAAAAGCAAATCTGTTGACAAAGCGTGGATCCCGATCGCTGATGATGTGTCGTGGTATCCCCCAATACTTCACCACATGCTTGAAGAGCAACCTTGCGGTGAGCTCTGTTGTTACATCTGTTGGAGCGGGGATAAATGTGGCATACTTCGAGAACTTGTCCACCACCACGATGATGCTCCCATACCCTTCAGACTTCGGTAGTGCAACGATGAAGTCCATGGTGACTGTCTCTCATGGCCTCTCCGCAATGGGCAATGGCTGCAATAATCCTTCAGGTAACTGATTGTTCACCTTGTCTTGTTGGCACACAAGACAAGTCTTCACATAGGACTCCACATCGTCCTCCATCATCGGCCAATAGTATGCGCCCTCTAGCAAGGCCTTGGTGCGGTGCTGCCCTGGATGTTATGCCCATCTCGAGTCATGAGACTCTTTGATGAGATCCCTTCGCAGGTTCCCCCACTTTGGGACATATATCCTCCTCCCCGTGGTAAGAAGAGTGACATCCTCCTCCCAAAATCTCCTTGTCTTGCCCTCCGCCGCAAGAGCCAAGACGTTCTTGGCTATAGGATCATGCGTCATGCCTTCCTTGATCCTACCCAAGATCCCGTCACCCACACATGACAAGTGGCTGAACACCATCTTCCTGCTAAGTGCATCAGCCGCCACATTGGCTGTCCCAGGCTTGTACTCCAAGGAATAATCAAACTCAGCCAAGAATTCCTGCAATCTTGCCTGCTTCAAAGTCAACTTCTTCTGGGTTTGAAAGTAGCTTGTGGCAACATTGTCGGTCTTCACCACAAACTTCGACCCCAAGAGATAATGACTCCATGCTCGAAGACAATGTACCACGGCTGTCATCTCTTTCTCTTGCACCGTGTACCTCCTCTCGGTGTCATTCAGCTTCCGGCTCTCAAAAACTATGGGATGTCTTTCCTGCATGAGCACACCCCCAATAGCAAAGTCTGAGGCATCGGTGTGAACCTTATAGGGCTTGGTCAGATCCGCCAAGCTCAAGACCGGTTCCTCCATGACCGTCTTCTTCAAGCCTTCAAATGCCTCCTCGCATTTTTCTTCTCACTCCCATGACTTGTTCTTCTTTAGCAAGTCGGTGAGTGGAGCCGCCTTCTTTGAGTAGTCACAGATGAATCGCCGATAATAATTCACCAACCCAAGGAAAGATCTCAACTCGGGAACCTTGGTTGGCCTCTCCCATTCATCGATAGCCCGGATCTTCTCATGATCCATCATGAGCTTGCCTCCTTTGATCTTGTGCCCCAAGAAGAGAACTTCATCCCTCACAAAGGAACACTTCTCCTTCTTCACATATAACTCGTTCTCCCTCAATACCTTGAACACGGTTTGTAAGTGTTCCACATGGTCCGCCATTGTTTCACTATAGATGACAATGTCGTCCAAGTAGACTACCACAAACTTATCCAAGTATTGGTGGAAGACTTTGTTCATCAAGGTGCAGAATGTCGTTGGGGCGTTAGTCAAACCAAATGTCATAACAAGAAACTCATAGGATCCGTACCTTGTCACGCATGCGGTCTTTGGCACATCCTCCATGGCTATGCGGACTTGATAATATCCCGACCTCAAGTCCAGCTTGGTGAACACTCGTGCCTTGCCCAACTGGTCAAAGAGATCCGCTATCAATGGGATAGGGTACTTGTTCTTCACCGTGACTTTGTTCAACGCCCGATAGTCCACGCACATCCTCAAGGAGCCATCATGCTTCTTTTAGAATAGAACGGGCGATCCATATGGCGACTTGGATGGTTGGATTTGTCATGGATGGTGGCTTCGACCCCGGCACCAACTCAATTTCATGATCCACCTCCCTCTTTGATGGAAGTCTCTTGGGAAACTCTGGTGGCATGACGTCGCTAAACTCTCTTAGCACGCCCTTCACCTCCTTCGGCAACTCATGGTTGTCGTCCACCGGTCCATCATCTTTCAAGGAAACCAAGTAGGTCTCCTCTCCCTTCTTGAAACCCTTCTTCACTTGCATGGCAGAAAGTAAAGACAAGTCATGGTTGCCACATACCTTCGTCGTCACCATGCATGGGCTTCGCTCCTCCATGATCACCACTTGCTCCAAGTGAGGTGTTGGAATGACCTTGGCTTTCTTGAAGAACTACATCCTCAACACTAGCTTGAAGTCATCCATGGGAACCACCGTGAGATCAATAGCACCCCTCCATTCGCCAATGCAAAGGGTTACTCCACGAACAATGCCACTTGCCAGTTGAGGTGTGGCATTCACAGCTTTCATGCAACTAGTCGTCTTGGCCACAACTAGCCCAAGTTTTCTCGCCTCATCTTCGACCACAAAGTTGTGTGTGGCTCCCGTGTCGAGCATCGCATAAGTGGACTTCCCATTCAAATCCACCTTGGCATACATCAACCCATCCTTAGGTGGCGCTTTAAGTGGGTTCTTCACCTCCAACGCATTGAAGAGCCTTAAAGTCCCCATTTGTCGCTCTTTGGGAACTTCCTTCTCTTCGAACATGGAGTTGAGTGCCTTCCTCTTGGGACACTCCTTCCATGTGTGAGGTCCATCACAAAAGTAGCATCTTCGAGGCTTGAATTCCCTTGAGAAGTCCTTGGTGTACTCCTTGGACTTCCCCTTATCATGGGCATCTTGGTTCCACCTCCTCTCTTGGTCTCCCCCACCTTTACCCTTGAACTCCTTCTTGGGCTTAGGGGGTTCAACCTTCTTCTTGTACTCCACCAAGGACTCGGCAATGGACACGGCTTCGATGAAGGTCTTAGGCCGTCGACCTCGCACCTCTTGTTGTGCCCATGGCTGAAGACCTTTGATGAAATCATACATATGATCATAATCGGGCTTGCCACGTACCTGGAGCTTTAGTGAGACATATTCCCGAACATACTCATGGATTGTCCCCGTATGCTTCAAAGTTCGCAGCTTGTCCCTCGCTTCCCAATCCGCTTCCTCGGGGTAGAACTGAGTATAGACCCATTGCCTGAACTCTTCCCATGATGGAAGTGTCTTCCCACCATGGAGATGCATCGTCACCAAAGTAAAGAACGACGGTCTTCACACGGCTCATATCCTCCATCAACTTAATTGCCTCGAAATACTGCTCAACTTGCCAAAAGAAGTTGTCTACCTCCTTGGCATCCCTCTTGCCATTGAAGTGTTTTGGACGAGGCACATTGATCTTTGGTGTGTCCCGCACAAGCACCCCAACTAGCCAACTCGCCACGGTAATTTGACCACTCCCTCTTAAGTTGATCAAGAGTTTGGTCGTACCTGGCCATAGCATCTCCATGTTGTGCTAAGATCCCCTTCGTCCAATCCATGAAGGCATCTTTCTCGGCATCTTTCTCCTTGGTGTACCTCTCAACTGACGCCACTCGATCTTGGAGAGTGAAGAGCGCATCACGTAGGCCCATGACGTCTAGTGCCCCTTCCTCATCGTCTCCCTCGACATACTCGAGCCTTTCTTTTACGTCACTAAGGCACTCCTCCGCCTTTAGGAGACGCTCCTCAAGAGTCGTCACGGTCTCACGAGACTTCCCGCCCTTCTTCTTAGGAACGGGCGGCATAGCCTCCTTCTCAGACATGATATGATCCTCCACATTCGAGCTTGCCATCACGAACACTTACCTTGAACACCTTTGATACCAACTGTCACGGGACTTGGCCTTCTCCCAAGCTCTCGTGCGGCACCCGGCTAGCTTCCTTTCACAAAGCCTAGATGAGTTCAGCCTTTCGACACTCACAACGGAAGTAAGGATCGTAAGGGAAATGTTTGACAAGCTCACAAGACACAAGTGCAAAGAAGCTCTCAAATGCTCTCAACTTCTGTGTGTCTTTACAAATGAGGAGTCACTCGCTTTATATAGGGCTTGGTGGCAAAGTCTACAACATTCTATAATATGTACACTTCCACATGATTCTAGAGTATTCTAGCCTACTCTACTAGAATTTACATGGAGCATTCTAAAACCCGTTGAGATCCACAACCTTCCATGGAGGCCTAGAATGTTCCGGACCTTTCAAGGCCCAAGGGGTGTTCCGCAACACTCCGGTGAAGCCTGGAATATTCCGGAACTTGGTGGAGATGTAGAGAACTCTAGAGGATTCTAGAAAACCTCACCACCGGGTCTCCTCTCCATTTGGCGGGGCGTGACATCACGGTCTGAGAGGGCCTGGGCGACTGTTGCGACACGAATTTCAGAAGGTAAAAAATTCAAAACAGTTGGGGCAGGTTGGTCGTAGACCACATCAAAGGGAGTAGTGTTGAGGGAGGCATGCTAAGTGGTGTTATAACAGATTCAGCCCAGGGAATCCAATAGGACCATTGCTTGGGGTGTTCTCCAGCAAAACAGCGCAAGTAAGCTTTAAGGGTCCTGTTAGTGACCTCAGTTTAGACATCCGTTTGTGGATGATAGGTTGAACTGAACTTCAAAGTGGTACCCTGGAGGCAGAATAACTCAGTCCAAAAGAGGCTGAGAAAAATTGGATCTCGATCACTGACGATGGAATTTGGGATGCCATGGAGGCGAACCACTTCGCGCATAAAGAGTTCAGTGACTCTGCGGGCTGTGTAAGGGTGTTTGAGGAGTAAAAAATGGTTGTATTTAGAGAGGTGGTCCACCACTACAAAAATGACCATATAACCACGAGATTTGGGCAAGTCGGTAATGAAATCTATGGACAAATCTATCCAGACAGCTTGGGGGATATCCAGTGGTTGCAGGAGACCAGCGGGAGACAGAGTGGAATACTTATTTCGCTGACAAGTGTCGCAGCGGCTGACGTACTGTTGAACTGTTTTCTTGATTCCAAGTCAGTATAAATTGTTTGCTCGTTTGTGGTAAGTTCTGTAAAAACCCATATGCCCCCCTGAGGGGTTTGATGAAATTCAGCCAGCAGGTGAGGTATCCAAGAGGAAGAGCTTCGCAAAACAAGGCGGCCATTATAACGAAGAATACCACAATCCAGCGAAAAGTGTTTATAGGTTGAGCTGCATTGTACGAAGGGCAGAAATAATTTTCTGTAAAGATGGATCAGTCGCGACGCCGGCTAACAAGTGGGGGTCCTGTTGCCAAACCGGGAAGGATCAGACAGCATACAAATGAGGATTATCAAGGGAGCGAGAGAGGGCATCAGCGGCCGAATTTAGGCGACCTGGCTTGAATTGGACATCAAATTGAAAACCCAGTAACTTAGAAATCCAACATTATTGATCAGCCGTCGTAATCCGTTGTTGGAGGAGATATTTGAGACTCCGATGATCGGAAAAAACAGTAAAGGGGCGACCAAGTAAATAGGGCCGCCAATGCTGGATTGCCAAAACCAAATCCATAATCTCCTTGTCATAGGTAGATTTGGCCAGGTGGTTGGCGGCTAAAGCTTTACTAAAAAATGCAATTGGCCGGCGGTCTTGAATGAGAACAGCCCCCACGCCTCACCCGGAAGCATCACATTCAATCTGAAACGGAGCATAAAAATCTGGTAAAGCGAGAAGGGCCAAAGTAATGTGGGTTTTGAGATTGTCAAAGGCTTGGGAAGCATCAGCAGTCCCAGTAAAGTTATCTCATTTGGTGAGAGCAGTGAGAGGCTGGGAAATTTTGCCATAGTTACGGATGAATTTTCTGTAACAGCCGGTGAGACCGAGAAATCCACGAACCCCTTTAACAGTTGTAGAACGCAGCCAATCCAGCACTGCCTGAATCTTGGTAGGATCCATGGAAACCCCATCTTTGGAAATAATGTGCCCCAAATAATCAATCTCCTGCCGAGCCCAAGAACACTTGCCACTATTGGCAAAAAAAGAACACTAAAACAAAACCCATAAGACAGCCGCCACATGGCCCATGTGGACAGCCCAATCACTGCTGTAAATAGAATGTCATCAAAGAAAATAAAGACAAACTTACGAAGCAATGGTCGAAAGAGGTTGTTCATGACGGCTTGGAAGGTAGCTGGGGCATTCATAAGGCCAAAGGGCATGACGAGAAATTCATAATGACCGCTGTGAGTACGAAACGCGGTTTTATCAACATCTTCAGCCCGCATCCGAATTTGGTGGTACCCTGATTTGAGATCCAGTTTGGAAAAATAACATGCGCCATGAAGCTCATCAAGGAGTTCGTCAACCACCGGAATAGGAAATTTATTGGGAATGGTGACTTTATTGAGAGCACGGTAATCAACACAAAGACGCCAAGAGTTATCCTTCTTCTTAAGACAGGGCTGGAATAAGGACTGAAACTGTTATGAATAATACCAGAATTTAACATGTCCTGAATTTGCCTTTCGATCTCAGATTTCTGAAAATGGGGATATCTGTAACAGGACCCTGGTCGGGTAATAAGTGGATACTATGGACATGTTGCCGGACAGGAGGAAGCCCAGTAGGTGCAGCAAATATGGCATTAAATTGGGCAAGAAGGGACTGTAAGTCCCTCTGTTGAGAGGCAGGAAGGGAAGGAGAAGGTCAACCTCTTGGAAAATTGGGGTCCGAAACTGGTTGGGAAGTGGAAAAAGCAGCAGCTGAGGAAAAAACGACAGGATTCGGTGGAGCAACGCCGCAAAGAGTGTAATCGTGACCCGCTGTCCGAAATTTCAGGGTCATGGTTTTCCAGTTTTTTTGGACATCACCCAGGGTTCGCAGCCAAGCTATGCCAAGTATGAGGTCCAGCCGACCAACTTCCAGAACCTGGGTATCAATAAAACAAGTATAGGAACCCGGTGTAAGGCGAATATTAGAACACAGACCATGGGTGCACAACTTGGGGGGTGGCCATCCCCCGGGCGAACAGCCAGCGGTTGTGTGGTCTGTATGAATAAACCAAGGATGTGGATTAATTTGGGAGATATGAAATTGTGTGTGGTACCGCTATCAATCAAAATTAAAATAGGAACATCCACCAAACGACCCTCGATCTTCATGGAAGGTAAATCATGTAGCAGTTGTTGGGAAGGCGAGTAAGGAGGGGTGAGGTCCTGATAAGCCACGACTTTACATTCGGCCTCTAGAACATGTGGGATTGCAGCCTATTCAGGAGAGGGAGAGAATCTTCCCCCTCAAGGAGGTCATCATCTTCGCCAAGTAATAACACCTGTAACTTAAGGTCAGCACATTTATGGAGGGGGGAATAAGGGAGACCACAACGAAAACATAATCCCCGACGACGTCTATCTTCCCATCCCCGAGTTGTCTAATGGCGGACTCCTCTATCTGGAGGTTGGGGTTTGAGTGGTTCGTGAGGTGCGCCACCTAGACGGCGAACAACCGGCTGAGGAGGGGAGGGGGGATAAACGGGGACCACCTGTAGGAACAGCAGTGTTGCGACCACCACCAAAATGACGAGGAGCTGTGTTGCGAAATTGAGGACCTACGCCCCGATGGACAGCAAGTTCAACATGACGAGCAAGGCGCATAGCCTGTAAGCGAGTAGTAGGGTCATGGATGCTGACCCAACTACGAATATCTTCACGAAGACCATGCAAAAAATATCCAACATACTGTGGTTCAGGCTAGTGTGGAATAAGAGAAGTTAAATATTCAAATTCCTCAATATAAGTCTGAACAGAATCAGTTTGGTGGAGGGCAGCGAGTTCTTCATAGGGATTATGAATCTCCAAACCACTAAAACGTTCCATTAATTCTTCCTTGAAGATGGGTCACGAGAGATCCGGAGTGACCTCGAGAACTATAGTAAACCAATGGATGGTTGGACCGTCCATGCTAAATTGGGCGAGGGAGACTCTGGAGTCATCAGGTGTTTGATGCAGCCGAAAATAGAGTTCCGCACGTGTGAGCCACCCTCGTGGATCGTGGCCATCAAAAATCAGAAGCTCCACTGGCCTTGGAAAAACAAGGAATTCTTGTGGTAACGCAGGTAGAGGATGGTGCTCCGGCAGATCGCATGCAGTAGCGCCAGAATGATTCGTGGTAGTATACAGTGACGGAAAGGGGTTGCTGGTGGGGTCGTGCAGCCGTTTATCCTGGCGGCATAGGATTCCTGAAGAATACTTGCGGAATTTTGCATTCTCTTGAGCATCGCGATCCAAACGTTGAAAGTTGATATGAAATAAATCCAGAGTGGAAGAAATTTTGTTTACCAATAAGTGAAGATCAGCCAAAGAAGTATCGATCTGATCTATGCGGTGATCCATTGAGTCGAGGCGAAACTGATGTCGAGTCTCCATAGATGAACTGTGTGGCCGCGAGGAGAGCGGGGAGTCGTGCATAAGGGAGGACAAAGCAAAACGCATGAAGGAGGCAGGTCGGACCAATTTGTTAGAGAACTGTAGGCCCCCAGCTCCCAAAGAGGGAACTGCTATGGAGTAAACTATTCAAATCAGTAGAGAATTACAAGATGAAAAGAAAAAAAACGAAAAACAGAGTGAATTCGGGAAGCCCTGCTTTCCCGCCCAAGCTTCCTAGCCGAACAATAGGAAAATCCCAGAAAACTCGTGTGCCCCTTCCTCCCACTAACTCCCCCCTTTAACTGAATAGTTCACGCGCCTCTCTCCTCCCACGCGGAGATTCCTTTCCTGCTGCACTAACTCAAATGTAACTACCTAGTGAACTGCTTTGGTGGGGACCATGCTAAACCGCCTCAGTGGGACCCCCCCCCCATATTTGATGTTGAGGCATAATTACCCTTGCCCCTGCAGGTGTAAACCTGCCATACCGTCGGCTGGCTACGGGCTCTATTAGCTATTAGCTACAAATTCAAATTGTTTTGGCTTTTTCTTTAATTACTAATGAGATAAATGATTACACAAACCATATCCAACTGAAAAACACTATGATGCAGCTTGGAGCATTTAAATTGAAATCAGCACATGTGTGTTTTGGGCTAGGATAACAATAATGCAGTGATTTGCAATTGAGTTGTGAACATAAAATCTGCTGGGTAAATATTGCTTATTTGAATTAAATAAAATATCATCAATACAGTAGAATTATCTTAACAGCAGCAGGGAGGGAATGTAGCCCTTCTCATTGGTTTTCATGGGTTCAGTTATTTTGCAACTTTATGTTACGAGTCAATTCAGTTTGAAAAATCAATTTCTCACAACCACTAGTGGGCCATTAAGTATTATATTCTTCTTTATGAGTTTATCTCACACAAACTTCGGGTGATTCATGAATCATCACATAAACCCAAGTTGGAGTTCCTAGGATTCTGTTTTGTTATAGGTTTTCTTTTTATCTCTTACCTCTTACCTCTTACCTCTTACTACTTGTGTAAATTGTTATGTTACTTTAGAGGATGTGAGTCTCACATTAAGGTTGCTGTAGAGAGTGAAAATAAGAGACCCGAACCCCCAAGGTGTTTCTCCAAAGGAGCCCTTGGGGTGCTTTTATAACAAATGGTAAAGACCACACCGGACCTCAAGTCCGATGTGGGATACATACTCCAACACTCCCCCTCAAGCTAGGTGTACCTAGCTTGGACACATAATGAAAAGAAAACAACGAAACAGACGCTAACACCCCCCCTCAAGCTGGACATGCCCAGCTTGATTACAAAACCAGACGAAATAAAAAGAACGCTTCAAAGGCTGCTGCTCCCCCTCACGATCGAAGCTCCCCCTTAGGATGATGGATGGATGAGGTTGCGGGCGCAGCAGAAGAAACCACTCAGATCGGCTGGTTGACGGAACGCCAGGAATGCCGCACTAGTGGGGCCGGTCGTTGAAACGCCGGGAAATCCAAACTAGCACCGGGAAAACCGCACTTGCGGGGCCGGCGACGGGAGGCGGGGATTCCGCAGAATTGTTGCGGGACTGGCGGCGCCAACGGACCCAAATCCGAGGTGGTCGAGCTACTGCGCCAGCGAATGGACGTGCCGGCGGATAGAGATGCCGCGGCCGGGAGGTGCCGAGAGATGCCGGCGAGGCGGGGGTCCGCAGAAGGAGGTCGGCGAGGGTGCAGGAGGCCGGGAGACGGCGCTGGAAGTTGGAGGAGGCCACCTGCGTGGAGCGGCCAGCACGGGTGGAGGCCGGTTGCTGGCCGGAACAGTCCGGATCTGCCCGGATCTGCCCGGAAATCGCTGGATCAGGCCGGAGCCGGCCGGAGTAGCCTGGATCTGGCCGGAAATCACCGGATCCGGCTGGATTCGGCCGGAGCTGTCCGGATCTGGCTGCCGGAGAGGGATCGCCGGCCGGAGAGGGGTCGCCGGCCGGAGCTGGAGGGAGATCCGTCGGGAGGGCCGTCGCGTGCAGTGGAGGTCCGGCGACGGGATGGGCCGCGACGGGAGGGGAGGAGAGCCGCCGGGATGAGCCGCGGGAGCCGGGAGCCGCGGGACAGAGGGCCGCGGGAGGGAGGAGTCGCGACGGGACGGGGGCCGCGTGGGGTGAGGGCGTCGGGAGCCGCGGGGAGCCGCGGGGAGGGAGCGCCGTCAGGGAGGAAGTCCGCAGGGAGGAGCCGACGGAGGAAGCGCGGGCCGCGTCGGGGAGAGAGAGGGCCAGAACGCTCAGAGGAGGCAGCGGGAAGGGAGGCGCGCCGTCGGGGAAGGCCACAGGGGGCGGCTGGGATGGGCGGCTGGGATGGGGGGCGGCGGCTATGTGGATTGGAGCCACCGCCCCCCCCCCCCCGAACGGGAAACCCTAAAGCAAAGGGAGGAAAAAAAAATAGGGAGGGTGGGATTGGGGGTTCAAAAAACCTGCTCTGATACCATGTAGAGAGTGAAAATAAGAGACCCGAACCCCCAAGGTGTTTCTCCAAAGGAGCCCTTGGGGTGCTTTTATAACAAATGGTAAAGACCACACCGGACCTCAAGTCCGATGTGGGATACATACTCCAACACTCCCCCTCAAGCTAGGTGTACCTAGCTTGGACACATAATGAAAAGAAAACAACGAAACAGACGCTAACAGTTGCGGTATTATGTCAATCTTTATTATTCATTATAAATAAACAGAAAGACCTCACTTAGAGAGACATCTTGAGTTGGGTCCACTCTCCTCCATTCTAACATGGTATCAGAGGAGGTCTAACCCAAAACCCTCCCTCTCGAATGCCTCTCTCTGCCTAGGTTTTTCCGAGGGATTTTCTCCCACTGGGGAGGGGGGGGCAGCCCTTGGCCACCGTCACAGTTGTCCGCCCCCTGCACGGCGGCCCTCCTTGTGCGACGCACCCCCCCCCTCGCGCGTCACGTCTCCCTCCGCGACAACCCCACCTTCTGCCGTCATCCCTGCACTCCCAAGCAGCACCTCCAGACGTGGCTCCTCTCTTGCACGACATCCCTCGACGACGCGTCGGCCCTCTACCCATCTTGACGATGCTCCATCTCCCAACCGCTCTGTCGCCCCTCCCTACGCGTTGACCCTCCCTGTGCCCCCCCTCGCGCGTCACGTCTCCCTCCGCGGCAACCCCACCTTCTGCCGTCATCCCTGCACTCCCAAGCAGCACCTCCAGACGTGGCTCCTCTCTTGCACGACATCCCTCGACGACGCGTCGGCCCTCTACCCATCTTGACGATGCTCCATCTCCCAACCGCTCTGTCGCCCCTCCCTACGCGTTGACCCTCCCTGTGCCCCCCCCCCACGTGTCTCCTCTCCCTCCGCGGCAGCCCCACCTTCTGTCGTCGTCCCTGCACTCCCAAGCGGCACCTCCAGATGCGACTCCCCTCCTATGCGACAACCCTCGACGGTGCGTCGGCCCTCCACCCAGCTTGACAACGCTCCATCTCCCAACCTTGTGTTGTAAAAGGCGCAAGGCGCAATAAGACGCAAAGTCCGCTTGGGGATGTGGCGCGAGACGCACGCCTCTCGAAACTAAGGCACATTCCAAAAAATAATTAAATATGCACATAATTTCAAAATGCTTTAAATTAAAAAAAAATTAAATTCAATCAAAATAATACAAATTAAAATATATATAGATAGTTTTTAACAAAACCATAATCACATAATCAATCATCGGCTCTTCAACCCCACTGCATTTGCTGCTATTGTTGCCCAGAGTGCATTTGCTGCTGCATGCTGTGTATTTTTTTAGAGCTTTTGTTTATTTTTTATAGAGTTCCTTCCAGTTGTTTTTTAATTAATTCATTAAATGTTTTGTTTAATGCTCCTCACACACCACCCCCTATGACCGACCCTTTTTGAGGAAGTAGCCCCTACTTCCATCCCATGGCACCCCGATTTCCTCCCCTCCAGCTGCCATTTTTCAAAAAAGAGCCCCAATTTCCATCCCATGTAGCCATGATTTCCACCCTCGTCGCCGATTTCCTTCCACTGTAGCGCCTCAATTCCCATCCCACTGTCGCCCCGATTTCCACCTTATCGACGCCACTTTTTAAAAAGGAGGCCCGGTTTTTTTTTTCAAGAGGCGCGCCATTACAGCGCCTTGCGCCTTAGCACCTCCTACGATGGCGCGCGCCTCAGTGAGGTTGCCTTGCCTCACCTGTGACGAGGCGCTCCAGGTGCGCCTCGCCACGCCTCTCACCAAGGCACCCTAAGGCGCGCGCCTTTGACAACACTGTCCCAATCGCTCAATGCCCCTCCCTACGCAACGGCCCCCCTCACTCTGCGCATCAGCCCCCCCCCCCCCCGCGCGTTCGACCATATTCCCACATGAAACCTCGCCTTTCGATCGCACGCCCCCTTCCTAATCCAGGCGCACACGACCCAAGCGCCACCCCTCCCTGATCAAATTCTCCGGATCTACTCCTTGCTCACACACAACCTGCTGCAAAATGGATTCTTTGGCTCTATCAGGTTCTTCATTGTTCTTCATTGTTCCTCAGACCTTTACTGTCAACCAGAATCAATTTGGGCCCACAAAGTCGAATGTCGTTTCACCTCGCCAATTTGGGTCCGCTATTCGGGCATCGTTTCACCCGGCCGTTTTGAGGTTGTTTGTCGGTTGCCGTTTCATCCGGCATCTTCAAGCAATGGTCGTCCTCAGCATGGGAGTTATAGGATGGTCATCTATTCTTTAGCACCCATGGGCGGGAGCAAAACTAGTGGGCAGTTCATACGGGGATGCTATTTATTTAAGTCTTTTTATGTATTCAAGCAAGGCATGTCCAGCTTGAGGGGGTATTAGGAGTGTGGGAATGTTTTTTTTTTCTTCTTATGTATCTAAGCTAGGTACGTCTAGCTTGAGGGGAAGTGTTAGAAGATGTGAGTTCCACATCGAGGTTAAGGTATTATGTCGTCTTTATTATTCATTATGAACAAGCACCAAAACCTCCCTTAGAGAGGCATCTTGGGTATTGGGTCCACCCTCCTCCATTCTAACAGTTCTCGTGTATTGTTCTCTACACTAATCACACCTTCAAACTTCATTTGCCTTTTTTCTAATCCTAAACCTTTAACCTTCTCATTTTAACATTTTAAAACTACAGGGCATTTCCAAAACCTTTAAGGACACGCAATTACCATACCTTTAAAGCCTAAATTCATCCCTGACAAAAATTAAGAAAATTCCAGCCTTCTATACTCTAAAGATTTAATCAACATAGCCAACATAAACCTTGCAAATAGAATGCCCAGCTTGTTCAGCCACAGTTTTGATAAGAGAGAAAAGGATCAAACCATGTCTACAACTTTTCTAGTATATTATCTTCCTTGTGAGTGGGCTTCAAATTTCAACTTGTTCTACTCTCAAAATGCCAATTCCATATACAAGTCCAAAAAACAACTTTGACACCTATACAACCATTGTGAAAATGGTTTTCATGTTATTGCAAATTAAATTGCATTTAAATTGGTTATATGTTTGTTTTTATAATTTCATGCAAACCCATGTGTGTATTATGTATTTTTATTATGAATATTATTCTATGCTAGAATGTTCTCACTGAGTCGGCTTTGCCACTGGGCCTCCTTGTTTGGTCGCTGGATTTGCTTCATATTTGGGCTTGAGTATTACCCTCGGCCTGTTACTTCAGTGATCCACTTGCCTTACGTGGGATTCGTCTAGACCATTCATCAATCTGATCCAACAGCTCTCTGCTTCCCTCATTGCGTTTTCTCGTGTGTTTAATCACAGTTGTTTGTGGCTCAATCAGACTTGTGCCTCCCTTTCCCTATTGCTGCTTGCCACATGTCTCTGTTTAGTCGTCGACGCCCCGGGTTCTCGGACCATCCTTGGTTGTTATGTCGTTTGATCTCCTCAAGATTCGCACTGGCCAAGTGACTCTGACCATGCGCCTGACTCACCTTGAATGTTGGGGTCTGCTTGGTTGCCCCTCATTTAGAGTATTGTGAGTTTGGCAAGAGCGAGAGAGAACTGAGAGAGCTTTTTCTCATCTTCTTCCTTCGAACTTCTAGTTTGTGTGAGTTTGATCTCTAGATGGTCCTTGCATGAATCTGGTGGAGATTTTGTGGCTCACGACCTGCGAACCTAACCAGATTTTGATAAAGGGAATTCAGCTCTGTAAGCTTCTGTTCATTCTTTCTTTTAGATTCCTTTGTATCTCTCCTGTAAAGATGTATATTGTCCATGTGTGTCGAGTGGAATCCATCCGATTGGGAGTATGTGTCGTTATCTTGAGCCGGAGTTGATCGTCGATTCCAGGTTTTGCCAAGAGCTTCAACTCGGATAGTTGTTTGTTACTGCTTTTCCGAGTCCTTTTTGTTGTATGTTCATTTCGCTTTCTTTGCATAGCAAAGAAATTGTCTGTGGTGTACCTACCCTGAGCATAGGTCTAACTGTGACCCAAGCACATAAAATCCTGTGTCCATTTTACTGCTTTCTGTTTTCTGCTTTTTTGATCTTATACTAAACACTTCTGCTATCGTTTTATCAATATTGTTTATTATGTTGTTGTAACTGATGACCATTAGTTATGGGTTCATCGAAATTTGAAATAGAAAATTTTAATAGTGAAAATGATTTCAATTTATGGCATATTAAAATGCATGCTTTATTAGTTCAGCAAAGCCTTGTTGATGTACTGTTCGGTCTGAAAATGAAAATTAGCTCTCCGTTCACCAATGGCTAGGGCTTTGTTTTCTTATACCGACATTCCCCCTGATACTTCAGAAAAGACTCATAGTTTACACTTGCTGTCCTTCGTTGATAAGGTTCTGCATGAAGCTGCCCATGAAGCAAAGAAACTGTTGCTGTGATATGGCTAAAACTCAACAACTTGTATGACTAAATCTCTTGTCCGTAGGTTGTATGAGAAAATAAGACTAAACTATTAAAATATAGCCCGGAACTGCGGCTTGGGCTCACAATGATGAATTTAATAAAATTTTGGCAGACCTAGCCCACATTGTTATTAAGATGGAGGATTCTAATCAAACCATTATTTTCTTAAGATCTTTGGACAATTCATATAGTAGTCTTAGAGGCACTATGATGTATAGAAATGAGTATTTCGCCTTAGAAGAAGTCAAAGTTTGCCTTGCTGTCTAGGGATTTACAGTCTAAAAATGAGATTCTGTCTGCGGGAGAAGGGTTTAATGTAAGGGGCAGAACCGAGCAGAAGGGTAAAAGGAAGAGCAAAATAGGAGTTCTTCCACGTCTAAGAACAGGATTATAAAATGTTGACATTGGAAGCAACCCAGTCACATTAAGAGGAATTGCCTATGTAGAAATTAGGCATCCGAATCCATGCCACTCAAATGAGGTGGGCCGCTTTATTTATAGCCAAACAAATACAAGAGTTGAGCGGTAAATACAAAATTCAAAATTCAAAATGACCGGGAATAGGATAAGACTATTCAAACATAAATATCTTCAATGTGTTTAGTCCGCTCATGAAAGACTGAATTGGTACCAATTTGGCAGCGGCTTGGTTGTCACACCAGATGTGTGCGGGCTTCCTTATAGGATAGTCAAACTCTTGTACCATTTATTGTGCTCAAATAATTTCTCCAGTCGCATGAGTCATAGCACGATACTCTGACTCTGCACTAAAACGGGAGATAATTATCTCCTTTTTTGCTTTGCTGGGAAACCAGATCACCTCCGATAAAAACAACAAATCCAGACATGGATCTCCCGAATGAGAGACGTCCAACATAATATGCGTCTCAAAAAGCCATAATATCCATGTGTCCATGACCAAAATATAGTAAGTACATCCTTTTTCACATATCTAACAATGCAAACTCCCATTGCAGCTTTGTCGAGGATTCCATGAACTGACTCACCTTGCTCACTGCACACATAATGTTAGAGCAAGTCATCGTCAGATAGGTCAGCTTGCCAACAAGTTGTCGATACCTATCTGGTGAGGAGAAAGTCTCACTACCAGTGTGGAAAGACTTTTCCCCGATCTCAAGTGGTGACTCCATGGAATCTGCCCTTGTCATGTTGGTTTCCTGTAGCAGGTCAATGACATTTTCTCTAAGAAAAAAATATACCTCGAGCACATCTGGAAACCTCAATCCCTAAGAAATACCGTAGTGAACCCAAATCCTTTGTTTCAAAATTCTGATGAAGAAAAGACTTGAGTCGGGTAATCTCAGTATCATCATTGCCTGTAATGACTATCATCAACATACACTACTAGAAGAATGTCACCTGCGGTAGACATATGATAGAAAACAGAGGGATCCTTCTTGCTTTGGGACATCCCAAAACTGGTCACAACTGTGCAGAAGCAGCCAAACCAAGCTCGTGGTGACTGCTTAAAAGCCATAAAACGGTCGACGAAGGCAACCAAAATTGGTCATAGCTATGAAAAAGCGGTCAAACCAAACTCATGGAAACTGCTTAAGGCCATGCAACGATCAACAAAGGCGGCATACCTTGGAGGACGCCCCCTGAACAACAAAGCCTGGAGGTTGCTCCGTATATACCTCATCACCAAGAAAGTCATGGAAAGATGCATTTTTGACATCCAACTAATGGAGAGGCCAATAGTGAGTGGCAACCAAAGGATAAAAAGTACTAATGTCATCTTAGACACACGCAAAAAAGTGTCAATGTAGTCAACGTCGTAGGTCTGAGCATAGCCCTTGGCAACCAGGCGATTCAGAGTGCCATCAGCATTGACACACACAATAGATCATTTTGAATCCAACAAGCTGCTTACCAAAGGGGAGTGAGATAAGATCTCATGTATGATTAGCCTCTAAAGCAAGAAATTCATCCTACATAGCTTGTGACAACCCTGGATGAGACACGGCCTCGGCAACGATACGGGAGATGAAAAATCCAGTAAGGGTGCCAATAAACAAGGAGGTAATCATCGATAATCCATGGTAAGAATTAGAATAAATTGGGCGGTCCTGAAAAGTGTGTACATTTGCAAAGTGTGATAGGAAAATCACACGACGAAGAGTCAAAAGTCGACGAGTCATCAAGTGACGGAGTAACATGGGACTCAAATGGAATGTGCATACTTGGACGTCTGGTGTAAACGCACCCAAATCGAGACCCACTGTCCATTGGAGGAAGTGTGAGTGGTGGAGGTGTGAGAGAATATGGAAGGGAGACCTCAAGATTGGGAAAAGAGAGAGACGGGGAGAGCCATCTGAAAGGAAAAGTGGAGGACTCAACAAAAGAAAAATCAGCTGAAAAGACATAACAACGTAACTCGGGGGGTACCCATGTTGGATCTGAAAGTAACCAAGGAAGTTGCACTTAAAAGCATGAGCATCCAATTTGATAATAGCAGGGCAAGTATCACGAACATAACATGCACAACTAAATATACGAAAAGGTAAGGGATGTGGGGATTGTTGAGGGCATAAATCATGAAAAGGTGTCTCCCCCTAAAGAATTGACGAGGGAAGTCGGTTGATGAGATAAGTGACAAATAAAATCGCATCGCCCCGGAATATGGTATGAACTTTCTGTTGCGGAATCGCCGAGAGACACAACGACAGAAACGAGGAAACGAAAGAAAGGAAAACAACAAAGAACACGACGATTTACGTGGTTCGGGAAAAATCCCTACGTCCACGGGAGAGGCAGATTTTCACTATGATTCGGGAGCACAGAAATTACAGAGGATTTCCAACATCAAACCCTAGCCCGAAATGGGCTATAAAACAAATGGAGAAGACGATCACTATTCGAAAAAGTGGTCCGCGTCGCTACAGTGAACGGCGGCTGGCTTTGTCAAAAGCGCTACAGTAAAGTTGACCCCGAAGTCCGCACCGCTACAGTGCCTGTCGGTGTCGGTCAGTCAGCTCCGCTACAGTGGTCAGCATTGCTACAGTGCCGAAAATTTGGGCCGGGGGGCTTCGGCCCCCGGACCCCCGGAGCAGGGGCGCGTTGCCCCCTGCAACCCCCAACGAGCTCACCGCGGAGCTCGACCCGCGAAAGTTGCGGGCCACAAGCATTCGGCCCAACCGGATCGGGCAACACCAATCCAACATGAAGAAGATGGAAACCGAGGACCTGCAGGTAGAACACGCGGCCAAAGGATGAGGTGGGCGGAATTTGCTAGGGTACCTGTTGTTGTTGTTGCTTTCGTTTTACTTGTTGCTTTCTAAGTTTCATAATGTCTTCTCCTTTCTCCTTATCACTGTTACCCTTCAAATGGAGGGGTAAACACATGAGTGATCGGGGAAGGGAAGGAGATTCATTGTAATGTTTGAGTCCTGCCCTTAATGAATAAAACTCTCTTTCGTTGATTGATTGCAGTTTTCAGTGGTAGTTTGATACTTTTAATACAATTGTGTTCACAGTTTTTAACTTGCTTATTGTTTATTGCTAAGGTTGATAATTTATAATCTCCATCTACCTAGGTGCAGCTTGTCTAGAAGGAACAGACTGTATTGGATGATGAGTGTCTAGCAATTGTTGGCATGTGTGTGGAGTTACTTCTGAGTTGCCAAGAACCACTAAAACCCGATTGGATATTGTCTTGGTAGTTTATAAATGGTTCACTAACTTTTCACACATACGAGAAAGGGGGTTGACTAAGCAATAATTATTGTTAGTTAGACCAGTCGCCACAATAACCTCCAACCAAGGATGATGGATGAATCAATTGAAGAATCTTTCATTTATCAATAAAAAAAAGTAAAATTGTTTTAAAGACTATGATAGCATTGCAACCGGAAATCCAACCTTGAACCCATCACTTTCATCATCATCTTGTTTTCAAACTTCTTTGCTTCATTGTTTACTTAACTTTTCAAAGCCAAGACAATTCATAAACACCCTTTTTTCTCTAACCCAAAAAGTGACAACTGGTTTTATGCACTCTTCTTTGGGGATAACTTAGGGTTACCACTGCTACTACATTTAACCTGGGAATAAATAGTTTTTGTCTCACCCTGCAACAAGTGCAGTGTCAATCTCCCCACGATTCCCACAGGTCACATGAATCTGACTGCATGCATGATTTGCCTTGATAGTTAGGGTCCCCTTGGTTGCTCCCTTATTTTAAGTTTTGCAAGTTTGGTGAGAGCAAGAGAGAACCGGGAGAGCTTTTGTTCATCTTATTCCTTTGGGCCTTTGGTTCGTGTGAGCTTGATCACTAGACAATTCTTACATGATGGTGGTGAGGATTTTGTGGCTTGTGACTTGTGAACCAGGATTTGAGATGGCATTTGACAACGGCTTCCGCATCCTAAAGAGAAAGTTCATCGGTCTTTGATCTTGAAATAACAACCAGATTTTGGTAAAGAAATTCAGCTTTGGAAGCTTTTGTTCATTGATTGTTTTTCATTCTTCTGTATCTCTCCTTCTGTAAGGATGCATATCATCCATGTGTGTCGAGTGGAGTTTGTCCGATTGGGAGCATATGTCATTGTCTCGGACCGGAGTTGGATCACTGGCTCTTGATTTTGCCAAGAGCTTCTACTAGGATGGTTGGTTGTTACCGCTTTCTCAAACCCTTTTTGTTGCATGTTCGTTTCGCTTTCTTTGCATCATAAAGAAGTCTGTGGTGCTCCTGCTGTATACATGTCTAATTATGACTGAAGCGCGTAAAATCTTTTGTGTTTGTTTTGCAGCTTTTTGTTTCTATTTTTTTCGATCTAGGATATGTTGGTACCGAGCACGCAGCGAAAGGAGAAAAACAATGGTATCTTAAAAATTTTATCATTGGCTTAATGTCGCGGCGTCGTCTCCGGTGATACACAACGCCCGGTTGCAACCCGAGGATCTCATGCGGAAGAAATTAAGCACAATAATTTAATCGAACCTTTACCCCGTTCGATTTGAAGACGCAGGCGCGTTCTGCTCGTCGTCGGCGATCGTTGCTTGAAGGAACCAACGTTGGACCCATCTGTATCGTCCACACACACTTTAAAAGTCTATCGGAACGCCACTCGTCGGATTCTGGGTGCTAGCGCAGATAACTGACGAATCTTTCGACGACCCGACGATCGACACAACACCACTTCTTCGATCCGAGAAGGAAAACTTGGATAGGGGTGCTCAGAAGGACTCCTCACTCTAGGATGCGGGAGGGAAGAGAGAGAAGCTCTCAAATTCGAGTGAGTGAATAATACTTCGAATTTGGGCTTCTCCCAACTTATATAGCTAGGTTAAACTTACAGAAATTGCACATTGGCCCCCGAATATGTGTCACCTTTTGAATAAGCCCTAAATGGCATCTTATGACCAATTAACTGTGTTATAAATGTCATTTATATTTTATCACTTGTAACATAAAATAAATGTTACATGATAAAATAAGAGTCGCTAACTCAACTCGTTTATCCCACAAATACTAAAAGAACCTTGAATATTTCATTCGTAAAACATTTTTCCCCATATTCGCTGAGCAACTTGTGAATGTTGTGATTAAATAAATTTGATACTTATTATTCTAAACTCGAAAAACATTAATTTATTTATCTCTTGGCAATCGTTCATTCTCAGACATTTGTCGAACCCCAACATGGGGTTCACCGTGTCTTAAACACTTATTCTAGAGAATAGGCTAAACTTTTGAATACACTTAGTGTATGACCCTCTGGACCCTACGAAGTGAGTGTTACTCACAGACCAGAAGCGATGTCTAGCAACTCATCAAGGAGCCTGAGAATATAAGGTTTAATCGTAGCAACGACAACCTCTCCTACGAACAAATGTTGTGTAATATAATCTCTTTATCATGTGATATCTCATAAAGCAGAACACACACTTCATGTCATCATCCTTAATTAATCTATTATGTTATGACCTTACTGGATAGACTTGCATTTTTCTACCATGACCATGGATTTAATAAGGGTACAGCCTGTTACGGAATCGTCGGGAGATGCAACGACAGAAACGAGAAAACGAAAGAAAGAAAGCAACAAGGACACAGCGATTTACGTGGTTTCGGGAATAATCTCTACGTCCACGGGAGAGGCAGAATTTCACTATTCGGGAGCACAAAATTACAGAGGATTTTCAGTGGTAACCCTAGCCCGAAATTGGGCTATAAAACAATGAAGAAGACGATCACTGTTCGGAAAGGTGAGTCTGCGTTGCTACAGTGAACGGCGGCCAGCTTTGTCAAAAGCGCTACAGTGGCTGCCAACTGGAAGTCAAAAGTGCTACAGTGAAGTTGACCCCGAAGTCCGCACCGCTACAGTGTCTGCCGGTGTCGGTCGGTCAACTCTGTTACAGTGGTCAGCATTGCTACAGTGCCAAAAAGTTGGACCCGCGGCAGTTACGTGCCACAAGCATTCGGCCCAACCGGATCGGGCTACACCAATCCAACAATCTCTCACTTGGAGTCTGATCCACTACACTACTATGCTTCGATGCAACTAATGAAGACAACTTACTTAATATGAGTTTTTCCTCTTCTTCACTCACCAATGGCGTGTTTCCCATTCACAGATTCATGAAATACAAAATGTTTTCCTCTTATGCTCCCATCAGGTTCTTCATCATTCTGTCTCTCATCCTCCGTTCATCAGTGGAGACCAACAGAGGCACAACAGTGCCTCAACTTCTGTATCACCATAGGCTTTGTCAACATGTCTGCCGGATTGTTGGTTCCACAGATCTTCTGCAAAGTCAGCAACTCATCCTGTATCAAACCTCTGATGAAATGGTACTTCAACTGAATGTGCTTCGTCCGGGCATGAAACACTGGGTTCTTTGCAAGATGTATAGCACTCTGACTGTCACAGTGCAATACATTCTCCTCTCGCTTTCTTCTCAATTCATCTAAGAAGTTCTTCAGCCAAACCATCTCTTTCTCAGCTTCTGTTACAGCAATGTATTCTGCCTCTGTGGTGGATAAAGCCACCACCTTCTGCAATTGTGATATCCAACTTACCGCAGTTCCCCAACAAGTAAAAACATAACCCGTGCGGTCTCAATACATTCTCAATGTAATCAGCTTGTGACAACATTAATGTTCCAGCTGTGCGGTCTCTCTTGATCTTCATCCCCAGAATCTTGTCAGCTTCTCCAAGATCTCTCATTTCAAACTCCTCAGCCAACTGTCATTTCAGCTCATTGATCATCTGCATACATGATCCTGCAATAAGCATGTCATCCACATACAGAAGCAATATAATGTATTCATCACCAAAGGACTTGATGTAGCAACACTGATCCATGCCACATCGTTTATATTCATTTTTAGACATAAATGAATCAAACTTCTTGTTCCACTGCCTCGGTGCCTGCTTCAGTCCATATAGGCTCTTCTGGAGTTTGCACACCAGGTCTTCATTTCCAGACTCTACATATCCCTCTGGTTGTTGCATGTAGATATCTTCCTCCAAATCTCCATGAAGGAAAGCAGTCTTGACATCGAGCTGCTCAAGGTGCAAATCCTCTAACACCACAATGCTGAGAACCACCCGGATGGTGGTAAGCTTCACTACTGGTGAGAATATTTCCGTGAAATCCACTCCCTCCTTCTGTTGGAAGCCTTTCACCACAAGCCTTGACTTGAACCTCCTCTTGCCATCATGTTCTTCCTTCACCCGGTAGACCCACTTGTTCTGCAATGTTTTCTTTCCTGCTGGCAAGGATGTCAACTCCCAAGTGTTGTTGTCATGCAATGAGGAAATCTCCTCCTTCATTGCCAGCTCCCTCTTGCCTGACTCCTTCAACTGCATTGTCTCTTCAAAGCAATCTGGTTCTCCACCGTCAGTCAATAATAGATAATGCAGGGATGGTGAATACCTCTGCACAGGCCTTCTCACCCTTGTTGATCTCCTCAACTCCACTGGAGTAGTAGGTTCCACCGGTTCAGATCTCTCATGCTTAGACACACCTTCAAGCTCCACTTGCTCTTTGCACTCTGATTCAATGTTCTCATTTTCATCTTCAGCTACGTGACGACCTTTGTACATGACACCTTCATTGAATACCACGTTCTGGCTCCTGATGACCATCTTCTTGTGATCATCCCAAAAGCGGTAACCAAACTCATCAGCACCATAGCCAATAAAGAAACATGGCTTGGACTTAGCATCAAGCTTGTCCCTTGAGTTAGCATCAATGTGTACATAAGTCAAACTGCCAAAGACTCTTAAATGTGAGAGTTTTACCTCCTTACCATACCAGAGCTCCTTGGGTAGACGTTCTCCCATTGGCACAGATGAACTTCTATTGATCAGATACACTGCCATGTTCACTGCATCAGTCCAGAAGGTTTTGGGCAACCCTAAGTGTAACCTCATACTTCTGGCACGTTCATTCAACGTCCTATTCATCCTCTCCGCCACACCATTCTGCTATGGTGTTCCTGGGATAGTCTTCTCCCACCGAATTCCATTATCAGAACAGAATTCTATGAATTCTTGACTGCCATACTCTCCACCGTTGTCAGACCTCAAGCATTTCAGCTTAGCTCCTGACTCATTCTCCACCATGACCTTCCACTTCTGAAACATTTTAAACACATCAGATTTACTTTTCAGAAAGTAAACTCATACCTTTCTTGTTGAGTCATCGATGAATGTCACATAGTATTGTGACCCTCCAAGGGAATGTACCGGTGCAGGTCCCCAAACATCTGTGTGCACCAGGTCCAGCTTCTCAGCCTTTGGTATTCTGCCTCCTTTTGCAAAAGACGTCTTCTTCTGCTTTCCGAAGATACAATCTTCACATAGGTCAACTTCCACTGACTTCAGCTCCGGTAGCAACCCTTTTGTTGTCAGCACCTTCATCCCCTTCTCACTCATGTGGCCAATCCTGTTGTGTCACAGTTGTGAATCTCCTACAGCTTTGAGTGATGCAGCCATGTCTATGCAAGTTTCTGTCATGTTGTATAGGGTTCCATTCTTTGCTCCCCGAGCTATGACCATAGCTCCTCGGGTGATCTTTCATGCACCACCAGTGAATGTGGTACTCAACCCTGCATCATCAAGTTGTCCAACAGAAATAAGGTTTATTCTCAAGCCAGGGATATACCTCACGTTTTCCAGAACCAGCAGACTCTCACTGTTGGTTTTGATCCGTGCATCTCTTTTCCCCACAATCTGCAAGGGCTCATCATCAGCAAGATGTACCTTGCCGAAATTTCCGAAAACGTAATTTTCCAGAAATCCCTTCTCCGATGTAGAATGGAAAGACGCCCCAGAGTCTAAAATCCAAGACTTCATTGGGCTGTCCACGCTCAACAGCAGCACGTCATCAGTTCCTTCAGCTGCCATGTTTGCTCCACTGGTTTCAGGTCCCTTCCGGTTATATCTGCACTCCTTCTTGACATGTCCTTTCTTCCCGCATGTCCAGCAGGTAGGACCAGGCCCTTTTGCCTTGTCTCTGCTCTTTCCTCTTGACTTCGATCGTCCTCTGCGATTGTCCCGCTGTGGGTACCTTCCTCTTCCTTCAACGTTCAAAGCAGAACCAGAGAATTTGCTTGATTCTCTTCTTCGAACATCCTCACTAAGGATTAGGTCTCGTATATCTTTCAGAGTCATCTTCGTATTCCCCGAAGTGCTGTTCACAGCTGTTACAGTTGCTTCCCAATTTTCTGGTAACGAAGATAGTAAAACCAGCGCACATACCTCATCACCAAGATCAATGTCCACCGATGACAACTGACTTATGATGGTATTGAATTCGTTGATATGATCTGCAACAGATCTCCCTTCAACCATTTTCAGGTTGAACAATCGTCACCAAGATCAATGTCCACCGATGACAACTGACTTGTGATGGTATTGAATTCGTTGATATGATCTGCAATAGATCTCCCTTCAACCATTTTCAGGTTGAACAATCGTCGTATCAAATGCACCTTGTTTGCTGCAGAAGGCTTCTCGTACATATTTGTGAGGGCTTTCATCAGGTCCACTGTCGTCTTCTCCTCTCTGATGTTGAACGCCACGTTTTTTGCCAACGTCAGGCGCACAACACCCAAAACCTGTCGATCCAGTAGCTCCCACTCCGACTTCTCCATGTCCGTTGGCTTCACACCCAGAAGTGGCAAGTGCATCTTTTTCTGATAAAGATAATCCTCGATCTGCATCCTCCAGAAACTGAAATCAGTTCCATCGAAGCGATCATCGATC
Source organism: Viscum album (assembly GCA_963277665.1). NCBI lineage: Eukaryota > Viridiplantae > Streptophyta > Magnoliopsida > Santalales > Viscaceae > Viscum > Viscum album. The sequence continues at coordinate 1,649,890,938 of OY728163.1, forward strand.
TTCACTTTGCCTTCATCCAGAGCCATCGTTGGAGAATTCCGAACTCACCCTCTGATACTAGTTGTTATGGAATCATCGGGAGATGCAACGACAGAAACGAGAAAACGAAAGAAATAAAGCAACAAGGACACAGCGATTTATGTGGTTCGGGAATAATTCCTACGTCCACGGGAGAGGCAGATTTCACTATTCGGGAGCACAAAATTACAGAGGATTTTCAGTGGTAACCCTAGCCCGAAATTGGGCTATAAAACAATGGAGAAGACGATCACTGTTCGGAAATGTGAGTCTGCGTCGCTACAGTGAACGGCGGTCAGCTTTGTCAAAAGCGCTACAGTGGCTGCCGGCTGGAAGTCAAAAGTGCTACAGTGAAGTTGATCCCGAAGTCTGCACCGCTACAGTGTCTGTCGGTGTCGGTCGGTCGGTCAGCTTTGCTACAGTGGTCAGCATTGCTACAGTGCCAAAAAAAATTGGGCCCGTGACAGTTGCGGGGCACAAGCATTCGGCCCAACCGGATCGGGCTACACCAATCCAACACAGCCATCCTGGTCAACTAACCCTGAGATATCTCTTCCTCGACTGGAAAGCAAAAAATCTTATCTTGATCATTCAACCAATGTCATACCACCAATGACACACCTAATGCAAGTTATCTCGCCACAACATAAACGTTATGGTTCTCATCTTGCATCAAAGTATGAGATCAAATGGTACACATTGGTAATGATCTCAAGTCAAGAAACCAATACACATGCTCTTAGATTGGAACAACCAATGACACCTAAAATATGTACTGTTCCTATTGGCGGATCAGTCTTCATGACCTCATCTACTCGAAAATCACAAAGTGTAAATTTCATGAGAAGAAGTCTCAATACTTATGAGCCTTCGGCACCTGATTGTCAGACATCACCCGTGTCCTGTCAGCATGATGTATCTAGACCATGGGGCATAAATTTAGGATTACTGTCATGGTATCTCAGGGTTCTCATTATAGTTGGGAACTGTTATAAGCTTTTGATACGAAAAATAATCTAAAGACATTACCATGTAAATAGTGGACGCATAAGTATCAACATTATTATGGTAAGATAGACACATGTATATATCATATTGTATACATGTAATGGTGATCAAAGTACACAAAAGAGTTGGGTGTGTAGGGCATCCACTCACAGCTGAATATTGAATATTTTGGTTATCGTTTTATCAATATTCTTTATTACAATGTAGTATGTTGACTGATTTCATCAAGATTCATTTATGCTTTCATGTTATTAAAACTACTTATTTAGTGAGCTTTTATTCCATCATTGTAGTTCAAAGTTGATTTACCAACAACACATACCCATGTTCCCTAATAAGGCTCAAAGGCTCACATTCTAAGCTGAAAGTTAAGATGGCTAGGGTGATCTCACAATCCAATTCAATAGTTGTAAAGCTCTCAAATTCTTGAAGTGGGATTATAATATCAGCATAGGGTATCAAGTGTGGTGTTGTGAAAACCTGACATATGAAATAATACACATTCCTCGATGTGAATCACTTATAGAAGCTTGGATGTCAAACTAATGCAGAATCGGCTTCGATAGCATGATAAAGATTAGAGACCCCCATTTCAAAACTAATTGGAAATATCTTGCTACTTAATATTAGACTGATGAATCCACGGTGGGAATTATAATCTCAACGTTCCTGCATTTTAACCTGTGGATATACACTCTAACATGTTGTTTTATGAATCAATGTCGACATGGCTATGCACCGCCCAGAATTTTTAAGGAATGGGCTAGATTATTTTCCCAAATATAAATTCAAGACTGCGTTATATATGTTGCTCGATATAAGATAACTTTAGATGGATACGACAGAATAAGATAACTGCAAAGCTTAAACGAAAACTGATCGTGAATTTCTAAATATTTTAAGTGGACTGACAATTTTCGTGACGCCTGGGTTAAGAAAATAAAAAGAACTCGTCCCTAAAACTAGGAAATAGTGGAGAAATCTTCTCCGTGTCATCGTTGTTTCACTGCTTGGGGAAAAATAAACGCGTTTCCAGTGCGGGTGCGGAAAGGGCCTCTTGTCCTGTGCTCGCACGTTTCTTTACGGCAGCAACTGGAGATGCACCTGTACAAAACCTGAAAATCAGTAAAACAACTGCGAGCACTGGAAACACAGTCACGATCCATGACGAAGGATGAGATTAAACGCGGGAAGGGAGAAGCAGAAACGAAACGCAACGGAGTGAAAGATCGAAATGCAGGCACGATAATAAGCGCAACCACATCGTACCATAAACTCTATCGGAGATCTCGAGGAGGCCATCCGGGGGCTTGCGAAAGAACAATTTCCGGAGCAATGCCATGGCGGGGGTTCAAACGGTCCCCCCTCCGTGTCCAGCAATCTACTCTTCCGATATCAGAGAGACCATCAGCTCCAATGCCTTCTGTTTCGTGACCTGGTTTAGGAGCAGCCTCTGTACAGTGAAGTTTCCGCTGAAGTGCGGAAGATCGATTGCTCGTCCTCCCGGCTTGCAGTGACGCGTAAGATTACATCGCAGTCTCTGACGAGCGCCGGGTGGCCCTGTGGGTTCCTCTGTTCTAGTTTCCGTTCGTTGAGCGTAAAATTAAAATGTGAAGAAAGGGGAAGAAAAAATAACACGTGTATGTGATTGGATCATCGGTATCTGATATTTGATGGTATTTATTCTTAGCTAGTGTAATTAAATAATTTAATAATGGGATGGAATGTCAGAAATATATAATATAATGTAATTAAATAATTCAAATGACATTCTATTGCTAAGAAAATGTACAATCTGAATGAAAAGAAAAAACAGTGCTGGAAATTCTTCACTAAGTTTTATTAAACATAATTTCCACAAAACATGTCCCCCAGTGAGCGGTTGGGGTGGCAGGGGGGTGGGGTCTGAGGCGCCAGTCGCGGGGTCGACTCTCCGAGTCGTTTCCTCTTGTAGCGTGCGTAATATAATGGACCCGCCTTTAAATTTCTACAAAACATGGAATAAACAATAATTTCAGTTAGAGGCGTGAAAATTAATATATTCACTACTACAAATAAAGATTTTATCACCATTAGAAATTGACTTCATTAACACTAAAAAAACAATGATTTTGTAAGCGACTTTTATCTCTCTCTAACTTCACTTTTTATTAAAATTTTAAAGACAATGATACAAACAGAAAAAGAAAGAACATGACATACACAAAACAAAAGGAACAAAACGCGAGAGGGGCAAAGGGGACGATAGTGATGAAGGCCCTGGGCATCCCCACAAATGGTGCTCTTACAATCATGTGGGATGGAATCAAAAAAGTGAAAGATGGTCACACTATCTTCATGGCTCACACGTCTTGCAAGAAAATCAGCATCAAAATTACCTTCTCTGAGAGCGTGTTTGATCTAAAGGCCTTGGCCTAGAATCATCCTGCAATCCATGATAACATACGCAATATCCAAAGCAGTAGACTTGTTGAACCAAAGTAAACTCACCAAGTTAGAGGAATCGGGCTCTGCCACTGAAACCTTAAGATCGTACGGGTCACAAAGCAGCAAGCCGCAGTGCATGGCCCTCCCCTCCGCACTCAATAGTGTCCCTGGTCCGTAGAAAACACTGAAGTCGAGCATCATAGAGCCGCTGTAATCCCGAACCAGACCCCCACTAAAAAACAACGCTGATAAAAGCATCACTTATCAATGTTAAAAAACCGCTGATAAAGTGAGTCTTTTATCAGCGCTTTTTTTAGCACTGATAAATAGGGGGTCTTTATCAACTTTTTTTTAAACGCTGATAAAGGGAATTTTTATCAACGTTGTTTCTAGCATTGATAAAAGCCAAGTTGCAACAGTGTGGTGTTGAAATTTACACCACACTACGCCACCAAATATAGAATTTAATTTCAATTAAATTTACATCACAATACAATGAAAAAACACTTACAATGTTTACAAGCATTTCAAACATTGGTATGCACGGTTTGTCACAAAATATCAACAAATTCAAAAACATTATTCCGTTGTCTTTAAAACTCCTCTCAAAATAGTCTGATCATGTTACCAATTACTGAACAAACCATCTCAACTCGAACAAAAGAGCGTACCTGTATAAGAAACAATTCTTATGTTAGTAATACTAAAAATAAATAAATTAAACATAAACATGAACAATGCATTACTAGAAATGTCACTTTTAAGCTGAAAAACATATAATTTGAGTCATATCGGACACATCATATTTCATATTATCGTGTGGTTAATTCATGCATGTCACAAATGATTTACAGATCGTTGTCCAAAAGTATCAAGATAATCCAAGCGCATTTGCTCAGTTTTCAACATGTGATGCACACTTTTAACTAAAATATCAATTTTAAATAAAAACTTGTTTTTTGAGTCATACATACCACACCGTGTGCCAGATTTACATGCGGCTGATTTATACACAACACAAATGATTTAGGGATCTCTGTCGTAAAATGTCAAAAAAATCTGAGTGTGTTTGCTTGGTTTTCAATATATGATATACATTTTTAACTAAAATGTCATTTTTAAACTGAAAACACGCAATTAGAGTCATATCAATCACACCATGTATCAGATTGACACGTGGTTGATTCATAGACATCACAAACAACTCATGGATCTTTTTTCTAAAGTATCAATATTATACGAGTATGTTTACTCGGTTTTCAGTGAATGACACATGTTTTTAACTAAAATGTCACTTTTAAATTGAAAACACATATTTTAAGTTATATCAGTCACACTGTGTATTTGATTGAGTGTGAATGATTCCTACACATCACAAATGACTTATAGATCATTGCTTTAAAGTATCAAAACATTGTGAATATGTTTTCTTGGTTTTGAGTATGTCACGTGTGTTTTGAATTAAAATGTCAAATTTAAATAAAAACACACATTTTGAGTCATACTGGTCGCATTGTATGTCAGATTGATGTGCAGTTAATTATCACATGTCAAGAATGACGTATGGATTGTTGTTCAAACGTATCAAGACATTTTGAGCATGTTTGTTTGGTTTTTAGTGAGCGACACACAATTTTAACTAAAATGTCATTTTCAAACTGAAAACACACACTTGGAGTCATACCGATCACACCATGTATCGGATTGATGTGCGGTTGATTCATACTCATCAAAAATGATTTATGGATCATTTTCCTAAAATATCAAGACAATTTGAGTGTTTTTTTCTCAATTTATAACGAGTGACACATTTTTAACTAAGATGTCATTTTAAACTAAAAACACGCACTCATAGTCATACCGGCCACATCGTGTATCATATTGACATGCAACTGATTTTTAAATGTAAAAAACGACTTACGAACAGTTGTCTTAAAGTATCAAAACAATCTGAATGTGTTTGCTTGATTTCCAGTGAGTGATGCATGTTTTTAACTAAAACATTACCTTTAAACCGAAAACACATACTTTAAGGCATACCGGTCACACCGTGCTTCAGATTGAGGGGATGTCGATTCCTATATGTAAAAAATGACTTATAGATCATTGTATTAAAGTATCAAAAAAATATGAATGCATTTTATTGGTTTTGAGTACGTCATGCGTCTTTTAAACTAAAATATCAATTTTAAATAAAAACACACACTTTAAGTCATATCAGCCACACCGTATGTCTGATTGACATGCATTTGATTTATACACATCAAAAACGGCTTATGGATCATTTCCATAAAGTATCAAGATGGCCCAAGCTTGTTTTCTTAGTTTTCAGTGAGTGATACATGTTTTTAACTAAAATGTCATTTTTAAACTAAAAACACGCACTTTGAGTTACACTGGTCGCACTGTATATTAGATTAATATGAAGCTAATTTTTATTCATCACAAATGAATTATGGATCATTTTCCTAAAATATAAAGACAATCCAAGTGTTTTTCTCAATTTTCAGTGAGTGACACGTTTTTAACTAAAATGTCGTTTTAAACTGAAAACACACACTTTGATTCATATGGGTCACATAGTGTATTAGATTGACATGAGGCTGATTGAAAAACATCAGAAATGACTTATGGATCATTTTACTAAAGTATCAAGACAATCTTAATATGCTTGCTCAGTTTTCAGTGAGTGACACATGTTTTTAACTAAAATGTCACTTCCAAACTGAAAACACGCACTTCGAGTCATACCAGTCACACCGTGTATCGAATTGAGATCGGTGGAATCCTATACATAAAAAATTACTTATGGATTGTTTTATCTAAGTATCAAGACAATCCAAGTAGGTTTGATTGGTTTTCAATGAGTGACATGCATTTTAAACTAAAATGTCACTTTTAAACTGAAAACATGCACTTCGAGTCATACCAGGCACACCGTGTGTCAGATTGACATGCACCTAATTTGTACATATCACAAATGAATTATGGATTATTGTCCTAAATTATCAAGATAATTAGAGTGTTTTTTCTTATTTTTTAGTATGTGAAGTGTGTTTGGTACTAAAATGTCGATTTTAAATAAAAACACGCACTTTCAGTCATACTAGACACACAATGTGTTAGATTAATATGTGGCTAATTCTTATACATCATAAATGACTTATGTATCATTTTCCTAAATTATCAAGGCAATCCAAGTGTGTTCTCATGGTTTCCAGTCAGTGGCATATGTTTTGAACTAAAATATTACTTTCAAACTAAACACACACACTTTGAGTCATATCGGACACACCATGCATCAAATTGATGTGAGAATTATTATTATACATCATAAATGAATTATGAATCATTTTTATAAAGTATAAATACAATATGAGTGTGCTTGATCTGTTTTGAGTATGTGAAGTGTGTCTTGTACTAAAACATCAATTTAAAATATAATCATGCATTTCCAGTCATACTGGCCCCACTGTGTGTTAGCTTGATACATGACTGGTTCCTATATGTCACAAACAACTTATGAATCATTGCCCCAAATTATCAAGAAAATTATAGTTTTTTGCTCAGTTTTCAGCAAGTGATGCATGTTTTGAACTAAAATGTCACTTTTAAACTTAAAACATACACTTTGAGTCATACCAGACACACCATATGTCATATTAATGTTCAGTTGATTCCTTATATGTAAAAAAAGATTTATGGATCATTATCCTAAAGTATTAATACAACTTGTGCTTGTTTTCTCGATTTTGAGTGTGTGACACATGTTTTGAATTAAAATGTAGATTTTAAATCAAAACACAAACTTTCAATCATACCAGGTACAAAGTGTGCTAGATTGATGTGTGGTCAATTCCTATATATCATAAATGACTTATGAACTATTTTATTAAAGTATCTAGATAATCTGAGTGTGTTTTCTTAGTTTTGAGTATGTGACATATGTTTCAAATTTAACGATAAATTTTAAACTAAAAACACCGACTTTGAGTTACACTGGACACATCGTGTGTCAGATTAATATGTGGTCAATTCCTACATACCATAGATGACTTGTGGACCATTTTACTAAAATATCAAGACAATACAAGTGTGTTTTCTCTATTTTCAGTGAGTGACATATGTTTTTAACTAAAATGTCATTATTAAACTAAAAACACACACTTGGAGTCATACCAGGCACACCGTGTGTCATATTAAAATGTGATCAATTCATAGATGTCACAAATGATGTATGGATCATTGTCTTAAAATATCAAGAAAATCTGAGCATTTTTTCTCTTTTCTTTTAGTGAGTGACACATGTTTTTAACCAAAATGTCATTTTAAACTGAAAACACGCACCTCGAGTCATACTGGGTACATTGCTCATCAGAATAACATGCAATTGATTTCTACATGTTACAAATGGTGTATATATCATTTTCCTAAAGTATAAAGACCATAAAAGTGCGTTTCTTGGTTTTTAGTGAGTAATGCATGTTTTAAAATAAAATGTCACTTTTAAACTGAAAATACACACTTTAAATCATACCAGGCACATTGTGTGTCAGATTGACGTGTGGTTGATTATTACATGTCAAAAATTATTTATGGATTGTTTTATTAAATCATAAAGACAATATGAGCATGTTTTCTTGGTTTTTAGTGGGTGATGCATGCTTTGAACTAAAATTTTACTTTTAGATAAAAACATGTACTTTAAATCATACCAGACACACTGTGATTCATATTGATGTGTGAATAATTCCTAAACATAAAAAATGACTTATGGATCATTTTCCTAAAGTATAAAGATAATCTGAGTGTGTTTTCTCATTTTTAGTGAGTGACACACATTTTGAACTAAAATGTTGCTTTTAAATTGAAAACATGCATTTTGAGTTATATCAGGTACATCGTGTGCTAAATTGATGTTCAGTTGACCCCAACATGTTACCAATGACTTATGAGTCATTTTCCTAAAGTGTCAAGATAATCTGAGCATGCTTGATTGATTTTCAATAAGTGATGCATGTTTTAACCAAAGTGTCATTTGTAAATTGAAAACACCCACTTTGAGTCTTTTTTAAACCAAAAACACACACTACTGAACATGAACAAATCAAATAATGAAAAAATAGATCAAGGAAGAGAACAAATAGTACCTAAGTGCATCATCCTTATCAAATAATTTTTCAAAAATTGATTTTTCTCCAAGAATTTTATGCTCTTCATATAACACATAATGGTTGGAGAAAAATCAATTCTTGACGAAGTCACCTCTTCACGATCCCTATGAAAATTAACTAAATAAATAGTAAATTAAAATGATAAGAAAATTAACTAAAAAATAAGTAGATAAATGATGATAAAATTAACTAAATAAGTAGTAGGAAGTTACCTCTTCATGATGTTTTCATACATTCTAACACCATGTATTATACCCACTTGTTTCTAAAAAAATCTATTTCCTCTTGAATATGTGGATTTTCAATAGTCTTGAAAGTACCAGAAAAATACAAATAAACAAAATATTAATAAATATTTTAAATAAAATTGTAATTATCATAAAAAAAACCTCTTTGGGGGTGCTAGTTTGTTAATGAAATATAATATCTTTCTTAATTTTGCAAACATAATAACCATAATATTTTCCATTAGTTTGTTTAAGACACTATAGAAACACTAATAAATATAAGTAATTTATTTTGATATACGTTTTGATAGTGAAATATTATTAAATATACCCTAATACTTATCCATTCGTAGAAATCAATTGGCTTATTATGCTCATGGACCGTCCTCATACCATGGTTTTGATGATATTTAAACATCATCCTATCATAATAAAAATTTCATTAAAACATAATATAAAATATATAACTTGAAGTTTATTTATAAAATGTTGAATGCGACATATTACAAATTGATAAACGTCATCATGTATGGTTGATTTTTTTGTAATCCATGCATTGAATCCAAAAAATAAATCTTTGGAGTATCTATTTTGATTATAATGAGTAGCCAATGATCCCTAAAAACAAAAAGGAATAAGTAACGGAAGAAATTAAAATATATTTGATATGATTAGATTGTAGAGTTTTACCCCTACATAATGGGTATTAAGAAGATTCTATGGGTTGCAAGTTTTTTTTAAACATTACGACCAGTTGGTCCACTATTTTTAAATAATATTTTTTCTTTAAATGACATTTTTTATGTAGAAGTGATGTGAGGACTAATGAGTCCAATTTTTTGTTTGTAGGGATTTCCCTTTAAATAGTATTGATATATATGACTGCAAAAAATATGAGTAGTATTTAACTATAATTAACATAATAAATCGGCTACACTACTGGAAAATGGACCTATCCCCACGGTTTTCCTCAAAACCGTGGGGATAGGTACCCCCTATACCCACGGTTTTGGAAAACCGTAAGTATAGGTCAATTTTCAAGACCTATACCCACGGTTTTCAAAAACCGTGGGCATAGGGGGGTCTATCCCCGCGGTTTTCCAAAACCGTGGGGATAGGTCTTGAAAATTGACCTATCCCCACGGTTTTCAAGAACCGTGGGTATAGGGGTACCTATCCCCACGGTTTTGAGGAAAACCTTGGGGATAGGTATAGGATAAAAAACCTATACCCACGGTTTTGAAAAACCGTGGGTATAGGTTTCCCATGTGTGCGCGGGAAAATTTTTTTTTCCGCGGGAAAGATTTTTTTTTGGCGGGAGTCCTATACCTACGGTTCTTCCCTCTATACCCACGGTTTATATAACTATATTTAACTAAATATAAATATATATACACATAATTGATAGTAGGGTAGTGGTTAGACGCGGTACTTTGCAGCGAAGAGGTCGTGGGATCGAAACCCGCCTGCAGCTTTATTTTAGGATCTATACCCACGGTTTTGAAACCGTGGGTAAAAGCCATTGACACCGTGGCAATTGGGAATGTTTTGTTGACACGGTGGCAGAACACCTATACCCACGGTTTTGGAAAACCGTGGGTATAGGCTGGGGACCTATACCGACGGCGTTCCAGCCCACGGTTCCCAAAACCGTGGGTATAGCCTATACCCACGGTTTTGGGGGCTATACCCACGGTTTTGAACCGTGGGTATAGGCCTTTTTTCCAGTAGTGCTATTGGGAAAAAATATTATGAAAACACACCTCATGCATAAATTTACAACCAAGACTCTCAATCATTCATTCTTGAGGATTTCATCTACATTTTCAAGACCAAGATAGTCTACAATGGATTCTTTGGACATTCATTCTTCAAAATCAATGATGGTCATATTACTATCTTTGAACATTTTATCTGCATGAACTTGTAATATTAGTAAACATAACAGTTGAACCGGCAGAGAAAAGGTACCCTCTGAAGGTATTTTAAATTGATTGGTTGATCGTTTAGATTGTTTTGATTTGAACTTTTGTTTCCCCTTAATTTTCTCTATTAGTAATAACATTCCTTGGTTCATACCTTTTTTCATTAATTGTTAAAGGTTTTGTATAAAAAATAAATTGTAAAGGACACACCTCATTATCGACATGTATTTTTACAAGATCAAATAACCATGCTACGAATGTTCCAATAGCAAGTTCGGTCATGTGAACATCCAAATCATCAAGGGGAACATGTAGCTTGATGCTTGACTCCTTATATATGTGAATCACTACCCTCACATGATCTTTTGGAAGTTTTTTGTTATGAAGAATGTCTCCTTGGATATTGTAAACTACAACCCTCACAACAAGGTAATGGGTGGGTGATCATAATTATAAATCAAAATTAATTTAACCTTGTATAATATTAGTAAAGGAAAGGTATCAGTATCTGTCGATTTAGATTTTGCAGAAAAAGTTGTGACAAAATTGATTAACTCTGGTAAGGTGTTCCTTTGAGGGGAATGACTAGCCTCAAAGATGGGGGGGGGGGGGGTGGATCTTCATTTAGTGGTTATTGTTGTGTTTTTTCTTCTCTATAACCCATTCCCATAACATTATCTAATAACTTAGACTTCCAATTAATTTTTTATTCTAAAACATTTATGCATGCCTTCATCTTATCCATTTTCTTATATTTATCCCATTGTGCATTTCTTTTCTCAATACATGTTTGAGGCAACACTCCAAAACCCACACCTCTAATGTGAACATATTGTTTTGGCTACTTGAAGGCCACTAAAAAAATTCATTCATTGGGTACAACTGACGGAGATTCTCGTGTCTAAATCAGACAAAACATATAAGAAAATAAGTATTCATTATTATATAATATTGATTTAAAATGGTATTTTTTTATTATTCCATACTTACGCATGATTCTCGTTCTCTGTGTGTGTTTGCATCTACTATTATTCTGTCTTTATTTACATGAGCCTCCTTCCATAGCATATAATGTGGGATGTAAGTGACTTTGGATTTTGATTCATCAATCTGCATATAAACAAACATACTCATGTTGTTGTTTCATGCCATATAAAAGTATTACTATAGATTTAAAATACATACCATTTTTTTCAAGTGAAGCATAACTCGTTCATTCTTTACGTTAGGGGTATACTTGTTTTGATGCATAGTACTTATTTTTAAGATATGGTTATTTTTTTATAAATTAACAATTCTTAATCAAAGTGATTAATCCACGTATTTCTAGGTAAAGTATTACCAATCACACTGTACCTAAAATGTTGCCTCCTCACGATGGCTAATAAGTGCATTCCATGTTTCTTAGTTTATCATGTGTGCATATATCTATGGTGGGTGTAGTTTTACTTCCCCTTCAATATCCTTGAGATGATGATTCATAATAATTATTTGAAAGGATCTATGAGCATTTCCAGCAACCATCAATAAAAATTTTATTCGATAATCATCTAGTATAAATGCACTCAGCAAGGGATAATGCAGAGTAAATCAACATTTCATTATATTATTATTTTTTAATTAAATGGAGAAATTATATCATAATGTTACCATAATGTATTCCAAAATTAGTTCTTTCACCATAGGTACAACATTGTACCACATATCTATATCAATCGACATGTGAATTTGAGTGGTAACCCTGATGCAACTAATGAAAATGGACTTGTTGGGGTCAATAGGTTAATTATGTGAATTCTATCCAACCTTGAATTTTATGCCTTTGCTTCTAACCTTAATAAATTTTCTGAAGACCGCCATGCTACAATGCTCCTATTTTTTCTCAGACATAGATTGTCTACCTTCTACCATTTCCTCAATTTCAACATTTTCAATACGTTGTTCCTTGGGATTGGTAGCATCAGTATGTGGAGAAACTTGTTATTCCTTAATATTGGAAGCATCAACATGTGGAGAAACCCATTGTTCCTTAGGATTGGAGGCATCAACATGTAAAAAATCCGTTGTCTGAAGAAGTAGTTTAACATTTAATTTAGATTACATAAATGAAAGTATGAACACATAATATTATGCGGTAACACGATGTATAACCTGATTATTGAACTCTCTCTTTTTCATTTAAAGGATTAAGGGATTTGACCTCTCTATAGAGTATCCAAATCCCATCATTGTGGTCACCTCTTACATATAAGACCTCGTCTATATTGAGACCATCACAAAATGGTTGTAATTCCCCAATGAAAGGGTCATACTCAATTGAATTAACATATGAACCTATGGTATTTTTTGTTGATAACATAAAAATTGACCACTTTTTGTTTGTAGGATTCAGGACATAAAATACTTGCACTGCCTATTATTCCATTATGAATGGTTTGTCCTTATACCCTTCTTTACTAAAATCCAATTTCACAAATTCCAATTCATTTATGTTAATTGTACTCCTACTATCAACCTACTTTCATTGAAAAACCAACACTTTGAATGTTGTATAATCCAACTCCCATATTTGTTTGATGACACCAAAGTATGAAATATTTACATAAGTTGGATTTTTCCTTGGTACCTGATACATTCACTGCTTCCGCTACAAGAGTAACTCCACTTTTTTGTATGGTACTGTGTTCATTATTTTCCTTTGTATAGAACATATAAAGATCAATTACATAACTATTATAATATAATACATGCACACTTGGTCCCATAGTTGGCCATCAAATTTGTTCTGAAATTGAATTATGATTTTCAACCACCTCCTTAAAAATATGGTATTGAAACCATCTTATAAACCATCGATTATATGTATTTGATATTCAATTTTCAGTCTTTAATGAATTCAAACTCCTAAGAATTACTTTTTGGATTTCAACACAAGACACAACCTCTAAAATGTTATGTAAAATGTAAAGGTAAGCATGATCCTACTCTTTAATGGTATTTGTGATAATTTTTTTTGGAAATTTCTTCACCCACAACTTGCTCACTGTGAAGAGATTTTGGTAAAATGTAACACCCTGGTTCTGGGTGCCGCCCAAAGGCGCCCTTTACTCGGTTGGTCACATGGCCTCAAGTGAATTTCCCCAAACTCCAGAGGCTGCTGACTAGCAACGAGGGCCTTAGGTGTGATGGTGGGGAAACTATTCCCTCATTAGTAGAGAAACATAGTAGAATAACAATAATATACAACAAATAATAGTGGCGGAAGCAGTAATACCATACAATAAGTAAACAACAGAAGACTAAAAGTAAATAAATAACTAGAGAACATATATAAATGATGCATGCCACATATGTCTAGGGAAGCAACCAAACAAGTCACAATGCTGTAAATACAGTAATAAACCAAATTAAAATAAAACAAATAAATTTCAGCAGTATCGCAAGCCTCAACTTGGTCTCAAGCTCTCCAGCTCTACAACAATCAAGTACCTGAAGTAGAAGGGTGCTTGCCCTTATCTATACCTGTAACAATATAATCTTTTTGGGCCTAAAATCATGACCCAAATAGGGTGTGAGAAAAATCCTAGTAGACAACCACCCAAAGATCTATGCCTAACTATCAGTCAATATATACATAGCAGACAATATGAAAAAAGAAGTAATAAACAAGGAAGTACTCAAAAGTAACCAATCCTACAGTTTCAAACTACATTAATTTACATTTATTAATTATTCAACCAATCATTCACAAGAAACCCTCTGGGAAAATTCTCATAGTATAACCCCTCTAGTTCAACTTATCATTTAAATAAATAAAGATATAACGACCCTCTGGGAAATCCCACATAGTCTAACCCCTTTGGTCACATGCAAACAAAGACTCTCTAAGGAAGTACTCATCGTCAATTCCACCTGTGGTATTTTAACGATAAACTACAAACTCTATGAGGAAGCACTCAACGTCAATTCCCAACGTGGTCTCATAACGATATACTATAGAGACTCTAAGGGAGCACTCATTGTCAATTCCTCCTATGGTCTTGCAACGTGAAAAGTATAATAGACACTCTGGGGAAGCCCTCAACGTCAATTCCCCCTATGGTATAACTACACCACGTTTTCATAGCCTTGTGTAATAAAATTGTGCACAAATGATATCCAGCAGCCAAAGTAAATCTCAAATACTACTTGGTTAAACAACTACAATGCATATCACAAGCAAGTCACATAATATCAACTTCATCCTAACAACACTAGGCATGGAAAACAAAATAGCCTAACATGCAGTTCTAGAACCAACAACCAATATCAAACAAACATGGGAAACACACCCATAAGCAAGGTAATAAACCTAATTCATAATCAAAACCCTTACCCAAGCAAACAAACAAAAGCATGCATCAATATGGTTAAAATTACAAAACACGCAATACCCTAAACTAGGGTATTTGGAAATTTTTGCACATATAATATAAAGACAACTACGAAAAGGCACAAACCACCTACCTCGATATTGTGAGATCGATATAGTTGAATCTCAACCTTTTATTCAACATAGAATGTTATAGATCTACAAAAACATCAAAACTATCAACCACGAATATCTCATGAAAGAAGAGAAATCAGGAGGAGAGGCTCTAGAAGAAGGAATAACTCACCGAGGTGATTCCAATGCAATCAACGGTGTTTGATTTGGAGAACAGACGATGGATTGGGGGATCAGAGAAGATTCAATGATTCCCATCACTCCTGGATGATATGGGGCTAAAAGAAGGTATTTCTGGCAATTAGACATGACCCCAATTCGATTTAACAAATAAAAAAGAAAATTACATGGTGTATTCATTTAATGTACACGCCATGTACTTGAATTAACTGGCTCCTGCTTTAGGCGGTCTCCAGGTCACCTCACACGGCCATGTACTTGGCCATTACATGACCAGTACACAACCACCCTTGATAACCGAGTACACAACGTGTACTTATGAATTTTTCAAATTCTCCCCTTTTTCTCAAAAACACCCAAAATCAAGATTCATACCTGAAAAGAAGATTCAGGTTCTTACAAACATCCCCCCTTAAAGAAATTCACCCCTGAATTTCCTTAACAAGGTAGTGAAGAAGAAGGATCCTCAAACAGCTCTGACCACTATGATCGCACATCAATCTCCCTCTCCCAAGTCTCGTCCTGTACTCATTCGTGCTGCCACAACACCCATACCAGAGGAATAGACTGACCACAGAGAACCTTCACGTTGCGATAAAAAATATAGATAGGATGCTCCTCAAACAATGTGTCCACCTCCAACTCAACATCCTCAGGTTGAAAAACATGAGATGGGTCTGAAAAGTAACGTCGCAGCTAAGAAACATGGAAGACGTCATGCATAGCCCGATACCTCTGAGGTAAATGCAATCGATAGGCAACTGGACTGAATCTCTCCAAAACCTCAAACAACCCAACGTATCTCAGTGAAAGCTTACCATGTCTCCTAATCCTCTTGTGTCCCAACCTTGGTGTGACACATAGGAAAACCTGATCTCCGACCTCAAACTCTAGAGGTCATCTCTGACAATTAGCATAAGACTTCTACCGTGACTGTGCAGTAGTCATCCTCTTCCGCATCAACTCCACCTGCTCTGTGGTCTCTTGGACAAGACGAGGTCCCAACATAACTGTCTCTCTTGCTTTCAGCCAACATAAGGGTGATTGGAATGACCTACCATACAAAGCCTCATAAAGTTCCATCTGAATAGTTTCTTGGGAACTATTATTGCAGACGAACTCCACCATATGTATGTGCTTCTCCCAAGAACTTCAAAAATCTAGGATGCATGCCCGGAGCATATCCTCCAATACCTAAATTGTGCGCTCGGACTGGCCATCTGTCTAGGGATAGTAAGTTGTACTCAGAAGTAAATGTGTTCCCAAATCCCTTTATAGTCCCTGCCAGACCTGAGAAGTAAAACGACCATCCCTATCTAAAACGATGGAGTGCAGAACCCCATGAAAACGTACAATATTCCGGATTTAAAACCTTCCTATCTCATCAACACTGAAGGTCGCCTTGATCAGTAAGAAATGTGAAACCTTCTTGAGTCTATAAATAACAACCCAAACTGCATCATTCCCTCGAGGTGACCTCGGCAAACCTGTCATGAAGTCCATCACGACATCATTCCACTTCCACTCAGGAATGGGTAATTGATGCAAAAGCTTTGTTGTTCACTGATGATCCGCCTTCACTTACTAAAAGGTGGAATGCATCATAAAAAAACCAACAACATCTCTCTTCATGCCTGGCCACCAATAATGATGGTGTAGATCTTTATACATTTTGGTGAAACCAGGATGAACTGCCCAAACTGAAGAATGAAAATCTCGCATCAGCTCCTCGCATATGTCTGCTGACACCCATACACACCCAGGAAAATGCAAGATCTCATCCTCACCTACTATCTATCCAGGAATAGGGTCCTCTCCTAACACACTCCCCCGTAGAATTAGGCCTCCAGCATCTGATAGCTACCTAATTCGTACTCGATCAAGTAGAGTAGAGGTAACAACTGCAAAAGAAAGAAATGTCTACCCCGATCTGTCGTGCACCACCAAATGCATCTCAGAGAACAGATCCATAAGCTGCCACTCACTACTGGCCTCCTAAACTACCTATATCTAAGTCCTTATGCTCAACGCATCAGCCACTGCATTGCCTTTCCCAGGTGTGTAGGCAAGCTCAAAGTCAAAGGACTGAAGGTACTCAACCCACCTTTGTTGTCTCTAATTCAGATCGTGCTGAGTGAAGATATACCTGAGACTTTTGTGGTCAATGAAAACCAAAAAATGCTCTCCCAATAGATAATGTCTCCAACAACATAAAACATGAACAACTATAGCCAACTCAAGATCGTGTGTCGGGTAATTCCTCTCATATAGCCTCAACTTCTGAGACCTGTACATAATAACTCCTTCCCCCTAGATAAGCACTGCTCCCAGCCTGATACCCGATGCATCACAGAAAATAGTACATATCTTTTCCGACACTAGAAAAACTAGTATCAATGTTGAAGTCAACCTCCCTTTCATCTCCTAGAAGGATGAATCGCAGGAATCTGTCCACAAGTACTTTGCACCCTTCTTAGTCAGGCCCATTAGTGGTGATTCTAATCATGGAAAGTTCTGTATAAAATGTCTATAGTAACCAGAAAACCCTAGAAAACTTCATACCTCAAAGACGTTCTTCAGATGATCCCAAGAAACTACTACTCTCACTTTCTCTAGGTCTACTGATACTCGTGCCTCTAAGATAACGTGACCCAAGAAGTGAATCTGGTCCATACAAAAGTGGAATTTTGAGAGATTAGCATATAACTGATGTTATCTCAGTGTACTCAAAATGATCTCAAGATGGGTAGCATGGTCGTGTTGAGTGTGAGAGTACACCAAGATATTGTACACGAAAACCACCACAAAGGAGTCTAAGTATGGATAGAACACTTGGTTCATCAGTGCCATAAAAACTACAAGCATGTTTTTGAGATCGAACGACATAACCACATAATCATATAAACCATACCTACTCTGAAAGACTTTAAGAGGTATATCTGATGGTCTAACATGAAAATAATGATAACTGAGCTTCAAGTCAATCTTCAAGAACACCCGAGATCCTCGAAGCTGATCAAATAGATCATTAATCCTCGGTAAGGGATATCGATTTTTGACCATCAACTGGTTCAACTTTTGATAATCCACACAAAGTTTGAGGGTACCATCCACCTAGGACAGGAGAACCCTAAGGAGAAGTACTGGGTCAGATGAAACCCTTTGCCTGCAACTCCTCTAACTTCTTCTTGAGCTCCTGTAACTCTGGTGTAGCCATCCTATAAGGAGGAATGGACACTAGTGCTGCTCCTGACATAAGATCAATAGAGAAATCTACCTCTCTCTCTAGAGGTAAACCTAAAAATTCATTTGGAAAGACATCTCTGAAATGATCCACCACTGGAGGAAAGTCAATCTGTGAAGTCCCCTGGTCATCCAGATATAAAATAGAAATCTGGGTTGTAACACATCTCAACCCATGATGCTCGATCCCATCTCTACTCGCCTGGATATCCCATTCACCCTTATATAGAAACAAACTGCCCTTTGGTGATGTGAAACTCACCCTGCGACGATAGCAATCGACAACAGATTGGAAGGGAACTAACCAGTCCATTCTGAGAATGAAGCCATAGCCCATCATCTCTAAGACATAACGATCCCATAAGAAGTGACACCCACCAACCTTAAGAGGGCGCTTCTTGAACTAACGTACACTAGCTATTCTAGTCCCCAATGGAGTGTCCAACATCAAGATATTAGAAGAAGTAAAGATACAGAGCCCAATGATCTCCACAACAGGCACATATATGAAACTATGGGAAGAACCTATATCAAAAAGTGTAGAAGCTATAAGTGAGACAACTAGAATCGTACCTCTAACCGTAGAGGGTCTGGGATCCTGCTCCTGTTGGGTCTGCTCTAGCACAAAAGCCTGACCTGCACCGTGACCCTGTGAATATGTCTAAGATCCCTAAGTTGATCCACCCTGCGGTTTTTGTTGGAAACCTATAGCCTAATTCCCACGGCTATGCCACCTCCTCAGCCAGAACTTCCTGACGAACTCCAGTTTCTAGACTGATGAGAAACTGGTGGTCTTGCTCCTGAACGTGGAGTCATAACAAAACCCCTATCACCAACTTCTAGTGAGAAAAACTGATAGAATCGCTGAAGATGACCCATATTGCCACAAGATCGGCACTCAACTGGGTCTCTCGAGCAATGTGGCCTTGTATGCCCACGATTCCTGCACTGTTAGCATACCAGTTGGCTACCTGAAGGAGTATCCTGCCTACTCGAATCTCCATGTGTAGACTCCTTGTGGCGCTTCCTACTATCAGTCGGAAGGGTACCAACTCTAGATGTTGAACCAACCTATCCCATAGCTTCATAATCCCTCAGGTTGTTCTTGGTGATCAATGCCTGATTAACTATAGAAGATATGGAAGTCAACCTGAATATGTTCACTTGAGATCAGATGTTGTGCCTAAGACCATCCTCAAACTTCCTCACCAGAAATAACTCATCACCCCCCAGAATGGGTGTGAAGTGTTACAGCTCTTTAAAGTGAGAAGAATACTCTATGACTGAGAGAGTACCCTACTACAAGCCCATGAACTCTCAGGCTCGATCAACCCTCAAGGTATCCGAGTAGAAGTAGTCATAGAAGGTACACTAGAACTCATCCCAAGCCATAACCTACTGGCATCCCACCTGTAAAATCACGTCCCACCATCTCTTGGAAGAATCCCAAAGCATATACGTAGCAAGATTCACCCTCCTCTCCATAGGTGTCTCAAGATGATTGAAGATAGACAACATGGATTCTAACTATGACTCTGCAGCCTGAGGTCCTATATCTCCTGAGAAGGTGGGATGCTGTTGTTATTAAATAACCTGCATCAACTCTGCCATAGATGGGACGAGTTGTGGTTCTCCCTATAAGGTCTTCATAAACCTCATGAATCCTTCTTGGAACTATGCATCATCACCTGTATCTGGAATGATAGTTGGTGCCAAGGCAGGTACAACGGGAGGATCTGCTGGTAGTCCTTGATCTGCCATGTCCAATGTCTAATCGCTGCCCTATATCTGACGTAAAATCAGAGGACATCTCAATGGAATGACTCTGCATGGTCAAGATCACACCTCAATTCAAGATTATCAAGGATTGAAACTTAGAAGTGCAATAAAGGAACAGGAGAATGAAAACATTCAAGTTTTTCAAAACATGGATACACAACGTATATGACCCCTACACGACGTGTTACCTTAAGCCTTTATATGGGCATGTACTTCTTCCAACCTTGGTCATGTAACACCCTATACACATGGCATGTTATCCTTTGACACAACATGTACTCGAATATTTCCCCCCTTCCTGAGTTACTCTACATGACTAAACCACATGGTTTTCCTAGAACAAAACTACACAACGTGTTTATGTTAGACACAACGTGTACTAGAAGGATTTCGTCGACCCGTGTCATTAGTCACATGACCGGATACATGGTCTCTGCAACACAACATGTTATACCTAGACACGATGTGTACCACTTAAGTTTTAACCACCTATGCCATTCGTCACATGGCTAGATACACGGTCCATACAACACGGTGTGTACTCCAAGTACACGACGTGTGCCACCAAACATTTCCCAACCCCATGTCTCTGCCCACACAACCAGTCACACGGTTAAGGACTATACGACGTGTACAAATAGTACATGGAATGTACTTAAGAAAAGTTGTTCATTCATGGACAGAAGGATACATGGCATGTATTCATCATTACACACTGTGTATTCTGGGTTTTTTCTTAATAGTAAGCCTCAAAAACTACTCTGGAACCCCATAAAAACACTAAAACAGACATTAAAGTGATGAATTCTGATCTGTGGGGGGCCATACTCCCCACGAATCAAATCTTGGCATCATATTCATGTATATCACAAAGTATAAGAATGCAATCAATCACATGATCCACTAAATTCCGATCCATGAGGGCCCATAACACCTTAGAGACCAAAGTTTAGTACTCATCCAAAAGAAACTTTACACATAAGCAATACCCTATCAAATATAAGGTATTCTATCAAGGCATCTATCACAACAACATAAACATCTAGCAAAACATATATCATAACAACATGCAATCATTAATGCACCCTAAATGGCATGACGAGAATACATGACATGTGATCTCTAGTAGGTGCCTATAGGATGCATGAGATGGAATGACCTTATCTCATCGGGTTGAAACAGAAATAGAACCTCAATGATATAAATCATAACATCAAAAATCATGTGAATCACACAACGGTGAAATCAAATCAACTATAACAATTTCAAAACTATAAAAAAAATCAATAATCGAGGTAAATTGGCTTTTCCCTGTACACGGGTTAGCTACTCCCGGGCACAAATTATTACCAACTACCTATTCCTTAATATCCCTGTCTATAGTCTCTAAACAGTAAGATAAAGCAGAAAAGAACCTCCTTTAATAACACTTTACAATGTCCCGGTTCCGGGTGTCGCTCAAAGGTGCCCCGTACCCGGTTGGTCACATGGCCTCAAGCGTATTTCCCCGAATGCCAGAGCTTTCTAATTAGTAGTGAGAGCCTTGGGTGTGATAGTGGGAAAACTATGACCTCGTTGGTAGAGTAACACAATAGAATAACAATAATATATAATAGATAACAATGGAAGAAGCAGTAATACCATACAATAAGTAAACAATGGAAGACTAAAAGTAAATAAACAACTAAAGCACATATATAAATGATGTATGTCACATATGTCTAGGGAAGCATCCAAAAAAGTCACAATTATATAAATATAGTACTAAACCAAAGTACAAGAAAACAAATAAACTCCAGCAGAACCACAAGTTTCTGCTTGGTCCCATGCTCTCCAGCTCCACAACAATCAAGTACCTGAAGTAGAAGGGATCTTGCCCTTATCTATACCTGCAATAATATAATTTGTTTGGGCCCAAAAGCATGACCAAAAAAGAGTGTGAGACGAATACCAGTAGGAAACCACCCAAAGATCTGTGTCTAAATTTTAGTGAATATATACATAGCAAGAAATATGAAAAAAGAAGTAATAAACAAGGAATTACTCAAAAGTAACCAATCATACAATTTCAAACTACATTCATTTACATTTATTAATTATTCAACCAATCATTCATAAGAAACCCTCTAGGAAAGTTCTCACAGTCTAACCCCTCTAGTTCAACTTATCATTTAAATCAATAAAGATATAACGACCCTCTGGTAAAGCCCACACAGTCTAAACCCTTTGGTCACATGAAAACAAAGACTCTCTGAGGAAGCACTCACTGTCAATATCCCCTTGTGGTCTTTTAACAATAAACTATAGACTCTCTAAGAAAGCACTCAATGTAAATTACCCCTGTGGTCTCGTAATGGTATACTATAGACACTCCGAGGGAGCACTCACTATAAATCCCCCCTATGGTCTCGCAACTTGAAAGTATAACAAACACTCTGGGGAAGCCCTCACTGTCAATTCCCCCTATGGTCTTACTACACCATGTTCTCACAGTCCTGTGTAATACAATCGTTCACAAATGATATCCAACAACCAAATTTAATCTCAAATAATACTTGGCTAAACAACTACAATGCATATCACAAGCATGTCATATAATATCAACTCCATCCTAACAACAATATCCATGGAAAACAAAACAGCCTAACAGGAAGTTCTAGACCCAACGACCAATATCAAACAAACATGGGAAACACATCCATAACTAAGGTAATAAACCTAATTCATAATCAAAACCCTTACCCAAGTAAACAAAAAAGTATGCATCAACAGGGTTAAAATTCCAAGACACAGAATACCCTAAAATAGGGTATTCGACACTTTTTGCTCATATAATCCAAAGACAACTATAGAAAGTCAAAAACCACCTACCTCAATGTTGTACAATTGATATAGTTGAATCTCAACCTTGTTGGATCTGAATCTACGGATTACACACAAGAGGGGGGGTGAATTGTGTCTTTTCAAAATTATTACAATCTCTTCAATTTAGACAAATTCTGTCCACTGTGCTTTTGCACGATTAAATATGCAGCGGAAAAAGTAAAAGCATGAACACACGGATGTATAGTGGTTCGGGGAACAGAAGGCCCCTAGTCCACTCCACCAACGCTCAAATCCACGAGCTTGGCGATTTTCACTATCTGGTCCTCGTTTCCACAGACCTGTTCACAACTGAGTACAGGCAGTTGACACCTTTACAAGATTCAGGCAAACACAGCCTTCCTGGTTCAAACACGAACCCACACAGCTTAGAACGAGAAGCTGATCACTCAAGAATAAAAAGAGTTTTGATAAAGGAAACACTTTTCCAGTTGTTCTTCACAATTGCAACAGAATGCAATTGACAGTAGATAGATCGTCGTTTTCAGAAAATAAAGATCTGTAATCAAAACAGTTCTGAGTCGATCCGGTTGCAATAGATATTACCAGAAACTTCACAACTTCAGCAGCAATAGATTCACAACAGATAGTCGATGTAGAACACGTGAATCTGCTATCAAGATCTTCCTTCGGTAATAAAGGTTTTACACTTCTTCTCGATCACCAGAAAAGAACGCCTTTACACAGTCTCTGTTTCTTGCTCGTTAAAAGATCAATCTATATATATTTCATACACTTTCCTGTGTATATATATATCCAAAGTTTCCAAGATAGAACATATATATTCAAATCTGAGAAAATCTTCCGCATAAATAGATCCATGAAAATCTCCTTTAGATTCGCGATATTAAATGAAATAACAGAGCCGTTGTAACTCCCCTGAAGAATCGGCACAAAAAGCTCCGTTTAAATCAATCATTAATCCGTTGAAAAACGTCTTTGATTCAGTCAAAGTCGTACTTAAGAATTGGCTCGAAATCCGCTTAATAATCTGCTTGTTTGACCAATGCAAAAGGAAATATCGTCTGTCAAAAATATCCCGACGCCAAACGTAGGGTTGATGACGTGGCTCCAAACGTAGGGTTCACAAACGTAAGGTTCACAAACGTAAGGTTCAGAACATAAGGTTGAACATACATACTTTCTCTTCAGCATTCAAACGTAGGGTTGATCATCCATACTTTGTCTTGCTTCAACTCTCCAAAGAACGTACGGTTGATTATAAAAGTAAGGTTGATGATCCATACTTTTGAGAAACAAACTCAACACTGAAAACTAACGTACGGTTTCTCTTCCATACTTGTCCAACAACAAAAACGTAAAGTTCCTTCCAGACGTAATGTTCTTCTTCCATACTTTTCAACAACGTAAGGTTCATTAACCATACGTTCCAAAATAACGTAAGGTTCCTTAACCATACGTTTCTTTTAACATAAAAGGTAAACTTTTCATCCATACGTTACGTTCATCAACGTAGGGTATGAACAGTGATTCCAGTACGCGCTAAAATTGATCTCGCGCTACAGTGATTCCAGAACGCGCTAAAATTGATCTTGCGCTACAGTGATTCCAGAACGCACTAAAATTGATCTCGGGATAAATGAAGTATGAAATCTCGTTATATGAAATAAATAAATGAAATAAACTCCTGCAAAATACTCAACGAAATAATTAGTAAATAATTAAGGGTATTTGTGAGCATCAAAATCATCATAAAGAGACAGAGTATTATTTAAAATAATCTCCCCCTTTAAAAAACATTATTTTGAATTGTTTGAAAACAATACATTACTCAACAATCTCCCCCTTTTTGATGATCACAAAACCCATAAAATAATAGAACTAATTTAATTGCAATCTTTATTGAAAAAATTAGTTTTATAAAATTTTAGAATTTTGAAAGGATTAAAACAATATTTAACTATAATAAAATTTCTCCCCCATAAAAATAAATTTTCAGCTAAAAAATAGATAAAAGATAAATATCGTATATATCCAAATTCTCCCATATATCCAAATTTCTTCATAGGATTCATAGGAAACAAATGAATTTAAATGTTGTGTTTATCCAAATTCTCCCCCTTTTTGTGATATCAAAAAGAATGAAAAATTACGGATTTGAACACATTCAATATTGCACTGAACTATAAGTAAATGCTATAATTAACTGTGTATGAATAAGTGAATTTGTTATATTGGCTAACTTAATCATAAATCAATAAACAACAAAACAAAAAAAATAAGAAAAGAATTTTCATTCACAAGCTGTTATATATAAACGATTGTGATATACAGAGGAATCAAGGTTCATAGATAAGACAGGGAAAAAGGTGTCTATCTCCTTTGAATCGCAGTCTTGATCTCTGTAAACTGTTCTCTGAGCCTCTTCATCATCCCATCTCCTAATTTGATGATTAGATCTCTATTCTCTTGAGTCATATGAATATCTTCAATCAAATTAACTCTGAAAAACTCATGCATTCTTTCTTCTTTTTCAACAAAAGAGCCAGTTTCTCTGATAACTGATTCAAAAGAATCCTAATCGGTTGCTCTCCAGATGTCAACTGATCCACTAAAAATTTCTGATTATCTAGAAAAACTGACAAAGGAGCACTATTACACTGAAGATCGTGTAATCTGTCACTCATATTGCTCATTGCTACAGTAATTGCTTGAAATCTTCGAATCAAATCAGGTGAAGAGCCTGATCCACTCACAGCACTGTTTGCAACAGACTCAAATTTATTCTCCATGTAAATCTTCAACTCAGACAAATCATCTTTCTTTACCATCTCTGATTTTAACTGATCAACAGCATGCAGCATATCAGTCTTAAACAGATCTACTTCCTGTCTTGAAACAGTACACTCTTTCAGCTTCTGAAACTTCAACTGCTCTAAGTTCAGAGAATTTCTGAGACTAACATTCTCAGATTCTAACTGAGAGATACGCTTGTACAGCTCAACAACTTCTTCTTTTCTCGAATCAGGGGCACCCTGTGCTCTATTCTCATGTCCAGAAATAGGTTGATGAGGCAAGGCAAGTGGTAAAGAATCTGCATCTGACTGTTCTTTGTCCTTGTCCTGACAAGATTGATCCACTGAACTAGCTTTTGAAGCCTGAAACTCTTCCACTGAAAAATCTTCCTGAAGTACCTCTGTATTAGCTTCAGAAGTATGTTCATCACGAACAGTAGTCTCTCTGACTTCTACTGATTGGTCAAGAACAATATCTTCATGTAAATCTTGAGGTTGGGCCACTTCTTCACCAGGCACTGCCTCCATAAGTTGTTCTTATTGTATTACATTTTCAATAGCCACAACAGCAGATTGAGGTTCTTTTTGGATTTCCGGTTGAGCTGCTGGTTCCTCTATAGGTGCAGTCTGCTCCACAACAGCTTCTCTCACAAATGAATAAGATAACGGTTCAGAGGATTTCAAGGCAGGAGAGATAATTTCTTCATCAATTGACCTCTTCCTTCTAGATTGAAGTCCTTCTTGACTTCTCTCTTCCTCAACTTCCTCCATCTCAAAACGAATTCTCCTTGCCACTGTACTAACTCTTGATTCTGCTTGTCCCTCCTTGGACTTAGCCGGTTGAGCCTGAGCTCTCTCCGAGTTTTCCTCAGCTCCAACAGGTAAGAGTTTTCCTTTAATTGTGCTCCAGAAGTATCCTACTTTCCTCAAAGTCCCAGCATTAAAAACATTACTGTGGTGACATTTCACCCCAGCATCTACCAATCTGATCATTCCTCTTTTAAACAAAAACAAAGAAATGAACCTTTCATAAGGGAAAAAGGTCATTCTTGCTTCACTCTGACAGCAGTAACTCAAATATCTTATCATAAACCGAGGAAAATTAAACTTAATATCACACATCAGAAGATACATTATGTACATGTCAGGGTATAGGATTTTCTCCATCTCAGACATTCTTGGTGCTAAACCAGTCTGAACAAATTTTACCAAAATTTTCTGATCGGGTTCCAAATCCTTGATAAACATCTTCTTTATCACTCTGGTTCCAAACAGAAAAGACATAATGTCTTCAGACTTATGTACAGAATCTCCAATATTCCGTAAATCAAAATGAAAAACTCCTTCATGAGGGCAGTTAAGAATTTGACTTATCTCTACAGATGATATTGAAAAGTCCTTATCCTCTATTTGAGCCAATAAACTATATTCCGTATCTCCAAGGCTAAACTGAACAGTTCTAAAGAAATGTCTCATTTCTGCCTCATAAAGAAACTCTGAATTTGCACTATTAAAAGCTTGCTCAAGGCTTTGAAACGACAATGCTTGCTTCAACAGTAAATTAGTTTCAAACAGCCACTCTAAATCGATGACTTTACCTTGCAGTATTTTCCGACCAACTACCTTAGGTTTCTTTGCAGCACTGCTCTCAGCTTCATCTGGACGCTTAGTCTTTGCCATTCCAACAACGATTTCTGAAGGTTCGGAAGTTTAGGGTTTGAAGATTCAGAAAAGGGTTTTAGAGCAGATGTGCGGTTTTAGGTTTTCGAAAGGGTTTCCGAAAAAGGTGAAGCAGTTTAGAAGGTGAAACGGTTCTGACAGCCTTGATTCCCGTGTAATCACTAATCATTACTTTTATTTAAAACAAAATAAAATTACTTATAGCGGGAAACAGAAATTAAGCAGAATTCGAAAACAGAATAAGAAAAAAAAACTATTTAAAATTAAATAAACCTAACTCCCCCTTAATAAATTCAAACCTTGCCGTGGGAAGTGGTTTAGTAAAAATATCTGCTAATTGATTTTCTGTATTTACAAATTCTAAAAATATATCCTTTTTAAACACATGATCTCTTAAAAAGTGATGTCTTATATCAATGTGCTTAGTTCTAGAATGACTAATAGGATTTTTTGAAATATTAATTGCACTAGTATTATCACATAAAATAGGTGTATTATTGAAATTTAATCCAAAGTCCATAAGAGTGTTTTTCATCCACAACACCTGTGCACAGCAACTACCTGCAGACACATATTCTGCCTCGGCTGTTGACAGGGCAACTGAGTGTTGTTTCTTACTAGACCATGATACTAAAGACTTCCCTAAAAAGTGACATGTTCCTGAAGTACTCTTCCTATCTAATCTACAGCTTCCAAAGTCAGCATCTGAATATGAAATTAAATTAAAATCAGAGGTTTTTGGATAAAGCAGAGATTGATAAATAGTACCTTTTAAATATCTAAAAATTCTTTTAACAGCAGTTAAATGGGATTCTTTGGGATTTGATTGAAATCGAGCACAAAGACATACTGAATACATTATATCTGGTCTACTAGCAGTAAGATATAACAAACTACCAATCATACCTCTATATAACTTGTTGTCCACTGATTTTCCAGTTTCATCCAAATCAAGTTTTATATTAGTACACATAGGAGTTGTAAATGGCTTGCTGTTTTCAAGTCCAAATTTCTTAAGTAAATCAGTAATGTATTTGCATTGATTTAAAACATTTCCAAAATCTTTTTGAAATATTTGAAGACCCAAAAAGAAATTTAATTCTCCCATCATACTCATTTCAAATTCTTTTTGCATTAATTCTGAAAATTCATGACAAAGAATTTTATTGGTTGATCCAAAAATTACATCATCAACATAAATTTGAACCAACAAATCATTATTTTTCACAGTTTTCTTAAAGAGTGTTGGATCTGCCAGTCCAACAGTAAAATCATTTTTCAAAAGAAAAGAACTTAGTCTTTCATACCAAGCTCTAGGTGCTTGTTTAAGGCCATAAAGAGCTTTAGTAAGTTTGAAAACAGAATCTGGTTTTTGAGAATTTTCAAAACCAGGAGGTTGCTCAACATAAACTTCCTCCATTAAATAACCATTTAAAAAGGAAGATTTAACATCCATCTGAAATAATTTAAAATTCATATAAGATGCATAGGCTAAAAGGATTATAATGGCTTCTAACCTGGCTACAGGTGCAAAGGTCTCATCATAATCTATTCCTTCTTCTTGATTATATCCTTTAGCTACTAATCTTGCTTTATTTCTAGTTATTATCCCTTGATCATCCTGTTTATTCCTAAAGACCCATTTAGTTCCTATTACTGGATAATCATGTGGTCTTTCAACTAATTCCCAAACCTTATTTCTCTTGAACTGGTTCAATTCATCCTGCATTGCTATTACCCAGCTCTCATCATCTAAGGCTTCTTCTATGGTCTTAGGTTCTTGTTGGGATAGGAAAGCAGAGAACTCAACTATGTTTCCAAGGTTTCTTCTAGTTTGAATACCAGTCTCTAAGTTACCTATCACAGATTCTAAAGGGTGATTCTTTAAGGTTCTAGACTGTCTAGGCATTACATTCAAAGGTTCTTCAGTGTCATGTTCTTCTGAACTGGACTGAATTTCTTTTATATCATTTTCAAAAACATTCTTTAAATTCTCAAGTCTCATGTTTTCATTAGAATCAGGTTCATCTATTTGTTCTATCCTTTTCTCAAAAGGATCAGATTCATCAAATTTCACATGAACTGATTCTTCAACAATACTTGACTTTTTATTATAGACTCTATAAGCTTTGGAGGTTGCAGAATATCCTAAGAAAATACCTTTATCAGATTTGGATCAAATTTACCAAGATTATCTTTGGTATTCAAGATGTAAACCTTGCATCCAAAAACTTTAAAGTAATTTACTTTAGGTTTTCTGTTATTCCATAGTTCATAGGGTGTCTTTTTCAAAATAGGCCTTATTAAAATTCTATTCATTATATAACAAGCTGTATTAACAGCTTCTGCTCAGAAATATATAGGTAGGCTATATTCATTTAACATAGTTCTAGCCATTTCTTGAATAGTTCTATTTCTTCTTTCTACAATCCCATTCTGTTGAGGTGTTCTTGGAGCAGAGAAGGTGTGTTTAATACCCATGTTTGAGCAAAAGGAATTAAATTCCTGGTTCTCAAATTCTCCACCATGATCACTTCTCAATGAGATTATATTAAAACCTTTTTCATTTTGAATAGATTTACAAAAACCTTCAAATAAACTAAAAGCTTCACTTTTATATTTCAAAAAGAAAATCCAAGTAAATCTAGAATAATCATCAACTAATACATAAAAATATAATTTACCAGCTAAACTTGCTACTCTTGAAGGTCCAAACAAATCCATATGGATAAGTTCTAGAGGCTTAGTTGTAGAAACTTTATTAACAGATTTGAATGATGATTTGTGTTGCTTGCCAAGCTGACATGCATCACAGAATCTGTCATTTTCAAATTTGAGACTAGGCAAATCAGAAACTAAATGTTTCTTAGATAATTTATGTAAAGCATATATATTGCAATGACCAAGTCTTCTATGCCAGATCCAGGATTCACTTATATTAGCAGTTAAGCAGTTTACTTGTTGTTTACACAAGGAATACAAATCCAAAGTATAAACATTATCAGTTCTAGGTGCTCTAAACTTAAACAGTTTTTCTTTAGAAACAGTACAACTATTGTTAGTAAAATCAACAGTGTATCCATCATCACAGAGTTGAGAGATACTTATCAGATTGTGTTTTAACCCTTGTACATAAAGTACTTTGTTGATTGAAACTGTCTCTGGATCTCCAACTGTTCCAATACCAATAATCTTTCCTTTGGCATTGTCACCAAAGGTGACAAGTCCTCCTTCCTTTCGAGTAAGAGAAGAGAAATTAGCTGAAGTTCCACTCATGTGTCTTGAGCAGCCACTGTCCATATACCATATTTCTTTCTTTCTTTGGTGACCTGCTACCTGCAAAGACATTCAAACAAATTGCTTTGGTACCCATATTTTGTTGGGTCCAGGAGTGTTAGCAAGCAGTGATCTGGGTATCCAGATTTGCTTTGTTTTCTTAAAATTGATTGAATCATATAGATCATTGGAAATATAAGCTTTCTTAATTCCACATATTTGAGGTTGTCTTAGAAAATAGTTTTTAGCTATATGACCTTTTGTCCCACAGAAGTTACAAATAACCTGTTTAGTGCTAGGAACAAAATAATTTTTGTATAACTTAGGTTTTTCTCCTTTACTTCCAATTCCAAACCTTTCCCTTTTAATTACAGTTTTTCCAAGTATCTCATTTAAGGTGTTTTCTCCTTTTGTAAAAACTAATGCAGCCTCTTTATAAGATTCTACTTCATCCTGTAGAGTTTTTATTTTTGATTCAAAATTAATTTTATTTGAGTCACCAGAGTTGTATTTGTCAATTAATTCCTTATGTTGTTTTAGCAAAGTATTTATTTCATCTGAAATAGCTTTATGCAAGTTCTTTATAGATTTATATTTTTTAAATAATGAGTCATACCTTTCTTCAAGCATATTGCAGTAAGCTGCAAGTTTTTTATTTGAGAAGCTTGTTTCAGAGTTTGATTCATTATTTGAGTCAGAGGAGTAGTATGAGTGTACCTCATCAGTTTCAGCCATGAAACACATATTTGATTTTAAATTGGCTTCCTCCTTCTCTGAGCTTGATTCAGAAGAATTACTTGAGTCTTCAGAAACACTCCAAGTAGCTTTCATAGCTTTCTTGTCTTTCTGCTCATAATCATTTATTTTGAAGAATTTCTTCTTCTTTGCATCTTTCAATTTAGGGAAATCCGGTCTGATATGTCCCATCTTTTTGCATTCATAACATCTCACTTCCTTGCTATCCTTCTTGAAGGATTTCTTGAACTCTTTCTTCTTACTGTAGAACTTTCTGAATTTTCTGGCTAGCTGAGCCAGTTCTTCATCCGAATTTGAAGAATCAGAGCTTTCTGATTTAGCACTTACTTCTCTGTTCTTCATCTTTCTATCCTTTTGTTGAGAAGTCACTTTCAAAGCAGTATTTTACCTTTTTATATAGACTTTATGCTCATTTACCTCATCTTGCATTTCAGCCTCGTACATCATCAATGTACCAATCAGCTCTCTCATAGTTAGATCTTTAACAGAAGTTGATTGTCTGATTGCTGCAGAGATTCCATTCCATCGAGTAGGAAGTACTCTCAGTAACTTTAACGCTTGATCAGCCTGCTTGATTGGTTCTCCTAGAGCTGTTATATTATTGACAATTTCTGTCAATCTTCCATTCATCTGAGTGATGCTCTCTCCTTCAATCATTCTGAAAGTATTGAATTTTAATTTAGCAGTTGCATATCTCATCTGTCTTACATTATCTGTTCCTTCATAAGCAACAGCTATTGTTTGCCACATTTCATATGCAGTCGGGCATTGAGATACTCTGTTAAATTCATCCGGTCCTAGACCACAGATGATTGCATTCATAGCTTTTTAATTCATGTCATACTCAGCCTCTATAGCAGCACTCCATGTATCGGGATTTTCAGGAATTTCATAGGGAGTCAGAATCTTTGAATAGACTTTGTAACCAAGATTTTTCAGATAAATAATCATACGTGACTTCCAGCAGCCATAATTATCTCCATTAAAGTAAGGTGCTATGACCATTGACATTCCCTCTCTCGTATCAGCCATGATACACTATGTATAATCTTTAAATACTTCTATCTTGATAAGACTTTAAAAATAAGAAGCTCCTCCTCTGATACCAATTGTTGGATCTGAATCTACGGATTACACACAAGAGGGGGGGTGAATTGTGTCTTTTCAAAATTATTACAATCTCTTCAATTTAGACAAATTCTGTCCACTATGCTTTTTCACGATTAAATATGCAGCGGAAAAAGTAAAAGCATGAACACACGGATGTATAGTGGTTCGGGGAACAGAAGGCCCCTAGTCCACTCCACCAACGCTCAAATCCACGAGCTTGGCGATTTTCACTATCTGGTCCTCGTTTCCACAGACCTGTTCACAACTGAGTACAGGCAGTTGACACCTTTACAAGATTCAGGCAAACACAACCTTCCTGGTTCAAACACGAACCCACACAGCTTAGAACGAGAAGCTGATCACTCAAGAATAAAAAGAGTTTCGATAAAGGAAACACTTCTCCAGTTGTTCTTCACAATTGCAACAGAATGCAATTGACAGTCGATAGATCGTCGTTTTCAGAAAATAAAGATCTGTAATCAAAACAGTTCTGAGTCGATCCGGTTACAATAGATATTACCAGAAACTTCACAACTTCAGCAGCAATAGATTCACAACAGATAGTCGATGTAGAACACGTGAATCTGCTATCAAGATCTTCCTTCGGTAATAAAGGTTTTACACTTCTTCTCGATCACCAGAAAAGAATGCCTTTACACAGTCTCTGTTTCTTGCTCGTTAAAAGATCAATCTATATATATTTCATACACTTTCCTGTGTATATATATATCCTAAGTTTCCAAGATAGAACATATATATTCAAATCTGAGAAAATCTTCCGCATAAATAGATCCATGAAAATCTCCTTTAGATTCGCGATATTAAATGAAATAACAGAGCCGTTGTAACTCCCCTGAAGAATCGGCACAAAAAGCTCCGTTTAAATCAATCATTAATCCGTTGAAAAACGTCTTTGATTCAGTCAAAGTCGTACTTAAGAATCGGCTTGAAATCTGCTTAATAATCTGCTTGTTTGACCAATGCAAAAGGAAATATCGTCTGTCAAAAATATCCCGACGCCAAACGCAGGGTTGATGACGTGGCTCCAAACGTAGGGTTCACAAACGTAAGGTTCACAAACGTAAGGTTCAGAACGTAAGGTTGAACATACATACTTTCTCTTCAGCATTCAAACGTAGGGTTGATCATCCATACTTTGTCTTGCTTCAACTCTCCAAAGAACGTACGGTTGATTATAAAAGTAAGGTTGATGATCCATACTTTTGAGAAACAAACTCAACACTGAAAACTAACGTACGGTTTCTCTTCCATACTTGTCCAACAACAAAAACGTAAAGTTCCTTCCAGACGTAATGTTCTTCTTCCATACTTTTCAACAACGTAAGGTTCATTAACCATACGTTCCAAAATAACGTAAGGTTCCTTAACCATACGTTTCTTTTAACATAAAAGGTAAACTTTTCATCCATACGTTACGTTCATCAACGTAGGGTATGAACAGTGATTCCAGTACGCGCTAAAATTGATCTCGCGCTACAGTGATTCCAGAACGCGCTAAAATTGATCTTGCGCTACAGTGATTCCAAAACGCGCTAAAATTGATCTCGGGATAAATGAAGTATGAAATCTCGTTATATGAAATAAATAAATGAAATAAACTCCTGCAAAATACTCAACGAAATAATTAGTAAATAATTAAGGGTATTTGTGAGCATCAAAATCATCATAAAGAGACAGAGTATTATTTAAAATAATCTCCCCCTTTAAAAAACATTATTTTGAATTGTTTGAAAACAATACATTGCTCAACAAACCTTTTATTCAACCTAGAACATCATAGATCTACAAAAACATCAAAAACGCTCAACCACAAATATCTCATGAAAGAAGAGAAATCAGGAGGAGAGGCTTTAGAAGAAGGAAGAACTCGCCAAGGCGATTTCAACGTAATCGACGGTGTTTGATTTGGAGAATGGAAGACAGATCAGAGGCTCAGATAATATTCAATGATTCCTATTGCTCCTAGATGAGACAGGGCTAGAAGAAGGTGTTTTTTCCAATTAGATGTGACCCCAGTCTGATTTAACAAATAGAAAGAAAAGTACACAACATGTTCATTTAATGTACATGTCATGTACTTTCCTTAACTGGATCCCACTTTAGGTGGTCTTCAGGTTACCTCACACATCTATGTACTTGGCCTTTACACGACTAGTACACGGCTACCCGCAGCAACCGAGTACACAGTGTGTACTTCTAAGTAAACAACGTGTACTTATGAATTTTCCAAATTCTCCCTTTTTTCTCAAAAACACCTAAAATCAAGATCCATACCAGAAAAAAAGTTCTGGGTTCTTACATAGATCAATGCTATCCACATCAGACTGTTAGTCGATACAAAATTCAATAACTTCTTCAACAATACATCGCTCTACAATACAACCTTCTGAACCACTTCGATTTTTGACACAACCTTTCAAAATTTTCTTATACCATTCAATGGGGTATATCCATCTATAATGTACAGGACCAAATAGATGAATCTCTCTAACCAAATGAACCACCAATTGAACCATCACATCAAAGAATGATGATAAGAAGAAAATCCCCAATTCACATAATATGATGGTGTTTCCTTTTTCATGGTTGGAAACTTCGTCGGGTCTATAAATTTACTACATAAAGCTTTGAAAAAAAAAAATCTTTGTTAATGTATAATGATTTTTTAGGTAAAATACAACGTAAATATACATACATTGAATCTTCCATCAAAACATGATAGTCATATGATTTCAAGACCTTTAAAATTAAATCAGTCATTGAAATGATATTATTGATATTCAATGAATACCCCTATAGAACCTTTACATCGTTTATAAAGTTATAAAACTGATATCTCTCTTGCCTATGCATATTTTAAATAGTTGGAGAAAGAAAATTCTGTCTTTCACCCTTCACTGGCACAAAATCTTCTCATATACCAATATCAATCATGTTAAACCTAGCCTTAATGTCATACTTTATTTTTCTAGGTGCATTTATTAATGTGTCAATGTCACTTTAACATTTTTTATGTACATTAAATCAATAAAATGCATGACAAATAAACAATTCTAGTACGGTAATTTAAAAAAACTGATCACCCTTTCCAACTAGTTTTTATAAGGTTTTTCGAAGAAGGTTTACCAAAAGTCGCGACCATATCCTTTAGTTTCTCAAGCAGTTGATCACCGGATAATGGATTAATTTTTATACTTTATTTTGAATTCCCATAAAATGATGTCGTCCAATATCGGTATTTATGTTGTTGGGGTAAAAATTTAAGATTTTTTAGAAACACAGTCTTTAATGAATGTTTCAACCTAACTGAGTGCGTACCTTGTTCACAAATGAGACACACACCAACTACTCGGTTCACGACTGGCTTCTAAGACTTTGATGGTTCCTTTTCTCTGGAGCTCTATGACTTTTGGTCCTTTTATGGGCTATGATCTATGGTCAGATTCTAGCTGGTCATTTTTTAGAAAGATATTTTTGTAAGGTCCCAGTCTGTTTAAGAACCTCTTCGATCCTTCTTTGGCAACCGATGGCGGTGAGGTTTGCGACGGGCATTCCACATTGCAAATCCCAACATCTTTAACTTCCACAACTCATGGAATCCTTGTATGAGAAATCCTTGTACATTAATGAATTACCTATATTTCCAGTTGAGGTGTGGTTCACAGAGTTCCGATCGCGAAGGGTGTTTCCAAGCATGGTACGCGGTGGTGCGGTCTGCGAAGTGTGTTTTGAACATGTCAGAAAGCTTCATCCAAGGATTTTTGTGATCTCAGCTTTGGTGTTCACAGAGTGACCCTTTCTAGCAGAGGTCCTATTCATGGAGGTCTCACAGTTGTATTTGAGCGTGAAGGACCTTCCTTGTAGAGATCTTGGTAGGCGGAAGTTCTGTTCGCGAAAGTCTCTGATCCAGAAGGTTTTGCACACAAAGTTACCTTCTCAGGAAAGTTTTCCTCATGAAGATTCTTACTCGTGAAGGCCTCTACCCACCAAGGGGCTTCCTCTCGCATGTCCTCTTCTCGCAAAGGCTTTGGTCGCAGAGATATCACTCGCGAAGTGGGATTTGATCACAGAGGACTTCAGGGATCCCCTTCTGCTCGCAAAGCGGGCTTTGCTCACAGTGATCTTTGCTTGCGGAAGTCATCTACAGACCCACGTGACAATTTCGAGTGCGGGTCCTATGGAATTAGAGCTGGTGAAATGTTGGCAGAATATTTCATTTATAGACAAAGAGAAATCGCTGATTGCCACACACAAAAATGAAGACGTGTTTCTTATGCATCACATGTCTCTGTTGATTGTTGGATTTTTTTTTGAAAAAATGGTCGTTCAATCTAGGTGTGCTCAAAAACACCCTATAAAATATCTGGAGGTTGGAGAAGGGTGTGGACATTAGAGATATGGGGGATGACCTCCTTATCTTTGAATTTTTCATGGAAATGGATAAAGAAAAGATCCTCAAAGGTAGACCATGGTCTTTTGATAACCATATCATTCTCATGGAGTATTTGAAAGGCGGGGAAGATATTCAGAAAATTATTATGTCCAGCTCCCCATTTTGGATACGAATCAAAGGAATTCTGTTCCATGGTCAAACTGAGTGAGTAATGTGGGAAATTGGAGAATGTATTGGTACATTCTTGGAATGGGATCGATCAGACCCAATCCACTAGGGACCCATTGTGTGAATTAGAGCTTTTATGGATGTGGCACAACCTCTTATGAGGGGAATGTTCTTGTCAAAAGAGGATTCTAACACATGGATATCCTTTGAATTCAGAAAGATTCCAATTTTCTTCTTATTTTGTGGGTTTCTAGGACATTTGGAGAAGGATTTCAATTTGAAGGAGTAAGAACAAGACAATATTGTTATGAAATATGGCCTTTGGTTGTGTGCAAAAACTTATGGAAAATCATTTATCTCTGAAGTAGAAAAAAAGGATATTGACAAACTTGAAAAGGCCTCCATTAAGTGGACTGAACCAAAAAACAATAATACCATCATGCTTGGCCCATCAGATTTCTCTGGGGGCAATCAAGTAGCCTAGAGGGCAGAAGGAGGGCCTCTGTATAGCGTAGAGGTTGTGGTCAACACGAGGGAAAACATGTGAGTCAGAGTATAGACTCGGCTGTCACCTCACACCAGGCTCCTATTACTACGAAAGACAGTGTCGTAACACCTTTTGGACTGATGCCAAAATGTAAAGAACCACCAGACCCAGTTTTTGGGCTGAAGCATCTTTACATCGAACCACCAAAACCTAATCCTGGTCCAGATGTTATTACTCCAGTTATCACCTCCCAGGTTGAATTTGACATGATTGGGTTAACATCATCCGATCTTCCTAAACACCAGACATGGAAAAGGTTGAATCATAGAGATAAGGGAGGTGATCCTACCAATGCAAAGATTGCAGAGCATAAACGATGTTTAGAGGCCAGTCTTTTGATGGAGAACCTTCCAAATAGGTGTAAAGCAGTGGGAAACAAACAATTCTTTGAAATCAAAGAGGCAGAGGCAGATATTTCCCAGCCCCACCTAGAGAAATGAAAATCCTATGCTGGAACTGTCGGGGGCTTGGAAACCCACGGATGGTTCAGATGCTCCAACACCACATCACACAAAGTCGCCCTGATATGATTTTTCTGTCCGAAACCATATTGTAAAACAATGACATCACTAGTATTGCGTACAAATGTGGCTTTCAGGGTTGCCTCTCGGTCCCCTGCCAAGGCCGCTCTGGGGGACTATGCCTTCTTTGGAAGGATAACATTGATGGCAGAATTACCTCGTACTCTTCAAATCATGTAGCTGCTTTCATCCATGATGACCTCTTTCCACCATGTACATTCGTGGGTTTCTAAGGATGGCTATCAAAAAATGATAAATGGAAATCTTGGGACCTTATATGTTCCCTGTGATGAGGAATGTCTAGACCTGTCCTCTTTGGCGGAGATTTCAATGAGATTATGTTCCAAAATGAAAAACATGAAAGAGCATGTTGGTCCTTTGCCTCGATGTCAGGCTTTAGGGATGCAATTTATAGAGAGGGATTAGATGATCTAGGCTATGCAGAAAGTTCATTCACCTGGTTTTAGGAGAGCACAAAATGCACATGCATTGCAGAGTGTCTCGACAGATTTCTGGGATTAGCGGAATGGATCAACATTTTCAAGATGTTTCAAATTGCCCACCTGGTGCTGAATTGCTCAGACCACTGCCCCATTGTCGTTGAATTCTCTCTCAGTGGCTGCAACCCAAGATATGAGAAACCTTTTAGGTTTTAAAGTTTCTAGGTCAAAGAAAACGAGTGTGAAGTTGTAATCTGATCTTGTTGGAAGGGTGGAAACACAAATATAGGTCTTAACCTCCAGCAGGCGGCTACTAATCTAAGGTCATGGAGCTATAAAAAATTTCGCCAACTCAGCAAGCTATGTGACTCTTTATAGAGACAAATTAACACCCTACTTGCCTGGTCCCCAAATGATGGTATTCTCTCCAGAATTGGTATTATCCAAAGTGAATTGGATGCAGCACTTCGCATTAAGGAAAGATTCTGGGAAATGCAAGCACGCAAAACCCACATTAAAGAAGGGGATGCAAACACTAGATACTTTCATCAGAAGGATTCTTCTAGGTGTCACAAAAATAATATTTTGTGCCTTTCTTACCTTGATGGTGGAACTGTTTCCAATATTGAAGGCATCCATGATATTATCTCATGTTATTTCCAAAAACTCTATAATACAGGTAATTCCTCCATTTCTTATAAGGTTGAGTCATGCATCAAACCTGTGATCACCGATGAGATGAACTGTTAGCTTACAAAAGATTTTTCAGATGATGAGATCCTTCAGGCTCTTAAACATATCCATTCCACAAAATCCCTATCCCCTGATGACTTTCATGCTCTCTTTTTCAAGCAATATTGGCACATTATCAACCCCAACATTTTCACTCTTATGAAAGGTATCTGGGATGGGGAAATTAACCTCTTCTCTGTTAATGATACAATCCTAACCCTCATCCCAAAGATTAAGAAACCCCTCTTGGATTCATACTTTAGTCTAATCAGTCTTTGAAATGTCACCTACAATATCTTCTCAAAGATTTTGGTTAATCGTTTGTGCATGTGGTTACCTGCAGTTATCTCTTAAAATCAAAGTGCCTTTGTAGAAAAGAGGCTCATAACTGATAATGCCATTGTGGCCCATGAAGTGTTTCATTCTATGAAAACATGATCTATTGTGAAAATAGGTACTATGTCCTAGAAACTAGATATGACCAAGGCTTATGATATAGTGGAATGGCACTTCCTCTGGTTCGTTATGATAAAAATGGGTTTTTGATCAAAATAGACTGATACGGTCATGCACTATGTTTTGTTTGTCTCTTTTCGGATCAATGTCAATGGTGACCTCACCCAAGGCTTATCAGCCACCTGTGTCCTTCACCAGAGAGATCCCCTCTCTCCCTTTCTCTTCATTTTAGTGGCTGATGTTTTATCTAACCTCATTTACTTGGTAGCTTCCTCTAATTTGATTCATGGTGAAAAGGTTTGCCAGGATAGCCCACATATTTCACATATTTTCTTCACAGACGACTGCCTATTATTCTCTAGAGCTACCCATAATAAATACCTCACTATCTACCATGTGATCTTCTTGTATGAGAGGGCCTCTGGACAAGCAATAAATCAGGGCAAGTCAGAAATCTCTTTCAGTACAGGTGTCCCACTGGCCAAGAGAGCTGAGCCTTGTCTCATTGCAGGTATCCAAATGGTTAATAAGAACAAAAAATACCTTGGGCTCCCCACAATAATCGACCGATCAAAAAAAAAAATTTCTCATCTACGGTGGATATAATCGAGAAAAAAATCCAAGGTTGGACCCCACAATGAATCTTTAAAGCAGGTAAGGAAACCCTCATCAAGGCCACTCTTTCAGTATATCCCTAGCTATATCATGTTCTTGTTTAAGCTCCCTGGTGCAATTTTTGACCAAATTCACTCCCGCATTTCTAACTTCTGGTGGGTTCATAATAATGGAAGGAACAAAATACACTATATTGATTGGAAGTCGCTCTGCACCCCTAAAACAGGTGACTAAATGGGATTTCGGGACCTCTGTCTCTTTAATGATGCCCTTTTGTCCAAACAGGGGTGGTGTCTCATGTTTCACCCATCTTCTCTCTGTGCGTGGATTCCTAGTGAAAAATATTTCCCCCACTCGGATTTCCAGAACTCCTCTCTTGGCCCTCGCCCCAGTTTCCTATGGAGAAGTATTTGGGGATCACAAAACTTACTTAATAAAGGGTTGGGTTGGAAGATTGGGGATAGTTAGAAAGTTAACATACAGACTGATCCCTGGTTGATTGATAAAAATGGTATGCGGTCTACTTCCCCAACCTTCCCTGGCTATGAGAATGCCACTGTTCACTGCTTATTTGATGATCATGGGACTAGGTGGTGTATGGAAAAAATCAATTCTTGGTTCAACGAAAGGGACAAAAGGACTATTCTTAGAATCTCCTATGTGATGGATGTGGGGAAAGACTGTTTATTTTGGAGAAATGACATTTTTGGATCCTATACGGTGAATTTAGGATATAGGCTCACTCTTGATGCTCAGGTCGAGGAAGGGAGGGGCTTTGGAAAACTCTTTGGAATCTTAATGTCCCCCTAAAAATCCTTTATTTCTAGTGGCAGGTTTTCATGGGTATCCTTCCCACCACATAATTCCTCACCTTCCATCATGTTATGAGTGATAAACATTGCCCCCTTTGCTTGAACGCCCTGAAATCTCCTCTACACGCAATTATATAGTGTTCGGGGGTGGAGGAGATCTGGATTTCTTGGGGATCTATTATAAATCTTATGCTGGATACGGTGCTAGATCTTCCAACACTGCTGATGTTTTGGTCTTCTTCTTTTACTACTAATAAAGTTTCATCATTATGTATTGTGTCTTGGATCATCTGGGTTCGATGAAATGACTTCATATTTAATCACACAACAAATCCTTTCGGGTTCTGGATTGAATGAGATACCTCCAGGATTGAGGTGGGGAATCAAGACTCTAATCAGTTTGGGCTCATTGGCACACACACAACTATTTCACAATGGTTCCCTCCCCCATAAGGGATCCTTAAGATTAATGTTGATGTATCTCTCTATAAGGAAAGATTTGTTGGAATTGAACTTTTGGACTAGGACCATCATGACCAAATCATTGCTTCCAAACATGAATTACACCATGCTTTCTGGGAGCTCGTTGTTGCTGAAGCCTTCGCTGTTCTTGTCAAGATGACTTTAGCAAAAGATTTTGGACAGACAACCATCCACATTGAAGAAGATTGTCTCACCATAATCAATGCCGTCAGGCTTAATGATGATGGCCTCCAATCTTTTGGACCCCTCGTCAAAAAAATCAGGTATCTCGATCAAATATTCACAACCTGATCCTTCTCTTTCATCAAAAGGGAAGGAAATGAAGTAGTCCATCATCTAGCTTTTTTTGGCCTTTCTGGCATGAATCATCTCTGGCTTGATCATTTTCCATCATGGTTGGATGTTTTTGTTTCTACTGATATTTGTGATTAATATATCATTTTACTTTGTAAAAAAAAGTTAAATAAAGAATCCCAAGCCCAACATCCAAACCACAGGTTGATAAAATGTAGAGTACTGTTTTCCAATTTGGAAGAAAGGGGTACCTGTTGAGTATTAATGAAAATAATATTTATAAAATGACTATTTAGTTCATTCCCAATATAAATGAAGACTGAAGGAGGCCTCTCCATGACCCCACTGCATCAATTTCATTTTCGAAGAGAGACACACACCAACTACTCTCTACAACGCCTTAATGCACTATGACAAGACTGTGAAATTGATGAAGTGGATTGAACTAGAATAACACCTTACTCTCCATTATTGAATAAAACTAATTGAAACTTTTGAAGATGAATTTTGAGAATAAATAAGCTAGTTATAAGGATGAACAGTCTGAAAGCCCGATGATGAAGCAGGGAAGAACTTGAGTTGCAAACACTAATGATGAAGAAAATCAAAAAATGAAAAAACAGAGCATGATGAAATCAAAGATGAAATCAGCAACATCTAGACTCATTTTAGGCCATACCCAACACTATCCAGACCCAATTCTAGTGTCGAATCCCAACATACGAGGCCTAATAATGTATCATTGAATCCTAGAAAATAATTTAAATCTAAAAATTGAGCATGTTCATCATCTCTCTGACTTCTCATACGACACTAGGGTGACACTCATCTTCCACTGAAGTTGTGGAGAAAAAAATAATTTATCTTCAATCCTTTATGAAGGATTATGGAACCTAATCATGGGAGGAGAATTATTTATCAAAAAATATTTGAATATTCCAATTCAGAGAAATCTCAACCATCGAGTTTTTCACATGACGGTAATATAAAGAAATAGAAGTGGGATCAGAATTTGAGGAATGAATTGGGTATGCTAGATTCATTAGAAAGGAAGA
Organism: Viscum album; assembly: GCA_963277665.1. NCBI lineage: Eukaryota > Viridiplantae > Streptophyta > Magnoliopsida > Santalales > Viscaceae > Viscum > Viscum album. Next base: position 1,649,934,403 of record OY728163.1, read on the forward strand.
TCGTGCCTTTTACATGGTGGGTGATGGAATATTGGAGAACTATTAGTGTTTATTTATAAAAAATTAATAGTTCATTGAAAAAAAGAGGGTGGTGTTCCAATGATAATAAAACTAGAGCTTCTGCTACATTTCTCTTCTTTCTTTCTTTCATTTTCTTGTTGCAATTATTTGGTGATGGAACACTAAGACATTAGTGGATAAGATGAGGATATCCCCTACCCCCTGTTAAAAAAATTTGTATTTTAAATGTCTAATATCTTTTGTTAATTTATGGATTTATTTTAGTTGTTTAATAAATAAGAGATTTCTTATTTATTACATTTTGAATTAGTCTTCTCTTATTTACTGGATCACACACAGAGGTCACTTATGGATTATCAATTACTTGAGACTGCTAGTAGTGAGTCAACTTAAGGGTAATTAGATATCTATGATTACTGTAATATGGGATATTGGAGGTTATAATGATCATTATATCCCTCTAGTTAAACTGAAAATTCTAGGAGAGGGTAATCGAGTGATATTTCACTCAATTAGAGAGAAAACAAGAGAGTAAAAATTAGAATAATTATTTAAAAGGGTAGGTAAAGGGATATCCAAGGTTAATCCACTTCTTTTAAAAATTTAATTTAAAACCAATCCAGATCAAACTTCCACACTATTTTCACATACTAAACCCACAGAAATAAAAGTAAAACACACCAATAATACTATCCTTTCTAGAGTCTGACCCAAGTCCCACTACCACTACATTTAATTGGGTTCAAAATTATTTTACTGAGCACCCCATGAAAACCTACTCATCAAACCAAGCACCATTACCAGGGAGGAAAATATTTTTGTTTTAACTCTGTTTAAAATGATTTCAACAAATGACTAGATCCAGTTCATCTCACCTCATTGTTCTTGATCCAGAGGTTGAACAAACTATTCTATCAAGATAGAGAACCTTAAAAATCATATAATAAGAGGAGCATTAATTCATCACAGTTTCATTAAAAAACTCCCCATCCTCAACTTCTTCTTCCACTAGAGTAACTTTAGAGAGTGAAAACATAGAAAAAAATTTGTAATAATTGAATTAGACTTTAAGATAACTTTATGCACCTAATTTAAATAATGAAAATAAAATTCAAGAACCTAGTAATCAATAATAATTTGAACTTAGAATTGGTATGATTCAACTCCCATAAAAGTTTCATGGCTTGGTAGGATAAGACCCTAACTGATATTTAAGAGAATTTTCGAATGTATGTAGTAATTTCAAACCTAGAGGTATATCATAGGATCAAGTGATCTGGAAGGTTTCCCCCTCCCCCCTTGAAGTAGAATAAAATGAAAGGCTATACGACCTCTAGTCTAGGAAAGTTACCACATGGGATGGGATATAAAAGGAATTCCTATAGAAGTACTTCCCTCCCTCAAGGAGCACTCAATAGATATATGAGATCAAGAAAGTAAGGAGAAACTCTCAATGAAATTTGGAAAAGATTCAAGAGATTGAAAACATCTCACCCACATCAGCCTTTCAAAGATCACTATTTCTTAGTATTATTTTACCAAGGACTAATGGACAATGACCATAATCTACTAGATACTTAATATGGAGAATCACTAAAAGATAAGTCCCCCACTGAAGTTAAAGATATGATTGAGATGATCTCCCAAAATTCACAAGAATTTGGTACAATATTTGGATCAAGAGGAGTACATAAGGTAAAAATTTCAAACTAACCTTTACTTGAAAATAAAATCAAATAACTAACCTCTCTTGAAAAATAGTTGGCTGTGAACAAAGTATAAGAAACATAATCTCCCACACCTCCAAGGGTTTGTCAACTTTTCTACTCTCAAGACCACTTCACCGATGGATGCTCTCAAGAACAAGGAACAAAGAGCTGCGATGCTATGCACCAAAGGTATTTACAACATCAACCATAAAACAACTAAGGATTTAGAGAATTTTATAATACTTATTTCAAATATGGGAACCAACAATAATAAAATTCACATTTCTAGTAATTTTTTAACCATCCTTCCAACCTCCACCATTCAAAAAAGGAAACTGTCATCCCTCTAAAAGTTACTAATAGTATAAAATCAAGAGTCCGCTATAATGGAGTTATTCAAATATCTTGTGGAATCTCACACCACTCAACTTACTACTCTTAACACCCATGTATCGATACTAAAGGACTTGCAAGGACAGTACAACCAGATTATGACTACCATTAATGACTTAAAAAATAAAGGCTCCGACAAGATTCCTTCTCAATACATTACCAAACCTAAGGGAAATGTTAGTTATATTACCTTAAGGTGTGGAAAGGAGCTAGGAAACTATGAAGAATCACCATCTCAAGAGAAGGCTAAAAGGGGACAACCCACTATACCCAATGAATTTTCCCAGGAAAAAGAAACTAAAAAACTAGTGGAGACACCCCTTATGAAGAAAGGAAAAGTGAAATCCAAGATGTAAGACTCAAATCAACCCCAATAACCCTACCATACAAGGACTAAACCACCTAAGAAACTCAGTGAGGACACACTACAATAGGAGATTCTAGAAATATTCAAGAAAGTGGAGATCAACACCCCCTATTGGAGACCATCTACCAAATTTCAATGTATAAAAAAATCATTAAAGACATATACATTTAGAGAAGGATATTGTGAGGAAATAAAGAGGAAAGATTTGGTAAGAATGTTTTTCCCTTATTACCCCACAAATCCCCTAGAAATTCCAAGATCTAGGTACTTTCACTACCCCATGCACTATTAGTAAGATTACTATTTCTAATGCATTATGAAAATTAGGATTCTCAATTAATGTAATTCCTTATTACATTTATTATTATCCATGGATGGGAGAACTAAAACCCACTATATTGGTTGTGAAACTCACCAATCAAGCCATTTCCTACCCAGTAGGTGTCCTTAAAGATGTCTTGGTAAGTGTATAAGGATTCTCATTCCATACCAACTTCTACATTCTCAACATGGAAGAAGGAAAAGGTAAAGATCACTCTCCCACCATTCTAGATAGTATATTCCAAAATACTACTAATACCATAATAAATGTCAATGAAGGAACTCTTCCCATGACTTTTAGTGAGGAAACAATGATTTCAAATCCTTGACTTAATGAAATACCCACATGAGGAGTAATCTATTTTTTACTTTAAAACATTTTGAATTACCATGTTCTTCTAGGGAGGAAATTGAAATATTTGATGACATAACCAGATTAGGAGAAGATTTTGAGACACCTAATTAAATGATGAATATGTTTTTTAACATGGTCTTAATTTGGAAATAGTGTTGAGCGCTGAAGAATTTGAAGAAATTGATGAACGTTATTTTGATGAGTTACTCAAATGTGATACTAATAATTCTACTTTAAATGTGCAGGTTTCCCACATGGAGAACACTGATCTTAAAAAATTACTATAAATCCCCATATTTGGAATTGAAGTTGTTGTCATCAAACTTGAAATATGGGTATTTAATGGAAAATGAAAAACTACCAGTGATTATTTCATATAATTTAAAACTCATCCAAGAGTATTGAATTCTGAAAATTTTGAAAAAAAATTCTAGAGTAATAGGATGGACATTAGGGAACATTCTAGAGATTAAACCTACCACTTGAATTCATATAAGTTTATTGTAAAATGAGCCCAAACTAGTGAAAAACCCCAAAGTAGACTCAACCCAACCCTTTTAGAAGTAGTGAAAAAATAAGTGGAAACATTTTTAGGAGCTGGAATAATTTACCCCATTTTGGAATCCCAATGGGTGATACCCATTCAAATAGACCTGAAGAAAACCATATACACAATTAAAAAAAATAAAAACAATGAACTAGTGCCCACAAGAATTCGGAATAATTGGAGAGTTTGCATTGAGTACAGGAGATTGAACCATGTGACCCCATAAATACCACTCCTACATACCCTTTGTAGACTAAATGTTAGAAAGGATAGCTGGGAAGGGTCATTATTGTTTCCTTGATGGGTTTTTAGGGCATTTTCATGTTCTAATTGGCCCTAAAGACCATGAAAAGACCACCTTCACATGTCCCTTTTGTACGTTTTCCTACCGAAGGTTGTCTTTAGATATTTGTAATACCCTATACACCTTTTAACACTACATGGTAAGTATTTTCTCTGACCTAATTGAGAGATTCCTAGAGGTATTACTTTTTTACTTTACTATCTATGGAACTTGTTTTCAAATATGTCTTGAGAGTTTGGAATTTTTTTTAAAAATATGTGTTAAAAAACCTTGGTTTTAAATTTTGAAATATGTCATTTTATGGTAGAAAAATGAAATATTTTGGGCTATATAATCTATAAAGATGGAATTGAAGTGGATAAGGCCAAAAATGTTTTTATTTATACACTGAATTACCCCACCATTATGAGATATATTCAACCATTCTTAAGGAATGTTGGGTTTTATAAAAGGTTTATTAAGAAATTTAGAAAAACTTCTTTTCCCTTAACTAACCTACTCGATAAAGAAACTAAGTTTATGATTAATTATTCATATAGAAAAACTTTTGATAAACTAAAAGTGAGCTTGACCACTGCCCCCATAATCTACCCACCAAACTAGGAACACCCCTTTGAGATACTGTGTGATGCTTCCAACTGAGATTTAGGATATGTACTTTCATAGAATATTGATGGAAACTCACAAGTATTAGGTTATGATTCACATACCTTATATCTGAAATCAATTATAAAACAACAAATAATGAGTTTTTTCTATTGTTATTAACTTGAAGAAATTTTGATCTTATTTATTAGGAAGAAAAGTAACTATCTTTTCTGATCATGTGGCACTGAGGTACTTGATAAAGAAGGATGATACAAAGCTGATCATGGTGAGATAGATGTTTCTACTAAAAGAATTCAACTTTGAAATTAAGGATAAGAAAGGACATGGGAACATAGTTGCAAACTAAATGAGTAGACTACCCTATGATGCCGACGTAGAACCACCATATGAAACAAACTTGAATGAAACATTTCTTGGTGAGCAACTATATGAATCCACTCAAGTGCACTAGTAATTTAGTGAATTTTATGGTCACATCAAAGGTATCTCCTTTTTTTATAAACAAAAATAACTTAAATTAAAATATAAATCAAAATTTTATGTTTGGGAAGAACCATATATATGGAAGGTCTGTAGTGATCAAGTAATAAGAAGATGTATCTCTAAAGAAGAGGTTGAGTTTATACTAACATTTCCCCACATACTTGCTTATGGAGGCTATTTCAAACCTTAAAGAATAACTAGGAAAGTTTCAGAAGTTGGTTTGTGTAACACCCCAAGGATTTGAAAATAAATTTAATATTGAATGCATGAAACATTGAGTCTCTACAAAACACCACTTTTTTATATCCTAGCCAGTAAATATAATTTTTCTACCTCTGTGATTTGAATTTCAAAAAACTAACATACACAGTTGCGTTCAGTAAGATATTCAGAGTCTTCTAAGACAAACTTAATTTTTAGTGAATAGTAACATACCCTTATGAATAGTAATATGACCCTTATGAACAATAAATAATTATATTATTTTATTTTCTTATGGTTATAAGATAATGAGATCTTGATTAATTTTTCAAGGTGATATAAAAGGAATTATAGTTTTAAAATTGTTATTTTTCAAATAAATTATGATTTTATTTAAAAATTAAATTAATAATATTTATAAAATTATTTTCAGAAAATGGAGTTCATTTTTAGATTCTACAAATCAAAAAATGGTTAGGGTGATTTTTTGGGATTTTTTTGAAATACTCAAATTTTTGGTGAATAGTGAAATTTGATAATTTATGAAAAATGCTAATTAAGTGAATTTCTACATCATGCTTGAGTCATGGGTGATGAAAATGGTCATTGGTTCAAAATCAAATGCAATTATTACTATTATTGGTCACAAGAATCAATACTATTGCTTTTCTTGAGCAAAATAATAAAATAATGAATAAGATAATAAAAAATCACCCCTCTCCTCCAATATAACCCCCAATACCTCTTCTATTCACTTCTCTCAAGCCTTGTTACTTGTCTAAATTCTACCCAAATATCCTCCTAAGATCCTTCTCCATTTCCATAATCCATTAGTCTCATAAAAAGATCAAAACCTCTCTCCTAAAGAGTCTCTCAAGGAAGATTACTTCAAGATGTAAAATCCTCTTTTCATTTCTTTCATTTCAAGTTCGTTTCTTTTCTTTTTATTTCCTCACTTCATTTAATCCAAATATTATGATAGCTACATTACCTTAAATTCATTTTAATTTTTTTATTATAATTTAATAATTCATTATCATATATCCTTTCCCCTTATTTTCTACTAGAAATGAAAACACCATCTGAGATGTGTTAATTTATCACATTCAAGGACGACAGGTTTTCAATTTCTATTTGCATCTTCAATTCTAGGCATGAAACCATTTTAATGGTTGAAAAATACCATAATATATGTATTATAACTTATTTAAGGTTTTAGAATCCTTTTTTACACATGATATTAATTTATAAATCAAAATGATTTCGTTGTGATCAAGAACTGCCAATTAACCCAAACAATTGTCATTAAAGTTTTATATAATGATTCGTCTTCACTCCCAAAAAACAAACAAATTTTATAACCATTTAATATTATGTTTTTTCACTAATAACAAACAAATTATATTCTGTACAACCATTCTCATTCTACATTTTTATCCATACATGAATATAAGTAAACCGATCATGAAAACCAAGGAAGAAAACACTCCCAAACGATGCAATTGAATCTCTTAACCCATCATAAGTCCATGAATAAACCTAATAAGTTTATAATAAATAAATTAAATTTATATGAGGTTATGAAATTATAAATTTATAAACCTAAATTTTATTATCCAGGTCATTAGGATCAAGTGAGGAACACCTTCAGACTTAAGGTAAGGGTTTTCCAACCGAACCTCTATTTTCATTCAGGTTACTTTTATTGTCCACTTACCGCAATGAAATTCTTATGTATTATTATCTACTCCTCATAAATTCTCTGTGTGTGTTCTATATATATTTACCAACTGTAATCCTTCTTTATTTTATGGGTAGTTACATGATTTAAAAGGAACTTTTAAATTTTTTTCCGAAATACAAGCTTGATTCAAGGGAATTTCTCAAATTCCTACCTATTTTCAAGGGCACTCTATAATATATTTTTAGCAACAATTGTCTTTTTAAAATAACTAATTTTATTATGAAAATAATATCTTACTTCATATATGGTTTTATACAAATAATTTTCCAAAAAAACTCTTCTTTTTAAAGTAAAGGAGTATTTATCTCAAGAATTACTCGATGATTTTATAAGAGTATCTTCATATATTTCAACACTATTGTTGATTATTATGTATTATTGGAATTAATATTTTATGATATCATCTACTATCACGACCACCTTACACTAAAGATTCCCCTCCTAAGCTGGAAATGGTGAAAGGGAGATAATGACCCCCGAGTCCCGCCTCCAGTAGGCCCCAGGGTGATGACTAGCACCAAGGGTATGAGTTTTTACAAATATGGGAGGCATTACCCTTTTTATTATTTAAGATCAGAAGATAGGATGAGTCAAACACCAAAAGAAAAAGAGAACAAGTAAATGGAAATAAACCCAAACCAATCCCACATGCATGTTTAAACAATTCTGAATCAAAGTACAAGTACAAGAAAACTCAAAAGTACAATACCAAAAGAAACAAGAGTACAAAAAACTGGAACAACTCCAACTTCCCCAACTAGTAGGGTCCCGTACGACCCTGGTAGTCCTCCTGGAAACCTGAAAGTAAATGTAGGGTAAGAATACAAGTATACTCAGTAGGGAAACCTAAAGATCTCGGGCACAAGTGGGGAGACATCCTAATGTCCCGTGAGAACAACAGAAGAAACCAAAACCTAACAAGGAATTCTATCCACCCAACCTCACCAGCCACGCTCACCAAAAACAAAAACAACAGGTAATAGTAGTATATAAGAACAAGAGTATTGGGTACCCCACACCATTTCCCACTAGTTAGCTGCTCTTCCTAATGGCGAACATCCTGACGCTACCACACTCTTCCCGCCAGCACACACCTGGGCCTCAAGAACCACATATCCCGCCCACACACACCTAGGCCTCACAACCATGTATCCCACCCACACACACCTAGGCCTCACAACCACACATCCCGCCTGCACACACCTGGACCTCACAACCACGTATCCCACCCGCACACACCTGGACCTCACAACCACGTATCCCGCCCACACACACCTGGGCCTCACAACCACATATCCCGCCCGCACACTCCTGAGCCTCATCCCAAAGATTCTTGGGAAAAATAGTAAAACCTGCCCGAAGAGTCTTGGGCTAAAACCACCCCAAATCGAAACCTACTCGAAGAGTTTTGGGTGTAAGGTTGCCTCAAGACATCACAACCTATAGAAGAAGAAACAGGAAGGAGCTAGTAACTATGGGAAAAACACCCTCTCCCATGAAATGGGAGTGTTCGGAACTAAGTGATCAACATGGGTGGGGTGAGACAAAACACAAAGATATATATATATATATATATATATATATATATACCAAACACTCAGCCCAACCTATGGCTTCTAAATAGAGAACTGAGCACGTGCCTCGACACTGCTACCACGAAGCATGCATATAACAAACAACCCCAGCCCCATTTAGGTTTTCATGTTTCAACAGAATCAGTTTATTAGTTCCTTAAATGCTGGAAAACTATCCACAACCAACCACATCGATCGTTCGTAAAACATATCCCTGCCATCCACAAATCAAGTTAGGAAAACACAGGCAACACAACCAAGTCCCTTCTTATTAACCAACCAACCCCATTGATTATTATCCCCATTCCATTACCATGCCTCGACATTCATTAACTCTTCCACTTTCATTTATTATTCACAACTTATAGTTCGTTCACATTCAAACCCATCCCTACAGCCCTACTTCCAACCACCATAACCACAAACACACCGAAACTCGTACATCATCATCCCTTGATACAATTTATCGCAGCCCCACTGCCCATCACCAACATAGCATTCACACTAACCCACAAACAAGACAACCACAACCCTACTGCTCACCCGGTCCACAACAACCCACAAAACACCCCCTTCACATAAATAAACCCTAAACAACACCCACATGTTTATTATTTCAGTTTTGTTCAATCAGGGTGATAACACAAGGGTTCCATATTTTCATTTAATCAGCCAACTTTATGTGATTAACCAATTTCCACATTCCATAAAGTTTACATCCATAACGGTCTAGAAAGATAGGGCAACATTTAATTGCGCAAGTAAAGGCCCCCAATGGCCGTGATTTTTAGTAGGCATAAGCCTATTCAATTCACAACATAATATCACAGGATAAATAATGTAACTGCAATCACAAACTTCCCAACCCCGTTATATAATCCATTTATTATCTTTATTAAACTGGTTCAAATGTGTTTTGCGTAAACAAGAGGAAACCCACCCCGCATGATGCACAATTTAGAGAGACAAAGGTAAAATCCCTACCTCAACAGGTTCCGATGTCCTTTTACGAACATGACCACCACGATCACAAGGCTCCTCCCAGAATGACTGCACCCACCAAGGACGTCGCGGCACCACCGAATCAACAACACAAGAAACTCCCTCAACATGGAGATCACATGCTGTAGCATGGAAAGAAAACGAGAGAAGTAGGACCGGAAAGAGAATACAAGAACAGAGGTTTAACATACCTTTTTAGAGTTGTTCATCAAAGACCGTTGTTCCCGTAAATTATCAGCAGTCTCCTCAGTTGGAAAATGCAGAGGGGAAGTCGAAGAAAAGGGAATAGAATAGGGTGTACGATGTTCTCCTTTCTGACACGATCTCGCAGTCACTGACGGATCGACGATCAGAGTCCGGATGAAGAAGTTAGGAGGATGAATTCTCAGTCGTCCAGGAGTGTCGTCGTGTAGAGAAGAAGGGTCCGCAAATAATATTTTACCCTCTCTTACATAGGCAAAGGAAATGAAAACCGTATTCAGTGCGAATTAATGAATACGCGCCGTAATCGTACAACAGTTACGCTACTTGATGGGTTAACACATGACACTTCACGCGATTTCCACGCATTTTAATAATAATGACAATAATAAATTAATATTAGGCGTTTATTTGACCTGAGGAAAAATTCATAAAAATATTTCATCATTGGTCTTAAAATGACCGCCATAATTTCAGGGTTGCAACGTCACAGACGGTTCCTCATTCCGACACCGTATGAGGAAGATATGTTGGATACAAGATCCCGTAATAATAATAATATTATTATTATCATTGGGTGTTTTGTGGACCCAAGCCATGAACCATAATTTAATATCCAACATTAGACTTGAATCGATCGTATTAATGACAGGATCACATCTCCACTGACGAGAAGTCAATCGGACGTCGCACGCAGAAGTTATGGCGGGTTGAAGATTTAATAATAGTATTAAATCTATTAATTCACGAGCGTTTCAGGTACCCGATCCGAAAACACAAAAAAGAAATCCAATATTGGACTCATAATTTCCATCTCATTGTCAGGGTCGCACTGCCACTGACGGTTCGTAAAACCGAGGTCGCACGAAGAAGTTATGGATAAAACACGGTTTTCCCAACAAAATTAATAATTACATTATTATATTATTATTATTTTATTTAACCATTTTATTCTTCAATTCCAAATCCCACACACAATATTTCTCAAACTGGTGCGCATTAGCCCCATGATTGAATTCTATTTTTAACTTATTTATTTTATTGCTTTAAATTTTAAATCTTTATTTCATTTAAACCCTTTCTCTCTTCAATCTAATTCTTTCTTCCATAATCCCCTCACTCCACCAAAAGTGTCGCCTCCCCTTCCTCATTCCATGCCCAACATGCCCCACCTTCTTTCTCACTTCAACTTTATTATTAATAAAATTAATAATAATAACACCCATCATTAATGATCTAATTTAATCCCATTTAATTTCATTTAACAATTACACACATATTTATGTCACCATTATCATTATTATTTAGTATAATAATAATAAAAAATCTTCAATTAAAATTTATTAACTCATCACCAATTATTATTAATAATGATAATATTTACACTCATCACATTGACCACATTAAACCATCCTGTTGGATATCTAAATCTAACCATGCCACGTCAATGTCGCATAACATCCATCAATTTAATTATTTAATTATATTTATTTTTATTTCACACTAATTAAATTGAAACCACTTTTATTAAATTAAAACCATTCAATTTAATAAACCCAACATATTTTTATGCCACCATTATTATTATTATTTAACATAATAATAATAACGAACTCACCTTAAATTTTATTAACGCACCACCATGCTTCCACTGTGTATCTTCATTTATTTGTTTGCAATAAATACCATGACTCATTTCATTAATTTCTCATTATTATTAATATTATGAATAATATTAATAACACAAAACCCATTATTATTATTCAAATTTAATTTCAACAATTACTCAATTAATAATAAACTGCATGTTTCATTTATCAATGTCTAATGGGTCACACACCTTCCCACTTCACATCATTAATAATAATAACACCCATTAAATCATTTTATCATGATTATTCTCTTTTTAGTTTAATTAATCACACAATTTATGTCATAATCATTATTATTTAACACATTTTTACATTATCATCAGTATTAAAAATTATCATTATAACGTGCGTCGTGTTGACCACATCGATTTCAACAAGGAATGGACCGGAGGGGTCCGGGCCATTACATCTACCATATTTAATTGAATGGTTTATGATTAGTTTTACTATGGATGTGCTATATTAAAACCATTCACCAATTTATTCCTAATGGTTAGTGTTTATGCTTAATGTTCAGGGAAAGTTATTTACATTTCATATGTTAGTTTTAATATGAATGTATATGTTATTTATGTTTATACCTATTTATATGAGGAATGAATTGGAATTATTATGTGATGGGTGGGGTCTACTATATCCCCTTAATTCATCAGTAGGTCTTATGAGACAAATAGATATGGACTTGGCTGAGGTATTACCCATTTTTAGATATGGTTTTGGTCGAGGCCTTAATCATTTTAGATGTCTTGGACAAGGCCTTGACGGTATGTTTCAGAATGTCATGCATATGAATTTACCTCTTTATAAAGCTATAAATTCATAGTTCATGTGGTTATTCAACTAGTATAATACCCATGATTATGTTTTATTATGACAATATTTACTCAACTCATATTCCTGCCATAATGTGTTCGAGTCTATTATTTTTAAAGGCATGTGTTTTGAATTATTCACTATACCTAATGTTTATGTTTATGATATCTTCTACTGTATTTTTTACCCTTATTGAGAATATGAGCTCACCCCTTCTAACGTTTCATTTTTCTCAAGACATGAAGAGGTATATTATGATTGACTTTTAGGGATAATCTTAGTGTGGTGGATGTTCCCAATGTAACTTTATGTTGTTTTTCATTACAAGTTGTAATGTCAAACTTATGTTTGTATCTAGATTTTTAAATCTAATAAACTATTTTTTCCTTTAAAATAAAACTTTCTTGTAATCATGTCAATGTAATGTAATAAGGCACCAGCTTCAGGCAACCAGGGTCGGGTATTTATAGTTTGTTTTGCCCCTTAATTTTTAAATATTCACATGATTTTTTCAAAATATGTCCAAACCGCCAGTTTATTAGAGGGATTTCCAAAATACACGAAATTCCCCCAAAACCACTGATTTTATGTGTAATATTTGATATATGGGGATTATATTTCATGAGACCATTTCTTATATCATTTGGATTTTCCTACATTTTTTAATAGTGGATTATGTTTCTAAGTGGATTGAATCTATATCCACATGGGATGATGATTCCAAAACTATGATTTAATTTATAAAATCAAATATTTTTTGTAGGTTTGGAGTGTCTTGAGAAATAATAAGTGACCAAGGAACACACTTTTGTAATAAGAATATGAAATCCATTATGAAGAAATATGGAGTACATCACAAAACATCCATGACCACCCACCCACAAACCAATGGGAAGACTGAGGTTTCTAATAGATAGATAAAAAGGATTCTAGAGAAGACAATGCAACCCATCCAGAAGGATTACAGTAAAAAGTTGGAATATGCATTTTAGGCATACAAGACTACCTATAAAACCCCCTTAGGTATGTCTCCTTATATAAAAATCTATGGAAAACATTGTCACCTACCTGTTGAGTTACAACACAAATCCTACTAGGATTTTAAGAGTGTAAACATGGAATTTTGAAAATCTGGAGATTAGAAGAATCTAAATATAATGGAACTTGAGGATTTGAGAAGAGAATCTTATAATAATTCCCTATTGTATAAGGAGAAATCCAAACCTTTCCATGATAGAATTATCCAAAAGAGATATTTTAAAATTAGAGATAAAGTGTTTCTATTATCCTTTAGAATGAAACTTATGCTAGGTAAACTTCATTCCAAATGGACTGGACCCCCCATAGAAACTGACACTTTCCCATTTGGTTCAGTTGATATCAAGGTAGTTGAGTCATGAAACCCCTTCAAAGTAAATGGCCAACAAGTGAATAATTACCAGGAATATTTTTGGAAAGAGTCAATAGAGAAATCCAAATTCTTACCCACTTTGATTAAATAAAGAACCTCAAGTTTTCTCTTTCCATCACATTAGTTTTGATGCTTTTATTTTGAATTGTTTTTCTTTGATAAAATACTTGATCGAAATTTAATGGAACTATTTCAAAAATAAGTGTGGGGAAAAGAAGGCAAATTAGATTAGGATGTAAATACCCCTTTTATTTTTTATATTAAGTGTGTGATAAAAAATCTCAAAATTTGTTTTAGGAATATATACATAGTTTATATATGTTTTCTTTGTTATATTTTTGGAGTTTAAATAAATAAAAATAAATAAAAAAGAGAGAAGAACATTGAACTTTAATATGACATGCCTAATTAAAGTACCATGCTATATCTGAGGAGTCTATTGATTCTAAATTACTATATGTGAATGATTACTAAGTGAACATAACCTATGTTAATTGAAAATTCTATTTTAAGACTAAAAAATGATTGAAAACTAAAAAAAATCTTTGTGGAATAATAATTATAACATGTGTTCACTAGAATTTTGAACTCAATCTCGAGTGACCCGACCTTTGTGATTGAGTAACACCTTAGTGAGCCTCCTTAAAAAAAATACATCCATATAAATCTTTTGAACCTAGAAAAAATGTGAAATTTTGATCCCATAATTAATCTATGAGATAATGTCATTTGGTGTGTGAGTATCCATCTATACATATCCAATAAGTTCTTTTTCACAACGCCTCACACATACATGGATGAGAATTTTTTTAATAAAGAATAAACTTCCCATATGTAAAAAATTAATTCATTTAGGTGAGGGGAATATTGAACCAATAAAGGGGTAATTTACTTATAAAAATTTCTTTTATAAAGTGTTAATGAAGCGTGAAAATGAACTTTGGTTTAGGAATGTTTGGAATGACAGATAGATGGAGGTGTTACTTGTTAAAATTTTAATTCCACTTAAATATATCCAATTCAATCATGGAACTGTAATTTGAATTTGAATGGAAGTAAAATAGTAGTGAAATTCACATAAGATGCATGACCGTTTAGTGGAGGAATTATTTGATATTCATTAATTTTGGCTGTGTATTTGAAGTTTGGAAGAACAATCAATTTTTTGGAATTGAATGAGAAAATTACATAGGAGTGAAATAGTTTAAGTGTGGGGGTAATGTGAGCTAAAAATTTCAAAAAATTTGTCTGTTATTATGTGATATTTCTCCCATTAATTAAAGAAATACCATGTAATTGTCACAATTTTGATACTTTTTTTAGACTCTAAATTGCATGTGAAAATGGCTTAAAATGAGGATTTGACATGTTTTATTCATCTTTGAAATTAAATTTAGAATACATTCATAGATTGGAATTGATTTTTGATTTTTAACTGTGAATTTAAAATTGTAAATATTCAATTTTTAATTAAATTCTTAAATGGATTAATTTTGAGTTTTAATTATTTCATTCATTTTTGAATTAAATGAAATCCATAAATTGTTATTGAAATTGGAATTAAAACTGTGTGATTTTGTTTATGAAATGATTTTTTTTAAATTAATTTCCATGCTTATTTTTTTATTGTTTTTGTGTCGATAAATATGAAATTTTCCAAAGTGATGAATAAACTATGCCTTATATCCTTATTATGGTCAACCTGAACACCAAAAAAAATGAAAAAGGCAATAATCGACTGAAAGTGTGCAATTGACCACAACTGAAGATTTTGAAAAAATTCGAAGCGACCATGCCTATTATGGAGCGACCAATTGAAGTAATTTTCAAGTTGTTGTGGATAATTTTTTGGAAAATTATTGAATCAACTGTGCCTATGAAGAGTGGTTATGGGTGTGATGATTGAAAAAGGAATTCATCGACCGCATGAAAAAATAAATTGACCACACTTGAAATTCCATCTACCACAACCACATTTTGAAAAGTAATAGAGTTCACACACAACAAAACCAAGTGGTTGTGCCTTATATGTATCATCAACCATGAAAAAACTACTAAAATTTGGAAAAGGCATTCAATGACCACATAGAAAAAGGCAGAGCCACCGTGAGCTGGAAATCTTTCTACCATGGGTGATTTGGAAATTTCACAAAGGAAAGGATCAATTGCACTACCTTATTCTCATGGTTGATCATCCCAATCGACCACACCCTCACCTTGCACTGATGGAGATCTAAAAATGGAGCTCGTGAGGGGGATGAAACTAAACCATTCATTGACTTCAACCAGTTCTTTGCTGAAGATTGATGAACCCCCAAGACGATAGCCTATGAAGAAAAATGAAGGGCCGATGACCTAACTCAGAAGAAGATGACTAAGGACCAAGCTTGATGAAGATCCATACCTAGATCTGGAAGATAAAGTAGAATCTCATGATGCCTTAGCCAAGACACCTTTGATATCCTGAGCTCATTGGATTTCTAACCGAGCCACGCCCTATGTACCCCAAATATTGAATCAACTGAAGAACCATGAAAGAAGAAAAAATGAGCCTCATTGCCCCTTGATTCTAACAAATATGAAAAGTTTAACCTCCACCGAATTATGCCACTAAATAATCTCAAATAATTTCTTGTGCTTAATCAATGTTGAAGAAAAACCCTGAAGGTTGAGTGTGAATTCCTGTTGAAGCTAAACCAAGATTGAGGAGCTTGTACAAACTAAGTTAAATGAATAATCCCAAGACCAACACCCATGCCATGTGTTAATAAAATGTGGAGTACCGTTTGACGATTTTGAAGAAAGGTATGTCCATTACCAATGAATATGGAGACTAGAGGAGGCCTCTACATGCCTCCACAACACTGATTTCATCTTTGAAGAGAGACATGCACCAACTGCTCTCTATAATGCCTCAACACACTATGGAAAGAATGTGAATTTGACTAAGTGTATTAAAATATAACAACATCTAACTCACCATTGGTGAAGAAAACTCATTGAAGCTTTTGAAGGTGAATTATGATAATGACCATGTTGGCTAAAATAATGAACAAGATGAAAGCCCGATGATAAAGCGGGGAATAACGTGAGTTGAATACACCTATGATGAAGAAAATAAGAAAATATAAAAACATAGCATGATGAAATAAAAGATGAAAGTGGTGACACCGACCCCATTCTAGGACATACCCAACACTGTCTAGACCCAAGTCCTGTGTTGAGGCCCAAAATTCAAGGCCCAATACTCTTTCATTGAATCCTAGAAAATAATTTAAGTCCATAAATCCAACACATTCATCATCTCTCCAAGTACTCACGTGATGCTAGGGAAACACTCGTCTTCCACTGAAGCTGTGAAGTAGTGAATAATTTCTCTTTGATACTTCATAAAGGATTATGGAGCCTGATCATGGGAGGAGAATGCTTTACCCAAAAAGATTCAAGTATGCTGATTCGAAGAAATCCTAACCATCAAGTTGCATACCTGGAAAAAATATGGAGAAACAAAAGTGGGGTTAGAATTCAAGGAATGAATCAGGCATGTTGGGTTTATTGGAATGGAATCTCATGCCTTTCATGTGGTGGGGGATGGAAGATCAAACAACTGAGAGAATATCTCTATAAAAGATGAACTGCTCACCAAATAAAAATAGGGTGGTGTTCCCACAATCATAAAACTAGAGCTTCTATTGCATTTTTCTTCTTGGTTATGGCACAATAATCCATTAGCGGTTGAGTCAAGGTTATTCCTCTATCCCCTTGTTAACGATTTCTATATTTTAACTATTTAATCTCTTTTGTTAATATTTGGATTTATTCGAATTATTTAATTAATATGAGATTTCTTATTTCTTACATTTTGAATCAGTCTTATCTCCTTTATTAGATCATACACAGAGGACACTTAAGGCTTCTCTATTGTTTGCGACTACAAGTAGTGAGTCAACTTAAGGGTAACTAGAAATATTTGATTACTGGGATAAGGGAGATGTCACACCCAGACTTATTTATTTATTTTTATTTTATTATTTCTTGGATTTGGGTTCTCACACCAAGGTCTAGGCTGGGTCCTGACTTAATTTTTTTTCATTTAATATTTTTAGTGGGTTTCAGACCCATGCGCGGTCACCGCACAGTGGGCGGTAGCTACGTCGTTAGCCCGGGTGCCCGTATAAATGTCTAACGATTAAAATAAATAATTTTTTTATGTAAATAAAGTGGGTTAAATGTTTAAAGTATAATAATAATAATGTTATTATGTAATTAATAATAATATTATTAACGAGGTGTTATTATTGTTATTGTTATTTTAATTTATTTTTATTATTATAACTTTAATTATTATTATTATCATTGTAATTATTATTATTCTTCTTCTTTATATTATTATTATTATTGTTGTTATTATCTTTATTATAATAATTTTTGGTTTTATTATTATTATTATTATTATAAGATAAAATAAAAAAAATTATCTAAACCTAACCCCTAGCCTAATCCTGCATCACCCCCCGTCCCCTTACCTGTGCGAGCTGCCTCGCCCCTCCAGGACCCCGCGCCGCACTCCTTCTTCACCCCTGTGGTCGACCCCACTAACAATGCCACCCCCTAGCTCCCAACCTCTACACTCACCCTCATGCCTCCCTCATTTCCTCACCCTGTCTTTCTCCTCGACTCCCAGCCAGGACACCTGCCTCCAGCCCTCCGAACTTCCACACTCCCACAGGTCGCCGCGCCCAAGCCCTCCCATCCGCCTCCTACCCTCCATGCCTCAGTGTACCTAGACTCCTACTCCGACCAACTTCCCACACGTCGGGTCCCAGCCTACCAACCATCCCCAACACAACCCCACCCCTCCTATTCTGGGCCGCTACCCCCAACCCCGGTTCGTCCCGGCCTTCTACACCACCGTCCAGGCTGTGCCTCGACCCTATGGCCTTCCATGCTTGATAGAATAAATATTTTAAATTATTTTATTCTGAATTTAAATGTTTTTAATCCCACCAATGTGTTATTTCAATGGAAATTGTCACATTTTATGTTTTAGGAGTATTTTTGAGCTTAATTGAAAAATGGATAATTTTGGAATTTAAAAAGTTTAAATTTATTTTAATGTTTCGGCCATAAAATTTTATAAAATAATCCAAATTGAAAAATTATTCTTTTATAGTTTTCTATGTTCTATGAGCTTCATTTTATCCTTCTGGACCCAAAGCTCAATCAATCATTTGGAAGCTCAAATCCAGCCCACAAGTCAGGCCTCGAAAACTGTGCACAAAACTGCATAATTTTATTTCTCGGTCCATATCTCATACATTGCCAAACCATTGGAGCTTAAATTTAATAGGGAACTGTAAAAGTAATTAGTGAAAATCTTTAATTAATGGGGACACATCTGAATCCATTGTATTCAAAGTCATTAATGCGTTGGAACTCAGTGTTGTGGAATACAAAGAGTCAGCCTGGATAGATTAAATGTCATGAGTGAAGTGACCATGTATCTCTCCAAACTTGTCCAATAAAGGCGATAGTTCATGGGTAGATATAAGATAAGTAATGGAACAACTTTAAAGAAGGACCAATTTCCTAATTATTTCATTAAGGAGTTCCTTCACGCACCTACATTCAGAAAAGATTTTGGAGCCAAATTTTCACCCCCTTGCCTATAAAAATGTACTTCTTATTCATTTCAAAGGGTTGGCAATGTAGTTTCCATTTTTGTGTAGTTTTATATTTTCTTTAATTCTTTAGTATATTTATAATGTTTTAATTTATATTATTCTACTTCTTCATACCTCATTCTTCCATTTTTACTTTTATGTGTTTCTCCCACCGTATTCTCTTCTAACTCCATGATAATGGGGAACTAAACTCGATGTTTGTTTTAGGGGGAGAATGGTGGTTGATTGAGTTTTATTGTGATTCAATTTAAATATCTTTATTTAATTCTGAGAATTTTGGTGGTGGTTAAATTGATTATGGTGTGTGATTTCCCCATTTTCTCTATCACCAAGTTCTTCTTCTCATTCAACATTTCGAATTATTATCCTTCCTTTCACTATCTAAGTCATGAATATGATGGAGTATGGATTGGGTAGTGATGGTCAGAAAAAAGGTCTCCTAGCCGACTTTAGGAAGAGTATTTCCCCACATACAGAGATCTCGGTGTTGGGGAAATAACATTTCGAATGAGAGGGTGTAGTGTGATAGATCTTGATCACTACATTGAATTGATATTGAGAATATTTTAATAAAAAATGATATCAACCATTATGATCCCCAAAGAACAAATGTCTTCTTTATTTCTTTTTAACATCATATTGTTTTCATTGCCTATATATATATATATTCATATTTTATGCATATTTCAAACTCATCATTATATTATATATTAGTTATAAAATAAATAGTGACAATAGAATTTTGGTGTTGTGTAAGTTGCCTCCTTGAGACCGACCCTAGGAGTGAACTATATTGCATTCTTAGGTAAATAATATTTTGATCGGGGATCTGCAAAAAAATCCCACGCATAAAATTAGTGCTGTTGCCGGAGAGGCACAACACTTGCACACACCATTTTTCTTAAAAAAACTAAAAAAATAATAAATTTCAAAAACTAAAAAAAAACTTTTTTGTTCATGATGTATTTTAATGGTGATTATTCTGCATGGACTAAAAAATCTCAGGTGAAGCAAGAAGATTAAATTCTAAAATCTCATATGCAAGAACTTCATGAAGACCGTCAAAAACTGAAGAGAAATTCTAAAAGGTTTGATGAATATATTTTTTCACTGATAGAGCAACCCGAACCTAATCCTGAGCCGGAACCTGAACCAAAACGAGTGGTGGAAGAGATTTCACCAATCATTTTTTATGTTAAAGAACTTGAGGAGGGTGAGAAGGATCTACTAAAGGAGTTAATCATATCATCCCATACTCATCCATTGCTCGAGGAGGTCCCTGAAGTACACATGCCAGCTGATTCACTTATGGGAGATCAACAATTATTAGAAGAATCTTGGAATCACTTTTTTGAAGATAACCTGAAACTTGATCTTCCCATATTTGATATTGAAAAATCTACACCTTTTGACCTCTCTATTGCTTTGGAAGATGATAAAGAAGATGCACCTGTTGATATGCAGTTTCCAATGGTCTTTCCCGAAGAGATCAATTTCCAATCTGACTTACTTGAAAGGGGAAATTTCTTTATTGATTCATCATGTTTTAATTTTATTCAAACTGAATTGTTTTCTGACTTCTCCTTTCTTGAAATTTATGATACAACACAAATGGATAACACCTTGTATGATACTAAAGAGACCACTGAAGTGGTGGTGATTGAGGAAGAAGAGCTATAGAAGCTGGCGATGGTGCGACTACCTCCTCTACAACAAATTTCATACCATTTGGAGGAGGACACCATATAAGTTAACAGGGAGCACCCCTATATTCTATTCTCTCCCACTCTAGATCTCAAATTCTAACTTTCTTTTTTCTTGGGGGTTGGGAAATTTCTTATTTTCTTTGGGGTTATCCAATCTCAGTGTCTTCTGATGGACACAGGAAAAATTTACATGTGGTGGTTTATCTTAAAGAAACCACACCCACCATCTGATTGGGGATAATCTGCTGCAACTACCTGAATAGGGGCAGTACAAACCTAGCATCCGCTTGGGGGTCAAACCAAGCATTATATATTTTCTATACCCTTTCTCTTTCTTTTTATTTATTTTTCTTATGTGTTATCATTTATTTTGTTTGTGCTTTCATTTTATTTTTCATGCTGTTATTTTTGAAATTTTATTGTTTTCCTTTTTCATTTTTGGTGTGTTTTTAGGAATCTTGAGCTGAATCGAATACTTGGGAAAATTCAAACCATCTAGGTATTTTTGTAACATTTTTTTATTTGAGTATTTGTGGTTTTAAATGAATTCTGAATGGATTTTGGTTCTGATTTATGATCTTTTCATTTGATGAAGTTTGGTTGATTGTAAAACTCATGTGCACTAGTGCTGTCCAAATTGAAAATCTTGCCCAACCTGAGAGGTCTATAAACCTTTTTGACATCTTATTTACATTTCTCTTTTTCTTTAGAGTCTTGAGAAATTTTTTGTGATCCAGAACTTTCTATTTTTCTCTTTTTCAAAGCTGTTAGAGTTCATGGAATGTGTCAAGTATGATTGAGGCATCACTTTGAAATCCCTTTTGCATTGAACTCTTATTTTGGCCTACCTTTTCATCTGAACTTCTTTAAGCCCCTAGTAGACATGAAATACCTTGTTAGTCAGCCACACTAAAATCCATTTATCCCTTTCCAACCTTCTCTATAAGTTAAATGCATGATTATTGTTGAACTCAAGTGTGGGGGAGGGAGAAGATGGGTTGTATTTTGCTTTCCTGAAGAATCTTTTTGAGCTGAATTGAAAGTGTTACCATTTTTATTGCTGCTTGGGGGGAATAAAATTCATTATTGGAAGATGTATGGGTGGACCAAAATATCATTATAAAGATGGGTTGGGTGTTCATCAATTTTTGAAGATCAAAAGCTGCCTCTCTTTTCTTCCATAACATGATTTTGAAGAGAAATCCAGATTTGAATTCAAGATGAAACAATGCTACAAATGGGGAAAAGAGGGATAAAAATCATTTATAATGAAATTATAAGTGTGAACTTCCCAAAATCAGAGGTGTTTGGAGGTGATTAATTTTTGAGCTGATTGAGGAGCACACCATTCTTGAGCAAAACTGTTTTCATGCATTTACTTCACTTTAGAGCTTAACCCTCCTCATTCTGCCTCAGATGTTTTTACATTTTAAACCTGCCAACCCTCAACCTCAGAACAACCCATTAAAAATACCTCATGATTGAAACATTTGTGAAGTGGTGATACTAGGAGGATAACAAACCAATGGAGATCACACATGTTCTTGGGAATGAGAAAAACTCCACATTAAATATCCTTGAGTGAAGAGAGAAATATTTTTCTGGGGAGGTAGGTATGACATGAATGTGAGGATTAACATGAAATTGAATGGATTCATATGATTTTTTAGGAGTTATGAAATTTTTATCCATGTATGAGGGTTGATATTTTCTCAGATATGATAATTGAGCTATGTGTTCATTTATGCTTTGAGAAGTTTGTTTTGACCTTGGTATAAGATGATTGCCAAGGAGTGCAATGTTTAAGTGTGGGGGAATTGATAGAATAAATATTTTCAATTATTTTATCCTTAATTTTAATGTTTTTAATCCCACCAATGTGTTATTTCAATGGAAATTGTCACATTTTATGTTTTAGGAGTATTTTTGAGCTTAATTGAAAAAATGGATTATTTTGGAATTTAAAAAGTTTTAATTTATTTTAATTTTTCGGCCATAACATTTTATAAACTAATCCAAATTAAAAAATTATTCTTTTATAGGTTTCTATGTTCGATGAGCTTCATTTTATCCTGCTTGACCCAAAGATCAATCAATCATTTGGAAGCTCAAATCCAGCTCACAAGTCAGGCCTCGAAAACTGTGCACAGAACTACATAATTTTATTTCTCAGCCCATATATCATACATGGAAGACCCATTGGAGCTGAAATTTAACAGGGAGTTGGAAAAGGAATTAATGAACATCTTTAATAAAGTAGGACATGTCTTAATCCACTGTATTAAAGGTCATTAATGTATTTGAACTTGGTGTTGTGGAATATGAAGAGTCAGCCTGGCCATATTAAATGTCATGAGTGAAGCGACCATATGTCTCTCCAAACTCGGACAATATAGATTAAAATTCTCGGGTAGATAGAGGATAAGTAATGGAACAACTTTCAAGAAGGTCCAATTTCCCAATTCTTTCATTAAGGAGGTCCTTCACGCACCTACATTCGAAGAAGATTTTGGAGCCAAATTTTCACCCCCTTGCCTATAAAAATGTACTTCTTCAAGGGTTGGAAAAGTAGTTGCCATTTTTGTGTAGTTTTATATTTTATTTGATTCTGTAGTATATTTATAATGTTTTAATTTATATTAGTCTTCTTCTTCATACCTCATTCTTCCATTTTTACTTTTATGTTTTTCTCCCACCGTATTCTCTTCTAACTCCATGAGAATGGGGAACTAACCTCGATGTTTGTTTGAGGGGGAGAATGGTGGTTGATTGAGTTTCATTGTGCTT
This sequence comes from Viscum album, assembly GCA_963277665.1. Taxonomy (NCBI): domain Eukaryota; kingdom Viridiplantae; phylum Streptophyta; class Magnoliopsida; order Santalales; family Viscaceae; genus Viscum; species Viscum album. The sequence continues at coordinate 1,649,958,287 of OY728163.1, forward strand.
CAATTTAAATCACTTTATTTAATTCTAAGAATTTTTGTGGTGGTTAAATTGATTATGGTGTGTGATTTCCCCATTTTCTCTATCACCAAGTTCTTCTTCTCATTCAACATTTCAAATTATTATCCTACCCTTCACTATCTAGGTCATGCATATGATGGAGTATGACTTGGGTAGCGATGATCAGAAAAGATATCTCCTAGCAGAATTTAGGAAGAGTATTTCCCCACACACAGAGATCTCGGTGTTGGGGAAATAACATTTCGAATGAGAGGGTGTAGTGTGACAGATATTGATCACTACATTGAATTGATATTGAGAATATTTTAATAAACAATGATGTCAACCATTATGATCCCCCAAGAAAAAATGTCTTCTTTCTTTCTTTTTAACATCATATTGCTCACATTGCCTATATATATATATATTCATATTTTATGCATATTTCAAACTCATCTTTAGATTATATATTAGTTATAAAATAAATAGTGACAATAGAATTTCGGTGTTGTGTAAGTTGCCTCCTTGAGACCGACCCTAGGAGTGCACTATATTGCATTCTTAGGTAAATAATATTTTGATCGGGGATTTGAGACAAATTCACACACATAAAATTGACGCCGTTGTCGGGTAGGTGCAACACTTTCACACACCGTTTTTCATAAAAAAACAAAAAAAAAATCATAAATTTCAAAAACTGAAAAAAAACTTTTTTGTTCATGATGTATTTCAATGGTGATTATTCTGCATGGACTAACAAATATCAGGTGAAACAAGAATATGAAATTATAAAATCTCATATACAAGAACTTCATGAAGACCTTCAAACACTGAAGATAAATGCTAAAAGGTTTGATGAATATATTCGTTCATTGATGGAGCAACCCGAACCTGATCCTGAGTCGGAACCTGAACCAAAACGAGTGGTGGAAGAGATTTCACCAATCATTTTTTATGTTAAAGAACCTGATTAGGGTGAGAAGGAGATACTAAAGGAGTTAATCATATCATAATGTACTCATCCATTTCTCTACGAGGTCCCTAAAGTACACATGCCATCTGATTCACTTATGGGAGATCAACAATTTTTGGAAGAATCTTGGAATCACTTTGTTGAAGATAACCTGAAACTTGATCTTCCCATATTTGATATTGAAAAATCAACACCTTTTGACCTCTCTCTTGTTTTGGAATATGATAAAGAAGATGAACCTGTTGATATGGAGTTTCCAATGGTCTTGCCCGAAGATATCAATTTCCAAGCTGACTTACTTGAAAGGGGAGATTTCTTTATTGATTCACCATGTTTTAATTTTATTCAAACTGAATTGTTTTATGACGTCTCCTTTCCAGAAATTTCTGATACATAACAAATGGAGAAGACCTTAGATGATATGAAAGAGACCACCGAAGTGGTGGTGATCGAGGAATAAGATCTAGAGAAGCTGGCGGTGGTGCGACTACCTCTTCTACAACAAATTTCATACCATTTGGAGGAGGACAACACATAAGTTAATAGGGAGCACCCCTATATTCTATTCCCTCTCACTCTGGATCTCAAATTATATCTTTCTTCTTTATTGGGGTTCGAGAACTTTATTATTTTCTTTGGGGTTCTCCAATCTCAGTTTCTTCTGATGGACACTGGAAAAATTCACATGTGGTGGTTTATCTCAAAGAAACCACACCCACCATCTGATTGGGGATAATCTGCTGCAAGTTCCTAACTAGGGGTAGTAAAAACCTAGAATCTGCTTGGGGGTCAAACCAAGCATTATCTTTTTTCTATAACTTTTTTCTTTATTTTTATTGATTTTTATTATGTGTTGTCATTTCTTTTGTCTGTGCTTTCATTTTATTTTTCATGCTATTTTTTTTTGAAATTTTCTTATTTCCCTTTTTCATTTTTTGGTGTGTTTTTAGTAATCTTGAGCTGAATCAAATACTTGGGAAAATTCAAACCATCTTGGTATTTTTGGAACATTGCTTTATTTGAGTATTTGAGGTTTTAAATGACTGATTAATGGATTTTGTTTCTGATTTCTGATCTTTTCATTTGATGAAGTTTAGTTGATTGTAAAACTCATGTGCACTAGTGCTGTCCAAATTAAAAATCTTGCCCAACCTGAGAGGTCTCTAAAACTTTTTGACATATTATTTACATTTATATTTTTCTTGAGAGTCTTGAGACATGTTTTGTGATCCATAAATTTCTATTTTTCTATTTTTTAAATCTATTAGAGTTCATGGAATGTGTCAAGTATGATTGAGGCATCACTTTGAAATCCCTTTTGCATTGAACTCTTATTTTGGAATACCTTTTCATCTGACCTTCTTTAAGCCCCTAGTATCCATGAAATACCTTGTTAGGCAGCCACATTACAATCCATTTATACCTTTACAACCTTCTCTAGAAGTTAAATGCATGATTGTTGTTGAACTCAAGTGTGGGGGAGGCAAAAGATGGGTTGTATTTTGCTTTCCTGAAGAATCTTTTTGAGCTGAATTTAAAGTGTTGCCATTTTTATTGCTGCTTGGGGGGAAGAAATTTCATGATGGGAAGATGTATTGGTGGACCAAAATATCATTACAAATATGTGTTGGGTTTTCACCAATTTTTGAAGATAAAAAACCGCCTCTCTTTTCCTCCAAAACATGATTCTGAAGAGAAATCCAGATCTGAATTCAAGCTAAAACAATGCTACAAATGGGGAAAAGAGGGATTAAAATAATTGATGATGAAATTATAAGTGTGAACTTCATAAAATAAGAGGTGTTTGGAGGTGATTAATTTTTTATCTGATTTAGGAGCACACCATTCTTGAGCAAAAATGTTTTCATGCATTTACTTCACTTTAGAGCTTAGCCCTCCTTATTCTGCCTCAGATGTTTTTACATTTTAAACCTGTCAAACCTCAGCCTCAGAGCAACCCATGAAAAAGGCCTCATGATTGAAACATTTTTGACTTTATGAAGTGGATATACTAGGATTATATCAAGCCAATGGAGATCACACATGTTCTTGGGAATGAGAAAAACTCCACATTAAATATCCTTGAGTGAAGAGAGAAATATTTTTTCAGGGAGGTAGGTACGACATGCATGTGAGGATTAACATTAGATTGAATGAATTCATATGATTTTTGAGTAGTTCTGAAATTTTTATCCATGTATGAGGCATGATATTTTCTTTGATATGATAATTGAGCTATGTGGTCATTTATGCTTTGAGAAGTTTGTTTTGACCTTGGTATAAGATGATTGTCCAGGAGTGCAATGTTTAACTATGGGGGAATTGATAGAATAAATATTTTCAATTATTTTATTCTGAATTTAAATGTTTTTAATCCCACCAATGTGTTATTTCAATGGAAATTGTCATATTTTATGTTTTAGGAGTATTTTTGAGCTTAATTGGAAAAATGGCTTATTTTGGAATTTAAAAAGTTTTAATTTATTTTAATTTTTTGGCCATAAAGTTTTATAAAATGATACAAATGTAAAAAAATTTATTTTATAGGTTTCTATGTTCGATGATATTCATTTTATCCTTCTGAACTCAAAGCTCAATCAATCATTTGGAAGCTCAAATCCAGCTCACAAGTCAGGCCTCGAAAACTATGCACAGAACTGCATAATTTTATTTCTTGACCCATATCTCATACATGGAGGACCCATTGGAGTTGAAATTTAACATAGAGCTGGAAAAGTAATTAAGGAACATCTTTAATTAAGGAGACCACGTCTGAATCTGCTGTATTCAAGGTCATTAATGCGTTGTAACTTGGTGTTGTGGAATACAAAGAGTCAGCCTGGCCAGATTGAATGTCATGAGTGAAGTGACCATATCTATCTCAAAACTTTTCCAATCAAGATTAAAGTTATCGGGTAGACATAGGAGAATTAATGGAACAACTTTCAAGAAGGATCAATTTCCCAATTATGTCATTAAGGAGGTCCTTCACATGCCTACATTTGGAGAGGATTTTGGAGCCAAATTTTCACCCCCTTTCCTATAAAAATGTACTTCTTCTTCATTTCAAAGGGTTGGCAAATTAGTTTCCATTTTTGTGTAGTTTTATATTTTCTTTGCTTCTGTAGTATATTTATAAGTTTTTAATTTATATTAGTCTTCTTATTCATACCTCATTCTTCCATTTTTACTTTTTTGTGTTTCTCGCACCGTATTCTCTTCTAACTCCATGAGAATGTGGAACTAACCTCGATGCTTGTTTGAGGGGGAGAATGGTGGTTGATTGAGTTTCATTGTGCTTAAATTTAAATCTATTTATTTAATTACGAGAGTTTTAGTGGTGGTTAAATTGATTATGGTGTGCGATTTCCCCATTTTCTCTATCACCAAGTTCTTCTTCTCATTCAACATTTCGAATCATTATCCTTCCCTTCACTATCTAAGTCATGCATATGATGGAGTATGTCTTGGGTAGCAATGGTTGACAAAGAGATCTCCTAGACGACTTTAGTAAGAGTATTTCCCCACATGCATAGATCTTGGTGTTGGGGAAATAACATTTTGAATGAGAGGGTGTAGTGTGATAGATCTTGATCACTACATTGAATTGATATTGAGAATATTTTAATAAACAATGATATCAACCATTATGATCTCCCAAGAACAAATGTCTTCTTTATTTCTTTTTAACATCATATTGTTCGCATTGCCTATATATATATATATTCATATTTTATGCATATTTCAAACTCATCTTTATATTATATATTAGTTATAAAATAAACAGCGACAATAGAATTTCGGTGTTGTGTAAGTTGCCTCCTTGAGACCGACCCTAGGAGTGCACTATATTTCATTCTTCGGTAAATAATATTTTGATCGGGGATCTATGACAAATTCCCACGCATCAGTGCCCCATTCAAGTCCCAGCCGACCTGCCCCCTCTCACCCTCCGTTCTAGAGGGCTTTCGACTGCCGCCCTTGACTCCACCTGCAACCTTTGACAGCCAACCCCACCTCCGACAAGGCCACCTTCGGCCTCTGACTTCCTTGTTCCAGATGAAAATGCATCCGAACCCCCTATGCATCACCTCTTCCTTGATCTGTTGAGGCCGCGTCCCCCCTTGCAGGCAACCGCTTCCTCCGGTATATTTATTAATTTATTTTTCCTTTATTTCATCTGTGGTGTTTTTATTTATTTTGGATAAATCCTAATACCATTGCGGGTTGTGTGTCATGTATTTTCCTTATTTTTTAGCATGCGTGGTTGGTCCGTGGGGCGTTGTCCCTTCTTTTGTTGAAGTTTTTCTTCATCCACACTTGATTTGAGGTAGGTAAATCTGTATTTTCCTTTCCGAATAAGTCTATATAATGCTTGCATGTTTTTAATTAATTCTTTTACTTGATTCACACCTTTGAAAATTAATTGGTCGATATGCTATAGTGTTTTCAATTTAGTTGCTTTTGTTAAAAATAGTTTGTTATAGTGTTTTCTAGTTTGTGTAATTTGTTTGATCTGTTTTAAATTTTTTAATAAACCATTTGATTAGTTATAAAACTATTTATAAATCATTTGGTATGTTTATTAAATTATTTATAATTTTTTTGTCTTGTTCATGTAACTGTTGATAAATTGTTTGGTTTGTTTTATAAAGTTTCCATCACTTTAGAGTTTTTAAAATACATAGTGAATATGATTTGGTGTGAGTTTGGAAATTAAAACCGTTCGATTGACAAATGTGAGGTATTTAGGTGTGTGCTTGGTTATATCTAGTTTAGGGGCTGTTTGACATGTTTTATAAAGTTTCTTGTTTTTCCTAAATGGATTTTAATTTTCAAATGAAGTTGGTCCCCTTGAGTGGTTTCTAAGGATATTTTTAAATGAGGTCTTATAAATTGTCACTTTAAGTGTTTTGGAAAACATGTTTTTAATGGATTCTTTAATGTTTGACCATTTTGTTTGAAATATGTTTTGGTGCTTAATGTTGTTTTGAAAATAGTTCATAAATGTTTATTGTTTTGGCATGTTTTGGTAAATGCATGTTTTCATGAAAGAATATTTGCATGTTTTGTTCTGTCTGGCCATGTTTGTAGAAAATGAAATTTATTACTGTTTGGGAAACATTTCTAAATGTTTTATTAAATGGTTGAATTAGGTAAAGCTAAAGGACCGTTTGGAATCTTTGAAACATTATATTGTAAAAACCCTCTTTGGTTAGGTCTCTTGCCTCGTCGATAGATCATGAGACAAGAGGGTCCTCGGTATGGGTATCCTTTTGAGAATATTTATTTCAAGGTATGAGACTAATATTGAGGTGGTCAGGGTGGTGCTGGATTATGTCGTGTGCTTGGTTATATCTGCATGGCTTGTTGTTTGAATGTGTGTCACACCTCTTTGTCATCATAGCATAGAAACTTAGCATAGAAAGGGGGTTTACTGAGAACGATTGCTGCACTAGTTTAGACTACGCACTGGCTAGTAACCCTTAATATGTACTTTGCTCTTCTAGGGGACTGGGCCCCTTGGTTAGTCCAAGTAGGGAAACACCGAGCATTTGGGCGTTATGACATCATCGATAGTAGGCATGCCTTTAGGATTAGTCACATGTATAGTATGTTCTAGTCTTCCTCCGAGTTCCTAGGTTTTATTTTATCCTATGATATGAGTACTGTTAGTACCATAACCCTTGCTGTGTGTGTGGAATCATACCCTTGAACTTGGTTTTGGTGGTTTCTTGGAAAAACTTCTTATGTGTGGCTGGTTTTAAAAAGGATTTCAAAGTAGCTATTTTGGAGAAGTTTTTGTGAATCACTTTTATTTATTTTCATTGTTTTTGAATTATAAGGGCAGTGCAATTTTGATTGTTAGTTTTCAAAATTTATTGTATATGTGAAAACCTTATTTTTTTATAAATATTGTTCAAACTAGTATTATTGGTCTATTTTGGAATTGGAAAATGCATGGATTCCATGGTTCATTTTTGGCATCCCTACTGAGGATTTTTATGCTCACGCTTATTTTATCATTTCAGTTGTAGGTTTACTTTTCTCTAGTTTTCTTGGATGTGTTTCTCATCATTGGAACAATTTCAGATTTTAGTTGGGAGGTGACCTGGAAGGTCACATGGAGGTATGTTGAGCTGTTCTGTTTATTTCTTTTTCCACTGCTCAAGTTCAGTTTTATTGTTATGTTTATTCTTATTTATTTATTTATCTTTTACGGGACAAATAATTCCCAGTGATTAAATTTTGATGCTCGAAACTGGTTTCTAGCTCGTGGGGATCGGGAATGCCCCTCGGGTCATGCCGTGGACCGACCCGAGTGATCGGTTCAGGGTCAACCCGAGTTAGTTCGTGACAGAATGGTATTAGAGGAGACCCTTGTTATTTGGGGTGTTTGACAGATGGAGATTAGGACTGTAGAGACTCGAGAGGTAGGTATGGAAAGAATGTCATGAACTTTCTCCCGTTTTGAACCTCGAGTCTCCAGGGGTAGTCCGAGAATTGAGTCCTTGTCTCATTCTGGTTTGTTTTAGATTGGGGGATGACAACAGAGCCAAATCGATGTTACATCATGATTTCACATGGAGTAGTGACCCATGTGAAGTCCAAGTACATGGTTTAAGTTCTGCCTAGTTGTTGACGCTTACTTGGGGCATGACCCACTACCATGTTGCTAGGTTAGGCATGACTACTAGTCCCTCACTCTGGTAGTTTGATACAAGTTGAGTGTTGTCTTGGTTATGATTGGTGTAAATTCACTTTTTGAAAATGAACAAGGATTTTTTTTGAAGTGAGAATGATTTCTTTTAAATGGGTTTAAATTCATGAAATGAGTTTTAAAACTGAAAGCTCTTGGTCTAAAAATCTAGTGTTTGCTTGGAATTGGTAGAGAAATGGTTTGGGTGCAACCTTGGGTACTCCTTAGGAACTTTCTCACATGTGGGGGGATGCATGAAAAGTGTGTGTTAGTGCATACAAATGAAATTTTGTGAAGACATGTGCAATGGTTCATGGGACTAATGGGGTGTGTACTTGGAATTAAAGGCTTGACCTTGTTTTTCTAAAGTGAATTTAAAAGGAAAAATTATTTTGGAAATTGAATTTGGTTTGAAAAGTGGGTTTGGTATTTGGAAAGTGGCCTTGAAAGAAGGTGATTTTGAAATCTAAAATGAAAACGGAATTTTGGGGATTTTCTTTTATTTGTTTGGGTTTTGGGTCAGTCATTTTGGATTAGGATTTTACTTTTAATTATACTTCGATTTGATATCATTTTCAGCATGGTGTTTTATATGTTGTTCAGAAAATGCTGCCCAAAAAGGTCCCCAAAGTTTCTGATAAGTCATGCTCAATTTTTGGTCCTTCTTGGACATTTTCTATCCTTCACAGTGAATGGGGTTCGTTATAAGCTGTAGAGTGGATTGAAGAGGTTGAACGCATCTTCAGGGTATTGGGAACTCCTAAAGCTATTAGAGTGTGTGCTGTTTTGGGTCTGTTTGAAGGTTCGGCTCTAGACGAATGGGAGTTGTTCACCCCGCCATCACTACAAGTTGGGATGACATGATATGTATTTAAATCTATCTTTGTACAATGGTTTATATCTGAATAGGTGAAGATGAATAAAAGTGAATAGATAATGTGTATTCAACATGGCCAACAAACGGTGAAAGCATATATTGGCCATTTTAAGGAACTTGTATCTTTTTTCTGGAGGTAGCGTCGTAAGATTTGATGAATACTTCTCTCTTCACTAGTGGTCTTCATCCAAATATCAAGGAGTGGGTCCTCCCTTCTAGGGACCATCATTTTGAGAAGATGATGGATGATGTGTTCTTAGCTGAGTTGGTCTCCGAAGCACAGATGGTTGGAAATATAGCGTATCCAATTGTTTATGAAGGTTCCCCATATGGCGAGAAGAGTGTGCTAGATGGACCTATTCTTAAAGAGTCCTTTATAGTGGTTCTGAATTCCAGTTCTTCAGACCGTTATATGGTGTGCCACTAGTGTGGCCGGTTCGGGCATGTGAAGTCGTCACGTCGCATCCCTCTGAAGAAGTGTCATCGTTGCAGCTGTGTAGGTCACTTGGAGAAGTTTTGTAGGAAGCATTTCCTGAAGAGGATGCTGTGATCGGAGGAATTCCAATGCCTGACTATGATGTAAGAGATGCTTCAACCATCAGAGCCCTAGCTACAGGTCTTGGGGTGAAGCTCGCACATAGTCAGGAGTTGTCGGGGGTGTGAAGCCTCGGTTTGGGATTTGTGTTCCATGTTGGAAGTGGAACATTTAAAGTATTTTAGTTCTTTATTTTCTTTTGTTAAAGTTTTTACATCATTGTGAGTTCATTGTTTCATCATGGAGTTATGACAGACATGTTCTATTATAATCCAAATAGTTTTTTGTCTGATTATGGTTTTTCGAATCATGCATTTTTCTTAAAGGTGTGTTTGGCCCTTATATGGGTTGATATCGATTGAGTTGTGTTTGTTTGGAGATGTAAGTGTTTGTAGAGGAATCAATGTTTGTGGTTATTATTGGGTTCACTACTTGTGGTAAGTTCTGCTCGGAGGTGTAGTTTTGGAGATTTTTGGTTTGGGTCGAGAGTTCCAAGTTTCAGTGGAGGTGTTGTTCGCTCATGCTATATAAGTTAGTTTGGATCGGTTGGGAGTTCCCACATTGGCCCCCCTCTCAAGGTGATATGTTTGGGTGTTAAATTTCCACACTAGTTGAGTTCTTGTGGTGGGGAGAACCCTCTTGTGTTCTATCATTCTCTTGTGTTATGGTTTCTTTCGATTTCAATTGGGCATGAATTCTGGTTTTGTCTATTGTTCGGCTCGGTGAATTTTTGGGGACCAAAAGTGTTTGTGGTGGGGAGAATTATCACACCCCGACTTTTTGGTTTATTTTTATTTTATTATTTCTTGGCTCCGGGTTCTCACACCAAGGTCTGGGCTGGGTCCTGACTTAAATTTTTTTCATTTAATATTTTTAGTGGGTTTCAGACCCATGCGCGGTCACCACACAGTGGGCGGTAGTCGTGTTGTTAGCCCGGGTGCCCGCACAAATGTCTAACGATTAAAATAAATAATTTTTTTATGTAAATAAAGCAGGTTAAATGTTTAAATTGTAATAATAATAATGTTATTATGTAATTAATAATATTATTATTAATGAGGTGTTATTATTGTTATTATTTTTATTTTTGTTATTATTATTTTTATTATTATAACTTTTATTATTATTATTATCATTGTTATTATTACTATTATTCTTCTTTATATTATTATTATTATTATTATTTTTGTTTTTATCTTTATTATAATCATTTTTGGTTTTATTATTATTGTTATTATTATTATTATAAGATAAAGTGAAAAAAATTATCTAAACCTAACCCTAGCCTAATCCTGCATCACCCCTTCCCCTTACCTGCACGAGCTACCTAACACCTCCAAGACCCTACGCCACGCTCCCTCTTCACCCCTGCGACTGACCCCGCTGGCAGCGCCACCCCTGGCTCCCACCCTTCGTGCTCAACCTCACGCCACCCTCATTTCCCCGCCCCGACTTTTTCCCCAACTCCTGGCCCAGACACCCGCCTCCAGCCCTCCGACCTTCCACACTCCCGCAGGTCACCGCACCTAGGCCCTCCCGTCCGCCTCCTACCCTCTGTGCCTCAGTGCACCTGGCCTCCCGCTCCGGCTAGCTACCCACACGCCAGGTCCCGGCCTGCCAACCAGCCCTAACATAGCCTCTCCCCTCATATTCTAGGCCACTACCCCCACCCCCTGTTTGTCTCGGCCTTCCACACCATCAGCCAGGCCACGCCCCAATCCTTCGGCCTTTCACACCCCGTTTGAGTCCTAACCGGCCAGCCCCCTCCCCCCCTTTGTTTCAGTGGGCTTCCAACCGCTGCCCTTAACTCCACCTACAACCTCTGGCAGCTGACCCCACTTCTGGAAAGGCCGCCTCCAGCCTTCGGCCTCCTTGTTTCAGTTAACAGCGCATCTGAACCCCTTGTTCGGTGCCTCTTCCTTGCTCTGGTGTGGCTGCGTCCCCCCTTGTCGGCAACCGCTTCCTCTGGTATATTTATTAATTTATTTTCCCTTTATTTCATCTATGGTGTTTTTATTTATTTTGGATAAATCCTAATACCATTGTGGGTTGTGTGTTGTGTGTTTTCCTCATTTTTTAGCTTGTGCGGTTGGTCTGTGGGGCGTTGTCCCTTCTTCCGTTGAAATTTTGCTTCATACGCACTGGATTTGAGGTAGTTGAATCTGCATTTTCCTTTCCAAATAAGTCTATATAATGCTTGTGTGTTTTTAATTAATTATTTTACTTGATTCATACCTTTGCAAATTAATTGGTCGATATGCTATAGTGTTTTCAAGTTACTTGCTTTTGTTAAAAATAGTTTGTTATAGTGTTTTCTAGTTTGTGTAATTTGTTTGATCTATTTATAAAATTTTTAATAAACTATTTGATTCATTATAAAACTGTTTATAAATCATTTGTTCTATTTATTAAATTTTTTATAAATTTTTTATCTTGTTCGTGTAATTTTTGAGAAATTTTTTAGTTTGTTTTATAAAGTTTCCATCACTTTAGAGTTTTTTAATGACATAATGAATATTATTTGGTGTGAGTTTGGAAAAGAATACCGTTCACTTGACAAATGTGAGGTATTTAGCTTTATGACTAGTTATATCTGGTTAAGGGGCCATTTTACATGTTTTCTAAAGTTTATTGTTTTTCCTAAATAGATTTTAATTTTGAAATGAAGTTCATCCCCTTGAGTGATTTCTAAAGAGAGTTTTAAATGAGGTCTTATAAAGTTTTGCTTTAAGTGTTTTGGAAAAACTGGGTTTTAATGGGTTCTTTAAGGTTTGACCATTTGTTTTGAAACATGTTTTGGTGTTTAATGTTGTTTTGAAAATGGTTCTTAAATGTTTATTGTTTTGGAATGTTTTGGTAAATGCATGTTTTTGTGAAAGAATATTTGCATGTTTTGGTCTATCTGACCATGCTTGTAGGAAATGACATTTATTACTATTTTGGAAAGATTTCTAAATGTTTTGGTAAATTGTTGAATGAGGTAAAGCTAAAGGCCCATTTGGCATCTTTGAAATGGTATGTTGGAAAACCCCTCTTTGGTTAGGTCTCTTACCTCATCGATTGATCATGAGACAAGAGGGTCCTCGGTATGGGTCTCCTTTTGAGAATATTTATTTTAAGTTATGAGACTAATATTGAGGTGGTTAGGGTGGTGTCGAATTGTGTCATGTGATTGGTTATATATGTATGAATTTTTGTTTGAATGTGTGACGCACCTCTTTGTGAGCATAGCACAGAAACTTAGCATAACAAGGGGGTTTACTGAGAACGATTGCTGCACTAGTTTAGACTACGCACTGGCTAGTGGCCCTTAGTACAAAATTTCTTCTGCTAGGGGATTGGGTCCCTCAGTTAGGCCAAGTAGGGAAACACCAAGAGTTTGTGTGTTATGACGTCATTGATAGTAGGCATGACTTCAGGATGAGTCACATGTATAGTACGTTCTGGTCTTCCTCTGAGCTACTAGGTTTTCTATGGTCCTTTTATATGAGCACTATTAGTATCATTTCCCTTGATGTGTGTGTGGAATCATACCCTTGAACTTGGTTTTTTTGTTTTCTTGTAAAAACTTCATATGTGTGGTTGGTTTTAAAAAGGATATCAAAGTAGCTGTTTTGGAAACATTTGTGTGCACCCCTCTTTATTTATTTTCCTTGTTTTTGAATTATAAGGGTAGTGTAATTGTGATTGTTAGTTTTCAAAATGCATTGTATATGTGAAAACCTTTTTTTATAACTATAGTTCAAACTAGTATCATTGGTCTATTTTGGAATTGGAAAATGCATGGATTCCATGGTTCATTTTTGGCATCCCTACTGAGAATTTTTATGCTCACGCTTATTTTATCATTTCAGTTGAAGATTTCATTTGCTCAGGTTTTCTTGGCTGTGTTTCTCATCATTGGAGAAAGGTCAGCCTTTAGTTGGGAGGTGACCTGGAAGGTCACGTGGAGGTATGTTGAGCTATTCTGTTTATTTATTTTTCTGTTGCTAGAGTTTAGTTTTATTGTTTAGTTTATTCTTGTTTATTTATTTATCTTTTACATCACAAATCGTTCCCAGTGATTAAATTTTGATTCCTAAAACTGGTTGCCAGCCCGTGGGGATCGAGAACACCCCTCGGGTGATGCCGCGGACCGACCTAAGTGACTGGTTCAAGGTCGACTCAGGTTGGTTCGTGACAAGAGATTAGATGTTGAAGTGATCATTTAACACCTCCAGTTAAACAAAAAATTCCAAGAGAGGGTAATCGAGTAATATTTCACTTGATTATAGAGAAAACAAGAGAGTTAAAATTGGAATAATGATTTAACAAGGCATGTAAGGGGATATCTGAGGTCATTACACTTATTTTAAAAATTTAATTTAAAACCAATCCAGATCAATATTCCAAACTATCTTCACATACTAAACCCACCAAAAAAAAGTAGAACACACCCATATCACTATTATCTCTAGAAATAGACCTGAGTCCCACTACCACTATGTTTACTTGGGTTTAAAACTATTTTGTTGATCACCTTTGGACATGTTTCTCATCAGTCCAATACAACATAGATATCGATGTGAAATATTTATTTCTATAAGTTTCATTTAACATAACACATGAATCCCATATTTATTTTAGATCCTCGATCAATGGAGCCAAAAAAACATCAATATCTTTTCCTAGACGTTTTGGTCCTGATATAAGAAAAGACAACATAATGTATTTTTGCTTCATGCATAACCACAGTGAAAAATTATAATTTACCAATATTACTATCCATGTACTATGAGTTCTAATTTGTACATCAAAAGTATTATTCCATTTGTAGAAGGTGTAAGATGAAGGTTTATTGGATCGTTTCCAAATTCAGGATAGTTGTGATAAATTTTCTTCCATTGAAGAGAGTTTTATGGGTGACAAAGTTTCCCATATTTATTTCTTGAATCTTCTTGCCACATCAATTGCATTATAGTCTCCTCACTTTCATATAGGTTCCTAAACCTTGGGAATGATTGGAACATACCATACAACTTTTTAAGTACTTGATTAATCTTTTTTGTATTGAGAATCACCACACTCTGGACATTTTTTAAGCGATTCATGGCCATTGAGAAACAATATACAGTCATTTGGAAATGCATTTATTCTTTCATAGATCTTACCCATTGAACATAACATTCATTTAACATCATATGTTCAGAAATGAATCTCATTATATTCTAGTAGCATATCATTCAAAAGAGAAAGTAGTTCAGTAAAGTTGGTGTGACTCCATCTGTTGTCAGATTTTAAATTATATAGCTTTAGTATGACTGACAATGTTATATATTTAGTACAACCAACATATAATAACATCTTTAAAAAAATCTATAACTTCTGAAACAAATTTATATAATCATGAAGTTCATATTCAACTGTCATTGTTATTTCCTCAATATGATCTTCTTCATCATTTACACTTTTAATTATATCCTCGACATGTTCTTTATTATCATTCACACTTGTAATCATATCAGAAGATCTATAAAACATAGTGTTATCCTATCACTATCTACATTCAGTTATTCTTTGTGTTTAGTCCAACATTTATAACTTTTATCTATTCTATGACAGATCAAGTTCTCTTCCAACTCCTCTGGACTAATTAGTCTTGAATAACAATAATGTAAACACATACGAAGGATCCGAGAAGGGTAATATGCATGATCTTTTACAAACTTGATGAACTCTTTAACCCCACCCTCATAATATTTTTTCATATGATTGGAATCTATCTATTTTTTATTCATATCCATCCTATTTGATTTAGTTATATTCACAATTAACAAAATAAATAAATACAAAAAAGGTATGTGCTTATAATCCTAAAAGGAAAGTCTTTATACACACACATAGTCATCATATTTGATATAAGTTTTCATTATATCAACAACTTGTTAGAATATATAAAGACCAATAATTATATGAATTTAAACTATTATAACACTTATTTTTTATTATAAGAAGTCACATATAATAAATCATTATTTTTTTTAAATGGATTTATTAAGAGAGGTAATAATGTAAACTTTTAGAATAAATATTTCCATCTCTAGTCAGTTCACTTTGTCAAAGGTCTTAAAGGTCATTAGAAGTCATTAGTGGTCACCTTAAAGAAAAAATACTTATAAAAAACTTGGATGCTTTCAAGCCTACATCTCATAGGGTGTATTTTGATTTTTCATACATAAAACTTGGTTAACTATGAATGTTATTGTTTCTAGAACATAATCCCAAATCAATATAAGAATCTCAATCTTAAATCATCATTGGTTGAACCACGTTTAACAATTTTTTTTTCTTTTAATACACCATTATGTTATGGTATTTTTAGATAAGTGGGTTATAATACAATACCACACCCCCTTAAATAGTTGGTAAACTCTTCACTTTGGTATTCAATCCCTCAATTTAGTTAAAACAATTTAATAACATTTCAAATATTATTTTTTTACTTGGTTATTGGATATTTTGGAACATTTCAAAGATTCAATATTTATGTTTCATTAGAAATACATATTTATATATACTAAAATAATCTACGAAGGTAATAAAGTATCATAAACCACCACTTGCTTGTGTACTTGTTGATCCACACACATATGTTTGTTCGAGGTATAATAACTCACTATATTCATTTTACTTTTCTAAAAGGAATTTTAGTCATTTTTTCCAATTAAAAAAATTCAAACATATCAAATGATTTATATTAAAATAATTATGAAAATGTATTTTTATGGGGCCATTGGACATGTTTTTCATTTTTATATTCTAGGTGGTAATGATAAAATTGATATTTAATTGTTAACTTTGACCATATTATTTCATATATTATAAGCATATTTTAAAGTTCAGGATATATAAAACTTTAAAATCATGTATACCACTATGTAACATTTCATTTATATAAATTGTCAGCTTTTTATTAATCCTTAAAAAAACATTTATTATTCTAAAAAAGACACACAAATCAAATTCCTTATGGTAGAAACTTAGTATCAATTTTATAATCCTAGATTAAATCCAATAGGAAAAGGTAGATGGAAGGTTTTTATGGTTAAAAACAACCCTTACTCCATTTCCCACATGAAGATGATCTTTTACTTTAACCAATTCCATTTTTCTTCTCAAATAACACATCAAAAAAAGTATGATACACATCCAATATCCAACATCCATGAAATATAATCAAAATGATTAATATCTCAAATATATACACCACAATACCCATTTTTTTAGACTCTCATTAATTCATTTGATAACATTGAATGTCTTTATGTTTTTATATTGATTTTGAATTTATAATACACATAGTCCAATATAAGACATCTTATGTTAATGGAAAAAAACCATTAGTAAAAGAAAATGTAAATGGGAGTTTTTTAAAATTCATAGAAAGCAAAATATTTCTTAGATTATTATGAAAATAAGTCACTGTAATAAAAAATAAAAAAAGTGAAAAAACAAGAAGAACAAAAAATCACAAAAACAAGGGGCCAAACATTGATCAGAAGAAGAACAACTAAAAATCGTATGAGCAAGGAGACAAACATCAATCATAAGAGAAAAGACAAGAAGAATAACCAAAAATTACTAAAATACTACCAAAACATCACACAAAGAAGAAGAACCCAATGAGAAAAATAAAAAAAATGTGAAAAGGGATGAAAGATTGATTAAAAATGGGTAAAGAATAACATACCTTCAATTTAATGTTTAATTCGATCGAAAGATTCGAAGGAGGCGACACTAGAATTTGGCTTCCACGTGACCTTGAACGGTTTGAGCATGGGCAATCTCGATTAGATTTCTTTTAAAATAGGGGAAGAGGTTTTATTAGCGCTGATAAATGTTGCTTTTATCACAACTTCATATAGTGATGATAAATACTGCCAGAAATTAAAAATTAAAAGTTAAATTTAAAAATTGAAACAAATTACGAATTATATAAAAATGAATATTAAAAAACACGTTATAATAAAAAATAAAAAATCTAAAAAATAAATAAATTACAAAAATATTAAAAATAAATAAACAATATTTTTTACATTAAATGTATTAATAAATGTGATAATATTACGATTAATGTATTAATATTATGATGAATGAATAAATAATATCAATTATGCAAGTCACACAAATATTAAAAATGAATAAATTATATAAATTATATATATATATATATATTACAAAAAATAATATAAATTAATAAATATTAAAATAAAAAAGAATAAATACTAAAAACTACATTTAAAATAAACAGATTTAAAATAAATTTTTAATTAAAAATGAATAGATAATAACTGTACAAAGATTTCAAATAAAACATATATTAAAATAAAAATGAATAAATGTTAATTATGTAAATTAAAAACATATTATAAATATTAAATATTAATAAATAAAAATGTATAAATAAATATTAAAAATGAATAAATTACGAAGATATTAAAAGTGAATAAGTATTAAAAATTAATAGATAATAATAAATTAATGAATATTAAAATTGAATGAAATTTAAGAATTAAAAATGAATATATTGAAAAAATATTAAAAAAATGAATAAATGAATTTAATTATATAAATTGACGAAATATTAAAAAATGAATTTATATTAAAATAAAAATAAAAAATATCTAAAATTAAATTTAAAAATAAGAGACTTATAATGAAGTACTAATTATCAATCAATAAATAATAATTGTATAAAAATTTAAATTCAAATATATTAAAATCAAAATGAATAAATATTAATTATATAAATTAAATACATATTAAAAGTATTGAATATTCATATTTAAAAATGTATAAATAACCATAAAAATATATTACAAAAACATTAAATGAATAAATATTAATAAATATTAAAAATAAAAGAATTACGTAAAAGATTAAAAACGGAGAAATATTAAAAATAATAAATAATATTAAAAAAATAAATGTTAAAAATGAATGAAATTTAATAATTAAAATTAAATAAAATAGAAATAATATTTAAAAATAAAAAATAAAAAATATTAATTATACCAGTTACACAAATATTAAAATGAATTAATATTAAAATAAAAATGAATTAATATTAAAAGGTATGTTTAAATACAAGAGATTCATAATAAATTACTAATAAAAATGAATAAATTATAATTGTATAAAGATTTAAATACAAAAAGTATTAAAATAAATATTAATAAATATTAATTATATAAATTACAAACATATTTTAAATATTAATTATTAACAATTAAAAATGTATAAATTAATATTAAAAATTGAAAAAATTACCAAATATTAAATGTGTGTGTATATATATATCTTTTAAAATTAATTTAATTATATTTGAAAAACCAAATGATTTTTACTATCATTGTGTGTATGTATATGTGTGTATGTATATATATATGCATATACTATAACGAGACATGTCATATTGAAAAAATGGATTTTCTTATTATATAATGATATATTCATATACATATATACATACATACACATACACACATACATAAGCATAAACATACACATACATATACACATACACATACACATACACATACACATACACATACACATACACATACATAAACACACATACACATACATGCACATATACATACATACATGTACACAAACGTATACACATAAACATACACACATACATACACATACTACATAAACATACACATACATACATATACACACATATGCAGACACACACACACACACACATGCAGACACACACACACACACACACACACACGTACACATAATCAAACACATACACAAGCATACATAAACACACACACACACACACACACCACATATATACACATACAACACATACATACACATATATACACATACATACATGCACATACAGATGTACACATGCAATCACATACATACACATGTATACACATACATATAAATATATGTGTATATTTTAAATTATTTAATATGAATATAAATATATAAATTCAAATAACTATGTTTAAATAAATATACATCCATCTATATATTTATATAACTGTTTAAATAACATATTAAAATATTATATTTTTATATAAATTTTGTAATTAATGTATGAAATAAATCATTAAACATTTTTATTAATTAATATAAATTTGATAATTATATATATATAAAATTTTGAAAATAAGATTAATAATATTTTCTTATTATAATATAGTTATATACATCATATTTATATATTATATTTACACATATATACTTATTGTTATATAAATCATATTTAAAAATATATATTAATATGTATAAATAAATTAAATTATTCACGGTGTCCTCTATCAACGTTAACAAAGAGTACTGATAAATGAAATTTTTATCAGTCCTAAAAGAAGTGTTGATAAAGGGTCACCCTTTATCAATTCTTTTCTTAATAATGACAATGGTTCAATTTATTAGCGCTCTCTGTTAGTGCTAATAAAAAGACCCCCTTTATCAGTGATTTTTAGCACTTATAAAGGGAAGCATTAAATATTTCGGAATCTATAGCATTGATTTAACCACACCAACCTTCAGGTGAAAGTCCTAATTTTATACAATAGTAATGTGAATATGTATAGAGAATTTCTAAAGTAAACAATAGATTATTAAGAAGTTTCAAACCAATATAATCTATTTTTTCGAGCATTTCTCTTTGGTGTCGCCCAAATTTACCCAAGTTCTAAGATTAAAGCGGTCACTTGCAGTGCAGCTTGGGTCGTCGAATCCTCAGAGACCTAAGAAGAACCTTTAGACACTCAAT
Source organism: Viscum album (assembly GCA_963277665.1). Lineage (NCBI taxonomy): Eukaryota > Viridiplantae > Streptophyta > Magnoliopsida > Santalales > Viscaceae > Viscum > Viscum album. The sequence goes on from OY728163.1 coordinate 1,649,978,161, forward strand.
GAAAAGAGATGGATTTTTGGCTATGAAGTGGCCAACTAGGGTTGATTTTAGATGGTTTTAAAATATCACTAAAAGATCTATGTGAATTCAAATTATGAGAAAATGAGTTGATCCTAGGTTATTTCTTGGGGTGGATTGGATGAATTATCGTTTTCTTTTACAATTTCAATTTCATTAACTTGAGAAGAATTCATGAAATGAATTCAAACCAACCTCATCACTTACTGATTAAACACCGACACAAACACATACTAATCACCTATACACTTATAGGATCATTTTTATGATCACTCCAAGGTAAAGAATCTAATTAGCACATAAAAGTGGGGCGAATAAATTCAATAAGGAAGAGGAAGAGAGAAAATCATTTAAAGAAATAAACTCAAATAAAAGAAATTAATAACATTTAGAGAGTGATAAATAACATCCAATCCAGCCCCTTTCTACCCCATTGGATCAACCCATAAAATAACTATCCCTCCATTGATAACATGTTCTCAACGGAAGCGGGAAGAAGACTTACGAGGGTGGAATTGAAGAAGTAAAAACTCAAAAAAAAAGATCACTCCACCGTTGTGTGAACAAAATCACAAGGTTTGGTGTGAAAAAGTTTACACCTTAAGGAAACGGTATCAAGGTGATATGAATAAGAACAGAACAAGAGAATAAGAAGAACTTTTATTGAAAACTAATGTGATTCGAACAACTTACATGAGAAGGAAAAATGCTACAAAGACAACTTGGCATAATAACATTACAATCAAAACAAAGCTCCAAGATCCTTAAAATCCTCCATCACTACTTCCTTAAATAGTCATTTTTGAAGTCTTTGTTAGATACCCCATCATACCATATGCCTTTAATTAATTTTATTGGGGAAAGGTGGGTGGAAAATTAATGGAGATGTGACTTTTCCACTATTCCCCCGAAATGGAATCCAGCTTGCATCCACCGAAAAGACACGCTGAAAGGACCTTCTAGAAGGCCTAATTAGATTGGTACATAGAATAATTAAATGAATCCCCAGATGTCTCCTAATATCCTGTAAAATTTCAGTCCAAAATACTTTGTGGTTCGCGAGATATGATTTAAATGATGGGATGTTTTTCTGGGGCGCGAAATCTGGCCCAAAATTGAATCTTTAACTTGGTCCACCTAGAATTCCATTAAAACATTCGAATTATCTTGGACCAATGTTGAATGAAATGTTCCCCATGATGTTTTCTATTTACATTTAAAGTTTTAGACTTTTTAGGCTTGAATAATGACCGCTACAACTCTTTTATTAGGATGCTGTCCAAATCACTTCGCCCAGAATGTGGTTGGTTCAAGGCACACTTTGGTGGTCTTCCAAATCGAATCTCCATGTGCTCCAAAATAATGAATTGTTCCTTATATAATGGGAGACCTGAAAATAGAATATGAAAATAAAATCATGACCATTTGGTGTTTTATGATCTATTCAAGAATGTACCATGTAATAGTGCACTTTAGGAAAGAATTGCAATCAGGATGAGAAATGATGTTTAAAGTGTAAAATGAACTAAAATGGTATTTATGAATAAAAAAATAACATGAAAACTATATAAATTAGCAATGAATATTATCCTATTTCAGTGGCTAATCACACCCCCAACTTGAGTTTTGCTAGTCCCGAGCAAAATATTTCTCAAAAATATGAAATTTGAATTCCCTTTTCCAAAAACATTTAATACACATTTCTCACCCAAAAATCTCATACCAAACAATTCTAAAACCCATAAAAATCATTTAAAATAAGCTATGTCCGTAGGCATATCCCAATCCCAAGCCCATTCCTTTGTTCAAATTCATCTCCATATTTCATCCAAATTCAATTAAGTATGATGAAGTGTTGTGCATCACAATAGACAAGGGGGTTCATTTTCATTCGAGGGAGAAAAGATGGAAGAACTAGGAGAAATAAAATTTTAATATTAAGATGAGTACTAATTTTTTATTTTATTTTAGTTTTTTGTTTTTTTTTGTTTTGTATTTTTGCCATTGTCACGACCCGCCTTCACCAAAAGGAGGGAAGGGTCAGCAGATTTCCAGGCCCTTCCTTCTTCAAGTTGAAGGAGAGATAATGACCCCCAAAACCCACCTTCAATAGGTCCCAGAGTGGCGGCCAGCTCCAAGGGTATAGAATCGCTCACTAAATGGAAGGCATTACCCTTTTTCTTTTAATAGGATCGGGAGATAAGATGGTAAATCCCACAACACCAAGACTAAAATGGCAAGTAAAACCAAAACAACCATTCCCATATGAATGTACCAAAATTAAATACCACAAAGTACAAAGTGACTACAAAGGTAAAGTACCAAAAAAAGAAAAACAGCAACTACAACTGTCCTGAAGGTCCTGCGCTAGTATGGTCCCGCGCGATCCCCGAAGTCCTCCTGGAAAACTGAAAGCAGTTTTATATACGTAGGGTGAGCATACAAGTATACTCAGTAGGGAAAACCAAAGACTCTCATGCACAAGTGGGGGAACGTGCTAAAGTCCCGTGAGAAAAAGATTAAACCAAACACCTAACAAGGTAAACTATCCACCCAGGCCTCACCAAGGCACACTCCCCAAATAACGCAAGTCAAGTAATGTATAATAATAGCACATCGATGTTTGGGTACCCTACGCCACTTTACCACTAGTTATTGAAGACATCCTATGCATCGAACCAATCCCTCCATTCTCACTAAAGTCCCACTGCCACACCCCGCCCGCACACACCTGGGCCACAACCTCACGCAGTCCCACTGCCAAACCCCACCCGCACACACCTGGGCCACAACCTCACGCAGTCCCACTGCCAAACCCCTCCCACACACACCTCAGCCATAACCTCACGCAGTCCCACTACTAAACCCCGCCCACAAACACCTCGGCCACAACTGTCACACGTAACCACGCATGCAAACACCTAGGCCATAACAACCACCACCACACCCGAAGACACCTGGTCTAAAAGATCCACTGCCACGCCTAAAGACACCTGGGCCTCATCCCGAAGACACTTGTGAAAACCACTTTCCCGCACACACCTGGGCCGTAACCACCGCACTACCCCGCCCGAAGGTTCTTGGGATAATAATGGACTTCAGGCCATCACAGCCTGCCCGAAGGTACTTGGGATAACCAGGAAAGGGATAAGAAAATGAGATAATAACTAGCCACTAATAGTAGTGTTGGGAAAAACACCCTCCCCCATGAAATGGGGGTGTTCGGCACTAAGTGCTCAACTTGGGTGGGGCGTGAATAAGAAACAAAAAACTACAAGTATATGTATAGGTAACAAGCACTCACCCAAAGTTTAGGTTTTTCTTTAGACTACCTAAATAATGAAAAAACACCATGTACAAGTCACAACCCACACCAAACCAATACCCATTTGTCCCATCCTGGTTTACATGTTCAATAATAATGTTTAAAAATGTTTCTGCACCTACTTGGGCAACTAGTAATCATAAGCACAAGTCAAGGGGAAGCAAACAGTCAAGCATCAACCATAACACCCACACACGGTTCTCTTGTAAAGCCATCACAACTAAAGAAAACCCCAAGATACAGCCCCATATCCAATATCTAGGAGCCAAGAAGGTTTCTCAACAATAGAGGATTCCACCCCAATTCGTGATATAACAGAGGATCCCATCCTCATTTCGCAACCACTGAGAGTATAATAACAGGGGATCCCATCCCCACCCACATCACCCAGCAATCGGCCCGTGAGTGAAAATAAAAGGGCAACCCACTACCATCAACACAAAGTAGGCCCATGCCTGTATTTTCATATTTATAAGATTTAACACACTCCATGATTTTCAAATTCGATGTACTTTAATCGGTGTTATCACAGAAAGGAGTTGATCCTGGTGCTTTCAATTTGTTTAGCCGAATATAAGTAATTAACTGATTTAGTTTTCATAGTAAGGGTTCACAACCACAAAAAAATCCATTAAACATCACCAGAGGCAAGGGTTCGTTAGTGAACACAGAAAGACCACCAATGGCCATGATTTTCAGAAGGTGTAAGCCCGCACAATTCAGGAATTATAAATTACGGAAGGTCATAAATCAAAGCAGCATCATTGATCACAGTCCTCCCCTTTCATTAGAGTTCGTTCATTATCTTCATTAAGGTTCGGGTTTATCCAATTCTACAAAATCAAAAGCATACCCACCCTGCTTGATACACAAAAAGAGAGACGAAGTAGAAATTCCCTACTTGTTATCAACGATCGACGCTAAGCCCGGGCATGGAACTCCACGGATAGTGATGCGGATTGTCCGAACGAAAAGCTACTCGTCTGAACGAAGGGTACTCCAGCATAGGGTGATCAAGAAAATAAACCTATGGAGAACCCTTTTAGTTTATAAAGGTCGGGGACGGTTGAGATAAGAACGCCAAACCGCGTAAGGAGAAGGGTCGTGGGTTGACCACGCGGTTGAGACACCCCACACTTCATTAATGGGTCGGGTGGTTTAAAACAATGCACACACCAGGTTAGACCATTAAATATTTTATTAAATGACATTTATGGGCGTTACTGGGCTTTAAAACAAGCTTAGAGGGGTCGAAATAGGGTTTAAAACCTGATTTGTGAAAAATGGAGGTGCTACTGGAAAAACCCGTGGGCTAGGCTGGAGCTACCAGTATCTAAGAGCTACTAGTAGCTGACAGCTACCGGTAGGCTGGGATACCAGTAGGCCGCGGCTACCAGTAGACCGAGCTACTGGTAGATAGAGCTACCGGTAGGCTGAGGCTACCGGTAGACCGAGCTACCAGTAGACATAGCTACCGGTAGGCTGTGGCCACCAGTAGACCAAGCTACAGGTAGACAGAGCTACTGGTAGGCTGCGGCCACCGGTAGATCGAGCTACCGGTGGGCCTGCTACTGGTAGACTAAGGCTACCAGTAGGCCCACATTTTGAGATTCCCAGGCTACCCATAACACCCAACATCATATTTTCAAAAAGTAATGGACCCCAAAACCCGGTCCATTACATCAGATACTTCTCAAACTATTCTTGCCCTCGAGAATATAAGAGTAAACCAGAAAGGAGAAGAGTGGGGTCCGAACAACTACCCTCTAAAGATACTTCTCAGGGACAAACCCCTCCGATCGAAAGATGGAACAGAACCCCCCTACATGTTAGGATATTATCCTCTTTGGGCAGCACTGACTCGCCCGCACGGGTTCAATCGCATCCACATTAATGCGTCCTAATTAGTAGTCAGGTTTCACATCATACACATTAATGCACACACACACAGAACATGGAATAAAGCACAAGAATTACATATATATATATATATATATATTAAAGAACAAGGTACAACACCACAAGGATCAGAACAGAACATAAAGTCAAAACAGCTCTGGGTACTGAACGCGTAACTGGGCCTCCCGCTCCCATGTTCTCTCTTCGATCCCACCTTGTCTCCACAACACACGAACCAAGGGGATGGTTCGTCCATGAAGCACTTTCTCCTTACGATCCTCGATCCTGATTGGTTGTTCTATGAAGGTCGCATCGTCTTCGATATCTAACTCTCTCCAATCAATGACGTGGGAGTCGTTGTGTAGATATCGGTGAAGCTGGGACACATGGAATACATTATGTATCCTCAATAGCGGCGGTGGTAGCGCTAGCTGATAAGCCACTTCACCGACCCGCCGTAGCACTTCAAAGGGTCCGATGAACCTGGGAGAAAGTTTACTCCCCTTTACGAACCTCCGTTGTCCACGCTGAGGGGAGACCTTCAAGAACATGTGGTCTCTAACCTCAAACTCCAAGGGCCTTCTCCTGGTATCAGCATATGACTTCTGCTGGTCCTGATCTGCCTTCATCCTCTCTCGTATAAGCTGAACCTTCTCTGTCGTGCTCTGCACCACCTCTGGGCCAAGAACACCTACTTCCCCAAACTCACTCTAGCACACTGTTGAGCGACACAACCTCCCATATAGGGCTTCGAATAGAGCAATGCCAATGGTAGAGTGATGGATATTATTGTAGGCAAACTCTACTAGAGGAAAGTGCTGCACCCATGATCCCCCAAAGTCCAGAATGCATGCCCGCAACATATCCTCCAATGTCTGGATAGTGCGCTCTGTCTGCCCATCTGTCTGGGGGTGGAAAGCAGTGCTAAGGTGTAGCTGGGTGCCAAATTCATGCTACAAACCCCTCCAGACTCGTGAGGTAAAACGTGCATCCCTTTACAAGACTATGGAACTCGGGACTCCATGCAACCTCACTACCTCGTCTACATACTTCTGTGCCATAGAGTCCACTGCACTCGACTCCTTAATCGCAAGGAAGTGAGCCGACTTCGTCAACCGGTCCACTATTACCCAGATGGCATTGCATCCCCCTTGAACCTTCAGGAGTCCTGTGATGAAATCCATCGAGATGTCCTCCCATTTCCACTCGGGGACATCCAGAGACTGCAGCAGGCCACCTGGAACACGGTGTTTAGCCTTCACCTGCTGACACACTAGGCACTTGGCTACAAACTCTGCCACTGCTCTCTTTACTCCGGGCCACCAGAACTGACTCCTCAGGCCCTGGTACATCTTGGAAACTCTAGGGTGTACCTCTAGGGGTGAGTTGTGGAACTCAATGAGAACCTTGCCGCGCATCGCCTCTGGGACAAACAACTTCCCCTGAAAAAACATCCGGTGTTGACCATCCTCTGTCCATCCTTCCGGAGCATTGCTCTGGTCAACTCGGTCATGCATCACTTCGCACTCTGGGTCTCCCCACTGAGACTCCTCCACTTGTTGAAACAGAGATGACTACACTGTCCTCTGATATAGGCAACCTCTACCGCTATCCATCCTCGCTTCTAGGTGCAAGGCAGCCAACTCCTCCATCGCCTTCCAGGTGTCTTCTGAATCTCGGACTACATCCTTCAACGTCCTCCTGCTCAAGGCATCGGCCACTACATTCCCCTTACCTGAAGTGTAGGAAATGTCGAATTCATAATCCTGGAGGAACTCCATCCACCTCCGCTGCCGTAATTTTAGGTCCTGTTGGGAGAAGATATACCTCAAACTTTTGTGATCTGTGAAGACCACAAAGCGTTCCCCGATGAGGTAATGCCGCCATAACTTTAGCGCAAAAACGACTGCTGCAAGCTCCAGGTCACGGGTGGCATAATTATGCTCATGAGGGCGTAACTGTCTAGACCCATAAGAGATCACTCCTTGCTACTGCATCAACAGACATCCGAGGCCTTGCCCTAAAGCATCACAGAACACCTCATACGCCGCCCCTTCTTCTGGTAGCCTCAGCACTGGGGCACTAACCAACTTCTCCTTCAGATAGCTGAAGGCTACCACGCACTAATCACTCCACACGAAAACCTGATCCTTCTTGGTCAAGGCTGTCAAAGGGGCTGTAACTTGGAAGAAGTTGGGTACGAACCTCCGATAGTAACCTGCCTGCCCGAGGAAACTACGAACCTCTGCCACATTCTTGGGTGCTTCCCAAGAAACAACTGCCTCAACCTTTGATGGGTCCACCGCTACCCCTTTCTCAGACACTACGTTCCCAAGGAAGTGCACTTCTCACGTCCAAAACTTGCATTTAGACAACTTACCAGAGAGCTGGTGCTGTCAGAGGACCTCCAAAACTGTCCTCAGGTGCTCCGCATGATCCTCCTATGATCTTGAATAGATCAGGATATTGTCAATGAACACGACTACGAACCAATCCAGGTACTACCAGAAGATGGAGTTCATAAGCCCCATGAACACAGCCGGGGCGTTCGTAACACTGAAAGGCATGACTACGAACTCGAAGTGTCCATATCTTCACCTGAAGACCATCTTCGGGATGTCGCCCTCCTTCACTCTCAACTGGTGATATCCAGACCGCAGGTCGATCTTCGAGAACCACCCTGCCCCTTTCAACTGGTCGAAAAGGTCTTCTATCCTTGGAAGAGGGTAGCGATTCTTAACCGTTACCTGATTCAGCCTCCTGTAGTCTATACACAACCTGAGACCACCATCTACCTTCTTGGCGAACAAGACTGGAGAACCCCACGGTGATGCACTTGGTCGAACATAACCCCTCTTCATCAGATCATCAATCTGAATCCGCAACTACCATAGCTATGAAGGTGCCATCCGGTAAGGTTCCATCGAAATCGGACGAGCACCAGGCTGCAGGTCTACCCCGAACTCGATATCATGTTGAGGGGGTAGAGTTGTCACCTCCTCAGGGAAGACGTCCATAAACTCACTGACGATTCCTGGAACCTCCACCATCTCAGCATCCACTGACTCCACTGAAAGCTCGTCTAACAAGGAGAGGAGGGGTTCCTCTCGCCTGCTGCCCTTCTGACTACTCCGCTCGCCGGTGAAAACAACACGTCGGCCGCCCATGTCTGAGAACACAACCCTTCTTCGGAAGCAGTCGATGATGGCACACACAGAGAACAACCAGTCGATGCCTAGGATGACATCGTATGGCTGTATCTGTAGCAGGAGAAGATACCTGACCGACTGATGTGGCCCTATCATCAGTCTGAATCCTCGACAAACAAATAACAAGTCGGTCTGACCTCTGACTGGTGTGATCAACAACAAGGGCACTGGAAGTCTCTCGGTGTCTAGGCCCAAAGAACGGGCTAGACTAGGTGCAACGAAGGAGTGAAAATCTCTGGTATCGAATAAGGCATAAACAAGAGTGCTAAACAAACTGATCGTACCTCGAATGACCTCCAGTCCTGCTGGAACTACTGCCTCCGTGACGTGTAGCTGCCGATGCCCAGCTCCTCTACCCCTCGGTTGTCGGCCACCTACCCGACCATGCCCTGGTCGAGGTCCCTAAGGAGCGCCCTGAGGTCGGCCTCCTCCTGCAACATCTGCCCTCGGAGGAGCAAGAGCTCGCTGCCCCTGCTGCTGCTGCTGGAAAGGCCTAGCTGGAAGCTGCTGCTGGGGCGAGTGTTGGGGTTGTCCGCCACCGCCGTACTATACTCGGTCTGGGAACTGACTCCGAAGATGTCCATAAATCCCACATACGAAGCACCGTGGTCCTGGGACCGAAGGAAAAGGGCGAGGACCAGGGGACCAGAACTGAAACTGCTGCAGCCTGCTCCCTGCTGGTCGGAACCTGGAGGGTCCTGACGTTGGAGGCCTGGTGCTGACGGCCTTCCCCTTCGATGATCCCAGCTGGATCCCCTATCGTGTCACACCTCCTAGAGCAAGCATCCTCTCCACCACTTCGTCCTTCTTCTGGACCTCTAAGTACGTTGGCAGGGTAAAGGGGGTAACAACATACTGGAGGGAGGGTCGGAGTGCCTCCTCTAAACATCTTGCCCGAGACTCCTCGTCGGGAAAGAGGTCTGGAGCAAAGCAGAGGAGATCCTTGAACTTAATCCCCATCTCCCTTACTAACATACTCCCTTGCTGGAGGGAGGGTAGCTCCTTCCTCTTCTCTGTCTTCATCGTAGAAGAGAGGAATTCCGCTCGGAACTCCTTCTCGAAATCAGCCCATGCCACCTCGGCCTCCCTCCTCTCCCCCAGGTAAAGCGTCCACCACTGACGCAATACTCCCCATATCTGGCTGACAGCCAGAGGAACCCAGTACTCTGTCAGAGCCCGGATCAAGCCGAAGGCTATCACTGGCTCTTCTATCCAGCCTTCCATATTCATGTCAGAGGTGCTACCCTCATACTTCTCGAGGGTCTGTCGCTGGAAGGACCAAAGTGTGTTCTGCCACTGGTCATCCTCCTCCTCTCGATCAGCTCTCTACTGATCGGCCAAAGTATTCTCCTCGGCCTCGATCACCCGTACCACACGTGGTTGCCTTCCGGGTGCCATAGCTGCAAGGTAAACAAGGAATGCCTAAGCCCAAGTAGTGCGGGATATTGTTCTTAAAATTTCTTAAACTTATTATTTATTTCAATCCCCAAAACACCCATAAAACACAAGAACACAAGTCATTATGATGCATGTACCTTTCCTAGGGCCTCTCTACCCTGCAATCAGCATGGCCTTACTTGGTCGTTTGGTAGGTCCAGAGTCCTTGCATCGAATCACGGGGCCCCCTAAAATCTCATGTCCTAGCCGGTCTTCCCTGGCCTAATTCACGCACCAAGGTCACCCAACACCTTTTCCATTCTATCCCATGAAATCCTCACTGTGCCTAACTCCAGACTCCATCCTATCTCTCAACCTCGCCTTTGATACCACTCAGTTATGACCCGACTTCACCAAAAGGAGGGAAGGGTCAGCAGATTGCCAGACCCTTCCTTCTTCAAGTTGAAGGAGAGATAATGACCCCCGAAACCCACCTTCAATAGGTCCCAGAGTGGCGACCAGTGCCAAGGGTATATAATCTCTCACTAAATGGAAGGCATTACCCTTTTTCTTTTAAAAGGATCGGGAGATAAGATGGAAAATCCCACAACACCAAGACTAAAAGGGCAAGTAAAACCAAAACAACCATTCCCATATGAATGTACCAAAAGTAAATACCACAAAGTACAAAGTGACTACAAAGGTAAAGTACCAAAGAAAGAAAAACAGCAACTGCAATTGTCCTGAAGGTCCTGCACTAGTATGGTCTCGCGCGATCCCCGAAGTCCTCCTAGAAACCTGAAAGCAGTTTTATATACATAGGGTGAGCATACAAGTATACTCATTAGGGAAAACCAAAGACTCTCGTGCACAAGTGGAGGAACGTGATAAAGTCCTGTGAGAAAAAGAGTAAACCAAACACCTAACAAGGTAAAAAATCCACCCAGGCCTCACCAAGGCACACTCCCCAAATAACGCAAGTCAAGTAATGTATAATAATAGCACATCGATGTTTGGGTACCCCGCGCCACTTTCCCACTGGTTATTGAAGAAATCCTATACATCGAACCAATCCCTCCATTCTCATTGTAGTACCACTGCCACACCCCGCCCGCACACACCCGGGCCACAACCTCAGGCAGTCCCACTGCCAAACCCCTCCCGAAAACACCTGGTCCACAACTGTCACACGTAACCATGCATGCAAACACCTAGGCCAGAACAACCACCACCACGCCTGAAGACACTTGGGATAAAAGATCCACTCCCACACCTGAAGACACCTGGGCCTCATCCCGAAGACACTTGGGAAAACCACCTGCCTGCACACACCTGGTCCGTAACCACCGCACTACCCCGCTCGAAGGTTCTTGGGCTAATAATTTACTTCAGGCCATCACAGCCTGCCCGAAGGTACTTGGGATAACCGGGAAAGGGAGTAGAAAAGGAGCTAATAACCATCCACTAATAGTAGTGTTGGGAAAAACACCCTCCCCCATGAAATGGGGGTGTTCGGCACTAAGTGCTCAACTTGGGTGGGGCGTGAATAAGAAACACAAAACTACAAATATATGTATGGGTAACAAGCACTCACCCAAAGTTTAGGTTTTTCTTCAGACTGCCTAAAGAACGCAAACACCACCATGTCCAAGTCACAACCCACACCAAACCAATACCCATTTGTCCCATCCTGGTTTACATGTTCAATAATAATGTTTAAAAACATTTCTGCACCTACTTGGGCAACTAGTAATCATAAGCACAAGTTAAGGGGAAGAAAACAGTCAAGCATCAACCATAACACCCAAACCCGATTCTCTTGTAAAGCCACCACAACTAAAGAAAACCCCAAGACACAGCCCCATATCCAATATCTAGGAGCCAAGAAGGTTTCTCAACAACAGAGTATTCCACACCAATTCATGATATAACAAAGGATACCATCCTCATTTCGCAACCACTGAGAGTATAATAACAGGGGATCCCATCCCCACCCACATCACCCAGCAATCAGCCTGTGAGTGAAAATAAAAGGGAAACTCACTACCATCAACACAAAGTATGCCCATGCCGGTATTTTCAGGTTTATAGGATTTTACACACTCTATGATTTTCAAATTTGCTGTACTTTAACCGGGGTTATCACAGAAAGGAGTTGATCCTGGTACTTTCAATTTATTTAGCCGAATATCAGTAATTAACCAATTTAGTTTTCACAGTAAGGGTTCATAACCACAGAACAATCCATTAAACATCACCTGAGGCAAGGGTTTATTAGTGCACACAGAAAGACCACCAACAACCATGATTTTCAGAAGGTGTAAGCCCGCACAATTCAGGAATTATAAATTATAGAAGGTCATAAATCAAAGTAGCATCATCGATCACAGCCCTCCCCCTTCATTAGTGTTCGTTCATTATCTTCATTAAGGTTCGGATTTATCCAATTCTATAGAATCAAAAGCATGACCACCCCGCTTGATACACAAAAAGAGAGACTAAGGAGAAATTCCCTACTTGTTATCAACGATCGACGCTAAGCCCGGGCGTGGAACTCCACGAATAGAGATGCATCTCGTCCGAAGGAAAATATTCTCGTCTGAACGAAGGGTACTCCAGCACAGGTTGATTGAGAAAATAAACCTAGGGAGAACCCTTTTAGTTTATAAAGGCTGGGGACAGTTGAGATAAGAATGCCAAACCACGTAAGGAGTGAGTTCGTGGGTTGACCACGCGATTGAGACACGCCACACGTCATTAATGGGTCGGGCGGTTTAAACCGACGCACACACCAAGTTAGACCATTAAATATTTAATTAAATGACATTTATGGGCATTACTGGTCTTTAAAACTAGCTTAGAGTGGTCGAAATAGGGTTTAAAACCCAATTTACGAAAAAGGGAGGTGCTGCGGGAAAAACCCATGGGGGTAGGCCGGAACTACCGGTAGCTGAGAGCTACCGGTAGCTGACAGCTACCCGTAGCCAAGCTACAGGTAGGCTGGGCTACCAGTAGGCCGGGATACCGGTAGGATGGGATACCGGTAGGCTGCGGAAACTGGTAGACCGAGCTACGGGTAGCCATCGCTACCGGTAGGCTGCGGCTACCGGTAGACCGAGCTACCGGTAGACAGAGCTACCGGTAGGCTGCAGCCATCGGTAGACCGAGCTACCGGTAGACAGAGCTACCGGTAGGATGCGGCCACCGGTAGATCGAGCTACCGGTAGGCCTACTACCAGTAGGCTAAGGCTACCGGTAGGCCTACTGTTCGAGATTCCCAGGCTACCCAGAACACCCAACATTAGATTTTCACAAAGTAATGGACCCCAAAACCCGTTCTATTACATCAGATACTTCTCAAACTATTCTCACCCTCGAGAATATAAGAGAAAACCAGAAAGGAGAAGAGTGGGGTCTGAACAAATACCCTCTAAAGATACTTCTCAGGGGAAAACCCCTTCATTCGAAAGCTGGAACAGAACCCCCCTACATGTTAGGATATTATCTGCTTTGGGCGGCACTGACTCGCCCGCACGGGTTCAATCACATCCACATTAATGCATCATGATTAGCAGTCAGGTTTCCCATCATACACATTCATGCACACACACACAGAACAAGGAATAAAGCATAAGCATTCCATATATATATATTAAAGCACAAGGTACAACACCACAAGGATTAGAACAGAACATAAAGTCAAAATAGCTCTGGGTACTGAACGCATAACTGGGCCTCCCTCTCCCATGTGCTCTCTTTGAGCCCACCATGTCTCCATAACACACAAACCAAGGGTATGGTTCGTCCACGAAGCACTTTCTCCTTACGATCCTCGATCCTGATTGGTCGTTCTACGAAGTTCGCATCGTCTTCGATATCTAACTCTCCCCAATCAATGACGTGGGAGTCATCGTGTAGATGTCGACGAAGATGGGACACATAGAATACATCATGTATCCTTATTAGCGTTGGTGGTAGCGCTAGCTGATAATCCACTTCACTGACCCGCTGCAGGACTTCGAAGGGTCCGATGAACCTGGGAGAAAGCTTACTCCCCTTGCCGAACCTCCGTTGTCCACGCCGAGGGGATACCTTCAAGAACACGTGGTCTCTAACCTCAAACTCCAAGGGCCTTCTCCTGGTATCAACATACGACTTCTGCCGGTCCTGAGCTACCTTCATCCTCACTCGTATAAGCTGAACCTTCTCTGTCGTGCTCTGCACCACCTCCGGGCCAAGAACACCTACTTCCCCAAACTCAGTACAACACACTGGTGAGCGACAAGACCTCCCATATAGGGCTTATAACAGAGCCATTCCAATGGTAGAGTGATGGATATTATTATAGGAGAAATCTACCAGAGGCAAGTGCCACACCCATGATCTCCCAAAGTCCATAATGCATGCGCGCAACATATCCTCCAATGTTTGGATGGTGCGCTCTGTCTGCCCATCTGTCTGGGGGTAGAAAGCAGTGCTAAGGCGTATCTGGGTGCCAAATGCATGCTGAAAACCCCTCCAGACTCGTGAGGTAAAACGTGCATCCCTGTCTGAGACTATGGAACTTAGGACTCTATGAAACCGCACTACCTCATCTACATACTTTCATGCCAGAGAGTCCACTGCACTCGACTCCTTAATCGCAAGGAAGTGAGCCGACTTCGTCAACCGATCCACTACTACTCAGATGGCATCGCATCCCCCTTGAAACTTCGAGAGTCCTGTGACAAAATCCATAGAGATTTCCTCCCATTTCCACTCGGGGAAATCCAGAGACTGCAGCAGGCCACCTGGAACACGGTATTCAGCCTTCACCTACTGACACACTAGGCACTTGGCTACAAACTCTACCACCGCTCGCTTTACTCCGGGCCACCAGAACTGACTCCTCAGGCCCTGGTACATCTTGGAAACTCCTAGGTGTACCCCTAGGGGTGAGTTGTGGAACTCACTGAGAACCTTGCCGCGCATCGCCTCTGGGACAAACAACTTCCCCTGAAAAAACATCCGGTGTTGACTATCCTCCATCCATCCTTCCGGAGCATTGCTCTGGTCAACTCGGTCATGCATCACTTCGCACTCTGGGTATCCCCACTAAGACTCCTCCACTTTCTGAAACAGAGACGACTGCACTGTCATCTGATATAGGCAACCTTTACCGCTATCCATCCTCGCATCCAGGTGCAAGGTAGCCAACTCCTCCATTGCCTTCCAGGCGTCTGCTGACTCTCAGACTGCATCCTTCTGCGTCCTCCTGCTCAAGGCATCGACCACTACATTCCCCTTCCCTGAAGTGTAGGAAATGTCGAAGTTGTAATCCTGGAGGAACTCTGTAACGACCCGAAATTTTGAATAAATCTTGTTTCCTAATTTTGTGTGTTATTTTATTTTTGATACTCAACAAAACTGTTTCATTTGATAACATGATTATAATTAAAATGAGACTTTTGGGTTTTGACTGTTATATGACCATTGGTCAATATGACCACTGGAAACTAAATGTTTTTATTATTTTCTCTAAATACAAGTAATCTTGGTTAATTAATATAGAAAGAAGATTTGATGGCCTCACCCAGTAGTCTTGGACCGGTCGAAGCCTATCTAACAGAACTTGGGAAGGAGGTAGCACCACTGGGATTTGCTTTGGACCAAACCCAAGCCGAACTTCATCGTGTGAAGCTAGAACGGAATCGCCTTTGCGAGAAGTTCAAACTGATAGAAATTACTACTCGTGCGATGTTGGCCGAGCCTCCCTCAGATTCTCTCACCTTAGCACACCTTACACTTAGGTCCTATACTGGTGTGATAAGGGGCTGTGTAAGGAGACCATAACTGCCTTGTGTAACCCTTTATTTTAAATAAAAATTTTGATTTCTTCTTATGATGAAGTTTATGAATTTTCAAATGTCCGGATAAATATAGTATGCATGTTTTTGATGAATTTTAGAGAAAGGATATTTTAAAAATGTTTATGTAAACCTTAAATAAATAAAAATGTGTAATGATTTTCAAAAAATGGTCTTCTACAATTATGTTCAGTATGAAATTTAGAGTCTAATAAGATCAACTTAATTTTTGATGAATAGTAAATTATGAATAGTGATTTTATGATTAGGATTAGTAATGTGTCAAAATGGATTAGTAATCTCACTTAAAGAAAGTATTAATATAATCTAGGAACCTTGATTAAGTAATGTGATTCAATAAAATGGTTAAATAACGGTTTCATAAATTATTATTCAAGTATTAGTTTTTTTGGGTGAATAGTGTTTTTTAATTAAAAATTAAATTAAAAATATTTAGAAAATTATTTTTATAAAATGGATTTCATTTTTGAACTCAGAGCATCGATATTATGTTAAGGTAATTTTTGGGGTTTTTTCTGAAAAAAAATGAATTTTTGGTGAATAGTGTATTTATTTAAAAATTAAAATAAAAATATTTAGAAAATTATTTTTATAAAATGGAGTTCATTTTTGAAATCATAGCACTGATATTTGGTTAATGTGAAATTTTGGGATTTTTCTGAGAAAGTTGAATTTTCAGTGAATAGTAAAAATACAGTTTTAGGGTTTCGGTATGTTTAATGACATCATAACTATGTCATGATGATGCCATGAGATATTTTAAGGGTTGGCCGACCAAGGGTGATGAATTATTGTATTGGGGTCCCCATGTGGCCTAACTCCATGGGAAAGACCATGGGAGAGCTCATGGTTTTGAGAAAACCACTTGTGAGGTGTCCCTTGGCCATTAATGCCTTGTCCCCTCACTTTCCCTATAAATACCAAGCAATCCTCTCATCCATTCGACTCCCCACTCTCCCCCAATGAAGTTCTAGTCTCATTACCTCCCAAGGAGTCCTCCCAAGGTGCCCCAAGCCCTCAAGGTCCCAAACTTTGAGTTTTAAGAGTTACGTTTTAAAGGTAAGGGATCTGACCCCCTCTCTTTCTTTTCAAGTGATCTCTTTTATGTCATTTCTTTTATGTCATTTATTTTATGCTCCATGTTCTTATATTGGAGTATGTTCTTTTATATTCATTATACTATCCTTTTTATGTTCACATGATGAGAGACCCCCTCTTACTCTCATCATTTCATTTTATGAAAGTTTAAGTGGCGCCGTTAGGCTACTGAAATTTTTGTAACGGATTCTTTCACCCTTATCATTTTCAAGTTCTATTTTCTTGTCAAGTCTTTCAAGTTCATTTTTATTATGTTGGGGTATAATCTATATATCTATCAAACTTATATTTTATGATCATATGATGAGAGACCCCATTTGATCTCTTTAATTTAGTATTTTGAAGTTTTAAGTGGTGTCGTTAGGCTGCCGAATTTTAAAGTGGTTCTTTCACCCTTCTCGTTTTGAAGTTCTACTTTCATGTAAATTATTTCAAGTTCCTTTTTATTATGTTGGGGTATGATCTCTATATCTATCATATTGATATTTTATGTTCACATGATGAGAGACCCTATTTGATCTCGTCAATTCATTTTTTTGAAGTTTAAGTGACGCCGTTAGGCTGCCGAATTTTCATAAGAGAAATATTATTTTTGTCTTCCTTTCATGTTCTTCATTTCATATGGTACATATTTCAAATTTCATTACCATGTTCATATATCCTTCATATTCTGTCCCTCTACTGTTTTATGGATCATTTATGAGTGGGTGACCCATGTCCCCTCTCTTTTCAATGTTCTCTAAAACCCCGAAACATAGCTGTTATGCTGCAGAATTTTCGTCTCAAAATGCCTCTCTCTTTTCTCAAAATTATTTTATGTTATAAAGTGAATATTCAAAGCTCTTATTTCTACCAGGGTATTCACATATATATCAAAATGTTCTATTTTAAATTTTGGGATTTACATACATGATACCCGCTCTCCCCTTCCGTGGGTTTTAAAGTGACGTAAATGTCATGTCTTTAAAGCAGTTTTTAAAACATTATGATTATGAAATGAAACCCATTTATTTTATGCTATATGGGTTATTTATGAAATTTTTGATGATGATATATGTGGATCACATGATAATAAAGGCAAATTTAAGGGTGCGCCCTGATAGCGCTCCAATGCATTGGGTAATGATGTAACCACTAGAGATTACAATTTTCACGATATCTTGGTGAATAACCTTGGTAATTTTCAAATGACACCTTAGGGATGGACCTTGGTGATATGTTCATGATTGTCTATGTTAAATGATGTAGCCACATCTTAAAGTTATGAAAATGTTATTTTTATTATGATATGCCTCATGATTTCTTTCTCATGCCTTAAAGTTCTTTTCATGACCTTATTGAAGTATCTCAAGTTCACATGTAAAATGTTTCTCTTGTTTCCCTTACTGGGCCTTCTGCTCACCCTTTCTTTTGATGTATATCCCCAGGTTATGAGATGCAGTAATGAACCTAGGATTAACCTGAGGAGAATCCTTTCAAGTGTTTAAGAATAATGTTTTATGTTTTCATGTTTTAAGTTCCTAGTTTCCAAGAAACTAAACCTTAAAGATCCTAGGTTTTGTAAAATGTAATGAAAGTTTATGTGATAAAAAGGCGGGATGCTATAAACTCCATACACCTCTGCCGCCGCAAGTTTAGGTCCCTCTGGGAGAAGATATACCTCAAACTTTTGTGATCTCTGAAGACCACAAAGCGTTCCCCGATGAGGTAATGCCGCCATAACTTTAGCGCAAAAATGACCGCTGAAAGCTCCAGGTTGTGGGTGGCATAATTACACTCATGAGGGTGTAGCTACCTAGACACATAAGAGATCACTCCTTGCTGTTTCATCAACACACATCTGAGGCCTTTCCCTGAAGCATCACAGAACACCACATACACCGCCCCTTCTTCTGGTAGCCTCAGCACTGGGGCACTAACCAACTTCTCCTTCAAATAGCTGAAGGCTACCTCACACTACTCACTCCACACGAAAACCTGATCCTTATTGGTCAAGGCCGTCAAAGGGGATGCAACTTGGGAGAAGTTGGGTACGAACCTCCGATAGTAACCTGCCAGCCCGAGGAAACTGCGAACATCTGCCACATTCTTGGGTGCTGCCCAAGAAACAACTACCTCAACCTTCGATGGGTCCATTGCTACCCCTTGCTCGGACACTATGTGCCCAAGGAAGTGCACTTCTCGCATCCAGAACTTGCATTTCGAAAACTTACCATAGAGCTGGTGCTGTCGGAGGACCTCCAAAACTGTCCTCAGGTGCTCCGCATGATCCTCCTCTAATCTTGAATAGATCAGGATATCGTCGATGAACACGACTACGAACCGATCCACGTACTCCCAGAAGATGGAGTTTATAAGCCCCATGAACACAACCGGGGCGTTCGTAACACCAAAAGGCATGACTACGAACTTGAAGTGTCCATATCTGCACCTGAAGTCCATCTTCAGGATGTCTCCCTCCTTCACTCTCAACTGGTGATATCCAGACTGCAGGTCGATCTTCGAAAACCACCCTGCCCCTTTCAGCTGGTCAAAAAGGTCATCTATCCTTGGAAGAGGGTAGCGATTCTTGACCGTTACCTGATTCAGCCTCCTGTAGTCTATACACAACCTGAGAACACCATCTTCCTTCTTGGAGAACAAGACTGGAGCACCCCACGGTGACGCACTTGGTCGAACATAACCCCTCTTCATCAGATCGTCAATCTGAATCCGCAACTCCCATAGCTCTGAAGGTGCCATCCGGTAAGGAGCCATAGAAATCAGACGAGCACCAGGCTATAGGTCTATCCCGAACTCGATATCACGTCGAGGCGTTAGAGTCGTCACCTCCTCAGGTAAGACGTCCATAAAATTGCTGACGATTCCCGAAACCTCCACCATCTCAGCATCCACTGACTCCACTGACAGCTCGGCTAACAAGGAGAGGAGGGGTTCCTCTCGCCTGCTGCCCTTCTGACTGCTCCACTCGCTGGTGAAAAAAACACGCCAGACTCCCAAGTCTGAGAACACAACCCTTCTTCAGAAGCAGTCGATGACGACACACACAGATAACAACTAGTCGATGCATAGGATGACATCGTATGGCTATATCTGTAGCAGGAGAAGATCCCCGACCGACTGAAGTGGCCCTATCATCAGTCTGCATCCTCGACAAACATATAACAAGTCGGTCTGACCTCCGACTGGTGTGCTTAGCACCAAGGGCACTGGAAGTCTCTCGGCGTCTAGGCCCAAAGCACAGGCTAGACTGGGTGCAATGAAGGAGTGAAAAGCTCTGGTATCGAACAAGGCATAAACAAGAGTGATAAACAAACTGATCGTACCTCGAACGACCTCTGGTCCTGCTGGAACTACTGCCTCCACGACGTGTAGCTGCCCACGCCCAGGTCCTCTTCCCCTCAGCTGTCGGCCACCTCCCCGACCACGCCCTGGTCAAGGTTCCTGAGGAGTGCCCTGAGGTTGGCCTCCTCCTACAGAGTCTGCCCTCGGAGGAGCAGGAGCTCGCTACCCCTGCTGCTGCTGCTGGAAAGACCTGGTTGGAAGCTGCTGCTGGGGCAGGTGTTGGGGCTGTCCGCCACCTCCGTACTATACTCGGTCTGGGCACTGACTCCGAAGATGTCCATAACTCCCACAGACGAAGCACCGCGGTCCTGAGCCCGAAGGAAAAGGGCGAGGACCAGGGGACCGAAACTGAAACTGCTGCGGCCTGCTCCCTGCTGGTCGGAACCTAGAGGATCCTGACGCTGGAGGTTTGGTGCTGACGGCATTCCCCTTAGATGATCCCAGCTGGATCCCCTCTCGTGTCACACCTCCTAGAGCATGCATCCTCTCCACCACTTCGACCTTCTTCTGGACCTCCAAGTACGTTGGCAGGGTAAAGGGGGTAACAACATACTGGAGGGAGGGTCAGAGCGCCTCCTCTAAACGTCTTACCCGAGACTCCTCATCGGGAAAGAGGTCCGGAGCAAAGCGGAGGAGATCCTTGAACTTGATACCCATCTCCCTTACTGACATAATCCCTTGCTGGAGGGAGAGTAGCTCCTGCCTCTTCTCTGCCTTCATCGCAGAAGAGAGAAATTCCACCCGGAACTCCTTCTCGAAATTAGCCCATGCCACCTCGGCCTCCCTCCTCTCCCCTAGGTAAAGCATCCACCACTGACGCGCTGCTCCCCGCATCTGGCTGACGGCCAGAGGAACCCAGTACTCTTTCGGAGCCCGGAACAAGCCGAAGGATATCACCGACTCTTCTAGCTAGCCTTCCGTCTTCATGTCAGAGGTGCTACCCTCATACTTCTCAAGGGTCTTTCGCTGGAAGGCCCAAAGTGTCTTCTCCCACTGGTCGTCCTCCTCCTCTCGATCAACTCTCTGCTGATCGACCAAAGTAGTCTCCTGGGCCTCGATCGCCCATACCACACGTGGTTTCCTTTCGGGTGCCATAACTGTAAGGTAAACAAGGAATGCCTAAACCCAAGTAGTGCAGGATATTATTCTTAAAATTTCTTAAACTTCTTATTTATTTCAATCGCCAAAACACCCATAAAACATGAGAACACAAGTTATTATGATGCATGTACCTTTCCTAGGGTCTCTCTACCCTGCAATCAGCGTGGCCTTACTTGGTCGTTCGGTAGGTCCAGAGTCATTGCATCAGATCACGGGGGGCCCTAAAATCCCGTGTCCTAGCCGGTCTTCCCTGACCTAATTCACGCACCAAGGTCACCCAACACTTTTTCCCTACCATCCCATGCAATCCTCACTGTGCCTAACTCCAAACTCTATCCTATCTCTCAACCTCACCTTTGATACCATTCTGTCACGACCCGCCCTCACCAAAATGAGGGAAGGGTCAGCAGATTGCCAAACCCTTCCTTCTTCAAGTTTAAGGAGAGATAATGACCCCTGAAACCCGCCTTCAACAGGTCTCGGAGTGGCGACCAGCGCCAAGGGTTAAGGGTGTAATTTCGGCCCGGGCCGAGCCTGCCATGCAAAGTGTCGGGCCGCTAACCACTATTCGGGCCGGGCTGGCCCGAACAACCCCATGAGGCGGCCCGAGCCCGGCCTCGGGCCGGCCCAAACCATCGGGCCGGGCCGGGCTTTTTCGGGCCGGGCCGGGCTTTTTCAAATCGGGCCGTGGTGGGCTTTTATTATTTTCAAAATAATTGTCTCTTAATTTTTTTTTTATTTAAACATTTTTATAACATTTATTTAAAACATTTCTTTACATTTATTTTTAAATGCATGTTTTTTGTAAAAAAGTTTATTTTATTTTTTATTAACATTTTACTGTGGGTGGATATGTTTTTTGTCTATATATATATATATTATTTGCAAATTGTAAAAATAATAATGAGGGGTGCGCAACTGCCGTGGGTGTGTTTAAAGGCTTATTATTTAAACGTTTTTCTAACATTTATTTAAAAAATTTATTACATTTATTTTTTTTAACTTATTTATAATTTTTAAGCGTTTGTTAGTATTTTTTATTTAAACATTTTTATTTAAACTGTTTTTTTAACATCTTTTTAAAACGTTTTTTTGCATTTATTTTTAAATGATTAATTTAAAACATTTTTGATTTTTTTAAACGCATGCTTTTTACAAGTATTTTTTTAAAACATTTAACTTTTTTTCACATTTTAATGTAAAAAATATTTTTTAAGTGTTTGTTTTAAAAAAAATAATTTAAATGTTTGTTTTAAAAACTTTTTAAACATTTTTATTTAAACCATTTTTTAACACTTGTTTAAAACGTTTTTACATTTATTTTTAGACGTTTAATTTAAAAAGTTTTTATGAACGCACATTTTTACATGTATTTTTTTTAAACATTTTACACGTTTTTTGTAAAAACATTTTACAGTGGGTGAATATGTTATTTTTTTTAAATAGATTTATACATGTCTGTGAATTTATATATGTTATGTACAAATTAAAAAAATAATAATGAGTTATTGGGGGGTACGCAGTAGTGAGTGGTGAGTTTAAAGTGTTGTTATTTAAATGTTTTTTATAATTTATTTAAAACCTTTTTTTACATTTATTTTTTTAACTTATTTATTAAAAGTATTTTTAGCGTTTGTTTAATTTAAAACATTTTTTTAAACGTTTTTTAATTTTTTTGCAGGGCAGGCCCGATCCGGCCCTGTCTGGAATGAAATTACACCCTTAGCGGGTGCGCAACAGTGAGTGAGTTAATTTTTTTCTAAATAAATTTATATATGTATATATAGTATACATAATATATGAAAGTTTTACCATATTTTAAAAAAAATAATGAGGTTGGGAGTATGTGAATATCATTTAGTGAGTAGTTATTTTTTGTTAATATATAATAAGTTATTATATATATATATAATATGATAAAATTGTAAAAAAATAATTAGGGGGTGCGCGCGAACATCATTGGGTGAGTTAATGGATTTGTTTATATATATATATTGGGGATGTGCGCGAATATCATTGGGTGAGTTAATTTTTTTTTCTAAATAGATTTATATATGTATAGTATATATAATTTATGCATGTTGCAACGTACTTAAAAAAATTAATGAAGTTGAGGGACTTGCACGAACATCATTAGACAAGTGTGTTATTTTTTTATTAATATACAACAAGCTATTATATATATATAATATTAAATCATTAATATATATATATATATATTGCTTTGTTTATATATATATATATATTATATTAAATCATATACATATACATATACATACATACATATATATATTATTAATGGATTTTTAAAAACCACACTTAATTGATGTATATTATTAATGGCTTTGTTTATATATATACACTATTATATTAAATCATCGATATATATATATATATATTAATAGCTTTGTTTATATACATATATATTATATTATATCATATACATATACATATACACACACACATATATATATATTATCAATGGATTTTTAAAAACCATACTTATTTTTTTATTAATATACAACAAGTTATTATATATATATAATATTAAATCATTGATATATATAGATATATATTAATAGCTTTGTTTATATATATATATATATTATATTAAATCATATACATATACATATACATATACATATACATATATATATATATATATATTATTAATGGATTTTTAAAAACCACACTTAATTGATATATATTATTA
Source organism: Viscum album (assembly GCA_963277665.1). Classification (NCBI taxonomy): domain Eukaryota; kingdom Viridiplantae; phylum Streptophyta; class Magnoliopsida; order Santalales; family Viscaceae; genus Viscum; species Viscum album. Next base: position 1,650,002,113 of record OY728163.1, read on the forward strand.
ATGGCTTTGTTTATACATATACACTATTATATTAAATCATTGATATATATATATATATACATCATATCATATACATATACATATACATATACATACACACATATATATATATATTATTAATGGATTTTTAAAAACCATACTTATTTTTTTATTAATATACAAAGAGTTATTATATATATATAATATTAAATCATTGATATATATATATATATTTATTAATAGCTTTGTTTATATATAAAAATATATATTATATTAAATCACACACACACACACACACACACACACATATATATATATTATTAATGGATTTTTAAAAACCACACTTAATTGATATATATTATTAATGGCTTTGTTTATATATATAAACTATTATATATCGTTGTATATATATATTTATACACACATTATAATTATATATAATAATAATTATATGTATATATATAATATCATTTTTTGTTAATATAAAATGATATATGCACATATAGATAGAAATACACACACACACACACACACATATATAGATGTATGTATATATGTATGTATATAAACAGATATATAAAGAGATATATGTATATAGAGATAGAGATATATATATTAATATATATATTTATATGTATAGATATATATATAGATAGAGATATATAGATATATAGATATATATACATAGATATATGTATATATAGATAGATATATACATATAGATATTGAGATATATATATATAAATATAAATAGATATATATATATACATATATCTATATATAAATATAGATATATGTATATATAGATATATGTATATAGAGATAGATATATCCATATATATATATATATATATATAAATATATCTATATATACATAGACCTGTGATTAATTTACAGGCGCAGTGCCTGGACCAGTTGGTCCAGGTGCAACCTTGGGAGCTTGAGGTAGGGGGATCAAATCCCCCTACCTGCAGTTCCCCGTTATATGGAAGGCAATACCCTTTTTCTTTTAATACAAAGAAAAATAGCAAGACTAAATGGAAGACATTACCCTTTTTCTTTTAATAGGATCAGGAGATAAGATGGTAAATCCCACAACACCAAGACTAAAAGGGCAAGTAAAACCAAAACAACCATTCCCATATGCATGTACCAAAAGTAAATACCACAAAGTACAAAGTGAATACAAAGGTAAAGTACCAAAGAAAGAAAAATAGCAACTACAACTGTCCCGAAGGTCCTGTGCTAGTATGGTCCCGCACGATCCCCGAAGTCCTCCTAGAAACCTGAAAGCAGTTTTATATATGTAGGGTGAGAATACAAGTATACTCAGTAGGGAAAACCAAAGACTCTCATGCACAAGTGGGGGAACGTGATAAAGTCATGTGAGAAAAAGAGTAAACCAAACACCTAATAAGGTAAACTATCCACCCAGTCCTCACTAAGGCACACTCCCCAAATAATGCAAGTAATGTATAATAATAGCACATCGATGTTTGGGTACCCCGCGCCACTTTCACACTGGTTATTGAAGACATCCTACGCATCGAACCAATCCCTCCATTCTCACTCCAGTCCCGCTGCCACACCCCACCCGCACACACCTGAGCCACAACCTCACACAGTCCCACTGCCAAACCCCACCCGCACACACCTGGGCCACAACCTCACGCAGTCCCACTACTAAACCCTGCCCGCAACACCTGGGCCACAACTGTCACACGTAACCATGCCTGCAAACACCTAGGTCAGAACAACCACCACCATGTCCGAAGACACCTGAGCTAAAAGATCCACTGCCATGCCCGAAGACACCTGGGCCTCATCTCGAAGACACTTGGGAAAACCACATGCCCGGACACACCTGGGCCGTAACCACAACACTACCCCGCCCGAAGGTTCTTGGGATAATAATGGACTTTAGGCCATCACAGCCTGCCCGAAGGTACTTGGGCTAACTAGGAAAGTGAGTAGAAAAGGAGCTAATAACCAGCCACTAATAGTAATGTTGGAAAAAACACCCTCCCCTATGAAATGGGGGTGTTCGGCAATAAGTGATCAACTTGGATGGGGTGCGAATAAGAAACACAAAACTACAAGTATATGTATAGGTAACAAGCACTCACCCAAAGTTTAGGTTTTTCTTCAGCCTGCCTAAAGAGCACAAACAACACCATGTCCAAGTCACAACACACACCAAACCAATACCCATTTGTCCCATCCTGGTTTACATGTTCAATAATAATGTTTAAAAACTTTTCTGCACCTACTTGGGCAACTAGTAATCATAAGCACAAGTCAAGGGGAAGCAAACAGTCAAGCATCAACCATAACACCCACACCCGGTTCTCTTGTAAATCCACCTCTGATACTATTCTGTCACGAACCGCCTTCACCAAAAGGAGGGAAGGGTCAGCAGATTGCCAGACCCTTCCTTTTTCAAGTTTAAGGAGAGATAATGACCCCCGAAACCCGCCTTCAATAGGTCCCGGAGTGGCGACCAGCGCCAAGGGTATAGAATCGCTCACTAAATGGAAGGCATTACCCTTTTTCTTTTAATAGGATCGAAAGATAAGATGGTAAATCCCACAATACCAAGAATAAAAGGGCAAGTAAAAACAAAACAACAATTCCCATATGAATGTACCAAAATTAAATACCACAAAGTACAAAGTGACTACAAAGGTAAAGTACCAAAGAAAGAAAAATAACAACTGCAACTGTCCCGAAGGTCCTGCGCTAGTATGGTCCCATACGATCCCTGAAGTCCTCCTGGAAACCTGAAAGCAGTTTTATATACGTAGGGTGAGCATACAAGTATACTCATTAGGGAAAACCAAAGACTCTCGTGCACAAGTGGGGGAACGTGCTAAAGTCCCATGATAAAAAGAGTAAACCAAACACCTAACAATGTAAACTATCCACCCAGGACTCACCAAGGCACACTCCCCAAATAACGCAAGTCAAGTAATGTATAATAAAAGCACATCGATGTTTGGGTACCCCACGCCACTTTCTCACTGGTTATTGAAGACATCCTACGCATCGAACCAATCCCGCCATTCTTACTGCAGTCCCACTGCCACACCCCGCCTGCACACACCTGGGCCACAACCTCACACAGTCCCACTTCCAAACCCCGCCCACACACACCTGGGACACAACCTCACGCAGTCCCACTACCAAACCCCGCCCGAAAACACCTAGGCCACAACTGTCACACGTAACCACGCCTGCAAACACCTAGGCCAGAACAACCACCACCATGCCTGAAGACACCTGGGATAAAAGATCCACTGCCATGCCCGAAGACACCTGGGCCTCATCCCGAAGACACTTGGGAAAACCACCTTCCCACACACACCTGGGCCGTAACCACCGCACTACCCCGCCCGAAGGTTCTTGGGCTAATAATGGACTTCAGGCTATCACAGCCTGCCCGAAGGTACTTGGGATAAACGGGAAAGGGAGCAGAAAAGGAGCTAATAACCAGCCACTAATAGTAGTGTTGGGAAAAACACCCCCCATGAAATGGGGGTGTTCAGCACGAAGTGTTCAACTTGGGTGGGGTGCGAATAAGAAACAAAAAACTACAAGTATATGTATAGGTAACAAGCACTCACCCAAAGTTTAGGTTTTTCTTCAGCCTGCCTAAAGAACGCAAACAACACCATGTCCAAGTCACAACCCACACCAAACCAATACCCATTTGTCCCATCCTGGTTTACATGTTCAATAATAATGTTTAAAAACGTTTCTGCACCTACTTGGGCAACTAGTAATCATAAGCACAAGTCAAGGGGAAGAAAATAATCAAGCATCAACCATAACACCCACACACGGTTCTCTTGTAAAGCCGCCACAACTAAAGAAAACCCCAAGATACATCCCCATATCCAATATCCAGGAGCCAAGAAGGTTTCTCAACAATAGAGTATTCCACCCCAATTCGTGATATAACAGAGGATCCCATCCTCATTTCGCAACCACTGAGAGTATAATAATAGGGGATCCCATCCCCAACCACATCATCCAGCAATCGTCCCGTGAGTGAAAAGAAAAGGGCAACCCACTACCATCAACAAAAAGTAGGCCCATGCCTGTATTTTCAGATTTATAAGATTTAACACACTCTATGATTTTCCAATTCGCTGTACTTTAACCGGGGTTATCACAGAAAGGTGTTGATCCTGGTGCTTTCAATTTGTTTAGCTGAATATGAGTAATTAACCGATTTAGTTTTCACATTAAGGGTTCACAACTGTAAAACAATCCATTAAACATCACCAAAGGCAATGGTTCATTAGTGCACACAGAAAGACGACCAATGACCATGATTTTTAGAAGGCGTAAGCCCGCACAATTCAGGAATTATAAATTATGGAAGGTCATAAATCAAAGCAGCATCATCGATCACTGCCCTCCACCTTCATTAGAGTTCGTTCATTATCTTCATTAAGGTTCAAGTTTATCAAATTCTATAGAATCAAAAGCATGTACACCCTGCTTGATACACAAAAAGAGAGATGAAGGAGAAATTCCCTGCTTGTTAACAACGATCGACGCTAAGCCCGGGCGTGGAACTCCACAGATAGTGATGCAGCTCGTCCGAACGAAAAGCTGCTTGTCTGAATGAAGGGTACTCCAGCACAGGGTGATTGAGGAAAGAAACCTAGGGAGAACCCTTTTGTTTATAAAGGCCGGGGACAGTTGAGATAAGAACACCAAACCGCGTAAGGAGAGGGGTCGTGGGTTGACCACGCGGTTGAGACACCCCACATGTCATTAATGGGTCGGGCGGTTTAAACCGACACACACACCAAGTTAGACCATTAAATATTTAATTAAACGACATTTATTGGCGTTACTAGGCTTTAAAACAAGCTTAAAGGGGTCAAAATAGGGTTTAAAACCCAATTTGCGAAAAAGGGAGGCGCTATTGGAAAAACCCGTGGGGGTAGGCTGGAGCTACCGGTAGCTGAGAGCTACCAGTAGGCCGGGATACCGGTAGGCCGCGACTACCGGTAGACTGAGCTACTAGTAGACAGAGCTACTGGTAGGCTGCGGCTACCGGTAGACCGAGCTATCGGTAGACAAAGCTACTGGTAGGCTGCGGCCACCGGTAGACCTAGCTACCGGTAGACAGAGCTACCGGTAGGCTACGAACACCGGTAGATCGAGCTACCGGTTGGCCTACTACCGGTAGGCTAAGGCTACTGGTAGGTCTACCATTCGAGATTCCCAGGCTACCCAGAACACCCAACATCAGATTTTCACAAAGTAATGGACCCCAAAACCCGGGCCATTACAGCCATGATGATTGAAATTGAACTCAAACTTGTCAACCCATGTAGCAAGACTTTGCCGATGACTCTCAGGCTCAAAGACCTTAGGGCACCAAGTGAAGCTCACATACTCGGGCATCATCTAAAGTTAACTCAATCAAAAACAAATTCAAATTACCAAAAATAGAGATAAAATGCCCAACTCCGGGCTAGACAACTATGGAGTCACGATCCCCAAGTGCCGAAAGCCACACATTAGGTCAATTAATTTCTCTATATGAAAATTGATTTTTTTTTGAATAATTATGTTAAAATTAAAATGATCGCCAAACCTATGCTATTTATTACGGGTCCCCAAGAACTCAAACTAAAACCCCATAATCTAGAGGATGTGCATTGTGTTTTTTTATTAAATGGATGAAAATATAATTGTGAAAAATCACATCGGACAACCACACATTCCAAAATCTATGCACATGAACCTAAAATTTCATTAAAATCAGAATCAAGGCATACAAAATTATTTGATATCCAATTTCAGAGTTTTTAATGCGTGTTATCATGTTCAAGGTTAATGAAATTTTTCCTTCCACACATTTTTTTTGCACACAAGATCAATTTTTTTTTCATCTCCCCCCAACATAGAATAAAACTGTCCCCAGTGTTTAAAGAAAATAAAAGTTAGAAGGGGGTAGGGGAGGAGTTCAAATAGGAAATTGAAAATGATAAACATTGAACAAATTCACCTGGTTTTTGAAGTTGAAGTTCATGATGTTCCAGATTACTCCTTTGATCTCTTGGGGGATGTAGGAACCTCATTGATTGAACATGTATCACCCAAAATAGTTCATGAACCATAAAAATAAGAACAAAGCATACAAAACAAACAACACAACAATTTATTTAATACCAAGTATCAAAATTTTTATGGTTTTCCTGGTTTTTTATTTTTTTTAAATTTTAAAAAATCAAACTAATGATACATTGTCTTCTTTAAATTTTCTGGGTAAGGTATTACTCAGGGATCACACCACGTGACATGGATGAATATGGTGCTCCCCTTTCATACCCATACTCATAAAAGAAGAACATGTCAACAATCTGAAGTACTGGTTAAATAAAATAAAACATGAAAACCACAGGTTGCCTCCCATGGAGCACTTTTGTTTAACGTCGCTAGCTCGACATGGACCCCTAACTTACCCAATACCAACTTTCAACATTTTAAGAACCCCATATTTCTCCACTTCAACATGATTGAGAATTATTATCCCTTGTGACTGGTAAAAAGGTTTTGAATTTGATTCATGAATAATGTTATTTTCTAAAATGAATGGGAGAATGCAAGGAGTATCAGAAATGGTTGACCTTTTTTCTTCTATAGTCTTTCCTAATAAATCAAAGATCAACCCCACTTTTTGGTTTTCATGAGATGAATGAATGAAAACCCCAAGATCATTCCTATCACAAATGATGGGATACTCGAGTGGGGAATGAAGGACAATGATTTTGAGTTCAATTTGATTGAAATTTCCTAAAGAAGATTGGAAATTTGAATGAAAATCAGTTTCTTCCCCAAAAACTTTAGAATTAATTGGTTCCTTATAAAAATATGTTTTATCCCAAAAAGTGTCCATTTGAATTCTAGGAGTAGGTATGGGCTCAATTTTTGGGATTTCTCCCAATTGTTTTGTGATCGGTGGTCCTAAAAATTCACTAATGGAGCCATGTTCAGGAAACTCAATCCATGATGTCAAGTTATTATCTTTTGAATTCAAAAAATCAATTTCATCCTAATTTAAACACTCTTCAGCTTGACTTTCAACATTACTTGACCAATTCACTTCATTATCTAACTCTGATTTCCCAGACTCTAAAGTGGGTTCTTCACATGTTTTAATGTTTTGTAGTTCTAACCTCAAAGATGAAACCTCAAAATTCATTATCTCCATTTGATTACACAATTTTTTAAGAAATGATTGAGTAACAGATAGTATGAGAGGTTTAACATTAAGTACTTCACTAAGATTGGAATCTTCAATCATCCTTGAGAGGGCAGGAAATTGATCATTTAAGCATTCATTATCCCATTGATTGTACGTATCATCGGGTGTGGGGTAATTAATCAAGGGTTGATCAAAGAAATTTTCTAATTTATGGACTTCCCGATATTGATTTTCAATTTGATTCCAGTATGAGTTTGTGACATGGTAATTTGGAAGATACTCCATTGGAGAAGACAGAAAGTTGGATTCTAGATTCTCAGGACACACACAAACAGAAAGGGGTAAAGATAAGAGAGATGAGGGTGAGAATAGAGAACGTGGGGTGAGAAAAGGATGATGCGTGTCAAGGTACTTACTTGGGTCCCCGGCAACGACACCAAAATTTGGTGTCTCCCAAATTTACCCAAGTTCTAAGGTTAAAGCGGTCACTTGCAGTGCAGTTTGGGTTGTCAAATCCTCAGAGACCTAAGAAGAACCTTTAGACACTCAATGAAAAGAGATGGATTTTTTGCTATGAATTGGCCAACTAGGGTTGATTTTATATGGTTTTAAAAGAGAAATAAAATATCTATGTGAATTCAAATTATGAGAAAATGAGTTGATCCTAGGTTATTGCTCGGGGTGGATTGGATGAATTATCGTTTTCTTTTACAATTTTGATTTCATTAACTTGAGAAGAATTCATGAAATGAATTCAAACCACCCTCATAAATTACTGATTAAACACCACCAAAAACACATACTAATCACCTATACACTTGTAGGATCATTTTCATGAGCACTCCAAGGTAAAGAATCTAATTAGCACATAAAAGTGGGGCGAATAAATTCAATAAGGAAGAGGAAGAGAGAAAATAATTTAATGAAAGAAACTCAAATAAAATAAATTAATAACATTTAGAGAGTAATAAATAACATCCAATCCATCCTATTTCTACCCCCTTGGATCAACCCATAAAATATCTAGCCCTCCATTGATAACATGTTCTCAACAGAAGCAGGAAGTAGACTTATGAGGGTGGAATTGAAGAAGTAAAAACTCAAAAATAAAGATCACTCCACCATTGTGTGAACAAAATAACAAGGTTTGGTGTGAAAAAGTTCACACCTTAAGGAAACGATATCAAGGTGATATGAATAAGAATAGAAAAAGAGAATAAGAAGAACTTTTATTTAAAACTAATGTGATTCGAACAACTTACATGAGAAGGAAAAACGCTACAAAGACAATTTGGCATAATAACATTACAATCAAAACAAAGATCCAAGATCCTTCAAATAATCCACCAATAATACCTTAAATAAGAATTTTGAAAGTCTTTGGTCGATCCCCCATCATCACATGTGCCTTTAATTATTTTTTTGGGGAAATGTGGGTGGACAATTAATGGAGATGTGACTTTTCCACTCTTCCCCCGAAATGGAATCCATCTTGCATCTACCGGAAAGACGCACTGAAAGTACCTTCTATAAGGCCGAATTGGAGTGGGCCATATAATACTTAAATAAATCCCCAGATGTCTCCTAATATCCTGTAAAAATTCATCCCAAAATACTTTGTGGTTCGCGATATATGATTTAAATGGTGGGCTGTTTTTCTGGGCCACAGAATCTGGCCCAAAATTGCATCTTCAACTTGGGCCACCTGGAAATCCATTAAAACATTCTAATTAGCTTGGAACACTGTTTAATGAAATGTTACCCATGATTTATTATATCTCTAGTTAAATTTTGAGACTTTTTGGGCTTGAATCATGGCCGCTATAGTTCTTTTATTGGGCTGCTGTCCAAATCACTTCGCCCAGAATGTGGTTGGTTCAAGGCCCACTTTGGTGGTATTCCAAATTGAATCTCCAAGTGCTCCAAAAGAATGAATTGTTCCTTATATCATGGGAGACCTGAAAATATAATATGAAAATAAAATCAATACCATTTGGTGTTTTATGATCTGTTCAAGAATGTACCATGTAATAGTGCACTTTAGGAAAGAATTGCAATCATGATGTGAAATGATGTTCAAAATGTAAAATGAACTAAAATGGTATTTATGAATAACAAATCACTTGAAAACTATATAAATTAAAAATGAATATTATCCTCTTTTAGTGGATAATCACTCTTAATCTATCTGATTATATTATAATATATGGTTTATAAATGAAAAGGTTTGTATACGAACACACACACACACACTGAACATATACAAAACATATACATACAATCAATGCATGTGTGTGTATAGAGAATATATATATATACATATATGAAAGTTTTCTAAGGAGTTATTAACCATTAATCATCAAATTAGTGAAAACAATTAGAAACCAAGAAACCCAAGATCACCATTCCTTTGAAGCATAAATGGTATAAAACATGAAATGCAGATTGTGTGCCTTATAATGCAATATGATGCCATTGTTTCCTTCTTCTATACTATATGAAGATCACTAAGTAACAATTGAAAGGATCTTCCCTAAGGTGTATCCACGGGTTTCATTGAATCACTCAAACACTTTGGGAAGTTCCTTTTTATCCTTCACGATATTCTTGCTGAGAGTAAAGGCATGTGTGTAACTTTAGATCCCTAGAATTATATTCACTAGAAGACACAAAGTTTAGTGGATTAAGTTCCTTTGGAATGGTCTTATCCTCCCGAGCTTAGTGTGCTGAAATATAGGAAGCTTATGAACCTGAATTTCTGCACTAATTTATAACCTCACACACACTCCATCAACTCTCAACCCACAAAACATGCGAATAAAACAATAAAAGTAAGGAAAACAAAGTTTTACATGGTTCATATATTTTATCCCACATATACAGAAAAACACTGTAAAAATTTATTACTAGGAAGATACAAGGATTACACTTCTCAATCAGTAATCACTGATATCTGAATATTTAATCTAGGTCATGCTTTTACACTTAAATTCATATATGTGAGGATAGTCCCATCTCTATTTTATAGAAGTATTCAATAGGTCAATGGGTAATACTGACCTCTGACATTTACGGGCACCCATATGTAGAAATAAAGTTAATACTAATACACTATATATTTCCTCAGCCTGAATGTCACTTACAATAAAGAATCCTTACACTTCATACTCATCACAAAGACTTCATAGATGAACCCAACATAAGTTTCATATGTACCCTTCTAGTTAATTGACTTACTGCACACCATCCATTGGAACACTCCCTTATAATCATCCCATCTACCACTATAAATCTTATATTTACTAACTAAAACATTTGAGACCACCACATATACTAATGGATACAAATTCTAGTTTATCTGATTAGATCATGAAACTAGTTTAATATTTCCCAATAATCTTACACTTAAAGACTATTTCAAGGAACATCTGGGAAACCATCCAATACTATGGAGAAACTAACCATAATTCCTCCATTATAAAACATGTATTGTTCTCAATCAGTTGCCTTCAACCTAGTCCCAGTAAGGCATAGTGTTACCTCATAATTTATTAGAACAATATCAATTGGATTTTTCTTCTTGTCAATCTTCCGTAACTCTAACACTTTGTCTTCCAACAATGAGATGCCCTAGATCCGCACTCCTAGATTCGGTGATAAAAATATTCTTTACATAGGATTGATACAAAGTGTGATAACCTAAGCTAAAATTTCATATATTTTAAATCATTAAGCATTGCATCCCAAAATAATCCCAAAATACCAAGAATTTAAAGGTTTCATGTATTTTGAGATTAGATACATAAACAATATTTTTTTATATCACTAATGAAAATTTCTCCATAACATCACCACTATAAACCCCCTTCTAGTAATCTATTAAGTTATACCCATATTCATATCCTAGGGAATGAAAACATAATAAAAAGGTTAAATAAAATTACATGTAAGGAAAAACATTAGAGACAATAATCAAAGATCATAAATGAGCATAAGAAAACATGTGGTATAAGAACCTAATAAATACCCGTGATCATGTCATAATAATTTCATACCAAAATGAACATGGAACATAAAAAAAGATATCATTATAATTATATGAGTATAACATAAGACATGATACATCATAACATGATTCCACTACAAAAATATGTGAATGTGGCACAAGAATAGGTATAGGAAAAACACAACATTGTGAGCATAGTTTAATTATAACTAGGACCACACATAGTATTGTGAACATATCTTAACCATAAATAGGTCCATAAACAATAATTTGAATATATATTCACCACAAATAGGTCTACACATAGTAATATGAACACAAATTAACTACAACTAGGTCCACACACAATCATGTGAGCATAACTTAACCACAACTAGGTCCACACACAGTCATATGAATATAGCTTAACCACAACTAGGTTCATGAAAAAAGATCATTATCTCATGAGATATAAAAATTTACCCAATTTATTATATGGATATAATATACCCAACCATATCATCACAATAATCCATACTTATGTATGTCACAAGAACATGAATTCAAACATAATCCTAACATCACTTGAATAACCCATGAGAAAAAGGAATAGGTTTCACAAAACATCAATAGAATATTTCCTAATATAGATGAAAATCATTTTACAAAAGCATTTTTAAAACCACTTTGGAAAAAAATATCCTTAGATTTTGAAAACATTTATTTAAATAGAAAAATTATATAAAACAAGGTGAAAAATAAATATTATTCATAAAACCACGATAATAATAGAGAGAAAGTTTCATCAAAAAATGAAAAACATGATGAAAATATGAATTCATAATAAAAATATTTTAAAGCGATTCTTTTTACACTTTTATTAAAATGACCCATGAGTAAAATGTAAATTTTATTTTAAAAAATTTTGCAAAGAAATTCATGGTAGTTGAAAAAAGCCTTATTAATTTTTTTAAATAGATATAGGGACATCCATAAATGGGGGGAGGAAGATAAAAATATAAGTATTTAAAATACCTTTGTATAAAACCACATCACTTAAAAATAATTATAAAACTTAATTTATAAAAATTAAATAGAAAAAAATCCACTAAGGATAACCAAAGGAGAAAAAAATTAAGGTGGTTTTAAATATGAAGATCATAAAAATTTCCTATATGGGTTATCACAAGTGAGTAATCTTGATTTATAAATGAGCTTAGAAATAGATCTCTTACGACTTTGGTAACCATTGAATTGAAAGCCATTAAAAAAAGGGAACATGATCATATGGATCTTAAAACCACATGAATGAAATTAAGTGAATGAAAATATAAATACATTGAGCCAAAAATACACCAAAAAGAATATTAAGGTGCACAATACAAACTATTTCACAAGAAATTAAAATTTGAGACAAAGAACCCCTAACCTTGGTCCTGATTCGCTCTGCGCATGCACCAAATTTCTTGAACAAAAAAATATATATTAATATCTTATTTCAGAACCTTATTCATATATACAACCTTTTATACTATTTAATTAAAATAACTTATTATAAATTTACTAACAGTTTATTTTAATTATCAGATATTGGTAATTTTGATTATTTTATATATGATTTGTAAAGTTGCTGTCAATAATTATTATTTTTAGTAAAATTTAATCATACCTAGATCATTAAAGACACTGGAATATATTTTTAATTATGATTTATAAAATTAAATGTCCATCTTATGCAAGTTTTAATTATGATATATTGAGATAAAATCAGTAATGAGCTTATTTTAGAATTTTTTAACGAATGAAGAGCGGTATGTTAATGATAAGTAAAATATTAATATAACCTTTTTGAAATGATAAAATAAATATTATTTAATAATTAATTTATAATATTATTGTTATATAATTTTCCATATTTATTCATGATATAAATTTATAGCATTTTTCATGTAGGTTGTTAAACCATCCAAAACATAAACATGTTATAACTCGATGGGCCAGTATAGTTAAGTGGGTGTTTTTTTTGAAATAATGTCATTATAATAAAAAATATTTATAATATTTTTTAAATATTTTTAAATATATTTTAATATTTTTTAAAAACTAATGAAAATATTTATGAAAACAAACAATGTTACTTCATGGAGGCAGCAATCCACATGTATGCACAATTAATGTTCTCATTTCTCAATGAATGAGAGGAGATGAAGGTAGATAATAAGTTGTTTTTTCATAATCATAATTAAATTATATATATCATATTTATTCATTAATAACATAATTAAATCTAACCATGAAATGCAGTGATGAAAAATAGAAAGAATTTCTTCGTACAGGCATTGGTCTGCACATACACACGATTGACATTCTTTTGTTTTTCTTAGTGGATAGAAATGAATAAACATGGGTTGTTCCATTAAAATAATTACACTTAAGTATACTAATGAAAACTAGGTCATTATATAACTATATTTAGGATAGTATTGGAAGATAAATATTAAGAATAAATGGTTAAGGATTAAGTAATACCCACATTGGGACCTTGGGCTTCCTCTTGAAAGTATCCTTATAAATGAAGGGCTTAGGATAACTTATAGTGACTAGGGGATTTATTTCATGTAAGGGAATTATATGAGAGGAAGAATTTTCATGTTTTAAATGAAGTTTTTGAGGTGGGTGTATAACTTTGAGTGGGTGGAATTGATCTTATTTTACAAGTGAAGAAAAGGGCACTTATGCAAACACCCATTATTCTTCAATAATGGAATGAAACTATTCAAGAGTAAATGGTTGAAAAAGTGATAAATAATGGAGTGTGTGGTGATATAATAGTGATAAATCCACTACCACTTATTTTCTGACATGTTTAAAATATTTTCAAGTTTTTTACCACTTTATTTTTACATTTTACCATTTTGGTGTTTACCCTAGTAACTAGTTTTTACCTTGGAAGTTTATATTTTATTTAAAATATAAGGCAGACTATATTTTTTTTGATTTTATAAAAATAAATTTAGGATCAATATAGTCTAATTCAATTTCTAAATAAGATAAAATTAAATTTTATATTAAAACATTTAATATATAGAAAAGTTGTTTTGTAGAAAAATGTTGTCTTTACCATTAAGTGTTCTTAATCTTATTTAGTATTAATTAAAAAGTGAATTAGTGTTAATGTATTTATATATAGTTTTAAATTTTTTATTAGATTCATTTTTGAGAAGATATTAATTTATTTTATTAGATAAAAATTACACAATCTTAATAAAACAAATCTTAAAAAATGAGAGCTTCAATATTATAATGATAATTAACTTTAATCATAGTAATCTTATTATTATGACTAAAAAAGAAATTGACTTTATTAACTAATTTATAAATGTTTATATAAAATATGAAATTCATTTTTTTATATTACATTTCTAAAAGTGATAAAATCTATTTTTTTAATATAAGCTTATAAAAATAGTTTTTTTGGAGTGAAATATTACTTATCTTCCCAAAATGTTAAAAATGTGTTTTATAAATTTGATATAGTTTTTTTAAATGATTTATTTTACTTATTATATATATGTGTTGTATATAAAAAAGGTTTCATAAATTCCTAAGTAATTCTTGTATTATGATAATGTCATAAAAGTGATGGTTTTAGCAAAATCCATGTTTTCCACCATTCACCTAAAAATCAATTATTTTAGAAAAATCATAAAAATTTACCCTAAGATGATCTTGATATAATAAATTAAAAAATTAGATTCATTTTATAACATTGAAATTCTAAAATTTATATATTTAACTTTTAAATGAAAATACACATTATAAAGAAAATCTGCTTTTATTGAAAAATAAACTTTTAGAACATTAAATGTTTTTGATATTATTTCCTACAAATTTATAATTTAAATAATGTTAGTATTTAGACTTATATATTTAAGTATTTTATATTATTATAATAATAATTTTAAAGTTTATTTAATTCATGAACACTTTAAATAGTTATTTTAGAAATAAAAATCATTTTAATATTAAATCATATTAATTATTTATTCCGTATATGTATTTTTTTTAATTTATTAATATATTTTTATTCACTAGAGGGTTTTTATTTTATTTTAGTTTTCTTAATAATATTTATCTAATATGTTATTTCCCATTTTAATTTTGTGTTATGTGTGAAATAAGTTATCAAACATAATGTTTATTTAAAAGAATAATTATATATTAAAATATTGGGCCGTTACAAGAAAATTTCAGATGAAATTGAATTTTAGGTCAATGTGTTTTGTCCTTACATGAAACACTAGATTCTAATAAAGGTTAATTACACTCTAAATGTCATAGAATAAAATTCCTCCTTATATAATCCTTCCAAGCACCTTCAACAAGAACATCAACCAAATCAATTGCTTTCCTACTCCCATTCCTTCCATATATTCCACTTCCATGGTAAAAAACCGACATGTTGTAGCCAACACATACAACTAAACATCATTCCACTAAAGGTAAACACAAAAGTAATCATTTTCTTCCTAACATCTAAGTATTTGATAAAGTATGGATCCACAAAACCATGTAATGAATCATCTTTCTGTAAGAATAGTAATGTATCTTATAACCCCTTTAATTACCAAATGATCTAATTTATGGATTACCAGTATCCCTTTTGGGATTCTCTATGAAATGACCTACAGATTCAACTACAACGAGAATTTACAATCATATACATATCATCACGTGTTGGAGTTGGTGCCCAAAAACCAATTACTTCATACTTTATACAACCTTTATATTCATATACATGAACATTATTAAATTACTTATCACATAACAAATGTTGTTTTGTATAACTTTAATTTGTTAATGTCCTATAATATCTATCTTACTAATAAAATCATATTAGTTATCCACTACGATGATAACCTTGGAGTGTTATAATGATATTATTCAATATTGTTATATGGTCCCTTAACATTCTATGACAGGGAACATAATATGTTGACTTCTGGGTGCGATTAATCATAATAAGATGATGATCCATCTCATGAAGTTCATAGTTATCAATATTCAATACTGGTATAATACCCCAAACCTGTACTCCTAGATCTAATGATAAAAATATAATCCATTGAGTTGAAAGTTTTCTTTCAAAACTTTCTAACCTTAGTTTTGGAAATCCCAACACACTTCTTTAAATAATTTATTTTACTAACTTTATGCTTCCTAAATTTTTAGAATGTTTTTATAGAAATTTTATTTTTATTAGATGTATAAAATACATTCCATCGAACAAAATTTTCCTAATTGGTCAAATGAATTACTTTTGAACATTAGTCGAAAGAGTAATTTTTCACATTAGACAAACTAGTACTTTGATAAATCGATCGAAAGAGTACCTTTCTACATCAGTAGAACCAATAATTTTATACCCTATTTGATTCAATATATTTTTACAAAAAATGGATATAATTATATTAGATGAATATTTATAAATTCCAAGTGACAAAGTATGACCAAGTCTCACCGGAAAAAGTTCTACTGAGTCCAACTAACAAACATTCATCAGAAAAAGGTAGATATTTTCTCTATATAAACCTTTCTAAATCTATCAAATGAAGAATTCCATTCCACCAGATGAACCAAGTTATTTTTATTGGATTGAATTAATAAGAACTATAATGGTGTTACTAAGGCAACCACTAGATGAAGTTGTATACAACCTTTCAATTGAAGATAGTTCATACAAATCCATTACAACCAACTCTGAAGAATGAAAAATATGATCGTTGATGGTTTTACTATAAATAAAATTGGTAACTAATGAGGAGGAAACTTTTTCATTAATAACAATCTAATAGTTATTATAAATTATTTTGTTACATATTGTTACTTTGAGTGATCGTTTCATTGTAATTCTTTAGAGATTTTTTACTTAAGGAATCCTCTTTTTGAGGATATTTATAAATAACTTAAGTTTTATGTGTTTGTAATTATTTTCTTAATTTGGTATGATCAAGGGATTTCAGGAATAATAATACAAAGGTTACTATGATATTGCTGATTGAGGGTTCTTGTGGCTAGGGAAACAAAGTTCTTCTGATCTTTTTATCGAGGTATTCCTTGCTTAAGGAAGGAAGACCATTACAGTTTGGTTAAAATTATGGACACCTAATGTCTAGGTTATATAATTCCTTAACACTAAAGGTTAAAGAATAGGTCATTATTATAAAACTTCTATAAGTTTTTTTACTCATTTTATAAAGTTTCGTGTTACTTATTTTTACAATTTTATATCTCCATTGTGCATATATTTAGGAAAAGTTGTATGTTATTAAATTTTTTATAACTCTAATTTTATAAAGTATCAATATAACTGTTTATATGATTAATTTCATTTATTATACAAATTTTTGTCTGATTAACCAACATAATGGGGTTATTAAAATTTTAAGTTTTTTAATAAACTATAATTCCCCCCTATTGTAGTATTTTTACATACTCTTACAATCCTATATTTGGTATCAGAGGATGTTCTACTATTTTTTATTATTTATAAACCTTTTTTATAAACCATTTGTTTTATTTTTTTTATAAAATGATAGATTTTATGTCATTATTTATATTTATTATAAATTATTTACACTAATGTGTTTTTATAGAAATATTATTTTTGTTTTTTAAATATAGAAGGTTTAAATTTTATAAATTTAGAAAATATAAATCCCAGCAGACCACCAATATTTGATGGCACTGACTATGAGTATTGGAGATATTGGATGAATACATTCAATATAAATACTAGAGTAGAAATTTTTTTCATATTGATGGGAAATTACAAGATTATAGATAAAGAGGTTTCTACTTTTTCTAAATTCGATAAGATAGAATATCAACTGAATTATCATGTCATAAATAATTTATTATGTTATATAACTAGGAAAATTTATCACCAAATTTATTCTTGTGAAGTAGATAACAGTATATGGAAAAATCTTGAGGTTACTCACTTTGAAACATCCAAAGTTATTGAAACTAGAAGAGTTATGTTGAGAGCTGATTACCAGGATTTTGATTTTCTACTTAGAGAATCTGTTGCAAAGATGCATCGAAGATTTATGAAAATTGTAAATAGTTTAAAATCTTTGGGTGATAAAGATATGATTGATGAAATTTTGGTAGAAAATATTACTGAGATTATGCCTAGTGAATGAGAATCTAAAACAATAACTCTAGATGATACAAGACATTTTAAAAAGTTGATATTAAATGATCTTATTGGAAATATCATGCAATATAAGGGTAGGTTAAAAAGAGATACTAAAAAAGAGAAAAATAAAAATGGAGTATCTTTTTCTTCTACTTAAAATGTAGGAAAGAAATATAGATAATTTGAAAAATATTATAAATGTTCGAAAAAGAATAAATTTAAAGCTAATACTAAAAGTAGTTCATCAGAACAAAGTGAAATTGAATAATCTAATATTAATAATAGGATAAACAATATAGTTGGTAAGAAA
The DNA here is from genome assembly GCA_963277665.1 of Viscum album. Lineage (NCBI taxonomy): Eukaryota > Viridiplantae > Streptophyta > Magnoliopsida > Santalales > Viscaceae > Viscum > Viscum album. Next base: position 1,650,020,822 of record OY728163.1, read on the forward strand.
AATTTTCATTACAAGTATAAGAAGAATACTAAAGAAAAGAGTGAGAATAAATATTTTTCAGAGATGATATATTATGAGTGTACGAAATTGGGTCATATCATATTGGATTATCCAAGAATTTAGAGGAAGGAAAATAAATAAATAAGTTCTAAAAATATCTATAATCATGAAGGAAAGAAAATAATGAAAGCAATAGACATCTAGAGTGTAAGTGGTAGAGACAGATCTTTATAGAATTCATCTAATGATAGTTTGGATAATCAAAATGTTATGGTATTTTTTGAATTTTTTTTAGAAAAATAAAACTGAAATGTTTCTAAAAAATATGAAGATGCCAAGGTATATCTTTCCATAGAAAATTCTAATATTTCAAAAATTTCCCAAGAAATTACTAATATTACTAAATAATTAGATAAAAAATATAGTTTTACTTATAATAATGAGGACAAATATTTAGTTGTTAAACTAAATTCATAAATTTTGAGTATAAAAAAGTTACTATAAAAATTTACTTCTAGAAAAGAAATTTTTTAGAATATTTACAAAAAAATTAGACCTTATATAATTATTTTTGGGATTGGTTTTACAAACCCAAAACCACATTTCCAGAATAATTATTTTGTTCCAAAAAGTGTACCTTTTTATACTAAATGTAAAAGTGGTGGAAATTGGAAAAATAAGTGTTCTTTAAACAGAGTACAATATTTTGGATTTCATAAAGCTTAATTTTATAAATAATTGAAATCTGTACAATAAAGAAATGTTGGATAGATATGGATTCCTAAATTCCTATTTTCTAACAATGTTGGACCCAAGAAACTTTGGGTTCCAAAATCCTAACATTTTATTTTTAGGAAAATAAGAAGAGTACCAAAAACAAAAAAATCTAGTACATAAATAGTGTTCATTCTCAATATATGACTGGTAATAAGAAAATTTTCTAGAATATTATAAAGATAAAGGGTGGTAAAGTTACTTTTGGTGCTAATGGTTAAGGATAAATCTATGGTATAGGTAATATTATTCTTATTGAAAAACCTTTAATTTAAAATGTTTTATTTTTTGTAGGAATTAAGTATAACCTTATAAGATTAATTCAATTATGTGATGAAGGTTACCTTTTGAACTTTAGAAATGATAAATGTACTCTTCAAAGTTCAGAAGGTAAATTTATTATTTCTTCCAAAAAACATGAGAATGTTTACACACTTAACATAAAAGACCTAAAGAGCCAAGATCTACCTTGAATTAGTGAAATGGAAGATAAATATTGGTTGTGTAATAGAATACTAGGAAATTGTAATGATATAACTTTATAAAAACAATCTAAGAAAGGAAAAGTTAGATATATACTAGATATTAGGTTTAATTATTTAAATTTTTGTGATCCTTATCAATTTGGAAAGCAACAAAAATCATGTTTTAAATCTATTAGTGAAGTTTCAACTTATGATTTTTTATATTTAGTGCACATGGATTTATTTAGAATAACAAAAACTAGAAGTATTGGTGGAAAATACTATATATATATATATTTTCTTTGATGAGTACACTAGATACACATGGATCTATTTTCTAGAAAAAAGTCAGATCCTTTTTTTATATTAAAAGTTTTTTATCCCATGTTAAAAATATGAAAATTTTACCTTTTATAACTATTCATAGTAACCATGGTGGATAACTTGTAAATTATAAAATTGAAACCTTTTTTTAGTTAAAAAGGTATAATACATAATTTCTCATCTCCTAGAACACCTCATCAAAATGGTGTAGTTGAATGTAGAAATAGATTTCTTTAGGATATTACTAGAACCATGTTGAGTGAATACTCAATTGCTAAACATTTTTAGACTGAAGTTGTTAATACTGATTTATATAGTCTAAATTTATTTTTTCTTGGACCTTTTATTAATAAAACTCCTTATGAGTTATGGATAGAAATAATACCCAAAGTTGGTTGGATGAAAAATATTTATTTTGAATGATAAATATAATTTACATAAATTTTCTATAAAATATGATAAATAAGTTTTTATTAGTTATTCTAAAACAAGTAAGGATTATATTTTTTTTAATAAAAATACAAGTACCATTGAAGAAATAGTATATGTAAAATTTTATGAAACTGATCCTTTTGTTTTCAAACAATCAAAAATCACATATTTAGATGTATTTACTAAAAATGATACATATATTAGAAAATTATTATCATGAGAGAACAACTAAAGAAACTATTTATGAAGTTATAAATCAAGAAAAAATTCAATTTGTTATTTAAAAATATAGTTTTACAAAACCAAGGAATCAGAAAATCCTTAGAAATCATCTTAATGATAATATCATTGGTTATATAGATCAACCAGTTAAAATTAGAAGTTCCTTAAGAAATAAATGTGAACATTGTGCATTTTTATAACATTCAAGCCAAAGAATCATGAATAGGATTTAGGTGATAAATATTTGATAAAAAATATTGGATTAACTCGATGAGTTTGAAAAGAATCAAGTTTGGACTTTGGTTGAATAAACTAAAGATTTTTCTATAATTGTCCTAAAATGAGTTTTTTGAAATAAATGTGATGAAAATGGAGTAATAGTTAAAAATGAAGCTAGAATTATCATAAATGGTTACAATCAATAATAATACATAGAATACTAAGAAACTTATACTCTAGTATCTATACTTGAAGTAATTCATATACTTCTAGCATATGAATAATTTCTAAATTTCACTCTATTTTAAATGGATGTGAAGTGTGATTTTCTTAACAGATGTGTATAAGAGGAAGTTCATATAGAAAAACCAACTAGTTTTTAAAAAACAAAATTTATAGATCATTTTTAGGATTAATAATTCCCTCTATGGAATTAAATAATCTCCAAGATCCTGGTATGATAAATTAACCAGTTTTTTATTACAAAATAAATTTTTAAAGGGAACTAAAAACCCAACCCTTTTTATTAACTTTTTTTCAAAGATATAATCATCTTTAAAATTTATATTGATGAAATTATATTTAGTTTAACTAAAAAATATATTACTAATTCCTTTTTGAATCTCATAAAATCTGAGTTTGAAATGAGCATGGTGGGTGAATGGACTTTTTCCATTGGTTTTCAAATATCCCAAAAACTAGAAGAAAATTTTTTATATATAAAAAATATAAAATATCTTCTTAAAAATATTGTATAGGACAATACTAAGAGTATTATCACTCCTATAAGAACCTAAAATACTTTAGATCTTGATTAATTGAGGAAAATAGTTGATCAAAATATTTTTAAAAGAATGATTGGTAGTTTACTATATCTCATAACTGGTTGACCAGATTTAATATATTTTTTATGCTTCTATACAAGATATCAATAAAATAAAAAATAGTCCCATCTTAAATATATAAAACAAATTTTTATTTATCTTAAGGGAACTATGGATCTTGGTATATTTTATTCTTTTGGAAAATATTTTGATTTAAAATTTTTTTTAGATGCTGATTTTCAAGTTGTAAAATAGATAAAAAAGTACATATGGAACTTTTCATTTCTTGGATTTAGTTTCTTGGTATTATAAGAAATAACACTTAGTATCACTTTATACTACTAAAACTAAATATGTTTTTGTTGGAAGTTTCTATGCTCAAGTGTTGTGGATATAACACACACTCACTAACTTTGACCTGAGTTTTAATAAAACTCCTATTTTGCATGATAATAAAAGTTCTATAGATTTAAGTAAAAACTCATAACATCACTCATAAGACAATAACATAGATATAAGACACAATTTACTTCAGTATCACACAAAAAGAGAGATATTATTTTATAATTCATTGAAATTCAATAAAAAATTACAGATATTTTTACAAACCCCCTAAATTCCTATAAATTTGTATATATTAGATAGATTCTTGGAATAATCAACATAAAATGATCATTTATTTAATTATTATTTAAATAATATTCTTACAGTAATGAAATCCTTTAAAAATGAGAGTAAATTTTTCTAAAGTTTTAAAATTTTTAAGCTTTTCCTTAAAATCTTTTTATAGATTTTTTCTTAAAATATTTCCAAAAAAATTTTGGACAAATTTTTTCAAAATTTTCCCTGGAAAAACTTTTTCAAAAATTATTCATAAAAACTTATATGATAGTTGTCTTGGAAATTTTTTTCTAAAAGTTCTTTGAATTTTTTTCTAAAAGGTTTCAGACAAATATTTTCTTAAAAAACACATGGACATAGTTTTTTTTAAAACCTAGAAGTTAAAATTACTGGACAAACTTTCATAAGAAAGTTTAGAATTTCTTCTTTGATAAGTAATTTCTAAAATCACATTTTTACTATCAATTATTATAATCTATTTTTCAATATTTACATTTTTTATATATTTTTTATAGATTTATAAGTCTCATTGGAACAAAAGTTTGTCTGATAAAACTTAGATATTTAGTTTTCAAAAAACTTAAATAGTTCAAATATTTTCCATATCTTTTAAGAGATGTTTTCAACAATCAATCAAAAAGTGGGTTTAAATATCAATCATTGGATCTATATAATATGAAGATTCATCCTTCTCAAGCCTATATAAAGGGGTGTGGGTCACTAATCCTATTTCCACCACTTGTTTCTGATATATGCTCTCTCAAAATTGTTTTTATTTCATCCAATCATTTCCTATTTATCTGATTATATTAGTTGCATATAATCAGAAATAATTGTTTCTTCTAGAAATTTCTCAAGTATAGAGGTTATAACATAGAGGATTATAAAAATATCTTAGTATGATAAGTATGATATCTTATTAAAATTTGTTATTATTTTTCAAGTTTGGAAAGATATTTCTATTGAGAAAGGAGATTTCGATATTCAATTTTTAGAGATTGTAAATGAATTTTATTTATTATTATAATTTATTAAAAAGGAATTTATAAAGTTTGTGACCTTTTACTTATTTGAAAAATTATATAAAGTGAATTATAGCTAAGTTTATGAGTTAGTTGGAGTACCTTTTAATGGTAAGGAAAATCTTATAACTCATAAAATCCCTAATAAGTTATATAGTTTTGAAAAGTCTAAGGATGATACTTCATTTTTTCCTTCTTTTTTGAAAGTTATAAAATTTCAACATTTAACTCCTGATTCAAGAATAATAGAAATTTGGATATGAAAACATCTTATTCTAAGGAAAGGAGATATGGTAACCCTTAAGGTTCATGACATTTATGTATTTAAATTTTTTTTAACATTAGAAAGTTAAATATTACACAATTTGTCTTCATTTTTATTGAATCTATCAAATTAGGAGCTATTAAGTTAAAGATTCTATTATTTCCATGTTTCTTAAATAAATTCTTGGTCAACTTCATGAAGATATGGAATATCAATAATACGGAAACCCTGGTAAGAGAGAAAGTTTCCTTCATTGGTGAAGAAACCTTCATTATAATGTGGTTGGTGTTTATACCTTATTTAAAGAAGTCTGTTGAAAAATCATACAAAGTCATGTCTGACATAGAAATAGAAAATTTGAAAGAAAAGGTTTTAGAAAAAAAGGAAGGTAGGAGAATCTTCCCCACATTTTCCTAAGAATAAAGCAAAAAACATGTCAAATGAGGTTTTTCAGATATTATGAAGATAAAATAAGAGAATAATATCTATGATCTAAGTTTTGGATTGGTTAAAGCTAAGGCCTTGGCCCTGAAAGATTCATCTTATAAAAATATTAGAGAAGAGGAGAAAAAGAATAAATAAAATAAAAAATATGTCCAGGCTTAGATATCTAGAAAGTTCTTAAAAGGTGTTGATATAATTTATGAAAATTTTCAAGTTAAAACATAGGGAGAACCTCTCTTAGTTTCTCCTTTATTAATTGTACAACCCGTAGTTCCTCAGTTAGTTCCATTAGAAGGAAAACAAGCTCAACAATCACTCTATTTATTAAGAAGGACAAAGGAAAGATAGTTATTATTGAAAAATATCAATCTAAAGAATATAATAAAGTTACTAAAGTTATAAAAAATTCTATAAAATCTAAATCTATAAGTGAGGACGAGATTGAAAAAGATTTGAAGAAATATTTAGAAGTTCAAGAAAGTGTGATCATGTATTCTACTTCTCTTTCATTACAATATCACAAAGATATAGATTTTGATGTTTTGAAAAAATATGTATCTTCATAGGATGAAGAAGATTATAATTTAAAGAGTAAGGTTTTTGACAAACCTCATTCCAATAAAGAAGATCAAGTAGTAGAAATCTCCAATGAAAAGTCTCATGAAAAGAAAGAAGAATATGATGCTTCAAGACCTCTACCTCTATCTGTTTTACAAGTTTCACCCGATTCAACTCACTCTGATCCTTGAAAAAGTTCAAAAATAATTGAAATGAAGTTGAATTACTTTAATGGATATTTGAATAAAGATTAAGAGGCTATTAATTTCTTCCCTGATATTGATTTAAGATATAAATATATACAAGGGAGGATTTATCTTTTGGAAATTTCTAATTCTTTGAAGTATTTTACTGAAACCATAATTTAAAATGAATATTATTTCAACATTTTAAAAAGAAAATAAAAATAAGAAAGTATAAGGCTAAAAAAAATTCTTCACTGGGTCAAACATGTTTCAGGTGGTATGAAACATTATGATGATAAAAATCATTGGGATAAGAAACATTTCAAAATCAGTTTCAAAGATTGTTAGAGACTTGGGTTCTAAATTTAGTGAAAGTAAAATATCCATTAATAAATTTAATTCTCTTATAATGACCCATGATGATGAAATTTAAGAGAAAAGGAAGAGTATACAAAGCTTATAAGAAGAAGTGTTTATGTTGAATAATGAGAAATCACAATTTTAAATTTTCTAAGAAGAAGTATTAAAGAGAATTAAAGATAACAAGTAGTTTTAAATTATTGAAGAAGAAGTTTCAAAGTTAAAATCTCTTACTGCTGATTCAGAGAAGAATCAAGAATACATAAAGAAGTTGAAAGTTATTATAAAGAAACTCTCAATGAAAGAATAATTTTCTTAACTCTTGAAAAAGTTTTGTAATAATGAAAACTTATTTTTGAATACATGTTTCAAATAAATATTCCTAAAAACTTATTTTAGATGGATGTTTTATCCAATTTAATTGGATGAATTTTATATTTCCTTTTAGATGAATTTCTCTTCAAATATATAAAATTTTATCATATATTTTTTCTTTCCCTAACATTTTAGGTACCTTTATACCTCCCCATATTCTTTTTTAAAATCACAAAGGATTAGAAAAGTGAGAAAACCTAATCCTTCAATCAAATATTTTAGAGAAAGATTATATAAGAAAGTGGGAGAAATAAATAAAGGGAGGAAGATAAAAAAATAGGTAAAGAGGTAAAGATTATAAAAGTCAGGGGAGTAATTATTTTCAAAGATTTTAAACTTTAATTTTTTATCTTTGGACGTTTTATTTTTTTTCTTTCTAAAAAGGGTGAAATTATTGAGTTGAAAGTTTCCTTTTGACACTTTCTAACCTTAGTTTTTTTAAATCACACCAAATATATTTAAATAATTTATTTTACTAACTTTATACTTCCTAAGTTTTTGGATTTTTTTTGTAGAAATTTTATTTTTACTAGATGTAGAAAATATATTCCATCACATGGATTTTTACTAACCTATCAAATGAAGTAATTTTTTACATCAATAAAAAGAGTACCTTTGTACATCAGACAAACTAATACTTTGATACATTGGTTAAATAATTAATTTTTTACATTGTTATAACCAATACTTTTGTGCACTATCCAAGTCTGTATTTTTGTACAAAATATGGATATAATTCTATTGGATTAATATTTATAAAGTATAAGTGACAAAGTGCAACCAAGTATCATCAGAAAAAGTTCTACTGAGTCCACTGAAAAAAACCATTGAATGGGGGTAGATATGTTCTCAAGATGAAAATTTATAAATATTTCAAATAAAGAATTAAATTCTACTAGATAAACTGATTTATTTATACTAGTTGAAATTCATAAGTACTGTAATGGTGTTACCAAGGTGACCACGAGATGAAGTTGTACAAAACCTTTCAAGTGAAGAAGATTCTATCCAAAGCCATTGAAAACAACTCCAAAAGAATACATAATATTACCATTGAAGGGTTTCTTATAAATTTAATCAAAATTCATGTAGGATGAATATTTTTCATCACTAATGATCTAAGAGTTGTTGTGAAGTTTTTTGTAACATCTTGTTACTTTGAGTGATCATTTCACTATAATTATTTATAAATTTTTTACTTAAGGCATTCACTTTGTGATGATATTTATAAATGTATTAAGTTTTATATGTTTTTAATTGTTATTTTAATCTCGTATGATCAATAGATTTTATGGACAAGAAGATAGATGTTATTATAATCTTGCTAATTGAGGGTTCCAATGGCTAGGGAAACTGAGTTCTTCCGATTTTTGTATCGAGAGATTACTTATTTAAGGAAGATAGACCTTTAAAGTTTGGTTAAAACTATAGATACCTAAATTATAGGTTATATACTTCCTTAACACTAAAGGTTAAATCACATATCATTGTTATAAAACTTTTTCAAGTTTTCCTTACAAGTTTTATAATATTTCATGTTACTTGTTTTTACAAGTTTATATTTCCACTGTGCACATGTTTAAGAAAAGTTGAATGTTATAAATTTTTCTATAACTCTGATTTTATAAAGTATCAGTACAACTGTATTTCCGATTACTTTCATTTACTAGACATTGTTTGGTTTGATTAACCTATATAAGGAGTTTATGAAAATTTTAAGTTTTATTTTATAAACTACAATTCACCCCCTCTTGTAGTGTTTCTATATACTCTTATGATCCTACATAATCTATACATACTAGCTTTGATACCAACTTAATATACCCAACTTTAACAATCCATAATTACAATATCAAAATATTTTTTTGAGTCACTTACATACCCAATACCATATTAGGTTTAACAATTTAATGAATTAGTAAAAGTATTTAATTAACAATGCTCATGTATTCTCATCTAATAGAAAATTTTCCCATTATACCAAGATTTTATTACTCCATAATAATTCTTTAACATCTCCCACAAAATTTTAAACACATTATACCCTTATAAATATATCATATGTATCATGCTTCTTCATAACCCGAGGAAATGGAAGCATAAGAAGGATGAGATCAAATGATCAGTAAGGGTAGTGTTCAATGGAAGATATCATAGAGAACCAAACTTGAGTAATATGGAAGAGTAAATAATTAATATGTGTGTTATATAATTAATAACTTGAGCATGAAATATATCTATGGATGACATAATAATGAAAATAATCATATATAAAACAATGAATTATTTTATAGTGATAGAATTCATAATATCGGACATCTTAATATTACCTTCAAGGTATCATGCCAAGATATATTACATACTTCCAAGGCCTCTCAACCAAGAAATATTACATGCCATTAATTCCTATTAACCAATAAATTTTACGTATTATTATTGATCCCAGTGTATATTGTATTTTTTATTAATTATTGTTAATGAATATTAAGTGATAATGGTTCTTGATGTCAACATGTTGAAGAAGAATCAAAATAAAGAAGAATAAGAAGATTATAAAAATTTGTTTGATGTTTTTACCCTTTTAAGTTTGTGTAATATTTATTCATATTAATGGTAAAATGTTTTTGAATATTTAGAGTTCCATAAATTTAGATTAAAAGTAAAACAAAGGAGAAGAATAAGAGTGGAAGGATGGTGGTTTGATTTTGAGATTATTATATTACTGGATTTTTTCTAAGATAATAAGACTTAGAAAAAATATTACCAACTCAAGCTAGCCAAGACCCAAGAATCCATGACATCATAAGGAAAACTCAAGTGCTCTCAAAAGTCAGCTAGAATTGAGTAAACATATATAGGCATAGTGGATGTAGAAGATTCATAGAAGCAAGATGTCATAGGGAGTGAGTTAATGCTTATCCTACACTGTAAAGATTGACACAACACACCCATAGAGAGAACCAAATATAGTGGGATTTCATAGATCCATGTATGAAGTGCTCCAACTTATTAAGGAGTGAAATTATAGAGGATACTTCGAAATAGGATTGTGTTTTAAGCATGGTGTTCATCATTTAAGATTTTGGGTACGTGTGCTACATCACTTGAGAAAACATTGTTTTCCATCTTTATCTTCCTTAAGAAACTAGTATAGCATGAAATTAACAAATCCAAATCCATGATTCTCCATTGATTAAGTTAAGAACTTGAACACCAACAAGATGATTCACATGAGAGTTCTCAAAAAGATCACAGGGACTATATAATCACATGAAAAGTAATTGGATAATGTGAAATATACATATATCATGGTTTTTGTGAGTTTGAGAAAGTGAAAATAAATCTTGGAATGAAGAGGTTAATTCTGATAATGTAAAGTGAAGTATTCTTCATAGATTCAAGAATCATGATTTATCAAATGTATAGTGATCCTAGATGGTGAGAGTCAAAGCATCAAACTAGAGGTGATGATTTGAGATTGAAGAAGCTCCATATGAATTCAAAGCGTATCATAATTCTTTTCATCATAAAAATTGGGGCCATCGTAAGCCTTTTAGATAATTGAAATACTTTTCTTACTGAATTTTATGGAATCATGGATGTCATATATCTTCATCATATGAATCTATGCTGTAAACCTTCCAAGTGTAAGTATTTTATCATTGAGTGTAAACATCTGTATTACTCAATTCAAGTATTATTTTAAAGTCTTAATGAGTGAAAGACTTTGGAAGTCCCCAACATAAGACTTCAACACTTAGAAAAATTCTAAATTTCTGTTTGATGGAAAAATTGAGTTCCTAGAATTCAGTTCAGATGAAGAAATGAATTAATTTAGATAATACAATTATGTTTATGTTAATGGATTCAATATCACAATGTGTTCAAAACCATTGTGATTTATGATAAGTGAATAACATCAAGCCAAAGGTGTTGATATGAAGAATAATTCAAAGGAATAAATACCACACTGTAGGGTGATGTGAAATGAAGACACCAACACATCATAGTGAAATCCCCATTAGCATTTTGGTCATTGTGGAAGAGTTATGAAACATAAGAAATAGAGGATGTTCCATAAGAGAGAAATGAAAAATGGAGACTCACTCCATGTTTTGGACTAATGTCGTGGTGTTTCATGCATATTCATGAATATGTGGTGTTTTAATATATGGATTTTGTGGAATAAATTAAAAGGAATAACACATGACATTTTTTATATATCATGAAAGAAAAAGAAGTAGGAGGTATGAGTCTTCTAGGTTTTTAATTAGGAATATCTTAAAATTTAAGAATGAATAAATTAAGTATTTTGAATTACAAAAAATATTTGTAATTTAAAATAAGGTATTTATATCATAGAGTAAATACTATAATGAAAAAAGGAAAATGTGTCTGTGGAAAAATCAATGCTGCTATTATATATATATTTCAAATCAAAGTGATTGATGTGAGTTTGACACTGTTATTTTGATAAGATAATATTTATGTTAAGAATAAGAATTGAAATTGTATAAATGTTATAAAATAGCGAGTATTTAAGAAAATAGAGAATGAGAGAGTTCAAGTTTTGTGGTTATGTACTTAAAAAAATAAGGAGGAGAAGATTCAATGCCACTAGGTTTCACTAAATAAATAAGAGGGAGAATAAGAAGAGGTAATAATAAAAAAGTGATGTGCTATTCAGTTTGCATAGGAATGAAGGAAACTTGAATCTGTGTAAGGGAAGAAGAAGAAATGAGTATTCTATAAAGTCTAGTTTTCTTAGAAAGGTAAGAAGTAGCAATACTTCTATTTAATACTATGAATAAGTGTGTGTAATTTTGTGCATACTGAAGAAGAATAAGGTGTTGATTTCATGATTTTGTGTAATAATGAGAAGAGAAAGAATAAAAGGAACTAATTAGAACTATAATAAAGTTAAGTCTCAACTGGTTGTCGAATAATCTATTATTTAAAATCACTTGAAGAAGTTGCATACTATTAAGAGGAAGTATAAAGATCAAGTAGGAGACTACATTTTGGTTAGGCTATCACTAAACAAAGGAATCATGATTTTTTTTCTTCCCACCGTAAAGCGTAGGGAACCACACTTTAGGTTGATGTTACTCTATTACCAACACACTGTAATTGGTGTTTAGTTATTGTGAAAATATTTGTATCAGTTACTCTCAAACACATAAAGGATTATATACTCTTATTGAGTAGGGAACCATGTAAAAATAGAACGTGTCATTATTTATATACTTACATCTACTTGCATATAAAAAGGAGAGAGAATGATATAATTATGAACAAAACTGGTCAAAGAGAGAGATGAATAAAATGATAAAATTTATCAAAAAGACACTAAAACTGATTCACCCCTCCCCTATTAGTGTTGAGTATATCCTAAAGTGATCCTACAGTTAGTATCAGAGTATGATTGATTCTCTATGTAATGACCTAAATTTGGAGCCCCTCCATTGGTGCCCCATACCCGGTTCGCCACATAACCTCAAGCGCATTTCCCCAAATTCCAGAGGCTGCTGACTAGCGGCGAGGGCCTTGGTAAGTTATTGGGGAAACTATGCCCTCATTCGGTAAGGTATACAAGGTAAAGAAAACAACAGTAAATAGCGGAAGCAGTAAACAATATGCAACAACTGAAACCAAATAGCAGAAGCAATGAATATATAATAATGATGATAAAGATGCAGTAGGTACAAGTTTCTAAGGAAGCATCAAACATAACAATGTGCTGAAATACAAGTAAAACAAAGTACTAAAATGACAGCAACTCTTGCAGCATCGCAAGCCTAATCTTGGTCCCTTTCTCCCTATCTCCAAGAAATCAAGTACCAGAAGTCGAAGGGTGCTTTCCCTTATCTATATCTACAACAACGAAGTCTGCTTGAGCCCAAAAGCATGGCCCAAACAGGGTGTGAGATACAATCCTAGTAGGAAATCACCCAAAGATTTGTGCCTAACAGTCAATGAATACAAGGCAAGTAAAAGTGCAGGAAGTAGTAAATAGAAAATCACACAGCAGCTACAATCCATAGTTCTAGCATATAAAGTACACAAGTAAACAACCAACAACAAGTAGAAAATAGGTAACCCTCTAGGTTTCTCTCACAGCCTAACCCCTATAGTTCAACCTACAAGTACTAGCAACCCCCTAGGAGGCACACACAATCTCACCCCTCTGGTTCAGCTAAGTGTAGAATTTCTGATGAAGCACTCACCGTCAATTACCCCTATAGTCTCGTATCGTACTAAAGGATCTCTGGGAAAGCACTCAACATCAATTACCCCTGTGGACTGCGTCGAGGAACTACAAACTCTTTGAGGAAGCACTCAACATAGATTCCCCCTGTGGTCTCGCATCGTAAATTAAAGACACTTTGAAGAAGCCCTTACGTCCATTCTCCCTTTGGTCCATACACTAGGTTCTCTCAGCCCTATGTAATATAGACATGCATAACGCGTGTGTATCGCCCAAGTAAACCTCAATAACTACTTGACTATCATCCTAAGGCTCAGCAGAAAAACAACACAACAGTTCCACTATCCTACAACTAGGAATGTAAACTGGAAAAACACCTAAAAGGTAAAACAAGTATGACAACATACAGAGTACAGAAAAAGCTACTCTATTCATAAAGGTAAACATCTACTATAGCAATCAAGCAAGCATGTAATCAATCAAGGGAAAAATAGGAAAACACATAATTCCTGTTCAAGGGAATTGGAAAAATTGCACAAAATATTCAAATACTTTCTACAGAAATGCACAAACCACCTACCTCGATCCTAGGAGATCAAAATACTTGAACCACGATAACTGATTCTCCCCCGAACGTCGTAGATCTGCGAAAACACCCAAAATGTTCAAACCATGATATCATGAGAATGAGGAGGAATTGGAAAACAAGGATCAAGAAGAAGGAAGAACTCACCACTACGATTCCAACACAATTGACCGTGCTCAAATCAGAGAATGGACGGAGAGGCGGGAGCTCATCGAAGATTCACGAATCCTTAGTGCTCTCGGACGAATGAAACCTAGAAGAAGATGTTTCTGTGCGTTAGGCGCGACCCTGGTCCGTTTAGTGAAAAAAAAGAAAGTACACGACATGTACTTTTAGAGTACACAGCGTGTACTAGGTATTTCTGTACTCCGCCAAAATCGGCCTGCACATCACCCCTACACACTGTGTGTGTGGCCCGGACATGGCCATTACAAAACTTTGAGCGGGAAAAGAGTACATGGCGTGTACTTCAAAAATTTCCAGAAACTTTATTTTTCTCAAAAACTCCAGAAAAAGGAAGGCGTACCTGAAACGAAGATCCGAGTTCTTAAAAACTTCCCCCCTTAAAGAAATTCATCCCTGAATTTCCCTATCGAGGCGTAGAAGAAGAAACCTCGAACAGCTCCGGCCACTATGATCTTACATTAGCCTCCCTCTCCCAGGTCTCATCCTGTACTCGCCCATGCTGCCATAGCACCCGTACAAGAGGGACAGAATGCCCACGGAGAACCTTCGTAGTGCGATCGACAATCCGGATGAGTTGCTCCTCAAACGATGCATCCGCTTCGAGCTCAACCTCCTCGGGCTGAAAGACATGAGACGAGTCTGAAAATTAATGTCGGAGCTGAGAGACATGGAAGATGTCATGCATGGCCCGATACCTCTGGGGTAATTGCAACCGATAGGCGACCGTCCCAACTCTCTCCAAAGACTCAAAAGGCCCGACGTACCGCGGTGAAAGCTTACCCTGCCTCTGAATCCTTTTGTGTCCCACCCTTGGTGCGACATGCATGAAAACCTGATCACCAACCTCGAACTCCCGAGGTCATCTCCGCTGATCAGCATAAGACTTCTGCCGAGACTGTGCTGTAGCCATCCTCTTCCAAATCAGCTCTATCTGCTCTAAATTCTCCTAAACAAGATGAGGTCCCAACAAAGATGCCTCTCCTGCCTCCAGCTAGAATAAGGGTGATTGACATGACCTACCATACAAAGCCTCATAAGGTGCCTTCTGAATAGTCACCAGAAAACTATTGTTGTAGGAGAACTCCACCAGAGGGATATGCTTCTCCCAAGAACCACCAAAGTCTAAAATACAATATCAGAGCATATCCTCAAGCACCTGGATCGTACGCTCGGACTGGCCATCTGTCTGGAGGTGGTATGTTGTACTCAAAAGTACCTATGTACCCATGGCCTTCTGAAGTCCCTAACAGAACTGAGAGGTAAAACGCAATCCCTATCTAAAACAATAGAGTGTGGAACTCCATGTAGATGAATGATCTCTCTGATGTATAGTCGTCCCAGATCATCAACACTGAAGGTCTCCTTGATCGGAAAGAAATGTGGAACCTTCGTAAGCCTGTCAACGACAACCCAAATAGCATCGTTCCCCCAGGGCGACCTCGGCAACCCGTTCACGAAGTCCATCACAACATCGTTCCACTTCCACTCGAGAATGGGTAACTGCTGTAAAAGGCCTACTGGTCGCTGATGCTCCGCCTTCACCTACTGACTAGTAGAGAATCTCATGACAAAACCAGCAACATCTTTCTTCATACCTAGCCACCAGTAATGGTGATGAAGATCTCGATACATCTTGGTGACACCAGGATGAACTGCCCAAACTGAGGAATGAAAATCCCGCATCATATCCTCGCGTATGTCTGCTGGAACCCATACGCATCCCTAGAAATACAAGATCTCATCCTCGCCCACTGTCCATCCAGGAAGAGGGTTCTCTCCTAACACACTCTCCCATAGGACTAAGCCTTCTGAGTTTGATATCTTCCTCATCCGTACCTAATCAAGTAGTGTAGAGGTAACAACTACAAAAGATAGGAAGGTCTATCCCTGTCTATCGTGCACCTCCAAATGCATCTTAGAGAATAGAGCCATAAGCTTCCACTCATTGCTGGCCTCCTGAACTGCCTAAATCTGAGTTCTCCTGCTCAATGCAGCTTCCACCGCGTTGCCCTTTCCTGACATAAAGGAAATCTCGAAATCAAAATACTGAAGATACTCGACCCACCTGCGCTGCCTCAGATTCAGATCACGCTGAGTGAAGATGTACTTGAGACTCTTGTGGTCAGTGAAAACCACAAAGTGCTCTCCCAGAAGGTAATGTCTCCAACAACGTAAGGCATGAACAATAGCTTCCAACTCCAGATCATGCATAGGGTAGTTCCTCTCATGTGGCCTCGACTACCAAGACCCGTACGCAACGACTCCATCTCCCTACATAAGCACAACACCTAGTCCGATACCTGAAGCATCACAATAGACAATATAGCTCTTGCCTGGCTCTAGAAATACTAGTATCGGTGCCTACGTCAACCTTCCCTTCAGCTCATGAAAGGCTAACTCACAAGAATCTGACCATAAGAACTTCACCCCCTTCTTGGTCAGACCTGTCAATGGTGCTGCTAGGCATGAGAAGTCCTGAATGAAGCATCTGTAGTATCCAAAAAACCCTAGGAAACTCCGCACCTCAAAAACATTCTTCGACTACTCCCAGGAAACTAAAACTCTCACCTTCTCTGGGTCCACGGATACTCCTGCCTCTGAGATGACATGACCCAAAAAGTGAATATGTTCTATCCAAAAGTGGCACTTCGAGAATTTAGCATAAATCCAATGCTCTCTCAGTGTACTCAAAAAGATATCAATATGGGTATCATGGTCGTGTCAAGTGTGAAAGTACACCAAGATATCATCCATGAAGACCACGAAGAAGGAATCCAAGTAAGGGTGGAACACTCGGTTCATTAGTGCCATGAAAACTACAGGCGTGTTCGTGAGACCGAACGACATGACTGTATACTCGAATAGACCATACCTGCTCCTGAAGGCTATCAGAGGTATATCTGATGTTCTAATGCACAACTGATGATAACCGGACCTCAAGTAGATCTTTGAGAACACCCGAGATCCTCGAAGCTAATCAAAGAGGTCATAGATCCTCGGTAAGGGATATCAGTTCTTGACCATCAACTGGTTCAGCTTCCGATAATCCACAAAAAGTCAAAGGGCACCATCTTCCTTCTTTGCAAACAGGATAGGCGAACCCCAAGGAGAAGTACTGGGTTGGATGAAACCCTTTTCCTGCAACTCCTCCAACTGCTTCTTGAGCTCCTGCAACTCAGGTATATCCATCCTATAAGGAGGAATGGACACCGGTGCTACTCCTGTCATGAGATCAATAGAAAAGTCTACCTCACACTCTGTAGGAAAACCCAAAAATTCCTCTGGAAAGACTTCCTTGAAATGATCCACCACTGGAGGAAAGTCCAACTACGAAGTCCCCTAATCATCCAGATAAAGACTAGCAATCTGGGCTGTCACCCTTCCTAGCCCATGATGCTCGAGTCCTGCTCGACTCGCCTGTACATCACATTCACCTCTATGAAGAAAAGATTCACCTTCTGGTGAAACGAAACTCAATCTGCGGTGATAACAGTCGACGAATTCCTGGAAGGGAACCAAACAGTCCATCCTGAGGATGAAATCATAGCCTGTCATCTCTAGGACATAGAGATCTCATAAGAAATGATACCCTGTAACCTCGAGAGGGAACTCTCTACACTGGCGTACACTAGATGTCCTTGTCCCCAAAGGTGTGTCTAGTGTCAACGAGTCAGCAGAAGAAAAGACACAGAGCCCAAGTCTCTCCACAACAGTAATAGAGATAAAGCTATGCGTAGCACCTGTATCGAAAAGAGTTGAAGATAAAAATGAGGCTACTAAAATCGTACCTCGAACCATAAAAGGGCCGAGATCCTGCTCATGAAAGGTCTGCTCTACAGTGAAATACTAGTTTGCACCGCGACCCTACACCCCTGGCTGACCACTCTAAGCTGATCCACCCTGCTGGTGCTGAGGGAATGGTGGATTCCTTCCATGGCCTTGACCTCCACCTTGGCCCGAACGGCCTGAAGAACTCCAGTTCCCTAACTGGTGAGAAACTGGTGGTGCTACTTCTGAACGAGGAGTCATGGAAGAACCCCGGTCACCGGCTGTTGGTGTAAAAACCTGGAAGAAACGCTGAAGGTGACCCATATTTCCACAAGATCGGCACTCTATGGGGTCCCTCTGGCACTGTGGCCTCGTGTTCCCTGACCGGCCACACTGGTAGCATATCACATGGATGCCTGACGATGCATCTCGCTTCCTCGGATCACCACGCGTAGACTCCCTACAGAACTTCTTGCTGTTATCTGGAGGAAAACTAGCTCTGGAAGCAGAACCAACCTGGCTCATAGCTCTGGAGTCTCTTAGATTGTGCTCCGCAATTAGTGCCTGGTTGACGATGGAAGTGATGGAAGTCAACTGGAAGATATTCACCTATGAGCGGATCTCCCGCCTAAGACCATCCTCAAACTTCCTTGCTAAGAACACCCCAATCCCATCCCGGAGGGGTGTAAAATGCTACAACTTGGTGAAACGAGAGGAATAATCCATGAAAGAAATATTACCCTGCTCTAATCTCATGAACTCCTAGGCTCGGTCAGCCCTCAGGGTCTCCGAGTAGAAGTAGTTATAAAAGACATGCTGAAACTCCTCCCAAGACATAACCTGCTGATGACCTGCCTGTGAGATCACGTCCCACCAACTCTTGGCAGAGTCTCGGAGAATGTAGGTAGCGAGCTTGACCCGCCTCTCTGGAGGCATCTCCATATTCTCAAATATAGTCAGCATGGCTTCTAACCATGACTCTGCAGCCTGTGGTCCTCCTTCCCATGAGAAAGTAGGAGGCTGCTGCTGTTGGAAAACCTGTGTCAAGTCTGCCATAGTTGTGGCAGGAGGCGATGCTACCTCGATGGTCTGCATCATCCTCATAAAACCTCCACTAAATTTAATGTCAGCGCCTGCAACTGGTATGACAGTCGGTGCCAAGGCTGGCCCAACCGAAGGATCGGTAGTAAGTCCCTGATCAGCCATATCTGGCGTCTGATCACTGCATGATAACTAACGTACAACCGGAGGACGTCTCAGAGGCATAACTCTGAGAGGTCAAAATCACACCTTAGATTAGAAAAATAAGGAAAGAAAACATAAGAGTACAAAACGAGAACCAGGGAAGGAAAACACACAGCTTTACAAAACACGACTACACGACGTGTATAAAAACTACACGGCGTGTCTTCTTAAGCCACTGAAATGGGTGTGTACCCCTACCCTAAAGGTCGTGTAACACCTCAAACTACACGACGTGTTGACCACACACATGACGTGTACTTGAAAACTATTCCCCTGCCCGAGTCTCTTTACACGGCTAACCCACACGGTCCGACTTAACCTGAGTCTACACGACGTATTCTGAACAAACACGGCGTGTACTAGACAAGGCTTCGATGGCCCGTGTCATTAAATACACATCCGTCTACACGGCTGGACCTTACACGGCATGTTCCGAACAAACACATCGTGTATAGGTGAAGGTGAAACCGTCCCGTGTTGTTCGTGACACAACTGGGTACCTGAACAAGACTACACGACGTGTTTCTAAAATAACACAGTGTGTCTAAGAGAAGGTAACGCCGACCCGTGTTGTTCATGACACAGCCAAGTACCTGGAAAGGACTACATGGCATGTTCCTTTACAACATGGCATGTTCCACTCAAGCTTCCCTGACCTGTGTTGTTAGTGACATGACCGAGTACACGACTCCAAACTACACGACGTGTACCTACCGCACACGGAGTGTTCCTAAAGTTATTTCTACAATAGTGTGTCCCTGATCACACGGTCAATGACATGGTCTAAAAACTACACGGTGTGTGGTCAAAAGTACATGCTGTGTATTCTGGGTTTTTTTGGGCAGTAGTTCAAAACTGCACAGGAGCCCAAAAAACACAGAAAACAAGGCATAGAGGTGCCAAATTCCGATTCGTGAGGGCCTATACTCCCCGTGAATCAAAACTTGGCATTTATTTAAGTAAGGTAGAATACAAACAATCCTCTAACAAGGCAACATAGATTCTATCAAGCATCTATCACAACAGCATGCATAATCTACACAAAGTCTATCACAACAGCATGCAATCGCTAATGCACCCTAGATGGCATGGCAAGAGTGCATGACATGTGATTTCTACGAGTGCCTATATGATGCATGAGATGACATACCCTCAAGTAATTGGGCTGCGATAGAAATATAACTGCAATAGACAAGACAATAACAACACAAACATGTGAATCACTCTAGGTGAAATCATATCAACCGTAAAATCTTAAAACCAGAAAACCGCAATAATCGAGGTAGTATGGCTTTTCCCTGTACACGGGTTAGCTACTCTCGAGCACATCTTAACACCAAGTACCGAATCCTTCCTACCCCTGGCTAAAGGCTATAAACAGTAAATCAAGAGAAAAGAAAACCCTCTGATACCACTTTGTAACAACCCAAATCTGGAGCCCCTCCACTAGTTCCCCGTACCCGGTTCACCACATGACCTCAAGTGCATTTACCCAAATGCCAGAGGCTGCCGACTAGCAGCGAGGACCTTGGTAAGTTATTGGGGAAACTATGCCCTCATTCGGTAAGGTATACAAGGTAAGGAAAACAACAGTAAATAGAAGAAGCAGTAAACAATACGCAACAACTGAAACCAAACAGTGGAAGCAATGAATATATAGTAATGATGATAAAGATGCAACAGGTACAAGTTTCTAAGGAAGCAGCAAACATAAAAACGTGCTGAAATACAAGTAAAACAAACTATTAAAATGAAAAAAACTCCTACAACATCACAAGCCTAATCTTGGTCCCTTGCTCCCCATATCCAAGCAATCAAGTACCAGAAGTCGAAGGGCGCTTGTCCTTATCTATACCTGCAACAACGAAGTCTTCTTGGGCCCAAAAGCCTGGCCCAAATAGGGTGTGAGATACAATCCTAGTAGGCAATCACCCAAAGATTTGTGCCTAACAGTCAATGAATACAAGGCAAGTAAAAGTGCAGGAAGCAGTAAATAGAAAAGAACACAACAGCTACAATCCACAGTTCTAGCATATAAAGTACATAACTAAACAACCAACAACAAGTAGAAAACAGGTAACCCTCTTGGTAGCTCTCACAACCTAACCCCTATGGTTCAACCTACAAGTACTAGCAACCCCCTAGGAGTCCCACACAGTCTCACCCCTCTGGTTCAGCTAAGAGTAGACTTTCTGAGGAAGCACTAACCGTCAATTCCCCCTATAGTCTCGTATAATACTAAAGGCTCTCTGGGAAAGCACTCAACGTCAATTACCTCTGTGGCCCACATCGAGGAACTACAGACTCTCTAAGGAAGCACTCAACGTCGATTACCCTTGTGGTCTCGCATCGTAAATTAAAGACACTCTGGAGAAGACCTTACATCCCTTCTCCCTTTGGTCCATACACTAGGTTCTCTCAGCCCCGTGTAATATAGACATGCATAACGCGCATGTATCACCCAGGTAAACCTCAAGAACTACTTGTCTATCATCCTAAGGCTCAGCATAAAAACAACACAACAGTTCCACTATCCTACAACTAGGCATGGAAACTGGCAAAATGACTAACAGGTAAAACAAGTACAGAAACATCCAGATTACAGAAAAAACTACTCTATTCACAAAGGTAAACCTCTACTATAGCAATCAAGAAAGTAGATAACCAATCAAGGGAAAATAGGAAAACTCAAAATTCCCATTCAAGGGAATTGGTGAAATTGCACAAAATATTCAAAGACTTTCTACAGAAAGGCACAAACCACCTACCTAGATCCTAGGAGATCGATATACTTGAACCACGACGACTGATTCTCCCCCAAACATCATAGATCTGAGAAAACGCCCAAAGCGTTCAACCCATGATATCATGAGAAGGAGTAGGAATTGGAAAACAAGACTCAAGAAGAAGGAAGAACTCACCGTTGTGATTCCAACACAATCGACTGTGCTCGAATCGGAGAACGAACGGAGAGGCGGGAGCTCGTCGAAGATTCGTAGATCCTCGGCACTCTCGGATGAATGGAACCTAGAAGAAGACGTTTCTGTGCGTTAGGCGTGACCCCAGTCTGTTTAGTAAAAAAAATAAAGTACACAGCGTGTACTTTTAGAGTAAACAGTGTGTACTAGGTCTTTCTGTACTCCGCCAAAATCGGCCTCCACATCACCCCTACACACTGTGTGTGTGGCCCGGACACGACCATTACATGGCTTCGAGTGGGAAAAGAGTACACGGCGTGTACTTCAAAAATTTCCAGAAACTTTATTTTTCTCAAAAACTCCAGAAAAAGGAAGGCATGCCTGAAACGAAGATCCGGGTTCTTACACTCTATATTAGAAGATATTCTATTTTAAATATTTCTGTATCTTTCCTAAATTTATAGTGAAATAAAATTTTGGTGAATAATTATCTATCTCATATTAGAATTCAATTTATATAAAGACCCCGATGAACGTGAGAAATAAATTGAAGAAAAATATGAAGAAGTTATCCCTCTTTTCAAAAGAAGAAGAAGTTTCAGATTCACTATGAAATCATGGTGAAGTAGACAGATCTAGATTAGAAGGAGAATAATCGATGTAATGTATATAAACAAGGAAATATACAATCTTTTTACCTCAATATGATGAAGGGATTCAAGTGATTATGGGGTAAGTGAAAATCCTTATGAAAACTATCTATAAGAAAAGGAACCAAGTGGGAGTGATCATATGTCAACATATATTTCTGTTGATGCATTAAAGGATATGATACATCATTTTACAAATGAAATGTTTTCTATAATTTGTGGGATATTTAAAATCATTTAGGAATATATCAACCAAATTGAATTATAATATGAAAATATATAGAAATTCTTGAAAGATAAGTTCCTTTTGTACAAATCTCTATAAACAGATTGTAGGCATATAAGAAGTAAATTTGGAGTTTAAATAGAAGTGCTCCAAGTTTAAAGAGGAGTGGCTTAATACAATATAATAAAAGGACGGTTCCAATAAATAATTTGAGAAGAAAATCCATACACCACAGAGAGATAAAAAATATTGCATTAATGTCAAGAATGCACAATTAGATGTGAAATCTAATAGGATCAATGAGCTTGACACATTACTATTAGAAAAGGCCAAGATTCATGAAAATAATGTTAAAATAATTAAGGAGTGTGAAGAAATATTAAAGGACACTGAAAATGAAAAATACACTCTTAACATTAAGCATGTTGAATTTGAAATTAAAGTTGGAAATATGGAGACCACACAGGCTAAGTATTCACAATGGAAGGAGAAAGAAGATACTATCATGGGATATTCTAAGAATTATTTTGATATATAAAACCTCTATTATATGACAATAATATCATGACATAATTTAATGATCTTTTTCAATAAAAATCAAAGAATAGGGTACCATCTATACCTTATTTTAATGATGAATCTAAATCTATTTTTATAGAAAGTGTAGGTTTAAAAAAATATATACATGTATAGATGAAGAAGAGTGATTAGAATAATACCACTATGTTCATGGTGGATAGAAAGAGTATGGATTTTTTTCACAATAAGAGCTCATATAGTTATGGAGAAGGCCCCAAAATATCTTGCTCATACATCTAAAAATTCGGGACATCATACCGTGGAGAAAAATAAATCAAGATTTTTTGAGAATTACTGGTGGTGAAATAGGTTTGGGTATTATGCATCATATTTTTTGGTATAATTCATTCATATAAGAATCATAAAGGAAGTCCATTTCAATGGGGAGTAATTTAGAGAAGAAGAAGCACCCATAGATTAATAAGAATCTATCCACCTCAAACAAATTTAGAAATCTTAAAGGAATCTATGATGTTTGTAATTAGTGTGGTCACAGATTGATATCTCAATTGGAATTCTAAGAGATTATATTTAAGATGTTATTTATTGGTGAAGATATGAAAGTTTTCAAAACTAGAAATCCACTTTAAGTGATCTATTTTGGGTGAATTTTCAACATATAACATCTCAAAATCCATATTCTGAAAAGATAAACCTAAATTAAGACAATGTGGAGTATTCCCTTGAAGGGAACATATTTAGATAATTATTTAAGTAGTTACTAGATTTATTCTTTCATGTAGATCTGAATATTTTAGAATATTCTTGAAATAATTCCATTAAAAAGGAAATTTAGGTTGATATATTTCATGAGAAATTTATATCAAAATTGGTTTTAACAATTTATTTATCCTGAAAATTGTTGGACAACTTATAAAGAAGGTGATAAAGTTGGTATCAAATTCAATTTTCAATAAACAACTTTATTATCTAAATCAACCCCTCTTATTTTCTATAATGATAATTTCTCAACTATACTTAGAGTGGAATGGTTGATGACAAATTGATTGAGTATTAATTGATATCATCCTTTCCCAATCACTTTTTATTTCTTATCAATAAGGGGAGATAAGTAATAGAGCACACATTGACATATTATTTAGAAGGTATTTATAAAAAAACATAGGGAGAGATTATTGATCCCACTTTGTGTGTATTATATTTTTTATCAATTATTGTCAATGAATATGAAGTGACATTGGATCTTGATGTTAATATATTTAAGGAGAATCAAATTTAGGAATAATAAGCTTATAAGAAGTTGTTTGAAGTTCTTTCCTTTAGAAGTTTTTGGAAGATTTATTCATATTAATGGTAAATGATGTTTAAAGATTTAGTGTTCTATGAATGAATTTTTAAGGTGAAATAAAGGAAAAGAAGAAGAGTATATGGATGGTGATTTGGTTTTGAGACCATTTCATTATTATAATTTTTTTTCTAATATAAGAAAACTTTTCAAAAATATTGCCAACTAAAGCTATCCAAGACTCAAGTAGCCATGCCATCATAAGGGTAGCCCGACCAAGATCAAAGGTCAATCAGGATTGAGCATCCATGGAGTGGCATAATGGTTGCAGAAGCCACACAAAAGTAATAGGTTAGAGGGGGTGAGTTTTTTTAGCCTTCACTATATAGGTCGACACAACACACCATTGAATAGCACTAAATCCAATGGTATTTCATTGAGTTGTATATTAAGTGCTCATACTTATTAAGGAGTGAAATTCTGGAGGATAATTTATTATGGTATCATGATTTAAGCATACCGTTCATCATTTAAGATCATGATTTCATGTATGCTACATCACTTGAGATGATTTTGTTTTCTGTCTTTGTCTTCCATGTAAAACTGGTATAATGAAACATCAGGAAATACCAGACCATGATTCACCTTTGATGAAGTTGATAACTTGAGTATGAACATGATGATTCACATGAGAGTTCTTGAAAGATCACAAGGACTACATGCTCACATGAAGAGTGATAAGATAGTGTGAAATATACATATATCATGGTTTTTATGAATACGAGAAGATGAAAATGAAGCATGGAAGTAAGGATGTTAATTATGATTATGAAAAGTGAAGTGTTATTTACAGATTCAAGAATTTTGATTTATAAAATAGACCATAATCATAGATTCCAAGAATCAAAGAATCAAACCAGAGTGGATGCAATAAGATTGAAGAATTCCTAAATGAATTTTGAAGATAATCATAATTCTTTTCATCTTACGACTTAGGTATTTCTTAAGACTTTGAGAAAATAGTAATACTTTCCTTACTGAATCGTATAACTTCATGGATATCTTATGTGTCCATTGTATGAATATATGCCATAAGAATTCTGAGAGTAATTATTTTCTTGATGAGCATAAACCTTTTAAGTACTCAATTTAAGTTTTCTTCATAAGTCTTAGAGAGTATAAGACTTTGGAAGTACCCTGAGTAATCCTTTAACACTTATAAAAATTACAAAGTTTTGTTGGATGAAAAACATAAATTCTTATAATTTAGTTATGATGTAGAAATTAATTAATTCAGATGATGTAGTTACACTGATCTTAATGGATCCAATATCATGATATGTTTAAACCCATTGTGATTCATTTTGAGTGAGAAACATCAATCCAAATATGATATTGTGAAGGATAATCCAAAGGAATAAAGACCACACCATAGGGTGTTATAAAATGAAGATTCCACCACACTATAGTGAAATTACCATGGGGATTTTGTTCACTGTAGAAGAGTTATAAAGCATAATAAATAGTGGTTGTTTCACAAAATGTAAATGAAAAACAACGAATCACTCCATGCTTTAGGATAATGACATGGTGTTTCATGTATCTTCATGCATACATGGAGTTTCAATATGTATATTTTTTGGAAAAAATTAAAAGGAAGACCGCATGGTATTTCCATATATCATGAAAGAAAAATAAGAAATAAGTCTGAGTCTTTGGGGTTTTTAATTGGGAAGATATAAAAATTAAATAACAAATATCTATGCTATTTTGAATTATTGAAATTGTTGGTAATTCAAAATAAGGTATTTACATAATGGAATAAATGTTGGAATAAATAAGGGATAATTTTATTGTGAAAATATAAACATTTCTACATATATATATTATAGGTTAATGAGATATATGTGAGTTTTACAATGTTATTTTGAGAAGATGATCTTTATGTCAAGAAGAATAATCGATACTACATCAATGTTCTAAAATAGCAAGTATCAAAGAAAAGAGAGAAGGAGATAGTTTCAGTGCTACTGTTATGCACTGGAGAAGAAGAGAAATGATAAGATCCAATGTAATATTATTATACTAAATAAATAAGAGGGAGAATAAGAAAAGGGAATAAGAAAAAAGTGGTGTGTTATTTAGTCTCCGCATGAAAGAAGGTAACTTGTATCTGTGTAAGGGAAATAGAATAAAGGAGGATTCTATGTAGTATAGTTTTCATAGAAAATGGAAGAAGGAAAAATAATCCTATTTTATGATGTGAAAAAGTGTATGAAATTCCATGCATACCAAATAAGAGGAAGGTATTGATTTCATACTACTATGAAATAAGGATAAGAGAAATAAAAATAGGAACCAGGAAGCACCATGATAATGTAAAGTCTCAACTAGTTGTAGACTCATCTGTTATTATAAATCACTTGAAGAAGTTGAACACTGTCAAGAGGTAGTATAAAGAACAAGTGGGAGACTGCATTTGGGTTAGGCTATCACCAGCCCAAGGGAATTGAGATTGTTTTCTACCCCTGTAAAGTGTATGGAACAACACTTTAGGTTGAGATTACTCCCTAAACAACCCAATATAATTAGTGTTTCATTATAGTTGAATCCTATGTATCGATCACCCATGAACACAATAAGGACTAGATAATCTAATTAAGAAATGATACTTGTAAAAACACCATATAATATCATCTATACACTTACATCTACTTTTATATGAAAAGCTAAGAGAACAAGAGAATCTTTATCCTAATCGGTGAAAGAGGTAAAGGGATAGAAAGATAAAATTGATCAAAAAGAAATAAAAATTGATTCACCTCTCCCATATTAGTGTTGAGTATATCTCAAAGTGATCCTAAAACCATCAATGATTATCAACCAATATATCTTACTTACCATCAAAACCTCTCAACCAAGACATCTTACATACCATCAGAGCCTCTCAAATAATACATTATTATTATATGGGATGGCATACACCAAGAGATGCCCCTTATAGTTTGTCCCATATGACCTAACTGATGCGTCAAGGTGATATATAATTTTGAGCCCCACCCATCACTTAAACATGTCCAATGCATTCATCATATATTGAATAAACAATACAATATCAACATGACTTAGTAATTAATATGTATCCATATTGAACCAAGTATATAGAATTTAAATATAGATAATGAACATGCCTTAGAATTAAATAATTATACATATATAACTAATAAGTATTCAAATTTTAAATATTTCCTTAGTCAATAAATGAAATATCATTCTTGGTAAACACCCCCAATTTGATTTATGTACGATAGAGTATTCACACCATATAGAGCAATGAGTATACAACTAAGTCAATAATTGAAATGATATAAAATACATACATGATAATAAATAAAATGGATATAAATTATGCCATAAATTAATCATAAATGAAGGTGTTTTAGTAAAAATAATTCTTTTTGAATATGGAGATGAAAATGGAAGTGAAACTTTTAAAAATAATTTTCCTTAAAGATTTTGTAACTTTGTTATAAAAATGAAGTTAAAATTCACTTCCAAAAATCCTTTCATGAGATGTAAATAAGGTTTTTAAAACATTATTTATAAAATAATTTTCAATAATTGAATCCTAAAAATAAATTGTAGTTAATTAATTAAATTTTGAGTGAAAGATATAAACATACATAAGTGGAATGAAATCCTTTTTCAAAACTCTTAAGAAAATAATATCCTTTTATTTTGAAAAATTCACCAAATAAAAATAATAGGTATTAATTTGAAAAAATATAAAACCTTATAAAGGAATATAAATAATGAATAATGGCCATTATGGTGAGAAAAGTTGTTTATGCAAAAAAACATTTAAAAAGAGTTTCTTTTCACACTTTTGTAAAGAAAGTGAAAAATAACATGTTTGGAAAATGTTAAAAAGATTAATTTTAAAGATTTGAATATAAAGTAAAATTTAATATAATTTAACCTTAAAAAATCATTTAAATATATAAAATAACATTGTTTAATCAAAATAAATAATATGTATATGAAGAAAAAATAATCCCAACCAAAAAATGAGAAATAAGTTTAGTTTTTCTTAAAAACATTATTTTGATTGATTTGAGTACCAAAGATAGTAAAAATAGAAATAATAATTAAAATAATTATAAATAAATATATTATAATAAAATATATAGGGTTTAAGATAGAAGTAACATATAATTTTCCTCAATGTAAATTGAAAGATAAACAATCCCGATAAAAAGTGAGATTGTAAAATAAACCCTTACAAATTTAATAACACTTGAATAAAAAAATATTAAAAAAGAGAAATTAAAATGGGACTTTATTTACTATTATTAAATATAGTATCATGATATAATATTTCAAATAGGTAGCATACACACTATATAATGGAAGTGGGTTCATAATTCAGAAAATGTGTCCAAGAAGGACGTTTGAGACGAGAAACCCTTACATTGGGTTCCTTCTTAGTTAAACATGTTATAAATTAACTGTATAATAAATTTAGATTAATTATAAATATATATTACAAAAATAGTTATATTTATCATACTATATACCATTTACTTAAAATTTATTTTACCGATTTAGTAACAATTCTTTGTTAAAATCAATATTTTTTGTGCTAACTATTCTGTTTTCCATACCTATTATGATTCAGTGTTTTTTCTCCTTAAACATTTTTCATAGTTTAATCATATTAATAATTTTAATTATGGTGTATATTATTATTTTTATGTATTTATGGAGTTCCATGGTCACTTTTTGGAACTCATGGCGATGATTCACATGGAAATCTTAAAAATACAATTTTTAAAAATTTCAAGTCTATAAAAGGAATTTATTTTACTAGTGAATAATAAAATGTATATAACCATTAAATAACCTTAATAATGTTATAAATATGATATTTATATATGAAATAAACTTTTATAACTAACCATTTAAGTTGGTTATAAAAAATGAAATACGTTGTTCATGGAAGTGGTAGTCCGCATGTGCACACAAGCGACTTTTTCATTTTTCAATGGATGAAAAGAAAGTAAGATAGGTAATTATTTATCTTTATATAAATATAATTATTTAATAGATATAATATTTATTTATTTATTCCATCTTTATTACCAACCATGTGAGGTGGTGATAAAAAACAAAATATGTCGTTCATGGAGGCGGTAATCCGTATGTACACACGAGCGATGTTATCATTTTCCAAAAGATAGAAAAAGGTATATGGTGGTTGTTACATAAATATAATAAAATTTCAGTAAAATAATGATAATTATTTTAATATTTAAGTTTGTTTATATAAGATTTGGAAGAGTTTTTAGAAGAAAAAAACTTGAAAGAACTCGATTAAGACAATTACCTCTTCCTTGGATATCCTCCTTTGGATCCCTACTTAAGCCTTCTTAGGTTGGTATTTTGGTGAGACCAAAACCTATAGGATGTGTATAAGTGAATTGTGAAGTGATTTTGGTAGATCTTGGCTAATAAAATGTGTTTAATGTGGTTGGATAATTGAGGATAGGATGAGTTCTTTTAAAAGTGAGAGGGGTGGCACATTCTTGTAAATACTCTTACCTTTAAAATAATATAAATGTCTTTATCATGGTAAGTGTAATGAAAGCAACCCAAATTAGAATATATTATAGTATAGGTATAAATTATCTGAACCAATCAAATTAATGGTAAGTTTTTTTTTGCTTTTTTAAACCTTATCTCTCTGTTTAACCATCTTGTTAACTCTTTTAACCCTTATCATGGTGACTAACATTTACTATGATAACTTAATTTTATAACTAAAAATGAAACAAACATTATTAATTTATTTGAAAATTCTGATTAAAAATATGGAAGCAATTTTAAAAAGTTCAATTTTTAAAGGTGCTAAAAATTAATTTTAATATAAGTATACAAAATGCAAAGAAAAACTATTTTTTAGAAAAATGTCTTCTTACACATAAAAATGATTTTACACCAAAATCATGTGTAGTTTTGATCATGATGAAATTTAATAGTTTATGAATAAAAAAATATATTAATATTAACTTAAAACCAATATAAAACCTAATTTATCTTTTTAAATACTTAATTAAATAAAATAATAAAAAATACTTCTTTTATTAGAATAAAATATAACTTAGGTTGCAAAAAAGTAAAAGATATATTTATAAATTTAAAATATTAATTTTAAATGAATTATTTTACTCCTTAAATTATTTTTTGGTTGAGGAAAAATTTTAATATATTTTTAAGACATGATTTAATCATAATTATGTAATAAAAGTTAGAGTATTTGTAAAAACAATATTTTCACTATTCAGCTAAAAATCAACCTTTTTATAAAAATTCCAAAAAATCATCCTTACCTAATTTTGATATGCTGAATTCAAAATTTAATTTAATTTGATAAAATTAAAATTATAAAATTTATAAATTTAAATTTTAAATAAAATATATATAATATACAATAAAAATAATTTTTCTAAATAATTTTTTTATTTATCCATAAATAATCAAATTAACATTCCTTATAGTTTCTTAAATATTTATTATATGTTACTAATTTATTTTCTAAATTATGTTTCATTTAACTATATTTTAATTTCTTTTATTTTTTATTGTAATAAAACATTATTTACTTTAGTTCTATGTTACTCATATTACAAGATTTCACACATACTGGTTTTATTTTTTAGAGAATACATACTAAAATCTCAAGGTGTTACATTCTCCCCCTTAAATAAATCACATACTCTCAATTTTAATTTTTCTTACAAAAATTAATATATCTAGATATAAGTATAATATAATATCATGAGGATTAATTTCTAAGTTACTACTTGGAAACTTAATATTTCTTAATTAAATATTTCTAAAAAAATGTGTGTATTGTTATAAGACTCATATTTTTGAACGAGTTTCAAAAAATATACCTTAATAATCAAGTGATATTTTCCATGTAAGACTTAATAGATTTATCTTCCTCTTACTTGGTTTTGAGGAAGTCTTTTACCATCGAGATAGATAATATTTGAAAATATACTTACTTTATTTCTTTCCATCATACAAGCATAATTTCATCCTTTAGTTGTGTTGTAATTAGTTTTCCACCTTTGCTTCTTCTCATATTCTAAGTGATAAATAATCATGATGATTTTTTCATGCCTGAAGCACAAAAATAAACTTTCAATGCATCATAAGACCCATAAAATAATGACAAGTTATTCTTAATGTCTCTATCCATTTACTAAAACCAAAATAGTTAGAATAAGTTAAGATAATACTCATTATGGATAATCCTTCATGTGAAAAATTAATAAATTAATCTAAAAAACATCAAAAATAACAAAAATAGTTTAAGTCAAATCATTCCAAAAATAACTAAATCCTAAAACACTTCAAAATATGCTTGAATAATTTCAAAACCCAAAAAATTAGAAAGATTTGATCACATATTCTTCCAAAATCAACTTAAATTTTTGATCAAAAAATTATTGAACCTAAATAATCATTAAAAAAATATTCCTTACTATGTTATAAAGATAAAAAATCATGGAAATATATGATCCCAAAATTATATTAATATACCCCAAGATATCATGAATTAACTTGACATCAAATTACTCTTTAATATCGAAGGTTATCGATACTTATAAACTTATATTCCCAAAAATCACTTATTCCATTGCCCCAATTAACAATAATAAAATCACATATCGACTAAAATGAATATTTATTAATCAATCATATATTCTTCTTAAAAATAAATAATTTTTTTCCAAAATATCATTAATCACCTCAAAATACAATCACATTAGACCTCAAAAGGTATACATTCCTTTGAACTTATGATCAACCTTAAAATTGTTAACCCATGATAGTAACCAAAACTCCTAAATTATAATCATATAATAAAATCCTAACCTATAAGGTTATATAAACCCTTCTCTAATACCATCTATATTTCCCCATACCCGTACTCTCAGATATGGTGCTAAAAACATAATATTTACATATTGGCTTTGATAGAAACTCAAGTCACCCAAATTTAACCATCCATAATTACAACATAAAAAGAAATTATTGAGTCACTTTCATAACCAAGGCCTTTTTAGGTTTATGGATTTAGATAATTAATAAAACCATTTACTTAATAATACCCATGTCTTCCCATCTAATGGATATTTTCCCATTATACCCATATTTTCCTATTCTATAATAAGACTTCAACATCTCCCAAAAAATTCTACACACATGATATAATACTAGATATATCTTATGTGTTACTCTTATTCATAACCTAGGGAAATGGAAACATAAGAAGGGTGAGATCAAATGCTCAGTAAGGGAAACGTTCAGTGGAAGCTATCATAGAGAAATAAACTTGAGTAATATGGAGAAGTAAATAATCAATAAATGTTCCATATAATCAATAACTTGAGCACAAAATATATCCATGGATGAAATAAAAATATAAATAATGACATATAAAATAATAATATATATCATTAATAATAGATATCATGGAGATGTAATTCATAATGTTCTTAATCTTACCATTAAGGCCTCATTCCAAAAAATCTTACATAACATCAAGGCCTCTCAACCATGTCATTTTTTATTCCATAAAGTCCTCTAAACCAAGACATCTTACATTTTTTAAAGGTCCCTAAACCAAGACATATTACATACCATTAAGGCCTATTCACTATTATAAAACCGGTGTTTAACAGCACTGATATTTACCAGTGCTAGAAAAAAGTGCTGATAAATGGCATATTTATCAGCACTAAAGAAAGCAGTGATAAATTTAACCCTTTATCAGCACTATATTTTTAGCACTCATAAATGAGTTATTTATTAGCAATAAAAAGAATGGATAAAGACTTACCTTTATCAGCACTAAAAAACATTGAGAAATATACCTTTTATCAGTGATTTTTTAAAAGTGATGATAAAAGTGTCCTAATCTAATTAAAAAAACCTAACCTATTGCAAACTCGTCGCGATATCAGAAGCTTTATATAGAATCCACCCATTTCCGACACTCCTCCTTGGTGAATCAAATATTGAATCACACAAGCCCACTACCTCTAATTTTCCGAACATCATCCGACATCCAGTGTTCGGTTTTAGTTAGGGTTTCCAAAGAAAACATCGAGATCTGGATATGAGGGTATTGGATTTTCTTCAACCTAATGAGGTAGTCTTGTGTTTTCCTTTTTAGGTTATGATTTTTTTCTATATTTTTTTGAGATCTGAATTTGAGGGTTTCTGATTTTCTTTTGTAGGTTCCTATTTTCTTTCTATATTTGTGATCTGATTATTGTATACTCATTTGATTTTGTTTATGATCCGTTGTTTTCTTGACTACTGTTTTGGATATCCTATTTTGGTCTTTTTAAATTGTTGTTTTGAATGAATTTGCTTCGCTTTCTACATATATACCCCATATTGCTTTGCAAACTTAAATTTTTCAATGTTTTGAAATCTTAGTGAATCACCTATGGTCTGCAGATAAACTAATTAAATAAATATTTATGCCACTATATAAACATTAGAGGTTTTGGATATAAAAACCTTAAATGAATGAGCAAATTGATTTAGCAAAACAATTCTTCGTCAGATGATGGTGAAAAGCAGAAATATAAACTGATTTTATGCAATTCATGTAAGGGAATTTATTTATTTAAATTATGTTTTAATATTTTGGTGTAATGGGTTTTCGTTAAAAATTTATTTGCTCATAATTGGGTTGTTTTATTATAAGAGAAACCTTAGTAAGGGTGATATCATTTTTACTTATTTTCAATGGCTCTCTATTTTCTAAATTAGTATGGGGTTATATTCATTTTACTATATTGTGATATTCTATTGTGAGGGTAACATATATTACTTAGAATTGTGTTGTTTTATTTTTTTATGCCAATTTATTTATGGACCTCCCTAAAATCTCAAGGATGGGTCAATGCGTATTAGATGGCCTCCCTAGAATACTTAGGTTGCTACATCATTTGTTTAAAAAAATAGTACGAATGTTATCAAATTATATATATTAGAAATTATTTTCAGGTATTCATCATTTTAGGTATATATATACATTTTAGGTATATATATAAATTTAATGAACAATAATATAATTTATAATTAAATAACCAATTAAATATTGTAAACTCATGTTACTTTCAAAATAATAAAATTAGGTAACTATATATACATTTTATTGAAATAATTATACTTTCCAAAATTTAAATAATTATATTTTCTAAATAATTACTGAGAATAATAATTATTTATAATTAATATAATTTAAAAAATATTATTAGTAATTTTTTTTAGTTTCATTAGAAAAATAGTATTATATATACATCAAATAATTATTGTATATTTAAATAAATTAATTATGATAAATAATATATATATATATATATATAATTATAGTCAAATAAAGTTACTAATAATATATATATATATATCTAACATATATATAAAACATTTAGGTAGATTCACTTTATTTATCCATATATCTAATGAGGAGTGACCTCCATTTTATAGTTTTTGATAGTAGAAGGGGTGAACCCCGTTCAGGTTTATTGACTATCAAGGTAAGTGTGAATGAAGTAAACACCTCCATCAAACTCCTTTTCTAATCATATAAAACCCTATCATTTTTTAATAAAATAAAACCTATTAAAAAACAAGTTTTATAAAAAAACATTATAAAAAAATCCTCAACCAATTATTTTATTAAAGTTTTATTCAGATCATTGTGGATAAATTTGAGGATAAAAATGAAATTAATTCATCATTAACTTCACCTTCACATCAAATCAAATAAATTAATTTTAGTAACATACAATTTTCAGCTGAAATTACACTATAGAAACCCAAGATCCTCGGGCTGCGCAACACTACAGTTGCGTATCCTGATTCTCCCATATCCACCCTCTCCATTTCTTTCCCGCCCTTTACTCTATCATGTTTCTGGTTTTGGGGATATTTTCTTTGGAATGAGTTGGTGTCAATGTAGGAATCAAGTTAATAACTAATTCTAATGGTTTAATTCTCACAAATGAGAGGTATTTTCCCCTTTAGAGAACACAATGAAGTACAATTTTCATCCTCATCATCTTTATCTCCTGAATAGTTGTTATTTCATTTTGTTTCCCTGATACTCATCTACCATCTCTTTTATGTTTCTTGTACTACTATGATCATTATTCATCCCATGGATGACTACTTCTTAGAGTATTTCAAGCAACATAGGTGCATGTCCACAAGAGATGGAGGATGTGTGTCAAATAACAAAATGAAATGATAAATGCTCAAGAGATGAGTTGATGAGGATGCAAATTGTCTATAACATTCACCTTTGAATGAATTCATAGGATAACACTGACTATAATGGAGAAATTCTCCTCATCCTCCTCACTTTTTGATTGATTGTTTGGATAGATCTATTTGCATTTTTTTATCATAATTATTTCTTTATCGTCAGCATATCCCTATGGTCAACAATGTTTACACAGTAAAATTATCCATATAATTAATATATTATTTCATATTTATGTTTAATTTATTTCTTTTCAATATTACTCATATGATAATTTTTTTCTTGTACAAGTGGATTCTTTTGTTCGAGCCTGCAACTAAGATAATGACAACAAGGAAATGCATCAAGAATGAATATAAACACCAGGAAAAGGTGAATTCCTACTACTTATTTAATTAATTTTGTCATCATTTTATCTACTATTTTTAAGTTAATTTCCTTATCATTTTTATCTAATACTTATTTAGTTTTTTCATAGATCTTTTGGGAAGTTATATTTTGATTTCAACTATCCACAACAAGCCACAAAAGAGATAAAATGATTCTTTCTACCAATGTTTCCATGCTTTCTATTTTCATTGAGTTTTTTTATCAAAATTCCAACACTGCATATCGAGTTGATGTTATTAGATAAAAAACCTTTCTCATTGTTGAAAGTATCTACTCATCTTAATTTCAACAATGAGTAAGGTTTTTCCACTAAGAACGTTGAGTCAATATACAATGTCGGTAGTTCGACATAGAAAGAAAATGAAAGCATGGTAACATTGGAAGTTAGGATTTTTTTAAGACTTTGGGACATGTATGAATCATTCACACCTCAATCCAACACACAGTGTGACCGGTATGACTCGAAGTGATTCTTTTTATTTAAAATTGACATTAATTTTAGTAAAAAGTACATCTAACATACTCAAAATCAAGAAAATATATTATTATTATTTTTATACTTCAGGGAAACAATCCATAAATCATTTTATACATGTAATAATTAGTCACACCTCAATTCGATGCACGGTGTGATCTCTATAACTCAATGTGTCCGTTATCAGTTTAAAATTGACAGTTTAGTTCAAAAAATGTCACTCACTAAAAACAAGAAAACATGATCAAATGTTCTTGATAATTTAAGACATAAATTAATAAGTTCTTTTTGACATGTAGTAACTAGTATCACATCAAACCAATACACGATGTGATTAGTATAGGTCAAAGTGTTTGTTTCTAGTTTAAAATGGTATTTTAGTAAAAAAATAAGTGACATACTCAAAACTGAGAAAATACATTCATATTGTTATGATACTTTAGGAAAATGATCCATAATTAATTTGAGATGTGTAGGAATCAACTCTACCTTAATTCGATTCATGGTGTGACTAGTATGACTCCAAGTGCGTATTTATTTAAAAATGACATCAATTTTAATAAAAAGGAAAAATGACCTACTCAAAATTGAGAAAATGCATTCAGATTGTTTTGATACTTTAGGGAAACAATACATAAGTTATTTGTGACATATATGAATTAATTTTACCTCAATATGATGAAAGATGTGCCAAGTATGAATCAATGTTTCCTTTATCAGTTTAAAATCGATGGTTTAGTTCAAAAAATGTAACTCATTGAAAACTGAGAAAACATGCTAAAATTTTATTAATAATTTAGGAAATTAATTCATAAGTAATTTGTGATGTGTAGAAATCAGTATCACATCAAACTGATACATGATGTGATCAGTACAATTCAGAGTGCGTGTTTCCAGTTTAAAATGACATTTTAGTAAAAAAGACACCTAACATACTCAAAACTATGTAAAAACATTTGTATTGTTTTGATACTTTATAAAAATGATCCATAAGACATTTGGGACATGTAAGAATTATCTTCACCACAATCCAATGCACTGTGTGATAGATATGGCTTAAAGTGAATATTTTTATTTAAAATTGACATCAATTTTTGTAAAAAGGACAACTCACCTACTCAAAACTAAGAAAACACATTCGGATTATTTTGATAGTTTAGGAAAATGATCTATAAATCATTTGTGATGTGTAAGAACTAGGCACAACTAAATCCAATACACGATGTGTCCATTATGGCTCGATATGTCCAAATTGTATTTATAATTTAGGACAATGATTCATAAGTCATTTTTGAAGTGTAGGAATCAATATCACATCAAACCGACACATGATATGATTGATATGTGTCACAAAACAGCCTAGGTCGACCCTGAACCAGTCACCTGAGTCAGCCCGTGGCATGGCCTGATGGGCATTCCCAATCCCCACGGGCTGAAAACTAGTGTCGGGAATCAAATATAAACCAAAAGGGAATGGTTTCATCCCAAAATATCTAGGATCAAATAAAATAAAATGAACACACATATAAAAAACCACCGATCATATAAAAATACCCAACTGATCTAGATACAAATATAACTGAACAGAAACAAACTGAAGTTGAAACTAAAACAAATAGAACTAAAAACAGAATCAAATATGAACCATATAGACCAAATCTCTATGTGACCTCTTAGTCACCTCCAACCACAAAACTAACTCTGCTCCAATAATTAGCAACTGAAACAGGATGACCTGATCAAAAAAAACCTACAACTGAAGGATAAAGTGGGCATGAGCATCAAAATGCTCAGTAGGAATGTCAAAAATAAACCATGGAATCCATGTATTTTTCCTTTCCCATAGTAATCCATTAACACTTGTTTGTGGTATGATTATAAAAATAGGATTTTTTTTCACATTTTAACAAATAATATATTTTTCCTTTTTTTCAAAAACACTACACACCACCCCTTTATTTTAAAAAAAGTCTATATTTTCAAAACCAACTCCCAACCCAAAACCTAAACAGTCAAAAATAGGTTGTGCTGTAAATAAATAAACAGTGTAGGGTAAGAACTAAATGAAACAGAAAGAAAAAAATATAAGCAATAGATTAACCATGTGATTTTCTAAACATCCCTAGAAGACCCCAGGACGTACTCGGTTCGAAACCACCTTCCGGTGTATGGTGAATCCCCTAAGTCAATGACCAACTAGATGCTCTAACCTAGCCTCACCAGTGAAACATCCCTCCTGGCCTATCTACAACTCTAGGAGGGTACTAACCCATCTAATCGGGGCTAGAAAGCACCCATCACTAGATCATCTAAAAGATTCCCATGACCCCATGGTAAAAATAAATAAAATGTGTAATTAGGACGCCCTCACATGTGTGACTCACCTTATCTGCTGTCACTATACTTGCCTACCCCACACATGGACACTGCACATACGACAAACCATAAAAGGGAAATCCTAGATAGGGGTTCCCACTATATACATATACATATATACATCACTCATTGAAAGTTACAACAGGGCTGTCATTTCATATAAATATAAAAAGCATTTTATAAAATACTTGAGTTGCTAACCAGGCTGTCATGTCACATTGCTTCTAAAACACACCCCAAAATGTTCAAAGATTCCAACCAGGCACACACATTTTCCAAGCCACATTCCAAATAAATTTACCAAAAACACATTAAAATTCATTTCTAAAACCAAGATCAAACATCATTTCTCTATTGACATTTACCAATGGGAACTTAAAACCAACCTACACTCACACACACCTCAAATTCCAAATGGGCCTTTAAGCTTCATACACCCGAAACACACTTACCAAGGGCATTTCCAAAAATATTTCTAAAATCATGAGTAACACCACTTTCCTAAGAAATTTCCAAATTAGCATTTCCAAACTTTAGTAAAAATGTGCAATTTTATAAAACGTGTCAAACATGACCTTTACTCCAAGTCCCCCTTTATTTCAAAACAAGATAAAAACACGCAACACACTTAAAGATTCCAAATGGGATTATGTTACACCAAATGGGACATCACTTTGAAAACCACACTTGAAACCATTTTTACATTTTCTTTTCAAACCAAACTCAAAAATACAACATAATAACAAAACTTAACCATCCCTTTCAAAAATCATGAAAAACCTTCCCAAAAACATTTCACGGTGATTATTTGAGTCATTAGACAACCAAATCACACACCACTCCACTTTAAAAAAAATTGGAACTAGTTTACCAACTCACATCAAGGCTAAATACCATAACATGGTTGAGTTCTACTATAAAAACACAAATTACTGTTTTCAAGACACAAAGAATTAAATACCACATAGGTTCAAATGAAGAATTTCTTTGAAAACTAATTTTAGAAATTTATACCGATGCCAAATCATCACAAAGAATTAAATATGTGCTCCATGAGTGTGCAAAACATGTCTATAAATTCATTAAGAATGAGAAAGTAACATTGGGTGCTCAAATATATAGGCATAAACAAGAGGCTGCTTCAAAACTTATTTTTAACAAAATCAATGACCATAAAAATACCATAACAAGATAATGTCACGTATTACTAGTGTGCTAATCACGTATAAAAAATTATTGAAACTCTCAAGCATCAAATAAATTGCATTGGAAAGGAAAAATATGAGATCACATACTGTGAATGTGACCAAACACTCAAAGAAAGGATAGAACACTCCGAAGACCAATCTGTATACCCTAGACATTGGAAAAAATGCACCAAACACAACCCTAAGCATTAGGGTTTGGATATGGGAATAAACCCCTAAAAAATGATAGAAACACACACATAAGGAGGAGAAATCACTAGGAAGGTTGGCCGGAACGGAGACCGCTGGAGAGAGGGCTGCCGACGAGGGGGGTCGTGGTCGGGTAGGATGCTGCCAGCAAGAGAGGGGCGTGGCCAAAGCAGGGGGTTTTGAGTAGGTGGGTTCACATCAGGATGGACCACACCAGATAGGGGGATCACATCGAAGTAGGTTGGAGTATTGGTTTGCGGCTGAGAAGGGAGGTGTAAGGGGGAGAGGTTACCTACTTAGGTGGAGGGAAGGTCACCAACATGAGGGAGGGGGGATGCGGGCCATGCGAGAGGGAGAAAACTAGGGCGGTCCAGCTATGTGCCACATAGAAGAGAGAGAAAGGGGGTCACTGTCAGGAAGGGAGGTCTAAGTAAGGGGTGAGGGCGTTGGAGAAGATGGTGCACATAGGGAATGGGATGGGGGGGGGGGGGGCGTTACACAGAGGAACAAGGGGGGGGGGGTTCTAGGGTTTTACTCTTTTTTATCTCTTTATTAAAAACCCATTAAAATAAATTAATAATAATAATAATAACAATAATAATAATAATTAATAACAACAAAAAAAATAATTAATAATAATATTTTTCTTAATAATAATAATAACATTCATTAAGGTTTAATAATAATAATAACAACATTCACATAAATAACATTTATTTTATTTCCTTAAAAT
Organism: Viscum album; assembly: GCA_963277665.1. Lineage (NCBI taxonomy): Eukaryota > Viridiplantae > Streptophyta > Magnoliopsida > Santalales > Viscaceae > Viscum > Viscum album. Next base: position 1,650,062,250 of record OY728163.1, read on the forward strand.
AATAATAATTTTAATAATGATTTAATAATAATAATATTACCAGATACAAACATAATAATATTATTATTAAGGTTTAATCATTTATGAAATTGATTTATTTTAAGAATTGGGTAGCTGCACAATCACCTGGTCCGACCGCACAATTACTGCTAATCGTGTGGTGCCCGTGCATAGGCCCGAAACCCATCAAAGTTAACAAAATTCAAAAAATTTAAACCAGAACTCAACCTAAAACTTGAAGAGAGTAACCAAAGACAAGAAATAATAAAATAAAATAATTTCAAAAGTAGGGGTGTGACAATTCTCTCCACCATAAAAACTATCTACTCCCAGAAAGTCACCAAGCTGATAGTTAATCAAAATTTGATTTCATGACCGAACACAACCAGAAGAAACAAGGAATTTTGAGGTGACTATTTATTCCCCAATTCACACCTGACTGATCTAGATGCAACCACAACCCAAAACAAGGGGAGAACATCAAATATTTCTCCCCACCACAAGAGTTCTACTAGCATGTAAATTAGAACCCAAACATACCACCTCAGGGAGGGGGCAATGTGAGAACTCCTAACATGGACTAACTAACTTTTATATCATGAGTTAAGGAACACCTCCACTGAATCTTGGAACTCTCAACCTAGATCAAAAGACTCCAATATTAGGGAAGAAACCCATGAAAAGAACTTAACCCAAACAGAAAACCCGAACACAACTACAAAAATCGATTCTTCCATAGGCACTTACATCTCCAAATGAACACAGCTAAACCAAGATCAACCTATACAAGGGTTAAACACACCAAGGAAAATAAAGGATTCAAAAAGTCACATTCAGATAACAGGTCTTCTCAAATTACAATAGAAATTGTCCATCATAACTTCATAATGAAATAGTGAGCTTACAACGATGTGACAACTTTAACAGCAAAAAAAAACAATAATGAAAAGACTTTAAATGTTCCAATCCCAACACAAAACACAAAACACAAAACCCAGGCTAACACTTCACACCCCTGAAAATTCTTTACTATGCGTGAGATTCACCCCAAGACTTGTGTCTGGGGATCTGATGGATGAATCATTTCCTACCTCACAGTTAGGCACTGGAGTCCCTTGGTCATAACGTATTCTTCAGGCGATGCTTCCTGCAAAACTTCTCTAGATAACCCAAACAGTCACAATGATGACACATCTTCAGAGGGATGCGACATGACAGATTCGATTTCCCAAATTGGCCACACTGGTGGAACACACAAGGATGATCCAACGAACCAGAATCCATAACCATTGAAGGAGGATCCTTAGAAGTAGGTTCAGCTGACATATAATTCTTACCAGATGGGGAACCTTCATGAGTAGCAAAAGATGCCGAACTGCCAACCTCCTGCACTCCGGAGACCAACTCATCTAGGAACGCTTCATCTACTAGCTTATCAATATGATGGTCCTTATAAGAGAGGACCCACTCCTTGATCTCCAGAAAAAGACCATCAATGAAGAGAGAAGTCTTCATGAGATTCTGCGATGCTACCTCCAGAGCAACAGAAACAAGTTCCTTAAAATAGTCAATATATTCTTTCACCATCCATTGGACTTGTTGAACACATGAGCTCTTCCCTTTTATTTATCTTCACCTCTTCAGGTATGAACCATCGGATGAAGAGATACTCAAACACATTCAACATCATCCCAACTCACAATGATGGAAGGGTGAAAAACTCCCATTCACCCAAAGATGGACCCTTATACACTCATTGAAAGTGCCAACCAGACCGTTATATCATATCAACATCAAAACCATTTTTTAAAACAATTGAGTTTCCAACTGGGCTGTCACGTCACATTGCCTCTAAAACATACCCCAAAACGTTCAAATATTCCAACCAGGCACACACATTTTCCAAGCCACATTCCAAATACATTTACCAAAAACACATTAAAATCCATTTTGAAAACCAAGATCAAACACCATTTTTATATTGACATTTCTAAACGGGCACTTAAACCAAACTTCACCCACACACACCTCAAATGGAAAATGGGCCTTTAAGCTTCACACACCTAAAACACACTTACCAAGGGAATTTACAAAAATATTTCTAAAATAATGAGTAACACCACTTTCATAAGAACTTTCTAAATGAGCATTTACAAACTTTATTAAAAATGTTCAATTTTATAAAATGTGTCAAACATGACCTTTACTTCAAGTCCCCCTTTATTTCAAAACAAGATAAAAACACACAACACACTTAAAGATGCCAAATGGGCTTATGTTACACCAAATGGGACATCACTTTGAAAACCAAACTTGAAACTATTTTTCCATTTTCTTTTCAAACCAAACTCAACAATACAACATAATAATAAAACTTAACCACCCCTTTCACAAACCAAGAAAAACCTTCCCAAAAACATTTCACGGTGATTATTTGAGTCATTAAAAGACAATCAAATCACACACCACTCCACTTTAAAAAATGGAACTTGTTTACCAACTCACACCAAGTCTAAATACCATAACAAGGTTCAATTCTACTATAAAAACACAAATTACAGTTTTCAAGACCCACTAAGGCATAACCACATAAGTGCAACTGAAGAATTGCTTTGAAATCTAATTTTAGAAATTTCTACCAATGCCAAATCATTATAAAGAATTAAATATGTGCTCCATGAGTGTGACAAAAATGTCTATAAATTCATTAAGAATGCACAAGTAACATTTCCCAAATGTCCTGAAGGCCTTATTTTTATTTTATTATGGATAATACCCCTTTTAAGGGTTGAAGGGGAACCCGTACATGACCCGTAGGCCCAAGGTACAAGGCCCGACATGACCCGCAATACACGACCCGAAGGCCTAGAGGCATAAACAAGAGGTTTTTTCAAAACCTATTTTTATCAAAATTAACTACCATAAAAACACCATAACAAGCTAATGTCATGTATTTCCAGTGTGTGAATCATGTATAAAAATTATTGAAATTCCCAAGCATTAAATAAATTGAATCAGAAAAGAAAAATATGGGATCAACTACATGTGAATTCTACCAAACACTCAAAGAAGGGAGATAATTCCCCGAAGACCAATCTGCATACCCTAGACATCGATAAAAATGCACCAAACACAACCTTAAGCACTAGGGTTTGGATATGGGAAGAAACCCCTAAAAAAATGACAGAAACACACACCTAATAAGGACCACGCGTCAGGAAGGTTGGTCAGAATAGAGACCGCTGGAGAGAGGGTTTTCAGAGAAGGGGGTTATGTCCAGGAAGGATGCTGCCAACGATGGAGGGGTGCAGCCAAAGCAGGGGGTCATGAGAAGGTGGGTTCACATTAGGATGGCTCACACCAGACATGGGGCTCACGTCAGAGTAGGTCAGAGTAGGGGGTCTCCACTGAGAAGGGAGTAACAAGGGGTATAGGTTGTCTACATAGGTGGATGGAATGTCTCCGGCATGTGGGAGTGGGGCTGCTAGCCATGCGAGAGGGAGAAAACTAGGGCGGTGCAGCTATGTTCCACAGAGAGGAGAGAAAAAGGGGGTCACCGCCGAGAAGGGAGGTCGAAGTAAGGGGGTGAGGGCACTGGAGAAGAGGGTGCACATAGGGAATGGGACGGGGGGTCACACAGAGGAATAGGGGGGGGGGGTTATAGGGTTTCATTCTTTTTTATCTCTTTATTAAACACCCATTAAAATAAATTCATAATAATAGTAACAACAACAACAACAATAATTAATAATATTTTTATTAATAATAATAATAATAACATTCATTAAGGTTTAATAATAATAATAATAACATTCACATTTATAATATTCATTTTATTTTTTTTAAAAATAATAATATTAATAACAATTTAATAATAATAATAATATCAAATACAACCATATTATTATTATTATTAAGATTTAAGCATTTATGAAATTTATTTATTTTAAGAATTGGGCAGCCGTACGATCACCTGGGCTGACGGAATGGTTACCACTAACCATACGGTTCCTGTTCATAGGCTCGAAACCTATCAAAGTTAACTAAATTAAAAAATTTAAACTAGCACTCAACCCGAACCTTGATGAGAGTAACCAAATCCAAGAAATAATAAAATAAAATAATTTTAAAAGTAGGGGTGTGACAATTCTCCCCACCACAAAAACCTTCTACCCCAAGAAAGTCACCACACCAATAGTTAATCAAAACTTGAGTTCATGATCGAAAACAACCAGAAGAAACAAGGAATTCCAAGGTGACTCTTTATTCCCCAAGTCACACCCAACTGATCTAGATGAAACCACAACTAAAAACATGGGGAGAACATGACGGATTTCTACCCACCACAAGGGTTCTACTAGCATGGAAATTAGAACCCAAACATACCACCCCGGGGAGGGGGGGGGGAAATGCAGGAACTCCTAACACAGACTAACTAAATTTTATAGCACGGGTGAAGGAACAACTATACTGAATCTTGGAACTCTCAACCTAGACCAAAATCCCACCAAACTAGGGAAAAACCCATGAAAAGAGCTTAACCCAAAAAGAGAACCCAAACACAACTACAAACATCGATTCTTCCACAGGAACTTACATATACAAATGAACACAACTAAACCAAGATCAACCTATACAAGGGTTAAAAACACTCAAGGAAAATTAAGGATTCAAAAAGTCACATTAAGATAACAAGTCTTATTTAATTACAATAGAACTTGTCCATCACAACTTCACAACGAAATATTGAGATTAAAATGATGACACAACTTTAATAAAAATAAACAAGAACAAAAAGACTTTAAATGTTCCAATCCCAACACGGAACACAAAACCTGGGCTGAGGCTTCACACTCCCGACAATTATTGAATGTGTGTGAGCTTCACCCCAAGACCTGTGGCTGGGGCTCTGATGGATGAATCATCTCCTACCTCACAATCAGGCACTATATTCACTTGGTCATAATGTCTTCTTCAGGAGATGCTTCCTGCAAAACTTCTCCATATGACCCAGACAATCGCACCGATGAAACATCTTCAGATGAAACATCTTCAGAGGGATGTGACATGATAACTTCAAGTTCCCGAACCAGACACAATGGTGGCACACACAATTATGATCCAAAAAACTATAATCCAGAACCATTTAAGGAGTCTCCTTAGAAGTAGGTTCCTCCGACATATACTTCTTGCCACATGGGAAACCTTCATGAGTAGCAAAAGACACCAGACTGCCAATCATCTACACTCCAGAGACCAACTCAGCTAGGAACACTTCATCTACCAGCTTCTTGAAATGATGATCCTTATAAGAGAGGACTCAATACTTGATCTCTAGAAAAAGACCACTGATGAATAGAGAAGTCTTCATGAGATCCTACGATGCTACCTCTGGAGAAAAGGAAACCAGTTCCTTTAAATGGTTAACATATGCTTTCACCGTCCATTGGCCTTATTAAACACACATGAGATCTTCCCTTTTCTTTATCTTCACCTCTTTAGGTATGCACCATCAGATGAAGATAGACTTAAAAAACATCCCACATCATCCCAACTCACAATGATGATAGGGTGAACAACTCCAATTCACCCAAAGTTGGACCCCCATAAAACCCCAGGACAACTCAAACTCTAACAGCCTTGGGATTTCCCAACATCCTGAAGATGTGCTCTACCTCTTCAAGCCACATAACTACCTCTAATAGAACTTGATCACCATGAAGGACATGTAACATTTAGGAAGAATAAAAAACTAGTCATGACTCATCAAAAACTTTGGGGACCTTTCTGGGTGGCATTTTCTGAACAACACAGAAAACCCAAACCAAAACCGACATAAAATAAAAGTACAATCAAAAGAAAAATCCTGAGCTAAATTAACTATCTAAAAAACCAAAAAAATACAAACATAACCAAAAAAAATTCTTTCAAAATTCACCATTTTCATTTTTAAAAACACCCTTACACCAACAAAAACCAAGACAATAATCCAATTTCATCAAACTACCAGAGTGAGGGACTAGTATTCATGCTTAACCTGACGACATGGTATTAGGCCATGCCCCAAGTAAGAACCAACAACTAGGTGGAGATTAAACCATGTACTCATAATCCACATGGGTCAGTACTCCATGTGAAATCATGACGTAACATCATTTTGCCTCTGTTTACATCCCTCAATCCAAAATATGAACAAAATACTCGAATCTCAGACTACTCCTAGTAACTCTAGGATCAGTGAAAGCAAGAGTTTGCAACGCTCTTCCCGCACCTACCTCTCGAGTCCTGATAGTCCTAATCTCTATCTATTGGACACCCCAAATAACAAGGGACTTCTCTGATACCATTTTTCACAAATGATCTCAGGTTGACCCTGAATTGGTAACTTGAGCCAGCCTGTGGCATGGCCTAAGGGGCATTCCCGATCCCCACAACCTGAAAACCAATGCCGGGTATCAAATATAAACCAAAAGAGAATGGTTTTAGCCCAAAATAACCAGAATCAAATAAAATAAACTGAACAAACAGATAAACAACCACTGATCATATAAAAATATCCAACTAATCAAGATACAAATGTAACTGAACAAAAACAAACTGAAGTTGAAACTAAAACAAATGGAACTAAAAACATAATCAAATATGAACCACACCAACCAGATCTCCATGTGAAATCTTAGTCACCTCCAACCACAAGACCAACTCTACTCCAATAATGAGCAACTGAACTAGGAGGACCTGATCAAAATAGAACCGGAAACTTAGGGATAATGTAGGAGTGAGAACCAAAATGCTCAGTAGGAATGCCAAAAATAAACCATGGAATCCATGTATTTTTCCTTTCCCAAAGCAATACATTACCACTAGTTTGAGGTATAGTTACAAAAATAGGATTTTTTTTCACATTTTAACAAATAACATATTCCCACCCATTTTTTTGCAAAAACACTACACACCACACCTTTATTTTCAAAACAAGTCTATATTTTCAAAAAAAACTCCCAACCCAAAACCTAAACAGTCAAAAACAGGTTGTGCGGTAAATAAATAAATAGTGTAGGCTAAGAACAAAATGAAACAGAAAGTAAAAAAATATAAGTAATAGAGTAACCATGTACTTTCCTAAATATCCCTAGAATACCCCAGGATGTACTCGGTTCGAAACCACCTTTCAGCATATGGTGAAGCCCCCAAGTCAATAACAAACTAGATGCTCTAACCTAGCCACGCCAGTGGAACATCCCTCCTGGCCAATCAACAAATCCAGGAGGGTACTAACCTATCTAATTGGGGATAGCAAGCACCCATCACTCGATCATATAAAATATTCACATGACCCCATGGTAAATATAAATAACATGTGTTATTAGGAGGCCCCCACATGTGTGAATCACCTTACTTACCATCACCACACTTGCCTACCCCACACACGGGCACTGCCCATATGATAACTCATAAAAGGGAAATCCTAGATAGGGGTGTCCACTATAAACACATACATATATACATAACTTATTGAAAGTACCAACCGGGCCATTATATAATGTCAATATCAAAACCATTTTATAAAACACTCGAGTTTCCAACCTAGCTGTCACGTCACATTGCTTCTAAAACATACCCCAAAACATTCAAAGATGCCAACCAGGTACACACATTTTCTAAGCCACATTCCAAATACAGTTACCAAAAACACATTAAAATCCATTTTGAAAACCAATATAAAACATCATTTCTATATTGAAACTTCTCAAGGGGCACTTAAAAAAACCTTCACCCACACACACCCCAAATTCCAAACATACCTTTAACCTTCACACACCTAAAATACACTTACCAAGGGTATTTCCAAAAATATTTCTAAAATCATGAGTAACACCACTTTCCTAAGAACTTTCCAAATGATTATTTCCAAGATTTAGTAAAAATGTTCAATTTTATAAAATGTGTCAGAAATAACCTTTACTCCAAGTCCCCCTTTATTTCAAAATAAGATAAAAACACACAACACACTAAAAGATTCCAAATGGGATTATGTTACACCAAACAAGCCATCACTTTGAAAACCACACTTGAAACCATTTTCCATTTTCTTTTCAAACCTAAATAAAAAATACCACATAATAATAAAACTTAACCATCCCTTTCACAAACCAAGAAAAACCTTCCCAAAAACATTTCATGATGATTATTTGAGACATTAAAAGACAACCAAATCACACACCACTCCACTTTAAAACAAATTGGAACTAGTTTACCAACTCACACCAAGGATAAATACCACAATAAGGTTTAGTTCTACTATAAAAACATAAATTATAGTTTTTAATACACACTAAGGCATAACCACATATTTGTAAATGAAGAATTTATTTGAAAATTAATTTTAGATATTTCTACCGATGCCAAATCATCACAAAGAATTAAATATGTTCTCCATGAGTGTGCAAAACATGTCTATAAATTCATTAATAATGATCAATTAACATTGGGTGCACACATATATTTTCATAAACAAGAGGTTTCTTCAAAACCTATTTTTAACAAAACCAACTACTACAAAAACACCATAACAAGATAATGTCACATATTACCAGTGTGAGAATTATGTATAAAAAATTATTGAAACTCAAAATCATCAACTAAGTTGAGTTGGAGAGGAAAAATATGGGATCACCTACCTGTGAATGTGAATAACACTCAGAGAAGGGAGAAAATGCCCCAAAGACCAATCTGAATACCCTAGACATCGAAAAAAATGCACCCAAAAAAACCCTAATAATTAGGTTTGGATATGGGAAGAAACCCCTAAAATAATTATATAATCACGCACCTAAGGAGGATCATGCGCCAAAAAGGTCAGACAGAATAGAGATTGCTGGAGAGAGGGCTTCCAACAAGGGGGGTCGTGGCCGGGAAGGATGCTGCCGGTGAGGGAAGGGCGCAGTCAGAGTAGGGGGTCGCAATAAAGTGGGTTCGCATTGGGATGGCTCATGACGGACAGGGGTCTCGCATCAGAGTAGGTTAGAACATGGGGTCTCTATTGAGAAGGGAGGTGCAAGGGGGAGAGGTTGCCTGCGTAGGTGGAGGGAAGGTTGCTGGCGTGAGGGAGGGGGGCTGCTCGCCATGTGAGAGGGAGAAAACCAGGGCGATGCGGCTATGTGCCACATAGAGGAGAGAACAAGGGGGTCACCACCAGGAAGGGAGGTCAATGTAAGGGGGCGAGGGTGTTGAAGAAGAGGGTGCACATAGGGAATGAGATGGGGGGGGGGGGCTCTGCGTTACACAGGGGAAGAAGGGGGGGTGTAAGGGTTTCACTCTTAATAATAATAATAATAATAATAATAATAATAATTAATAATAATAATTAATAATAATAATTAATAATAATTAACTCAATAATAATAATAATAACATTCATTAAGGTTTATTAATAATAATAACAACATTCACATTAATAACATTCATTTTATTTCTTTAAAAAATAATAATATTAATAAAAATTTAATAATAATAATATTATCATCTACAACCATAATAATAATATTATTAAGGTTTAAGAATTTATGAAATTGATTTATTTTAAGAATTGGGCAGCCGAAAAGTCACTTGGTATGACCTCACAGTTACCGCTAACCTCGTGGTGCCCGTGCATAGGCCCAAAACCCATCAAAGTTAACAAACTTAAAAAAAATTAAACCATCACTCAACTCGAACCTCGGTGAGAGTAACCAAATCAAATAAATAATAAAATAAAATAATTTTAAAAGTAGCGGTGTGACAATTCTCCCCACCACAAAAACTTTCTACCCCCAGAAACTCACCAAGCTGATAGTTGATCAAAATTTGAGTTCATGCCCGAAAAAACCCATAAGAAACAAGGAATTCTGGGGTGAATTTTTATTCCCCAAGTCACACCCAACCGATCTAGAGGAAACCAAAATCCAAAACAAGGGGAGAATGCGAGAGAGTTCCCCCACCACAAGGGTTCTACTATCATGGAAATTAGAACCCAAACATACCACCCCAGGGAGGGGGGTGGGAAACGTGGGAACTCCTAACATGGACTAATTGAATTTTATAGAACTAGTGAAGGAAAACTTCTGCTGAATTTTGGAACTCTCGACCGAGACCAGAATCCCCCAACACTAGGAAAAAAACCCACGAAAAGAACTTAATCCAAACAGTGAACCCAAACACAACTACAAACACCAATTCTTCCATAGGCACTTACTTCTCCAAATGAACACAACTAAACCAAGATCAACCTATATAAGGGTTAAACACACTTAAGGAAAATAAAGTATTTAAAAAGTCACATTTAGATAACAAGTCTTCATGAATTACAATATAAATTTTCCATCATAAATTCACAACGAAATAGCGAGCTTACAATGATGTCACAACTTTAATAGTAAAAAAACAAGAATAAAAATACTTTAAATGTTCTAATCCCAACACAGAACACAAAACCTAGGACGAGGCTTCACACCCCTAAAAATTCTTAACTATGTGCGAGATTCACTCCAAGACGTGTGTCCAGGGATCTGATGGATGAATCATCTCCTACCTCATTTTCAGGCACTGGATTCCATTGGTAATACGTCTTATTTAGGAAATTATTCCTACAATACTTCTCCAAATGACCCAGACGGTTGCAACGATGACACATCTTCAGAGGTATGCGACATGATGACTTCATGTTCCCGAACTGGCCACACTGGTGTCACACACAAGGATGATCCAAAAGACTAGAATCCAAAACCATTGAAGGAGGATACTTAGAATTAGGTTCCTCCAACATATACTTCTTTCCAGATGGGGAACCTTCATGAGTTGAAAAAGACACTAGACTGCCAACTGCCTGCACTCCGGAGACCAACTCAACTAGGAACACTTCATCTACCAGCTTCTCGAAAAAATGGTACTTAGAAGAGAGGACCCGCTCCTTGATCTTAGAAAAAAGACCCCTGATGAAGAGATAAGTCTTTATGAAATCCTACGATGCTACCTCCAGAGAAAAGTAAACCAGTTCCTTGAAATGGTCATCATATGCTTTCACCGTCCATTGGTCTTGTTGAACACACATGAGCTCTTCCATTTCATTTGTATTCACCTCTTCAGGTATGAACCATCAGATGAGGAGAGACTTAAACACATCCCACATCATCCTAACTCACAATTATTGAAGGGTGAACAACTACTATTCACCCAAATTTGGACCCTCATATAATCCCAAGAAAACTCAAACTCTATACATCCTTGGGATTTCCCAACATCCTGAAGACGCTATTTACCTCTTCAAGGCACACAAATACCTCTAACAGACCTCGATCACTACGAAGGAAAGGTAACATTTGAGAAGAATCATAATATAGGAATGACTCATCAGAAAATTTTTGGACCTTTCTAGGTGGCATTTTCTGAACAACATAGAAAACCCAAACTAAAACCGACATAAAATCAATGTACAATCAAAAGTAACATCCTGAGCCAAAACAACTGGATCAAAAATCAAAAAAATAAAACACAACCAAATCATTTCTTTCAAAATTCACCATTTTAATTTTCAAAAACACCCTTACACCAACCAAAACCAAGATGACACTCCACTTGCATCAAACTACCAGAGTGGGGGACTAGTAGTCGTGCTTAACCCGACGACATGGCAGTGGGCCACGCCCCAAGTAAGCATCAACAACTAGGTGGATCTTAAACCATATACTTAGACTCCACATGGGTTACTAATCCATGTGAAATCATGATGTAACTGTGTCTTGCCTCTACTGCCATCCCTCACTCCAAAATAAGAACAAAAGACTCGAATCTTGGACTACTCCTGGTAACTCGAGGATCAGTGCAAGCAAGAGTTCACAACACTCTTCCCGCACTTACCTCCTGAGTCCCAGTGGTCCTAATATCCATCTATTGGACACCCCAAATAAAAAGGGTATGCTTTGATACCATTTTTCATGAACCAACTCAGGTCAAATTTGAATCGGTCACCTGATCCAGCCTGCGACATGGCTCAAGGGGCATTCCTAATCCCCACAGGCTGACAACCAGTTTCGGGCATCAAATATAAACCAAAAGAGAATGGTTTCAGACCAAAATAACCAGGATCAAATAAAATAAACTGAGCACATAGGTAAAAAACCACTGATCATATAAAAATACCCAACTAATCCAAATAGAAATATAACTGAACAGAAGAAAATCAAAGTTGAAACTAAAACAAATGGAACTAAAAACATAATCAAATATGAACCACACCAACCAGATCTCCATGTGACCTCTTGGTCACCTCCAACCACAAGATCAACTCTGATCCTACAATGAGAAATTTAACCCAGAGGACCTGATCAAAACGGAACCTACAACTAAAGGATAAAGTAGGAATGAGCACCAAAATGATTAGTAGGAATTCCAAAAATAAGCCACAAAATCCATGTATTTTTCCTTTCCCAAAGCAATCCATTAACACTAATTTTAGGTACAATTATAAAAATAGGATTTTTTTTCACATTTTAACAAATCACATATCCCCCCTTTTATTTTTCAAAAACACTACATGCAACACCTTCATTTTCAAAACAAGACTATCTTTTCAAAACCAAATCCCAACCCAAAACCTAAACTGTCAAAAACAGGCTGTGCAGTAAATAAATAAACAGTGTAGGATAAGAACCAAATGAAATAAAAAGTAAAAAATATAAGAAATAGAGTAACCATGGTATTATCTAAACATCCCTAGAAGACTCCTGGATGTACTCGGTTCAGAACCACATGCCAGTGTATGGTGAAGCCCTTAATTCAATAACCAATTATCTGCTCTAACCTAGCCTCACTAGTAGAACAACTCTCCTGGTATGTCTACAATTCCAGGAGGGTACTAACCCATCCAATCAGGGATAACAATCACCTATCACTCGATCATATAAAATATTCCCTATACCCCATGGTAGATATAAATAAAATGTGTAAGAAGGAGGCCCTTGAACGTGTGACTCACCTTACCTGCCGTAACCACATTTGCCTGCCACAAACATGGAAACCACCCATATGACAACCCATAAAAGGTAAATCCTAGATAGGGGTTCCCACTATATACACATACATATATACACCACTCATTGAAATTTACAATCAGGCTGCCATATCATATCAATATCAAAACCATTTTATAAAACACTTGATTTGCCAACCACGTTTTCATGTCACATTTCTTCTAAAAAATATCCCAAAATGTTCAAAGATACCAACCAGGCACACACATTTTCCAAGACACATTCCAAATACATTTACCAAAAACACATTAAAATCCATTTATAAAACCAAGATCAAACCTCACTTCTATATTGACAATGCCCAACAGGCACTTAAAAACCAACCTTTACCCACACACACCTCAAATTCCAAACTGTACTTTAAGATTCACACACCCAAAACAAAATTAACAAGGGAATTTCCAAAATGTTTCTAAAATCACGAGTAACACCATATTAACAAGAACATTCCAAACGATCATTTCTAAACTTTTGTAAAAATGTGAAATTTTATAAAACTTGTCAAACATGTCCTTTACTCTAAGTCCCCCTTTATTTCAAAACAAGATAAACACACACAACACACTTAAAGATTCCAAACGAGCTTATGTTTCACCAAACGGGACATCGATTTGAAAACCACACTTGAAACCATTTTTCCATTTTCTTTTCAAACCAAACTCAAAAATACAACATAATAACAAAACTTAACCATCCCTTTCACAAACCAAGAAAAAACTTCCCAAAAACATTTCACGATGATTCTTTGAGTAATTAAAAGACAACAAAATCACACACCACTCCACTTTAAAAAAAATTGGAATTAGTTTACCAAATCACACCAAGAATAAATACTACCACAAGGTTTAGTTATACTATAGAAACAAAAATTATAGTTTGCAAGACACACTAAGGCATAACCACATAGGTGCAAATGAAGAATTACTTTGAAAACTAATTTTAGTTGTTTCTACTAATGCCAAATCATCAAAAATAATTAAACATGGTCTCCATGAGTGCAAAACATGTATATAAATTCATTAAGAATGCGCAATTAACATTGGGTGTGCAAATATATAGGCATAAACAAGAGGTTTCTTCAAAACCTATTTTTAATAAAATCAACTACCATAAAAACACCATAATAAGATAATGAAACGTATTAACAGTGTGAGAATCATGTATAAAAAATTATTGAAACACCCAACCGTTAAATAAATTTCATCAAAAAGGAAAAATATGGGATAAACTACCTATGAATGGGACCAAACACTTTGAGAAGGGAGAGAATTCCCCAAAGACCAATCTGTATACCCTTGACATCGAAAAAATGCACCAAACACAACCCTAGGCATTAGGGTTTGGCTATGGGAAGAAACCCCTAAAAAATGAAAAAAAAACACACCTAAGGAGGACCATGTTCTGAGAAGGTCAGCTGGAATGGAGATTGCTGGAGAGAGGGCTCCCGACGAGGCGAGTCATGACCGGGAAGGATGATGTTGGTGAGGGAACAACACGACCAGAGTAGGGGGTAGCGAGCAGGGGGGTTCACACTGGGATGGATCATGCTAGACAGGGGGATCATTCCAGATCCATGTTCCATATTAAGTTGGATAAGGGGGTCATCGATGGGAAGGGAGGCGTAAGGGGGAGAGGTTTCGGCATAGGTGGAGGGAAAGTTATTGATGTGAGAGAGGGGGAGGCTGGCCGTGCGAGAGGGAGAAAACTAGGGTGGGGCAGTTGTATGCCATACAGAGGAGAGAGCAAGGGGGTCTCTATTGGGAAGGGAGGCTGAAGCAAGGGGGTAAGGGCACTGGAGAAGAGGGTGCGCACAGGGAACATGCTGGGGGGGGGGTGTCACACAAAGGAACAAGGGGGGGGGGGTTGCTAAGGTTTCACTCTTTTTTTAATCTCTTTATTAAATACCCATTAAAATAAATTAATATTAAAAATAACAATAATAATAATTAATAATAATAATAATTAATGGTAATAATAATAATTTTAATAATAATAATAACAACAACATTAATTAAGGTTTAATAATAATAATAACATTCACATTAATAACATTCATTTTATTTCTTTAAAAATTAATACTATTAATATAAATTTAATAATAATAATATTATTATCTAAAACCATATTATTATTATTATTAAGGTTTAAGAATTTATGAAATTTATTTATTTTAAGAATTGGGTAGTCGCACGGTCTTATGGGCCAATCGCACAGTTACCACTCACTGTGCGGTGCCTGTGCACCGGCCCAAAACCCACCAAAGTTAACAAAATTCAAAAATTTTAAACCAGTACTCAACCTGAACCTCGACGAGAGTAACCAAAGCCAAGAAATAATAAAATAAAATAATTTTAAAATTTAGGGTGTGATAATTCTCCTCACCACAAAAACTTTCTGCCCCCAAAAAGTCACCAAGCCGATAGTTAATCAAAATTTGAGTTTATGCCCAAACACAACCAGAAGAATCAAGGAATTCTGGGGTGAATATTTATTCTTCAAGTCACACCTGACTGATCTATAAGAAACCATAACCCAAAACAAGGGGATAATGTGAGAGAGTTCTACCCACTATAAGGGTTATACTAGCATGGAAATTAGAATCCAAACATACCACCTCAGGGAGGGGGGGGGGTGGAAACGTGGTAACTCCTAACACAAACTAAACGACTTTTATAACATGAGCGAAGAGACACCTATACTAAAACTTGGAACTCTCAACCTAGAACAAAAGCCTCAAACACTAGGTAAAAAACCCACAGAAAGAACTTAACCCAAACAATGAACCCGAGCACAACTACAAACATCGATTCTTCCACAGGAACTTACATCTCCAAACAAGAATAGCTAAACCATGATCACCCCATACAAGGATTAAACACACTCAAGGAAAAAAAGGATTTAAAAATTTACATTTAGATAATAGGTCTGCTTGAATTATAATAGAACATGTCCATCATAACTTCACAATGAAATAACGAGCTTACAACTATGACCCGAATTTAACAGCAAAAAAACAAGAACAGAAAGACTTTAAATGTTCCAATCCTAACATAGAACACAAAACCCATACCAAGGCTTCACACCCCCAACAATCCCTAACTATGCACGAGCTTCACCCCAAGACCTATGGTTAAGGCTATGATGGTTGAAGCATCTCCTGCCTCATAGTCAGGCACTGGAGTTCCTTGGTCATAACGTCTTCTTCAGGTGATGCTTCCAAAAAAACTTCTCTAGATGATCCAGACAGCTACAATGATGGCACGTGTTCAGAGGGATGCAACATGATGGATTCTAGTGCCCGAACCGGCCACACTAGTGGCACACACAAGGATGATCCAACTAACTGGAAGCTAGAACCATTGAAGAAGGCTCCTTAGAATTAGGTTCCTCTGGCATATACTTATTTTCTAGTGGGGAACCTTCATGAGCAGCAAAAGATGATGGACTACCAACCGCTTTCACTCTAGAGACCAAATCAGCTAGGAACTCTTCATATACCATCTTCTTGAAATGATAGTCCTTAAAATAGAGGACATGTTCCTTGATCTCCAAACAAAGACCCCAGATGAAGAGAGAAGTCTTCATTAGATCCTGTGATGCTACCTCCGAATAAAAGGAAACTAATTCATTGAAATGGTCAACATATGCTTTCACTATCTGCTGGACTTATTGAACATATATAAGCTCTTCCCTTTTATTCATATTCACCTCTTCAGGTATGAATCATCAGTCGAATAAAGACTTAAAAAAATCACACATCATCCCAACTCGAAATTATGGAAGTGTGAATAACTCCCATTCACCCAAAGATAGACCCTCAAACAACCCCTGGAAATCTCAAACTCTAATAGCCTTAGGAGTTCCCAACATCCTGAAGACGCGCTCCACCTCTTCAAGCCACATAACTACCTCTAAAAAACCTCAATCACCAAGAAGGACAGGTAACATTTGGGAAGAATTAGAAACTAGGCACGACTCATCAGAAAATTTGGGGACCTTTCTAGGTAGAATTTTCTAAACAAAACGGAAAACAAAAACCAAAACCTACATAAAATAAAAGTACAATCAAAAGAAACATCCTGAGCCAAAACAAATGGCTTAAAAAACAAACAAATACAAACATAACCAAAAACATTTCTTTCAAAATTCACCATTTTCATTTCCAAAAACACCCTTACACCAACCAAAACTAAGATGACACTCCACTTGCATCAAACTACCGGAGTGAGGAACTAGTAGTCATGATTAACTCAGTGAAATGGAAGTGGGCCATGCCCCAAGTTAACATCAATAGATATGAGGAGCTTAAACTATGTACTCCGACTCCACACAGGTCACTAATCCATGTAAAATCACGACGTAACACCAAATTTCATCTATTGTCATCCCTTAGTCCAAAATAAGAATAAAAGTCTCGAATCCCAGACTAAAGGATCAGTGCAAGAAAGAGTTCACAATGCTCTTACCAAACCTACCTACCGAGTCCTAACAATACTAATCTCTATATATCAGACAACCCAAACAACAAGGGTCTTATCCAAAACCATTTTGTCAGGAACCGGCTTGGGTTGACCCTGAACTGTTCACCCGAGATGGGCCGTGACATGGCCCGAGGGGCGTTCCTGATCCTCATGGACTGGAAACTAGTGCCAAGAATCAAATATAAACCAAAAGGGAATGGTTTTAGGCCCAAAGAACAAGGATGAAATAAAATAAACTAAGCACATAGATAAATAACCACTGATCATATAAAAATACCCAACTGATCTAGAAACAAATATAACTGAAAATAAACAAACTGAAGCTAAAACTCAAAAAAAAAACAGAACTAAAAACAGAATAAAATATAAACCGCATTGACCAGATCTCTATGTGACCTCTTGGTCACCTCCAACCACAAGACTAACTCTGTTCCAACAATGAGCAACTGAACTAGAAGGACCTGATCAAAACAGAACCTGCAACTGAATGATAAAGTAGGTGTGAGCACCGAAATGATCAGCAGTAATTCCAACAATAAACCATGGAATCCATGTATTTTTCATTTCCCAAAGCAATCCATTAACACTGGATTGAGGTATAGTTATAAAAATAGGATTTTTTTTCACATTTTAACAAATAACATATTTCTCCATTTTTTTTGCAAAAAAACTACATGACTCACCTTCATTTTTAAAAAAAGTCTATCTTTTCAAAACTAACTCTTAACCCAAAACCTAAACAGTCAAAAAATAGGTCGTTTGATAAATAAATAAATAGTGAAGGCTAAGAACCAAATTTAATAGAAAGTAAAAAACATAAGCAATAGAGTAACCATGGGATTTTCTAATCATCCCTAGAATACCCTTATACGTACTCAGTTCGGAACCACCTGTCAGTGTATGGTGAAACACCAAAGTCAATAACTAACTGACTGCTCTAACCTAGCGTCACCAGTGGAACATGCCTCATGGAATGTCTACAACTCTAGGTGAGTACTAACCCATCTAATCATGGATAGAAATAATTTTTCACTCGATCATCTGAAAGAAACCCAGGACCCCATGGTAGATATAAATAAAATGTGTAAGTAGGAGGCCCCCGCACGTGTGACTCACCTTACCTGCCATCACCGCACTTGCATACCCCAAAAACAGACACCACCCATATGAAAACCCATAAAAGGGAAATCCTAGAGAGGGGTTCCCACTATATACACCACTCATTGAAAGTGCAAATTAGACCATCATATCATATCAATATCAAAACCATTTTCTAAAACACTTGAGTTTCCAACCAGGCCATCACATCAGATTGATTCTAAAATATACCCCAAAACATTTAAAGATGCCAACCGGGAACACACATTTTCCAAGACACATTCAAAATACATTTACCAAAAACATATTAAAATCCATTTCCAAAACCAAGATAAAAAAGCACTTCTATATTGATATTTCCCAATGGGAACTTAAACCAACCTTCACCCACACACACCTCAAATTCCAAATAGGCCTTTAAGCTTCACACACCTGAAACACACTTACTAAGGTAATTTACAAAATGTTTCTTAAATCATGAGTAACACCACTTTACCAAGAACTTTCCAAACAAGCATTTCTAAACTTTAGTAAAAACATGCAATTTTATAAAATGTGACAAACATTCCCTTTAATCCAAGTCCCCTTTATTTCAAAACAAGATAAAAACATACAACACACTTAAAGATGCCAAATGGGCTTATGTTACACTAAATGGGCCATCAATTTGAAAACCAAACTTGAAACCATTTTTCCATTTTCTTTTCAAACCAAACTCAACAACACCACATAATAACAAAACTTAACCATCCCCTTCACAAACCAATAAATACCTTCCCAAAAACATTTCACATCAATTTTTTGAGTCATTAAAAGACAACCAAATCACACACCACTCCACTTAAAAAAATTGAAACTAGTTTATGAACTCACACCAAGGATAAATACCAATAAAAGGTTTATTTATACTATAAAAACACAAATTACTGTTTTCAAGACACACTAAGGCATAACCACAAAGGTGAAAATGAATAATTTCTTTGAAAACTAATTTTAGAAATTTATATCGATGCCAAATCATCACAAAGAATTAAATATGGGCTCCATGAGTGTGCAAAACATGTCTATAAATTCATTAAGAATGCACAAGTAATATTGGGTGCGCAAATATATAGGTATAAACAAGAGTTTGTTTCAAAACATATTTTTAACAAAATCAACTACCATAAAAACACCATAAAAAGCTAATGACACATATTATTGGTGTGTAAATTATGTATAAAAAATTATTCAAATAGCCAAGTATCAAATAAATTGCATTAGAAAGAAAAAATATGGGATCACATACCTATGAACATGACAAAACACTCGGAGAAGGGAGATAACTCCCCAAAGACCAATATGCATACCCAGACATCAAGAAAAATGTACCAAACACAACCCTAGGTGTTAGGGTTTGGATATGGGAAGAAACCTCTAAAAAAATGATAGAAACATGCACCTAAGGAGGACCGCACACTGAGAAGGTTGGTTAGAATAGAGACTACCAGAGAAAGGGCTGCTGCTGAGGCGGGTCACGGACAGGAAGGACACTGCCGGTAAGGGAGGGGCATAGTTGGAGTTGGGGGTCGCAAGCAGGGGGGTTCACATTAGAATGGATCACGTCGGATAGGGGTTCATGCCAGAGTAGGTTGGAGTAGGGGGAATCCACTGGGAAGGGAGGTACAAGGGGGATAGGTTGCCAACGTAGGTGGAGGGAAGGTTGCCAGCATGAGGGATGGGGGCTACTGGCCGTGTGAGAGCGAGAAAACCATGGTGGGGTGGATGCATGCCATAGAGAGGAGAGAGGAAGGGGGTCACCGTTGGGAAGGGAGGTCGAAGCAAGGGGGTGAGGGTGCTGTAGAAGAGGGTGCACACAGTGAATAGGCTGGGGGGCACCGTGTCACATAGAGGAACAAGGGGGGGGGGTCTAGGGTTTTAATCTTTTTTTATCTCTTCGTTAGACACCCATTAAAATAAATTGATAATAATAATAAGAACAACAAAAAAAATAATTAATAATAATAATAATAATAATAATAATTTTATTAATAATTATAATAATAACATTAATTAAGGTTTAAGAATAATAATAATAACATTCACATTAATAACATTCATTTTATTTCTTTAAAAAATAATAATATTAATAATAATAATAATAATAATATTATTATTATTATCTACAAACATAATAATAATATTATTAAGTTTTAATCATTTATGAAATTGATTTATTTTAAGAATTGGGTAGTCACACGATCGCCTGGGCCAACCGCATGGTTACCGCTAACCGTGCGGTGCCTGTGCACCTGCCCAAAACCCACCAAAGTTAACAAACTTCAAAAATTTTAAACCAGCACTGAACCCGAACCTCGATGAGAGTAACCAACACCAATAAATAATAAAATATAATAATTTTAGAAGTTGGGGTGTGACAGTATGAGACAAAGTGCGTGTTTCCAATTTAAAATAACATTTTAGTAAAAAAGACTAGTGATGTACTCAAAACTGATTAAACATATTTACATTGTTTTGATACTTTAGAAAAATGATCCATAAGTCATTTGAGATGTGTAATAATCATATACACCTCAATTAGAAACACGGTGTGACTGGTATGAATCCAATTACATTTTTTAAATATTTAAGTATCATTTTAGTTTAAAATGCGCATCACATCACCAAAACCGAGAAAATGAGCCTAGATTATTTTCTATTCATTTAAATTATATATTCATACTTTATTTTACTGATTTCATGATGTTTTTGGTGTTTTAGTGTGCTATTATAGAAAAATGAATTGGTGGGGCAGTATGTTGTAGCATCACATTGCAGTATGACCCTTTATCAGCAATTTTTTAGCACTAATAAAAGACTCAAGATTTTAATCTCGCTCCAGTAGTCAACACTTCTCTAGCACTGATAAAGGCCATTTTTATCACCATTAAAGACCTATTTTGTAGTAGTTATTAACCAATAAATTATAATTATATGGTATGGAAAACACCAAGTGATACCCATTTTGGTTTGTTTTATAAGACCTAACCGATGCATCGGGGATCTATATAATTATAAGCCCCACTCGTCACTTAAAAATGTCCAATGAATTCATAATATATTGAATGAATAATACATAATCAATATAACTTAGTAATAAATATGCATTTTTATTTAATCAAGTATAATGAATGAAAATATACAAAATCAACCCACCTTAGTAGTCAATAATCATCAGTATAAAACTAACGAGTATCAAGGAAAAATATTTTTAACTTCCAAAAGATTTTCTTTTAATACAACACATTAATTTTTAATAAATTGATGGTATCATTCATGTCCATATTCTTAATCTTCATATATGTATTCTAAAACATTTATATTATTGACTTATTCATATAAAAATTTCTTTATATAGTGTGAATATCATGTTATATATAAATCATAATCAATATACCTTAGTAATAAATATGAATTTTTATTTAATCAAGTATAATGAATGAAAATATACAAAATCAACCCACCTTAGTAGTCAATAATCATCAGTATAAAACTAACAAGTATACAGAATGTCAATATTTTCTCATTAAATAAATGAGCTATTATTCTTGGTAAATACCTCTAATATGATTTATATATAACATGATATTCACACTATATAGAGAAATTTTTATATGAATAAGTCAATAATATAAATGTTTTAGAATACATATATGAAAATTAAGAATATGTACATGAATGATACCATCAATTTATTAAAAATTAATGTGTTGTATTAAAAGAAAATCTTTTGGAAGTTAAAAATATTTTTCCTTAATTCTCTGAAACTTTGTTGCAAATATGAAGTTAAAATTCACTTAAAAAACTATATTAATAAGATTTAAAGAATAATTTTAAATAATTATTTGTAAAATAATTTAGAATAATGGAATCTTGAAAATAAACTATACTTAACTAATCAAATTTGAAGTGAAAGGTAAAAATATACATAAGAGCAATGAAATCCCTTTTCAAAACTCTTAAGAAAATAATATCATTTTCTTTTAAAAAATTCATAGAATAATGAGAATATATATTACTTTGGAAAAATATAAAAACTTATAAATGAAGCTAAATAGTGAAGAATTATCATAATGAAATGAAAATCCATTCATACATAAAACATTTAAAAAGAGATTCTTTTAACACTTTTGCAATGAAAGTAAAAAATGACTTGCTTGAAAAATGTTAAAAATATTCCTTTTTAAAAATTTGAATAAAAATTAAAAGTTAATATAATTTGATCATAATAAATAATTTAAGTAAATAAAATAACATTATTGCTTCAAAATAAATAATATGGATATGGAGGAAAAAGAGTCCTGACTAAAAAGGAGAAATAAGGTCGGCTATTCTTAAAACCATTCTTTCAACTAATTTACATACCAAAGAGAGTAAAAATGGAAATAATATTTAAAAAACCTAGAAATTACTAAATGGAAAAAATATATGGTTTTTAGGTGATAAATAACATATATTTTCCTTCAATGGAAATTGAAACATAAATAATACCGATAAAAAGTGAGATTGTAAAATAAACCCTTACAGATTTTATAACACTTGAATAAAAACCTATTAAAAGATAGAAATTTAAATTTAAATTTATTTAACATGATTAAAGAATTTATAATTATATAATATTTCAAATAGGTAGCATACACACCATATAATGAAAATAGGTACATAATTTAAAACATTCCTCAAATAATGATGTTCAAGTCAAGAAACCCTTAACTTGAATTTCTACTTAGTCGGATGCACTATAACTTCCATGTCTAATAAATTTGGATTAATTATACATATATATTAGAATAACATCTATATTTATCTTACTATACACCATTCACTTGTAATTTAATTTATCCATTTTGTAGTAATTCTTTGTTAAAATAAATACTTTTTTAGATAACTATTCAGTTTTCCATGCATGTTCTGATTCGACGGTCCCAATCCTTGAAACTTGGTCATGGTTTAATCATATAAATAATTATCATTAAAGTTTATAGTATTTTTTTGATATATTTATGGAGTTACATGATCATTTTATGTAACTCATGGTGACGATTCACATGGAAAGCTTAAAAACCTCTTTTTTTTTTTAGAAATTTCGATTCTATAAAAAGAATTGATTTTATTAAAGTATAAAAATATAAATAAAAAAATATAGAACATTAATAATGTTATAAATATCATATTTATACATTAAATATTCTTTTATAACCATCTATATAAGGTAACCATGAAAAATGGAATACATCAATTTGTGGAGGTGGTAATCTATACGTACACATGAGTGACCTTTTCATTTTTTAATTGATGGATAGAAAAGAAGGTAGATAATTATTTATATTTCTGGAATGATAATTATTTAATATTATTTATTCATTAAATCAATATTAATAACCATCCATGTGAGTCAGTGATGAAAAATGAAATATATCGTTTATAGAGGTGGTAGTCCACACGTACACATGAGCGACACTATCATTTTCTAATGGATGGAAAAGAGGTAAATGATGGTTATTACATAAATATAATAAAATTTAAGTAAAATAATTATAATTATTTTATTATTTTAGTATTTTTATATAATATTTATAAGATGTTTAAGAATAAATATACTTGAGAGAACTCAGTTAATACAATTGCCACTTTCTTGGATATCCTCCTTTGGATCCCTCCTTAATCCTTATTAGGTTGATATTATGGTGAAAAAAAAAACATCTAGGATATTGATAATTGTTTTGGGAAGTGATTTCAGAAGTTATTATTTAATAATAAGTGTTAGACATTGGTGGATAAGTGAAGATAGGAGGATTCATTTTATAAGTGAGAGGGGTGAACATTTGTAAATACTCTTAACTTTAAAATAATATAAATGTCTTTCTCATGGTCAAGTGGAACCAAGACAACCCATATTCTAATAAAGGATAATATACACTCAACTAATCAAATTATAGGTATTGTTTTGTGGTATTTTAAACCTTATCTTATAGTTTAATCCCCTTATTATCCATTTTAACCCTTACCATGGTGACTAACTTTTGATAACTTAATTTTATGACTAAAAATTAAATAGTACTTATTAAATAATTTGAATATGATGATTTTAAAAATTGAAACCATTTTAAAATATTTAATTTCTAAATTTGGTAAAAATTCATTTTAATATAAGTATGTAAAATGCAATGAAATATAGTTTTGTAGAAAAATGTCATTTTAAGCATAAAAATGATTTTACACTAAAAATCACATTTAGTGTTGATACTCATGATATTTTTTGGTTTATGAATAAAAAAAGTGAGTTATATGACTTTAAAAGCAATTAAAAATAGAATTGATCCTTTAAAATACTTAATTAGAGAAAAATTTAAAAAATATTTTTTTTATTAGAATAAAATACAACTGAGGTTATGAAACGTCAAGGATAGATTTATAAATTCAAAATATTAATTTTAAATGAATTATTTTACCCCTTAAATTATTATTTTTGGTTGTAAAAAAGTTTTAATATATTTTTAAGTCTTTTTTATATCATAATGATGAAATAAAATTTATAGTATTTATAAAAATGATATTTTATCTATTCACCTTAAAATAAACCACATGAGAAAAAAATCCCAAAAATTAACTGTAAGTTAATTTTGACATGGTAAATTAAAAAATGAAATTAATTTCATCAAATTAAAATTCCTAAATTGAAAATTTTATATTTTAAATAAAATATATACAATATAAAATAAAAAAATGTTTCTAAACGAAACATTTTTGTTTATCCATTAATAATTAATTTAACATTTATTATTGTTGATTAATTATTTATTAAATGTAACTAATTTATTTTTTAAATCATGTTTCATTTAACTATATTTTAATGTGTTTCATTTTGTATTATAATAAAACATTATTCACTTTAGTTTGGTGATTTTTTTATTACAAGATATCATACATACTGATTTTTTTAAAGGAGAGTACATAATAAAATATCAAGGTGCTACAATAGGAGATTATGAGAAAATACCCACTAGTATGAATTCAAAATGTTTTGTTTCATTGGATATTCAAGTCCGCCAATATGTGCAATGATCTTTATAAATTAATATTATTATTAATGTGTATCATGAGTCACATACTTAGATGTGCTGATGAAAACCATGATGCCATATGTTCACTTGGAAGTAGGGTACGTTGGGTGCATCACGAGTGATATGTTATTAATGAATAATTCAAAAAAGGATTTATCCTTTCCTTATTTATAGAATTTGATATCTCAACCCTTTTATTGTAATGAAACCATCAAACCAAGTTCTATGGTGATGGTGTATTGACGAGTTCATTTCAAGTAGTCAAAGAACGAAATATCAAGCATATAAGTTGATGATATGGGTATATATCCTAATTGATGAGATATTTAAATGGATGGATTATATTACATATTTATCATTTTTATGTGTTTGTCATTATTGAAACATTTAATTTTTCCTCTTGGGTGACTTTACATGTTGTTAGATGATGATATTGGAATTTAGGCTAACTCGCCTAATTCCACTAAGGAAAAAGCCTAAAGGGACACACACTTAGTATTTCCTATGGTATTAGTTAAATATTAGTAATACTTAATGGTTTGAATAAATTTTATTCACACTGAGAAATAATATTTATTCCGGATTTATTTATTGTGTATATTTATTTAGAAAGTAATAAATTATATTTATTATTAAATGGTTTTTATATAGTTTCATGAATAATAAAATAAATATTTATTTTTAAGACTAAAAGTATAATATTTATTTATTTAATAAATGAATAATATTTATTATTCAAGGTTTGGTAAATACTAAGGAAGGTGGACAGATCAAGATGAGTTTGATGAAGAGAATGGTAGGTGGGTTAAATATCATTAAATTAATTTGAATTAATTATTTAATAAAATTATAATTAATGATGAATTGGATTGCACATTCCATGTGATAATAATAATAATATTATTAATATCATGAGGAATATTTAGATTATAATATTAGATAAGGGATATATGTGCAATTTTCTATTTTATATCCCCATCTTATATGTAATATTCATATACCATTTTCCAGTGTTAGCAGATTGTGCACAAGGAATCTATCCTTAGAGATTTATATCCAATGAAGAACATGCTAGAAATTTTCTCTCATGCATAAGAGAACTCCACCACCCCTTACTCTTCCATCTAAAAAAATGAGAGACAAGAACAATCCTTCATTAACAAATGAATGTGTTGCATTCAACATGAACAACATAAAATGATTGATGTCTTTGTACTAGAACTCTGAGTTCCAAAAATGACATTCCAAGATCAAAGGAGTACATATGGATCATTGATAAATGGATTCTATTCTTTGATGCTCACAATGAAATGACGAATTTACCCAAATAATCTTCAATCGATCAATAACTTCAACAAAGAAATAATTCCTAAGACTGAGGTAATTCTATAATTTAAATTAATTATAAATTTATGTGAAATATCCTCTTTCTTGGTTCTATGATTTTTTTCAATATTTATCAGATTTAATTCATTGACCATGATGTTTATCATCATGTACATAATGAATTATTCATTGAAACCAACAAAATTTGAATTGACCACTATCCAATAAGCACTTCCACTACATCTGAAACCTTCAATTAGTATCAAAGTGGTGATGTTAAATTTATAATTATTTATTCATAATTGATTGGTTTGTATATTTAAAGTTAGTTTTCATTTCTTATTTATCCATTATTTAAATTTGAACTTCAAAATATCTTTTTATCTTTATTTTATCACATTCATATAACCATAAATGGGTTAATAATAGATGAAGAACATCCAAATAACCTATCCAGAGGTGAAACATGGTTTGTAGGGTTACACGATGCATAACTCCATTATACACCATATAACACCACATAAAGAAGTGGACATGTTGTTACTAGGTGAAATAAATTAATTAATTAATACACACTGAGTCTATAATTAATACACACATGGTATGTAATTAATTAATACACATCCGGTGCATAATTACTATATATGATGTGATGGTCATGTAATTAATGTACAAATAGTGTATTTATTTCATCAAAAGACGCATCATGTAATTAATACACAAATGTTGTATTTATGATACATGGCATGTGTTAATTGATAATTTTGTAACCCCACATGATACAATGATTGTGTGGTCAACAAACATGCCATATAATTAATTAATACACCTATAATGTACAATTAATTTACATGTGATATATAATTAATTAACACACACACACGATGTATAATTAATACACACACATTGTATAATTAATTAATACACACGTGGTCTCATACCCATTTGTGTAGAGTATACACCAAGTTGGGTTATAAATCACTTAAATTAATTTACATGAAAAGAAAAATTAACCGTTCCATTAAACCTAATCAACTTGTGTTTATGTGTCATTAATTGATAGTACACTCCATGCGATATGTTATCAAATAATATTATATGCTTAATTAATTCCATGATAAATTTGGAACTACATGTCGTGTATGGTCATCAAATGATGTGTACTCTATGTGCATTAAAATTGGTACACACCACATAAATTAACATGTTTTCATGTGTCATTTATTGATAGTACACATTGTGTAATTACATAAAACTTCATGTACGTTACATTCTATATGAGTTCTCTGTACATGAAAAGGACTATGTTGGGCGCCATGTAGTTCGTATGGGTAAACACTATGTTACCTACAAGCATACATTGTATACCCAATTTTAAATAAAATTAATTTATTCTATTTATTAAAAATTATAGTGGATTTGAATCCCTAGGATTTTTTATAGACATTAAGATAATTGAATTAATTATTTAATAAAGATAATTAATTAATTCAAGCACTTTTTATCTTAATTAATTATGAATTAAATGAATACTAGTTTATTAATACATATTTATTGCATGCGTGGATGATCATGAGCTTGACTGTCCTATGTATAGATTGGATTTCTTTTAATTTAATTTTTTCATGGGTATTTTTGAAACTATTATTATTAAAATTAAAATGATGAAATGCATGTCATCCCATCCTCTTATTATGTCTATCCAATGGCCCAAAGGCCTTAAAATATTTTATTATATGATAATACCCCCTTTTAAGGGATGAAGGGGGTAGAAACCAAATGACATCATGGACATAGGACACTCACACTCGAATGAAGAAAGAGTACAAACCAGAATGACATCAGTGAACTGCTCCTCCCCAGCATGTGAACATGAAGAAGCTCTCTATCATTGCAAGGTAATTTGACAAGAAAGTGTCCTAAGTCAAATCTCAGGCCCGATATGATGGCTGGAACCATACCCTCTTAAAAAAACAAATCCAAAAAACACTACAAAGATGAACCGCCAGCTCTGAAACATACTTTGGAGACAAAACATGAAGTCGATTCTGATATCACAAACTTCTCAGCTTCGAAAAAAACCATTCAAGCATACAACCAAAACCGTTCCGAATCAACCGATGCAATCCATGCAGCTCAACCCACCAATAAACCTTCATTAACTACATAATATAGACATCTCGCAAAATTCCCCTCGCCACCCTCAAACCTGCATGCAGAGAACGCAATAGTCCAACCAAGGAACCCCCTGCTGAAGCACGACACAATCAACAGAATCCAAACCGTTAACCAAGGGACACAAGTTCACCAAGGATCAGAAACGCAACCCCGACGTAAAAAGAACAGAGCACAATCCGCACCATGAAAGAAGGAATGGGCTCTATGGCCTCTGTAGAAGATGTTCGCAGCCCTGAGAGGCATCTAGGGTATGACCCCACCATTGCGGAAAGGCGGTCACGACCCCCGCCACCAGAGCACAACCCCACAACGCACGAACCACAACCCCAAGCCACACCTGAGCACACCCCCACCAACGCAGAACAAGAAGAGCGCCACCCCAACACACCGGATCGGGATCCCCTTCACCACAAAAACAAGACCCCGAAGCAGATCAATACCTTACCTTCATAGAGAGCTAAACCACGACCTCGACACACCAAAACAGGAACCCCCTCGCCGCATTGAAGGACAACGACTACAACACCACACCGAATCGACCCCACAATGTAGAAGAGCCGGAGCACCACCCCGAAGCCATAGAAAACCCGAACACCCTCTCTGCAGAAGATTGAACACCGAGCCTCCAGATCAAGGCCACCCTTCACCGTGGAAGCAGCCACCGCACCATGAGCACGCTGGGAAGACCGAGGAGGAACTGACGCCGTCCGAGCGAAATTGGGAGGAAGGCGGTGACGAGATGGAGACCTAACTCTCAACGCCATTTATGGGCTCATCCCATTCCCCTCCTCTTATTATTTAAGGACCCACATATCCATGGTTTCTTTTATGTAAAAAACCTTAAACCACTCTGTTAGTTCCCCCACCTATGTGTGAGTAAAACAAATATAAGGATGAATCTCTTAGATTATTAGAGGTAGTTCAAGATGGAGTTAAGGTGAAATAAACCTAGGTGATACACATGATAGAGGTTAAAAGCTACAATTTGATCCAAGAACAACTCATAGAGTGTTTCCCTAGGTTAAATGGTTTGTTTATTGTCCACCCAATAAATAAAATGGTAGATAAATCTCATGATCATGCCACATATTTATTATATCTTATTCATGGTTATTTAATTTAATTTATTTCATGGATACTTTATCTCAATCACATAAATTAATTAATTTAATAACAACCATTCTCATATGAAATAAATAATTAAAGGATTATGTGTAAATTTTTTATCAACACATGGTTAATTAATTAAGAAAAATCTACTTAATAATAACAAGACATGTAAAAGATAAAATAAGAAAATTTATGAATAATAAACAAAACCCACCTTAATAAAATATTATATCAGACTAAGCCTTACATCATTTTAATTAATATTCTCCCACAGTTAAAGTGTTAATTCATTCCCCCACTAAGGGAATTTTTAATTATCATGAAATCTTAACAAAGATAAGGGGTTGAATTAACCAAATAAGCATCAAGTAAATTATACCTTACTAGACTTGATGTTATTTGGAGGTATGTTTATAGGAGATCCAAATTTGGATTTCAGGATTGAAGGGTCTGCGCAACAGATCAAGGAGATGTAATCTTTCAATTCACAAGATCATCTACCCAAATACCTTTGAGTAATTGACCTGACCCTCGCTTGGGTTATGAGAAATGAAATATAATTCCTAGCCACTATAATATCCATACTATAAGAAATTCCAAGTCTAATGGAATTGGTTATTGGGACTTGATAAAATAGCGGGAGACAAATTAAAATTAAATTATTTCATCTCATGTATTTTGGTAATAAAATAAAGTACTATTAATCCACTTTTATATTATTATAGTAAAATGAAAATTTTATCGACCATGTTATCCTGACAATCAATAATCAAGAAATAAAATATCCTTACTAGTAGTAATTTCTAATAATGGTATAAGAAATTACTCATTGTATTATGTCATGAAAGTAATATTTACATGCTACAATCCCCAAATCATAAATTGATTGCTAAGGAGGTGAGTGATGAAGATTTCATTGTCTTCAAAAAAACACATGAATGATGTGCTAGATGTTTAGTTTTTGATTATTTAATCCATGTGTACTAAACTCATGAAATCTCATGAGAGCATAGATGTATATATAATACTCAATCATCTTTGTGATATTTATCAAGAGAGAGATTGACATGAGAACTTTGAGATCTCCAAGTCACTCTTCATGCGTAAACTTAAAGAGGGCGTTACAGCTAGGACCTATGTAGTCAAAATGATTGATTACATTAAATGTATAGACATTATAAGGTTTATAATACCCAATAAATTGCACACTGATCTCATCCTTACTTAACTACCACCACGCTTCTTTAATTTTTTTTATGAATTTTATTATGAATAAAATTGGGAAGTCTCTCATAGATATACTTACTCCACTTATCCAAGTTGATAAGGACATGAAGTATTAAAATACTTTAATTTTTTTAATGGACAAGAGGAAGGGAAAAGTGAAAATTCTCATGACTAACTCTAATCCTAAGTATTATTTGAAACATCTGATCAAAAGAAGTAGGATCAAGGGTTAAGTAAATTAACATGATGTTATTTTCTTCGCATGTGGTATGAATAAAATTAGATAAAAATTAAAATGGATTGATATATAAGATACTAATTTAGGTATATTTATCAATGTAAATTTCTTTTGATGCCTCTTGTATATTAAATACAATATGTTTATGTATGTGTATTCAAATGCATGAATCAAGAAAGTATAGAAATATTAACAGAAGTTTGGTGAATTCTTAAAGAAGCTAAAGAAGGGTGATTCCTATATCAGTATAAGGAGGTGTACAACTCCTTAGTTTTCATATCGATTCAAGTTTAACTATTATTTTTTTATTACCAAAACATTTATCCCAGTTCCCATTTTGGACACAATGAGACACTATTTCATTTTGGAATGAATGTTGTTATGGTTTTTTCATACTAAACTAATAGTTATGTAATTATTGAATCATGTATACTTTAAATCAGCAATCAATGATGAATGTAAATATAATAATAATAATACCTCACTGTGAAAATATAATTCTTTGTCAAGTAAAAATAAAATTATACGATAAGATTATATCAAAAAAAGTGTTCTGGTCACTTATGAGCTATAACACTAGGTATACTTGCAATCAGGCTTATCAAGTTTTTGAAAAATAAACCTTTATAAATAAAGGTACGCCAAAAAATTTCTAGAGCTAGTTCAACAAAACTGCATGAACTATTTTAAATCTTAGCTAAGGGAAAAGTTTATATACTTCATGAGATCCCTTTAAGAAATTTTAGGAATGATTAGTAAAGAAATGAATACACTTGGTAATTGATGCAGGTTCCCCCAAGCTAGATTTTCAAAGTGTATCATAACCAAGTATTCATCAATCATTAATATATGGAGTGAAGTTAATACCAAACTCACATTACCTTATACATAAATTTTTTATGGTAGTAAAAGGGGCTCGATGAAATGAATTATATGTATTGTATGTATTTCATAATTTATTTTGAGAATTTTTTCAAAAATAATAGCACAATCACTAACCATATTCCAATTAAATTAACTAATGGATATCATACTGATTGTAATCCATCAGTTACCACCTTTAGTGTTTAATATGGATCATTTGTTAAAAGTAGGATTTAGCAACAAATGAACATCAATAAAACACCAAGTGAATCTATGTTAATTATTCTTTATCCATTGAAGATATTAACAATCACTACAAAAAAAGACTTATACCAACATAAATTTATTGGTAGAAAATATATATATTGGTAAAAATGATCAATTACAATAGATATTAAGTTTTATTGGTATTGATTTTAAGTACCAAAACTTATTTTTACCAACAAATATATTTGTTGGGATTGATCGCTTAACAATAACATATCATTTACCAATAGTTAAATCTATTGTTTTATCATATTAATACCAACATTTTTTTTACCAACACTTGAATATATTATTGAAAATAACTATTACCAAAAAATATTTTCCATCAATAAAATATATTATAATAAACCATTCAATGATAATAACCAATTAAGTGAAATGATTTTTTTATACGAATTATTATTTTTATGATCAAAGTTAATATACAATTTTAGAAAATTTTAAATATATCATTAATTGATTTTAATTTTCAATTTTATCTAAGTATTAATAGTGTGTATATTTTCTAATGCTCTTAATTTAATAACCATTTAAATATCTTTTTATAAAAAATTTAAATCATTATTATATTTGAATTTAATAAACATAATAAATAAAGTCATGATAATTAATAAAAAATGAATAAATATAATTTAAATATAAGTAATTAATAATTTATATTCACATAAAAAAAGTTATTTTATATTATAAAAAAAATATTATTTTTTTAAAATTAAATATTATTTTTATTTTTTATATAATAATAAATTAATTAATAAGTAATGGGTATTTACATATTGAAATTTTATTTATTTGTTATATTTTTTCAGAGATTGAATTTTTTTATGTATTATGTCTATTATATATTATATTTAATTAATTTTAAAAAATTAACAATTTTTCTATCTATACATATATATTTATTGCATTTTTAATTTAAAATATTAAATGTAATTTGATATTTTATTTATGTAATTTATTATTTAAACCACCCATGCACATGATCGATTCCCATTTTCCATATTCCTTCTCGGCTTCGATCCATCTACTTTAATTTAGCCACGAGCATACTCGATCTCCCACATTCCTAAATCTTCACAATGAGAGTTTTCGTCAGGCATTCACCACTCTGCTTAAATCCACCCATGAGTGGCACTAAAATATTATTCTTTCAAGCCCCTCCCACACCCACACGAGTTACAATGATTCCCTTCCTTCTCCTCTAATACTTACACTTGAAACCATATCAAGCCCCCTTCTTCTCATGAGCGACACCAAAATATTCTTCTGATTTCCACGAGTTCAGTATTTCCTCTTCCATCAGCTATCCTAAACCCTAATATTACATCATCTAATCACATCGTCAATGACCAATCTTCTACTTGATCTTATCCTAGTGTACTCAACCCACCAAATCGAATGGATTGAAACCCTAATCTTATGGCTTCCCTTAATTATCTTGCGCTAGGGTTGATTGAAAATATATCCCTTTATAATATCGATACTGTTACTATATACATGTTTTAATCTGATCTATTCCTTTTATTTTATTGTATCTAAGTTATGTCATTATTGTTCTCTATTTTAACTATATCTAATTCATATTTCATTGATATAAATTATAATAAATTCTAGTTTAAAGGATGCATCATGTATTTTTTTCTAAGATTGTTATAGTTTAATTGGAACCATTCCTATGTATTATTTTCCTAATATAAATCATTTTTTAAGTTAGGATAATCCCTTGGAATTTATGATAAAAAATTCATTTCAATTTCAAATTTTTATTCAATTTTTTGGATGTTTGTATTAATCAGAATTGGGATTATTCTTGAAAATTATTTTCAACAATTTAAAGCAACTCTAATAAATATTCCAAGATGGTCATGAAGGAATAATAATGAATTTAGTGTTTTTTAATAGCCACTTTCTTATTATCCATTTCCATTTCCTTTTATGTTATTATTTACTTTCATTTATTTGGTAATCTTGATACTATTTGGATTTTAAATGGTTGTTCTAATAGATAACAAGTTCACCCATCTGTCATTTTTTCCTCTACTTTGGTATTTATCAGAATTCATTTCATAGACTTAATTGATTTATCTTATATGCTTCTAATTACTATGACCAATACTACCGGGTGTATTCTTCTATTCATATTGATAGCATATGGTACCACTCTCCATCATCATAATTCCAA
Source organism: Viscum album (assembly GCA_963277665.1). Lineage (NCBI taxonomy): Eukaryota > Viridiplantae > Streptophyta > Magnoliopsida > Santalales > Viscaceae > Viscum > Viscum album. The sequence goes on from OY728163.1 coordinate 1,650,097,391, forward strand.
TCCCCATAAGTTTCAATTCATCATCTACAATCATATTTTAAACCCACCTTCCATATTTCATGTAACAATAATGTTGTCATTTATTATTTTTTAATTCAATCTATCTGATTTATATTGTTGTTTTATTTTATTATTGTACACCATGCTAATATTTTTATGATTTCCTCTATTTAATTAACCGTTCTTAATAATTTATTTTTCCCATTTACTGTCTCTAATTCAAATCTAACTTAAATATATTATAATACATTCTCACAACTACATGTAAATTAATATATGTATATTATGGAATCATTTTGTTTGAACTATTAGGTACTCTCCACCAATGTTGTCCATGATTCCATCAAAAACAGTTAATAATCTCTCTATTTTCTACAGTCCATTAGTTAAGAATGTTCCTTAATTTGTGTATAGTTTGGAATCACTGTGTGTGAACTATTAGGTATTCTCCACTAAAGCTATACATTGTTTTCACAAAAAATAGTTAATAATCCCTCTTTTTTTAGTAGCCTATTATCTAAGAATGTCCCTTGATGAAAAAAACAAAACCTTCATTAAACATATAATTGAATATTCTTACTTTTATTTAATTTTAATTAACATGTGTGTGATGAAAAAAATATTCCCTCTCTTGCTACCCCTAGAGATCAACTAAATAATAAAATTGACAAAATTAATATGTGTTTGTCACAACTAATATGTATTAATCACAATATTAGTTTTAGAAATAACATTAGTTCAAAACATATTTGTATTTTAATCAATATATATTTGGTAAATGTATTTTTATCAATACATATTACTTATGAACTAATATTATAATATAACATATATGAAAACAAATGTATGTAAAATAATAAAATATATAAATTGTGATCAATATACGTATCATAAATAATATTAATTTTTCTCCATAAAAAATACAATATCATATTAGTTCTAAAATAATATTACATATCACATATAAGTATTTTTATTGAGAAATAATATGTAATATGTTTAATTGATATGTATTTTTTAGAGCTATATGTATTGATCACAATATTACTTAAAAACTAATATAAGTTCAATACCTATATATATTTTTATCAATACATAATAGAATGAAGGTCATTTATGTATTATTATTAGTACATATTATCTCATAAGTAATATTGTGATCTGATATATGTTATAAATAATATGAATACAAAAAAAGACATTAAATTTATGTATTTTGATCAATATATATTAGATTACAATATTAGTTCTGATATTATAATATCAGAACTAATATTAAAATATATGCATCAAAACTATCATTTCATATTATATATTCATAAAAACTAATATTATATATGTATTCTATCTACACACATGTTATTCCAGATTTTATCTTTCATTATACCTCTCCATTATATACTCCATGAATATTTAGATAATTTTCTAGAACTCGTCAACTATTTTTTGTGATTTTATGCTTTAAACATGTCCTATAGTACCTTTAAAGGCTTCATCAAATGCTTCGTTTGAGTGCCTTTTCACCATTTTCCTTGCACGACTTAGAATATTTTTTCCAAAAAATTAATAGTTTTTTATCTTAGATAATTTCCTTGGGATAATGTGGATATTCTACAAAATTATAACTTTTTCAATCAGATTATAAAACAAAAACTTCCCAAATTATAGTATATTATTAAATATAATATTATATTCTTACTCATATTACCTAAATCAATATATATGTTTCCGTTTCATGATTTCTGAAGGGATTGATGATCCAAACAGTGTATCCATTTCAATTAAGAATGCTTTGATGGGTGAAAAAACATGTATTATTTTAGAAAAAGATATATCATTATAAGGAGATTCAATATATGTTTCATGGGGAAATAATCATTATATATATCTTCAAAATGTGTCATTACTACAACTATAGTATTTTTTCTACTAGCTATTTGTTCATTTCCACTTCTTGAAATAAGCATTGAAAAAGAATACCACTCAAAAACTGCAAGTCAATCACCCTCTATATGTTATTGTTGACCTCACCTATTTTGATAATCCCAATTATGCTTTCACAAGCTTTGATAATCCCAATAAATGTTTATATATATATATATTAATTCTTTCAATCTATGATATTATATTATCAAGATGATAATAATATTAAAATAGTCCTTGAAATATTTTAATAAATGTTTATCTATGTTTATATGAGTTTTGAATTAATTCTAACTCAATCGAATGTGTTCTGCATAAAACAGAAGTGTTAAGTCACTGATATTCCTATAGCTACCGATAGACTTAGTCTACCGATAGACATAGTCACTGATAGATCAATTCCACCGATACAGAGAGCTACCGATAGAAACAGAACTACCGATAGAACAAGTCTACCGGTATGCATAAGTCTACCGATATATATACTTCACTGGAATCAAATGGAGCTACCGATATGCACATACTACAAGTCTATTGATACAAACTACTGTTACACCAGAGTTACCAATAGAATCAAAGTCTACAGATAGATAAAGTCACCGGTATATAGAGCAACTGATACCAGGATCTACCGATACATGATCAAATATCTACTGATACAAGGAGATACCTATACATGATCAAAGAGCTACCAATAGGTCACTATTACATAGAGCCAACCGTTACCTACAGAAGGCTACTAATGAAATACTGACCAGTCAAACTCTATACTCTCAATATTATTTATTTATTATGAAACAATTATATTTTATGTTTTTAATGCAATTAATGTTATTTAATGATAGTTTTTGGCATGTCAGGGAACCGTACCTAGTACCCATAAAAAGGTAATCATTCTTTTTACCAGAGCTGACAGCTATAAAAGGAAGGAAAAAGAACGTGAAGAATAATAACAAAAAGAGACGAATCAAGAACTAAGAAGGCACGAGAAGGCTGTAAAAAGCAGGGGCTGAACAACATTGAAAACATGGTGCATACACACAAAATGAAAAATCTACACTCATACTGGAAGCGCACTGGACATACATGAAGCCATTCATTATAGAGGGGAACACAAGCTGTATATTGAGTGAAGAACTACAACGAAATCTTGATGCACTCAAGTTTTTCAAACTGAACTTGAAGAAAATGACCCTCTGTTTTTCAGACAAAAACCAGAGAGGGACTGAGAGCCAATTCTGACAAATCAAAAGGAGTCCAGATCTACACTTCAAATCACTAGAGCATTATAAACTCACATATACTCTCTTAGTGATTCTTTTATTTACATTTCAAGCAGTGTGTATACTCTGTATATTTTATATATACACACTGTCTCCTGTGCCAAGATGGAGGATTTCTAAATCCTCATTCAAACTCTATAACTCCCTTGTACCCCATTGTGGATAGTGGTAGAGGTCAAGTAAGACCTGGACAGACTATGAGCTGTTGTTTGTTTTCCCACATAGAACTGTGGTAGAGGTCTTTGTACCTGGATAGTGGTTTCACTCTTGTTTACCCCGATCTAGGGTGTGGATCAAATTTATATAAATTGATTGAGAGGACTAGGTCTCGACTTGAGACTGAACCTCTTGGTTATATCTACTGTGCATTTTTAGTTTAAATCTAAAGTATTATATATATTCCACTGCTAATTACTTTGAAATATAATTTGTTTTTAAAGTTACTTTGATAGTTAAATTATCAAGTGTTTATACTTATTGTGAACCAGTAAGTTAGTTTCAAAAGTTAATTTAATCTTATGATTAAATTAACTGAGACATAATCAATCTTTGAGAAACTAATTGAACACTCACAATCTGTATAAATTCACTACAGTTTAACTTGTTTTAAATAGGGGGATTTTAAGAGAAATATTTTTAACAGAAATTTTTATTGGAACTCAATTCACACCCCCTCTTGAGTATCCACTCCGACCAAAATTTGGTATCATAGGATTGTTTTGTTTACTAAAGTTTTTCAAAATACTCTGTTTTTACAACTATGATTTTAGTTGCATCTTTAAAGATCTTAAATTTCTATTAGTTCTAAATTTTATCTCTTTAAATATATTCTCTGAAATATAGTTATGGATAATAGACTAGAAGGTGTTGCTACCAACATGACACCTTTCTTTAATGGTACAAATTATGCTCATTGGAAACTTAAAATGAAAATTCACTTAGAGAGTATGGAATTTGATATCTGGACTACTATAGAATCTCAATATAAAATTCCAGAAACTGATAGAACTATTTGGGATGAACCTACTAAAATAACTTACAATAATAATTGTAAAGCTATGAATGCCCTATATTATGCTCTAGGAAATTAAGAATTTAATAGAATATCTACTTCTAAAACTACTTATGAAATCTGAGACACTTTGGCTGTTTCCCATGAGGGAACAACCAATGTTAAAGAAATGAGTCTGAATACCTATACTAATAAATATGATAACTTTAATATGAAGCTTGATGAACCCATTTCTGACATGTATCTCAGGTTCAATGAGATTGTCAACACCATGTGCTCCCTTGGAAAGTTTTTTCTAGAAAGGGAACAAATTATGAGGATATTAAGATTTCTACCAGAAAGATGGAGAGGCACATCTGTCTCCATAAGAGAATCGTGTGATATAAGTTCACTAACTGTTAAGGAGCTTATTGGTAAGATTATGATGTATGAGGAAGAACTAAAGGTGAATAAGGAAGAGGATGATGAGACTAAAAGGAATTCATTGGCATTTAAGTCTACTACCTCAAAGAGCAAGGACACGGAGAAAGTTCACATACAAACTAAAAGCTCAACAAGTGAAAGTTCAGACTCTGATAGTGATGCTGAGATGGATCAGATAGCCAGAAGATTTAAAAAGTTATATAGGAAGAAGAAATTCTTTATAAAATAAAACTACAAAGGTAGATATGATAACAAGGGTCACTGGAAGGACTGTAAGAAGCTTGATAAAAGTGATGAAGTTATCTGCTATGAATGCAAAAGGAAAGGACATGTAAAAGCAGACTATCCAAAGTTGAATTTCAAGAAGAAACATGAATACAAGGAAAACAAGTATAAGAAAGCAATGAAAGAAACTTGGAGTGATTTAGAGGAAAATTCAAGTGATTCTGATTCTACTAAGGATGAATATTCTCATAGAGCTAACATGTGTTTTATGACAAACACCTCTGAGGTAACACTGGACACTCCTGCTTTAAATTCATACTATTCTGGAGATGAATCTGATTCTGAATCTGAAAATATGTCTAGTGAATAATTGTTTGAATACTGTAATATGATAGAAGATACCTGTAATGAACTTAAGGACAAGTACAAAGCCTTAACAAATATCATTATTTATCTAGCACTGTTAAATCTGCCCATGAGATTGAAAAAGAAAAGAATGCTCAATTACTTAAGGAAAATACTGAATTGAAATTATCTAATGAGAAACTAAGGATGGAATTAGAAAATTTCACAAATGGAAAAGATACTATAACTCAAATTCTAGGTAAAAAAGTGGCACCAAAGTACACTACTGGTTTGGGATACCAACCTGGATAGAGACAGTTTACCAAAATTAGATTTATTCCTAAATCTAGACAAAATTATGCTAGTTCCAGTTCTAGAAATTCATATGCCTCAACTAGTTATTCACATTTTTATAGATCAAATAGAGTTTATCTTTCAAAATATATTGAATCTATTGATTATATGAGACCCATAAGACAAATCTAGGTACCTAAAACTTTGCTTGCTAACCTGTCTGGACCCAAGAGAATCTGGGTACCAAAATCATTCTCTGTTTAAAACTGTTTTGTAGGAAACCTATTTGAAGAGTTCCCATAAGAAGATATGGTACTTGGATAGTGGATGTTCAAGCCACATGTCTGGATACTATTCATGCTTTAAAATCATAATAAAGGTTGGTGGAGGCAATGTCACCTTTGGTGATAATTCTAAAGGAAAAATCATCGGCCTAGGCCAAATTGGTAACACTAATTCAGTTTTAATTTCTAAGGTTTTATTTGTTGAAGGACTTAAATATAATATGTTAAGTATTTCTGAGTTATGTGATGATGGTTTCAATGTTAAGTTTAAAAATGATTCTTGTAATGTTTTTAACTCTAAAAATGCTTTAGTATTTTCTGCTTTGAGAAATGAAAATGTTTATGTTGTTGATTTGAATTCTTTAGCCAAGAAAAATGTTACTTGTTTAAATGCTTTTAATAAAGAATCCTGGCTTTGGCATAGAAGATTAGGACACTGAAACATTTATTCACTTAGAAAACTGACTAGGAAGAACTTAGTTAGAGACCTACCTAAGCTTGAATTCCCATCAGACAAAGTTTGTAATCCCTGTCAAAAGGGAAAGCAACATAAAGTTTCTTTTAAATCAAAGAAAGAAGTTTCAACTTCTCAAACTCTCAAGTTAGTTCACATGGATTTGTTTGGACCTTCTAGAGTTTCTAGTTTAAATGGGAAGCACTATGTCTATGTCCTAGTAGATGAATTTTCTAGATATACTTGGGAATACTTCTTAGCTCACAAAAGTGAAGCCTGTTCTTATTTTTTCAAATACTCCAAGTCTGTAGAGAACCTTAGTGGTCTTAAGATTACAATCCTAAGAAGTGATCATAGATGTGTGTTTGAAAATCATGAGTTTGAATCTTATTGCTCACACAATGTCTATAGTCATAACTTTTCTGCCCCTAGAACACCTCAACAGAATGGTGTAGTAGAAAGAAGAAATCGAACCCTGAAAGAAATTGCAAGAAATATGCTTACTGAGTATGACCTACCTATTTATTTTTGGGATGAAGCTGTGAATACAGCTTGTTATATTATAAATAGAGTCTTGATTAGACCTGTTCTTAATAAGACCCCTTATGAACTGTGGAACAATAGGAAACCTAAAGTTAGTTACTTTAGAGTCTTTGGCTGTAAAGTCTTTATCCTCAGTACCAAGGATAATCTTAACAAGTTTACTTCCAAAAGTGATGAAGGAATTTTTCTTGGTTATTCTTTAACTAGAAAAGCTTATAGAGTCTTTAATAAAAGAACCAAATGTGTGGAAGAATCTGTTCATATCAAGTTTGATGAAACTGATCCACATGAACCTAAGTCTTATCTTGAAAATCTTGAAGAAGATTTGACTGTTCTGGACCTTAATGATAAAACTAAAGAACCTGCTGTGAAAACATCCAATTCTGGACATATTCCAGAATCTGCTTCTTTTGAACCTGAACCGATAGATGAACTTGGATTTTCTAGTCCTACCTTTACTAGATCAACTAGGATTATAAAGAACCATCCTTTGGATGCTATTGTTGGTAATATTGATAGAGGGACACAGACTAGAGCTTCTCTAAGAAACCAGGTTGAACATCAATAATTTCTTTCACAACTAGAACCTAAAAATGTCAATGATGAAATCAATGATGAATTTTGGGTAATGGCTATGCAAGAAGAGTTAAATCAATTTGAATGAAACAAAGTCTGGGAATTAGTTGACAGACCTAAGGACACTTTGACAATAGGCACTAAATGGGTTTTTAGAAACAAAGTTGATGAATCTGGAAATATAGTTAGAAACAAAGCTAGGTTAGTTTCACAAGGATATAGTCAAGAGTAAGGAATAGAATATGAGGAAACCTTTGAACCTGCAGCTAGATTATAAGCCATTAGGATCCTACTTTCCTATGCTGCTCATCTGAATTTCAAGTTATATAAAATGGATATAAAAAGTGATTTTCTGAATGGTTTTATAATTGAAGATGTTTTTTTGAACAACCACCTGGATTTACTAATCCTCATTTTCTAAATCAAGTTTTTAAACTTTCTAAAGATTTATATGGTTTGAAACAAGCTCCAAGATCTTGGTATGATAGACTTAGTAATTTTCTTATTTCAAAAAGTTTTACTAAAGGGATTGCTGATCCAACTCTTTTTATTAAAAGAATTTCTAAATATGTTTTGATAGTACAAATCTATGTTGATGATATTATTTTTGGATCGTCTAAACATTCTTTATGTACTGATTTTTCAAAGAGTATGCAAAATTAATTTGAAATGAGTTTAATTGGAGAACTTAAATACTTTCTTGGATTTCAAGTTTTTCAAAATGAAAATGGTATTATTTTGAATCAAAGTAAATATATAAAGGATCTTTTAAAATGTTTTGGTTTGGATAGTATTAAGGAAAATGATACTCCTATGAGTACTGTCTGTAAATTGGATGCAGATGAAACTGGGAAACTAGTGGATCAAACCAATTACATAGGTATGATTGGAAGCTTACTTTACCTTACTGCTAGTCGACCAGATATTATGTTTAGTGTGTGTATGTGTGCAATATTTCAAGATAATCCAAAATAATCTCACTTAATTGCTGTTAAAAGAATTTTTAAGTATCTTAAACATACTGTAAATTTAGGTTTGTTTTATCCAAAAGGACAATCTTTTGAATTAATGAGTTATTCAGATGCTGAATTTTCTAGTTGCAAGTTGGATAGAAAAAGCACATATGGAACATGTCATTTTCTAGGTAAGTCCTTAGTATCTCGGTTTAGTAAAAAGAAAAATTCTTTAGCTTTGTCTACTGCCGAAGCATAGTATATAGCTGCTGTTAGTTGCTGTGAACAAATTCTGTGGATGAAATACACTCTTTTGGACTATGGATATGATTTTAAGCATGTTTCTATTAAATATGATAACACTAGCGCAATTAACATTTAAAGAACCTTGTATCTCACTTTAGGACCAAACACATTGATGTACGACACCACTTTTTGAGAGATCATTACCAAAAAGGTGATATTACTCTTGAATTTATAGGTACTGAACATCAATTAGCTGACATTTTCATCAAACCTTTAAGTTCATATAGGTTAAGTTACATTAGACATGAGTTAGGAATGATTAACCATGATCGGTAGAAAACCTCACCGATGTAAAAAACCTCACCGAGGTGAATACCTCACCAATGTGAAAACCTCACTGATGTGAATACCTCACCGATGTGAATACCTCACCGATGTGAATACCACACCGATGTGAATACCGCACCGATGTGAATACTGCACTGATGTGAATACCTCACCAATGTGAATACCTCACCGATGTAAAACATCATCGATGGACCTCACTGATAGGAATTCTCACCGATAAACCCTACCAATGAGTACGTGTTGTTTTAAACTTCTGTCTACTGCCAGAATCTGAATCGTTTATACTTATGATATTTTAATTATTTATTTTATGATTCCTAAATGATAAAACTAAGTCCTAGTTACTTCTCAATCCACCGAGACTCAAACCCTTTACCCTCAAGCCTTAGCTCTCGAATTTCTCGAAAACCCTAAGTACCTCGAGCCAGAGATGGAAACAACCAAACTCCCTACCATCATAGATGACATTGATGAGCCGAATTCAAATAAGCAGAAGTCCGAGCTAGAAGAAAGTGGTAGTATTAGTAGAACAAGGTTGGGGAGGCAACCAGTGAACCCTCATTTACAAAATAGAGTTATTGTGATCGAAAAAGAGTTGTGCGTGGAATGGTTGTTGGCTAGAAAGTCGTTAGTGATCGAGGTGATGGAAGATCAAAAGTGGGTAGATTGATTTTTAAACAACAATGTCCCCTACTATCCAAATCTAGTGAAACAATTTTATAATTTTGTGATCTTTGAGAAATCAGAAGATGAGAATCGAGTGATTTATTTGGTAAATGGAAAGGAGATATCTTTTTCATCTGTTGAGTGGGATGAATGCCTGAAGGTTCCACATGAAGTTGTTTCTGGATATGTCTCAAAAGCAATACCACCTACAAGTGATATATTCAATTATGAAACTACCCTAGAAGAGCTCACGGGTAGTGGAAATCAAAGACAAGTGGTGGCTGCTAAAATGGATGGAGATAACAGATTGCTGTTCAAATTTGTTCATCATGTCTTAATACTAAGGAGAGGGGACTTTTCAAATTGAAGATATCAAGATATCTATCTCCTACATCTCTTGAGACATTGTGTGAAAGTGAATCTATGTAGATTTCTAATGTTTCAAATGGAGGACATGACCAGGACAAAATCAAAAACCAATGCCCTATTCTTTGCCAAATTGATCTCTGTGATGATCAAAGTGAAAGGAGTAGCTGAGTCTCAAGATGAAACAGTGGTAGTAAGGAATAATTTCTGTATCACAAACATAGTTTGCAAATATATGAAGATAAATTGGAACCCATGGAGAGGAGAATGGGTTAATGATGACAAGATGGTGTATGATAAATTCAATCCTGTAAATCATCCTTCAAGGCCTAAGGATGTGAGGGATCCAGTTCTAGGACCTGATGAAGAAGAACCTGAGTATAGTGATGATACTGATGAAGAAGAGACTTCCATGGCAGATATAAGGGATCCAGACTTACCCCCAAGTCCTGTTGCTGAAATTGTATCTTCAGGAAAGGAAGCTTTAAAAGAAGAAGAGATACCTGCTGATGAGGAAGACCAGCCAGTCCCTGAGAATGAATAAGAAAGGGAGAATGAATCTGAATCCTTTTATTATGTTTGCTTAAGTCTAAGTCCATTGATTGGAAGCTCAGTTGTGCCTGTTAAGGAAGTAGTTGGTGAGATGGAAGGACCTTTTCCTAATCTAGAGGAGCCTCCTGATATTGCAACTATTGCAGAGATAGAGTTGATAGTAGAAGATTCTTCTGAGGAAGAAAGACCTGCTGAGAATTCTCTTACTATACAAGAGAATTCACCAGTTGAGGGGGAGCATCAAACCAGGTTTGGTAGTGTGTCAGTGGCTGTTGAAATTGAGGATTGGGCAGAAGACCCAGGTTTTGTGGTTTGTGGATTGGACTATCCTGATTCTAATAATGAGGCATCCCTCAATAGACCAAAAACAAATTATGATGTTCAGACTGAGTTGTTACTTGAAGATGTGGTTAGAATGCATGATCTGGACAAGCTCAAGTCTGATCTCAAAATTAGTTTTGTGGAAGAAATAAGGAAAATGGAAGCCTCATTGGTGTCATCAATTCAATCAATTATGAATGACTCAGTAACCAGTATAGTATCTGAAAGAGCACCTGTGGTGGTTGCACCTGCTGATATGATCACCAGGGGTGACCTTGAATCATTAAAGATTGAGCTGAAAGAGTCTTTTAGTGCTTCTGTTGCCGAGTTGAAACACTGCTTTGTTGAAGAGATGAGCAATTTGGAAAAGTCTTTTGAACTCTCTCTCGGCTGTAATGTCTCTACCTTTGTGGCTGAAATAGTGGATGAAGTTACAGCTTGCTAGAATCAGTTGTCTAGAATGGAAGAAAGTTTTGAAGCTCTAAATAAATGTGTTATCTCTTTAGAATCTTATATGAGTTATAAATCCCAAGTAGATAAAGATTTAGCTTATGTAAAAGGTGTTGTGAGCTAGATGGTATCAGTATTTGAAGGTTTTAAAACCTCTATGAAAGATCATGTTAGCACCCAGGATTCCCAAGTCAAAAATCTTATCAGTGGGTTGACCAAAAATTTAAAGGAAACAATAACCTTTTCTATTGGTTCTATTACTTCTAGATCTTCAGTGGAATTGGATCAGATTCGAGTTGTGATGAAGGAGGAGCTTGGTTCAGCATCAACCAGTGGCTCTGTGGACTCATCAGACCTGAGCAAAGTGGTGATTTCTACTAGAGATTCAGCTAGAGAAATAATGAAGATAGTCCAAGACTACATGAGAGAAGCATCTGCCTATCAGAAAGAGGTGAAAGACAAGGTAGACTAATATTTCCAATGAATTTATACCAAACATCAACTCAACAACCACTTCAAACTTCTGTTAGAAAACCTAAAGTTACCTCCTGTCAATCAAGCCTTCAGAGAGAAAGTCGGAAAGCTAAGGGAATTGACTCTAGCCTTGGAAAAATTCATGGAGAACAAGGATGGTTTCATATCTGCTATTGAGATAGGAGGAGGAATAATTATGGATTTCAGAAATATTTTTCTACCTTTCTTGCATGTCAATGCTAGACCAGTAATTATACCTCTAGAATTTCCTGCCTCTGCCTCTACTTCTTCCCCTATTCAGATGAATCCAACCCAAGCCATTAGAAGCCTTACTCCTATGATCACTCAAAGAACTACTCAGTACAGTCCAGGAATAGTTTTAGTGGCTTAGCCTACTATGATCATTTCTGGAATTCCTAAGCCTACACTTGCATCCACCTCACTTGAATCTTCTTCTGGTCCCAAGGGGAAATCTCATACTGAGGATGTGGATTGATCAGTGGTTAGATTTTTTTGATAGGAATACCTTGTATTTTTCTTTCTTTCCATGTACCTTTTTGAAACATGAAATACAAATGGTTTTCTTTTCTTTCTCCTTTTTTTTCCTTTTCTCTTTGTTGTTTCCCACTTTTTTATTATCACAAAGGGGGAGAAATATTATAAGGGATCTGTGAATAATAACTTTCATGCGAAAGGAGGAGAAATATTAACTAAGGGAGAGATAATATGCTTTGTAACTTGTACCTTTGATACCATTTCATTTAATTCTACCTCTGGTACATTGCATATTTCACATCTTATATTGTTTTCTATGATTCAATTGAATTTAATGATATATCCTCTGATTCATTACTAATTATATTGGGACTATAATATCATAATTTGTGATTATAAAAAAGGGAGAGATTGTTGAACTCACTTATTTTGATAATCCCAATTAGGCTTTCACAAGATTTGATAATCCCAATTAATGTTTATCTATATATTAATTATTTCAATCTATGATATTCTATTATCAAGATGATAATAATATTAAAATAGACCTTGAAATATGTTAATCAATGTTTATCTATGTTTATATGAGTTTTGAATTAATTCTAACTCAATCGGATGTGTTCTGCATAAAACAGAAGTGTTAAGTCATTGATTTGCCTATAGATACCGATAGACTTAGTCTACCGATAGACATAGTCACTGATAGATCAAGTCCATCGATACAGAGAGCTACCAACAGAAACAGAGCTACCGATAGAAAAAGTCTACTGGTATGAATAAGTCTACCGATATATATACTTTACTGGAATCAAAGGGAGCTACTGATATGCACAGACTAAAAGTCTATTGATACAAACTACTGTTACACCAGAGTTACTGATAGAAGCAAAGTCTACAGACAGATGAAATCACCGATATATAGAGCTACTGATACCAGGAGCTATCGATACATGATCAAAGAGCTGCTGATACCAGGAGCTACCAATAGAAGATCAAATAGCTACCGATACAAGGATCTACCTGTACATGATCAAAGAGCTACCGATAATTCACTGCTACATAGAGCCAACCGTTACCTACTGAAGGATACTAATGAAAGACTGACCAGTAAAACTCTATACTCTGAATATTATTTATTTATTATGAAACGGTTATATTTGATGTTTTTAATGAAATTAATGTTATTTAATGATAGTTGTTGGTATGTCAAGGAACCGTACCTAGTACCCATGAAAAAGGTAATCATTCTTTTTACCAGAGATGACAGCTATAAAAGGAAGGACAAAGACCGTGAAGAATAATAACAAAAAGAGATGAATCAAGAACTAAGAAGGCATGACAAGGCTATAAAAATCAAGGGCTGAACAGCATTGAAAACGTGGTGCATACACACAAAAGGAAAAATCTACACTCATACTGGAAGAGCACTGGACATACAAGAAGCCATTCATTCTAGTGGGGAACACAAGCTGCATCTTGAGTGAAGAACTACAATGAAATCTTCATGCACTCAAGCTGTTCAAACTGAACTTGAAGAAAATGACCCTCTGTTTTCATACAAAAACCAGAGAGGGACTCAGATCCAATTCTGACAAATCAAAAGGAGTCTAGACCTGCACTTCAAATCACTAGATCATTCTAAACTCACATATAATTTCTTAGTGATTATTTTATTTACATTTCGAGTAGTGTGTATACTCTTTATATTTTATATATACACACTGTATTCTGTGCCAAGATGGAGGATTTATAAATCCTCATTCAAACTCTATAACTCCCTTGTACCCCACTGTGGATAGTGGTAGAGGTTAAGTAAGACCTGGACAGCCTGTGAGATGTTGTTTGTTTTCCCAGATAGAACCGTGGTAGAGGTCTTTGTACCTGGACAGTGGTTTCACTGTTGTTTACCCCAATCCAGGGTGTGGATCAAATTTATATAAATTGTTTGAGAGGACTAGGTCTCAGCTTGAGACTGAACCTCTTGGTTACATTTTCTGTGCATTTTTAGTTTAAATCTAAAGTATTATATATATTCCGCTGCTAATTACTTTGAAATACAATTTGTTTTTAAAGTTACTTTGATAGTTAAATTATCAAGTGTTTATACTTATTGTGAACTAGTAAGTTAGTTTCAAAAGTAAATTTAATCTTCTGATTAAATTAACTGAGACCTAATCAATCTTTGAGAAACTAATTGAACACTCACAATCTGTATAAATTCACTATAGTTTAACTTGTTTTAAATAGGGGGATTTTAAGAGAAATATTTTTAACAGAAATTTTTATTGGAACTCAATTCACCCCCCCTCTTGAGTATCCACTCCGACCAATAGTTATTATGATGAAGAATACTTCATTATAAAATGTAATATATTACTCTAAGCATGTGAAAATTACTCATTTTCACTCCTTTAAAAGAGATCAACTATCCTTTATTATAACTAAACAAGCAAACCAATGGAACTTTATTGCCCTTTCTTTTATAGTATTACATGCAGTTTCATTTAGAGTATATATTTTATGTTATCATGGATCATGGTTGATTTTATATTAGTTATGAATCCAATATGTTTGGTGGAAATATAAAATTTATTCTTTGAATGGTTTTTCATATCTTTCACACCTAGATGACTATTAAATGTATTTTGTTTTTAGGACTGTTTCTTTCTTTGGGTAGATTTTTCATCTTTTAATACCTTATTTTCATTTGTTAACATTTTATGCTTGAAATTTTCAGCTGATGATCATGACCAAAATCAGGTATTTTGATGAGTATGATTGATTTTATATGAATTTAATGGGTTCAGGGCTTGTGTTATTCATTCAAGTGGTTTTATTTTGTACTATATATTATTTTATAGAAACAAAATAGGGGATCCATTTACTTTGTTATAAGTAGTTCTCAAAAACTATAACTTGAGTATTATGAGTAGTTTAAAAAAGGTATTTTCCTACAAACCATACATATGTGATTTAACTTTCTTCAACATTGTTATTCATTGTCTGTAGTGATTTTCATAGTGTTTTGGACAACTTGGTTGTTTGTTAGGTGCTGGGATAGGTACTACCTCAAAGGGATAATGGTGAAGTTGGGATAGGTACTGGGTCAAGTGTTGAGACAATCATATCTAACATGATGGTGGTACACTAAAATAAAACGTAGAAGTTATGCATGTTTAGATGATAGTGTTCCACTATAATCAAACAGTGTGTCAACTAATTAGATATGGGACAATTTTTGCTTCAAACATAAAAGGACATTTCACTACAATCAAAGGGATGATGGTGATGTTGTGCATGTTTAGATCCATTATAGTATATAATAGCTCATGTTAAGTGATGAGGATTCTACGATAGCGATGTACGATATTTGTGATAAATAGATTAAGTTTCATTAAGTTCCATGTAAAGTATATTAGTTTTTGAACATGTTTAAACATGTTTTATATATGTTTCTTGGAGATTCTTGTCTTTTCATTAAGTTTTAACATGTATTTAAATTATATTTGAATGTGTTTTTTCAAATAAAATCTCAGTTTTTTGGTGTTTCATATAAGAAAATTTTATAATTATTTTATAATAATTATTATAATAAATTATATATAAAAAATATAAGAATAAATTATATATTATTATATTAATAAATATAGTATAAAATTTTAGCAAAAAATATTGAAATACCATCATTTAAAATATAATTTACAAAAGATATTAATTGTTTGTATTGTTTATAAATTTAAATAATATTACTAACAGATGTATTAGTCATATTAAACTTTTTATAAACATTTATACCAATATATATATTATATGTTGGTATTATTATTATTTCAAAAGAATTATTTTATTTATCACAATTACATTTAGTGATAGAGTTTTTTACCAATAATTTAGTGACAGGGACATATTTGTTGGTAAAATGTTTTTCTAATAAAAAATGTGTTTTTACCAATAGATACATCCCTATTGAAAAAAGTGAAATATTTTGTAGTCTATAACAACTATATTTCTATAAGAGGGAATTATATCTCTTTTGAGATAGTGGAAGAAGGTGAGACTTTAATGAATTCTAGGCTCCAGATGTATATGAGTTGGAATAAGAATACAAACTTCACTAAGCTCATTAGGAGGAGTTGTTTCAAAAGGAACATACTATATAGAAAGTTAAAACCAAAATTGGTTTCATATTCATCAATATTTATGACATATTATTCATATAATGAAGTATTAAATGGAAATATTGCAAGTATGAATG
Source organism: Viscum album (assembly GCA_963277665.1). NCBI lineage: Eukaryota > Viridiplantae > Streptophyta > Magnoliopsida > Santalales > Viscaceae > Viscum > Viscum album. Next base: position 1,650,113,879 of record OY728163.1, read on the forward strand.
AATTCAGTAATGGAATCCATGTTCCAAAATTCAGGGTTACTATATTTTGGATGTTTCTATACTTGATTCTACTGATTAGTATTTAAGAGAAAATATATATGGATGGTACAAGTCGATACTAATAAATCATGATTGATTGTTAAATATTTAAATGACATTTAAGATATAGTCTATGAAAAAAACTTTACTTCAATCATCATGATAAAATACATTTGAATTCTACTTGTCATAATAATATTCTATGATCATTTAATTGGTTGGTTGGATTTCAAGGCCAATTTCCTTAATGGATACCCTATGAAATATTATTTTATGTCACAACCAAAAGAGTTGGTGACACAAATGAATGCCAATAATATATAAAAATTTCACATATCCATTTTTAGATATAAACAATCATAGTGATCATAAAATAATAATTTGGAATGAATAATTGTCATGTGTCTATAATAGGTTAGTGGGAGTGCTATTGTTTTCATGGAAGGTATGTTAATAACATATAGAAAACAAATAATCAGTCTTACTAGCTTATTAAGACTAAATAATTAATTTCTCCAATTATGACTTAAAATTACAATCCAATTCCATGGAATGGGATCCACAAATGTAGATATATGGGGTTTCTTAATCTATTCATGGTATATAGCTTGAAAAGATGGAGAAAGTCAAGGATGAACTATTTTCCATGTCACATGGCATAAAATCACTCTACAATATTGTTCTTAGGAACAATAGAATATTGTGAGTAAAATTTCACAAGATTAAGTGCTAGGAATTTATCTAATATTACATGTTAGGTATAGATGTCTGATATTTATATTTCAAGAAATGAAAATATCAAAAAAATTCAATTGAACTGTATAGACTTGTAACTAATAACCATTTGGAAGTACCTGAGAAAGTATAACTAGATGAGTTCCTGGTATAAGAAGAAATGGGAATAATATAATTTTAGGGGATATAAAACTACTTTTCCTTTAGATCATTTTGATCTAAGACCATAGTAAGACTAAGGTAATATACAAGAAAAAATTATTATAGCATGTGGTTTCTATATCTACAATAACCAAGTACGTTGTGGCTTCTGATGAAGCTTAACAAATAGTTTAGTAATCATTTGTTCAATTTTAGGTTATACCAAAATAGTAAGAGAATTATCATTATTATGATAAGTTTTACCTATGGTATTATCTAAGATGTTAGTTTTATGATAATGGAAAAAGAAGTGGATACTTGGGGATATTACTACTTGAGGGATTTTCTCAAGGTAGTCATGTCACAGTAAGTATATTCATTACAAAACCATGTGTCTATACCATCCATAGCCACAAAAACATGATAGGTATAAAAACTATATCTATACTCAATAGAATAATGTTTTACATGTGAGAATTAACCAGCTAGTTAGTAATTGGATCTATAAAAATGAGATTATGTTATATTTGGTACCCTAGAACCAACTACTTCATACTATATTTTACTTATATATTTATAGACATGAATATTAATAAATTACTTATCACATAATTATTATTCTTATTTATAAATTTAATCTGATAACATCTTGGAATATATGTCTCACTAATAAGTTCATAGTGGTTCCTTGCTATGATTATAACCTTAAAGTGCTATGAGGTTATTCTTAAATATTATTCTATGGTTGGATAAAATTCTGTGATTAGAAACATTGCATTTTGAATTTTAGGTGAAAGCACTCATAAGTGGATGATACTTCATATCAAAAAGTTCTCACTCGGTAATCTCCAAGATGAAAGATTATGAGAACAAAATCACTAGTAGGAATTCAACATGTTTCATGTCGTTGGATATTCCTATATGCAAACAATTTTAATGATACATAAACTTTAAGAATATTATTAATGTATATCATGATATGTGTACTTAGACGTGCTGATGAAAACTGTGAGATCATATATTTATTAGGAAATAGTGTCTATTGGGTGCATTAGGAGTTATATGTTGTTAATGAATAAACCAATGAAGGATTTATCCCTTCCACATTTATGGAAGTTGATATCTTAGCTCTTTGATTGGAACAAAACTGTTAAACTAAATTACATGTCCATAGTGTATTGATGAGTTCATTTCAGGTAGTCAAAGAATGGCATATCAAGCATATATGTTGATGACATGGGTATGCATCCTTTGTGATGAGATATTGAGACAAAGAGATTATATTACATACTTATCATTTGTATGTGATTTTCATTGTTTTGACATCTACTTATTCCTCTTGGGTGCCATTATGTGTTTCTAGACACTGATATTGTACTTTAGGCTAACTCACCTAATGCCACTAATGAAGAATCTTAGAGGGTCACACACTTAGTGTTTCATATGGCCTCAATTAAATATTAGTATTATTTAATGGTTGAAATAAATATTATTCACACTAAGAAATAATATTTATTCATGATTTATTTCTCACATATATTTATTCTCAAGGTAATAAATAATATTTCTTATTAAATAAATATTTATTTAGTTTCATGAATATTAGAATAAATATTTATTCGTAAGATCATGAATATAATATTTATTTATTTATCAGATGAATAATGTTTATTATTTGAGGTTTGGTAAATATCAAGGAAGGTAGATAGACCAAGATAGATTCAGTGATGAGAATGATATGTGGGTTTGATATTATTAAATAATTATTAATTTATATATTTAATAAAATTATATTTAATGATGCACCACCTTTCACATGCCATGTAATATTAATAATAATATTATTATCATGCATAATATTTAGATTATAATACTAGATAAGGTTATTATGTGTAATTATCTATTTAATAACCCTAGATCTATATATTATATTCATATATCATTTTCTAATGTTAGCATACTATTTATAATGAATCATCTCTTTAGAGATTTCTCTCCAGTAGAGAACGCTTTAGAGATTTTCTCTCAAGATTGAGAGAACTCCACCACTAATTCCTCTTCCCTCTCAATAATAATAGATAAGAAAAATCCTTTACCAATGAAGCATTGTGTTGTGATCGATATAAATGACACAAGATGATCGGTGTCTCTGTGCTAGCACCTGAAGTTCCAACATTGAAATTTAGAGATCGAAGGAACATATATTAATCACCACTAGAGGAATTCTATTCTTGGATTCTTATAGATTAATAATGACATAACCCAAATAAGGGTCAATCAATCAACAACTTTTATGATGAAAGATTTCCCAAGACTTAGGTAATTCTACAATTTAAATTAATTATAAATTTATGTGAAAAATTATCTTGCTTGGTTCCAACATTTCTGTCAATATTCATCAGATTTAATTCACTAGTCATGAAATTTGTCATTATGCACATCATGAATTATTCATTAAAACCAAGAAAATTTGAGTTGAAAACTAGCTAATAGGATCATCCGTTGTGTCTGAAACCTTTATCAAGTATATAAAACTTCCCACCACTGATGCAAAGATAACTTTCACCTTGTGCTAGATTTAATCTTTCATGATTAGTACCTAAGCCTTATACAACTTGAAGTATCTTGTAAGAGGAGGTGAGATGGTATTACATCCTATCATCCCAAAAATTTATTTGATGGTTTGGATGTAGTTATTCAATGATAAAAACAATTTTATGGCTTTCCTATACCTCTCTATCCATATCCCCAAGATTTTCTAGGCTTATTTAAGAAATTTCAAATCAAATATTCTAGAAAATTTACCCTTCTTTTCTTGGATCCCTGTAATTTTTGATCCAAAAAGCAACATGTCATCCATATAAAAAAGAAATATAATGTAACTTTCATTAACCCATTCCTTTTTTAGAAAAAATTATTCATGTTACTTTGCATGAATCCTTCTCCATTTATGAAACCATAAAAATTATGGTTCCACTATCGAAGCACCTGATTTAATCCCTAAAGGTTTTACTTCAAACTATAGACAAGAATAATGTTCCAATGATCCTAAAACCTTTAGGTTACTTTATATAAATATCTCCCTCCAAATAGTTATATAGGAAGGCTATTTTTACATCCACTTACTCAATATTTAAATCATCAGAAGCTACGTTACTCAACACTATCTTAATGATATCATTCTTAACTCTCAATGAGATTTTTTTGAGAAACCAACTACCTATTTCTGTATAAAACCCTTTTCCACTATTCATGCCTTATATCTCTTCCTTCTTTTAGTATATTTTTTCAAATTAATGAACCATTTTTTTCAAGTGATCATTTCCTTTCAGGTAAATCAATTATCTCCCATGTTCTATTGAACTTCAAGGAATCCATATCTTCCTTCATTTATGATTCCCATTATTTTGAGTCACTGTGTTTCACTTATTTTTATAGGCATCTAAGTTCACATGTGTTTGTTAGAAGTATAAAATTAATTTCATCCCAAACCATTTAAAATATCCTCTTAACTTCAAAATACATCCTTAGCTAAACTTCATGATATTCTATTTCCAATGTTGCATTTCTAGTGTGATGACATATGGATATGCATATTATGATTTCTCAACTTCCAGAACTTTCCCATTATCTTAAATAGTTCTTAAGAATTCTAGAATGTATTCCATTATTCTAACTTCCAGATAATTTATATTAAAATTTTATCCCACTAAAACTTGTTATATTTTAGAGTCCCCATTCAGATCAACTTGAAATTCAGTAGTTGAATCCTTTCTTTCAGCTTTTAATTTTTCCAAGTTCCATTCCTTCCAAAATACATTCTCATTGAAGAGAATATATAGACTCTTGATGAATTGTTTATTGAAATCATCCCATATTCAAAATCTAAATTCTTCATTTCCATATCCCATAAGGAAACTAGATTTGGACTCTAGATCCACCTTGTCTCTATCCTTTGCATCAACATGAGAATATTAAAAACTTCTAAAGACTTAGAGATGAAAAAATTATAATATATTTCCAGACCATATATCTTATGCTAGGCTCTAACCTATAAAAAATTATGGATTTCTATTATCTTTTTATATAGTCATGTGGATAGATTCTGTAATGACTCTCTCTTTTATAGTTTTAAATTTTTGAGAAAATTTTAATTTTTGATGTTAATGAGGGGTTTATTTCGAGAAAAAGGTTTTAAATCAAGATATTGGGTGTTTGAACATCTTGAATAGATGGTTTTAGTTGTGTAAAAAAACTACAAGGGTGTCTCAAGAACTTGGGTAGATGGTAGAGTGAATCCGAGTGAACCTGCAGTGAAATTTCATTGTAGGCACACCACCCTAGCAAGGAACACACCGTGGTGGACCCCATAGTAGAAGGAGAAGCATCCAAGTCAAGGGAGTGGATCCCTTAGCTGGATATGGTTCCTAGAAAATTCCACCACACCATATTACTAGGGAGATGGTCATTTTGGTTGGTGTGGTGCCTGAACACTCCTCCTTATTAGAAATGGAAAGGGTGAAACACCTGAACAGAGGGAGTGTGGAATTTTTTAGGGAATGATTCACTAGTGAATTCCTTATTTCAAATAGAGATCAAGGGGGAGGACCTTTACACATGGGGATGGGCATGTTAGGACTCCTTTGGGGCTACTCAAGAATACACCACAATACAAGGCATGCCATGGTGAATGTCATTTTGTATCCAAGTGTAGTTTTAAATTGAGGGAAAACCCCATTTTTTCACTTAGATTTTAAAAAATATATCCCCCAATTCTCTTCCTTCTCACACATGACTGAACTAGAGGGGATCCCTCACTTTCTTCCTTTTGTCCTATATGGTCTGAGGTGGTTTTTGATAGAAATTATTTTGTATTTAAAGGTGATATCTACCTCCATTCCTTCTCTTTTATTATAACCCTTTCTCAATCTTTGATTTTAGTTGTCTCAAATTAAGGTTTTATTGATGATTCTCCTAGATCATGGTGGAATAATTTTGATATGATTTGGATTTTTCATATGACAGATAGAGGATGTCCTAAGATGATGACCACACACTATTTCATGTCATTCCATTAATTTTACATCACCATGAAAATTTATTTTAAGTTTACGATTAAATTAAATTAATTTTGTGACTGACTAGATTCATATTTTTTGTTATTTTTCTTGGGGTTAGTTTTGGGAGTATTCCATGGACCTTCCATGAGTGGTTGGTCACCGTTTTAGTACAAGGTGGCCACCTAGTGAGTTTTTAATCATTATTCCCAATTAATTTAATTTAGTTAAGTAATTATAATTTTTATAATTAATTAAATTGGATGTGTGGATTAGGTATTGGTGCATGTCAGGAGTAGATTATACCTTATGGCTCAAGGTTTTAGTGTGCAGTTATGGCTTGATAAGTTATTGGCATTGTGATTAATTTAATAAAATTTGATAATTAATTATAATTATTTAATTAACTATAATTTGATTATAATTATTTAATTTAGATTTTTTGGAATGATATAGGGACTCTTGTGGATGGATGATGGCTGAGGAGACTTGGACAAGCTTTAGAGAGAATTGTTGTGCTACACTTCAAAAGGAAATGGTAACTCTATGTGCGAGGTATGTGGTCCCTCAGACATGACCCCTTTAATAAATTCATTTATTATTTATGGCATGTAATATGCAGTCTCACCACCTACACGTGATTTATGTTTAATATTCAATGAATTATTTAATTAAAATTAAATGATAATGAATGAATTGAATAACATTCCAAGGGATATGAGGGACCCTAGTGCACTAGCTTGATGCCTAAACCATTAATGGATGAGGTTGTGATTATAAATAATGTTCCTTGTGATACTTAGACCTTGAGAGGTGATATTTAAATAAACTTAGTGATTATGGAAAGCCTAGATAGATTCTATTAGACCCACTGTGTAAGGATATGTGATGAGATTAGAATGAATGGCCCTAGTAGACCTTAAGTGGACTAGAGATTCCTTAGAGATGCTATGATGAAATGATGAGCATGGGGTGAGTATTTATTCCCCCTTGATATGTGATCACCCAGGTAGGTGTGCCTTGGGTTATATTTGGATGGTTTGGGTGTATGAGGACTAACCCAATGATGATTTGGGATGTGAGACGGGCTTAGACCTGAGTGATGGAAAAAGGATAAATGAACACAAAAAATGTTTCTTGGAAGAGATATGACCTAGGGTGACTAGGTAAGGGGAAGGTACTAAGGCTATCTCCCTTATGTTATACTAATCTGAGAAACATATTAGTCCATGTGATGATTACAATGAGATTGGGTGACATTATTCCCTCTGAGTGGTGGGTGTTGACCTAAGAGACAAAATTGAGACCGAGGATCCCATGTAGTGTGTACTTGTATGAGGTGACCTTGGGGACCTTAATGGGAACCCTGATGATATTTTTGAGAAGACCATTTTAGGATATACCAAACACTGAGGGGGGGGGGAGTGAATCGGTGTTGGGGTCTTTTTAAACCAATTCCAACTTTCTATCCCTGCACCTCCTGGCCTGTTAGGATCTTGATTATCTTATTCTCTTTTCCTCACCGCATGCAATAATAGAAAGCAATAAAAATATTCACATGATATTTTTACAAGGTTCACTACTCAATAAGAGTAGATACATCATTTCCATGCATGGGAATGACCAGTGCATGGATTATCCACTATAATGTGATATTTTGTTACAATGGGTTGACTAAGAAAACAATCCCCTAGTCAGTGTGGCTCCATACACTTGGACGAGGGAAGGAGATAATTTCTTCCCAATGTGAGTCCCTAAATGAGGAGGAAGGGAAATAATCCTTCTTCCTGAACTGGTGATAACCTAGTCCAACTTACAACACCTTACTAGTTCTTTATACTTCCTCTTAAGACAGTATTCTCCCTATTGATATGGGTTTTACAACACCAATAGAGTCTTCCACCTATTGAGACCTGTTGTATTTCACAACTCTACTTTGTTATTCATATCTTCACTTGTTACTTTCCTAGCAGCATGAAAGTAAAAAACTACTTATTTCTCTACAACAAACCTGAAAGCTGCACACTCAACTTCTCTTGCTTCTTCAGTTCAAAACCAACTGTACTGAAACCCGCTCTTCTTCACAATTTCTCCTTTAGTGAAAAAACAACTTCACTAAGATCACTTATCTTATTATTGAAAGAATCACAAGATCCCCTTTGTGATTGTTATATCAATTAAGTCCAGCTCAGCTTAGCATCATCAAAATTATTCTACACTAAGTAATAATCAGTCTTTAAGTGGGAACACTTGATTCTTCTTGGACACACTGTATTATAGAATAGTTTAGCGGTTTCTTCCTAATAACTGGTTCACTTATAATAGTTATTCAAAAATATTGTTTGCAAAGATCCTTCACGAAGCTCCTTCACAAAGATGATTTTAAATCTCCTTGACAGATCTCCTTCGTAAAGAACACTACTTCACAAAGCTCATTAAGCCTTTGCGGAACAACCTGTCATCGCGAAGCACGTTGCCTTTACAGAACAACTTACTTCACAAAGCTTCTTTGTAATTTGAGAGCTCTAAAATTATCATTAAGTCTCTCTACCTTTCCCTTGGGGGTGGAGGCCTATTTATAGGCATTTCCCACTAACTCCAGAACCTTCCATCTACCTCAGCACCATGTCAGCACCAAATTGAAGAGCTTCAAAATTTATGCCGAAATTCACTATGTTTCATGAAGCACCATGGCTATTTTCTAGAATCGCAAAGCTCATCGTAATTGAAAAGCATTCTATAAAATTTTTTTCACCTCTACAATGCTCCTTCTTCCTTTGTGCCACCATGGTGCTCTTTCTTCCTTTACGCCACCGCAATGCTTCTTCATCCTTTGTGTCACAAAGCTTACTTGCAATGCTCTTCACCTATACCATTCGTGAATCTCATCATAATTGTGAAGAACACCGTCGGAATTCTTCATGTATTCGCGAAATACACTTCATAAATCCCATATTCTCAAAATTCATTCCATTTATATATTTTGACAATATCTTCAAGGAAATACACTTTTTGTAATGCTAGCCTAACTCCAAATTTTGGACCCCAAAAAATTTGGCGAACACTGGGAAACTGCACCACCTTAGACACCTACTTATGCAAGACCAACCATGTTGATTGGCTATATCTTTTCTCCCCATTTCCTTCATAATTCTTTCATAATAAGTTATCCAACCAACTTATGATCTTTGTGAAATATAGACTCACAAAGCATCATCATATTTATTGAGGAAAGTATTATAACTTCCAAATCTTCCAACATCATCTTTCTTTATAATCTCAACTGAATGTGATAGACATCACCTTCAATCCAATATCATGCATGGACACTTATAATGTCAATTCTATGCATGGACACTTCTCTCTACTTCTTAAACCATCATTCCCTACTTCATGAAAATCATATGATTATTTTCTTCAAGTAAGCTCTTGCATGGTTCTCATGAAATCGTGAATAATTGAATGACCTTCTTCAAATTCTCATTAACCATTTCCTTTTAGAACGTGAATTCCAAAGAACTTATCCAATCATCCTAAAATGGATAGTACTTCACCATTCATTACCAATCATCCTCATATGTATGATACTTTACCATTCTTCATTTTTTTAAATAATGTGTCCTTTGACACAAGGTATTTGAACTCAGGATCAGTGTAACAATCATTTGATTTTACTTCATGGAGAATTTTACAAGCATAAAATCCAATGCTATGATTTCATAACAATTCTCCAGGAATCCTCATTTCATCCAATATCCATTAACTTTGGATTCATTCTTCATCTCCTTCTTCATTTTGACCAGCATTGAAAACTATTGACAACAAATACAATCTTCATACACAATGTGGTCCCAACAATTTTTTATTCTATATAGGGTGTGAATGGTAATGAGTAGTGATGATTAAGGGTGTCACCTTAGAAATTGAATCAATGATTTAAACTTACTATGGATGTGAGAATGATAGGTCATTCACTTAAGAGTCCGAATTTTGATTGTGAGACAGGTTTAGGAAGATGATTGACCCTATCAAGATTCCTTATTTGGGATGATTTAGGTGGGACACATCACCCACCAGGTGTATGAGATACATGGGATACCTTGTATGTTGTCCTTGGATCCATCCTTCATTCCTACTACTAGTGGGATGATTCAGGTGGGATACAATTCCCACCAAGATTTATTGAGCTACATGGGATGACTTAGATGATTTACTTAGATCCAATCTTCATGTATAATATGATGAGATGGATAGGAGGGATGCACAACACCCTAATGATAAGTATATGTGAGATGATACGTGAGGGATACATCATAAATGAGTGATCTATATGGTATGCAATGTTTTCAGAGGGATACAATTCCCCCTATAAGAACATATATGTGAGATGATTTGGGAAGAATGCACTACCTTAGAGTGATCAATATACTAGTGGATGCCTATGAATTGCTCCTAGGATCTGACCATTGATTCCGAGACTACTATATTTTCTTGGACTTACTCATTGGAATAGACCATGGTTCTAATATTGGTTGGCATGGTTATGTTACATGATCAAAGACACTTCATCACTAGTTGAATCAAGTTTTGGTTGATCTCATGTATTGTGTTAAAATACTAAGATCAACAGTGTTTATTCATTTATTCTCATAAATTGTATTTATTTATTAAATTAAGTATATAAAATATGTACACCTTTTATTTATTGATTATGTAATGGAGCACATTGGTGGTGCCCTGTTGAGTTGTACTCACACACTGCTTGAGCATCCATGACACTTAGGTACCCATACAATCTTCACTAATCATAGTTTTTGGTTGGGAAGAGGTGTGGTGTATCATGAGTGAGTGGTATAGACCAGATGAAATTTAATCTAGGAGATGGATGAGGTATGTCTCGATAATAGTAGTATAGCCTTGCACTTATATTTTATTGGTTTTTATTTATGATCATCCCAGTGGGTGATCAATCATTGTGTGACTTCATGACCTTGAAGCTGTATGAATTATTGATTACACATTTACATTGATAAATAATGTTATGTTTTAATGCTTCAATATAATATGATGATTATTATTATTATCATGATATTTATGTTTGGTTAATTATATGTTATTGTACACTCTAATATGGGGGTATAATCTCCCCATAGTTACACCCTAGACCCCCACTGCTAGTCAAAATACTCTAGCATATGGGTATGAACACATGAGGTCATGTAGAGACCCAATCTAGTTAATATTTAGAGTGAACTAAGATATGGATGTTACAAAGTGGCATAAGGTCCTTTATCTGAATGATATCACAGAGTGTATCCGAGTTTTTGTTTTATCTTACTATTTGGGGATATGGTAGAAAAGTGACATAAGAATGTTTCATTGGTTGTGATGGACCTCAGATTGGTGTATTGTGAACACCTTTTCTGATGGAAATTATAGGTTACCAAGGATATGGGATTGTGGTTCTTGGTTTCTAATTTTATTGTTATATTATTTCACCTAGCATGAACCAATTGAGTTTTATTAGACAATGATTTATTATGGTTTTGGATCTTGGACTAATGTCAAGAGTTTGGTGTACATTCATCATTATTGGCACATAGGAATCACATGAAATACATATGTCTGTGTGTTATTGATATCCTTGATGATAGAGGTTTCAGTTATTTAAAGTTTCAACAAAAAATTATATTTAATTTTCCCATATAACATTTTAGTGTCATCCCACTCAACTGAACTACAAAATATTTTCCTTGATGATGGTTTTAAAGGAAAACATGTTCAGTTATGTAATGTTTTAGTAATAACCTATATGATATTTTCCTATATATATTATTGGTGGAATTATATTTAAACAAACCTTATGTTTATGGGTGCTTGATATGAATCATCTTGGGAGATGTCGATACACACACACACACACAAAACATCTTTGATATATGAGAACATGATCCTTGAGGGGGTGGATCCCATATATATATTCCTAGTGAGGATTATCTAGAGATTGAGATTCTAAAAGGGGTAGTCTTGTATATAGATTCTCGGTGAGAATCAGCGCCCATGAGTAGACTAATGAGTTGGCATTTGATGCCTGTTATGTACAGGACACTATAGAGGGTAGTTTGGCCATAAAGTTTCTTTATGATTATGATACAAGAATAGATAAGTGTTATCCATGAGTTATAAACCATGAGAGATATGGTTAATGGGATAGGTGGAAGATCCTAGTTCCTTTATGATATGACTCATGATATTGGTAATCTAGTTATTATGGTTGGGATGAGCAGTGTGATATGTGGGGGTAATTCATGAGAGGGGTTAACTTGGACTAGTGAGTTCCCTAGATACACGAATCATGAATAGATTCTTTAATTTATGATATTGAAGAATAGGATGTGCTGCCCGGAATGTGGTGTAGGTATGGTGATGCCTTGTAATTTCATGTAAAATAAATGAGGAGATTTGGAATCAAGGTAAATTTATAAAGGGAAGGATTTATTGAGTTCTTGAACTTATTTATCCTGGATGTTCTTACGATGGTGTGGTGGGAGAATGGGTAAATGATTATGATTTTGAGAATTATTCTTGTGTGATGGGTTATCGTGTGATTATCCTTGACATGTGTGAGCATTGAGATTTAAAGGAGAGAGCATCTAGGATGCTTCTTGTTAGATGGGTTTGACATGCCAGGAGGAATGTTCAACTGTTATCTAGCTGTGTGAGATTAGAATCGATGATTTATGACTCATGGGATTGTGAGTCGGATTATGTGGTTGGGTGGTACGGAATCATATTAACTTTATTTTTGGATGATATTGATGCAATCACATGCTGGTTATGTGCTGTTCTGTTGAGTTTTATATCAGTAAACGACCATGTGTAGGCCAAGGACCATTGTTTTTGATAATATAGTTATGGACATGGTGGCTTAGAGCTTTGGAAAATAATGGGGCATGTTATCCCTGACACCAATAATGATACTGTAGGTGGATTGGGGTACCATGGTATAATTGACCCAAGGTTTTTCCTTGACATGGACAGAAAGGGGGTGTGGTGTTAGAGTTTGATGGGAGATGAGCGTGACTCAAGAGGAGTGACACACATATGATGATCAAACCTATAGAGGTTTCACTCAAGGAGTTGTATAAGGGAGTATATATGGTGGGGAGTAAAACATATAATTTCATTGGGCATGATCCTCATTTCAGATGGAAATTTAGTGGGTGTCAAGGATGAGGTTTCTGGTGATCCAGTAATGAGAAACTATCGATGTTTTTTGGTAGCAATCATGTATGCATGGGATGACCAAGTTCATCCATTGTGTGTATTAATGGATAGATAATGGGCTATGGAGGTATAACCCCATGTGAAAAGGGACATTCATGTGATGAGACTGATCATTGGATTATTGAGGTGAAAATTATGTGTTGGTGAGAAGATAGATATGATTTTATCCAGTTCCTTAGTGAATACCATATTTGAGATTCAGATGTAGTGTTAGAAGGTGTTTGAGTGTTGGAATTAATATTGAGATAGTTTTTATGTGATTTTAGGATGTATCAAATTGATGTAGAACCAATTTTTGGTGTGAGATCATGATATTATATTTTATTGGTTGGTGATTCAACTGTTTAATTATACTGAATTTCAAGTTAGGCCTTCGATGTTGGTTTCTATACAATCTCAGGATGCCTCCAAGGATTAAGTCATCAAGACCAGTTGATTTTATAGTGTGTTGGTAGCTACGATCAATCCTTTTCAAGAATAGTTATCTAGAGGAGGTATAACTAGTGTTTTTTTATGTAGTTGGGTGTGATGAGATGGATAACACATTGAACATTCCATACAACCATTTAAAATTTGTTTTAGTAAGCGATTTCTATAGTGTAGAGTACTATGGATTAGAATAAACTCTTATGAGTCGAGTCTTATGGTGGGAAGCACCATAATATTGGGTATGAATGGATTAATGATACCATGGTGTCTCAAAATATATGGGTGCGGGTGAGCACCATATTAGTGTTTTGGTGATGTTTATGAGTGGTGGTGCAGGTTCTCGTGAATAACATGTCTTATGTTTAGAGTTTCATAGTGTAAGATCATTCTATATTCCAAAGATAAACACAATGAATTATATATGAATTGATGATTGAGATAGGTTGAGGTTAATGGTTGAAATACCATCGAGGCTTCTATAGGTTGATTAGTGCTATGATGGGGAGGTTGTAAAGACCTGCTCTTTTATGGTTATTAATTTCTAAGAAAATTTTATTTTTTTAATGTTGGTGAGGTGTCTATTTTGATAATTAGGTCTTAGATCATGATACTAAGTTCTTAAAAATATTTAATATATATTTTTGGACATGGAATGAGGCCTGGAGGTTGTCTTGGGTGCTTGGGTAGATGGCAGAGTGAATTTGGGTGAACCTGTAATGAAATTTCACTATAGGTGCACTACCATAGGAAGGAATATAACATGGTGGACCCTATGGTGGAGGGTGAAACGACCATATTAAAGCTTTATATCCCTTAACTAGGATTATTTCTTGGGAAACCCCACCATACCATAGCACGAGGGAACTAATCATTTTGGGGGGTGTGGAACCTAAATGCTCCTCTATTGGAAATGGCATGGGAGAAATTCCAAGGCTAGAGGGCATGATGTGTTTTATAGGGAATGGATCCATGGGGGTTTCCCTATGAAAAATAGAGAGTGAGGGGGGGGGGGAGGCACATCGGATGTGGATATGGGCATGTCGGGGCCCCTTTGGGGCAACCTGATCTTTCACCATAGTGTATGGAATAATGTGGTGCATTAACTTTTTACCTCTAGGAATGGTTTTAAATTGGGGGGAAACCCCATTTTGGCCCTTCAATTTTAAAAATCCTATCCCTCTCTTCTCTTAATTCTTGTGCACAATTAAACTAGGAAGAATCTCTCCCTTTATTCCTTTAACCCCCTATGGTTTGGAGTGGTTTTTGATAGAAATTATTTGGTGTTTAGAGGTGAGACCTCCCTATCTTCCTTATCCTTTTTTCTTCACCTTTCCCATCCTTTGATTTCAGTTTTCTTGGCTTAGGGTTTCATTGAATATTCGGCTAGGGCATGGTGGAATTATCCCAATATTATGGGGATTTTGTGTGTGATGGGTAAAGGATGTCCTGAGACAACTATCATATATCATTGTATGATGTTCCATTTAATGTACATCATAATGAAAATTTAATTGAGGTTTTTGGTTAAATTAAATGATTTTGGAAATTAAATGGAGTTCGATTGCTAGGTATTTTTCCTGAGGTACTGTCAAGAGTACACCATTAGACTTTTATGATTGGTTGGTATCCATTTTAGTACAACGAGGTTGCCCGATGAGTTTTTAGTCATTATGCCTAATTAATTTGATTTTGTTAATTAATTATAGTTTTTATAATTAATTTTATTTTATTTTTGGATTATGTATGAGTGCATGTTGGTAGCACACCACACCCTATGGCTTGGGGTTTCAATGATCGGTTATGGATCAATGTATTATTATGCATTATGCCTATTTTAATTAAATTGGATAATTAATTTTAATTGTTTAATTAATTATAATTTTATTATAATCAATAAATTTAGTTGTTTTGGAATTAGATAGGGCCTCATGTGGATGGATGATAACTGGTGGGACTTAGAAAATCTTGTGTGACAATTTCTGAGTTGCACTTCAAAAAGAAATGGAAACTATGTGTGTAAGGTAGTTGGTCCCTTGAATATAACCAGTTTAGTAAATGAATTTATTATTTATGGCTTATGATATGAAATTGTGGTTGAACTTTAAAATTAAATTAATTGTTTAATTAAAATTAAATTCTTATGAGTGAATTGAATGATGTTTTAAGGGCCACGAGGGAACCTAGTGCACTAGATTAATGCCTTGACCATCGATGGTTGAGGAAATAATTATAAATTATGCGACTTGTGATACTTAAACATTTAGGGGTGATATTTAAATAAACTTAGTGATTATGGAAAACCCATATAGGTTCCCTTATACACCTTGTCACAAACCAAGATGGAGTGACATCCAACCCGACACCCAACCCAGCTCGTGGCATGGCCCGAAGGGAATTCTTGATCCTTATGGGCTGGGAAATAGTGCCCAGGTATCAAAAAAATACATTGGGAATGATTCAATCTAATTATATAATCATAAAAAACTTAAAATAATGGATAATTCAATAACCAATATCCACAACCAAACATAGAACAACAATATTTAGATTAAAGGTTTTACAATTTTAATTGAAACCAAAATACTATAAGGAAAGGAAAAAACAAAACATCCCAAAAACCTTTGTACAACATGAGGGGAATCAACCTCAAGCCACCACAACCAATAACTAAAATATGTAGAACAGTGACAACCCAAACCACCGACACCTCCATGACACATCTAACCTTTACCTGGGTCATGCATAACAAAGTCTACATACACCCAAAGGTGTATATAGGGTGTGATCCAAAGTCCAGTAGGATTATACCCAAATAAAAATATTACATTATATAACATCAAAATAAAATTTAACATGCTCATTTATGTAAAAACATTTGAAACATTTCCAAGAAAACCTATTAAATAAAAACCATTTTCAACACAACACTTTTAAGGAAAAACTTTTAAAAGGTAAAATTTTAAAATGGAAATGAATACTAAGATAAACTTGCTTAAAAATGAAATGAAATAAAGGTTCAACATATGATGTAAGATGAAACCACATCACATAAGTATCAAGAGAGCACCATGGGTAAATCCCTACAGGTAATCTATCTTGAGTGAGACACTAGAACCTCATACCTCGGTGAATATTGGTATAGTAACCACAACCATCATCTTTCTTGTGCATGATCCACTAAGAGGGGACACCCCATGGGCCCAGTGGTGTCTAATCATCATCATAGTTTATTTAGTGTTGTAATAATCAATCCATCTAAGTGAAATTGGGACTTTCCACTTCCATATCAACTTGCATCGATCCACTAGAAGAAACAAGGACTTTCCACTTCTATATCATTAGCATAATAGATATAGTTATCCCACCTAGATACCCAGGATTCCCTTATTCTTAATACCTCATTTCATATGTTACACAAATAATCATTTACACATAAACATGAAAAGCCTTATAAATACATAGAGAAAACCCCATTCTCCATAAACCAAACCACTTTCCACTGTACACACACCAAAACAATTTGAAAAATTTTCCCCACTTGCAAAATCCATGAAACCCTTTTGGAAAAATTACAAGAAAAAAACATAATAAACCTAACTATTTTCATGGGAAAAACCTCTTTTAATTCCACATATAAATAAATCTCACTTTAAAACATGATTTCCATCATTTACATAATCTAAAAATCACATTTAAAGGCACACAACAATTTCCAACATGCCAAAATAATCCATCTTCCTTTGAAAACTCACTTTCAAACACTTTTTCACATTAAGTTCCATTGAAAACACATTTCCCAACTTTCATTTAATAATAAAAACACTTCCAATAAGTACTACAATATAAAACACACAAAAAAATAACTATTTTTCTTTATAAAATATTTTTCTATCACATAAGCATGTCAAAAAACTTCCAAAACATATTTAGAACCACACAATGAAGCCATATAACACTTTTATAAAAGTAATAAAGCAAGTAAAATTCATATAATGATGTTAGATCATATAACCACCTATGTCTTACATTAAAATTTCCAGAAATCAGTGTGAAATCGCAACTGCACCACCACATGACCCTAAAAAGGAAAGATAAAACAACAAACATTAGGATATCACTCAAAAAGATAAGAACAAACCCTACCTAGGTTATACGACCCATTAGAAAATAGGAACTCAAGAGGGGAGGAAGAAAAACCCTAAATATAGGGATAAATTAAGGGATAAACCACTAACTTGAAGATTCCTTGAAGAATCAAGACCAAAACCACCCAAATATTGATGTATAAGGGGCCTATAAAAGCATATAGGGAGATCCCATGGCTGTAAATCTCATAAGGGTCAAATGGGAGGTGATTTAGGGTTAAAAACCCAGAGGGCACAAAGGTTATTTTCAATTTTTTTGACATTGATATCGATAGTGGTTTTCCCACATGGTTTTCCAAACTGTGTGGAAACCGTACACCCCTCTCTGTCTAAGAGGTACCTAATACATGGTTATCCCATATGGTCTGACTTACCATGAACAAGATATGCGGAAAATTCTTCCCAAAAATCACCATATACCACATGGTTACCTGGGTAGGGCCGCACAGTTTCTCTTAACCATGCGCCAACTATGCAACACATGATGTATAAACGAAATCTTATATTTTCCTCCAAAAACAAAAAGAAAACCCAAGGGAAAAATGATAGAAAAAAATAAATATAAGATTACCTAAAAAATTTAGACTCATCACATCTGGTTCTGGAGAGAAAACCTAAGACCCATAAATGAACTGGATCTAAGAATGAAAACAAAAACTCGGGTGTAAAAATTCTCCCCACCATAATGCTTTCCACCCCTAGAAAGACACAATAAGACTTGATCCAAAAAGAAAAATTGACACTCCTTCATATATAAAGGATATTACCAACACACATTAAATGATAAGAAAGAAAGAACACCATGAATAGAAAAATAGGTTCACAAGTTTGAACTTGGGGGTCTGGAATGGTCTCCCTACTATATGTCTTATGCCCCCAGAAAGCCATAACACATATATTTGATAGATTAAAGGAAAAATGGATTCTCAAAACACACAATACAACCTATCAATCTAATAAAATTTCAGAAATAATCAAATGAAACTCATACCTCTTACCTGAAATAAAAAAATGAACCCAATCCACTTCCTGAATAATGTTGGAAAACTTGAACCACAACTTTTGTGATTTTTGATTCAAAAAAGACAATTGGGAACACTCTAAAAATCCAAAAATTTACTTAGAATGAAAATTTAGATCCAATATCTCTAAATGAGACTTATCAATGTTGGGACACACCAAACAATGAACAAGATTATCAAAATTGGAGGTCCGAACTAACTCTCCACCATTAGAAACGAACCAACGTCGATTTTTTTGAGAAGAAAATTTTGGTGAGACCCGTGATGGGTATCCCCACCATTAGAACCAACCAAATTAACCAACTGGAATAGAACAAAAAATACAATCCAAAAACCCCTCCACAAGGGGAAGAAAACTCAATGAGGGAAACACCAACCCATGAGTCATAACAAAACCAAAACTGATCCACAATGGTCAATCATACAAGGGTAACCAAATAGGGATTCACATACAAAAAGATTAACCATTGGAATCTCAAGAAAATGAGAATACTATGCATCATTACAACTTATGATGAATTATAAGACTGTAGGGGTAGCAATAAATAAACGAGAATACCATTCACTTTCTACAAAGGGAAACTTTCTGTGGAGAAGAAACTACTGTATGAAACTTAAATTTTCCCCAGTCCAGAACTAGAGACAAAAACCAGACCAAACACCTTCACAACCTTGGGGTTATTGACTGTACGAGAGATTCACTTCGAGGCCTATGGATAGATACCTAATGTTTGAAGAATCTGCTACCTCATATCTAGAAGATGACAATCCTTGGTCGGAACACTTTCTTTGGTTGCATGAGAAACCACACAACATTCCTGGAAAAACCAAAAGAACACAACACCCCACAAGAACCACTTTTCTCCAACATAGAACTTTCACTAATACAAGGAATTAGAAAATGTACACACATCATCCCCTTTTACCTTGAGGGAGGAATAATAGAAAAAAAGGAAACATAGAAGACACTTCCATTTAAAACGGAGAAATCAGAATCCCTGAAATAAAAACATGCTTCCATTTGAATGGAATTTTTCAAAATATTACACATGAATTATTAAAATCATGACCATTACCAACAAATTTAGGTTACCTTACATTACTGGAGTTCTCTTCACCACTTCCAGGATGGGACTTTAGGAATAAAGGTGGAAAATTTACCTTTAACTACTTAGAAAACTCAATGAAACTAGAGTTTCTTTCAATTCCCCCTCATCCACTCTTCCACTTCGATAGGATCTGATTAACCAAGAAAGAGGGTTGGATTTGATTATGAAACTCAAGAAGAGATACCTTACATTGATCAACTGGAGGGTCTACCAATGATGAATCATTCGTGGCTGCACTTAAAATATGCATTGATTATTTATGGGGGTGTACACTAGATAACAAGTAAACCAAGGACCCAATAAAACTAGTTCATTATCCAAAACATAAAACAAAAAAACACAAAACACACAAAGGGATCCTACTAAAAGTTTTTTTCAGAACATTTTTTAAAAGAACCTGCTAACCATCATCTCAAACCCACTTTATCGAAAAAACACAAATGTGAAACATCTTCAAACAAAAAAAGTTTTCAATCTCAAAACACCTTAAAAGAAATATTCCCAAATCACAAGAAGACACACTATAAAACTATCAGTTACCAAAAAAATCACATCTTATTTTAAAATCACTTTTGAGAAGAAAACAATCATGGAGGGTTGCACACTCACCAAAGGTATTCCATGGAGTCTCAAATGTGCATATTCTAATGAAAAATTGGGCACTCATCCCCTTTTCCACACATATCCTATGCATGTGGTCACTCATGGGAATAATAAAGGTCACAAAAAAACTTTTCCACTTTCCAAAACAAACATTCAACCCACCAACTTCTCAATTTAATTACCATTTCAAAAATGCATAAAATTTTCCAAAAGTTCACTAACCACCAAATAAAAAACCATTTTCAATATCCACACATCATTACATTTCATTTAATTTAAAATAAAAATCCCACTACACCCAAAAATCCTTTGGTTAATAACAAATTTCAAGCCCTCTTTAAAACAATTTTCTTCTTTCTAAACAAATAATTTCATTACGTTCAAGATCTTGATTATAAAAATCTATTCTCACTAAGCCATTTCTGTTTTACCCCAAAGTTCATTTCATAAAAATCTATTTTTATAATTTCTTTCTTAAAGTTAATTATGAAAATCCATTTTCCCATTTCCAAAAATGAAATCACTACCTCTTAAAATTTGGTTTTTCACAATTCCAAAATAGGGGTCTTCAAAACAATTTTTCAGAACCCAAGAAGACTCAAAACAATTAATAAGAGGAAACTAAAATCAGTGGGTGACTTGGTTATATGGTTGGAGGCTATATTACAAACACACCACTATCACAATGAGTCTTCTAGGACCATACCCCCACCTCCACATGGCTTACCAGGCCCTACGATCTCACTGAGACCATTGAACCAACTCTCTTTTCATTTCCCAAACACAAAAAAACCCACAAGAACCAAAGAAAATAAACTTAGCCATAATTACCATAGAAACTCAAGTCCCATTATGAGGTGTTCTAGAAAAGAACCCTACTCATAATCAGAACATCGAGTCCCAACAATCCTAGCTTTGGTTTACCCAGACTCTTCCCCAAATAACATGACCCAAAAGAGCATGACCTACTCTGATACTATTTTTTCATGAACCAAGTTGGAGTTCCATCAAACCCAACACCCGACCAGGCCTGTGGTATGGACGAAAGCAAATTCCAAATCTCCACAGGCTAGAAACTAGTGCCCAGGTATCAAAAAAATACACTGGGAATGATTTTACCTGATTATATAATCATAAAAAACCCACAAGAATGGATAACATAATAACCAATATCCACAACCAAACATGTAACAACAATTTTTCAATTAAAGGGTTTACGATTTTAACAAAAAAACAAAAATAATATAAGGAAAGGAAAACAAAAAACATCCCAAAAACCTCCGTAAAACATGAGGGTCATCACCTTCAATCCACCACCACCAATAATTTCAACATGCATAACACTAACAACTCGAACCACCAACATCTCCATGACACATCATGCCTTTACCTGGGTCATACATAACAAAGTCTACATACAACCAAATATATATGTAGGGTGTCATCCAAAGCCCAGTAGGATGACACCCAAAGAAAAATATTCCATGCTATAACATCAAAAAACAATTTAACATGATCATTTATTTAAAATCCCTTGACAAATTTACAAGACTTTTTTAAAGAAAAACCATTTCTAGAACAACACTTTTAAGGAAAACAATTTTAAAGGTAACATTTAAAAAAGGAAACCTTTACTAATATAAACTTGATTAAAAATGAAATGCACTGAAGTTCCATTGTATGTCGATGGATAGAACCATATCACATAAGTCTCAAGAGATAACCATGGGTAAATCCCTAGGTGAAATATAGCTCAAGTGAGACACTAGAACCTTAAACCTCTATGAAAGGTGGTATAGTAACTACAAGCATAATATTTATCATGAACAATCAACTAGGAGGGGACACCCCATGGGACTAGTGGTCTCCAATCATCATCATGGTTTAGTTTGTGTTGTAATCATCAGTCGAGCTAAGTGAAACTGAGACTTTCCACTTCCATATTAACTAGTATCAACCTATATGAAGAAACTGGGACTTTCCACTTCCATATCACTAGCATACTAGATCAAGTCATCCAACTTAGATACCCAAGATTCCCTTGTGCTCAATCCCTCATTTCACATGTTTTTTAAATCATTTTTTACACATACACATGACAAGACTTATAAATACATTGGGAAAACACCATTTTCCATAAACCAAACCACTTTCCACCTTACAAACATCAAAATAATTTGAAAACACGTTTCTACCCACTTGAAAAATCCATGAAACCCTTTTGGAAATATTACAAGAAAAACACATAATCAACTTAACCATTTTCGTGGGCCAATCCTCTTTCATATCCACACATAAAGCAATCTCACTTTAAAACATGCTTCCAATCATTTACATAATTCAAAATTCACATTTAAAGGTACATAAAAATTTCTGACATGCCAAAATAATCCATTTTCCTTTGAAAACTCACTTTCAAACACTTTCTCACTTTAAGTTCCATTGAAAACCAATTTCTCACCTTTCATATAATAGTAAAAACACCTCCAAGAATCACTAAGATAAGTAACACATGAAAACATAACCATTTTCCTTTATAAAATCATTTTATATCACATAAACATGTCAAAAAACTTCCAAAACATATTTCACACCACACAATGAAACCATAGAACACTTTTATGAAAGAAATAAAGTAATAAAATTCATCTAAGAATGTTATAGCATGGAACCACCTACCCCTCACTTGGAAATTTCCAAAAATCAGTGTGAAACCACAACTAAACCACTACGAGACCCTAATAAGGAAATATCTAACAACAAACATCAATATCTCACTAAAAAAACAATAAAAACCCATCCCTAGGTTATAAAACCCACTAAAAAATAGGAACCTAATAGGGGAGGAATAGAAACCCTAAAGAGAGGGAGAAATCAACGGAGAACCAACTTACTTGAAGATTCTTTAAAGAATCAGGACCAAAACTTCCCAAATATTGATGTACATGGGGCCTAGAAAATCTTGGATGGATCTTCCATGGATGAAATTCCCATAAGGGTCAAATGGAAGGTGATTTAGGGTTAAGTCCTGATAGGATAAAAAGGTTATTTGCAAATTTTTTATGACCTAGACATTACACAGGGTTTTCCCACATGGCTTGAAAAACCATGCAATAAACATGAAACCCTATCTGTTTAAGAGGAACCTACCAACTGGTTAACCCACACGACCAAACTTATAGTGCACAAGACATATGACAGATTCTTCCCCAAAACCACCACCTACTACATGGTTACCTAGGTAGGGCCGAACAGTTTCCCCTAACCTTGTACCAAACATGAAACATAAGCTGTATGGCCCAAATATTTAATTTTTCTCAAAAAACACAAACAAAAAACAATGGAAAAAATCTAAACAAAAAATAAATAAAACATTACCTCAAAAATTCAGAACCCTCCCACTTGGTTCATGAGAGAAAACCCAAGACCTATAAATGAACCAGATACAAGAAATAAAATAGAAACCTGGGTGTGGCACACCTTGAGTATAGATATGTGACGGGGTTATAAAAAATATCCCTAGTAGGACTTAGTGGACTTGAGATTCCTTAGATTTATTGGGCTAGTATGATGAGCATGAGGTGAGTGTTTCTTTCCCTTTGATACATGATCACTCAAGTTATAAGGACCCACAATTATTTCATACATAATCTTGATTTTATTCAAGAAAACACTTCATTATAAATTGAGGATCTTTTCAAGTTTAGAGCTTTAGATAATTAAGACAAAACATTCATAACATTACACATTGTTACATAGTGGATACCATAAAATCAGTTTCCATTTTCCTCAGAATATGAAACATTAAAACACAAAACAAGACTCCTTGACAATTATTAAACATTTAAAATGTCTTCCTTACTTTTATTACTCATCCATTAACCTGTGAAAAATCATTTAAAAACTTGGGATGAGCACAAAAGCTCGGTAAGGTATGAAAAAGAAGGAAAAATCACATTAGTCCATGAATACACATGACGTATGAAAACATTTTCAAAAGACATGCTTTCCACCCATAAAATCTTACTTTGTGTAACATGAGATTTACAAAAGATCCACACAAACATAATTATACTCATAGAGGTATATTGGGGCATTACTTACATAATCTTGTAACCATCTTGGCTACCTTAAAATTTGTAACCCTCACGGCTACCTTACTTTGTGTAACCATCGCAGTTACACTTGGAGTAACCATACGGCCAACCTCCAACTTACTCATACCCAATTAATTGGAGGGAAATATAGGTCCCACCCTTCATCATAAACAATTCCCAATAAACAAAACATAATCATACAACATAAACAATAGCATAAAAACATTGCCTTTGAATCTTATAAAACAGAATTTTAAAAGAGGATTTTAGAAGAAAAGTCCCTTATAAACATCATACACTTGAAGTGAGGATTAATAGAGTGGATGTAATATGTATATACTCTGTAAATACACATAATGAAACATAATATAAACAAAACCCATCACACAAACAATTTAAATAGCACATAAATTATAAAGTAGAATGTTAACCCAAAGAATGGAAATCGGGTTAAGAATTCCCTTACCTTGGGCTTGTCTTACTTAAAAATTGTTTAAACCTCCTCTATAATGGTTAAAAGAGTGTTATTATTATTTTACAGAAACATGTTCATGTTTATAACATCTTATATGGTCATTTCATAACCTCATTTCACCCCTTATTTGTTAGTATTTTGTTCCTTGCATTATTTTGGGTGAGTTCTTTTGTGATTTTCACGATCGGTTCCGGATGAATCGTTCTTGTTGATTGGAAGTGAAACTCCAGAATTGGAATGGAGTAGTATCTACATATTTACAGTACCATAATTTATACCATTTATCACTTTGATTCTTTATATGATGATGATTAATAAGTTAAAACATTAATTATGTTTGTTTATATCATTTAAGTGGTTCTTTGATAATTACAACTTCATTTAGTCTTATAAATTTGAATCATGAGTACAAAATAATTCCAGAACCTTGTATGAGTCATAAAACATATCTTATAACCTGGTTCAACCATATAAATGATTTCACAACCAGACTTGAAAGAATTAATGGAAATTGAAAATACATCGTCCACGATATCGGTAATTCGACACAAATGGACAATGTTATTTTTGATTCTTTAAATAAGTGAGAGAGGAGAGGAATAATGATTTGTAATTTTCCATAAACATGAAAACATCCAAAATATACATGATTCTGGAGATTTCATGCCTCTTGGATAAGAGGGGGTGATGAAAGAAGAGAAAGGAATCATGAAATGAAGAAAACATGAGAAATTTCTTACAAAAATTCGGCAGCCTAACGGCGTCTCTTAAAATTTCATAAAAACAATATTGATGAGAGGAATGGAATATCTCATCAATCATACAAATTTTGGATAGTAAGGGGAAATATTTAATGAAATATCCCAACAAAATACAAATGGAAAGGAAGAGAATAACATAAAATGGAAGAAAAGAATGAAAATGAAAGAGGATGTTTACCTCTTGATCTCTTCTCCTTGAGATCCTCCTTAAGGGCTTTGGTCTTGGTCTTTTGGTGAGACCAGAAGCTCTAGGACGTGGGGAAGAATATTGGGGAGGTAATTTGGAAGAATTTAGACAATGCTCAAGGCTTGAGAGGTGTGGGAGGAAGAGGGGAGTGAGGGTGATATTTATAGTGGAGGAGGGGAGGTATTTTAGATTATTTTAATTATTATTATAATATTTTTATCAAGACTATGAATAATCTCAAATAAAGTGGCCTTAATTAGTGAAAATATCAAGTGAGTTCGAGGCAAGTGGCCTTGCATCACTTATGATGTCATAAATAGTGCATTTTTACTGATAAATTGATTATACGGTATTTTATCGTATTTCACTATTCACCGAAAATTCAAGAGTTCCAGAAAAATACCAAAAATTTACCCCCACCATTTTTCGATGTGTAGAATTCAAAAATGAACTACATTTTTCAAAAATAATTTTCTAAATATTATTAATTTAATTTTTAAATAAGGTCACAGTTAATTTGAAAAATAACAATATTTAAGTGTAACTAGTTTCATGTGACATTGGAAAATTAATTATGATCCCATTATCCTATTGCCATGGGAAAATAAAATATTATTATTATTTACTATTCATGAGGTCATATTACTCTTCATATTACTATTCATAAGGGCATGTTACTATTCACAAAAAAAACAAGTTTGTTTCATCAGACTCTAAATAACATACTGAACCCATTTGTAGATGACAGTTTCTTGAAATTCAAATCATAGAAGAAATAAAATTATGTTTAAAGGATACTTATAAATATATACCTTAAACAAAATTTCAAGAATTTTCAATTTATTTTCAGAAAACCTTGGGATGTTACATTATCCCCACCTTCTTGAAATTGCGTCCTCGCAATTTTATTTACTTATTAAACAACTGAGGGTACCTTGATCAAGGTTTCCACTCGGTTTCATCGTCATCTTGTTCACGTAGGTAGAAGTACCATGCATTACAATAATGATTTAGAGATCCTTCAAAATCATTTGCTTCCTCCATCCAAATACACCTCGTACAACATGGGTCATATGGGTGTTCACAGAAAAACAGTTTTGGAAAATAATCATGTATGACATATAATTCCAAAACATCTGATAAAACATGATTTCTATAAAATAGTCGGACCGAAATTGAGTTGAAACTTTCTATTATTGGTACTTTTAAAATACCATAAGTATGTGATGTGAGACTATATTTTAAAATCAAATATAAATAGGTTGCACAAGGGTCTCCTTCCTCAGCACCATTTTTAAAATCATAATATGCTTCAAATTCTTGTGATAAGGTAAAATATTTGAAAATACCTTGATAATATTTACCTTTCTTGAAATTATGTGAATATTGTGAAAATAGTATTTGTCTAAAAACAACCCATGATCCACGATGATAACGAGGTATAGAGGAGGTGTTTGATATCTCAAAAAACTGCTTGCAAGTGAGTTGTATGCTAGAAAAAGTTTCACAATCATCCGAAGATGACTTTGCAATAATTATTGCAAGCATGTCATCAGGAAGAGTTAGGAATGTCGTTTGAGATCCTTCTCCTTCCATTCGTAACCGAATTTACTTGACCTAAAAAAAATTTATAAAACAAGGATTTAACTGAAATAATAGATATAGGGAGTAATCATGTGTCTCACAAGAACTCCTAATCCCTAAAGTTGTCTAAACCGACCTCTGATACCAACTATAAGGACCCGCACTTATTTCATACATAATCTTGATTTTATTCAAGAAAACACTTCATTATACATTTAGGATCTTTTCAAGTTTATAGCTTTAGAGAATTAAGACAAAACATTCATAACATTACACATTGTTACATAGTGGATACCATAAAATCAGTTTCCATTTTCCTCAGAATATAAAACATTAAAACACAAAACAAGACTCCTTGACAATTCTTCAACATTTAAAATGTCTTCCTTACTTGTATTACTCATCCATTAACCTGTAAAAAATCATTTAAAAACTTGGGATGAGCACAAAAGCTCGATAAGGTATGAAAAAGAAGGAAAAATCACATTAGTCCATGAATACGCATGACGTATGAAAACATTTTCAAAAGACATGCTTTCCACCCATAAAATATTACTTTGTGTAACATGAGATTTACACAAGATCCACACAAACATAATTATAATCATAGAGGTATATTGGGGCATTACTTACATAATCTTGTAACCATCTTGGCAACCTTAAAATTTGTAACCCTCACGGCTACCTTACTTTGTGTAACCATCGCAGTTACACTTGGAGTAACCATACGACCAACCTCCAACTTACTCATACCCAATTCATTGGAGGGAAATATAGGTCCCACCCTTCATCATAAACAATTCCCAATAAACAAAACATAATCATACAACATAAACAATAGCATAAAAACATTGCCTTTGAATCTTATAAAACAGAATTTTAAAAGAGGATTTTAGAAGAAAAGTCCCTTATAAACATCATACACTTGAAGTGAGTCTTAATAGAGTGGATTTAATATGTATATACTCTGTAAATACACATAATGAAACATAATATAAACAAAACCCATCACACAAACAATTTAAATAGCACATAAATTATAAAGTAGAATGTTAACCCAAAGAATGGAAATCGGGTTAGGAATTCCCTTACCTTGGGATTGTCTTACTTCAAAATTGTTTAAAACTTTTGTATAATGGTTAAAAGAGTGTTATTAGTATTTTACAGAAACATGTTCATGTTTATAACATCTTATATGGTCATTTCATAACCTCATTTCACCCCTTATTTGTTAGTATTTTGTTCCTTGCATTATTTTGGGTGAGTTCTTTTGTGATTTTCACGATCGGTTCAGGATGAATCGTTCTTGTTGATTGGAAGTGAAACTCCAGAATTGGAATGGAGTAGTATCTACATATTTACAGTACCATAATTTATACCATTTATCACTTTTATTCTTTATATGATGATGATTAATAAGTTAAAACATTAATTATGTTTTTTATATCATTTAAGTGGTTCTTTGATAATTACAACTTCATTTAGTCTTATAAATTTGAATCATGAGTACAAAATAATTCCAGAACCTTATATGAGTCATAAAACATATCTTATAACCTGGTGCAACCATATAAATGGTTTCACAACCAGACTTGAAAGAATTAATGGAAATTGAAAATACATCGTCCACGATATCGGTAATTCGACACAAATGGACAATGTTATTTTTGATTCTTTAAATAAGTGAGAGAGGAGAGGAATAATGATTTGTAATTTTCCATAAACATGAAAAAATCCAAAATATACATGATTTTGGAGATTTCATGCCTCTTGGATAAGAGGGGGTGATGAAAGAAGAGAAAGGAATCATGAAATGAAGAAAACATGAGAAATTTCTTACAAAAATTCGGCAGCCTAACGACGTCTTTTAAAATTTCATAAAAACAATATTGATGATCGGAATGGAATATCTCATCAATCATACAAATTTTGGATATTAAGGGGAAATATTTAATGAAATATCCCAACAAAATAAAAAGGGAAAGGAAGAGAATAACATAAAATGGAAGAAAAGAATGAAAATGAAAGAGGATGTTTACCTCTTGATCTCTTCTCCTTGAGATCCTCCTTAAGGGCTTTGGTCTTGGTCTTTTGGTGAGACCAGAAGCTCTAGGACTTGGGGAAGAATATTGGGGAGGTAATTTGGAAGAATTTAGAAAATTCTCATGGCTTGAGAGGTGTGGGAGGAAGAGGGGAGTGAGGGTGATATTTATAGTGGAGGAGGGGAGGTATTTTAGATTATTTTAATTATTATTATAATATTTTTATCAAGAATATGAATAATCTCAAATAAAGTGGCCTTAATTAGTGAAAATATCAAGTGAGTTCGAGGAAAGTGTCCTTGCATCACTTATGATGTCATAAATAGTGCATTTTTACTGATAAATTGATTATACGGTATTTTATCGTATTTCACTATTCACTGAAAATTCAAGAGTTCCAGAAAAATACCAAAAATTTACCCCCACCATTTTTCGATGTGTAGAATTCAAAAATGAACTTCATTTTTCAAAAATAATTTTCTAAATATTATTAATTTAATTTTTAAATAAGGTCACAGTTAATTTGAAAAATAACAATATTTAAGTGTAACTAGTTTCATGTGACATTGGAAAATTAATTATGATCCCATTATCCTATTGCCATGGGAAAATAAAATATTATTATTATTTACTATTCATGAGGTCATATTACTATTCATATTACTATTCATAAGGGCATGTTACTATTCACCAAAAAAACAAGTTTGTTTCATCAGACTCTAAATAACATACTGAACCCATTTGTAGATGACAGTTTCTTGAAATTCAAATCATAGAAGAAATAAAATTATGTTTAAAGGATACTTATAAATATATACCTTAAACAAAATTTAAAGAATTTTCAATTTATTTTCATAAAACCTTGGGATGTTACATTATCCCCACCTTCTTGAAATTGCGTCCTCGCAATTTTATTTACTTATTAAACAATTGAGGGTACCTTGATCAAGGTTTCCACTCGGTTTCATCGTCATCTTGTTCACGTAGGTAGAAGTCCCATGCATTACAATAATGATTTAGAGATCCTTCAAAATCATTTGCTTCCTCCATCCAAATACACCTCGTACAACATGGGTCATATGGGTGTTCACAGAAAAACAGTTTTGGAAAATAATCATGTATGACATATAATTCCAAAACATCTGATAAAACATGATTTCTATAAAATAGTCGGACCGAAATTGAGTTGAAACTTTCTATTATTGGTCCTTTTAAAATACCATAAGTATGTGATGTGAGACTATATTTTAAAAGCAAATATAAATAGGTTGCACAAGGGTCTCCTTCCTCAGCACCATTTTTAAAATCATAATATGCTTCAAATTCTTGTGATAAGGTAAAATATTTGAAAATACCTTGATAATATTTACCTTTCTTGAAATTATGTGAATATTGTGAAAATAGTATTTGTCTAAAAACAACAAATGATCCACGATGATAACGAGGTATAGAGGAGGTGTTTGATATCTCAAAAAACTGCTTGCAAGTGAGTTGTATGCTAGAAAAAGTTTCACAATCATCCGAAGATGACTTTGCAATAATTATTGCAAGCATGTCATCAGGAAGAGATAGGAATGTCGTTTGAGATCCTTCTCCTTCCATTAGTAACCTACTTTAAATAACCTAAAAAAATTTATAAAACAAGGATTTAACTGAAATAATAGATATAGGGACTAATCACGTGTCTCACAAGAACTCCTAATCCCTAAAGTTGTCTAAACCGACCTCTGATACCAACTATAAGGACCCACACTTATTTCATACATAATATTGATTTTATTCAAGAAAACACTTCATTATACATTTAGGATCTTTTCAAGTTTAGATCTTTAGAGAATTAAGACAAAACATTCATAACATTACACATTGTTACATAGTGGATACCATAAAATCAGTTTCCATTTTCCTCAGAATATAAAACATTAAAACACAAAACAAGACTCCATGAAAATTCTTCAACATTTAAAATGTCTTCCTTACTTGTATTACTCATCCATTAACCTGTGAAAAATCATTTAAAAACTTGGGATGAGCACAAAAGCTCGGTAAGGTATGAAAAAGAAGGAAAAATCACATTAGTCCATGAATACGCATGACGTATGAAAACATTTTCAAAAGACATGCTTTCCGCCCATAAAATCTTACTTTGTGTAACATGAGATTTACAAAAGATCCACACAAACATAATTATAATCATATAGGTATATTGGGGCATTACTTACATAATCTTGTAACCATCTTGGCTACCTTAAAATTTGTAACCCTCACGGCTACCTTACTTTGTGTAACCATCGCAGTTACACTTGGAGTAACCATACGACCAACCTCCAACTTACTCATACACAATTCATTGGAGGGAAATATAGGTCCCACCCTTCATCATAAACAATTCCCAATAAACAAAACATAATCATACAACATAAACAATAGCATAAAAACATTGCCTTTGAATCTTATAAAACAGAATTTTAAAAGAGGATTTTAGAAGAAAAGTCCCTTATAAACATCATACACTTGAAGTGAGGCTTAATAGAGTGGATGTAATATGTATATACTCTGTAAATACACATAATGAAACATAATATAAACAAAACACATCACACAAACAATATAAATAGCACATAAATTATAAAGTAGAATGTTAACCCAAAGAATGGAAATCGGGTTAAGAATTCCCTTACCTTGGGCTTGTCTTACTTCAAAATTGTTTAAAACTCCTGTATAATGGTTAAAAGAGTGTTATTAGTATTTTACAGAAACATGTTCATGTTTATAACATCTTATATGGTCATTTCATAACCTCATTTCACCCCTTATTTGTTAGTATTTTGTTCCTTGCATTATTTTGGGTGAGTTCTTTTGTGATTTTCACGATCGGTTCAGGATGAATCGTTCTTGTTGATTGGAAGTGAAACTCCAGAATTGGAATGGAGTAGTATCTACATATTTACAGTACCATAATTTATACCATTTATCACTTTTATTATTTATATGATGATGATTAATAAGTTAAAACATTAATTATGTTTGTTTATATCATTTAAGTGGTTCTTTGATAATTACAACTTCATTTAGTCTTATAAATTTGAATCATGAGTACAAAATAATTCCAGAACCTTATATGAGTCATAAAACATATCTTATAACCTGGTGCAACCATATAAATGGTTTCACAACCAGACTTGAAAGAATTAATGGAAATTGAAAATACATCGTCCACGATATCGGTAATTCGACACAAATGGACAATGTTATTTTTGATTCTTTAAATAAGTGAGAGAGGAGAGGAATAATGATTTGTAATTTTCCATAAACATGAAAAAATCCAAAATATACATGATTTTGGAGATTTCATGCCTCTTGGATAAGAGGGGGTGATGAAAGAAGAGAAAGGAATCATGAAATGAAGAAAACATGAGAAATTTCTTACAAAAATTCGGCAGCCTAACGACGTCTTTTAAAATTTCATAAAAACAATATTGATGAGTGGAATGGAATATCTCATCAATCATACAAATTTTGGATATTAAGGGGAAATATTTAATGAAATATCCCAACAAAATAAAAAGGGAAAGGAAGAGAATAACATAAAATGGAAGAAAAGAATGAAAATGAAAGAGGATGTTTACCTCTTGATCTCTTCTCCTTGAGATCCTCCTTAAGGGCTTTGGTCTTGGTCTTTTGGTGAGACCAGAAGCTCTAGGACTTGGGGAAGAATATTGGGGAGGTAATTTGGAAGAATTTAGAAAATTCTCATGGCTTGAGAGGTGTGGGAGGAAGAGGGGAGTGAGGGTGATATTTATAGTGGAGGAGGGGAGGTATTTTAGATTATTTTAATTATTATTATAATATTTTTATCAAGACTATGAATAATCTCAAATAAAGTGGCCTTAATTAGTGAAAATATCAAGTGCGTTCGAGGAAAGTGTCCTTGCATCACTTATGATGTCATAAATAGTGCATTTTTACTGATAAATTGATTATACGGTATTTTATCGTATTTCACTATTCACTGAAAATTCAAGAGTTCCAGAAAAATACCAAAAATTTACCCCCACCATTTTTCGATGTGTAGAATTCAAAAATGAACTTCATTTTTCAAAAATAATTTTCTAAATATTATTAATTTAATTTTTAAATAAGGTCACAGTTAATTTGAAAAATAACAATATTTAAGTGTAACTAGTTTCATGTGACATTGGAAAATTAATTATGATCCCATTATCCTATTGCCATGGGAAAATAAAATATTATTATTATTTACTATTCATGAGGTCATATTACTATTCATATTACTATTCATAAGGGCATGTTACTATTCACCAAAAAAA
Source organism: Viscum album (assembly GCA_963277665.1). Classification (NCBI taxonomy): domain Eukaryota; kingdom Viridiplantae; phylum Streptophyta; class Magnoliopsida; order Santalales; family Viscaceae; genus Viscum; species Viscum album. The sequence goes on from OY728163.1 coordinate 1,650,147,923, forward strand.
CAAGTTTGTTTCATCAGACTCTAAATAACATACTGAACCCATTTGTAGATGACAGTTTCTTGAAATTCAAATCATAGAAGAAATAAAATTATGTTTAAAGGATACTTATAAATATATACCTTAAACAAAATTTAAAGAATTTTCAATTTATTTTCATAAAACCTTGGGATGTTACATTATCCCCACCTTCTTGAAATTGCGTCCTCGCAATTTTATTTACTTATTAAACAATTGAGGGTACCTTGATCAAGGTTTCCACTCGGTTTCATCGTCATCTTGTTCACGTAGGTAGAAGTCCCATGCATTACAATAATGATTTAGAGATCCTTCAAAATCATTTGCTTCCTCCATCCAAATACACCTCGTACAACATGGGTCATATGGGTGTTCACAGAAAAACAGTTTTGGAAAATAATCATGTATGACATATAATTCCAAAACATCTGATAAAACATGATTTTTATAAAATAGTCGGACCGAAATTGAGTTGAAACTTTCTATTATTGGTCCTTTTAAAATACCATAAGTATGTGATGTGAGACTATATTTTAAAAGCAAATATAAATAGGTTGCACAAGGGTCTCCTTCCTCAGCACCATTTTTAAAATCATAATATGCTTCAAATTCTTGTGATAAGGTAAAATATTTGAAAATACCTTGATAATATTTACCTTTCTTGAAATTATGTGAATATTGTGAAAATAGTATTTGTCTAAAAACAACAAATGATCCACGATGATAACGAGGTATAGAGGAGGTGTTTGATATCTCAAAAAACTGCTTGCAAGTGAGTTGTATGCTAGAAAAAGTTTCACAATCATCCGAAGATGACTTTGCAATAATTATTGCAAGCATGTCATCAGGAAGAGATAGGAATGTCGTTTGAGATCCTTCTCCTTCCATTAGTAACCTACTTTAAATAACCTAAAAAAATTTATAAAACAAGGATTTAACTGAAATAATAGATATAGGGACTAATCACGTGTCTCACAAGAACTCCTAATCCCTAAAGTTGTCTAAACCGACCTCTGATACCAACTATAAGGACCCACACTTATTTCATACATAATATTGATTTTATTCAAGAAAACACTTCATTATACATTTAGGATCTTTTCAAGTTTAGATCTTTAGAGAATTAAGACAAAACATTCATAACATTACACATTGTTACATAGTGGATACCATAAAATCAGTTTCCATTTTCCTCAGAATATAAAACATTAAAACACAAAACAAGACTCCATGAAAATTCTTCAACATTTAAAATGTCTTCCTTACTTGTATTACTCATCCATTAACCTGTGAAAAATCATTTAAAAACTTGGGATGAGCACAAAAGCTCGGTAAGGTATGAAAAAGAAGGAAAAATCACATTAGTCCATGAATACGCATGACGTATGAAAACATTTTCAAAAGACATGCTTTCCGCCCATAAAATCTTACTTTGTGTAACATGAGATTTAAAAAAGATCCACACAAACATAATTATAATCATATAGGTATATTGGGGCATTACTTACATAATCTTGTAACCATCTTGGCTACCTTAAAATTTGTAACCCTCACGGCTACCTTACTTTGTGTAACCATCGCAGTTACACTTGGAGTAACCATACGACCAACCTCCAACTTACTCATACACAATTCATTGGAGGGAAATATAGGTCCCACCCTTCATCATAAACAATTCCCAATAAACAAAACATAATCATACAACATAAACAATAGCATAAAAACATTGCCTTTGAATCTTATAAAACAGAATTTTAAAAGAGGATTTTAGAAGAAAAGTCCCTTATAAACATCATACACTTGAAGTGAGGCTTAATAGAGTGGATGTAATATGTATATACTCTTTAAATACACATAATGAAACATAATATAAACAAAACACATCACAAAAACAATATAAATAGCACATAAATTATAAAGTAGAATGTTAACCCAAAGAATGGAAATCGGGTTAAGAATTCCCTTACCTTGGGCTTGTCTTACTTAAAAATTGTTTAAAACTCCTGTATAATGGTTAAAAGAGTGTTATTAGTATTTTACAGAAACATGTTCATGTTTATAACATCTTATATGGTCATTTCATAACCTCATTTCACCCCTTATTTGTTAGTATTTTGTTCCTTGCATTATTTTGGGTGAGTTCTTTTGTGATTTTCACGATCGGTTCAGGATGAATCGTTCTTGTTGATTGGAAGTGAAACTCCAGAATTGGAATGGAGTAGTATCTACATATTTAAAGTACCATAATTTATACCATTTATCACTTTGATTCTTTATATGATGATGATTAATAAGTTAAAACATTAATTATGTTTGTTTATATCATTTAAGTGGTTCTTTGATAATTACAACTTCATTTAGTATTATAAATTTGAATCATGAGTACAAAATAATTCCAGAACCTTATATGAGTCATAAAACATATCTTATAACCTGGTTCAACCATATAAATGGTTTCACAACCAGACTTGAAAGAATTAATGGAAATTGAAAATACATCGTCCACGATATCGGTAATTCGACACAAATGGACAATGTTATTTTTGATTCTTTAAATAGGTGAGAGAGGAGAGGAATAATGATTTGTAATTTTCCATAAACATGAAAACATCCAAAATATACATGATTCTGGAGATTTCATGCCTCTTGGATAAGAGGGGGTGAAGAAAGAAGAGAAAGTAATCATGAAATGAAGAAAACATGAGAAATTTCTTACAAAAATTCGGCAGCCTAACGACGTCTCTTAAAATTTCATAAAAACAATATTGATGAGAGGAATGGAATATCTCATCAATAATACAAACTTTGGATAGTAAGGGGAAATATTTAATGAAATATCCCAACAAAATACAAAGGTAAAGGAAGAGAATAACATAAAATGGAAGAAAAGAATGAAAATGAAAGAGGATGTTTACCTCTTGATCTCTTCTCCTTGAGATCTTCCTTAAGGGCTTTGGTCTTGGTCTTTTGGTGAGACCAGCAGCTCTAGGACGTGGGGAAGAAGATTGGGGAGGGAATTTTTCATAATTTAGACAATGCTCAAGGCTTGAGAGGTATGGGAGGAAGAGGGGAGTGAGGGTGATATTTATAGTGGAGGAGGGGAGGTATTTTAGATTATTTTTATTATTATTATAATATTTTTATCGAGACTATGAATAATCTCAAATAAAGTGGCCTTAATTAGTGAAAATATCAAGTGAGTTCGAGGCAAGTGGCCTTGCATCACTTATGATGTCATAAATAGTGCATTTTTACTGATAAATTGATTATACGGTATTTTATCATATTTCACTATTCACCGAAAATTCAAGAGTTCCAGAAAAATACCAAAAATTTACCCCCACCATTTTTCGATGTGTAGAATTCAAAAATGAACTCCATTTTTCAAAAATAATTTTCTAAATATTATTAATTTAATTTTTAAATAAGGTCACAGTTAATTTGAAAAATAACAATATTTAAGTGCAACTAGTTTCATGTGACATTGGAAAATTAATTATGATCCCATTATCCTATTGCCATGGGAAAATAAAATATTATTATTATTTACTATTCATGAGGTCATATTACTATTCATATTACTATTCATAAGGGCATGTTACTATTCACCAAAAAAACAAGTTTGTTTCATCAGACTCTAAATAACATACTGAACCCATTTGTAGATGACAGTTTCTTGAAATTCAAATCATAGAAGAAATAAAATTATGTTTAAAGGATACTTATAAATATATACCTTAAACAAAATTTCAATAATTTTCAATTTATTTTCAGAAAACCTTGGGATGTTACACAAGTAGGTGTTCCTTGGGTAAGAATTGGATGGGTTGGGTGTGTGAGTATTGTCCTAGTGATGAATTAGGATATATGACTGTATTAGAACCAAGTTATGGAAATGGGATAGAGGAACCCAAAATGGGTGTCTTGGAAGAGATATGACCTAGGGTGACTTGGTATGGGGATGGGATTGAGGTCATATCCCTTATAAAACACTGATATAGGATTTCCTATGATGAAAATTAGTTTAAGTGATGATTATAATGACGTCAAGGGGCGTTATTACCTCTAAGTGATAGGTGTTGAACTAAGAGATGAGACTGAGACTGAGGCGCCCATGTAGGGTTTCTGTGTATGAGGTAACCTAGGAAACCTTAGTGGGTTTCCTAGTGATATATTGACCCTAGAGAGGGTTCATACAGTAATGGTTAGTTATGATTACAAGTGTATCCTTAGAACCCGAATCAATAATGTGATCCTTTTATTGTTATGAAAATAATAAGTCATGAACTTGAGAGGCTGAACTCAGATTGTGGGATGGGTTTGAGTAGATATATATCCCCATATACATGTGTTATATGGGATAATTATGGTGGGAAATAATACCCACTATGATTTATGAGATATATTGGATGCCTTGGATGTTCTCCTTGGATCTGGACTTCATGCCTAATATTGATGGGATGATTTAGGCAGGGTACACTTCCTACTAAGATATATTGAGATACATGGGATGCCTTGGATGATTTCCTTAGGTTTTTAATTAATTCATTCTATGATAAGATGGATGGGAGGGATGCACTACCCCTGATGATAAGTATACGTGATATGAACTAGGGGGGATGTAATTCTCCCCAAGTCATCAATATGTTATGAGATGTTTTTAGAGGGGCACACTACCCCCTGATGAGACGTATATGCGAGATGATTTGGGAAGGATGCAAAACCCCTCAAGCGATCAGTATACTAGTGGATTCCTATGACTTTCTCCTAGGATTTGGTCATTACCCTAGATACTACTGGATTGCATAAGAATTGCTCTTAATAATCATTCATGGGACAAATATTGGTTGGCATGGTTATGTGACATGCTTTGAGGCACTATGACACTGGTAAAAGTAGGTTTAGGTTGATCCTAGGTGTCACTTTAGAACCCAAGGATCGATGATGTTTATTCATTTATGCTTCTGCATTGTACTTATCTATTCAATTAAATATATCACATGCTTACACCCTATTTTTATTGATTATGTATGGGACCATGTTGGTGGTTCTCTATTGAGTTGTACTCACAACCTGCTTGGGTGTCTATGAAACTTGGTACCGGATCGGTCTACACTTATCACACGTTCATGTTGGTTAGAGGCTCAATGTAACATGAGCAAGTGAGATAGACCAATTGGACTTGGAGTCCAGAGATGAATGAGGTATGGCTTGGGTATAGTAGTCGAGCCTTGCAATTTTTTTTTCATTTTTTTTCATTTGTGATCAGTTTACTAGGAGATCATTCATTTTTTAATGACATGACCATGAGTCTATATGACTTGTTTCTTCCTCATTTACATTGATATAGAATGTTATTTTTTACTTATTTTTCATAACCTGATTATTATTGATGTTATATTGATGTTTGGTTATTTTTTTCACACTTTTATATGGGTGTATAGTCTCTACATAGTAACACCCTAAATACTCACTTATAGTTAGCGGAATCTAGAATATGGGGAGGCATGGCTGAGGTCACATGGAGACCTTATCTAGTTACTATTTAGAGTGAACTGGGAAAAGGAAATTATATCTTCCACCCAAATTGTCTTGGTCATTTAAAAATGAAATTGTATACACCATGACTTATTAATCAAAGTTTGGTTAATTATTTTTGTTATACCAATTTTTCGTAGTGTTTCAAGCATGGTATTCTCCAACCTAATACCTTTATTCTGAAAAAAGTTTTAGGAGTTTTTACCACTGTACTATCCATCATTTTTAGATCTAAGGCACTTTAATTTCCGAACACTTTACCTTTTACCATGAATTTATACCATAAAAAGGCACTAAAAACATAATATTTATGCTTAAGGAAATACACCCATACCTTCCTCATTGGATCATAAATGAATGTGATGAAGTGAAGATATCCTATTTTAGAATAGACTGGGCTATCTCCCATACATCTGAGTGAACCAATTATAAATTTCAAGATCTAGGAATTCAACCATTAAAATTGAATAAAACCATATTTTATTCCACAAGAAAACAACCCTAAGAGTTTTCAATGTCTATGTAGTTGATCTTCAACATGCATTTCACTACTAGAACTTTTATGTTCTTCTCATTGAGATAACCAAGCCAAAAATTCCAAAATTTCGAATCTTAAGAAGTTATACTTACTATAATTTAATATCTAACTAATATTCTATCTATATAAAGAGTTTCATCCTTTAATCCATGTTCCACCACCATGGAACCTTGATTCATTTTCTGTAATCCATTGACAAAGGTCATTATATAGCCTTCCTCATCAATTTATCTTATAGAAATTTGGTTCTTTTGTATCCTTAGGATTCTCATGACTCCTTTGAGTATCAAGAATCAACCATTATTCATAAAGATGTTCATATATCCCTTATTTATGACTTATAGGGATTCATCATCCACTAAATGAACTCTTGAAAAGATTAAAGATACATAATTGACAATGCATCTAGATTCTTCCATTGAATGGAAAGATGTACCATAGTTAACCACACTTAAATCCAGTAGATATTTTACAATGAGAAACATATTGTTGTCTCCATCCATTATGATTATAAAATTTTATATTTTAAAATATGTAATTATGGTTAATTCTTTGTGTATTTTTCAATCCTTTTTGATTTTCTCAATATTTCCACTTTACCAACATGTAAGACCAAGATCATCCAACTTACCATAACTTCTGTCTTGATATATATCTTTCAATCACCAGTAATTTCTCCTCTAAGGTGATCGCCACTTTTATTAGCATTCAAATCATTATTAAAATATACATATAGCTCTTTTATCTGGAGTTATTAATTGAGGATTAGTTCTAAATATCCTCAAATACCATGTTATTCTTCCCATAATAATTGATAACTATTGTTATAATCATATCTCATGGTTATAATAGTGATCCCAATAGGATAATTGTCCACACATCATCTATAAAGGTCACCTTCATTGATTCAAGATAGCTTCATATCATGTTAACGTTTTTAGAAAATAGGTGTCCATTTGAGTAGAATGAACACTATCCACTAAAACTCTCACTGAGGGTTAAAAAATCTCAATTTACTGAGTGGACCCCAATTAAATCAGGGAATGTGGGATTTATTGCCACACATTTTTAGGGGGTCAGTGGTTTTGAACTTGTGTTATCATTGATTCCAGTAGTACTTTACCATACCCAATTATAGGTAGTTGATGGCACCCACCTAATGGTGGGACTGGAAACGATTATAGGGCTATACAAGAAGAATAATCCCGCTCGATGGTAGGACACAGGAAATAAGATTATATGTGGGTGATAGGTGAATTTTACGGGGGTGGTTTCCCTAGTGGAGGAAAATGATGTGGGTGTTAGTGCAGTTTCAATGGGGGTGGTCTATCTTGGTGGTAGTAAATAATGCAAGAGGGTGGTTGACGATGATGGATTCTGAGGGTGGTGGCCCTGATGGATCATGGTGGTGCAGAGGGGCGATGCACTTGTAGGGTAGAAGGTAAAAAAACAAACACCCTCCATGAGTATAAAATCCCCCCTTTTTCCATTATTAAAGTAAGGGTGTCTTTGGGCCTTCAGTCCATATCTAGTGGCAATAGGCCTTGGGCCTCTGGTCTAGTTATAGGGCCCATGGGCTATGAGACTTTTGAACAATTGAAGCTGGGTCCTTTGGACCTTGTATGGTCCTTCAAGTCCTTGTATTAGGATTTCAATCTATTGATCCTATAGGCAATGCAATGGATTCCTCATTAACCTTATTAAAAAAGAGGGTTATTTCCTTTATTTAATAAAAAAAGATGCACAACCCCAATCCATTTTAAAAAAATTATTAAAGATGTTAACATTATCTAATTCCAGTCTACCTTCTGATAACCTCATGCTGAATAACCAACACATCAAGAATACATTGTTAAGTATTGTAGGTTTCCCATACATATCTATTGGGGATACCATCAAATATTTTGTGGTCTTCTCCTCCTAGCTATTAAAGACCACATTTCAGGCCAATGAAATCCTCACCAAACCATGTTATTTTTTATCTAACCTTTTTCATTTAGCATTTTTCATAAATTCTGGTTTTTTTAAACAATATAAGTTATAGGTTATTTATGATGAGATAATATTCCATTTTCATCCTCAAAGAACCATATTTTGTTTAGTCAAACTTATTAACCTTGAAATTTACTTCCTTCGATGATATATCTTCCAATGACAGTAATACCAATTGAAATATATATAATATCAATACAAGTGTGAGAATGTTAATTAATTTTATAATGATTGTGTTAAGAGAAATAAATAACCACAATATCTAATACTACTTATTAAGAGAATAGGCCCATGTGAAACTTTTGATACCCATAAGCATATTCATCAAAATACATAGTGTGGTAGAATTAGTCCCTTCATAATGGTTTTATCATACTAAGCTTAGTGTGTCAAAAGATAGGAAGATTTTTTTACCTAATCACCACACTAATTAAAAACCTCTCACACACTCCATCAACTCTCAAACACAACATAAAATAAAAACAATAAAAGTAAGGAGCAAAAAGTTTTAGCGGTTCAGATATTAAATCTAATGTCCATGGGAGAACATTACTAAACTTTTTTAATAGGAAGATACAAGGATTACACTTCTCAATTGGTAATTACTGATATATGAATATTGATACCATGTTAAGTTTTTATACTCAAAGTCATACATGTGAAGGTGGTCCCACCAATCTTTTATAGAGTTATTCATCTGGTCAATAGGTAACACCGACCTCTGAAATTTGTGGGCATCCATCCAAAAAAATCAAGTGACTAATGATACACTATGGATTTTCTTAAACTGAACATCACTTCTAGTAAGCAATACTTATGATTCATCCCCACTACAAATACTACATGAATGAACCCAATGTAAGTTCTGTATGTCCCCTTCTGGTAAATTGACCCACTGCACACCATCCATCAGAAGAATACTTTCCGATCATCATGAATACCATTGTAAATCCTACTACCATTAGCTAAAATATCAGAGACCGCCACACTTATTGGGGATTATACCTTCTAGTTGATCAGATCATATCATGAAACTATATTTTCATTTCCTAATAGTGATAGTTTAGTAGAAGTAAATAAGAAAATAATTAGAGAGAATTAGAAGATGAGAGTTTTGGCCAGAGGATATTTGAGAACCAAACACTCCTTAGAATCATAGCTTGGAATCCTTTACATAGTCTATGGGGATGCTTCCCATTCCATGAATTTACTAGTATGTTTCATAAATGTATAAATAATGCCTTCAGTTACATCTAAGGAAACATTTTACCATTATCTATCTATACCCTTTAATGATAGATGATATGTTATGGATATTCAAACATTAACTTCTTAATATTTGGATGGCTAAAATGAGTCATGGCAGTGAAAAAATAAATCAAACCATTTTATTCATGTCACTAAGACTCAACCACATTATACAATATGAGACAACCAAATATAAAACATATGATATCCCTTATATCATAAAATATGATAAGACCACAAGATTAAATATAAGTATTTTTACCTATGTATATCATACTCTATAACACACCATATCATAATATACAATATCAGAAGTCTTTGTGGAATATTAATTTCAATACCTCACTTGCACTAAATACTAAAATACTTTTTGTGTCATCTCACATTATATCATGTCATATACAATAAATTATGAAATCATATGAAAATTTTTTTCATATATCTTCCAAAACACTTTTGGAAAACTATCATTAACTTCACATTATATTAAATTGTATGAAATACCTTATGAAAACCCCACCCAAAACTCTTTTTGGATACAACTCTAAAACACTTTTAGTGTATCTTTCTATGTTAAACTCATTACCCATTCGAACAACCAAAAAGCGTAACCCCATAGACCTTCGTAGCATTTAAAATAAACATGAATAACTAGATACATAAATGTAATCAAAGAGTAGTATCTAACAAAGAATCAATTCTAATCAAACTGAAATGGTATCTAACATGATCTTCATAAAAAACAAGTATCTCTATACCCATTTCCACTAGTTACATCATATACAAGCATGAATTATCATATGAACCCTTTTTCTAAGACATAAAGTCACCATTGGATATAGTTTATGTCTATCCCATATATCTGGCTCATATATTCTTGATTCTATGAGTATAAACTAACTATATCTATGAATACGTCATATGCCATTCATTTAGTAGATGAGTACATCACATACCTCTCATCCAAGTTAATAAGAACATCATATGTACTTTCTAAGTATGAATATACATTTAATTATTCTATTTTAATTGAGGGAAAAAATTTCATGCTCATAATATGAGAGGAAAAATCCTATCTTAGATGAGCTCCAACAGATGACACTATCAATAGCATACTCAAACACCCTATGATTAGCTAAGCCTTAAGGATTTCATAAGAAATGTATCAAACTACGAAGGTTACCATGCTAGGTATCTTGCCAACATTAGGTAGTGGGGAATCTAAATATGAACAATACGCCCCTAATATAGTAAATACATAGTGTATGACACTCCACATGGTACACTTCATGGGTCATCCAATACACAAAACCCATTTTGTGCCTCATGAGCATATTTTGTATCTTGATACAAGAACTGTACTCATGCTAACATTTTAATTTCATCCCAACCTATAATACTCCATGATGAACATATATTAAGGATAACTAAAAGTCATGCATTGAGAGTTCAATTATCATTACACTTTATAAAATGTATATTAATATATATATATATATATACAGCCAACATGAAAGCATGATAAAGTAGAGATTTCCATTTGTATTACATGATACATTTTATGTTCTTAAACTCTTTAAGAATATTTTTATAAAGCCATATATAAACACTTATCTAACATTTCATATATGATAAATCACCAAATCGACCTTATTTTTACTACACTTTTAGGGTTTTGTTAAACTCATTACATATATATGAACTTTGTGCCTCATCCTATGTGATCATCTAATAAAAACCTCCCACTAAAATCTTTAGTGAGTAACATATATGAAGTAATATAGTTTTAATAATGGAGATACTTAGGAATAATATTCCTAATGTTCAACTATTTGAACATATTCAAACTTCTTAACTCCAAAACATCAAATGTTATAATGTTAATAACTTTTTTTTCTACCTATAACACTTAAAAAGTTAATAATCATTATTCTAGAAAACATTTACATTAATATTTTTCATTAAAATCCATTGGTAACTAATGTAACTATTAAATTGTATATTTACCAACATATTATAAACTCATTTTAATATATTAAGTGATATTAACTTTGTTATGGTAACTAAATTCAACTCTTTACATTTTTCTTTACCATCATACCCTAAAAATTTTATGATATCAAGTGAAATTCACTTTGAAATTTGTATTACATGATCTTTTATTTATTAAATTTGAACTTACATAATTACAAACATACTCCCAATAGAATCTTAGAAAGTATATCCCTTTAGGAACATCATTATAAGAAACACAAACTCCCTTGTGTTTGGGAAACAGAAATTATTTCCTTTTATTTGGAATAATTAAAAAATAAACTATCATTTCCATATAATACATGTTATTAAATGTGTTTAGGATATTTAATAAAAATAATACTTTATCAAATATTCCATTTTTAGTGGTGGAATCATATTCCTTCATTTTATAGGATAAAATATTTATCCTAGATAAAGCATTTTTATCCTTTTATCCTTTTAAAATATGTTTTAAAATTTGGATCATTAACAATAATGTGTATAAAATAAATCATCCCATTATATTGATAAATGATAAATTGTTTACAATAAAAATTATCATCACATAAGAAGTAAAACCAAGGTGATAATATTTTTTTTATCCTAATCCAACCAAGATTCAAGTTATCCATTACATACAATACCTTGATGCATCAACCCTTTGTTACATCGGTCAAATGAAAACCTTAAGATTTCAACTTTAACTCTATTATCATTTATAAACTCTAGTATATTTACAACACTTATAAAACATAAAGTTGAAATAATATATCCTTTAGAATGTAATAATTGAATTCTATAACATTAATACCTTAGGTTGTCACTTCACATGGTTTCTTACAACCCTTAAACTATTTTGGACAATTCCATATCGAATGGATAATTTTTTTACAATGAAAACACAACCCATTATTCCTTTTATTTGGTTTAGATTTCTTTATAGACTCTATATAATATCTTTTTTCTCCCTTTATCCAAAAATTTCACACTTATATTTTTTGTGCCATCATGATAACACTTTATCTAGAACCTACCATCTCTTTCTCAACTATTCTCAACATATTTAGAAGATCAAGTCAACTTTTATTGAACTCATTCATGTTAAAATTCACAATAAACCACAAGAACCTTTATGGTAGTGATTGTAGAATGAATTATATGGATAAATCAAGTTTAAAAGGTGAACCCAACCCCTCCATGTCACTAACATAGCCAATCATATTGAGTAAATGAGTTAAGAATAAAGTTTCTTCTACCATCTTTTACCTAAAGAGAGCCTTTGATACCTCATACCTTTTATTACTAGATTATTATCGATAGAGCCTTTTCATATTGTCTATCATGTTATAATCATCCATGGTCTCATGTTACTTTTGTAACTTAGATTAAGTGGTTATAAGCATGAAAATTGTGGCCTTTAATAAATCCTTCAAATTCTTGTAAAAGGAATATATATCAGTTTATTGATCATTTTACAAATTGGTTTCTTGAGAAGGGGTTCCTCTAACACATATAATTTTACCTCTTGCTTAAGAACTATCCTTAAGTTTTGTACTAGTTAATGAAATTACAATCATTTTGTTTTTCCTCATCCAATATTGATCTCAAGGTTATTCTTGATAGTGATGATTCCATTATATAAAACAAAATATTTTATTAGGTGAGTACCATGTTTAATACCCATTTAATAAGAATATTTATTAAAAGTTCCCCCAATAAAAATTATAACCCTATATAACATACCCATTTAGTAAGACAAGACCCATATTTTACCATGAATTACACTGGTTTAAGCATGTAAATAAGCCATTATTATATCTAGTGGACAAATTTTTTCAATAATATCATATATGATCCTGGGATAGTTGAGTAGATACCAATTTATCCAAATCCATAATATGGATATAAATTGAAATAAATTAATTTGGTATTCTAAATTTTAGGGTTTCCTAGCAAAGTTTAGTCCAAAAAAACCTATTAAGAACAAAGCATCCAACCATTAGGGTCACCTTATTACTTTCTTTCCTTACGCAAGATAATCCATGGCAATTTAACCGTTAGGGTCACCTATATTGAATGATTGAGGTATTTGAAAGTGACTCTTTATAAGGAATCTAATACTTAGTTTTTTAAAGTGGATTTAGTATCACCATATTATCTCATAATATTCTCTTTATGTATGAATGATTCTAATAATTTATCTTTTGGAATCCCTATTTTATCTACTAAATCAATATGTTTACACCATATTAATGTGAAACTCTATACATGACCCACAATTTATGTTACTCACCCAAAATAGAATCTAAAATTATTTAAACATATCAAAATGCATAATATGCATAAAGTATACAAACTTTTCATGTAAAGGTTTAAAATTATATGAAATTTACGATCTCTACATGAGTAAGCCTAAATCCATAGATAGCTAAGACCGACATTTCTAAAATAAGGCATAAGCCTCCAAGCTAGTGGGAAGTCTGACCCAAAGTCACTCTACCTAGGGATACTTTACTCAATAGATAATCAAATTCATCATAAATATAATACCTAATATGTATAAACTATATTCAGCAACTAAACTCAAGTTAATAATTTTAATTAAAATCCAGGGTCAAAGTAGATGAAAACTAAATCTTATGTTGTCAGAGTTAGCATGTAATGCATGGAATAACAATTTTTAAGTTTATTAAAATTTAAACTAAATAATATATAATAATTAATAACATAAAATTTATATCTATTTATTAAATAGGGAATTATAAATAAATGAACAATTCAGTAATTTAAACATGTGATAAACATTTATAAAAAATTCATAAATTAACAATTATACACAATTTATAATTAATTATGAAAATTCCATAATTAAATAAATTTAAACACTTTATATTTATCCCCTAATATGAACTCCTTAATATTATTCATTATATGAAATTTAAATACATGATATTTTTTGAAATATAAACATTATATATTTCAATTTATATTACATAAAAATTTTACATGGTCTAAATATCACATATAAATATTATTTAAACCATTTACCAAATTATACATAAAAACTATTTTGATGTGGTCTAAATAACTTCCAAATCAAGATCATTTAATTTAAACAATTTAAAATTAAACATTATAAACATTTCATAATTTTTTAAATATAAATACTCTATATATTTCCTTATTTTTTAATTTATAAAACCTTCATAAATCACACTTATAATTTCCATATAAACATTTTATATAAAAATTATAATTCATACCATAGAATTTAAAAAGGTATTTTAATATTAATGATTAATATTTATGGAATATTTATTAATAAGTGCTTAAAAAAAATTAATTAATAAATTATAAACACTTTATAATTAATTAATTTATTAAAAACTCATAAATTTTAAATATTATAAAATACCTTTTATTATAATTTATAAAAAAATTATACATTATATAATTTATTTCAAAATTGAATTTTTAGAAAAATAAATTTTCTCAACAAATCGTATTTAATGACTCAATTATAATCGTAGGATATGATTGATAGTCTGTGTTGGATTTGATGCCTTATAACCATATAACTTTTTTAATTTCAATTAATAGGATATTATATGACTATAATATTAATAAATATCTTATCACATAATGATTGTTCTTATACATAACATTAATTTGATAATGTCCTTAGATTATATGTCTCATCGAAAGGTTATAGTAGTTCCCCAATATAATGAGAACCTCGAAGTGCTATGATAATATTCTTAAATATATTTTTTATGATCTTGATGAAATTGTATTACAAGAGATATATTCTTTTTTACTATATGGTTTTGGATTCTCATAAGTGGATGAGGCTCCGACTCATAAAGTTTCACACTTGATAATCTCCAAGAGAGGAGGTTATGAGGACAAACCTACCAATAGAAATTCCATATGTTTTCATATCATTGGATATTAATATATAAATACATGTGTATTGGTCCATAAACTTGAGATTATTATTAACCAATACCATTAATCACATACTTTTATGCATTGATTAAAACCATGACAACATATGCTCATGGTGAGGTAGGATATGTTGGGTACTTCATAAGTGATATGACATTAATGAATAATTCAAGAAAAGATTTTTTTACATTCCAAGACCAAAAGATAATATATTCATTCCTTTGATTTAAATGGAAAAGTTATATTAAATCCACGACCATGGTAATTGATGTGTTTATTTCAAGTAGTCAAAGAAAAATATATCAAGCATATAGGTTGATAACACATGTATGTAAATTTGATGATGTGATATTGATAAAAATGGATTATATTACATATTAAGAATTCATATGAGGTTGTTTTCATTATGATAATAACTTCTTTATCTATGGGAGCCTTGAAATGTTGTGAGATGAAAATCTTTAACTTTAGGAAAGATCGACTAATGCCACTAAAAAAGAGTCTTAGAGGTTCACACACTAAGTGTATCCATGAATCTCAATTAAATTAAATTCGAATTTAATACAATAATAAATATTATTCTCAAGATTAAGGAATAATAATTAATCAGGATATACTGATCTCATATATTCAATCACCAGTTGTACTAAAGTTAGAATATATACGTGAGTTGAATATAAAATAAATATTTATTCGTAAGCTCGTTGAGTAGAATATCCATCTTTTGTTATTATTCACAAGGTAATAAATAAATTTTTATTTATTCACCAGTTAGTGAATGGATTTATATAAAAATATATTAAATTATATAAATATAAATAAATATTTATTTACAATATTTATTCATAATTTTGTGAAAAATATTTATTTATTAATTTATTTATTGAATGAATAATATAATATAATATATTTTTTTAAATAAATATTTATTAATCGAGATTTTATAAATGTTGAGGAGGATCGATAGGATGAGTTAAGGGTTCATATGGAAATGATATATTTTATTTAATATCAATTAAGTAAATATTAATTAATTTATATATCAAATTATATTTAAATATTCATGAGTTAGTGCACATCAGGGAATATAATATTAATATTAGTATTATTATTTGATGTGCGGTTTAATTAGAATAAAGAAATTAGTTAAGGTACTTTGTGAAATGTAATGTTTTTAGATTTTAAGAGAATAAAATTACATTTGATAGCGTATACGACATGCAACATCAAGCCTAAACAAACCATGAAATATTATTATTTAAATAAGACTATTATAACTCAGCTGTTAAATTGGCAGGTATGAATATTATTAAATGATTTATGAAATATATATAAATTTCCTACTCAATATAATTGTTTTGATAAATACTTAGTAAATAATCACATAATTTTTAGTAAAGTCATTTTATTCTTAAAAAATAATTTTTCTTCAAAAATGATTTTATTGCTTTTTATCAGAAAAAATATAATTAATTTATATAAATTTTATAAAATTTATTTGATAAAATGAATGGAATTTTTTAAGTGAACATATAAAAATTAACTTAGGGTGAAATTGTTGTATTTTTCAGAAAATATTGATTTTTTAGTGAATAGTGAAAATACCATTTTTTGTAAAACTATCATTTATTTTTAATAAATTAAGTGATTTAAAATTACCATTATTATTTTAATTTGATTTAAAATTAAAATAATTATAATTTAGTTAATTTTTCATCTAATTAATTACATTTAAATCATTTTTATACTAGATTTTATTGTAAGTTTATTTTTAGGCTTAAAAACACTTTTTTTTCTGAAAACTGTTTTAAAGTGCATAATGTTTCTCCATTTTAATTAATTAAAATAAACCTTAAAAAATGAATTATTTAAATAAAATTTATATATTATAAATCTGAATTTATGAATTGAAATTTATATAGTGAATATTACTAGCCATAGAGTTAATATAAAATCATCTTTTCCTTGAAAATGTATTTTTTGGAAAACTGCCTTTTCATCGCGCTTGCAGGTTTTATTTTAAATTAAACTATTACACTTATTTAAATTTAATTTTATAAAATAAATTAAATATTTGGAATTATAATAATTAATATTATATAATAATTTCAACTTAATTCTTTGTCATAATGAATAGTAATAATTGTAAAAAATCTATTACCACGGTCAATGTTAAAACTAGTTTACGAGGGGGGTGAAACTAAAGAGGTAAATGGAATAACATTTTTAAAAAAAATTTAATTTTAATTTTAGAGGAATTTATCAGCCTTTTATCTCCTCTAATATTTTATTTTTCAATTTTGGTGTCACCTGGCATGAGAGTGACTTCCCATTATTGAATAGTTTTGGATATTTACAAGAATGCCACTCCTCCTCCCTTATAAAAGGGAACCCCATATTCTCTCCTTTAAACACTTACAAAACCAATTGGATCAAAAAATAAATAACCAAATATATTCATTACTTTCCTCCCCATATACCAGAATCCTTGGTTTCATCATAAATCTAATATAGGGAGGCTTTAGGCATGATCCTAAAGAGGTGGCCCCAAGAAGAGGTATCGTTCTTAACCAAACACCTTTGTTTTATTTCTTCTTCCAAATCATTAAAATATTAATCAACCATAATAATATAATAAAACAAGTATCTACCGTATACTATGATTTTATTATGTTAATGGAACACCACATATCCATTTACACTTCCATAAAATAGAAAACAAAACCATAATTCGTGTGTATGACAAACTATCATCTCACGAACTGATGTAATTAATTTTCTATCATCACCTATATTTTTTGTTAATGATGATGAATTTAATGTTTATATTTTATATTAATAACACATTAATAATTCTATAAATTTAATATATTATATAACTTCTTACCTTACCAGCCATTGAAGAATGATAATGTCATTCATGTGTATTACAGACTACAGCCTCACGAAGTGATGTGATCTATTTTTTATTAACACATAACATGGATGACATATGTAAGTATATTTAAAGAAATAATATAATATTTATTATATTATTATAATTATTTAAATATAAAATAACACTTATCTTCTTTCCATCATGATCGTTGAAAAATGGAAAGGTTACACATGCGTACGTACGACCTATCATCTCGATGATTGTAACATAGTTCATTTTTCATAACCATAATTCATGGTTATTTTGAAAAGTATAATTTATGTATAAAAATTATAATTATTTAATTATTATTATTATTTCTTATATGATTTAACATTTAACCCTTTGACCAAGATTAACACACCGATGTCGTTTTTAAATTACGAACCAAACATCCTCAAAGCACCCAACATGGAAAAAATTTATTAAGTAATTAAATATGTCATTAAAATAAATTAAATAAATTTATTAAGTATAAGGGTTTAAACCTATAAAATTTTATTAATAAAAAAATAATTTATATAAGTTTATTATATAGTAGATAAAATACATGCATAAAAAATTTTGGACTTGAGGTAAGAGTTTCATCTCAGAAACTTCCTTCATTAAGGCACATGTTCTTTTATGCAACTAATTTATTTTAAATGGTGTATACAATGACCATTTACATATTATATAATGAATCCTTAATAATTCGTGATATTTTAATTTAAAATTCATCTAATTCAACCATCATAGTTATGATTTAAAAGTTATCAATGCGGTATGAGTTTATGTTTCAATCTAATTTTAATTGGGATTGTTTTTGTTTGAATTTATATTATGGGAAATTATTTGATAATTGTGCAATAAAAACATTTAATTTTGCTATCATATATTTATTAATTAAATTTTAAATTAATATTACCATTTTCCTCTCTGTGGTACTTACAAGTATCGAGAAGTGTTTTTAAGAAAAGTTGACTTCATTTATCTCTTCAGTTGAAAAGCCTTTTTATTCCATATCTATGTTATCTGAAAATATATTCAAGAATATTTATATAATTATCCATATTATTTATTAAATACATTTTTACCCATGTTTTACTTTTTATAAAATTGTTTGAAATGAATCTTCTTGTTGTTTTCCGAATGAAGTACTTCTTAAACTTTTTACAAATAATGTGAAAGGAAAGTTTTTTAACTTATATGACGTGTACAAAATTACAACTTTCATGAACACTAAATTATTTGAATATTCCTTTATAAGTTTACATGGTTATTTTTAAATAATTTTTTTCAATAATATTTTATAAATTTTTTGATTTTTAAGAAGTGATTTCAAAGTTAAAAGGGTATTTTTCTCAAGAAATATTCCATGTAATCTTTTAAAGACATTTTCATAAACGTCAACTACCTTTGATATCATGGATTGATTTTAAATTATATATATATATGTATCTCACATATATACATAGATTATTATACCTTACTTTAATGGGGTAATATATACATTATGTTTATCTCTCAAATTCCTTATTTATGAAATTTTCTTTGATTTTGATATGAGACAAGATTATGCAACCCATTTCATTCCATGGGAAATTGTTATGTTTATACATTATGATTGATTTAAATTTTATAGAACACATAATCATGAACTTGTTAAGATGGTTAGTCCCAGATAGTGTTTCAATGAATTGGGTAAAGATCTAGTCTCATGAGGTGTCATGTATGGGATTAGGGAGTAAACCTAATCCATTATGGGACTTTATCCACCAAGTAATATTATCTAAGAAGTTATCCTTAACTCATGTTTATGTTATGTTTTGTATTGCTTCCAAATTTCTTATGTTACCAAGATATTATGATACCATGTTATTTATGTTATGATTCCATGTGATTACTCATGAGCCTTTCTTTAGTGATATCATATATGCTTCCTTATCATGTTTATTTAGATCACCCTATGTTGTATATGTATTCCCCAAGTTATCCTATGTAGTTTTAGGATCTTAAAAGGATTTTGGAGTTCATTATTGAGAATAAAATAAATAATTTTTATTTTAGTTTCACTTTGATGTATTATAATCCTAGTCTTCCAAAGACATTAGGCCTCACAATATTTGGGTTGTAATTAATGGATATTTATGTTAAAAATCATGTAATAATATGTGTAAAAGGATTGGATTGCTATAGGAAACAACTCATTGTTTAACCCTAGGTATATAACCCAAATTATATTATTTACAGGGTTATGGGAGAAGGGATGGGATTAGTTGTGCACACTATCCTTTCTCAAGAGAATTCTCTCAAGATCCATGAGAATTCTCTCAAGAATGATCTCAAGAATGAGAGTCAATAATTTTCCCCATATCAAGACTAATAGAATAAGAGAATAATTATTCAATCCTAAAGAAAATATTATTAGAATCAATAGATAATGACTCAAGATTATTGGTACCCCCACATTAGCATATGAAGATCCATCAGTGGTGTTCTGAGTTTCGTAGAGGATGTGTGGATACCTCTAGAATAATTGTACTTTGTATTATTTATCAAAATGATGATATAATAATAAATTAAATCAAATAATCAATGAATAAATAATTTTCAAGATGAGGTAATTTTTTAAAAAAACTAATTATAAATTACATGTGAAAAGATCATGTCTTCAAATATTTTAGGGATTATATTTTTTAAGTTTTGAGGATTTATTAGAAGAAGCTAGAAAAAAACATTGTTGGTCATGGGTTCGACCACTTCTGATGCTCCCTGATACCTTAAAGTGGTATAATATTGGTCACATATTAATTTATAACTATTTATTAATTTATTGATCAATCACACATTTTATTGTTAATTTTTCATTATATTTTTTCATTTTTAATCTGAAAGTAAAGATAATATGATTATTTGATTTCATATGACCAATAATAATCCAAAAACAGATGAAGAATGATCAAAGATCCCATATGAAGGTGTCGAGGGTGCTATACAAATTATGAAATTACACTACATGTAACCGAAATTACACAAAATGTAGTTTGGTTAACCACACAAGGATGCATAATGGTAATCACAAAACATCATTTGGGTGTTTCTATATGTAATGCATTATTATACATCAAATATTTATTGCCATACAACACATAGTTTGATAGGTTTAGATGATATTTATTTTATGTACATTCTATGTAACCCCACACG
Organism: Viscum album; assembly: GCA_963277665.1. Taxonomy (NCBI): domain Eukaryota; kingdom Viridiplantae; phylum Streptophyta; class Magnoliopsida; order Santalales; family Viscaceae; genus Viscum; species Viscum album. The sequence goes on from OY728163.1 coordinate 1,650,169,324, forward strand.
GTTTGAACCCACATGAATTGCAGGAGTTATGTTGTTAAAGTACATGATATGTATTAATGACACACCTTAAATACATATCATTTACTGACTATGAGTTGAGAAACATGTGATAGAAGGAATTAAATGGAATGTAGCTGGATGTACATGTCATGTATCCATTTATTACTCATTTTTAATACATGATAAGTACCCATATGTGTAGTGAAGGTATGATAGAAATAAATTACACTTCATGTAACTAGTGTACACACTATGTAATTCATGCTAATCTAATTAGTGTAAATGATATGTAATTCATGATAGATCATGCCAGGTACACATTGAGATAGGAATGTTGTGTGATTCAAACATATAGAGAGGAAAACTAATTGTAGAAAAATTGAACTACATAATGTATAGCTAGATGTACATGCCATGTGATAGGGTTTTCCCCATGGATTACACACCGAGTGATTTTTGATGGGACATGTGGAATAAAATACTTAAATTAGTTATTTTTCATATTATTATATAAACAAACTCCACGAATATTTATCATACACATCATGTGTTTCATATTTATATCCATATATACATGTTGTGTATATTAATGGCATATTTTGTGGTCATACATGGAGTGAAAAATACATGTCTTGACCCACAAAACAATACACCATGTCATGACAAGCCATATATGATTAAATATTGTGTAATTTGATAATATGAATTTATATATACATATTAGATACATTTATCTAAGGTTTATAAATGTTTTATTTGATAATTAACTAGATTTTGGTTTGTTTTTTCAGGATTTAGGAATTTTTGAATAAAAGGATGAAGTGATGAAAATATGGAAAAAACATGTTATAAACATCATGAACAATGTACACATTTTGTATTCCTCATTCACAACATCCCTGTGGACTAAAGTCCAAACTATGAGAAATTAAGTGATGTGAAGAGTTTACATGATGTGTAAATACATTAGACATTGTGATATTTTCAACGTCCAATTACCACTGAAATTACACAACATGTAGAAGGTACAATACGTGCAACACATACATGGCATGAATAATTTCAAGATCCCATCCTATCAAAGATACAACATGATGATCCCATGATATTTAAGGTTTTTGGAGAATATTGTGGATATTAATTACATGATGTATAGAGATGTCACATCATGTAAAATTCAAGATATAAATCACTGAAAGAGAATACATGACATGAATGCTTTACATGTTGTATATCTTTTGTGCCTATATATATTTTGGTGACGCAACCCCAGACAAAGAGTGATGAGCTATGATTTTTCTCTAACTTTTATCCCTATTTCTTCTTCATTTTTATTACAAACTCAGTGTGATTAATTCCTTTATCTATTTTATTAAACCCTTTTTCATTTTTCATCATTATTCATCTATTCTTCGATCATTTAAATTATGTCTCTATTTCAATGCCCATTTCAACATCATTTGTTGTTCGACTTCAATGCTTGCACTTTTATTCGTTGTTTCTGCATTTAAAAAAAGTTTTTGATTGATGATAACTTGTTTTAATTATGTATTGTTTATTTATAAATTGTTTTATTATTATTCTGAGCATGTTTATTATTAATTTTCTTTCGATTAACACCATCATACGTGGATAATATGCATATTTTTAGGGGTGTTTTTGAGCCTAATGAATCCATGAATTGAACCTTGGTAACCCTATGGATAGTAATTAGGTTAAAAAAACTATCTATCACATTATTTTACATAGCCATTACTATGTGAGGTGTAATTGAATGAACCTTGACCTAATTGGAGTTGATAAGGCTCTGACCATTAGCCAGTGATGCTTTCTGTCACGACCCGTCCTCGGGGCCCGTGCCGTGACTACCCCAAGCCCGCCTTCCATAGGCCAGGGGCTGGCGACTAGCACCAAGGCGTAAAATCCCAGTAAACAGGGAAGGCATTGCCTTTATAAGTAACAACCACACAGAGTCAGCAAGCGGAAAGTAAAGTGCAGAAAAGTAAAGGGGGCCGGAAATACAAGCCCAACTGTAAAGTACAACTGAAAAGTAAAGTACAGCAACTGAAGAAAAGACGGCGGCCTCGTGTCGTCCACTGGCAATCCCACCTGAAGGGTGGGTACAGATAGCCTCCAGGCTCCTCGGGTCCCACGTCCGCTCCGAGCACGTCCCGCCCAGTGGTCCACCTCCAGGTACCGTCCTGCTCCACGCCCCAACCGTGATCAGCGTTGTCCGTCGTCTGCAACCAACACAACAAGGTGCGGGCATAGCCCGTGCAGGGGTGAGTACAAGCTACTCAGTAAGGACCCCGAGACCCCCGAAGGTCTCCCGAAATCCACAAAGGATATAGCACAAAAGAAAGATGCAATCACGAAGTAACATCTGACTCGACTTAGGTATATGCCCATACATATACCTAAGTCCCCAAATCTAGCTCTGCTCACGAGCTCAAGAACAACTCAATCCACAAAGGAAAGCAAGACTCAAATCCACAAGGAGAGTAAATAGTAAATCCACATAGGATAGTTCAACACAATCCACAAAGGAGAGTAAACAGTAAATCCACATAGGATAGTTCAACACAATCCACAAAGGAGAGTAACATAAGATTCAGCTCAACCAGGTATACTTTTTCAGATGACGTCAAAGATGATCACTGATCCATCTAAGTCGTCGGACCCACGAAGGATCGATAGGTACTAACCCCCGCAAAAGACCCACACAGGATCGGGCTCACACAGAACCTGTAGGCAGTGGCTCACACAGAACCGGTAGTAAGGACCCACACAGGATCGGGCTCACACAGAACCTGTAGGCAGAGGCTCACACAGAACCGGTAGCACTGATCCACGTAGGATCGCTGAGTGCAGTAGTCGACGCAGTCCACTGAGGATCTCTGCACAGTCGTCGTCGCAGTCCACGGAGGATCTCTGCTCTGCCGTCGTCGCAGTCCACGGAGGATCTCGGCTCTGCCGTCGTCGCAGTCCACGGAGGATCTCTGCTCTGTCGTCGAAGTCACAGCCAGCGCTAGGGTTCCCGCACAAAGCGAGCTCGTTTAGGAGGGTCCGCTCCACGAGCCGAGAGGCTGATACATCAACTGACACGTAGTCCGAAGTTGATGTATCCAAAAGTTCCGTATCGACAACAGGATCTCAACGCGACAGACGGCGCGTCAATCGGACGCCCGGTCTGAGAGTTATTGGCATTTTCGTCCCAGGGGTCCGGTTGGTTTTTAGGGCAAAACCAACCCGACCGTACTCCGCCTGTATCCGATCCTCGGGCGGAGTATGCCAAAAGTTCCGTCTCACTTAGAGGAAACTACCACAGCTGACGGTACGACGTTCGGACGTCCGTAGCTCAAGTTATGAGCGTTTTCGCTCCGAGGGCCCGGTTGGTTTCGTGTACGAACCAACCCGGCCAAACCCAAAGTCTTCCGAAACCTTGAGTATAATATACCGAAACGACCGTCTCGATCCAAGGATCTCGTAGCCGCTGACGGTTCATCAATCGGAGGTCCCAGGCCCAAGATATGGGCGAAAGACCGAAGAGGGCCCGAAACGGGGGTTCTGGGCCCGGGGCGACCCGGCCCGAACCCCCCCCCCCCTGGGTCGGCCGAACCGGGTCGGCCCGACCCGGCCCGACCCGGCTAGGCCGGGTCCGGTCCGGCCTGGGCGCGGCCCGGCCGAGCGGCCGAAGGAGGGCGCCGCGGGCTTGACCCGCGGCTCAAGCAAAACGCGGCCCCGCGGGGGGCCGCCTGTCACGCGGACGCGGCCAGGCCGCCGCGTCCGTTCCCGGTTCCGCGCGGCCGCGGAACCGGCCGCCGCCGCCGCCGCGGCTTCAGCCACGGCGGACTTCCACCACGGCGGCGCGCCGGGCGCCGCCGCCTCCGGTCGCCGGCGCCGCCGCGCCGGCGACCCGCGCCGCCGCTGCCTTCCGCGGGCCGCCGGAGATGCTCCGGTGGCCCGATTCCTTTCCCGTCTGCGCCGTTGCTCCTCCCGGGGGGACGATCTTCACTGCGGAATCAACAGTTCGCCCCTGCCGCGCGGTTCGTCGTCGTCCGCCAAATCCGCACAACAAAAGAGATCGGCGGAGGGTTGTCGGGTCTTGTTCGTTAGACCCGCACCCTCCGCGTTAGTCATAATCAACGGGAGGAAAGGCTACAACAATTTTTTAATCAAAGATAAAAATTGTTCACTCCTTTTCTTTTAATCGGCATTTCAATTTTTAATTAATTGAAATTATTCATGCCGGTTCTTTATTTAAAAGAAATAAGAACACGGGAATGAATCATCAAAGAAAATAAACCCCTACCTTGTCGTCGTCGTCGGACGAGAGGTCGTCGCGGGATCGCTCGTCGCGGAAGAAGGGGGGATCGTTGCGTCGTCGCGATATCCGGCGTCGCGTCGCCAATCTCCGGATCAAGATCAAACAGATTTAATTAGTTTAAATTCGTTGATATTGAAATTAAAAAGGGAGAAGAAATGATCCGATTCTCACCTTAGTTGCCGAACGAGGATTGGCCGCGGAAGAAGAGGCGTCGCCGAAGAACGTCGCGTGTAAGGCTCGTCGACGTCGCAGATCACGGTGTGCGTCGTCGAATTCCGGTCGCCGGCGTTCTTCGCGTTCTTCGCGTTCTTCGCGTTCTTCGCGTTCTTCGCGTTCTTCGCGGGGAGGGTGGAGGTTCAGAGGAATTGCACAACGATAGCAATCCTCCAAAATAGACAAGTTGTCTATTTTATTATTTTGCCAACAAACGCAAAACACATAAGTAACGACCCATTTAATTCTTTGAATTAATTCAACGAATAAAACAGCCCATTTAATTCACGAAATAAACTGCCCAATTAAATGGTCTGTTAAGAAATTAAAGAAAACGCGTCGGTTGACTTTTCAGTTACTTTGACGGGTTTTCGCGGGTGCGTTACTTAGCGAAAGAAACGGCGGGGCTCGTGCGGGCCCCACCTCACAAATATCCTACCAAGGGGGTAGGATATTTCCGGATAGCATCCTATCCAGTTCAACTCAGTTCAAGCCACCTTTAAGTGACTTCAAGTGGCTTCCAAGCAGCTTAAGTGAAATAAAATAAAGTTGTCGCACAAACTTTATTTTATTTCTGACTTAAAGCCACAAAATTTAAAAACCACGTCTGAGCAAACGCAACTCCGGAAGAGGCGTTTCTAAGCAAATACCGGCGCTGCGATTTCATCGGTGCCCTCAGAATTCGATTCCGGGCACCGGTTCAAAAGATAGAAAAACCCGCTCGTCCGTTCACTGAACGTACCCGAGCCAAACTTCGGAAATTGATTCCGGGCACACCGGGCCTCGGAATCAGGTGCCGTCTGAAGCTGCGCTCTTGAAAAATTCCAAAGAAAATTAAGAAAAAAATTTCCTTGAAATTTGCGGGTCTTTACATTACTCCCACCTCAGGGCTTTACGTCCCCGTAAAGATACATCAAAAACTAGGGGAACAAATGGGGGTACTGAGAACGCATCTGAGCCTCCCGCTCCCAAGTGCTCTCCTGGAGGTTCCCGTGCTGCCATCTGACGCGCACAAGAGGAATCGACCGCCCATGTAGGACCCGCTCCTGTCGATCCTCGATCTCCACTGGGACCTCCGCAAAAGTCGCCCCATCGTCCACGTCCAGCTCCCCAAAGTCGATGATGTGCGTCGGGTCGTGCACGTATCTCCTCAGCTGAGACACGTGAAAGACGTCGTGCACCCGGTGCAACTGAGGTGGTAGAGCCAGGCGATAAGCCACCTCTCCTATCCTGCTGAGGACCTGGAAAGGCCCGATGAAGCGTGGAGACAACTTGCCTCCTCGGCCAAATCTCCGTAAACCACGTCGAGGTGAGACACGCAAAAAGACGTGGTCGCCATCCTCGAACTCTAGTGGCCTCCGCCTCCTGTCAGCATATGACTTCTGCCGGCTCTGAGCTGTCCTCATCCTCTCCTGGATGATCTGGACCTTCTCTGTCGTGGCTCGGACCATCTCTGGTCCCACGAGTGCTGACTCCCCAGGGTCTGTCCAGCACAACGGTGATCTGCAGGGTCTGCCGTACAACGCCTCGTATGGTGCCATCCCGATGGTGGAGTGGTAGCTGTTGTTGTACGCGAACTCCACCAAGGGTAGGTGGTCCTCCCAGCTGCGACCAAAGTCGAGAACACATGCACGGAGCATGTCCTCGAGTGTTTGTATAGTCCTCTCCGTCTGACCATCCGTCTGAGGGTGGAAGGCTGTGCTCAGGTGGAGCCGCGTCCCGAACGCCTCCTGCAACCCCTTCCAAAGCCGGGAAGTGAAACGAGCATCTCGATCGGAGACGATAGACGATGGCACACCGTGAAGCCGTACGATCTCTTGGACGTAAAGACGTCCCAAGCTCTCCACTGAGCCCTGCTCTCTGATGGGTAAGAAGTGTGCCGACTTGGTGAGTCGGTCGACAATCACCCAAATGGAGTCGTGACCTCTGAAAGTGCGTGGAAGTCCAGTCACGAAGTCCATAGATATGCCGTCCCACTTCCACTCCGGGACCTCCAAGGGCTGTACCAAGCCTGCTGGTACCTGATGCTCTGCCTTCACCTGCTGGCAGGTGAGGCATCGTGAAACGAACTCTGCCACAGCTTTCTTCATGCCCGGCCACCAGTGTTGTCGTCTGAGATCCTGGTACATCTTCGCCACTCCGGGATGTACCGCCAAGGGAGAAGTGTGAAACTCTCTTAGCACCTCCTCTCGTAAAGCGACTGGTACGAAGGTACGTCCTCTGAAAAGGATGTCGTGCTCTGCTCCAAGGGAGAAACCATCAGGCGCCTGACCTGAGGATATCAGTGCACGCCGGGTCTCACAGTCAGCGTCCCCACGCTGAGCCTCTCTAACCCGCTGTAGAAGTGGAGGAGAGACTGTGAGAGACTGAAGAAAGGCTGCTCCGTCTCTATCCACAAAGGATATCTGTAAGGAGGCTAGCTGCTCCGTCGCCTCCTCAAGTAGCTGAATGCCCGTCCTCCTGCTGAGGGCATCGGCTACCACGTTCCCCTTCCCAGGAGTATAGACTATCTCAAAGTCATAGTCCTGGAGGAACTCAAGCCATATCCGTTGTCTCAGGTTCAGGTCCTTCTGAGAGAAGATATACCTGAGACTCTGGTGGTCAGAAAAGACTGTGAAGCGCTCGCCCATCAGATAGTGCCGCCAAGTCTTCAGAGCGAAGACCACTGCTGCCAACTCCAGGTCATGAGTGGCGTAGTTCTGCTCATGCGGCCTCAACTGACGTGATCCGTAGGCGATCACGGCCCGCTCCTGCATCAGGACGCACCCGAGTCCAGTCCCTGATGTGTCGCAGTAAACTACGTATCCAACTCCCTCCTCAGGCAACCTCAAGATAGGTGCGCTGGTCAACCTCTGCCTCAGCTCCTGGAAGCTCTGCTGACATCTGTCTGACCACACGAAGGGTTTCCCCTTCTTCGTCAACGCTGAGAGTGGTGCCGCAACCCTGGAGAAGTCTGGCACGAATCTCCGATAGTATCCAGCTAGGCCCAAGAAGCTCCGCACCTCTGTCACGCTCCTGGGTGGCTCCCAAGCTAGCACTGCCTCGATCTTCGCGGGATCCACTGCAACTCCCGCCTCAGAAATGACATGCCCCAAGAAATGGACCTCACGTAACCAAAACTGGCATTTTGAGAGCTTTCCATAAAGCTGGTGCTCTCGGAGTGTGTCTAGCACAACTCGCAGGTGGTAGGCATGCTCCTCCTCAGTCGTCGAGTATACCAAAATGTCGTCAATGAAGACCACGACAAATCGGTCGAGGTATGGCTGGAAGATCCTGTTCATGAGGCTCATGAACACTGCTGGAGCATTGGTTACGCCGAACGGCATAACCAAGAACTCATAATGGCCATACCGACACCTGAAGGCCGTCTTCTGCACGTCCTCGTCTCGAACTCTGAGCTGATGATAGCCTGACCGGAGGTCTATCTTCGAGAACCACCTCGCTCCCTTGAGCTGATCGAAGAGGTCATCAATCCGTGGCAGCAGATACTTGTTCCTCACTGTCACCTGGTTTAGGTGACGATAGTCGACACACAGTCTCAAGCTCCCGTCCGCCTTCTTGGCGAACAAAATCGGGGAAGCCCAGGGTGAAACACTGGGTCGGATAAACCCCTTGCTCTGCAAGTCCTCCAACTGTACTCGCAGCTCTCGAAGCTCGGCGGGGGCCATCCGATATGCTGGAGTAGATATCGGGGCTGTCCCGGGGTACAGGTCGATGTAAAAGTCTACCTCTCTACGAGGAGGTAGCCCTGGAACGTCAACGGGAAAGACGTCCACGTACTGGTCCACCACTGCAGGAAAAGCTGGACTCCGCACGTCCACTGCTCCTAGGATGAGGCTAGCCAACTGATGAGAGATGGGCTGCAATCTCCTCCGCGGAAGTCCATACTGTGCTGCAAAGGTTCCCTTCTCGCCGGTGAAGGTAAACCTGCTCCCGTTGGTGCGAACACATCGCACCTTGCGCCTAAAACAGTCGATCTGGGCATGAACCGTGGATAGCCAATCCATGCCCAAGATGACGTCGTAAGGCCTCGACGCCGCTACAAGGAGATCCCAGCCGAAGCTCTCGCCTCCTAGAGTAAGCTCACACTGCCGGCACCAGTGCGTAATCGTCGAGTCTGCTCCCGTAGGAGTCTCTAGCCGTAAGGATCGAGCCAACGGCTCAGTCGGAATCTCCGAGCTCCGAACAAGGGCAGAGGCTATGAAAGAGTGACTCGCTCCTGTGTCTATAAGTACTGCAGCAAGGGTGGAATAGACACAGATCGTACCTCGAATCATCTCTGGCATGTCGGGGTCGTAGGCCTCCACTGCCTGGAGCTGGGCCTGTCCCTGCCCGCCAGCTCCCTGTGGTCGAGGTGGCCCTCCTGGTGGTGGTGGGGGTAGAGCCTGGAAGCGTCGCCCACCACCCGCTGCTCGGCCAGCTCCTCTACCTCGTCCGCCTCCTCCCTGCGGACCGCCACGGTCGACCCTCTGCCTCTGCCTGGGTGGCCCCTCCACCGTCTGCTGCTCCTCTGATCGGCGAGTCGGGCAGTCACGAGCCATGTGACCCTGCCCGCCGCAGGAGTAGCACAGCCTGCCTCTCGGAAGGCTGGCACTCCGCTGTGTGCCTCGCACTGCTGAGCCGGTGTCCTGAGGCCGTCTGCGTGGGGGTCTGGTCTGCCTGGACCCGAGAGTCATCCGTCGGCTACCTGCTGCCGAAGACTCAGCTACCTGCCGCCCTGCGCTAGGTCTCGCCGCTGAAGAAGGCTCTGCCAGGAAGCTCTCGATCAGGAGGGCTCGCTCCAGCACTCCCGCCTGGGTCGGAATGCTGAGGGAGATCAGCGACGCCCGAATCTCCTGTCGCAAGCCCTGCTCGAAGGTCCGGGCCCGGAAGAAGGGGTCCCGTACCATGTCGGTCGAGTAGCGAGATAGGTCAGTGAACCTCGCCGCGTACTGAGCGACCGTCATGCTGCCCTGGCGCAGCTGGAGAAGCTCCTGGATGCGCACCGCTCGGAGGGTGGCCGGGACGAACTCAGAGCGGAAGAGGCTCTCGAAGTCCGCCCAGAGCAAGGATACCTCATCGTGAACCTGGAGCATCAGGCTCCACCATCGTCCCGCCGCCGCCTGCAGGAGGCTCGCCGCGAGGATCACCATGAGATCCGCTGGTGTCCTCACTAGCCTAAAGATCCGTACCACCGCCTCTAGCCAGTCCTCGGCGGCCTGGGGGTCCGCCTCACCGCGAAACCTGGGCGGTCGCTGGCTCTGAAACTCATGCAGTGCCCTGAGGCGACGTGCATCGTCAGCGTCTGGTACTGGCAGCATTGGTGGCTCGGCGGGTAAAGCTACCGCCGGTGCCACTGCTGGAAAAGGGCCCTGCACCGAGGCCTCGTCGCTCGGTGGGCTGCCGTCGCGCCCTACACTCGGAACCCTAGCTGGCTGCCGTCGCGGGGCCATCCTGAAAAGGAGAACAAGAGCACCACAGTCAGAACAGTATACCTGGTGAGCTGGCACAAGTAATCACAAGGAAAACTTGAGACTTTCATAAAGCAGATCAGTATACCCGGTGAGCTGACACAAGTAATCACAAGGAAGACTTGAAACACACATGCAATCAATGTTTTCATGCATTAAGTCGGAAATCAGGAGTCAGGGTCCTGGTGTACGGATACGTCGGCCGCCGCACCAACACTGGGCTCCCTGAACTGATAACCACACTCAATACACTAAACACTATTGCTTCACATAGAAAAGAAAGACGATCAGAGCCTGCGGTAGAACCGACCACCTCTGATACCAATTTGTCACGACCCGTCCTCGGGGCCCGTGCCGTGACTACCCCAAGCCCGCCTTCCATAGGCCAGGGGCTGGCGACTAGCACCAAGGCGTAAAATCCCAGTAAACAGGGAAGGCATTGCCTTTATAAGTAACAACCACACAGAGTCAGCAAGCGGAAAGTAAAGTGCAGAAAAGTAAAGGGGGCCGGAAATACAAGCCCAACTGTAAAGTACAACTGAAAAGTAAAGTACAGCAACTGAAGAAAAGACGGCGGCCTCGTGTCGTCCACTGGCAATCCCACCTGAAGGGTGGGTACAGATAGCCTCCAGGCTCCTCGGGTCCCACGTCCGCTCCGAGCACGTCCCGCCCAGTGGTCCACCTCCAGGTACCGTCCTGCTCCACGCCCCAACCGTGATCAGCGTTGTCCGTCGTCTGCAACCAACACAACAAGGTGCGGGCATAGCCCGTGCAGGGGTGAGTACAAGCTACTCAGTAAGGACCCCGAGACCCCCGAAGGTCTCCCGAAATCCACAAAGGATATAGCACAAAAGAAAGATGCAATCACGAAGTAACATCTGACTCGACTTAGGTATATGCCCATACATATACCTAAGTCCCCAAATCTAGCTCTGCTCACGAGCTCAAGAACAACTCAATCCACAAAGGAAAGCAAGACTCAAATCCACAAGGAGAGTAAATAGTAAATCCACATAGGATAGTTCAACACAATCCACAAAGGAGAGTAAACAGTAAATCCACATAGGATAGTTCAACACAATCCACAAAGGAGAGTAACATAAGATTCAGCTCAACCAGGTATACTTTTTCAGATGACGTCAAAGATGATCACTGATCCATCTAAGTCGTCGGACCCACGAAGGATCGATAGGTACTAACCCCCGCAAAAGACCCACACAGGATCGGGCTCACACAGAACCTGTAGGCAGTGGCTCACACAGAACCGGTAGTAAGGACCCACACAGGATCGGGCTCACACAGAACCTGTAGGCAGAGGCTCACACAGAACCGGTAGCACTGATCCACGTAGGATCGCTGAGTGCAGTAGTCGACGCAGTCCACTGAGGATCTCTGCACAGTCGTCGTCGCAGTCCACGGAGGATCTCTGCTCTGCCGTCGTCGCAGTCCACGGAGGATCTCGGCTCTGCCGTCGTCGCAGTCCACGGAGGATCTCTGCTCTGTCGTCGAAGTCACAGCCAGCGCTAGGGTTCCCGCACAAAGCGAGCTCGTTTAGGAGGGTCCGCTCCACGAGCCGAGAGGCTGATACATCAACTGACACGTAGTCCGAAGTTGATGTATCCAAAAGTTCCGTATCGACAACAGGATCTCAACGCGACAGACGGCGCGTCAATCGGACGCCCGGTCTGAGAGTTATTGGCATTTTCGTCCCAGGGGTCCGGTTGGTTTTTAGGGCAAAACCAACCCGACCGTACTCCGCCTGTATCCGATCCTCGGGCGGAGTATGCCAAAAGTTCCGTCTCACTTAGAGGAAACTACCACAGCTGACGGTACGACGTTCGGACGTCCGTAGCTCAAGTTATGAGCGTTTCCGCTCCGAGGGCCCGGTTGGTTTCGTGTACGAACCAACCCGGCCAAACCCAAAGTCTTCCGAAACCTTGAGTATAATATACCGAAACGACCGTCTCGATCCAAGGATCGCGTAGCCGCTGACGGTTCATCAATCGGAGGTCCCAGGCCCAAGATATGGGCGAAAGACCGAAGAGGGCCCGAAACGGGGGTTCTGGGCCCGGGGCGACCCGGCCCGAACCCCCCCCCCCCTGGGTCGGCCGAACCGGGTCGGCCCGACCCGGCCCGACCCGGCTAGGCCGGGTCCGGTCCGGCCTGGGCGCGGCCCGGCCGACCGGACCGGCCGGCTCGGCTTCGGCCGAGCGGCCGAAGGAGGGCGCCGCGGGCTTGACCCGCGGCTCAAGCAAAACGCGGCCCCGCGGGGGGCCGCCTGTCACGCGGACGCGGCCGGGCCGCCGCGTCCGTTCCCGGTTCCGCGCGGCCGCGGAACCGGCCGCCGCCGCCGCCGCGGCTTCAGCCGCGGCGGACTTCCACCACGGCGGCGCGCCGGGCGCCGCCGCCTCCGGTCGCCGGCGCCGCCGCGCCGGCGACCCGCGCCGCCGCTGCCTTCCGCGGGCCGCCGGAGATGCTCCGATGGCCCGATTCCTTTCCCGTCTGCGCCGTTGCTCCTCCCGGGGGGACGATCTTCACTGCGGAATCAACAGTTCGCCCCTGCCGCGCGGTTCGTCGTCGTCCGCCAAATCCGCACAACAAAAGAGATCGGCGGAGGGTTGCCGGGTCTTGTTCGTTAGACCCGCACCCTCCGCGTTAGTCATAATCAACGGGAGGAAAGGCTACAACAATTTTTTAATCAAAGATAAAAATTGTTCACTCCTTTTCTTTTAATCGGCATTTCAATTTTTAATTAATTGAAATTATTCATGCCGGTTCTTTATTTAAAAGAAATAAGAACACGGGAATGAATCATCAAAGAAAATAAACCCCTACCTTGTCGTCGTCGTCGGACGAGAGGTCGTCGCGGGATCGCTCGTCGCGGAAGAAGGGGGGATCGTTGCGTCGTCGCGGTATCCGGCGTCGCGTCGCCAATCTCCGGATCAAGATCAAACAGATTTAATTAGTTTAAATCCGTTGATATTGAAATTAAAAAGGGAGAAGAAATGATCCGATTCTCACCTTAGTTGCCGAACGAGGATTGGCCGCGGAAGAAGAGGCGTCGCCGAAGAACGTCGCGTGTAAGGCTCGTCGACGTCGCAGATCACGGTGTGCGTCGTCGAATTCCGGTCGCCGGCGTTCTTCGCGTTCTTCGCGTTCTTCGCGTTCTTCGCGTTCTTCGCGTTCTTCGCGGGGAGGGTGGAGGTTCAGAGGAATTGCACAACGATAGCAATCCTCCAAAATAGACAAGTTGTCTATTTTATTATTTTGCCAACAAACGCAAAACGCATAAGTAACGACCCATTTAATTCTTTGAATTAATTCAACGAATAAAACAGCCCATTTAATTCACGAAATAAACCGCCCAATTAAATGGTCTGTTAAGAAATTAAAGAAAACGCGTCGGTTGACTTTTCAGTTACTTTGACGGGTTTTCGCGGGTGCGTTACTTAGCGAAAGAAACGGCGGGGCTCGTGCGGGCCCCACCTCACAAATATCCTACCAAGGGGGTAGGATATTTCCGGATAGCATCCTATCCAGTTCAACTCAGTTCAAGCCGCCTTTAAGTGACTTCAAGTGGCTTCCAAGCAGCTTAAGTGAAATAAAATAAAGTTGTCGCACAAACTTTATTTTATTTCTGACTTAAAGCCGCAAAATTTAAAAACCACGTCTGAGCAAACGCAACTCCGGAAGAGGCGTTTCTAAGAAAATACCGGCGCTGCGATTTCATCGGTGCCCTCAGAATTCGATTCCGGGCACCGGTTCAAAAGATAGAAAAACCTGCTCGTCCGTTCACTGAACGTACCCGAGCCAAACTTCGGAAATTGATTCCGGGCACACCGGGCCTCGGAATCAGGTGCCGTCTGAAGCTGCGCTCTTGAAAAATTCCAAAAAAAATTAAGAAAAAAATTTCCTTGAAATTTGCGGGTCTTTACACTTTCTTACATAGAATCTAATCATAATGCATCTAAGTTGTTAGCTATAATCGGACAAAGGGATAGTTCTAGCATAGATAGATCCAATTGGTTTAACTATAACCAATTGGTGACCCTTTAACCACTTCGTAGCCCAATCCATAGGACTGTTCCAAGCTATATTTAGAATTATCATTTTTCTAAAGCCCTAAAATTGACTCTGATCCCTTATTTGTTTTCTAATTTAAATCCGAGATATATAATTTTAGAAAAACCCAACTTTAGAGTGAATGTGAGGAATCCTACTATAGGGTTTTAATTGCTAGGTTGCTTGTCTACCAGTTTTCTCAATGGGTTCAACCCTACACTGTCTCTTTACTACACCTTTGTAGTCGAGTGTAGTTTGGGAACAATAAATATCTAATCCGATAATGCTCAAAGGAATAAACAATGCCTTCTGGGTGCATCAAATTTTGGCTCTATTGTTGGGGATAACTATTTCCTAAGTACATTAGTCTTTAGATAAAAACTGGGATTACCTCGCTTTTCCCCCCCTTATCTTTTTTACTTTTTTCTCATTTAGTATCACCCATGTCCTCTCTATTTTTCACTGGATAGTGCATGAATCAGGGCCCTCTGACTCACTAGAGGAGGCTTGATGCTCAAGAACTACTTCGGTTCAATCCCAAGATCAATCTATCCTTATCTACATGTCTCCACTCCACAACAACTAAGAGCAATGATATTTCACCCCAAAAACTTTCAATATCTTCCACCTTCCAATCAAGGAGAATGTCCAGTGCTGTAGGAGAGCACCATTATGGATTAAGACATTCCCTCAATAAGTGGTGATATACCTAGCATTGTGAACCCTACTGTATAGGTGAACACCTTTTAGATAAAACCTTGACTAATCCACAAGTTCCTTAACATGGGTAAATTCAATGGTATTAAAATAGAAGACCCCATGAGAATATTTACAATTTTTTAGAGGTTTGTGATACTTTTATCCACTAGGGGGTGTCATTAGATGCAATTGGATTAAGAGTATTCCCTTTATCCTTGTGCAGCCAAGATAAATATTGGATCAAAATCCAAGCTCTCGGGTTAATCATGACATGGGAAGATCTATCTAAAAATTCCTTAGATAATTACTTTCATTTGATACGGACTTGGGTGATTTGGAATAACATCCATAAATTTTCCCAGATAGTTAGAGAGTCATCCTAGGAAGTCTGGGATTATTTTAAGGAACTTACTAGAAACTGTCCACATCATGGAATTGATGTGCGAATTCAGATTCAAAAATCCTATCTGGGACTCTAACTTTCCGCACTAACTGCAGTGGACACTACTGATGATGGGGAACTAATTATTAAATTTTTTTAAGTCATCCTAGAACTTCTAGATGAGGTATCCCATAATGTAATTCAATGGAAGAGTGGTCTAGGATCGATTCAATGTAGAAAACATCAAGTTGATGAGATTACACACCTCACTACACAAGTATAAATCTTTACAAACAATATTGAGTCATTTTAGTTACTTGATGCACCACCACCCCTCCTACTCATATGATAAAAATACAATCCTATGAGATGGGTAGAGGCCTGAACCCATACCAAGATTGTAGGTAAGGGATAAAGTAACCCCAAGCCCAAGATTTTAATTACATGAATTTCAATCAACAAGTAAAACTATTTCAATAGCCTTATAAATACCAACAATAGTAATATTATTAGGAGATACTGGATCAACAACAACCGCAAAAAAATAATTGAGGCTACTATCAATAGAGGAGTGTCCAAGAACCACCCTAGAATCATGTACCACCTAGGTTCCCACATCAAAATCTAGTCCCTCAACCCCAACAATAAATGTCTTTGAAACCCTTCCCCCTATATCTAAGTAAAAACTTCATCCAGCTCTACAAAGACCACAACAAGTCCCACCTCTGTAGTCTAATATTGAAAACTTGTTATTTACATTTTTCAAAAATAGGATCAAATAATGACTAAACAAGAGATAAATATGAGTAACCAAAGAGTTTACCTACACAATATTGACCATCAAAGGATTCAAATATCAGAGACCTTATCAGACCAACTATTGGGTATGTTACCTGATAAAACTGAGACGCACCCAAGAGAATAGGTAAATGAAGTGGTTCTTAAGAGTGGGAAAGTGCTAGAATTTCAAAAACCATGAAAGGGTGAGGTAACAAGTCTCGAAGAACCTAATAAATGTGAAACATTCATTAGTGAGGATGACCCCAATAACACAAAGTAAGCTAGTTGAGAAACAAATATAGAATAAAAAAATACTAAAAAAGATCCAACAAAAATAATCTTGAAAAGTAATAATTATATGTGGAACCACCGGATTACAAACCCCCTATTCCCTTCCTATAAATATTGAGGAAAGGAAATATTTCAGTGAAATATAAGAAGTTTTTAGTGATGTTTAATTAATTACACATCTACATCCCCTTCATTGAAGTCATCACCTAGATATCCACCTACATAAAATTCTTAAAAGAATTTCTTTCTAAGAAAAGTAAGATAAAATACCTAGGAGCCATATCTTTAAAATAATAATAGCCTACTGCTGTTCAGTAGAACCCCCCCCCCCAATATGAGATACCCTATCAGTTTTTCAATTCTATGCCCTATAGGGGAATACAACTTTGGAAGATCCCTATATGATCTTAGTATGAGCATCAACCTCATGCCTATAAGTGTATTTAAAAAACTAGGCCTTGAAGAATTCAAACCAACAAGAGAGACATTACAACTAGATGACCAATCAGTAGAGTACCCTTGGGGAATTCTTGAGGATGTCTTAGTCAAAGTCATTAAATTTATCTTTCCAATATATTTTCTTATATTAGACATAGCGGAAGAAGGAGACATTCTAATTATTTTAGGATAACCATTTTTTACCACTGGGAAAGCACTAATTAATGTAAATCAAGGGAAAATGATATTCAAAGTATGATATGAACAAGCAATGTTTGAATTAGTGAAGGATCCCAAGTAAAAATATGATGCATTCGACTATCAATATATATTTCTTACTGATGAGAGAGATGAGTCTATGACCATTGAGGATAATAGAGAGAGCATGTACCCTGATGAATATGAAGATAGTGATCATGGAAATGTAAATTAATTTGAACCATTAATAAGAGACACTATCCCACTATTAATACTATAGATCATCAAGTCACAAACATTGGAACTAAAACCTCTTTTTAGAACACTCAAGTACTCATTCCTAGAGACTGTAGCTTCATTACCGGTCATTATAAGATCATAGTTGACCCAAATACAAGAGGAAAATTTGACTGAATTTCTAAAAAGGATTAAGAACTCAATTTACAAGGGAGTGGATGACATTAAAGGGATTAAACCCATAATATTTACCCATGCGATATTGTTGGAAGAAGGTTCTAAACCCAAACATGAACCCCATAGGCGACTCACCCCACTAATGAAAGAAGTGTTTAGGAAAGAATTTTTGAAACTTTTGGATGTTGGAATAATTTTTTCAATCTATGATAGCAAATAGGTGAGTTATCTATAAGTTTTCCCAAAAAGGGGTAGCCTAACCATTGTAAAAAATAATTAATATGAGATAATCTCAACTCGAACCATCACTAGACAGAGAGTTTGTGTTGATTATCAGAACCTCAACATGGAAACCTGAAAAGACCACTTCCCTTTACCTTTTATGGATCAAATACTAGAAAGACTAGTTGGGCTTGAATTTTATTGTTCCTTGGATAACTATTCATGATACAATCAAATTTCAGTTGATCTAGATGACTACTCCAAATTTATGTTCACTTGTTCCTTAAAAACCTTCACCTACAGATGTATGGAATTTGTTTTGTGTAATACACTAGTGAATTTTAAACAATACATGACACATATATTTCATGATATAGATAAGGAGTTCCTAGATATATTTATAGATGATTTATTAGTTTATGGAAGATACTTTGAGGCGTGCTTGTGTAATTTGAACCTAGTCTTACGACAACGTGAAGAACAATGCCAAGTATTAAAATGGGAAAAATTTCACTTCATGGTCTTAAGAAAAATATTACTCAGACATAAAATCTCAAATCAAGGCATAGAAATGGATCTTGGTAAAATCAAATTAACAAAAGACATACCTAAGCCTACAATATTAAAATGAATAAGGAGCTTTCTGGGCCACATAGGATTTCACCGCCACTTCATTAAATAATTTGTGAAAGAGGCCCACCCCTTGACATAATTATTTTTGAAATACTCTCTTTTCAAGTTAAATAAAGAGTTTTGATGGGAATTTAATATCCTAAAGAAAATTTTGGTGGCTACGCCTGTCATAATTTTACCAGATTGGGATAAGGACTTCGAGTTGATATGTGATTCTAGAGACTTCGCTATTATCACTATCTTAGGAAAACGATTCAAACAATTTTTTCCCTCATTTACTATGTTATTCAAACACTTAACGATTCTTAGGTAAATTATAAAAATACCAAAAAGGAACTTTTGGTAGTTGTTTATGCATTTTAAAAGTTTTTTTCATACCTCGTTCTATCCAAAGTAGTGGTTTACACTGATCATGCAACACTTAAACATCTACTAAACAAAAAGGATTCCAAACCATGCGTAATATGGTGGATCCTACTACTAAAATAGTTTGAAATAGTAATGAGGGATAAAAAATGAACTGATAATGTTATTTCTGATCATTTATCTAGACTTACACTTCCCAACATTAATGATGAAGATAATATTGACATCAAGGATGACTTCCTCAATAAAACCCTATTCATGATAAATACCCAATCCCAATAGTGGTTCTTAGATATTGAAAATTATATCACCATGGTATCACTCTACCCAGACCTTACCTTTCAGTATAAGAAGATATTTTTAGTTGAATCATCACATTATTATTGGGATGAGTCATTACTTTATAAGCAATGTGTTGATGGATTAATGCGACACTGCATCTCAGAAGAAAAACAAAAATCATACTCTACATGTTTCATACATCACTAAATAGAGGGTTTCATGAACCTCAACGTACCCTGAAAAAAACCCTACAGTGTATTATATCGTCCCAAACTCCACCATGATGTAAGAAACTTTTTTCAAAGTTTCGATTGATGTCAGCGGATATGCCCCATAGTGAAAATAAATTAAATTACCCAAAATTACATATTGGAAGTATAAATATTTGATGTATGGGGGATTGATTTTATGGGACTGTTCCCTAATTATCTTGGAAAATTTTATATCCTAGTCGGTGTTGACTATGTCTCAAAATGGGTAGAAGTTGAGGTGACCAATCATGGAATAACAGAAGTAGTCATGAATTTTTTAAAGAAAAATATATTATTAAGATTTTGATTCCCCTGATTACCCATTAGTGACTAGGGAATGCATTTTTAAAAAAAATCCATCAAGATACTACTAGGAAAGTATGGAATTTTTTATAACACTAGAACTCCCTACCACTCACAAAAAAGAAGACAAGTATAATTTTCAAAATAGGGAAATTAAAAAAAACCTATAGAAGACAATCGATGAATATAGAAAGGATTAGAGTATCAAACTAGATGATACACTTTGGGTGTATCATACAACATACAAGATTCCCATCAACACTACTCTATTCCGACTTGTGTATAGAAAGTTGTTCCATCTTCCAGTAGAATTAGAGCACCACACTTATTGGGAAATTAAAAAATTAAACATGGATGATCAAAAAGACGGGGAAGTTAGAATGATATATATAGGTGAGTTGAAAGAAATTAAGAAGGAAACCTATGAAAATTCCAGAATTTATAAAGAAAAGACAATGAAATTTCATGACCAAATAATTATGTATTAAATCTTTATAGAGGAAGATAAAGTTTTTCTATTCAATTATTGATTGAAATTATTCCATGGGAAGTTGAAATAATAATGGTATTTTACTTACCAAGTCGTTAAGGTTTTCCCATATGGAGTAATTGAAATTCAGAAAGGATGAGAACCTCCATTAAAGGTTAATGGGAAAAAGTAAAAGATTTACCAAGAGCCATTAAATGAGGGGTGAATCGTTACTCCCAAACTCACTCTGAACTGAAAAGTGTCTAGCTCTCAACATTAAACAGAGTGCTGACTGGGTTGAAACCTAGTGTAGGTTTAATATACTTGAAATATGTTACTTTTGTATTTAGGAAGTATAATAATTGCTGTAATCTTATAAAAAGGACCTGGCCAAAAAGGGGTCAAAAATCCAAATACATGTCATATAACCTGTACTCGATGTGTAAATGTCGCAGGAATGAAAAAAATAAAAATTCAATATTTATATGTCGTCTACCCTATACACAACTTTTAATTTTTAGGTGGATTTAAAATGCTGTGAACCCTAGATTCACGGTCACAACCCCCCATTTTTCTCCCCCCATGTGCACATCCCCCTCTCCCAACACTACTCTCAACCGCTCCTTCCCCTATCCACTGGGAAAAACTCCTCCTCCTCCTTACCCATTCTCTCCTCCTACCCTCCTCTCCATTTACTTACCCTTCATTTTCTCTCCATCCAAATAGACCACACTAAAACCACCCACACCTATCCTTACAAACACACACCTGATCATGATAAGATGCCTCTGCCACCTAATCAGCAGATGAAGACTCCACCTCCACCACCCATAGATCCTTCCACCTCACCTTCCAACTCTACCTATATATTTGCTTTAGACTCTAACAAATTGAATTCTTTATCCAGTGGGTTACATGGAACTTACCACCTAAACCTCCATCCTTGACTTCACTTATTATCACCTAAGAACCATGTTTGGATGGTCCATATCTAGGTGAATCCCATGATGACCAACAAGACACTAGACCTCAAAATGCTTGAGAAGATCTAGATTCACCACTAGTTACTTGAACTTATTGGCTAAAAAAACCTATATATCATTACCTAGGTGCATGAGGAGACATTAAGGGAGATCTTCCTTGAGTTCCTATACACCTTCGAGATGGCTATTGAATTTTTCAGATTCAGACTCAGAGGCAGGCCATGGGATCTTACCCTTGTTAACTATGGCATCATCCTCGAAATTTACTCCACTAAATTCACTGCCTCCCTAGTTTTTCTAACTTTAAAGATCGATCCTATCAAGTAATATGCTTCATGACTATGGACAAGGATATCCAAATATCCGTAGAGACTTTATGATCCTCACATGATGAAGAGTACCCAGCTTTGAGGTGCTACCCTTAGGATCATTCATCGAGCCTTAGCTCACACTTGGATGTCCTGAGGTGATTCTCATTAGAGTGCGATCCAAATTGAGGTGATCATTCTTGGAACAACCATGGGAATCCCAACTGTCAACATGGATAGAAAATTTAGTTTTTTTACCTAACCTAGGTGAGGAGGACCCAAGGTATTTTGATGTGTGGTAGCTTCATTATGTATCTATAGAGGCACCTTGACATCTTCTATGCTGCTCGACCTCACACCTCCCTCATCCAAATGGAGTTTATTGACCTCCTTTTTCTACACAAGATGGGGATGCTTAAAGAGAGAAAGAGTATATACTAGTGGGAACTAGGATATGTTGAGGGTGCTAATGAGATACCATCCTAGCATGCAGCTGACCCAACCTCACCTGCTCGCGTCCCTTCATCCACCAATGCTACCCCTTCCACCACCTCCAACACAACCTCCTCCCCTATTACCACTTCCATACCACCAACCACCAATACCCCTACCCCTTCTTATACCACAACTACCCCTACCCATACTGCACACCCACCACCCATTCCCACATATATCTTCCCATTTCTCCAAGCCATACTAGAGAACCAACGACAACTTTATCACCGTATCCACATTCCATTCACCAACCCATACCACTTTACCACCCTCCCCCTAAAATAATACCTTTATCCTCCAACCCAATCCCACTTGGTGACCCTACCTCTACATCCATTCCCACACCACATCCCACCCAGCCAACCTACCTCCTGAGCTTACTAATCCTACCTCCCAGTAGGAGTACCTATTAGAGAAAACTAGATGGGGTAAGGTCCCTTCCATTATATATCTATTTGAGGTGCCTTTAATCAATAAAAATTCAAGACACATGACCTCAGTTTGAATCATCTCCTCACCTCCTCCATCCTCAATCGATCCAGCTGATAGCACCACAACATCTATTATGGTGGTCGATCATCCAACCCCTTCCACCATCTATGAGATTGTTTTGGTAGATGTACTCTAGACTCTCAATGTTTGGGAGGGGACTTCTAATGTATAGAATAATGAGAATTCCCCAACTATTTAGTCTTCTCCTTGTCCCCTCCTCTACTCTATTATATCTTGGGTCGATCTATTTTTTTACTACTTGTATTCCATTTTACATAGATGCATCATTACTTATATACATATAGATGGGATACAATTTGTTTTGTATATATTGCTTGTTGGATTATTTTCATTTCACTGATACATTATTTTAACCATTTATAGCTCTGCTACCTCTTTTATGATCACTAATGATCCTTTTAGGACATCCTTTGGCATCCTGCTTAAGATCTATCATCATGTGGATAACCTAAAAATATAGGCTGAGGAACTCAAGATACAGATATGTACTCAGTAGGATCCTCCTCCATGAATAGAATGATATTTGTTCCTACCACATGATATTCATGGTCAATATCATCCTAAGGTTTTTAATCCCACCAAGCATCCCTACAAGCTCAATGACACTACTACTAGTTCCTACATGATACAACAAACCACTGAGCAGATGGATGACACTGACCGACTCCTTTGTCTATTATTCTGGATAACGTTGTCATTGTTAGTTATTTATGAAAGGAATACTATATTTTTTGTTTTATTTATTTTCATTGAGTGTTTAGGACTTATTTTTTCCATTTACTATCATTTTTGTTTATAAGTCGTCCCAAATTTCACTGTACTCACCTCCGTGCATTTGTCTGAGTTGTTTTCCCCTACTGTCAACTATGTACACCTACCTATTTATCTACTTATAAATTGGTTAACCCCTCTGGAATAATGGTTTATCTAATTCAATTATTTTATTTATAATAATTTTTTAAGTATCCTAATTTATAATCACCATCCAACAATTTTCCCCTTGGCATGACATTCATTACAGGGATCTCTCGATTCCCTAATTTTAAAATCTCAATTACCATTTCATTTAAATATATACTTATATTTATATATATAACATGATTATTTCCCAAAAATTGGTGATATAATCTCCTATTAAGTGTGCGGGGATTTTTTCTTAAGCTTTATTGTCGATACACTTGGATTATTTCTTGTTTTCATTGGTATAAGAGACATTTTTCATTGAAATCATTATTTAAACTTGAAATATCATTATACCCATTTAAATAAAATATAGAGTTAGGTTGAATATTTTTTAAATCCATGTTTTATTAATTTTTATATTTTTAGCATGATTTTTGAGTTGAGTAATCTAATTTTAATTCTATATTCTTGAAATTTCTTTTGATTGACTTATTATTGGATTTTATACCCTAAGTGTTTTTTATTTATTTTTTAACTCCAATTCTCAAGAGGATTCTAGAATTTGCTATCATATTATATTCTAATAATATTTCTTGAGAGATACTTGGGACATGTAAACCTATCATAACATGCATTGGGATCTTATTGAGGCTATGATTGAAAAAGATACACTTTTAAAATGTTTGAGGTAATATTTGTGAGCCACTTTTTTCTGAGACCCACCTATACCTATTTCCTTCTTTATCCTGTAGTATCCATAAATAACCTTATTAGGATGGATATATTTCAAGCATATTACCGCTTCCTACCCTAATCTTGGAATGAAAAATTATTTTCCTTTAAACAAGTGTGTAGGAAGTTTTACCACCGATGGACATGGAATGTCAATATTGAGGAGACATATGGTGACATTTTCACCAGATTGATATGATGTGGTCCATGATTAATTTTGGAATTTTCTATGATTACCGTACTTCTTTGAGAAAAGAAATATATATATATATATATAGGTTTATGTATTAGGAAGATAAAAAATCACCTTCACCAGATCGTTGAATCCTATGATGGATCATATGTGGTTAGGAGATGGATGTGAGACCTAACCTAGACATGATTTTCAAAAATTAAATAAAATGAAATAGAAAGGAACATGGTACATTCTTAATACTGACTTGAAATATTCATAGATCCACTTTGAGGTGTTGAATCATGGTCACATTTTATCTAGAAGGAGTTACTTAATTGAACTATTCATGATTTTCATACACTATACTTTAGAGCTTACTCTCCTCTTTGAGATTTATTTTTGTCACTTTCCCACCCGCCCTAAGTCTCAGAGGCATTTGAACCTTATTGATAAATCCCTAATGATTGATTTTGTATTTGTATTTACAAAGTGGATATAATAGAACCAATACATGCCTATGGTTAAGAACATGTATTTAGGGTATGAGCATAACTCTATTTTTTATTTTACTATGAGTGATGAGAGAAAATTTATTATGAGGTAAATTGAAAAATGGGTATAGTTTCGGGGAAAAATTATAAAATGGTAAGTAAAGGAATAAAGAATTTGAATAAAAAACTGAACATTACAACATGAATGATTTTATCTGTAGGATAGATTATGGAAGACTTACTTTTTTAGCTTACACTTAGTTTTATTTACCCGGTTTCAATGAATGTTTATTGTTTTAAAAAATTGTTTCATTTGGAATCCCTGTTGAGATGTTTTTTTCTTAAGGATAAGAAATTGTTCAAGTGTGGGAGAATTTTATAAGATGAATTTATATATACATATTAGATTCATTTATCTATGGTTTATTCATGTTTTATTCAATAATTTTCTGGGTTTTGGTTTATTTTCGTAGGAATCAAGAATTTTGGACTCAAAGGATAAAATGCTTAAAAGATGGAAAAATAGGTTATAAATGTCATGAATGATGTACATGAAATTTATTCCTCATTCACAACATTTTTTGGACCAAAGTTCAACCCATGAGAAATTACATAACATGAAGAGTTTACATGACATGTAAATATATTACACATCATGATATTTTCAAAGTCCAATTCCTGCTAAAATTACACAATGTGAAGAAGGTAAATAATGTGTAACATGTAAATGACGTGTAGAATTTACATGATTTGAAAAAGTTTGAGATCCCATCCAGTCAAAGATACAACCCAAAGATCCCATGAGATTCAAGATTTTCAAAGGAGATTGTGGATCTAAAGTACACAATGTGTAGAGCTTTCACGTCATGTAAAAGTTAATACATAAGTCACTTAAATATAATAAATGACATGAATGCTTTATACATTGTGTATCTTTCATTCCTATATATTTTTTTCGATGTCACCAAAGACAGAGATTGGTGACTATGATTTCTATTTCACCTTTCTCCTTGTTTATTCCAAACTTAGTGTAATTCATTCCTTACCCATTTTATTAAATACTTTTGTGTTTTTAATCATTATCCATATGTTATTTGATCATTTCAAATCTATTTTAGCTATGACACCCATTTCAACACCGATTTCCATTTAACTTTAATGCTTACACCATTATTCATTGTTTCTTCATTCGCAATAAGTTTTCATTTATTCTCACTTATTTTAATTTTGGTTTGTTTATTTCTCAATTGTTTTATTATTATGATTTGCATGTTTATTATTACTTTTCTTCTAATTAAAATATTTGTTCATGGATAATCAACTTAGGGTTAGTGGTTGAGAGTATAGGTTTTTCTGAGCCTAATCCATGAAATGAACCTTAGTAACCCTATGTATAGTAATTAGGTTAAAAAAATATGTTTCTATCATTCTCTTTCAAAAAAATGACCATGGGAGGTGTAATTGAATGAACCTGACCTAATTGGAGTTTATCAGGCTATGACCATTAGCCTATGAATCTTTTTTCCATATAATCTAAGCGTAATGCATCTATGTTGTTAGCTATACCTAGAATAAGGTATAGTTGTAACATAGATATATCCAATTGGTTTGAACATATCCAATTGTTGACCATTGCATAACTTCATAGCCTAGGACATAGGAATATTCCAAGCTATATTTATAATTATCTTTTTCCCAATTCCCTAAAATTGACCCCGATCCCTTCTTTGTTTTCTGACTTAAATCCAAGCTACATAATTTTAGAAAAACTGAATTGAGAATGAAGGTGAGTAATTTTTCTATAGGGTTTGAATCGCTAGGTTTCTTGTCTTCCAATTGTTTGAACCTACATTTCCATTTTACTATGCCTTTGTATTCGAGTGTAGTTTGGGAACAATAAATATAAAATCTGATCATGCCCAAAGGAATCAACGAAGCCTTCTATATGCATCATAAATACAAAGTACATGTCAGAACTATATATAATGTATATCACATTCCATGTCTTGTGATAGTACACAATATGTAAGTAAATATGAATAGAACACACTATGATGCATCCAGTACATATCGTGTATAATAAACTCCAAATCTAATTTAATAACTGATCAAAAGAGTACACACGGTTCTCTTTGTCAGTACAAGCCATATACTAATTAATTTTAAATAAAATTAATTTATTTAATTTATTTAAAATTACATAGGATAATAATATAAAGAACTATTTGGATAGATAATTAAGATAATGAATGAATTAATTAATAATATGATTAATTATTAATTCAATAAACTTTATCTTAATAAATAACGAATTTAAATGAATGCTAGATAACTTAAATGTGTAGTAGTTTCATGTATGTATGATCATGATCTTGATTGACCTATGTATGTATTGGGTTTTATCTAACTTAATTAATTATTTCATGGTTTTTATGGAAAGATTATTATTTAATTAAATATGATGCTCTGTGTATCATCCATTCCTCCTTACTATGCATGGGCCCATGTGTATATAGTTTATTTATATAACCCAAACCCTTGGTTCCCCTAACATGTATGTGAGTAAGAATATGTAAAGGATGAAGATCTATGATATTAGAGACAATTCAAGACTAATCCAAGGTGAAACCTAACAAGGATATAAATGAGTTGAAAGTGGAATGTTATAACTTAAACCAAGATTGGATCAAGGATTTATTCTCATAGGGCCTTGGGTTGGTTTATCTTCCACTCAATAAACCTACTACTAGTAAAAGATCATGATCATACAACATTCTTATTTTATTTATCCAGTGCATGGTTATTTATTTATGAAATTCATGTTTATTTATGATTAAACATGTTTGAGTAAAGAAAATAAATAATAAGAATGCTAAGATAAAATAAAATAAATAGATTATGTTTAAATTAATTTATTAAACATGGTTAATTAATTACATAAAATCTATATAATATTAATAATTATGTAAAAGGTAAAATATGGAATATTTATGCATAAATAAATCAAATCCCTCAAGGAAATATTAAGCAAGAATAAGAATTTTATCATTTTCATTAAGACACAACCATAATTAAAGTGTTAGTTAGGCCAAAGTTGGGTGAAATTTTTAATTAAAGGTGAGTATTAACAAATATAATGGGACAAATTAACCAAATTTTATTAAGTGAAATATAAAAAGTATATTTAATACAATTTGGAGGTAAGTGTTGAGGAAATACAAGTTCAAGATTTTAGGATTGGGGAGTCTAGTCAACGTATCAAGGAGCCATGATTTAATGCAGTTGGCAATAACACTCACCTAAATACCTTCAAGTAATTTTCTTAGCCAAATCTTAGATTATTATAGGATGAATATGGATCCTTTCCACTAGAATTTCCACATGATAGGACATTCTGAATCCAATAGCGAGGACTATTGAGATTTGATAAAATAATGGGAGACTAATAAAATTAATTTTTTTGCATCACACCTGGTAATCAAGATAAAGTATAACAATCTACTTAAGTTACTATAGAAAAAAATAGAAATTGAAACCACAAGAACATAAATATTATTTCTAGATAAAGTCCATGTCTTTATCAACATAAATTTCTAGATTAGTGTTGTCATTTATACACTACACTACTACAAGATTTTTTTTCAATATATTGGATCTCCTATTCATGATTAACAACATCACTAAGTGAGAGAAGGTGAAAAGTATGTCAACATGAAATACATTGAT
Source organism: Viscum album (assembly GCA_963277665.1). Lineage (NCBI taxonomy): Eukaryota > Viridiplantae > Streptophyta > Magnoliopsida > Santalales > Viscaceae > Viscum > Viscum album. The sequence continues at coordinate 1,650,197,430 of OY728163.1, forward strand.
ATATACTATGTGTATAGAATCCTGACCTAGAATCCACTAAGCAGTGCCTCAAGTCAGTTGGACACATGACCTCAATCACACCTCCCCATATGCTAGAGACTAATGACTAGTAGTGAGGGTCATTAATGATACAATTTTGAGACTATACCCTCATGATCATAGTTATATACAATGGTAAATAATAAATTGAAATTATGTAAGTAATAATAAATAAGCAGCAGTGGAATAATAATCCATTGAGTTAATAAACATGCGAAATCTAAATCAGTATCAGATAAAAAATGATGATCATGCCGTGATTATATACAAAAGTAAGTACCCGGGATATAGGGGAAATAGTCATATGGAAAATTATAAACAAAAATACAAAAAAGACCAAAATATGTATTCACTATCATCACAATAATAATCTCAGCCCTCTGATCTTGTACTCTATCCTAGTATTGAAAATCACATATCAGAAGTTGGATGCTTATCTAAATATACATTTTCAATCACGAAGTCTGATCTAGTTCCAAGGGTGTGAGATAAACTAAGTAGGCCACCACCAATGGTGTATAGAACTACCCAGTCTGTGTATATAAAATGATCAGTGTTCTAGAAATAATAAAAGTGAAGCATTAAATAAATAAATAAGTCACTTCAGATTAGGCTCCCCAATGAGTCTTCTGAACGACACCACCTGCTTCAACCTAAGCCAAAAAAATCTTAATGTAAGTCAAACCGTATAGATATAATATGGCTATATATCAAAATTCTCTAGCATAAAATCAAGGAATAATAACCGAGACTTTAAACAGGACAAGTATCAAGTATGGACCAAAATGAAGCATGTTATTTGGATTGGTGGATGCGTCCTTTGATTTAGGAAATCAATATTCTTAGAATTTAATAAAGCGGCATCCTAGGACCATCCAAGGAAATCTGAAAAAAGGAATCCCAAGTATCAATTCAAGAGATCTATAAATATCCATTGCCTTAAGAGTCCATCCAAGGTGATCCATGAAAGGAATTCCAAGTATCACTCTTAGTATAATGTAAGCATGACCCTATAAGCTCATCTGAGGTTACTCATGAAGGGGATCAAGTATCACTCATGGAATGTTATAACCATATTACCACCAAGCCCATCCAAGGTGACTCCCCTAGGGAACTAGTACTACTTATGGGAAAGTAAGTAATCCACCCAGTGATCCTGTCCAAGGAATTCTATAAAGAATCTAAGTATCACCCCCAATGTATTTACTATCCATAAAAAGTTTAATTATAAAGAAAGATGAGACCATCCAAGGAATCCTTAATTCGAGACCCATATATAACCCTTGTCTTGATATGAAGGTATGGTTTAGATATCAAGAATTCATATCATTTCAAAAAGGAATTTTAACCATAATAATTTAATCAAGTTTTCCAATTCATTTTATCCAAGCAATTAAATATATGGAATAAATTACAAGGGCCTTACACATGTCCAATAATTTTCCTTAGATCATTTTAAATTTCAATATATTTATTTCAAGGGAAAACACACACCATAATTAGTGGTTTAATTCCATTATAAACATGAGGATTTTAAGCCTTTAAGGAAGGGTACACCCATAGGGGTGTCTCATATCGAGGAGATCAACCAAATATGTTGATTCATCATAATATAGGAGTGTATTAAGAATGGAAATACATTTAAATTAATTTAATATAATTTTTGGGGGTGAAACTAGAGGATTATGGAACATAGTACAATAGAACATGATAAAATAAAACGATAATTTAGGAAAAAATAACTAGAACACCTAACATGGGTTAGTAGATGACCCCTCATCTGTTTTAGCCTTTGATTTGAGATAGAATGAAAGAAATAACAAAAATAGACAAAAACCCTAAAAATAGGGAATATGAGCTCATAAAAAAATAGTGCAGAAGATGACATGATAAACAAGATAAAGAAGTAATAAAAGTAGATAGATTACCAAGAGGAATCCAATGAGATGAATGATGTTTGATTTCAAGCTCGGACAGAGGTGAAAATGAAAATATATGTTTAGGATTGAGGAGGAGAGCTCACATGGGTGAGGTATGATATGTATGATAAATGGGTGGAATAAAGAGGGTGAGTTAAAATAAAAAGAGGGAAAAAAGTATTTTTGGCCAAATTTAAGAGGTGCATGGTTTGATCGAATGGTTGGCCAAGACGTGCACCAACCATACACCAACTACTATCCAAGGTCAGTGGACCACACCATTGGGGGAGTATGGTTTGTACAACTATGCTATACCCATGTATCACCCTATTCCCATGGAACACACTCTATATGGGTTGCAGTGAATGATTATACAAACTGTGAACATCCTATGAACTCACCTCAATGGAGCCCTACAACACCCCACTTAGTTTGTCTAACCATGTGGATAGAGAAGTACAATATATACTAATTGTGTTCCCTAGTTTTTCCTCCAAAATTCGGTGCTTCGAGATCCAAACAAGCCTTGACACCCTCATAACCTTCATGACTTCCTTAGGAACATTATATTATAGTAAATACAAGTAATTAAACTTGAATTAAAAGGTTCCATACCTCAAAGAAAATTTGGGACATTACAATCTCCCCTCATTAAAACAACTCATCCTTGAGTTTCCCTTCTGAGGGTGGTAAATTATTATCTATAAAAAGTTCTATCCACTGATCATGTACATCGGCTTATCTCTCCCAGGTCTCATACTGCACATGAATGTACTACTATAACACCCATACCAAATGAAATGACCTTCCTTAGAGAGCCTTTGTGCTCCGATCAATGATATGTATTGGATTATCCTCAAAGGACACATCTACCTCCAACTCAATATCCTTAGGATCAAATGAATGATATGGGTCAAAATAATATTGGAAAAAATGTTATATGTCAAAGATGTCATGCATTTTCTGATTCCTCAAAGGTAATTGCAACTGATATGCTACCAGAACAACTCTCTCCATGTTCTCAAAAGGCCTGACATAACGAGGTGATATTTTTACCTGTATACGAATCTGTCTATGACCCAATCTAGGTGTAACTTACAGAAAGAGATAATGTTCTACCTAAAACTCTAGAGGTCAATAGTGAAAATCAGTATAATACTTATTCCTTTATTGATTTGTATCCATATAATCTTGAATCAGTTGTACCTTCTCTAAAGTCTCTTGAAAGAGATGAGGACCCAATAGTATTGCCTCACCTATATCTAACTAGAACATGGGTGAACTACATGACCTATTGTAAAGGGACTCATATGAATCCATATGAATCATTTCCTAAAAACTATTATTATAGGAAAACTGAAGAATAGGTAAGTACTTTTACCAATAACCTCCTCAAGGACACATGCTCAGATCATGTACTCTAGCACCTATATCATACGCTCAGACTACCCATCAGTCTGAGGGTGATATGTTGTACTCAGAATAACCTATGAACCTAGTGATTTTTTCAACCCTTACTAGAACCATGATGTAAACCAAGCATCTTGATCTGATATGATATAATAGGGAACACTATGAAGGAGTAAAATCTACCAAATATAAAGCCATATGAGATCATCAAATGAGAAGGTCTCCTAAATCTATAGAAAGTGTGAGACCTTGGTCAATTTATCGATGATCATACATACCACATAACTACCTTGAGGGGATATTGAAAAAGACATCACAAAATCCATAGTGACATCATCTCATTTATACTCAAGAATGGATATAGGCAAAAAAAAATCAGAAGGTCACTAGTTCTATGCCTTTCCCAACTGACAGGTGGAACACCTCACGATAAAACCTACAATCTGCCTCTTTATACCCATACACCAATACTTAAGATGCATGTATCAGTATATATTTGTAATCCTAGGGTGTACTAACCAAAAAAATCATGATATTCTCACATCAACTCTTTCTGTATATCCTCAAGCACCCAGACACATCCGTGAAAGTGCTTGATCTCATTCTTGTCAATAACCCAACCAGGTAGTGGCTCCTCACTCGAGACACTTTCCCTTAGGACTAAGCCTTCGGGATCAGAAATCTATTCCATCCTTACCCATTCCAAAAGGGAATATTTCACTTCCAAAGTTTATAAAACAGGTTTCCCATGATATTCCTGAACCTCAAGGGGCATATTAGAAAATAGTTCCATCAACTACCACTCACTACAAGCCTCTTGGATGGCCTGTGTTTGAGTATTACAACTTAGGTCATCAGCTACTACATTACCCTTTCTGGGGGAATAAGAAAGCTCAAAGTCAAATGAATATAGGTATTCTACCCACCTTTACTACCTCATATTCATGTTATACAGTGTGGATATGTATTTGATAATTTTATGGTTCATGTAAATGATGAACTATTCTCCCAATAGATAATGCCTCTAGTAGCATAAACAATGAACCAAAAATAATAGTCCGGGGTCATTCATAGGGTAATTCTGCTCGTGAGGTCTCAGTTGGCGGGACCCATATGCTACAACTCAATATCTCTACGTCATAACTGCTCCAAGCCCGATTCTATAAGCATCACAATAAACTATATAGATTCTACCTGGATCTAGAAGAATCAAAACTAGCGTTGAATTCAGTCTCCCTTTTAACTTCTGAAAGGCTGTATCGTAGGATTCAGACCATAATAAATTAACACCCTTATTAGTAAATCTTTTCAGAGGTGTTTATAGGTATGGGAAGTCTTAAATAAAATGTTTATAATATCTATAAATCCCCAAGAAATTATGTATATCAAAGTCATTCTTGGGTTTCTCCTAGGAAACTACAACACTCACCATATTTGGGTCAACAAATACTCCTACCTATGAAATGATATGGCCTAAGAAGTGAATATTATTGATCAAAAAGTGGAATTTGTTGAGATTAGTATAAAACTGATGCTCTCTTAGTGTATTCAGCATAATCTTAAGATGTTTGGCATGGTCATGTCAAGTATGATAATACACCAAGATTCCATCCACAAAGACTACCAAAAATGAATCCAGATATAGGTGGAAAACTCAAATAATTAAATCCATGAAGACTATTGATGTGTTTATAAGGATTAATAACATAAATAAATTCTCGTACAAGTTATATCTACTTTGGAACACTATAAGTGGTATGTCTGGTGGTTTATCACGCACCTAATGTTAGCCCAAACTCAAATAAATATTAGAGAAAACCATCATTCCTTAAATATGGTCAAAAAGGTCATCTACATGAGGTATTGGATACCAATTCTTTACTTAAATATAGTTCAACTGATAGTAATCCATATATAATATGAGGGTACCACATCCCTTATTGGTGAAAAGGATAAGTGAACCCCATGATGAAGTACTAGGTTATATAAAACCCTTAGATTCCAAGTCTTCTAACTGATTTTTGAGTTCTTGGAGATTTGTAAGTGTCATCCTATAAGGAGTAATGGACACTGGTGCCACTACTGGAACTATCTCAATAGTGAACTCTACCTCTCTCAGAAGAGGTGATCTAGAGAAGTCATCAGGGAAGACATCTCTACAATGATCCATAGCAAAAGGGAATTCCATACATCACAGTACCTAATCAATCATAAAGAGACTAGCCATCTGGGCTATCACTCCACCCAACCCACAATACTCGAGTTTAGCTCAACTTTCTCAAACATCCCATTCAACCTTATTAACATAAGTACCACCCTCATGTGATATAAAAGACACCATCTAATGATAGAAATAAACATGGGAATGGTATGGAACCATCCAATACACCCCAATAATTTCATAGAATCTAGTTATGTCAAGGAAAAAAATATTTTAGAGGAATAGATATCCTCCCACCTTAAGAGGGAAATCCCTATATTGGTTTATATTATCTGATAAAACTGCCAATGTTGTGTTGAGAGTCATCACACCAAAGAACTACTCCATTTCTAGGCTCAAAATTTCCAAAATTTCCACAGATATAAAAGAATGCAAGGTGACTGTATCAAATAAGGAAAATACTAAAGTAGAGGCTACTAAAATAGTAACTCTAACTATAGAAGGCTTTGTAATTTACTCCTTGAGTGTAAGATGCATTGCATAGATATGGCCATATTTGTGGCCCTGAGATGCAACCTAACTAACCTGAGTAGATTCTCTTTACCAATTTCGAGCCTATGAAGTTTTAATACCTCGGCCAAGACCACCTCTTCGACCTGATCAGATGGTAGTATACCTTCTCCCATCCTGACATGAAGCTACTGATCCTATACCCGAATGCAGTGTCAATACAAATCCATTATCACTAGGAATTAGAGGGAAAGTTTGGTAAAATCACTAAATGTGACCCATCATGCCACAAGTTCAACATTCTATTAAGTATTTCATACGATATATATTCTTATGGACTATCCTACTATACTATTAATTATCAGTGCATGTCATATAACCTATTTTTCCACTGCGAGTAGTCTCAAAACAACATTTACTAACACTAGATGAAATGAATACCTAACTGAATACTAAACCACCTTGAGTCACACTACTAGATTCCCTTAGGTTACACTTAGTGATGATAGTATTGTTTAATATCTTTGAAATGATGGTTAATTGGAAGATATTAACATACGATCATATGGAATATGCAAGACCATCCTCAAAACAGCTTACAGTTGTCGAATCATCACCCTTTAGTGTTGGTGAAAATTGATGGAGAGTAATAAAAAAATCTAAATACTCCATCATGAACATAGTTCCCTATTGGAGGTGCATAAAATCCATAGCATGGTCCATTATTAGCATATGGGGAAATAAGTATTCATATAAGGCTATCTAGAATCTTTCCCAAAACATACCTTGATGACGACTAGCCTGAGTGATAACATCCCACCAACTCTTAGCAGAGTCATATAGCATATAGGTATAAATTTTGACCCACAACTCTAGAGGTATCTCTATATTCTCAAATTTCCAAAACATGGCCTTTAGCCAAGATTCTGTAGCCTGAGGTCCGTTATCCCCTTAAAAGGTGGGAGGATCCTGCAAATAGAACTCCTGTGTCAACTCTACCATAGAAAAAAAGTCATGGAGCTCCCTTTACAAACTACATGAAACACAATAATCTATATCAAAACTAATAATCAATTCATAATGGAGGATCAACATGAGGTGCCTCAGGTGGCACTATAAGAGGTAATATTGGTGGCTCAAGGCCCACTACCTCTAGAGCATGGTTTTCACCATCATCCTAGAGAATGACTCAAGGAAATCATGGCAGTATAACTCTAAAATTTCCAAATGAATGCCTCATATAAGATTCAAAAATATATAGGAAACAATATATAGAAAATATTGGTACAAAAACTTCCTATAAACGAGTCATAACTATCTTCATTCTCCTAAATCTAGGTTTAGGTGATAAGAAAGATCAAAACAGATCATAGGAGACACTACCTAATATAAAATACTATGGTTGGGTTAGGGTCAAGGTCTCATATAATGTAATAGAGGTTACGATATATGGAGTTTAAATTTCAATGTATAGAGGAAAATACCCTTTACTTTGCAATTGGAATCTCTATTTAGTGGTAACCATTTCATTTTAAAATTTATAATTAATTATGATTTTACTTATTTATATATATAAATATATCATAGTCCAGTTAGACACATCACTATTCCCAATTTATAAAGGCCCATACTCTTTATAAATTGCAATTGGTTTGTCATGTAATTTTGGCATGACCTTTACATCCAGTACCAAGATATAGAATGTTATGTATAATGATTTTATTTAATGAACTACCATTCCAAATTTATAGAATTATGTGCTTCATAAATTGTAATTGGCATTCATGTAATAAAATTATCTAACATTTCATCCCATATAACTAGTGGTTCATGTCTCAAATGTGCTATAATTGGTTAATTAAGGTGCCATCATAAATCTATTTAGGAAAACACTATCTATATTGATGTAGACACTTTAATTAATCCAATTATGTTACCCCTAAAAGAAATTTTAGCACATTTCCATATATAATAATCAAGGAACCAAACTAAATATAGTAGGAAATACAGGAAATGAACTCAGTAATATAAATATGGCATGAAATAATTCATGACATGTGAATCCTCAAGTTCTTAATATGATGAATGATATGATACCATCTTTCCATACCAGTCCAAAGAAAAAAAGAAACCCCTAATAAAAATTTCCACAATAATAACATCACAAAACATGTGAGTCAACCAATGGTGAAATTAGTGCAACTATAATAGGAACAAACCAAAACAAAAATATCCCATTCCAATTTGGGTTTCCCCTATATGTGGGTTAGCTAATCTTGGGAACAAGATCATTACCAAATTCTAACACATTTCTAGTATCTGGTCTAATACCAAAACAATTATATAAAAGAAAAAATCTTTGATAACACTTTGTAGCATCCCGACCCAGAAGACACTAAGTGGTTTCCCAAGATTATTGACCACATGACCTCAAGCATGCCTCCACATATGCCAAAGGCTACGGACTAGTAGCGAGGGTCTATGATGATACAATGAGGATACTATACCCTCATGATCATAATAATCTATAATTGTGAATAATAAAAGGAAATATATGAAGCAGTAATAAATAAGAAGCAATGGATTAATAAGACATCAAGATAATAAACAGACAGAAGCTAAATCAATATTAGATAAAAAATTATGACCATGAAATGATTTCATAAAAAAGGAAGTACACAAGATACATGTGAAACATTCATATTCTACATGCTAAACAAAAATACAAAAATGACCAAAAGCTATCCCCACTATCATCATAAGAATAAGATATCTCCTCTTCTCCTGCACTCTATCCTAGTACTGAAAATAAAAAATCGAAAGCCAGATGCTTCCCTTTATCTACACCTGCAATCATGAAGTCTTCTCAGGTACTAAGGGAATCCAGATAAGGGTGTCAGATAAAATTAATAGGCCACCACCAATATTTCCTATAACTACCTAGTTTTTGTATATAAAATGAGTAGTGTGCCAATAATAATAAAGTAAATAAATAAATAAATAAATCACTTCAAACCAGGCTCCACAAGGAGTCTCCCGATCGACACTACCTACTTCATCCTAAGCCAGATACCGATAAATAGAATTCAAGTTATACAAATATAGTATGGGTGTATATAAAAGTTATCTAGAATAAAATAAATAAAGAATAATTTATCCCATAAACAAGGAAAGTATCAAGTATAGACTGAACCCAAGCATTCGATTTGGCTTGGTGGATGTGTCCTTTTATTAAGTAAATCGACATTATTTTGATTTAATAGAGTGTCATTCTAGGACCATCCAAGGTGATTTATGAAAAGGAATCCCAAGTATCACCCTAGGATCTCTATAAGTACCCATCACCATAATATTCCATCCAAGGATATCCATGAAAGGAATCCAAAGTATCACTTTAAACGTGGCGTAAGAATGGCCCTCTAATCCCATCCTAGGTAACTCATGTAGGGGGTCAAGTATCACTTTTGGCATGGTATAACCATATTTCCACTAAGCCCATCAAAGTTGACTCCCCTAGGGAACTAGTATCACTAATTTAAAAGGAATTAATACACTCATTGATCCCATCCAAGGAATTATATAAAGAATCCAAGTATCTACCCCAATGTATTTACTATCCATAAAAAGTTATAATTATAAATAATTATGAGCTCATCCAATTCATACTTAAGTATGGACCCTTGTATCACCATCATCTTGATATAAAGGTATGATTTATCTATCAATAATTCATATCATTTAAATAAGAAATTATAACCATAATACTTTAATAAAGTTGGGAAATTCATTTTATCCAAGTAAGTAAAGCTATGTAATAAAGCACAGAGACCTTACACATGGCCAATCAATTGCTTATATCATTTCAAATTCCAATATATTTATTTAAATGGAAAACACACACCTTAATTCGTGGGTTAATTCCATTCTAAACTTGGGAATTTTAAGACTTTAAAGGTACACCCATAGGGGCAACTCATGTTAAGGAGATCAACCAAATATGTTGATTCGTCATAAGCTATGACCGTATTAAGTATGGGAAGACATTAAATTAAATTTAATATACTTTTTTTAGTGGTGACATTAGAGGATTCTAGCAGGCAGCACAATAGTGCATGATAAAATACAATGAGACTTTAGGGAAAAAGAACTAGACCACCTATATTAGGTTTGTAGACAACCCCTCATCCTTTTTCAGTATTTGATTTAAGATAGAACAAAAGAAATCATGATAATGAAAAAAAGACATAAATGTAGGTCATATGAGATCACACCAAAATAGAGTATAAGATGACAAGATAAATGAGATAAATAAGGAAGAGGAGTGGAGAGATTACCAAGAGGAATCCAATGATATGAACAACAGTTTGTTCTAATCCCAGATAGAGGAGTAAAGGAAAATCCTAGATTAGGCTTTAGGAGGAGATATTATGTTGGCGAGGGATGTTGCTCATGAGAAATGAGGGGGAGAAAAATATTGAGTTAAAATAGAAGGATAGAAAAGGTATATTTTCACCAAAATTTAATAGGTGAATGGTTTGGCTATATGGTTGGCCAAACCATGCACCAACTATGCACTAGCTACTATTTAAGGAAAGTGGGCCACATGATTGGGGGAGCATGGTTTGTCCAACCATGCTCTACTTATACATCCCCAAATTCCTAGGGAACACACCCTACATGGGCTATAACACATATTTAGACAAACCATGTGCATCCCATACACTCCCCTCTATAGAGCCCTACAACATCCCACATATTTTTTCTAACTATGAGGATTGGTATTCATAGTATATATTAACCATAAAACCTATTTTATTCTACAAAATTTGGGGTTTAAAGTTTTTAACAATCCTTGAATACCCTTTTAACCTCCATGAATTACTTAGGCACATTATATTAGGTTAAAGATAAGGAATTAAACTTGAATTAAAAGGTTCCTTACCACAATGAAAATCCAGTATGTTACACTGTGATAAATCATCTATTATATCTTGATAAGGAGAAATATAGGCTTAAGATAAAAAATATTTTCACTACACTAAACTAGTGTAAACTTTAATATGGGGAACCATCTAGTGATATTTCCTTTAATATATTTACGTATATTGTACAATTAACAAATTTGGACTTTCATTTGAATAATAAATTATCTATTAATCTTATATTATCATCCTTACCACTAAAGTTCTCATTATTCATCCAAGTGTGAATGAACGGTATAGAGATGCCACTCATGAATATTTTGAAAATACTTCACCAATTTGATAAGGGTTGGTGGGAACATGGTTCCCCCCTTATAGTGAAAAAAATTAAATACCAGGTTGAAAGGCCCATGAATAGTCCAAATTTTATGCTTCCATTACAAATTCCTTCAAATAGACAAAAAATTTCATGGTAAGGAAATGAATAGAAGGATATCTAGTTCTCATGTGGTAAGAAAGGTCATTGGAAGAGGGAGTAAAATGAATTTTAGAAGAATAAATTATAATTTTATACTTCAAATATATTCATCATTATAAGTAATATTTTTTCTCACATCTTTGGTATTGAATATGAAATTTAGATCACATATTTGTATAAAAATATTGGGACAAAGTAAATATAGATTATAAGAATTGAGGCTTGTTCTTCAAGAAGTTGAATAAGGGGGATTCCTGGACTATTAAAGAGAGGTGCATGACTTCAAAATTTCCCAGTGGATTGATTCAAGTTAAACTATTGTTTTGTATTGGGTATTACCAAAAATTTATCTTAGTGTTTAGTTAGACATAATGAGACATTATTTTATGTTTGGAATGAATTTTATTATGGTATTTCATAGTTAAATAATAGTTCAATTATACTTGAATCACAAATATCCAAAATCAACAATGAATAATGATATAAAATATAATACTCATTCCCAATTGTGGAAATATATTTCCTTGTTAATTAAGAATAATAGTAGTTAAAAAGTTTATAACCAGAAGGGTGTTTAGTCACTCATGATCTAGGATACTAGGCATATTAAGAAACATACTTATTGAGTTTTATATAAAGATCCCTTTATAAACAAAGCTACACCAAAAATATTATAGAATTAGTTTAGTAAGACTATGTGAACTATTCTAAAGGGAAGATAAAGGTCAACTCATATACATCATGATATTACTTTAAGAGATTTTGTGGGTGATCAATGAAGAAAATGAATACACTTGGTAAAAGGTATGAAATCATCCAAGAAGTCTTTTCAAGAAAATCTTAACTATGTATTCATCAATTATTTAAATATGGTGTGGAGTAGTTCCTAAACTTATATTTAATTATACACATAAAAGGATTGATGGAAGTATAAGGAGTATCAATAAGGAGTTTTATATGAATTGCAGGTCTTCCATAATACCTTTCTAGACATGTATCCCCAAATAATAGTGTATAATCTAACCATATTGAAACTATAATGTCTAATGGATATCATATTAGTTAAAATATGGAAGGTAATCCATTAGTTCATAACTTAATGTGTGTTTAAGTGGAGAATTTTTTAAGACCAAAAAACATAAATCAAAGGGAAAAAATATTATACACACCCTAATTAGTTATCCTATAACAACTGAGGATATTAACATCTATAAGAAAAAATGTTATTAGAAAATAATGACTATATTTCTATATAAGGGAAGCATATATCTTTTGGAGATAATTTTAGAAATTTATACTCTATTAAAGTTTAGTCTTTAGAATCATATGAGTTTGGTATAGCAACATAAAATCCACTAAGATCAGTGGGAGGGATATCTCTATAGGAACACACTATATAGGAGAATTAAAACCTAAGTGGTGGTTTTATATTCACTAATATGGGTGATATATTATTTTTTAAGAATAATTAATCCTATAAAGATGTATTTAAAGATAACTAGCTAAGATAATAAAGTTTATATGTATTTAGATATGGATTCCATATACCAAAACCCAATTCCAATTTTAGTGATTTCTCCAATTTATGTAAATACATTAGTGGGTATTCAAGAAAAAACTAAACATGGATGGTAGAAGATAATACCATTAAGGTATTATTGATTACTGGAAGGTTTAAGTGGATTCTAGACATGTATTATGACAAAACCTTTACACCAATAATCATACTAAATACATTTTATTTACACTTTTCATAACTACTTTCTATGATCATATTTTGGTGAAGGGATTATAAGAACAATTTCCTTAATGGATACCCTTTGGAAGATATCTATATAGTATAACTAGGAGGGTTGGTGACACCAAATAATTCCACTAAGATATTCCTTTTACAAAAATTCATTTTTGAATTAAACAAAACATCATCATCATAGAATATTCATTTAGAACATATGATTTTAATGTGTATACAAGAGGTCAGTGGGAGTGATATAGTTTTCTAAGTTAGATATGCTGATAAAATATAGAAAATAAATGTCAAGTATTACAGTTTTTTAATACATATGATTTCTCTAATAATAACTAAAGTAAAAACCCAATTTCCAGGGAATAATATCTATAGGGTGGATTAGATCTAATCATAGTGCATATTTTTAAATGTATTGAAAACAAAAGATGGAATAATTAAAGACCAAATTGTTTCCCATGTCACATGGAATGAAATATCTCCAAAAAAGTGGGTATTCTTATGATGAATAAATTTTCATATACCTAAGATTATTTTGGAACCTATTTCACATTCCATGTTATGTATTAAGTTTAATATTTATTATGTATAAATTATATATGAAAAATATCAAATAGATCGAGGATAACTACATAAAATCATAGTTAGAACTATCTGACAGTACTTGAGAAAGAACATCTAGATGAATCCCTAGTAGATGGAGAAATGGTAATATTAATGATCAAAGGGATATAATAATATTCTTCCTTTAGATCAATTTGATCTGATACCATTGTTTGGACAAGGTAAATATATAATAAAAACTTATTACAACTAGTGGTTGGAATATCTATAAATATTGAGTATATTATTTCTAAGGTAACACTAGTCTTCCTTGAGAATTGGTTTAGCTATGATTTTTTTAAAATATAGGGATATACCATGATAGTAAATTATTATCATTATTGATATAAAATTTCACTATGGTATTATCCAAACTATCTGGTCTATGATAGGGGAAAAATTTAACACTTAGTGATATCACTTCTTGGGGAATTTTCTCAAGATATTGAGGTTACAAAAAAGTGTATTTTACCTAGAGGAATGTGGTAAGATCATTAGTATCCATACAAAAATGTGTTACGACTAGAATCAATATCCATACTTAGCAAAAATATTTTTAACACGCAATAGATAACTATTCAATTAGTAGTTGGATTAAGTTCAAGTGTGAGTCTGTTAGAATTGGTGCCCTATAACCAATTGAATTTATACTTTTGATTACAGGGATATTCTAAGACTAGAATATTAATCAATATATTATCACATAATGACTATTCTTCTATGTATCATTAATGTGATAATGTCCTTAGAGTATTTTTTCACATTGAAAGGTTATATAACTTCACCACTATAATGAGAACCTTTAAGTGTTATGAAAATATTATTAACATATGTCCTATGATATTGATGAAATTTTATGGAAGGACATAAATTATGTATTTACTATATGGTTATAGATGTTCATAATCAGATGAGATTTCATCTCATGACGTTTTTCACTTGGTAATATCTAAGAAAAGTGGTTATGAGGACATACCCACCAATATGAATTACATATTTTCATGTTTAATTGGATATTACTGTATGTGGACTTGTGTATTGGTCATCAAACTTTATATTATTATTAATTCATATCATTAATTGTGTACTTTGATGTATTGATGGAAATGGTGACAACATATTCTCACAGCGAGGTAGGATGCATTGGATACATTAAGGGTTATGAAATTAATGGACAAGTCAAGAAATGATTAGTCCCTTATAAGACTATAAGATGATATCTATGAACCTTTGATTGAAATAAAACCTTCAGATTAAATCTACGACCATGATAGTTGACAAGTTCATTTCAGGTAGTCAAAGGAAAATATATTAACTATATGTGTTGACATTATAATAATGAAAATTTCTTGATGATATATCAATAAAAATGGAATAATGAATGTTTGTATGAGTTTTTTGTTATTATGAAAACAACTTATTTCTCTTTGGTTGCCTTGACGTGTTTCTAGATGCTAATGTTGGATTTAGACAAGTCTACCTAATGAAACTGAGAAAGCGGTCTAGAGGCTTACACACTAAGTGAATCCATGAATCTCAATTAAATTATATTTGAATTTAATATAGGAATAAATATTATTCTTAAGAATAAGAAATAATTATTATTCTGGATATGTTGATCATAAATATTTTGTCACTGGTTGTATTCAAGTTAGAATATTTATGTGAGTTGAATTTTAAATAAACATTTATTACTAAGACTCTAAAATAGAATATTTATCTATTTTTATTATTCATAATACAATAAATAATTATTTATTTATCTACTAGTTAGTGAATGAATTAATATAAATATTTATTTAATTGTTTGAATATAAATAAATATTTATTTTTATGTTCTTGAATATAATCTTTATAGAAATATGTATATTAATTCGCAAGTTTGTGAATATAATATTTATTAAAATAAATATATTTATTCATAAGTTTTTGAATAATATTTATTTATTTATTTATTTAATTGAAAATATAATTTATTTATTTATTTAAATAATTATTTATTATTTGAGGTTTGATAAATATCTAGGAGGATTAATGAGCCGAGTCAAGGTTCTAGATAGAAATGATACATTTTATTTAATATTTTTTAAATAAATATTAAATTATTTATTTAAAAAATCATATTTAAATATCCATGAGTTATCAAACATCATTGAATATAATAATAATAATAATAATAATATTTTATGTGTGGTTTTCTTATAATAAAGAAATTTGTTAATGGACTTTGTGTAATAATTAATTTTCTCACCCTAAGTATATAACTAAACTAATATCATTTCTGGGATTATAGGAGAATGGATGGGATTGGTTGTGTACAACATCCTTTCTCAAGATAATTCTCTCAAGACCGAGGAGAATTCTCTGAAGAATTGTCTTAATAATGAGAGTCAATCCTCCTCCTCCCTATCAAGATTGAGAGAACAAGAGAAGAATTTATTAAGTCGAAAGGAAATATTATTGTGATAAATGATGAATGATTAAAGATAATTAGTACCTTCATGATAGCACTTGGAGATCCATCAATGAAATTATAAGACCCACGAAGTGCATTTGGATACTAATAGATTAATTATACTTTGGATTCTTCATTGTAATGATGGTATAATAAAAAGGTCAACTAAAGCATCAAGAAAGAAAGAATTATCAAGACAAGGTAATTCTAGTTTATAAATTAATTATAAATTATATACAAAAATATCCTCTCTTAAAATATTTTGGGGTTTTTATTCATCTTGTTTTTGAGGATTTATCTGAATAACCGATGAAAAACACTACTAGTTATGAGCCCAACCACTTCCACTGCACCCTAATACCTTCAGTTTGCCACTCATAAACCTTTTATCCTATATCAGTCATAATTTATGACTAATAATGAAATAACTGAATATAATTAACATATATATAAGTGCTTTTAGTTTCATGGAAAAGAAAAAAATTACACATTGTTAGTGTTACCCTTATGTATTAGTGGAAATACTCTGACATATGAATCATATTTTATGATTCATAGCGATATCATAAAGGAAATACAATAAACTATTTTTTAGAACCTATGAAAATGTACTATCATTGGATATGATTACCCAATGGTTTACACTATGAATTATACAAAATCAAGGTATTTTTATTGATTCACTGACTATAATATCCCATATTGTAAACTGCAACTAAATCAGGTAGTACAAATTTTTGAGTTGTATTTTATAATAAGAAATATGATAGACATTAAAATTTAAAAAATCATCATTTCTAAAATTATTTCATGAATCAAAATTCATGGTAAGACATAAATACAATTAAAAGGTTTCCAAGGAGTGATTAACCATTAATCAAAGTAACAAGAGTGATTAGAAACCATAAAACACAAGATCATAATTCCTTTAAAATTGAAATCATATGAAATAAGAAATAAAGACCATGTAACTTTCACTATAGAATGCCACTATTGTTGTTTTATTCATTATTTTTTCCTGATGAAGATCACTAAGGAACAACATAAAGGATCTTCCCTCTAAGGTGTATCTATGGGTTACACTGAATCAAAAAAATTATTTAGGCATAAAATTCCTATACTTCATGATATGATTGTATCTTAAAAGAAATTAATAAAGTAAGTAGAGATCTTTGGGAGATGATATTTTCAACCAAATTATATTTAGGAATCACACACCACTTAGGCTCATAGCCCAAACTCCTTTATATAGACTATAGGGATGTTTCTCGAGCCATAAATTTACTCATAAATTTAATAAACATATAAACTAGGGTTTATCCTATCTCTACTAGTAAATAAGTGGGAAAGATAGTGGGTGTACTTTTAGACCATTTCATGAATATTTTTTTACTTGAAAATTTTTTCATTAAGGATTTCTATATAGGAGAAAACTTATAGAATTAATTTACAGAATCAATTCAATATTTTAGATGTAATCACTTTTGAGAACCAAAATAATGAAGTTTGGAAAGATATAGTTCCAAAATAGAAGAAGAAAAAAAATAGTACTAATAATTCCAATTCAATTGAGTATGATTTTATTGAAATGGGGACCAATGAATATTTGGAAGATTTTGATGACTCCAGTGCTATCCAAAAGACCGATTTAGACTTTGAGGAGGAAAGACAATCTAAAATTACGTTTTGTTCAGGTAATAAGTATGAGAATATAGGTGTCCTTAAATCCATGGATTATCTGATTAATAATAAGAATAATAAAAAACAATGCAAGGATTTATCTAAGCTCCCCAAACCCATGATTAATAGATCAATGGCTAAGGGATTAGAACCCAAGGGATACGAGGTATCAGTTGATCCCTTCTCTTATAAAAAAGCTAGGACACCATGGTTAGAATCTCATCTTGAATAAAACATGCCGACAAAATAATTTTTTTTCAAAGAAATCAAGATAAATCTAGTGGAAGGATACTTTGGATAGAAATCAACAAAGCAAATCAGCATTAAATTTCCAAGGTCGAGAAACAAAAAAGTATATCAATTGCATAAGATGATATTATGATATCTATCATCGAGAAAGGAAACATCAAAATCTCCCAGAGTGAAAGTATAAGGGTATTAGGAAGGGACACTTTGGAACTCCTTATGTATTAAAAGGAAGAAATAAAAGAAAATAAATTCCTCTTAAATTCTTCCTCAAAGGAAGACTATTAAAGGATGCGTACTATACCTATTCATGTTAACATGAGTCATAAAAAAGATTAATGGATTGCCTCTCAAAATTATATATTACTTCAGGGTTTTAATGTGGGGAAGATCAATTTGGAGGAGTATCTTAAGACTTGGGACAATATGGCTTCATTTTTCAAAGATCACATTCAAAAGAAGCCAGAGTGGAATAAATTTATGATCATACAGAGTATTAACTAGATAAAAGGTTATAATAATCTAAATTTTTATCATAAAAGTTTATCTTCCACAATCGATTCTAATTAGGTACTTTTTCAAGTTCCTACTCATCTCTTAAAAGTGGTTTATCTTAAAAAATGAGTAAAAATATAATTTGAAGGAAGGTGATCAGTTACATATCAGGTAACCCTTGACCATTAACAATTTATACCCTTGAATGATATCTGATGTGTTAGATAGTTTTTAATTCTAACTCCTTAATGTTCAAATATCTAAAATGAGTCATTACAATGCCAAAATGAATCAAACCATTCGATACATGTCACTATGAATCAACCATATCATACAATATGATTTTCCAAAGTAGATTGCATATGATATCCATTATATCATAAAATATGATATACCCATATGCTTAAATATAACCCCTTTTACCCATGTATGTCATACTTTATGATACACCATAACATATTATATAATATTATAAGTATTTAGGGCATATTAATTTAAATAAATAAATATATATATATACACATTTACACACACACATACACATCTATAAAATATACATACATACATACATATATATATATATATGCATGTGAGATATTTTTTTCTTGCATACAGGTGGGCAGGCACGTGCGTGTATGTTAGATAAAGTTATGGATGACTGTAAGATATGAATTAAGGAGTAGAAAATTTGAAAAATTGTATAAATTTGAATAGGAAACTATAAACCAATTGTAAATAGTCAAGAAACTATGAAGTGATATATTTCAAAATTTAATGGATACGATAAAATGAATAAATTAGTTATCTTAAATTAATTAAATTAAATGGTTTCATTGGGTAAACATCATAAAAATTGTTGTTAGGGAGAGAAAATGATAAATAAACCAGTTCTAAAAATTAAACCACAATAAATTTAAGTAGTTAAAGTAAATGGTTACATTTGATAAACATCAAGGTAACAATGATTCATTAAAGGAAATAACTAAGGAAATCACAAGAAAAATACGATTTTGGAGTTTAACAGTAATATCCAATATTATGGGAGGTTTCAAATTTAATCAATTATTTATCTCATATAATGGTATCATTGAAGATTGAAATTGGTAGTAATATTTTTGTTTTTTAATAACATAAAAAAGAACATGATAATTAAAACACTATCTCAATTCTAAGTTTCACTTAAAAAACTAAGCTTTTCATGTTCTCAATAGAAAAAAATCACCATAGAATCAAACATTATCAAACATTTATAACGGCATGGGTTTTATTTAAAATCCAACTAATAATGGAAGTAACACGTAGTTAAAAACATGAAAAGACAAGATGAAATAATTGAACATACAAATTAATAATATAAAGGTAATTTATATTAAAAACCTCTAATAGAAAAAAAATTAAATATAATATGAAGATATGCAAATCAAAGTTTCTATACTTGATAGACCTTTTAAAGAGGGGTCTATAAAACTTATTTTGAAATAAAAATCTTAAAATTTCATGATAGGGGATACAATTTTTTTAAGTTAGTAAATCTAAATAAGTTATGAAATGATAATTTAGTCGATGGGTTTGTTTCTATAACACTTTCATTATTAATTCTAAGAAGAAGAAAAATAAACAAAGAAAGACTTTATTCTTCTATAAAAACCACGCAACCAAGAAAAATATATTGATAATAAAAAAATCTTAGATTATTACTGCATTTGTTTTCTTAAATTGATAAGTTCAGTGGATGACTAATGATAATATGTTTAGAAGAAAATTTATTTACACTTTTTATTGAGTTGAGATCTAACTTCAAGGAAATAATTTTGGCAATATGAATTTCCCTAAAAATTTTGTTTTTGACCTCACTGCCAATATCCAAATACTGGATTTCCCTAAAAACATGGATACCATGAAATAAAAAAACACAGGCTATTTCAATTTTAATGTCACAAACCCCTCCCTCCAAATATGCCCCTCCTGAGATGGAAATAGAGGAAGAGAGATAATTACCCCTGAGTCTCGCCTCCAATAAGCTCTGGGGTGGTGACCAGCACCAAGGGTATACAAATCTCACAAAATAAGAGGCATTACCCTTTTTATAGTAACCAAGATCTGGAGATAAGATGTATAAACCTCAAAGAAACTCCAAGACATATATATAAAAGAATCCAAAATCCATCCCACATGCATGTTCCAAAATGTAACTGATACAAAGCAAGAGTCTCTAAACTAAATACCAAAAGAAAAGCTAAACAGCGACACACCAACTGTCCCCAACATCCGAGCTATTAATTCCCATCACGGTCCTCATAGTCCTCCTGAAATCCTGAAAGTAGTTTTATATACATAGGGTGAGCATACAAGTATACTTAGTATAAATCCAAAGTCTCATGTTTATAAGTGGGGGAGACATACTAATTCCCCCATGAAAAAACAACAAAAACCAAAAGCACCAAACAAGGTACACTAACCACTCTAACCTACCAAAGTCACACTCACCAAATAACGCAATTCAAGTAAAGTAATATAGAGAACATAGATGATAGGGTACCCCACAACACTTTCCCACTGATTAGATGATCTCACACCCTAAAGAAAAACTTCCTGGTGATCCCAACTCTTCCAAACATACCAAACCACATCCCACCCGCATCCCACCTACAAACACCTGGTCCTTACAACCACATCCCATCACACCTTTAGACACTTGGGCCATAAAATAAATCTCATCTCACCCACGGAAACCTAGGACACAAACCACACCACATCCCGAAGACACCTAAGAACCAAAACACATACCATCTTAAACACACTTGGTAATTACAACTCATTTCACCTCGAAGAAAACTAGGAAGTATAACTCGCCCGCACACACATGGGCCTCACAAACCACATCCTTCTCAAAGAATATTGGGCTATCACAGCTTAGAAGAGGGAGCAGGGAAGAGCGGTTGGTCATCCATCTATCCTCTCACTAGGATGTTTGGGAAAACACCCTCCCCATAAAAATGGGGGTGTTCAGAACATAATTCTCAACTAGGGTGGGGTGAGTATAGAGTTAACAAAGAAATAAATGTATATATATAGGTATCAAACACTTATCCCAACCTATGGGGTTCCAAACTACAAAAAACCAAAAAACTACCCTTACCGCTACCTCTAAAATGCACACACCACATAACAAGCCACAAGACCATTTCATGTTTTCCATCCAATTTTCTATTTAACCATTTCCACTCATTATTAAATAGTTCATTTATAAAAACCATCACTACCAGGAAACTACTAAACACAAGACATAACAATCAACACAACCAAGGTCATCTCAGAAATAAAAAATACAAGAAACTAAAGTAGCTCCACATTATTCTATGTTTAAGTCACATACTAACCAGACCAAACCCCAATACACAACCCCATCCGATCACACATCACCACCCAATAGTCCCACAACCTCACTACACCACACAAGTTCATCCATTCTATAATCAACCCATAACACACACCTGTGCTCCAAAAACATACCACCACATAACCATGAAAACCCACACATCACAACACGACCACTTCATATCCAATCCACCATGAACACATAACCACAACCATACCACATAGTACATTACCCCATATATCAAAGCACATCATAAATTCTTGATTTAAAAATCACCCCTTGATTAATTTCACTTCACAATTTAGGGGTTATCACAGAAACACGGAAATGAAATCTTGGGGAATTCATCCATTAGCCAAGTGTACATATTTAACTAATTTCTATTTTCAAGTGTTTAAAAAGATCCAACCAACATGAAACTTGTTTAGTGCACAATCAAGGACCACTAATGACCACGATTTATAGTGGGGTTCTTAGCCTATACAATTCCACAATATCACAACATGTTAAAAGCTATAAAATCATGAAAAAAACCCCATTACCCATTCCAAATTAAACATCTAATTATTTATCTTTGATTAGGGTGTAATGACTATGATCTGCAGGAAAAGAAAGAATATCCCTACAACTTGATGCTCAATCAAAGATAAATTACGTAGAAACCGTACTTCATAGAAGATTTTCAATTTTTCCATGCACCGTAGGGCGAAGAAACAATCCCACAAGCGATAATCACACCACTAGGAATGAGGATCAACCTATTCCTTACCAAAGAGTTATAAAAATTCTACCCAAACATTCATACAAAGATAAACTAAATTAAAGAAGCAAAGTATTGGGGGGGGGGACAAGAGAAAATAGAAGAAAAAGAGTGGAAAACATACCATGGTTCGATAACAGATCACCCACAAAAAACCACTGGATTTGATTGACCAATGAGGGAGGAGTGGATTTCGAAGATCTCCTCAGGCACCCAGGGTTCATATAGAGAGAGTGGAAAAGAAGAAATGGATGAATGAAATAAAAGGTTCATTTGAAAAAAACTTTAAAATAAAACTAGATTGGGGTATTACATGACATGTTATACCCTTTGACGTCGTGTAACCCTTTAAGGTCCACTTCCACTGAAAAAACCATCGCCTCTCAGATTTATTTTATTTTTCAGACTCCGAATCCCCTCACACTGTGAACCCTTCTAGAAAAACCATGAACCCAATATTCACATCATGTAACATCATTACATGATGTGTAATCCTCCCACTTATAGACTTTAACATATGAACCTCTCAAAACTTTCTCCGAACATATATAATCTCCAAAACCCACAAAGTAATGGAACAAGATAACAAAAATTATTAAATTAGATACCTCTCAAACGATTCTCATCCTTGAGAATACAAAAACAACCTAGAAGAAGAAAAAAATGGGGGGTGGGGTTGAACATCCACCTCGTGAGATACCTCTCAAGGATTCTACTACACTTGAAACACCTCTAACAACCCAACACATCAAAGTCCAACTATAAACCACCCTACATTGTTCTAAATCTAGAGTAAAACCTTGAAATCCAAGAACATATCCTCCGACATTTACTACCCCAAACAACCAAACAACAACCACGAACTCATAGAAACCATGGTGTCTTGAAAACACGAATTGTGGAATCTTGTCCTCCATGTCAAGATACTATCCGCTTTGGGTGGCACTGAATCAACCACATGAGTTAAATTGCATCCTCATTAATGCATATTGATTAGGAATTAAGTTCCCCTATTCATATTTTGGGACTTCATCACACATTACAGAACAAGGAAATAACTCATTTCAAAGAATTAAATGTTCAAACACCTCATTACAAAGAAAAAAATAACAAGGCAAAACTCAGAGAAATTCTGGGCACTAGGCACACATATGTGGTTCTCACTCCCAAGTACTCTCCTCCAGGACACCATGCCTCCACAACACACAAACCAAGGGAATATTACAACCATGAAGCACCTTCTCTCGATGATCCTGGATCTATACTGGCTGCTCCATGAACAACGTGTAGTCCTTGATATCTAAATCTCCCCAGTCAATGATGTGGGAGTCATCATGTAGATACTGATGAAGCTGAGAGATGTGAAATACATTGTTGATCCTCTCCAACTATAGTGGCAGTTCCAACTGGTATTCCACCTCTCCAACTCATCCAAACACCTCGAAGGGTCTGAAGAACCTAGGAGAAAGCTTTCTCTCTCTACCAAACCTCCAAATTCCATGTCAAGGATAAACATTAAATAACACATGGTCCCTAACCTCAAACTCCAAGGGACTATTACTATGATCAACATAAGATTTATTCTGGTCTTGTGTTGACTTCATCCTCTCATAGACAAGTTGAACCTTCTTTGTCATGGTCTGCACCATCTTGGGGGGAAGAACAACTATCTCCCCAACCTCTATCCAACAAAAAGTTGAATGACACATCCTCATGTATAAGGCTTCAAATGGAGCCATTCCAATGGAAGAGTGATAAATATTGTTATAATAGAACTCAACTAAAGGAAAGTGTTGCACCCAAGACCCAGCAAAGTCCAAGACTCATGATCGCATCATGTATTCCAATGTCTAGATGGTTCACTCTGTCTTCACATATGTCTGAGGGTGGAAGGTAGTGCTAAGGTGCAACTGAGTGCCAAAATCATGTTGTAATCCCCTCCAGACTCGTGAGGTAAAGTGCGTATCCTAGTTAGAGAAAATGGACCTCAGAACTCCATGTAGCTGCACCACCTCATCCATATACCTCCTGGACAAGGAATCCAATATTCACGATTCCTTAATTTCTAAGAAGTGTGCCGATTTCATCATCCAACCCACTACTACCCAAATATAATTGTAACCTCTTTGATCCTTGGGTATTCCTATTACGTAATTCATAGAGATGTCATCCCACTTCTACTCAGGTACATCTAAGGGCTTCAACAAGCCACTGATAACATGGTGCTTACCCTTAACTTGTTGGAACACTAAGAACTTTTCCACAAACTCCACCACAACCCGCTTCATAGCAGGCCACCAACACTGCTCCCTCTAGCCATGATACATCTCGGAAGACCCTAGATTCACTACTAAAGGTGAGATATGAAAATCACAAAGTAATCCTTCATGTATTGATATTGGAACGAATAGACTCCCATAGAACAACATCTAATTTTGACCATCGTTCGACCATCCTTCCGGAGCATCACCCTGGTCAACGCAATCATGCATTAACTCTATCTCTGATTCTCCCCACTGAGACTCATCCACCTACTGAATCAGAAATGACTACACTACTATCTAAAATAGATGACCTATACCACCATCCATTCCTATATCTAAGTGCATGGTGGAAAACTCATCCATCACCTTCCAAGTGTCTGTAGATTCCCAAACTACCTCTCTATGTGGCTTACTAGTCAAAGCATCAGCTACAACATTCCCCTTTCCTATGATATAGGAGATCCCAAAATCATATTCCTGAAGAAAATCTATCCTCTTCCACTGTTTTAAGTTTAGATCTCACTGGGAAAAGATATACCACAAGCTCTTGTGATCCGTGAAGACCACAAAGTGCTCCCCAATGAGATAATTCCAAAATAAATTTAATGAAAATATAACTATTGCTAGCTCTAGATCATGGCTGGAATAGTTATGTTCATGGGGACATAACTTCCTAGACCCATAAGAGATCACTCCACATTGCTGCATCAACACACATCCCAAACCCAGACAGGAAGCATCATAAAACACCTCAAACATTACCCCTTCCTTTGGAAAATGGAGCACTAGAGCACTGACCAACTTCTCCTTCAGATAGCTTAAAGCTAAATGACACTTCTCACTACACATAATGGATAGGCCCTTTCTGCTCAGATCCATAAATGGAGCTACAACTCGAGATAAATCGGGTACAAATCTCCTGTAATAGCCTGTAAGACCAAGGAAACTATGAACCTCCACCATGTTATTGGGTTCTACCAAAGTAACAACTACCTCAACCTTCAATGGGTCCACTGCTACACCCTGATGAGACACCACATGTCCAAGGAAGTGAACCTCTCATATCCAAAAATTTCACTTGGACAACTTTCCGTAGAGCTGGTGTCATCGAAGAACCTCCAAGATAGCCCTAAGTTTCTTTATATAATCCTCTTTTTGATTCGAGTATATTAGAATGTCATAGATGAATAAAATGAATAACTGGTCTAGAAACTCACTAAATATAGAGTTCATAAGTCCCATGAACATTACTGGTGTGTTTGTTACACTGAACGACATAACCATGAACTTGAAGTGACCATACATGCACCTAAAAGTAGTATTCAGGATATCACCTTCCTTTACCCTTAGCTGGTGATACCCAGACCATATATCGATCTTAAAGAACTATCTTTATCCCCTTATCTAGTCAAAAATATTGTCTATCCTTGGGAGAGGTTAACGATTCTTGACTGTCACCTGATTCAACCTCTGACAGTCTATGCATAGCCTTAGACCACTATCTGCCTTCTTTGAGAACAAGACCAAAGGACCCCATGGAGACCCACTAGGATAGATAAATCCCTTCTTACTCAAGTCTTAAACCTAAATCCGTAACTCACACAACTCAGAATGTTCCATCAACAAGGAGCCAACGAAATCGAAGAGGCACTGGGTTGCAGGTCTATCCTGAACTTGGCATCACGTTGAGGGGGCATAGTCAAAACCTCCTCAAGAAAGACATCCAAGAAATACCCAAAAAATCTGGGAGCCTCCACCATCTCATCATCCAATTATTCCATTAATATCTCTATCAACAAGGAAATAAGAGGCTCTACACGCTGATTGCCCACCCAAAAGCTTTGCTCTTCGACAAAAGCCACACGCCGACCATCTACGTCTGAAAACAAAAATATCCTATGGAAATAGTCAATAAAATCATGTACAAAATAAAACCAGTTGATGCCAAGAATGACATCATATGGATTCATCTGAAGCAATAAAATATCACCATAGGACTGATGCGACCCCATCATTATTCCACATCCCGACATATATCAAACAATCTGGTATGACATATGACTGGCATGCTTAACACCAAGGGAAGTAGAATAATATCCATTTATATCCCTAGAGAATGGGCCAGAGTGGGTGAAATAAAGTAGTGAAAATCTCCCAAATCGAACAAAGCATGAGAAAGAGTACTGAACAAGCTAATCATACCTCGAATGATCTATGGTCCAGCTAGAACTGCTACCTCTGCAGCATGTAACTGACCATGCCCAGCTCCTCTGCCCCTCTGTTGATGAAAAACTCCTAGAAAATTCTTGGTTTAAGGTACCTAAGGAACATCCTAAGGTCGGCCTCCACCTGTTCCATCTCCCCTCGGTGGAGCAGGATCCTGGTATCCCTACTGCTGAAATAGCCTGACTGACAACTACTGCTGAAACGACCTAGTCGGAAACTGCTACTGAGGCTGGTGCTGAACTTGTCCACCTCTACCATATTGAGCTTGAACAAACATCGGGAACTGAATAGAAAGGTTCCCAAAAACTCCACAGATAAAACACACAAACCCTAGGCCCTTAGGATATGAATGAGGTCTAGAAGGTTGAAACAGAAACTACTGGGGTCGACTCCCTGATGGTTGAAACCTTGAAGGCCCTAGTTCTTGAGACCTAATACTGGTAGCCTTTACCTTCAAAGAACCCTGATGGATCCCCTCTCATGGTAGACCTCCTCATGAGTGCATCCTATCAACTACTTCCATCTTCTTATGGATCTATAAGTATGATGGAAGGGTAAAGGGAGTGACCGTGTACTAGAGATAAGTAAAAAGTTTCTCCTCTAAGTGTCTCGCTCGAGGCTCCTCACCTGGAAAGAGATCTAGAGCGAAGTAAAGGAGTTCCTTGAACTTGATCCCCAACTCCCGCACCAACATACTCCCATGTTGGAGGGTGAGTAACTCATACCTCTTTTCAGTCTTCACGATGGATAAAAGGAATTCTTACCAAAACTCCTTTTAGAAATTGACCTATAGAACATCAACCTACCTTTTCTCCCCTAGGTACAACGTCCACCACTGACGCGTAGATCCCCTCATATGACTAACCACCAACAGAACCCAATACTTTTTAGGAGCCCAGATAAGGCTGAATGTGATCTCAAGCTCCTCAAGCCAGCTCTCCATCTCCATGTCTGAAACATTATCCTCATACTTTACCAAGGTCTTCTACTAGAAATCACGTAATATTATATACCTCTAATTGTACTCCTCCTCTAGATCAACCCTCCACTAATCAGTTGGATTTTCCTGTTGAGCCTCCACTGCCTGAGCCACTCGTGGATGAAGATTAGGTGCCATAACTAAAAAGTAAACGAGGAACTCCTAAGACCGAGTAATATAGAATTTTATTTAAAGTTCATTTCAACTAATTTTATTATTATTCATCCCAAATTTACCCAAGACACCAATTAAATAAAGAACACAAGTCATTATGATGTATATACCTTTCCTAGGGTCTCTACCCTTCAAACAGTGTAGCCTCACCTACTCGTTTGGTAAGATCAGAGTGCTTGCATCAAATCACGACCCCCCTAAAATCCCATTCCCTAGCCGGTCTTCCATGGCCTATGTCACGCAACAAGATCATCTAAATTTTTTCCCTACCAACCCATGCAATCATAATTATTCCTAACTCTAAACTCCATCCTATCTCTCAACCATCACCTCTAATACCATTCTATCATGACCCATCCCTCCAAATATTCCCCTTTCGAGATGGTAATGGTGGAAGAGAGATAATGAACCCCAAGTCCCGCCTCCAGTAAGCCCCTGGGTGGATACCAGCACCAAGGGTATACAAATCTCACAAAAAGGGAGGCATTAAACTTTTTATAGTAACCAAGACCGGGAGATAAGATTTATCAACCTCAAAGAAACTCCATGACATATATATAAAAAAATCCAAAATCCATCCCATAAGCATGTTCCAAAATGTAACTGATACAAAGCAAGAGTCTCCAATGTAAATACCAAATGAAAGGCTAAGTAGTGACACAAAAAATTTCCCTAACATCCGAGCTAGTAATGTCCAGTATGGTCCTCATAGTCCTCTTGAAAACCTGAAATCAGTTTTATATACATAGGGTGAGCATATAAGTATACTCAGTAGGAAATCCAAAGTCTCTCATGTAAAAGTGGGGGAGACATACTAATACCCCCCTAAGAAAACAATAGAAACCAAAAGAATCCAACAAGGTACACTAACCACCCCAACCTCACCAAAGGCACACTCACCAAATAATGCAAGTCATGTAAAGTAATATAGATCACATCAATAATAGGGTACCCTACACCACTTTACCACTGATTAGACTCTCTCACACCCTAACAAAAAATATCCTGGAACTCCCACATCTTTCAAACATACCAAACCACATCCTGCTCATAGACACCTGGGTCTCACAACCACATACCATCTCACTCGCGGACACTTGGGCCACAAAACACAAGTCATCATGCCTACAGACACCTGGGCCACAAACCACACCACATCCCAAAGACACATGGGAACCCCAACACATATCATCCCGAAGACACATGGGAATTAAAACTCATCTCATCTCAAAGACACTTGGGATGTATAACTTTCCTGCACACACATGGGCCTCATAAACCACAACCTGCCTAAAGAATCTTGGGCTATCACCACCTGGAAGAGGGAGTAGGGAAGAGCGAGTGGACAACCATCCATCATCCCACCAAGATGTTTGAAAAAAACACCCTCCCTATAATAATGGGGGTTTTCTGCACATAGTGCTCAAATAGGGTGGTATGCGTGTAGAATTCATAAGGAAATGCATATATATATATATATATATATATATAGGTATCAGATACTCAACCCAACCCATGGGGTTCCAAAAAACAACCAAACCACAAAACTACCTTTGTTGCTACCTCTAAAATTTCCAACACCACATAACAAGACACAAACCCATTTCATGTTTTCCATCCAATTTTCCATTTAACCATTTCATTTCATTATTAAACAATTCATTTATCAGAACCATCACTACTAGGAAACTACTAAACACAATCCATAACAAGAAACACAACAAAGGTTATCTCAGAAGGAAAAAATACAAGAAACTAAATTAGATCCACATTCTTCTACATTAAAGTCACATCCTGACCAGATCAAACCCCAACACACAACCCCATCTAGTCACAAATCACTGACCTATAGTCCCAAAAACTCACTACACCATACAAGTTTATCCATTCCATAATCAAGCCACAACACATACCTATCACTACTACAAAAACGGGCAAGGGAAGTGCCACCTTATATCAGCGCTAAGCAAAAACTGCTGATAAATAAACCTTGTATCAGTGCTAAAATTTTAGAACTGACAAAGGGATTCTTTATCAGCACTTTTCTAGTGCTGATAGAGGGATTATTTATCAGCACTAGAAAAGTGCTGATAAAGAAACCCTGTATTAGCGCTTAAAAAGTGCTGATAAAAAGACCCTGTATCAGTGCTAGGAAAGCACTGATAGAGAATCCCTGTATCAGTGCTAAAATGGTAGCGCTGATACAGGAAGGATTTATCAGCGCTAAAATTTTAGCGCTGATAAAGATAATATTTATCAGTGCTTTGTTAGTGCTGATAAAGCCTTAGTCCATTTTTTATAAAGTCGGTCCCACAGTGCCCTCATTTTATTGTGACCTAAAGCTCTCGCAGTACTAGAACCCTGCGACTCCCCTCCGTCTCCCGCTGAGTTCGTGTTGCCGGACCTCTGCCGCCCTCGATCTTCTCGTTGCTGGACCTCTGCTGCCCACTGATATTCACGTTTCTGGACCTTTTCCACCCTTGAGCTTCACTTTTCTGGACCTCCATCGCCCGAAACGCCCTCAAGCTTCGCGTTACTGGACCTCCCCCGCCTACTGAGCTTCGCCTTGACGGACCTCCTTTTAAAGAATGTTTTCCAAATCATTTTTTAATATTGTTCTCTTCTCCCATCACACATGACCATATGTTGATTTGGCATGATAGATTTAATGGATATTTGAGATTGTGATGGTTTTAGGCTACATGATTCATCCTTTTCTTCTTCATGTTTGTCTCTAGGGTAATGCCCCCTGTCGAATCTCGAGTTTGGTCCAACTTCTTCTAATGGTTCTAGAACTATTATTATATAAATCATATCACACTATTAAAACATTTTTAATTGGAGTTTTGGGATGTGAGGCTTTCCCATCAATGGTGTTCTAGTGGATTTTGTGTTGAATTATTTCATCCCTAGGTTTCATTTCCTCTGGTGGTGATGATTCGGCTTCATGGTAGATTCATGAGTGTTCTTCCTACATATTGTGATGGGGTTCTTGGGGGTGATCATCCAATATATTTCTATTACTCATAAGGTATCACCTTTCTTCTAATGACTACGGTGGGTTTTTAGGTGATTTGGTATTTGTTTATTCTATATCCTAGAAACCATTCAATTTGATGGTGGTATGGCTGGATATGTTATATAAATTTTTCCAACAATCACCTTTATGAGAAGGTGTGGTTTGAATTATAGAATATATATGCTTTGATTTAATTATATTATTATGTTATGTTGGGTTGGAAATGGGTGATGAGGTTCTTAAGGTGATGAATTCTAGTTTGTTATCTTGTTAGTGAAGTTGTTGATGATGATGTTGATCAGGTGCATCACAGTGCATGTATCAAGGCATGAGTATCATCATGATTTGAGGCATGATTCAATAGCATATTTTTGTTTTAAATTTGAATTTAGTGGTGTTTTATGGGGTATTTTTTATAATTTCACATACTATTTGAACATATGTAGCTATGACATATTTATTTTTTCTTTTATCATTACTCCATTATTCTAGGATTTTCTATTAGTATATTTTTTTTACTGTAAATAAAAATGTGGAATCTTTGGGGAATGTTTGAAATGGGTTGATTTTATTTAGAAGGGATGGTTTATTCATGTAAAATATCTCTTGAGAAACCTAGTATTGGTGGAAATATTTATATGCTCATCATCAATGGTGATCAATTAGTTTACACTATCAGAGTGAAGTTTATGAAAAATTTAAGGTCCTTCCCACTTGGATTCTAGTTTCACTAGATTCCTCATAGGTATCATAGATTCCCTTAGATCCAACACCATGTCACCATAAAGTAAGGAATGAAGGATAACCTTTTTCTTTAAGGACAACACCACCCGGATCTGATGCATTTCTAGGTCATCCAATGCTTGAACCCTATTTTCTTCAAGGGGTTCCCCCCTTATTTCCTTAATGCTATCTAAGTTACTTTATCTAGAAGTGCACTTGTATGGCATGATGCCTAGACCACCAATATTTCTAGCCTTTCCACCCCTACCTCCATCTCTGTCCTTCTCCCTTGCTGAGGTTACTGACTGCTTCTCTGTAGTGTCCAGGCCCCTTCCTAGCAGTGTTTGTTCTATCTCCCTTGGCTCTGAGCCTGTCATCCAGCTCCAAATACTTATTGATCCAGAGATAACTCCCTCACCAGCCCCCAAATTTCATTACCCATCCTTCCCCTGCCCCTTTGGATCCTCATCTTCCACTCATATGAAGCTTACCAACCTGAAGGGATTATGAACATGTTCAAAATCAAGGGACCTCAATGAGAGATCATCCTCCCACTTCAATAAGGCTACTAGATCTAGATCCAATGTCAGAGCCCTGTCCTACCCATCATTATTATCTTTATATGTAATGCTCATAGTCTTAGTGCCCATGTTAAATAGGACTTCCTCACCATAGAAATCAAAAAGCATAATGTCATTGTTGTTGTTGTCAAATAACAAAAAAAACCCTATAATAATCATAGAATTCTCTTAGAAGATTAAGTTGCATGGATTTCTACACTATGACCCCTCAAACAGACACAAATGGGTATTTTGGCATAATAAATATGTTGTTGAGACTGTTCAAGATTGCAATCAATTCATCACTACCAAGGTGTCCAACGGTGACACCTCCTTCCTTATGACTTTTGTTTTTGGAATCTATGACTCTCTTCAAATGGAATCTCTATAGAGTGAAAAAATACCTTTGATCCTAGCCACCATCCATTGTTTGTTGGGGGTGAATTTAATGTCATTTCCAACCCAAAGGAAAGGAAAGGTAGAAGCCCATTCCAGAGGAAGGCCATCATGGAGTTTGTTCATTTCATGGCTGGAAATGGCCACATTGATCTCAGCTTCTTAGGTGACAGTTTCACCTGGTTCAACAACTACAGGGGCCATCAATTCTTGTGGAGTCTATTGAATAGGTGTCTAGCCAACATGAAAGCCACTAAACTATTCTCAAATACCATGTTTTTCCATCTTTCTTGAGGTATTTTGAACCACTCCCCCATCTTGGTTTCCATTTCTTCTTGCCATGATCATCAGGAACGGTTTCACTTCCACCAGCAGTGGGTTAACATCCTAGGGTACCAGGACATGGTTTGTGAAATATGGAATAAACCCTTGTAGGAGTATCAGGCCACCTTCAACCTCAGTGACCTGACCTCGAACCCTAATAGGTGCGTGTTCTCCCCTTCCTCCTCTGGAACCTTCACCACCTGGGACTACTGTTGCATATGGGCTCCTTCAGAGTATTTTGATAGATGGAATGATAACTTGGGTTTATTAGATTATTAACACTAGTTTGAGATTTATGTGTGACTATATAATTATTATATTTTCTTATTATTTCTTACACACCACCACTTGAGTCGAGTAACCTGATTGAAATCCATATTGGTACTTTGGTTCTGATGTGGATATGGTTTTTTATGTGTTTGTGATATGTGTATGTGTGGATATATGGGTATTTAGGCATGATGATATTGAATGTAGGGCAGAGACCTAGGAGTGGTAGATGCATCATTCTTGATTATTCTTGTGTTTGGTTTGGGGTGATTTGAGGAAACTATAATGAATCTAAAGTAATTATATTTAATGAAGATGAATAAATACTAATGGTTACGCTCTATTAATCTCTATTTTTATAAGGAAGTGGTTCTCTTCTACTATATTTGGAAGTCCTATTTTCTGTACTTGAACCATAAATACTAATATTTGAGATTCAAATAGGATGAAGATGAATAAAGATTGGATGGATGCTAATCGTTTGAAAATAGAGTACGAGAACAGAGTGACAGAGTTCATTAAATTTGCAAAGGATCATGCAACGGATCCTTCCCAAATCCTTTGTTTGTGTTTAAATTGTTGTTATTCTAGACTACTTACTCCAGAGGAGTTGGAAGAACATTTGATATGTCACAGAATAGATCATAGTTATAAATGTAGGAATAAACACGGAGAAAAAGTGGATGTAGCTATTGGCTGGGATAAAACTGCTTTTTATGGATCATTAGATATGAATACAAATATGGATAATGAAGAAGACCGTATGGAGGATGTGATTACATATGTAAATGACTATGAAGATCGTATTGAGGAAATGAAAAATACAATTGAAGATGAAATCCGTGATTTCCCAAAATTGTTTGAGAAGTTAAAGAGTTGTGCAAAGACGCCATTGTATGCTGGTTGCACCAAGTATACAACATTGTCAGCTGTACTGAAGTTGTATAAATTGAAAGTAGGCAACGGATGGAGTGATGTTAGTTTTACAGAACTACTTTCTCTCTTGAATGACATGATCCCTGAAGATAATGATCTCCCAAGCCAGACATATGAAGATAAATTAATGCTATGCTCGATGGGTATGATTTCTGAAAGAATACATGCCTGCCCAAAAGACTGTATATTGTTTCACAAGGAGAACAAATTACTTAAAGAATTACCAAAGTGTGGTTCTTCTCGACACAAGAAAGATGAATCCAATCCTAAGAAAGTTGTATGGTACTTTCCAATCATTCCAAGGTTTAGGCGTCTATATGGAAGTGAAGAAACTGCAAGACAATTTTCATGGCATGCAGATAAAAGAAATAAATAGGGGAAATTACGTCATCCGGCCGACTCTCCTCAATGGAAGAAAATTGATCATGAGTATCCTGAATTTCGAAAAGAGATGAGAAACCTTCATCTTGCGTTATCTACAGATGGAGTAAATCCTTCTGGTTTTCAAACCAGCACTCATAGTACATGGCCTGTTATGTTGGTAAATTATAACTGCCACCCTGGTTATGCATGAAGCGGAAATTTATCATGTTATCTATGCTTATATCAGGACCAAAACAACCAGGTAATGATATTGATGTTTATTTGGCTCCTTTGATTGAGGATTTGAAGTTATTGTGGGATTTAGGTGTTATTTTGTATGATGCTTATAAAAGTGAATACTTCACATTGAGAGTGATGTTGTATGAGACAATAAATGATTTCCCTGCTTATGAAAATTTGTCAGGCTATAGCATTAAAGGAACTCAAGGGTGTCCCATGTGTGAAGAAGATACAGAATCAATTAGGTTGAAACATTCATCAAAATCTGTGTTTCTAGGACATCATAGATTTTTTACTTCGTCGCCATAAGTACCGATCTTGGACGACATCATTCAATGGAAGTTCAGAACAATGAAAAACACCGTCTCCACTAACAGGTGATCAGCTATTTGAGAAAGTGAAAGATATGAACACTGTTTTTGGTAAACCATTTTTGAAAAACCTTACGAAAATCAGTTGGAAAAAGAGAACAGTTTTTTTGAATTACTATACTGGAATTGTTTGTACGTCAGACATTTTCTTGATGTGATGTATGTGGAAAAAAAGTATGTGATAGTGTTATCAGAACGTTGCTAAATTCCCCTGAAAAAACAAAGGATGGAATTAAGGCAAGGTTGGACATGGTTAACATGGGAATACGAGAAGAGTTGGCTCCCGTGAAGGGTGAAAATCGGATATTTCTTCCTCCAAATGCTTATACTCTTTCTAGGGAGGAGAGATACCAGTTTTGCAACTTCTTCAATGATTTAAAGGTTCCATAGGGGTATTCATCAAATATCATGAACATTGTGTCAATGAATGATTTGAATTTAAAAGTTTTGAAATCACATTACTGCCATGTTTTGATACAAGATCTAATTCCTATAGCTTTACGTTGCATTTTTTCCAAGAATGTTCATCATACATTAAGAAATCTTTGTTTCTTTTTCAAAGATATATGTAGCAAAGTTTTAGACCTAGCAAAATTTCTGGCTATGGAAAAAGAAATTGTCATCATATTATGTGAATTAGAAATGTTCTTCCCACCAACATTCTTTGATATGATGGTTCATTTGATGATTAACTTAGTGGGAGAGATTCGAATTTGTGGTCCCATGTACTATAGATGGATGTATCCTGTTGAACGGTATATGAATATTTTGAAAGGGTATGTCAAAAATCGAAGTCAGCCAGAGGGTTGTATAGTGGAGCGATATATTGTTGAGGAATCCATTTAATTTTGTACCGAATACCTATCTGATGTGGAAAGAATTGGTCTCCCGAAATCTCATCACACTGGATGCATTGAGGGTGAGGGAATTTCTGGAAGAGATGTTGTGACAATCAGCATTACAGATTGGGAGCAATCCCACCTTTATGTTTTGAATTACAGTTAGGAGGTTGCTCCAATATTGAAACTCACAAAGAAATTCTTAGGCAGTTGAATCCATCAAGGGATGAAAAATGCTTATCAAATACACATAATCACCAGTTTATATGATGGTTTCGGGACCATATTTTTAAGCAGTTGAATGAAAATCCAAATTCAATTTCAGAATGACTTCGATGGCTAGCCGCTGGACCAAGTGTGTATGTATTATCTTATAGTGGTTATGTAATTAATGGTTATACATTCTATACAAATGAACATGATTAAGATAGTACCATGAAAAATAGTGGAGTTACACTAGTGGCTGAAGCGATGCTTGTTTCTAGTAGTAAGGACAGAAATCCAATTCATGAAAATATGTCATACTTTGGCATTATCAAACTAATATGGGAGTTGGATTATACAACATTCCAATTTCCAAATTTTCAATGCAAATGGGTTGATAACAACAGTGGTGTTAAAATAGATGAATGGGGATTTTTGAAAGTTGATTTTCATAAATAAGGGTACAAATTCGAACAATTTATAATGGAATCACAAGCGGTACAAGTTTTTTATGTTTCAGATCCCGCAAACCGAAAGTGGTCGATTGTTCTGTTAGCATCCAAAAATACTGAAGGTTCTGATGAAAATTCAGTTAAGGATGATCCTTTCAGTGGTACATTGCAATAATTTCAGATCGGTCCCAATGTAGATGATTTTTTGTATGTTATAGGAGACCAAAATGAAGGGATTTGGATAATCGATAGAGGTGTCAAATCCCTTCAGGCTTTGAAAAAAAGAAATAGAGTTCAATAAACATGTTATATTTGGTTTGTAATATAGATCTTGTTATCTCATGTTATTATATTATCATTACTGAATTTATGTAATCTAAATTAACTGTTCAACCACTTTTGCAGATAATGACTTCTACACATTCTGGTGCTCCTAACCTTGAGGCTGAACAAGTCTCTCAAGCTGCTGCTGCGGCTGCTGCTGCTCCTCCTGCTGCTCCTGCTGCTGCTCCTACTGCTCCTGCTATTGCGGCTCCTACGGCTCCTGATGCTCCTAGTATTGAGGTCCAACAACCATCATCACATGCCATTGCTACCATTTCATATGAACATATAGATGATGTTGATATCGATGAAACGATTGGGAATGAAGGATCGACGTCGTAGAAAACACAGGTGTGTCATAGTTTGATGGTGTTAGCCAAAGTTCTTAAGGTGAAAAGAAAAGGCATCAAATTTGATGTCGGATGGAATACATGAGGCCAACATGTGAGTCCCAACAAGTCTATGTTTAGTAGTTACATTGGAGTTTTCACTTGGAAACGCGTGCCGATTGACATAGATTCATGGAACCATGTTGTGTCCGGGCTGAAGGCTGTGATCTGGGAAGAAATTATGGCAACATTATGAATTTTTTTCTTTAATTTACTTGCAAATAAAATAATGAAACAATGTCTTACTCTTCTCAATCTCTTGCAGAATAAATTTATAGTAGACGATTCACACAAGGATTATGTACTAAGACTTGTAAGAAGGATTCATCGAGGTTTTTGCACTATTTTAACAAGATGTCACCTGAAAGATTCCAAAGGTAAAATAAACCCACACCCACCCATTGTCTACGCTCACCTGATATCCCAAGAAGCATGAGATGCATTTATTGGCCACCGTGGGGATGAGATGTTTCAGGTACATTGTGGGTGATAATACGCTATTTGAGGATATGTGTATTCATCACTTTGATTGTCAATATTTCATTTATGAAACAACAACTCTATAAAGAAAATAAGGAACGTGCATCAAAACCAACATACCCCTATCGTAAATCAAGGATGGGGTATACTTCACTAGAAAAAAATGGTACGTATTTTAAATTTACAGTAATATTGTTAGGTCCCAACAAACAAAATCATAATTATCTTTCTATGTTTATATGTAGATTGATGAGTCTAAAACCAAATACACTTCCATCCCACGTCATGTGCTTTGGAAGGATGCACGTGTGAATAAGGAAGGGAAGCTAGTAGATGAGAACACACAAAACGTGTGGGAAATTTTTGTAAGTATGACACGATGATAAAAAGATTTGTTTTAAATTTATATTACATAAAAATAATTATTTATTTTCCTATATCCGACAGTCACAGGAATCAGCTACTCCTGTAGTGGATGCAGACCTATTATCGACAGCTTTGAAGCAGCCAGAAAAATACTGTCATGTCAGAGGTGCGGGGTTTGGGGAGACACCCCGAGTATATTTTGAGAAGAAAAAAAAATGGATGATAGAGATGAAACATTGTAACAAATGAGCGAAAAAATAGCAACCCTTGAAGAACGATTGCAATGGAAGGGAGAGTTGATAGCAACTTTTATGGGTGGGAAGCAAGGAGAAGACACAACTCAAGAACAACCAGCGCGTGAAGATCCCCCCCCCCACCAGCTTTGAGGCAAGCCATTCGCCTCAAAGAGCTGTCTTAGCCGTGGTAATCAATATTCTAATAATTGTTCCCATGAAATGTGAATTAGACAAACACTGATACTTTTCATGTACTGACCTTTTACAGGGTGATAATGATTGTAATTTATATCTGTCAACACCCACCTATCAACTTGTAGCGAGGGCTATAGTGTTCAACATCCCAGATGACATGCTGCATAATAGACCACTTCTGAAAGATCATCTGAAAGTGAAGATTACTATATATCATGAGCCAAATACAGAGCTACCTATTACACTTGATGATGATGATATTTATACGGTCGAAAAGGATATTGGGACATTCATTGCATGGCCGCCACAACTTATAAGAGTACATGCGGCCAAAGAAGTATTTATTTCCTTTTTTTTCAAGCTAAACCTTTAACAGTTAATGAAAAAAGGGTCTGAACCAATGAATGTTATTATAGACAGAGAAAGGTAAGGGGGTGACAAACATCGGCTCAAAACCATCTAAAGGATTGACCAACCGATCCCAAGGAGCTACTAAAAGCACAATAACACCACCTGTTCTCTATCCACATTTACTAGCATTGAAGACTCATGTGGATACGAAGCTAAGAGGTGGTAGTAGTCATATAATGGTTTTAAAAGAGAATATATACGACGTGGAAATTCAATATTTCATTGCTGATGAAAATGTAAATGAGATCCTTGAAAATGGTTGGCTATGCATCATAGTTGTAAATATATATATGAGGTACGTTTCCGTGAATTGATTTTCTAAAAGCTTATCTAATGTGAAAATTATGACTAAATGCATTTTATATTGTTGACAGACGTATATATGAAAAAAATTTGAAGTAATTTTCACATGATCCAAGATTTGGACTCATTAGTCCTCATACCACATCATTACATCTGACGAAAATAGATCCATAAAAAAGAATGAAATAGTGAACGACTTGATGAAATCATTTGAAAGTAAGATTATAGATGAAAAAATTTTCTTAATACCAACCATGCAGGGGTAAAACTCTAAAATTAAATCATATCAATTATATTTTGAATTCTTTTATTACTTATTCCTTTTTGTGTTTTTAGGAAACATTGGATGCTAATTGCGGTGAACTTGGATACTTCAAAGATTTATTTTTTGGATTCAAAGTAAGGATATCCATCAAACCGACCACACATGATGGATTTTGTGAATTTGTAAGACACTAAATCCTACATTTTAGGTCTAAACATCAAGTAATATAATTTATATTATCTTTTTCTGAGGATTCTGTTATGATAGGGTGATGTATAATTATCGTCTAAAAAAAGGAATTAGGACAGGGGTTAAGCATAAGGAGGTGAGCAAGTACTACTTCTGGAAAAATATCAGGGTATATATAATAAAATTTCACTACCCAAACACATCTCAACACAAGTTACTTATTATCATAATGATAAATTTTTTTTAGTGTACAAAACAAACAAACAATAATGATTTCTGTTATTATGTTTGTAAATTTATGAAGGAGATCATTTTTCATCATGAAACAAGCATCCCTAAAGAGGTATTTTCAAAAACAACTACTAGTTCGTTTAATTAATTTATTAATTATTTATTTTTATATTTTTTAGTAATACTCTAACTACCGAAAAGCCTCATACTCATAAGATGATATATATATGTTCAGAAATGAGTGGTCCGCATACCAGATGACAGATTGTACACAAATAACATGAATATCTGACATGGGGACGTGTACAATTGGCGGTCATTTTTGAGAGGGGTTTAGGGGATCAAAAGACGACACATTGTTGTATGTAAATGTTCGTTGGAATATTGTAATTGTTATTAAATAAAACATCTTTTATCCAATGAGTCAATTTCCCATTTTAACAGATGATATACACCAACAACATGCAAGAATGATGAACCACTCAAAGGGCCTTTCTTTTGTTTAAAATGGACATATTTTTAAGTGAAAACAACAACTGACCTACGTAAATCTGACCAAACGCATTCGTATTGTGTTGATACTTTAAGAGAAAGATCCATGGGTGAAATGAGGATGTGAAAGAGTCATCAACGCCTCAATCCGAGGCACGGTGTGGCCGGTACCACTCAAAGGGTCTCTCTTTTCTTTAAAATGGACAAAATTTTAAGTGAAAACAACAACTAACCTACATAAATCTGACTAAACGCATTCAGATTGTGTTGATCCTTTACGAGAATGATCCATGGGTGCGTTGGGGATGTGAACGAGTCATACCCGCCTTAATCTGTTTCATGGTGTGGCCGCTACCACTTAAAGGGTCTCACTTTTGTTTAAAATGGACATATTTTTAAGTGAAAACAACAAATGACCTACAACAATTTGACCAAACACATTAATATTGTGTTGATCCTTTAATAGAACGATCCATGGGTGTGTTGGGGATGTGCATGAGTCATCCCCGCCTCAATCTGAGGCACGGTGTGGCCAGTACCACTCAAAGGGTCTCACTTTTGTTTAAAATGGACAAATTTTTAAGTGAAAACAACAATTGACCTACGGAAATCTGACCAAACGCATTTGGATTGTCATGATATTTTATAAGAACGATCCAAGGGTCCTTTGTGATGTGTAAGAGTAAAACCATCCTCAATAAAAGGAACGGTGTGGCTAGTACCACTCAAAGGGTCTATCTTTTGTTTAAAATGGACCGATTTTTAAGTGAAAACAACAACTAACCTACGGAAATCTGACCAAAAACATTTGGATTGTATTTATCCTTTATGAGAACGATCCAAGGGTCCTTTTTGACGTTCATGAGTAATATATGCCTCAATCCGAGGCACGGTGTGGCCGGTACCACTCAAAGGGTCTCTCTTTTCTTTAAAATGGACACAATTTTAAGTGAAAACAACAACTGACCTACGAAAATCAGACCAAACGCATTCGGATTATCTTGATCCTTTAAGAGAAAGATCCAAAGGTGCGTTGGGGACGTGTACGAGTAATCATCACCTCAATCTGAGGCACGGTGTGTCCAGTACCACTCAAAGGGTCTCTCTTCTGTTTAAATTGGGCAAATTTTTAAGTGAAAACAACAACTGACCTATGAAAATCAGACCAAACACATTTAGATTGTGTTGATACTTTAATATAACGATCCACAGGTGCGTTGGGGATGTTCAAGAGTCATCCTAGCCTCAATCTAAGGCACTGTATGGCTGGTACCACTCAAAGGGTCTTTCTTCTGTTTAAATTGGACACAATTTTAAGTGAAAACAACAACTGACCTACGAAAATTTGACCAAATGCATTTTTATTGTCTTGATACTTTATTAGAATGATCCATGGGTCATTTGTGACATTTAAGAGTCAACCTCGCCTCAATTTGAGTCACGGTGTGGCTGGTACCACTCAAAGGGTCTCTCTTTTGTTTAAAATGGACATATTTTTAAGTGAAAACAACAGCTGGCCTACGTAAATCCGACCAAACACATTCAGATTGTCTTGATCCTTTATTACAATAATACACTGGTCCTTTTTGATGTGCACGAGTCATCTCCATCTCAATCAGAGGCACGATGTGGCCGGTACCACTCAAAGGGTCTCTCTTTTCTTTAAAATGGACACAATTTTAAGTGAAAACAATAACTGACCTACAGAAATCCAAACAAACGCATTTGGATTGTATTGATCCTTTAAGAGAATGATCCAAGAATGAGTTAGAGACATGTACGAGTAATCTCTGCCTTAATCCGAGTCACGGTGTGGCCGGTACCACTCAAAGGGTCTCTCTTCTGTTTAAATTGGACAGATTTTTAAGTGAAAACAACAACTGACCTACATAAATCCAACCAAACACATTCGGATTATGTTGATACTTTAAGATAATGATCCACGGGTGCATTGGGTATGTGTACAAGTCATATATGCCTCAATTCGAGGCATGGTGTGGCCGGTACCACTCAAAGGGTCTCACTTTTGTTTAAAATTGACATATTTTTAAGTGAAAACAACAACTGACCTACGGAAATTCGACCAAACACATTTGGATTGTTTTTATCCTCTAAGAGAAAGATCCAGGGGTGAGTTGGGTACATGCAAGAGTCATCCCCACCTCAATCTGAGGCACGGTGTGGCCGGTACCACTTAAAGGGTCCCTCTTCTGTTTAAAATGGACAAATTTTTAAGTGAAAACAACAACTGACCTACGGAAATTCAAACAAATGCATTCATATTGTCTTTATATTTTATGAAAATGATAAACGGGTCCTTTTTGATGTGTAAAATTCATCCCTGACTCAATCCAAGGCACATTGTGGCTGGTACCACTCAAAGGGTATCTCTTCTGTTTAAATTGGACACAATTTTAAGTGAAAAAAACAACCGACCTACGAAAATCTGACCAAACGCATTCGGATTGTCTTGATACTTTATGAGAATGATCCATGGATCCTTTGTGAAGTTCATGAGTTAAACCTTCCTCAATCCGAGTCACGGTGTGGCTGGTACCACTCAAAGGTATCTTTTGTTTAAAATGGACAGATTTTTAAGTGAAAACAACAACTGACCTACGTAAATTTGACCAAACACAATAGGATTGTCTTGATATTTTAGTAGAATGATCCACAGGTCCTTTTTGATGTGTAAAAGTTATATCCGCCTCAATCTGAGGAATGGTGTGGCCGATACCACTCAAAGGGTCTCTCTTCTGTTTAAATTGGACACAATTTTAAGTGAAAACAACAACTGACCTACGAAAATCTGACCAAATGATTTCGGATTGTCTTTATCCTTTATGAGAATGATCCATGGGTCATTTGTGATGTGTAAGAGTAAACCCCACATGAATCTGAGGCACAGTGTGGCCAGTACCACTCAAAGTGTCTCTCTTTTGTTTAAAATGGACAAATTTTTAAGTGAAAACAACAACTGACCTACGAAAATCCGACCAAACACATTCGAATTGTCTTGATACTTTATGAGAACGATCCAAAAGTCATTTGTGACATGAAAAAGTCATCTCTGCCTCAATCCTAGGCACGGTGTGGCCAGTACCACTCAAAGGGTCTCTCTTTTCTTTAAAATGGACACAATTTTAAGTGAAAACAACAACTGACCTACGAAAATCCAACCAAACACATTCGGATTGTCTTGATACTTTAATAGAATGATCCAAAGGTGCATTAGGGACAAGTAAGAGTAATCCAAATCTCAATATGAGGCATGGTGTGGCCGGTACCACTCAAAGGCTCTCTCTTCTGTTTAAATTGGACAGATTTTTAAGTGAAAACAACAAGTGACCTACGGAAATCCGACCAAATGAATTCAGATTGTGTTGATCCTTTAAGAGAAAGATCCAAGGGTGCATTTGGGATGTGCACGAGTCATCCCCACCTTAATCCGAGGCACAGTTTGGCTGGTACCACTCAAAGGGTCTCACTTTTGTTTAAAATTGACATATTTTTAAGTGAAAACAACAACTGACCTACGGGAATTTGACCAAACGCATTCGGATTGTGTTGATACTTTAAGATAATGATCCAAGGGCATGTTGGGGATGTGAAATAGTCATCCCTGCCTCAATACGAGGCACGGTGTGGCCGGTACCACTCAAAGGGTCTCTCTTTTCTTTAAAATGGACACAATTTTAAGTGAAAACAACAACTGACCTATAGAAATCCGAACAAACGCATTCAAATTGTCTTGATCCTTTAAGAGAACGATCCACGAGTGCATTGGGGACATGTATGAGTAATAACCGCCTCAATTCGAGGCACGGTGTGGCCGG
Organism: Viscum album; assembly: GCA_963277665.1. Taxonomy (NCBI): domain Eukaryota; kingdom Viridiplantae; phylum Streptophyta; class Magnoliopsida; order Santalales; family Viscaceae; genus Viscum; species Viscum album. The sequence goes on from OY728163.1 coordinate 1,650,242,291, forward strand.
TACCACTCAAAGGGTCTCTCTTCTATTTAAATTGGACAAATTTTTAAGTGAAAACAACAATTGACCTACGGAAATCCGACCAAATGCATTCTGATTGTGTTTATCCTTTAAGAGAAAGATCTACGAGTGCATTGGGGATGTTCACGATTCATCCCCGCCTCAGTACGAGGCACGGTGTGGCCGATACCACTCAAAGGGTCTCACTTTTGTTTAAAATGGACATATTTTTAAGTGAAAACAACAACTGATCTACGAAAATTCAACCAAACGCATTCGGATTGTCTTGATCATTTAGGAGAACGATCCATGGTTCCTTTTTGACATGCATGATTCATCCCCGCCTGCCTCAATCAGAGGCACAGTGTGGCCGGTACCACTCAAATGGTCTCACTTTTGTTTAAAATGGACAAATTTTTAAGTGAAAACAACAATTGACCTATGGAAATTTGACCAAACGCATTTGTATTATCTTGATATTTTAGGAGAATGATCCACAAGTCCTTTGTGACGTGTAAGAGTCATCCCCACCTCAATCTGAGGCATGGTGTGGCTGGTACCACTCAAAGGGTCTCTCTTCTGTTTAAATTGGACACAATTTTAAGTGAAAACAACAACTGACCTACGTAAATGCGACCAAATGCATTCAGATTGTCTTGATCCTTTATGAGAACGATCCATGGGACCTTTGTGATGTGTAATAGTCAACCTCACCAACCCCATTGACCGCCCCCACCCCCTGTACACCAACCCACCCCCTGGACACCCCCACCCCTCTGGACACCCCACCCCCTGGAAAGCCCCCTCAACCCCCTGGACACCCCCACCCCCCTGGACACGCCCGTGGATATTCCCCCCCATCTCGGACATCCCCCCCCGGACACCCACACTCCCATGGACAACCCCCCCCCCCCCTGGACGACACCCCGACCCCTCCTTGACACCACCTTACCACCTACATACCCCCAACCCCCCTGGACACCCCCACCCATGGACGACAACCCCCACCCTCCCAGACACTATCCCACCCCCCTTGGACAGCCCCACCAACCCCCTAGACCCCCTGGACATCCCCCACCTCCTAGAAATCCCCCCGACACCCTGGACACCCGCCCACCCCCATGGACACCCCATAGATAGCCCCCCCCCCCACCTGGACACCCCCCTCCTTGGACACCACCCCACCCCCTTGGATATCCCTACAAACACCCTGGACTGCCCCCACCCCCTGGACACCCCCACCCCCTGGACACCCCGATCCCCCCCGCACTCCCCCATCCCACCCTCCCGGACACCACCCCACCCCCCTTGGACAACCCCACCAACCCCCCGGACCGCCCCCACCCCCCGAACACCCCACCTACCTCCTGGAAAGCCCACCGACACCCTGGACACCAGCCCACCCCCTTGGATATCCCCCCCACACCTGGAAACCCCTCCTCCTAGGCACCACCCCACCACCTAGACACCCCCTCCCCTCTGGACACCACCACTCTCCTTGGACAGCCCCCAACCTTCTGAACCAACCCTACCCCCTTGGACTCCCCCTTCCCCCCGGACACCCCCTACCTCCCCTTGTACAGCCACCTGAAACCCCTGAACAACCTCCCCAACCCCTTGAATTCTGAATAGAATTCTTTATGTATTTAATTAACTTATGAATTATGTGTTAATGGTGTATGGGTATACATGGTGTAATTAGCTTATGATTTATGTGTTAATTTTGTATGGGAATACTTATTGAGATGCTGAATTATTTGCAGGTGCTGTTTGGGTGTGTTGCTGCATAATTGTTTTTGTAGCAGACAGGGCTTTTATCAGCGCTAAAAGAGAACTGATAAAGGAAACCTTTATCAACGCTCTCTTAGCGTTGAAAAAATGTACATTTATCAGTGCTAAAAGAGCGCTGATAAAGGCTTCAAAGCACTGATAAAGTATTCCTTTATCATCACTCTTTGAGCACTGATAAAGGGGACCCCCCTTTATTAGCGCTGAGCTTTACAACGCTTTTTTAGCACTGATAAATCCCGTTTTGAGCGCTGATAAAGCCCATTTTTGTAGTAGTATATTCTCCAAAAACATACCACCACATAACCAAGAAAACCCACATCCCATAAAGAGACCACTTCATATCCCATCGACCCTGCACACATAACCAAAACCATCCCACACATCACATTACCCCACATATAAAATCACAACAAAAATTCCAGATTTAACAAGCACCCCTTGATTAATTTCACTTCATAATTCAGGGGTTATCATAGAAACAAGGAAAGGAAATCCTGGGGCATTCGTTCATTATCCAAGTGTATGTATTTAACCAATTTACATTTTCAATTGTTTAACAAGATCCAACCAACATGAAACTTGTTTAGTGTGAAAGAAAGGAACACCAATAGCCACGATTTTCAGTGAGGCACTTATCCTGTACAATCCCACAATATCACAACAAGTTCAAGGCTATAAAATCATGTGAACAAACCCCATTACACCTTCCAAATTAAACATCCAATTATTTGTCTTTGATTTGGGTTTCACAACTATGATTTTTAGGCAACAAAATTAGATTTCTACCACTTAATGCAGAATCAAATAGAAATGAAGGAGAAACCCTACTTCAGAGAAGATTTATGATTTTTTTGTGCACCGTATGGTGAAGAAGAAAGCCTTCAATATATGATCACACCACTAGGAACGCAGATCAACCTATTCGGCCCCAAAGGGTTATAAAAATTCTACCAAAAAATTCATCCAAATCCAACCTTAATTTCAAAAGCAAATTTTGGGGGAGGAACAAGAGAAAACATATGAAAAGGAGTGGAAAACATACCACGGGTCGATAACAGATCACCCATGAACACACACTAGATTTTATTTACCAAGGAGGTAGTATTAGGGATCGAAGATCTTCTTGGGGTGCCTAAGGTTATTTTAGAGTAATAGGAAAAGAAGAAACAATCAAATGAAATAGAAGGTTCGACTGAAAAAAACTTTAAAATAAAACTGGATCGGGGTATTTCATGACATGTAATACCCTTTCACATTATGTAACCCTTTTAGATCCACTTCCACTGAAAAAACCCATCACCTCTTGGATTTATTTTATTTTTCAGACCCTAAATCCCCTCACACCATGAACCCTTCCAAATAAACCGTGAACCCAAGATTTATGTCGTGTAACCTCATTATATGGCGTATAATCCTCCCACTTATAGTCTTTAGCATTCGAAAATCTCCAAAATTCCTCTGAACATCTCCAATATCCAAAACCTACAGTGTAATGGATCGGGAGAACATAGACCATTACAACTAATAACACTCAATGGCTATCACAATAATGGTAGGAATATAGTCAAAATACATGGATTAAGCAACATTTATGTTGAAATAAAGTTCAATATTTTAATAAAACAACATAGCAATCATGTCCTGTAAATTATAAATGATAATATCATAGTGAAATTGTTAAAAGAAACCATGTTTCTATAATTTAAATAGAATAAATTATAAAACGAATAATAGTAAAAATATTGGTGAGACTTGTTTAAGAAATAAATAAAATAGATTAACATTATTATAGTGTAAAAATTACTTATTGGGAGGTAAGTGAGAATTAAAAATCATGGATTGCATAATAATATAGAAAATTTTAAAAATATGGAAAAATAAAATCTATAGGACCAAGAAGAATCAAATTTGAATCGCCTATGATACAAATATAAGCTATGTACGGGACCTGATGAGTCTATTCCATACTAAAATAACAATTTTAAACTATGAATAATGTTTATGATTATTAAATCCTTGTGTATCTGAATGAATGAGAAAAAAAACAAAAAAAATAGAGGATTAAAACCTAAAAAAGAAATTTGTAGATGTGATAAAAAAATATAAAATTAGTAATGATTCACTATAAGATTATGCATAACTTTAAAAGAACAAGTTTTTTACATTGTTAATAAAAGGAAATAAATCCAACACAACTTTATCAAATAAAATAGTAGAATTATTATTGAATTAGGATAGGAGGAGAAGACACTCAGAGGTAAGAAGTTATTTTAAAATAAATCCTAAGTAAAAATGAATGATAAGGGATGAAATTGAATGGAAGAATACTGAGAGATTCCCAAGACTTTTTAGATGAGAATCTGATTATCATTGGTCAATTAAGCCAGATAATTGATGAAGATGGTGGATGCATGAAAGTTAACTTTTTTATTGAGGAATAAATGCAAGTGTCCAAAGAAGAAACAACAAGGATCATGGGGGCCTGAAATGATGAAGGCCAAGAGAATAATCAAGAATAGCTTGTCTGTAGATATTTGGGATAGAGTAGACACTATTATAGATGATAAGGGTCTCACCTTCTCTTGCTTCATATGCCAGCTTATCCATATCAAAATTCCTTTCACGCCAAACATGGTTGATAGAAACGCCCTGGCTGATGAAGCTCCTGCACATCCAGATGAAGTAAAGAAGTTCCCAAGGAGGCTCAACCTTCCCTTTGAGATAAAAAGCACTATCAGCTGAGTCAGTTTCGATGATCGCCACCTCTAGGTTGAAGAGCCTACATAACTGTAGATCAGTGTGCATGGTTGTAACCTTCGCTCCCATGGATGTGACCTATCCAAAAAAGTCATTAAAACCGAATAAAACAGAGCCTATCGTATCCTTGACCAACCCTCTACCCCTTATTTGACCATCCATGAAGGATCCGTGCACGTTGAGCTTTAGACCTCTCCCAGGAGGTGACCAAATCAACCAGGTTCCCCATGTGTTGCTACTTGCGCCCACCAAATTAACCAGCCTTGGGTTGATTCTTCTAAAAGACGGCGAGCCCTCACTACCCCACAGGGAACTCCCCAACTCAACCACCAAGGTGCGAGTTCTGACCCTAAGCACATCATGCGATGTTTTGAAACCCTCTCTGGCCTTGTTCCTCGCCTCCCATAAGTTCCAGCAAGCAGCAGCCACAATGATGGCCCGAATTTTCCTTTCGATATTCGAAGCTCCCGGGACCTATATACAACTTGTGCATGTCTCCTGAAAGGAGTTCCCACTGCCTGTAATGTTCATACATGATTCCATATAGCCCCAAAAATTCCTATACTAATCTGTTGGGAAAGATGGCAAGTGATGAACATGCAAAAAACAAAAACACGAACGCGTAGTAGAGAAATCATTCCCTCAAACAGCAGATACGTAGTGACAAAAATAGGTGCAGAAAAATAAAATTGACACCAGAATTTTTTACGTGGAGAACCCAAAAATGGAAAAACCATGGGACCTAGTCCAGAAAGAGGGATCCACTAAAATAGATAAGTACATGGTAGAGACTACCCAAAAATGAAAGGGATCTCAAAAGTAATACTTAGAAAATTAGTGGATCAAAGTCGGAGTATAGATGCAGTCTGAATGAAGCCTAAAAAGAAGAAAGAAGCATGCTAAAGAAACCCAAATAGATCTGACCGTGAAAGTAGAAGATTGATGTCCAAACAAAAGTACAGATGAAAAACACTGGGATCAGATCAAAAACCACCGCAGATGAAAGCCGATCAAATCAAAGTAGTTCCACCAGTTTCAGATCTGAAACCACTCCTTGAAAATGCAACTGCACTGCCTCCAACCACTACTAAGAGAGGAGCCGCACATCTCATATAAATAGAAGATGATATCTCATGTAACTCCTAAAAGATATATCATATCTGATTAAAGATATTAAATATATCTCATCAAAGATATAAAATACATCTTCTCAAAGATATAATATATATCTTGTCAAAGATATCAGATATATCTTGTCAAAGATATCAAAATATATATTTTTAAATATATTGGATATAAAAAAAATATTTATCGGGGCCAGATGAGGAGGTGCCCCAACAAACCCCCCTCCGACTCAACTGGGGATCATTTCCAACCCTACAATCAGTCGGCAAGTCTCAAATTTTCCTCTGGGTAAACTCTTGGTCAACATGTCTTACCCATTGTCATCAGTATGGATCTTCTCAAGCTCTAACTATCTCGAATCAAGAACATTACGGATCCAATGATACCGAACATCGATATGTTTCGACCTGCCATGAAAAGTGGAATTCTTTCCCAAACAAATAGCACTCCGACTATCACAAAATAAAACATATCTGTCTTGATTAAAATTGAGCTCTCGAATAAAAGTTTTCATCCATAACAATTCTTTGCATGCCTTTGTAGCTGCAATAAACTCTGACTCAGTGGTAGATAAAGAAACACATCTCTGTAACCTAGATTGCCAAGATACAGCTCCCCCTGCAAAAGTAATCAAATAGCTTGAAGTAGACTTCCTCAAATCGATATCTCCTTCCATATCTGAATCTGTAAAGCCACAAAGCATAGGTTTCCCTTTTCCAAAACACAATCTCAGATCAGAAGTACCACGAAGACAACGAAAAATGTACTTCACTACCCTCCAATGCTCTCTGCCTAGATTTGACAGAAAATGACTGACTACACCAACTGCATGAGCTATATTAGGTCTAGTACATACCATGGCATACATCAAACAGCCAACAGCAGATGAATAAGGTATATGTTTCATCTCCTCTCACTCTTCATCAGTAGAAGGTGACTGACTGGTGCTGAGCTTAAAATGTAAAGCAAGAGGAGTACTAACCACTTTAGCTCTATCCATAGAAAATCTCTGAAGAACCTTCTCAATGTATCTCTCCTAAGATAACCACAATTTCTTGGCCTTCCTGTCACGGGAGATCGTCATGCCAAAAATCTGTCATGCTGACCCCAAGTCTTTCATCGCAAAAGAATGGCAAAGATCCTTCTTCAATCTGTCAATTCTAGAAGCATCATGGCCAACAATGAGAATATCATCAACATAAAGCAACAATATAAAAAAATCATCATCAGTAAATCTCTGAACAAACATACAATGATCAGAAGATGTCTTCCTGAAACCCTAATGAGAAATGATAGATTCAAACTTTTTATACCACTGTCTCAGAGCTTGCTTCAAACCATACAAACTCTTCTTCAATCTGCAGACATGATTCTCTTTACCTGTTTCAACAAAACACTCTGGTTTCTCCATATAAATATACTCCTCTAAATCTCCATGGAGGAAAGTTGTCTTCACATCCATTTGTTCAATCTTCAGATCCAAACTAGCATCCAAACCAAGAACAACCTGAATGAAAGACATTTTGAAAACAGGTGAGAACATATCATCAAAATCAATACCTTTCTTCTGATAGAAGCCTTTAACAACTAACCTTGCCTTGTATCGGGGAACAGAACTGGATTCTTCATTCTTAATCCGATAAATCCACCGATTTTGCAAAGCTCTCTTACATGTCGGTAACTTCACCAGCTCAAAAGTGTGGTTGTCGTGCAATGATGTCATCTCGTCATCCATTACCGCAACGCATCTGTCCTTCTGTTCAATTTCCATCACCTCAAAAAAATATTCTGGTTCTCCCCCTTCAGCGAGGAGCACATACTCATCAGGTGAATACTGATTTGAAATGGTACGATGTCGAGATGACCTTCGGAGTGGAACTGCGGGTTCATTGATAACCCCAAGAACCGGATCATCAGAAACAAAAGGTGCATCGAGAATATAAACTCTAACCTGTTCACCCTGAGCATCATTCTGCACATCAATGTGATCATCAGAATCAACAATATGAGGTAAATGTGAATCAGAACCTGGCTCAAGACTAACAAAGCCATCCGAAGTTGGAGAAGTGGACTTTTCTCCCTTATCAATATCTGCAATATTCTGGTCCTCTTTAAACATTGCATCTCAGCTTCTGAAAAGTTTCTTCAAAGAAGGATCATAAAACCTGTACCCAAACTCATCGTGTCCATAGCCAATAAAAATACACTGCCTTGACTTATCATCCAACTTGGATCTCTCATCTCTAGGCACATGAACAAAAGCCTTGCAACCAAAAACTTTCAAGTGATCGTACCTGATCCTTTTTCCATACCAAAACTTATTAGGAGTGTCTATCTACAAAGAAATTGAAGGTGATAAATTGATAATATAAAAAGCAGTAAGTAAAGCCTCACCACAAAAGTGTTCAGGCAACTTTTCTTCTGAAAGCAAACAACGAACTCTTTCCAACAAAGTCCTGTTCATCCGCTCAGCTACACCATTTAGTTGATGTGTCTTTGGAGGTGTCTTATGATGCCGAATAACTTCCTGCCTGCAATACTGATCAAATGGACCACAATACTCCCCCCATTGTTAGTGCGAATACATTTCAATTTCTTGCCTGATTCCCTCTCAGCAGAAACATGAAATTGATTAAAAACACTAAGCACATGACTTTTGGAATTCAAAACATAAACCCAAAGCTTACATGAGTAGTCATCAATAAATGTCACAAAATAATGACCGTCACTAAAGGTCATATATTTAAAAGGACCAAAAACGTCTGAATGTACTAATTCATGAACCTGTGACTTCTTGTGTGGAGGATGACTGCTGAAACTCACTCTGATCTGTTTCCCAACCATGCAATGATCACATGTGTCCAATTTGAAACTCTTCAAATCTGGAAGAAGATTTTGCTTGGCCAAACAACCAAGCCCTTTTTCACTGATGTGACTGAGCCTCTTATGCCACAACTTGGACGAACCACTGCACTTAACAACGCAAGCAATATCACATGAAATATAAGCTCTAGTCCAGTAAAAACCTGACTACTTCTTCCCTTGAGCCACAATCAAAGATCCCTTGGAAATCTTCCATTGGAAATCACCAAATGTGCTGATAAACCCTTCATCATCAAGAACGCTGGTAGAAATAAGATTCAAGCGAACCTCTGGTGCATGTCGAACATTCTTCAAAATCAGCTTACTTACTGTACTAGTCTCTAAACAAATAGTCCTGATACCTACGACATCAACATGACCACCATTACCCATCTTCAAAATCCCAAAATTACCTGGGTTGTAAGATGTAAAGAACTCCTTCTTTGATGTCACGTGAAAACAAGCACCACTGTCAACAACCCAGCAAGAATAATCAGAAGCAATATTAATGGAGTCATAAAAAATAACAAGATCACCCCTATAGCGGTAACGACATGATCATCTCCATTGACATTCTTCTTTGGATGATTTTCCTTCATTTTGTTTTCTCTTTTTAGCTGATAACAAAACTTCTTAACATGCCCCTTCTTACCACAATGATGACATTCAAAATCTCTTTTCTTTGATCTAGATTTGCTTCTGCTTTTACTCTTTCCTCAACTGCTCTGTCCCTGATTCTTTTCCTGGCTTCTCCCCTTGTTCTTTGTGACTAAAATCTCTGAAGATTTCTCTTGAGTACGTCTCCTGACTTCTTCATTCAAAATAACAGACTTAAGAGAAATGAATGTCACAACACCATTAGGAGCAGAACCGGTTAGAGTAACATGTAAATTCTCCCAAGAATCAGGTAACATGTTAAGCAATAAAAGTGCCAAAACCTCATCTTCAAAATTAATACCCATGCCAGAAAACTGATCAAAAAATCTCTGATATTCACTTAAATAATCAGAAATAGACATACCTTCTCTGTACCTCAAATTCATCATTTGTTTGAGAAGAAACAATTTATTGTTTCCTATCTTGGAAGCATAGGTAGTCTTGAGATTCTCCCACAATGTTCTGGCGTGAGAGATGTTGACAATGTGATTCATCACATTGTCTTCGACCCATTGGCGAATGAAGCCACAAAACATCTCATGCTTGAATGCCCATTCTTCATCTGACATCCTTTCTGGATTCTAGGTACTAAACACTGGAAGATGCATTCGCTTGACAAAAAGAAGATCCTTCATTTTAATTCGCCACATATGATAATTGGTACCATTCAATAAAATCATCCGACTGTAATTAGCCTCAATAATAAAATATGAAATAAAAACCAAACCCTCTGATACCAGATGTTGGGAAATATGGAAATCAATGAACATGAAAACAACAAAAACACGAACGCGTAGCGGAGAAATATTTCCCTCAAATAGAGGATGCGTAGCGACAAAAATAGGTGCAGAAAAATAAAATTGACACCATAAATTTTTACGTGGAAAACCCAAAAGGGAAAAACCAAGGGACCTAGTACAGAAAGAGGGATCCACTAAAATAGATAATTACATGGTAGAGACTCCCAAAAAATGAAAGGGATATCAAAAGTAATACTTAGAAAAGTAGTGGATCAAAGTCGGAGTATAGATGCAGTCTGAATGAAGCCTGAAAAGAAGAAAGCAGCCTGCTAAAGAAACCAAAATAGATCTGACCATGAAAGCAGAAGATTGATGTCCGAAAAAAAAGTGCAGATGAAAAACACCGGGATCGGATCAAAAACCACCACAGATGAAAGCCGATCAAATCAAAGTAGTTCAACCAGTTGCAGATCTAAAACCGCTCCTTGAAAACGCAACTGCACTGCTTCCAACCACTGATGAGAGAGGAGCCGCACATCTCATATAAATAGAAGATGATATATCATGTATATCCTAAAATATATCTCATATCTGATTAAAGATATTAAATATATCTCATCAAAGATATAAAATATATCTTCTCAAAGATATCATATATATCTTGTCAAAGATATCAGATATATCTTGTCAAATATATCAAAATATCTTTTTTTAAGATATCTGATATAAAAAAATATTTATCAGGGCCAGATGAGGAGGCTCCCCAACACAATCGCTACTCAAGAATAGGTGCTTTGTGGTTTCCATTTGCGGGATGGTGCAAAAATGACAACGTAAAGCTGTGCTAACACCACGACTCTGAATGGTCTTATCTGTCAGAAGTTCCTAATGATGAATATGCCAAGTCAGAAAGTTGTGTTTGGTTGGAATCCCTTTTCACCACCATTTTTTCGAGTGTTCGTCGCGGTCCCTTCGAGCATGAAAGGTGTAATGATAACTATAACTTGATAATTTTCCAGATGGTGAAGCTGTGAAGAAACAACGGTTCGGTTCATCCACCTGGATAATGCTATAGAAGATCTGACTTTGATCAGGACTAAGGATGGCATCCATAAGGCCTTGGTGGGAACCAAACTCCCTGATGGACATGGCCGACATAGGGCATCCCAGAAAGTGGAGTTTTCTGCTTGTCGATTTCGCATCCCAGAGGTTGATGTCACCATTCCCGATCAACCAACAAGATTGGTCCTACAGGAGAGGGAGATGGAACAACATGCACTTGGAAAGGTTGAATATGGGCCGCCTCTTGTTAGACCACTCCTCCCATTTTGCACTATATCTATTGAGAATAATCCTTTCCCATAGAGAGGATCCTTCGATGATTTACCAGGCGAGACTTTCCTGTATATCTTGCATGGTTTCTGTCACACTAAAAAGGCCGACACTACCTTCATCAACCAGTTTTTACATGCGGCTCCAAAAATTCCAGTGGCATCTCCCCACTTGGTTAGCATCCCATAAAAAGGCCGAAATGATGTTTTCAATCCTAGAGAGAGTTCCCTTGGGCGGGTTGATGACCAAGAGAAAATTCACGGGGATTGATGATAAGGCATTGTTAATAAGGGTAACCCTACCTCCAAATGATAGGAACTTGTTCTTCCAGTTGAAAATCCTTCCAGTGATTCGATTGATGATATCTTCAAAAAAAATCTTTTTAACTCTCCCATTTGAAATTGGCTCACCCAAGTACATCATCAGAAGTTGGCTTTCTGATTATCCCAGAATGTTCGGAATAGAACTGCACCTCCTTCTCAAGCATTTGTTGGAGATGAAAACCCTACTCTTCCTAGAGTTAAGCAGCTTCCCACTAACCTCCCCATAGGCCGTCAAAATTCCCTTGAGTTCTTTCAACGACCTACGCCTGCCATTGGTGAATATTAAGTTATCATCGGCAAACATGAGATGAGATATATTGTTCTCTCATACTTGGAAACAAAGGGTTTTAACGTTCCCTCCCCCTGTAGCTTTTGTAAATTCATGGAAAGGGATTCCTATGCTAAGAGGAACAGGAATGGACACAAGGGATCACCCTGCCGCACCCCTCTGACATTTTTGAAAAACCCAAAACTCTTTCCCATGATAGATATTGAAAACCAAGGAGACGAGTAACATCTGAAACATACATCACAAAACCATTCCGGGAAGCCGAGTTTCCTCATCACCAAGATGATAAAGTCCCATTTGAGCCTGTCATATGATTTTTCCTTGTCTGCTAGAATAATTACGTTAGAGCTCTCTGTTCATTTATTGATATCTCCTATGAGCTCTTTTGCAATACCAATTTCCCCTTGTATTCCTCTACCTTTCACGAAGCCATGCTATTCGATAGATACAATTCTTGGAATGAGGTGTCCAAGTCTTCTGGACAGTAGACTGGACAAGATTTTATATGAAGAATTGCAAAGAAAAATCGGCCTGTATTGGGAGAGATTTATAGGATCCTTTCACTTGGGGGTGTGAACCTAAGAGGCGCACACCCCCTTGGAATCGATCCCCCCTAAAGAAGTCTTGAACTACCTGTATCACTTGAGTCTTGAAAAACTCCCATGCAACAATATAGAATGCGCCTGTAAAATCGTCTGGGCCAGGGGCACTCTCCTGGTTTAAGCCAAAGGTGACCTCCCTGATCTCCTCCTCCTTCAGGATTTACACTAAAACCTAGTTATCAGATTCCCTGACCAAACCGTGCATACTTTGGATAATGTTCACCCCCCTATCCACGTAATTGCTTCCCTCCCCAGGTGGAGATGTGCTAGCCAAGAGAGCCTTGAAATGATCTAAGGCCAAGTTCCCTGCAATATCAATGTCTGAAATGAAAGACCCATCATCCTACTTAAAATTTATTCGGGAGTTTCCTCTTTTCTCCTTCAGGAAAGCATGGAAGTAGAATGTGTTTTTATCTCCTTCTTTGATCCAGAGAACCCTTGACCGAGCTCGATAGGCCTTTTCGGATTCCAGAATACTTTCCGCCAACATGGATCGCTTATCTTGAAGCATCATGAAATAGTCATCATCCCAGACATCCTGCAAAGAAACCTCCAGTTTGTCAATGTCATCCTTGAGATTGTTTAGCTGAATATCGACAACAATATTTTTCTCCAGCCACTCTAGGATGCACCCTTTAAGTCTTTGTAGCCGGAGGAAAAGGTTGTCGCAAGAATTCCCATCCATATCGGTCATCCATGACACCTCAATAATTTGAAGAAAACCATACCTCTTGTGCTAACTGGACGTGTAAAAAAATTTCCTCTACTGTGTGGGAGTCCTAAGGAGGTTGATCAGTAGGGGATCATGATCGGATAACAACCTAGTGAGGCGAGAGACTGAGGCTTGTCCAAATATGTCAATTCCTTGAATGTTTGCGAGGCATCTATCGAGTCTTATCTAGATGCACTGGGTCCCTTTACGATCGTTGCACCAAGTGTAGCGATTGCCTGTGAAACCCATGTCCATGAGGCCTGAGGAGGCAATGAATTGATGAAAGTTTCTCATGGAACTTGTGTATCCCCTCACCCCTCTTCTATTCCCTGAAATGTCTGCCACGGTGTTAAAATCTCCTCCAACAAACCAAGATTTGCTCACAGGTTGAAAACCATTCAGTTGGTTCCATAAACGGAGCCTTTCCCCCACAGCACAGCTAGCGTAAACAAAAGTAAAGAGCAGCTCGAGGCCACTGGATTTGATGCAAGTGGTGATGAACTGATTTGATCTCTCCACCGGTTCCACTTATATCCCTTGTTTCTAGAATATCCATATGTGGTTGTTATCCGGGGCGGCATGCATGTGATGGCTAAAACCCATCTGTTTTCCAAACGAAGCCATACGACAGACATCCTTCTTGGGTTCGAGGATGGCTACCAAAGAGATGGAGTGAATATTGACTTTCGAGGCTACGAAATCACTCTTTACATAATCCCATAGGCCTCTCACATTCCAAATAATGAGGGAAAACATTTAAGAAAAAATGGAGGTCTTTCGACCAGCGGTTTCCAAAACAAGAGGGTACCTAGTGGAGGAAGGCTCCCTTAACCTGGATTGGGTGATGGCCCCCGACGAGGAGCCAACCAATCTTGGGGGCTGTTAGAGGGAGGACCTAACCGCCGGAGGAGATTCCAACAGCGATTCTTCCAACAGCTCCTCCAGAGAAGCAAATCGGTTGGGGCTTCTTGGAGAAGGCGCGCTAGTGCAGAAGGAATCATTATCCACTCTCATGTTGAGAAACATCTTTTTAGAGGGGAGTTTTTTTACATTTTTTCAAAAAAAGAAATTTAAAAATACGACCAGGTTTAAAATATTTTTTTTACATTCCAAAGGCGGCACACCATGTGCCGCCTTCGGTTCAGTTTCTGCCAGGCCAAAGGCGGTTCTCCAGAAACCGCCTTGCGCCATCGGGGAAACGAAAGGCGGCACACCAGTGCCCGCCTTTCGATTTTTTTTTCTGCGAAAGGTGGATTTGTAAGAGCCGCCTTTCGTGTTTTAAATGGACGAAGGCGGCTTCCCAGATTCCGCCTTCTCCAAAAATATCCCTATAAAAGGTAGCCGCCCCACCCATCCTTCCTCACTCACAAATCCCTCTTCTCTCTAAAATTTTGAGAGCTCCTCTCTCTAAGTTGAGTTTTCCTCCGTGGTGCTTCCGGAGACGCATTGAGTACAAGATTTTTGTGTCAAGATTCATTTAGAGGTATTTTTTTTATTTTAAAGTTATTTATTTAATTAATTGTAATTAGTTAATTTTAAATATTTAAGTATGTAGTAGTAGTTATTTAAAGAAAAGAAATAAATAGTTATATTATTAATGTTTTAATTAGTTAATATTTAATGTTAGATTAAGGTATATGTAATTTAATATTATTAATGAATGATGATGAGGGATAAATTATTTAATGTTAGATTAAAGTATGTATAATATAATATTATTAATGAATGATAATTAGGGATAATAATAATTTATTAATATTTTAGAGATAATCATAGACTAATTAAATGATGATTAAGGAATAATTAAGTCATGATTAAAGGGGTAATTAACCATGGATGATTAATTAAGGAATGTTTAAGGGGTGATTAAGTGATGATTAAGGGATGATTAAGGGGTCATTAAGGTAATTATGGAATGATTAATTGATGATTAAGGGGTAATTAAGGAGTGATTAAGGGGTGATTAACTAATGATTAAGGGGTAATTAAGGAATGATTAAGTGATGATTAAGGGGTAATTAAGGAGTGATTAAGGGGTGATTAAGGGGTAATTAAGGAATGTTTTAGGGGTGATTAAGTAACGATTAAGGGGTGATTAACTAACGATTATGGGGTGATTAAGTTTTCATTAACTAATGATTAAGGAATGATTAGGGGATGGTTAAGGGGGTAATTAAGGAATGTTTAAGGGGTGATTAAGGGGTAATTAAGGAATGTTTAAGGGGTGATTAACTAACGATTAAGGGGGTGATTAAGGGGTCATTAACTAATTAAGTGGTAATTAAGGAATGAAGGGGTAATTAAGGAGTGATTAAGGGGTTAAGGGGATGATTAAGTTGTAATTAAGGAATGATTAAGTGATGATTAAGGGGTAATTAAGGAATGTTTAAGGGGTGATTAAGGGGTAATTAAGGAATGTTTAAGGGGTGATTAACTAATAATTAAGGGGGCGATTAAGGGGTAATTAAGGAGTGATTAAGGGGTTAAGGGGATGATTAAGGGGTAATTAAGGAATGATTAAGTGATGATTAAGGGGTAATTAAGGAATGTTTAAGGGGTGATTAACGAACGATTAAGGGGTGACTATCTAACGATTAAGGGGTGATTATGGGGTCATTAACTAATGATTAAGGAATGATTAGGGGATGGTTAAGGGGTAATTAAGGAATGTTTACGTGATGCTTAAGGGGTAATTAAGGAATGTTTAAGGGGTGATTAACTAACGATTAAGGAATGATTAGGGGATGATTAAGGGGTAATTAAGGAATGTTTAAGGGGTGATTAACTAACGATTAATGGGTGATTAAGGGGTGATTAACTAACGATTAATGGGTGATTAAGGGGTGATTAACTAGGGATGATTAGGGGATGATTAAGGGTTCATTAACTAACGATTAAGGGGTCATTAACTAATGATTAAGGGATGATTAAGGGGTCATTAAGTGAAGATTAAGGGATGATTAAGTGGTAAATTACCAACTCCTAACTGATTAAACAACACTTAAGTAGTGATTGACCAGCACTTAAGTAGTGATTAACCAGCACTTAAGTAGTGACCGACACTTAAGTAGTGATTAACCAGCACTGTAATGAATCTTATTTTTTAGAGATCATTGAACATATCTTTAGGAAAGTTAAAAATTGTTCTACAAAACATTAGTGGCTTAATTTAGGAAGGTTTTAAAATTTTGGTGTCATGAAAGTTTATGTCGTTATCTAAAAAATAAATCCCTGTCTGGATACTACAAGTGGATGTGGCTCTAGCACAACTGTACCTAGGGGTGAAAGCCCCGACAAGGAGTTTCAGGCCTGACCCGGGGTATCCTGGTACATGACAACGGGCCTTGCTGCACTCCTGGTTTGACACTCCTGGGGGATATGATTTAGATGATTGATATTTACTTCATGAAGTACTAAAATACCTTTAAGAAGATAAAAAATGTTATTTAACACGTAACAAAACATTATTGACATATTCAGTGATCAGTAAACATTTTTCATGTAGAGAGACATGTTTGCTTGTGTTTACTGCTATGGAAAGGTTATTCAAACTGAGCAAGGAGCTTCTTATAGTATACAATCAACATCTATGGTTAACACATCTGATTGTGTTACCATAACTGATCTTCAAGATAGAATTCATGGTTGCTTAAATCTTGGTCCTCATCAAGAGATAAAGTCTATTAGTTATATACATTTGCAATTCCCTGCCACATTATGACATCTTGCTTGTCCATTGGTTTCTGATGAGCACTGGGTCCAAGCGGGAACTTTATTTTCCCAATGGTCTGATGGTACAATGATGGATTGTATGTTGAAGTTTCTAATGTACAACAACATCAAAATGTTCGAAGTCGTAGACATGCACAAATAGTTGTTGAAGAATCTTCATCCCAAGAAATTGAGGATGTTCGCCCTGTTGTAGAGGAGGAAAACTTAGATAATCTTCCAGATTTACATATAAATCATTCTTCAGATGAGGAATTTAACAATGATGGAACAGACAGAGAAGATAATGATGATGGGGAGGGAGCTGGATAAGATAAGGTAATAGTTTCTCGAAATAGAGTAGTTCAAGAACATTCTCGACCAACATTAAATCATCCACCACCCTTTGAATCTTGGTCCGAAGCAATGGAATGTGTACTTGAATTTGACAACAATGTTTTGACACCTGCAACAGAGTTTCCTGGAGTTATAGTGGACAGGTTTAGTGAGTTGGACAAAACATTATATAATGGAAGGGATTTTCCAAGTAAGGATGTGTTGAAGAGATTCTTAAAAAGATTTCATATTGAGAGGCATTGTAGATATGTAGTTGAGGCATCATGTAGAAAAAAATACGTCATACAGTGTGATAAATTTGATGAAGACTGTAGATTCCGGTTGAGGGCGATTCCAGACTACGACGACTATATCGCATGACTGATCTAGAGGAGGAGGAGGTTTCTAGTTTATCTGTGATCCATGCTACTTTGGAGGAGATGATGCCGATTTTTCGATCTATTCATGATAGTATCATCCATCCTAGACCCCAGAGACATGATGTTCCTGCTCAGGAACATGATGCTCATATCCCAGGAGATGAGGGTCCTACTCAGGAACCTGCAGCAGCAGCTGGTGATGTTCCCCAGCGACGACAATGGCGACGAAGACCGCGTCCTGCTGCACGTGAGCCCTCACCTGTTCCAGAGGCACAGGTTGGTGCTCTATCAGTCTATCCTGAACCATCTGGGTTTGTGCAGTAGGATGCAGCATGGGATCCATCTTTTTTTACCGGATATCCACAGTATTCTCCAGATATTTATTTTCCATAGATTTATCAGGGGTCATCTCCCATGCTGCCATCTTTCATACCAGATACTTCACAGCCTATATGGTTTCCTGAGGGTATGATGACAGCCCCTTCTACTTACGTAGTGGGAGAAGGATCTCGTGCACACGATGACATCCCTCTGACACCTCCTTCCATGCAGACTATGACAGAGGATCCCGTGATTGATGTTCGAGTGCCCGAAGATCATCCCTCTCTAGGTCATCATACTCCATCCCAGCATGGAACACGTCGCTCTCGATATGGACGTACCATTCGCACACCACCTTGTGGGACAGAGCCTCACCATAGACACTGCCATTACTTCTTCATGTAAATGTTTTCTATTTATTAAAAAGAGTGCATTACATTTACTCTAAAATAATTTCTTAAAAATTATCGATGACACATAATTTACAAGCTTTCAAAAACACCTATGAGAAACTTCATAATGGTTCAAGTACGTGACTTTGAAAGCTTATAAAATATAAACTATAAGACCGATATGAATGAAAATTAAAATATGAATTAAACATATAGGAGATAGTTGAAAACAAAATGAATTTCTTAAGAAATGTTGATGATAAATTATTTAAAAGGTTTCAAAACCACCTTCCTGAAACTCAAAAATGTTTCAAGTAAGTGATTTTGAATGTGCAATGCTATGACAAACCTTTAGATGAAATGTGTCAGTTCCCCACTAGATGTGCATGTTCCTCCAAAATTTTCAGGCTGGAGATAATCCACCTTAAGCTCCACATAGCCTTATTCCTTCCATGGATTAATGTCAAACACTTCATTCCATTTGTTTACTTTATGGGGAAGTAAAACTCATTCCTTTGAATATGCACATTACCATGAACATATAAAATCATCATTTTGCAAGAAAAACTACTAATCTCATGTTCACTGAAATACCCCTTAACGTAAGAATGATACAAATAGTGTAAGTACCCAATAGCAAGATTCCAATCCATTTTGACTGGGCTATGTGAAATCATTGGTGTTTTCATCTGATTAATAATTTAAAAGGTTTCAAAACCACCTTTCTGAAACTCAAAAATGTTTCAAGTAAGTGACTTTTAAAGCCTATAAAATATAAACCATAAGATCTATTGAAATGAAACTTAAAAAATGGATTAAACATATAATAAGTAATTGAAAATAAAAACCACTTCTTAAAAATTGTTGATGAAATACAATTATAAGCTTTCAAAAACACTTCTTGCAACTCAAAAATATTTCAGATATGAGACTTTGAAAGCCTATAAAATATAAACTTAAAGACTCATATAAATGAAACTTAGAACATAGATTAAACATATAAGAAGTAGTAGAAAAGTAATTAGTTAATTCTGGTGAGGGGGAAAACTGTTAGACCCTAGAATTGAAGGATAATGAGGATGACACGGAAACATCAACCCCCACGCCCACCCCTTCCACCCATTCAACCAAATTCGATAACTCCTATAGAAGTAGCTTTTCAAAAAAATGAAATTTCACACCACCACAACTTCCTACATCCATATTAACCCCCCAATTCAGTTTCATTAAATGTGGACAGCCCCCATTTTTACCAAAGTCAATGATGCACTATTAAACCATCACTTTTCAACCCCCGCCTCAATAATACAAAATGCTTTGAGGGATGAGAAATGATTCGGCACATTTTAGAACATTGAAATGCATCGAATCATTTCTCATCTCTCAAAGCATTTTGTATTTTTGAGGCGGGGGTTGAAAGTGGTGGTTTAATAGTGCATCATTGACTTTGGTAAAAATGGGGGCTGTCCACATTTAATGAAACTGAATTGGGGGGTTAATATGGATGTAGGAATCTGTGGTGGTGTGACATTTCATTTTTTTGAAAAGCTACTTCTATAGGAGTTACCGAAGTTGGTTGAATGGGTGGAAGGGGTGGGCGTGGGGGTTGATGTTTCCTTGTCATCCTCATTATCCTTCAATTCTAGGGTCTAACAGTTTTCCCCCTCACCAGAATTAACTAATTACTTTTCTACTACTTCTTATATGTTTAATCTATGTTCTAAGTTTCATTTATATGAGTCTTTAAGTTTATATTTTATAGGCTTTCAAAGTCTCATATCTGAAATATTTTTGAGTTGCAAGAAGTGTTATTGAAAGCTTATAATTGTATTTCATCAACAATTTTTAAGAAATGGTTTTTATTTTCAATTACTTATTATATGTTTAATCCATCTTTTAAGTTTCATTTCAATAGATCTTATGATTTATATTTTATAGGCATTCAAAGTCACTTACTTGAAACATTTTTGAGTTTCAGAAAGGTGGTTTTGAAACCTTTTAAATTATTAATCAGATCAAAACACTAATGATTCCACATAGCCCAGTCAAAATGGATTGGAAGCTTTCTATTGAGTACTTACACTATTTGTATCATTCTTACGTTAAGGGGTATTTCAGTGAACATGAGATTAGTAGTTTTTCTTGCAAAATGATGATTTTATATATTCATGGTAATGTGCATATTCAAAGGAATGAGGTTTTACTTCCCCATAAAGTAAACAAATGGGATGAAGTGTTTGACATTAATCCATGGAAGGCATAAGGCTATGTGGAACTTAAGGTGGATTATCTCCAGCCTGAAAATTTTGAAGGAACATGCACATCTAGTGGGGAACTGACACATTTCATCTAAAGGTTTGTCATAGCATTGCACATTTCTAGAATCTATCTTCCTGATGGTATAATACCTCCCTTCTCATCTCACCTTACCAAGAAAAATTATCTAGAGCTTTTGAGGTTGATTTATACTCAGGGGCATGACAAAATTGCAAAGATGTTTCTATTGTGTGTAAAGCACATAAGCTGGTTGAGGTTTTCATTGTTGGAATGCATCTAAATGCTACGACAAAGTTAGAAGGACTAAGTTAAAATTAAAAATTTTATTAATTTTTTTTTGTTCAAAGGCGGCACCTGGTGTGCCGCCTTTGTTCTTTAATTATGGGCAAAGGCGGCACACCAGGTGCTGCATTTCTTCAGCGCTGAAATGCCCGAAAGGCGGCACATGGTGTGCCGCCTTTGGGATGTAAAAAAAAATATTTTAAACCTGGCTGTATTTTTAATTTTTTTTTTTGAAAAAATGTAAAAAAAAAAAAAAACTCTTTTAGAGGGATACCTGTGGGCCTCTATAATAACCCTGCGAACACCCTTAGACATGGCACGAGCATCTTGCAGGCCCTGGCCCGCTGAGTCCCTTATGACGTCCATGGGGCGTGCTAGAGTGGGCTCCAATGAAGGAGACAAGATCAGGAGGAGAGGAGGGATGTCCGGAAACATAGGGCCAGAGAGTTCCACATCTCTGCAGGAGGCCAAAATGCCAAACCTAGGGGGATTGGAGAGAGAGTCGTACAAAAGCTGAGGCAATGGTACGGCGGGGGGACTAGGGTGCATACATGACAGAGGGAATATAACCGTTGTAACCTCCAACACTAGAGCCAGCGGGCGGGTCTCACTATCTTTGGAAGGCGCGGTGGGATTTGAATATGAAACACCGGCCAAATCAGAACAGGTGTCGCTGCTCACCGGAGGAGGCGATGCCAGAGGGCTGGACGAGAGTCCCGGACCATCCCTCCGGGAGGAAGAGGAAGCACTGAGGTCCCCTCTTGGATCAGAGCCGAGGCCCGAGGTGCAACTAGGCACCAGCCGTTTTCCCCTTTGCCTCTTGAAAATCTCTACCGAGTGACCTTGAAAGCCGCAAACACCACAGAATCTGGGCGGAGACTGATACAGGAGCCTCTGCCACCATTTGAAGTTATCACCAACCTTGAGAAGGATCCTTGGTGGGAAGGGCAAGGAGAGGTCCATCTCTAGGTAGATATAAGGACACTCTGCGTCTTGAATGTAAAGAGTTGCAATATTGACGTCAGGGATGGGTAGAGGAACTCCGGAGAGCAGTTCATCCTTAAGGAACCCATAAGATGGTGGATGAAATAAGATAATAAAGGAGATGTTGAAGGTTGATGAATGAACATCGATATATGAAGGTTAAAGATGGGAGATGAATGTAGTGAATTGAATGAGTTGAAGGACTTCTTCACGAGTAAACATAAAGAGTGAGTTAGGAGGAAGTAGTAGACATGGGAGATAGAGGGAGAGGTGAACATTTAGGGTTTTATGGGAAAAATTATGGGAATATTTAATGTGGGAAAATTAGTGGGAAAAAATAAGGGGGTGGAGACATGTGGATCAGAGAGATTCCACTGGGGAGACTTGAGGGGAGGGGAGGTAGTAAAAAAAGAAAAGGAATGGATGCCATGTGCATTGAATGATTTATAATTTTATAATAAAGAGTATATATTAGCATTACCCCATGCTCATATATGATCCTTTTTTTGACAAAATCTGATAATATATTTGATATAAAACACTGAAAGAATATAAAATCACTCATCAGATAGAGTTTATATACGAAATTAATCTAAATAAAATTTGGCATATGTTGGAAACCAAAACCTATTTTTTCAAAAGATTCATCTGCATGTTTTAATTGAATAAAATAAATCAATAATGCACCTTTATTGATGAATCGTGTAGTCTGGATAAGAAAATTAGATATATGTTTTCTATTGGTTAGATCCATATTTCTTTTACTGATATTCCCTTTGATACTTGAGAAAATATACTCATGTTATCCTTTGGTGATAAGGTCATGCATGAAGTTATACATGAAGAAAAGTAATTGTTATTGTAATACAACTAAAAATCAAACACTTTTACATGACTAAATATCTTGTTGGTATGTTGTATAAGAGAATAAGACTTTTAACTTTTAAACTGTGAGTTGGGACTATAATCTACACTCACATTGACGAATTTATAATACCTTACCAGACCCAACCAACATTTTTATTATGATAAAGGGTTAGAATCATTCCATTATTTTCTTAAAATCTTTGGAAAATATATACAATAGTCTTAAAAACACTATGATGTATGGAAATGAGTCTTTCACCCTAGAAGAAGTCAAGTATACCTTAGTAAATATGGATTTATAGTATAATAAATAGGTTACACATAAGGGATAAGTGTTTAATATAAGTGGAAGAACCAATAATAGGGGTAAAAGGAATAAAAATAATAAAAATGGGAGCTAGTCAAAGTCTAATATTGAGGATATAAAATGTTACCACTATAAGAAAATAAAACACATTAAGAGAAATTTTGTAAATTGAAAATCCTTTAATAACACTAAGGATTGGGTAAATTAATCTTTAGTAGTAGAGACAAGATATGATGGTGTTGAATTCCTTAATGTATTTATCAAGACCACAAGAGAGGAGTGGGTACTGGATTACGATTATTCATTCCACATGTGTCCTGTGATGGAGTAGTTAACTGAATATGAGGATGATGATCATATTTTAGGCAACAAAAAGAGTTCTAGATTCATGGGCCGAGGTTCAAAATTACTTAAAGTTCTTGAAAATATTGTTAAAACTTTAAATAATGTTAGGTGGGTACTTGAATTGAAAAGAAACCAGACATCATCAGGTTTCATTGATAAAAAATTTCCTCATTTAGATGTATACTATCTTAAAATCACTAAATGACCCCTCATAGTTAGGAGAGGATATGGTTTTTAGTGGGGATAACATTTATCCAAATATAGTATATTAAAAATAAACTAAAACCTAAACCATATGATCTTCCACATGCATTAGATTGGATAAGAATGAAGAAAATAGTGCATTTCTCATCTTTGATGATTTAGCATGCAAAATCTTATCACATGAGATTAAGCAAGATCACCAAGAAGTAGTCATACATTACAAGAAAAAGTACATTTAGTAGTGGTTTTCAAAATCATCTCTAAATGTTATGTTTTTATTTTTCTAGCAGTGGTTTCAAAAAACCATCACTAATTTATGGTAGTTTATTAAAAACCATCTCCATTTAGCGGTCTTTTTTTTACAGTGGCTAAAACTATCTCTAAATATGATTTTTTTATTTAATTTTGATGGTGGTTTTTAAATACCACTAGAAAATTAACAACAACTAATAAATTTTATAAATTATTAACTAAATTTTTTACAAATTATTAATAATTATTAATTAATATATATATTTATGATTTATTTTTTTTAAAATATTAATCAATTATTAATGGTTAATTTTAGTTTTTAATTTTTTATACATATTATTTATTAATTATAAGTTATTAATTATTACAGAGTAATTATAATTATTTATTTTTTATAATCATTAATTATTGACCATTTTCTAATTTTTGGTTATCAATTATTAATTAGTAATTATTAATTACTAATTGTTAATTTTTAATGATTAATTATTAATTTTTAAGTATCAAGTATTCTTTATCTATTAATAATTAATAATTAATAATTACTAAATATTTATTCTTTATAATTATTAATTATATATTATTTAAATTTTAATTACTTCTTAATGATTAATGATTAATTGATTATTAATTATCAATTATTATTAATGATTTTTAAATTAATAAATACTATTTATTAAGGAATTTATTATCATTAAATAATTATTTTTTAATTATTAAATAATGATAATTAATACTTTTTAATAATTATTAATTCATCACGAATTTGTAATTTTATTCATTAGTTATTAATATAATTTATTTTATTTATCAAATAGATTAATTAACATTTATGAACATATTATTAAATGTAAATTCATTTTATGGGGTGGTTAGTATAACAACCTGAGATTTTATGATATATTTATCTTTAAATAAGTTTTATTTATTAGTAGCTTGGTTTACAGGAAACAACGAGTTTAAATAAACCATGATATACTATTGAAATATTATTATTACATGTGACAATTATTGCCTAGATGTTAGATTGATAGGTATGAATATGACCAACTAAATTATGAAAAATATTTGTTTACAAATGTATAAAATTAATTCACTGGTTATTTATTGGTTAGAAATTAAAATAAAAACATTAGAAAGTAAAAAGGAGACGTTTTTCTAAAAAATAGTTTTTATGCATGCAATGTGATTTTATATTAATAAATTAAATCAATCAATATTTATAAATTATTTTAATGAAATTTTTAGATAATATATTCAATCAAATATTTAACATTAATTTAATAGTTATTATTAGGCAAGTAATGATAATAAATTCAGTTTTACACTTAAAAATACATTTATCTAAAAATGGGTTTCATTGCGTTTTACATGCTTATTTTAAAATTAATTTCCAAAACTTATAATAATTGAATTTTATAAAATGTTTTATATATTTTGAATCATCATTTATAAGTTTGTTAATGTTTATACTTTAATTTTTGTTCACAATGAGCAGTAACCATGGTAAAAATTTATCACCTCGATTGAGGTTAAAAGGGTTAACAAGGGGGTTAAACTAAAAGATAAGGTTTAAAATATCACTTAAACTTGTATAAATTTGATTTGTTGAAAATATATCTACCTTAACTTATCTTATATTTGGCCTTGGGTTGCCTTGGTGCCACTTTAACAAGAATATGACTTTATTATATTTTACTGTTTTAAATATTTACAAGAGTTTCACTCCCCTCACTTATAAAAGGGCACCTCCTCCCCTCTCTTATCCACACCAATTGAGACCTTTATCTCAAAAAATATATTCCCAAATAATTTATCAAAATATTTATCCACGAACTTGAGGTTTTTTTCTTCCTAAAATACTCATCTAAGAAGCTTTAAGGTTCTTCTCAAAGGAGGATACCCAAAGAAGAGGTATATGTTCTTGCTGATCTTTTTCATGTTTCTTTTTTTTATTAAAACAACCCCAAATGTTATATAACCATATTAAAATTATTTAATAAAATTATTTAATATACTGATATTTTTTTTATGTTACTTTTATTTCCATTTTATATCCCATTCCCAACCATCAAAAAATTATAATTTCGCGCGTACGTACGTATGGACTTCCACTTCCATAAAGCGATGTGATGCATTTTTCATTTAATTTTTATATGGATAATCATAAGGATAAATTTATTGAATATATTTTATATTTATTATATAATTATGATTATTTAATTGTGAATTACTATTTACCTTTCTTTCGTTTCATCCATTAAAAAGTAAAAATATCACTCATGCATACCTACGGACTACCGTTTCCACGAAGTGATGTAATTAATTTCTCATCAGAATATTATATAAATGGTCATGGAAGTGTATATAATGATTAAATATATTAATTATAAAATTATTAATATTATGGATATTATTAATCCTTGACCAAGTTTCAATTATTAGAACTGTCAAACCAAAACATGCATGGAAAATAGACCAGTTTTCACATGAAATTTGATTTTAATGAAAAATTATTAATAAATGGGTAATTAGAAATTATAATAGAATATTAGATAATATAAAAAGTATTAATACTATTATATTATATATTTATAATAAATCTAAATTTATTATATAGTATCTTAAGAACTCGTATGAAGGAATACATGACCCAAGGTAAGTGTTTAGTTACAATCACATTTCTTTTCAGGATTGTCCATGTTAAATTTAAATTTATGAAAATTATATAATAATTATCCTTTAAAACCAATATATTTTCTTATTATTTGGATATTTATTAAATTTTCAAGTATTATTACTATTTTAATCTATTTTTTACTTAAAATTATTAATTTTTTAAGAAAAACCAACCTTATTTCCTCTTTTGTTTATGAAATTTTTCTTCCATTTCCATGTTATTTAAAATGTTTTCAAGAATGTTATTTTATATGATAAATTATTATTTAAATTCATTTTAAACAATATTTTACTTTGTTTTCAAAATTTTAAAGTAATATTCTTTTCATTTTCCAAATATTATACTTTTAGACTTTATATCAAAAGTGTGAAAGTAGTCTGTGTTTTAATATTTACCACACAAATAGATTTTCCCACTATCATGAACATTATTTTATTTTAAAATTAATTTAAAATTTTACATGGTTTTTTTCAAAGAAATTATTTTTATTAATATTCTATAAATTTTTAGTTTTAAAAATACTTAAGGAAAATCATATTTTCTTCTATTTTCAAAGAAACGTTCAAATGATATTTTAAAGGTGTCTTTGATCCATGTAAACATCCTTTGATGTTTCTTATGATTCATTGGGGATATGATATAATTATACCATCCATCTAATTTATATATATATATATTATGATTATGTGATGATGAAATTTTTATGAAACCTATTTCTTTTCCGTAACACCCTTCAGGTCACATGTTTGTTTGAATTTTGGATTAATTTATATCTCTTGTGGTTATAGAAATTTTAAGGGGTTGGGGGTTGAGAATTTCTATTTTTTTTGAGAAAGAGTCCAAGAAAATCATTTACACATAATTATTAGTAACCATGTGGTAACTTTATAGAATGGATCTATTAGTTCCAGTGACAATTTTCATGGTTTGATCATGGTTTGTCTAACTATACGAGATATTAGGAAAACCTTGAGAATGATGGCTTTGGGTTTAGAGGATATTGAAAAAATCATGAATGGTTTATCTAATTGTGAGTTCATTCCTTGTTAACTGTGAACTTCAGTTTTTAAGGGGCAATAGCTACTGTGTGGTTAGTGCACAATTTGTCTAACCTGTAGCCTAACCATGCACCCAGTGTGATTTTATTAAAAATGTAAAATTACCCCGATGACCTTGGTAGTTTTTAAATATAATAGAATCATAATATATCATTACCTATACCCAAAATCTCCTTAATTATCTAGAGGATTGCCTCCTTGGTTCTTGGTATTTCTCCTTCATTCATGGTGGATATCTTCATGGTATATTTCAATTTCCAACCAATATCTTTCCCTCTTTCTATATCTCTCTTGGATATATCTTAAACTTGTTTAATTGGAACCCTATTGGGATGTGTTTGGTAGATATTTAGGGTTTTATAGGTAATTTATGATGTTATTTATGGATCTAGGCTTGTGAGGAACATATATCTTCAATTCCAATCTCTATTTTCAATGGCGACTAGGATTTCTCTATTGGTAAGGTAGGTATATCTATACAATGGATATATCTCATGATTCATTTTACATTCCTATAAATTCCTTTATTTTGATTTATGAAAATGATTTATTTGATATCAAATAAGGTTTCTTTGTAAAATTTCAACTTGGGTGGCATGAAAAGGGGTTTTTTAAAGGGGGTTTCCTTTAAAAATAATTTTATACACATTATGTGTTTAATGAAATTACTTAAAGATGAATGGATTTTCAAGAATGGGAGTGGTGTTGCTTTATTTTTGAAAATGTTTTGAAAATTTATGAGCATGGTCCAATTGAATGTTTTGATAAAACATGACACTTTGGGAACCTTGGGTGTGTCGGGTTACTAACAAATGAAAAACTTAGTGTGTGTGGAATTGTTAGGGTTTAGGTATACATTAAGATATAGTATATTTTGGATATTTTTGGTACCAAAAGAATATTACAAGACTCTGTATTATTAGTAATAACATTACATTGACTTATTGTTCCTTTGCTTATCTTATTATGTATTCCCATAGGCTAAATCCAAAATTATGCTTGGTTTTATTATATAATGGCATTGTTTCATGTTTTATTGCTCAAATGTTTATCTTATGAGATATAGATGTTTTGGAAATCAACCTCTATATTTTCATTCATGTTAATATTCATATTCTTATGGATTTGAATATAGATTATTTTAAAAAGGAAAACTAAATAATGATTTATGTACAATGTTTTTAAATGAAGTAGATTTATAAAACTTATTTTGTTTTAAAGATAAAACTAATAGCTACATGGTGATAGAAAATGTATAGTTTCATGGTGGTATCCTGTTAGGAATTTTCCTCACACCCTAAACATGCCTTTGGGAATGTGCAGACTTGGTTTTGTAGGATATAGTTAAGGGGAAGGGCATCATATATCTTACCACCTTCTCTTTGTTGACATCGTCTTTATAGTGAGTTGGGTTGGTGGTGATGTATGGTCACATGGATACTTGGATTTGGTATTAGTTTGTTTTTCTTATAGGTTTACCCTTTTGGATTTCTTATGTATCATGGTGGTGTATCTTTTCTTCCATTTTTTACTATAATTGTGTATCTCTTATCTGTTATACATGATACATGTTTTGGTTTATGTGTTGATATCTACCTTGTGGGGATCCAACCTTGGATACATGTCATATTGACCCAGGTTATTTTATTAAAAAATGGTATCAAATCCAATACCTAGTTTGAAGTGGGATGACACTACCTGGTTTTGGTTTAGGGTTTATGGTGGATAGGAGTTAGGATAATCAGAACTTGGGTGGTATGTGAAAAAGCGTGCCTGGCCAGTTCAATTTCATATCTAACCCAAGTTACCATAAGTGGTCATGGATTTTTCATCAATATTTAGGATTTATTTTTAGGTTTATTTAGATGAACCTATTTTTGGGTTTATTTAGAAAAACATTTCCATGTCCTTTTATTGGATTTCAAAGTCTTCACCTTTTTGTTCGTTGAATCTGTTTTTACCTTAAATTTTAGTTTCTTAAGAGTTTTGATATAGATTCTTTAGATTCATCTTCTAATTCATAGATGTGTTTCCAAGATAATCATATGTTATCTCTTATGATTAATAGATAATTCATCCTAAAAGAGCTCTTCTAAATCTAGGTGAGTAAACTGTGATATAAGTTTCTCAAGTGAATCCTTTAGTAGATCCTTCATTGGTGGAAGTAGTTATCTACACAATCTAGACTCTAGCTTAGATGGGCATTGGAAACTATGAAAAAACGATGGGACATGCTTCAGAATTTAATAAGAAGAATCCACCTATCTATCATGGTGACAAGGTAATGGAGAGACTTAATTTTAAAAGCTAAATTGCACAAGGATATAACCTGGAACACTTTCAAGAAGGTCTTCAATCAATAGTTTTATCCTGAAACATTTTTTGTGGTGAAGAATCATAAATTTTAACCTTGGATCAAGGGTAATGTTTAGTTATAGAGAATTCTACTCATTTCACTAAGTTAGTTCACCCATCACCTGAGATTGTTTCTAATGACTACCATAAATCTTGGAGGTTTGAGATGGGTTTAAGGGATAATATTCAATTTGTGCTAATCCTATTATTCCCTTTCACCTTTATTGAGGTGGTTGATAAATAAGCTATGTTTGAGGTATTTAGCCGAGAAGATAAGTTTATGTGGAGATTCAGTTACAATAGGGTTAGCTAGTGTATATCATCTATCTAGAAAATAAATCATAATAAGGGTTTTCAGTTTATGTCAGGAGTAGTTTTAGGGGATTCCTTAGGTCACTACTAGGTGGTTTTCTATCAATGTGGGAGACTTGCCATATTGTTGTTGATTGTATGGTAAAATCCATTAATTTTCATCATTTTGGACAATCTATTCATCTTAAGAATTTTTATATAAGAATATCTCGAGGTAGTAGAGCTGGATCCACTTTTACAAAAGGGTCCTATGCTCGTTCTGAAGAAACAAAGGGTGGTGGATCTCATTCTCATGTAAAGTGGGATATTCATGTAGTGAATAAGGATCAAGTAGGAGTTTAGGATATATATATTTATATAGTAGAGTATGTACCGTAGGAATCTAAAGTAGGGATGGATATTGTGTGAGGCATGGTGTTTATTTAATCCTCCATATTCTTGGCTTTGTTTGGTGCCAGTTTATCTCATTTGTTTATATCATATAAGTTGTTTTATGTGTTGGGATTATGATTGGATATTATACAATTCATTATGGATCTTTACACTCTTATAGGAAGGAGTATGGAGTATGGTTTAAAATGTTCAATGTTCCATGTCATGATTACTGACCACGAGTTAGTGTGGTATTTTTTAATTATTTATCTTTACTTCTTTGAACTCATCATTAGCATGGATTAGATGATTTATTTTAAAGACTAAATCAATTTTTATCATCAATATGTTCAATTAATATCTCCTGATGGGGACAATCATGTCATTTATGGTGAGTGGATCCTAGATCTAGGATATTAGGGCATATTGTTCTTGAGAAATAAATGATATCATGCTAATTTTTATAGATTCTTCTTAATTTTGTGACTAGTGTTTTAGTGGTCCACTTCCTACTATAGTGGATGAGTACCCAATGGTTTTTCCTGATGATTTTCTAGGTTATCTACTCTGAGAGAGTTCAAGTTTTCCCTTTAATTACTCATAGAGACACATACCACATCCTTACCATCTTATCATATGTCACCTATTAAGCTAAAAGAGATTAAAATTCAACTCAATGATCTTGAGGCCAAATGGTTTGTTAGTCCATGTATGTCACCATGGAATTTTTTAGTTCTCTTTGAAAATAAGATAGATGGAATCATCCTAATTTGTATTGATTACCAAAAGAATAATTAGATGACTATTAAGAACAACTATCATTTTCCTAGGATTGATGATCTATTCAACCAACTTATGGGAGCCTGGTGGTTTTATAAGATTTAACTTTGTTTAGTGTACCATCAGTTAATATTTTGAGAGGAATATATTCCTAAGAAAGCATTTAGGAGCATGTATGGGAATTATGAGTATTTGGTTGTGCCATTTGGTCTTAATAATTATTCTGTGATGTTTATGGATTTGATGAATCAAATATTTTAATGGTTCCTAGACTCTTTCATGGTTATTTTTGTAGATGATATTTTTTTGTATTCTAAGTCAAAGGAATAACACATGGATCACCTATATTTCATTCTCATAACTTTTAAGGAACACTATATGTATAATAATCTCTCCAAATTTGAGTTTTAGATCCAAGAAGTGAAGTTTCTAGGCCATTTCATACCTGAGAGGGGCATCCTAGTGAATCCTGAAAAGATCTAACTGGCTATTTATTGGGAGAAACCAAAAAATGTTCTTGAGACTTAGAGCTTCTTGGTTTTATCCGGTTATTATAGACATTTTGTTCAAGATTTCTCTAAACTTTCATCTTTGATGAACGAGTTAACCCATAAGGGTGTTAAGTTTGAATGGAATGATAAGTCTAAAAAATAATTTGAAGAAAAATAAGTGAGATTAACATAATCTCCAAATATAATTATTATGGAACTAGGTTTGGGAAATAATGATTTCTAAAATGACTTAGGAATGAGATAAAATGTCACACCCTAACCTCATATGCCTATTTATTTTATTTTAATTTTACTATTTACTCAGTCGTGCATATTTTGGACGAATTTTAGTTGGGACCTGATTTGAAATTTTGAAGTTTGACGTTTTTGGTGGGTCTTGGGCCGGTGTACGGTCACCGCACCGTTAGCGGTGACCATGCGTTTGGTCCTGGTGATTGTACAGTGGTGCGATACTTCAAATAAATAATAAATTAAATAAATAAATTATGTTAATTGAAAAAGGAATCTAAATAAAAATTTTATCGATAAAATAAGGTTAATGTTTAAATTATAGTAATGAGAATAGGTTTGTGAAAATCGTATTATTATTATTATTTAATTTGGTAATAATACTATTTTTATAAAATTGTTATAAATATAATTATTACTTAAAATAAAATTGATAAGAAATAATTATTATTATTAGTTTTATTAATATTTATTAGTTTTATTATTATATTTATAGGTTAAAAAAGAGAGTAAACCCTAAAGCTACCCCACTTTCCCACGACCTGTGCTAGCCGCCTCCCCCCTTCTCCCCTCTCTCACGTGGTTCCCCTTTCCTTGTTGGATCCCGCTGCACACCCAAGGTGATCTCCCCCATTCCAAAATGCCTTCCTCCTACCACGGAGCCCTCCTCCTGCTGCACCGGCCGACCCACTGTACCCTCCTCCTACTGCACCGACAGCCCATCCGGCCATCACCTGTGTCGGCTTTCTGTCCTGTATAGAGAGTACCCAAACCCCCTGTCTTCCTCAGCGCAACGCACCGGCCCCCTTCATCTCGAAAAATGCCTTGAAACCCCTCCTGGCCATGAAAATATACTCCATAACTCTCCCTCTCTTCTGACGAGAGTGACCCTCCCCCTCATATTTGATCAACTCCATGCCGACACCTGTTTTCCGGCCACCCTCCGTTATGGCACCTCCTCCGGTCAGCTGGACTTCCGGATTGCGGCCAGACCCCCCTCTCGGTGCATCGTGCTTCCCGACCGTGACTTGACATATTAGATGTGAACCATTTATCTCCTTCCTCTCAAATTGTAGCACACCGGTAGCCCCTCCCCAACCTGCTTTTGTATAGCCATCTCCCGCTCTGGCGACCCGCTACTCCGGTGCGAACCCCTAGCCAGTTTTTAGACCATCAACGCCTTTCGACGTGAGAGTTTTTATCATTTCTAGGTTGAAAAAAATTAATTTAGTGTCAAAACTGTGTTTTGACATCCTTGTATTTTATTTTTTTAGTGTGGATAATTATTTGGATGAAATCTCGACTTGCCGCGTGTTTTCAAGGTTTCCACCACTGTCCGAGGTGATGTTCTTCATCTGTCTTTTTGTTGCGCACTTTATTTTTTTTGTATTACATGCGATCTTGGTGATTTTTGTATAGTGTTGGGTTTGAATCATATCTTGATTTCCTTGTTCGGATTAATTTTATTATAGGGATTTATGGTGTTTGAGTCCCAGGGATTTATCATAGGGAGTTACAGTCAGTTTCAAAGGCACGCACGCATATTCCCAAGTATGGATATGTATAGATATATGTATCTTCTATGTGTGTATTCCCTCATGGAACGGGGAACACGTGCATCGGTTTAAGGATATATATATATATATATATATTATAGAAGTGTGTGCGTGCGAGCGAGCTGCTGTTTGAGTCAGAAATCATGGCGTGACCATTGTTTGAGGTAGGCGTTTCCATCCTTTCTCTCTTTCTTAAGTTTTCCATAGCCACCTTCTTGATTTCAGTTAATTTATAAATGTTATATGCACCCTTATAATCCTGATAGTTTATTCATTTCAATGTTTCTTTGTTGGTTAAAAGTGTTAAAAACAACTTTAAAATAGTTCCTTGGTTATGTGTAGGTGTTTCCATGACCTTGCTCCCAGTTTTAATCCATTTAATGTTTGTGTTTTCTTAATTAAATATTAGATTGTGTTTCACACCTCTATTATATTTATATTTAACTTATGTTAGTGTTTTACTATGGAAATATTTGATTAAAAATGGATTTTTGGATGCTCCTCTTTTTACGCACATGTTTATGTCTTGCCAAGTTGGTTGGAACTAAATGCATTTATCTGCAATGGTATTGTTCAATGACTTGAGTGGTGTTTACTTGTATAAATTTTTTTTATAGAACTTGTTTGTCCTACGTTGGTTGGTTTTATGGAACTTAGTGCTTTTGAAGAAATTATTTCGTGTCTCTTTGAATTGACATTTTTCTCGAATCCTTGGTTGTATAAGTGGTTCTTGTTTTCTAAATGATGCGGGTCTTTTAGTGTGGTTCTTTAAATTGATTTGAAAAGAAATCCATGAGTATATGACCGTTTGGATTTTTAAATACCAAAGTGGTGTTTAGAGTTGTTTTAGAAGAGCTTGTGGAATGTTTTCATAAAGACATTTGATTATGTAAAACTAGAGGATTGATTTACAACTCCAAGTGTTTAATAAAGTGGTTTTGATAATCGAATGATGTGATGGCCCGATTTTCACTTTGTATGTTTGAAATGTATGCTTACATATAAGTATATGGGTCACTCTTATCTAGGGTTACCCTTTATGGGTGAATGTATAGGAAGCTTCCGTGTTTGGGGTAGGCAAGTACGGTGAGATGAGTCACGCGTGCGAGGGCCTTCCTACTTACTGTTGGGTCCACAAGGCTGAATACCCTGAGAGGGGGGAGGGGGTGAATCAGGGTATGACTAATTTAAAATTAAAGCCCGTTCTGATCTTGTTTCGCTGTTAAGAAAAACAATCTTCTCTTTCTTTCCTGTTTCACAATATAAACAGAAAGTAAAGCATGCACATGAAACATCAATTTTACTTGGTTCACCGCTAAGGGCTACGTCCAAGGAGCATACTCTGACAGGTTGTTGGTCGTACCAAATTCCACTAAACTTCACTAGCTGTGGATTACAAGGTTTGGGCTAGATCACTTCTATGCCCAGCCTCACTGCCTTTACAAGGTTTTGGGTCAGCTCACTACTTCCCCAAGGGTCACTCCCTGTTTCTCTCTCTCTCGCTCACTGCCGATGAAGAGGATCACCTTCTTCCTCTTCCTTCGCTCACTGCTCAGGAAAGGATCCACTCACAGTTTATAGACCTGTAGGTCTCTTCATTTGCATTAAAGAATGCATCCCCTATTGTATGTGGATGCAATTTTGAAGTCCAAATTTCATTCGTAGATGAATCTCTCTTTGTACCAAAGGTATCGGGCAAACTTCCAGCTTCCACGCAGCCTAAAAAACACTACCGGAAATAAACCTTACTTGGCGAGCAAGTCTATCTCAGCGTGCAAGTATCGGCGCGCAAGTCACAACTGGCATGCAAGTCCACCTCACACACTTGTGAGACACAAGCTTCTTCAACTCCAAACTTGCACGACACACTTCCTTTTATGCCCAATCCAATATTGGTGTGCAACCACCAACAATCCCCCTTCTTCAAATCTAGCGCACAAGTCCCACTAGCACGACACACCACCACTTGCGCGACTTCCACACCTGCGCGACGGGAGCTCTGATTTCTCTAAGTGTTGAACTCCGGTGAGAAATGAGGAGGGGTGGTCCAGTATTTATAGGCATTTGACCACCCTGCACAACAGTGTGCAAGTAAACCCTCGGTGCGCAAGTCTCGGCACGCAGGTCTCTTCCCCTGCCAATCACTTGCGCGACCCACTTCCAAACTTGCGCGAACCTCTTTACTTTTCCATATTTTTATCTTATGATCTTGAAAAACCATAGGCACGCAAGTTCTCAAGATTCAAAGGCATCGGCACGCAAGTCTCTTTCACGGCGCACAAGTCACTTACGTGACACCACCAATACTTGCGTGACACTTATCCCTTTGCCATATTTTGATGATCTGATCTTGAAAAACATATGGCATGCAAGTTTCCAAGCCTTCAAGTACACGGCGCGCAAAACCCTTTGCCAAAAACCACTTTTATTCATTTGTTGATTTTCAGGCCCAAAAATTTGGCAAACACTGGAAAACGGCTCCACCTTGTATATGTTCTTTTTGTACCACCTCCAGATCATCCATTACTTTGTCAAAGTTCTTGAATCAAACATTGATCATTAACCATAGCTCTTGAACTCAACATTCCACCATGAAATCCCCTTTGTCAACAATTTTGTACGTCATGGTTTGCTTTGTTAACAATCACAGAATAGTTGTCCACTTTGTCAACAAACACAATCACCTTAAAAATACTTCAATGATGCCTTGAGGGATTTTTTTCCCAACAATCTCCCCCTTTGGGTTTGTTGAAAACTCCTCCATAAAAGGATATATCATTAATTCTTTAGTCACCATTCGCCTTTGTGATTCCTGATAGCGATAAAAGATTTACTCAACACATAATCTAAGCCCACATGAGCAATGTTCGACATGAGAAACAAGAGTAAATGAAAAGTTAATCAATGAATCACTTTATCTCTGACATCCACTATTGACACCAAACTGATACCAATTTTTTACCAAACTGATACCAATTGTTGGAAATCTTCTTAACACATTCCAACATCTCTCTTTTGCTTTTATCATGATCCTTAGCTGTCGTGATATATATTCTTTGATCGATCACTTCTAGCATCGTCAGATTTAAAACGATCCCCCTTTCTGTTCACAACTTCAACCCTTGTCAGCTTCAAAACCTCTTTAGACCTATTTCCTGTGTTGTCCAAGCTAATCTCTGGCTAAGCACGTTCAACTAGCTGCAACTCCCCCTACCTGGCTGCTCCACCTGTCAGCTTCCCCCCATATCATCTTGATTTATCAAATCTCCACACTGTCTCCCCCTTTAACAATCACTATTTTCTCCCCCTTTGTCAACGAACCCAATGGTCACTCCTTTGTAGTCTGTAACAAAGTAGAGAACACATATTATCACATTAGGAAAAAACACATCATACCTCGGGGGGAGGGGGGGGGGTGGTTCCACATCCGCACTATTTCAAGTGCGGGGAGTCGACTGAACTCCCAGAGCCAGTCAATGCCTCTCAAAAGCTTCCTTGGGTAAGGAATTTGTCAGAATGGCTGCAACCTATAGCTCTGTAGTCACATACTCCAACTTCACAATTCCCTACTCAACATTCTCCTTGATGAAATGATACTTGATCTCAATGTGCTTGGTCCTTGAGTGATGGATGAGATTTTTGCTAAGATTGATAGCACTTGAGTTATCGCACTGGATTCCGATCAGAGACTTCACTTTAACTCCCATATATTCAAGCTGCTTCTTTATCCACAATAACCGTGTGCATGCTTGAGTGGCCGCAATATACTCAGCTTCCGCAGTGCTCAATTAAATGCAATCTTGCTTCTTGATAAGCCAAGAAATACAAAATCCACCAAGATAGAATGCACCACCTGACGTTGAATTTCTATCATCCACTGAACCGGCCCAGTCTGCATCAGTATATCCCAATAACTCTATCTGAGATTTGTCATTATATGTCAAGCTGAAATCCACTATGCCCTGGATATACCAAAGTATTCTTTTGACTGCAATCATGTGGCTTTCCTTGGGATTATTCTGATATCTCATGGCTTGGCATGTGGCGAAAACAATATCAGGCCTTGTCGCAGTCAAGTACATAAAATTACAATAATTTGCCTGTATTCTGTGATATTAACTGCCTTTCCATCCTCATCTTTTGATAATTTCATCCAGGTAGAAACCATAGTTTTCATCTCCTTGGAATTATCCATGAAAAATCTTCTTAAAACCTCCTTGGAATATTTGAATTTAGAAATGAATGTTCCATTATTTCTTTATGTCACCTGTAGACCAAGGAAAAACGTTAGCTCTCCAATCATTGACATTTCAAACTCATTTTTCATGAATTTGGAAAACTGTCTGCACTGAGCTTCATCTAATCCGGCAAATATTATGTCATAGACATACACCAACACCATAATTATTTGATTAATATCGTTGCTGAAATAGAGATTATAATCAACTCCTCTATGCTGGAAACCCAGCTTCTTCAAGTACTGATCAAGCCATGAGTACCATGCCCTTGGTGCTTGTTTCAGCCCATACAACACCTTCTTCATCCTGCAAACTTTGTTCTCATACTCATGAATGAGAAAACCATCTGGATTCTCAATATACTCCTCCTATTCCAGAACACCATTCAAGAATGTAGATTTGACATCTATCTGGAACACTTTGAACTTTATTTGCACTACTATGGCAAAAAATAATCTGATTGTCTCCATCCTTGAAACAGGTGAAAATGTATCATCAACATCTATTCCCTCTATCTGGGTGTATCCCTTGCACACTAGCCATGCTTTATTCCGAATTACTATGCCATCTTTATTCATCTTGTTGCGATAGACCCATTTAGTCCTGATGACATTCTTGTCTTCTAGCCTTTAAACAATCTCCCATGTCTTGTTCTTCTCAATCTGATCAAGCTCTTCATTCATATCCTGAACCCAGTTTTCATCTTCAGCTGCATCGGAAAAACATTTTGGCTCCACCTGAGATAAAAACGATGTTTGCTGTAATGATTTCATTCTTTGAGTCTGAACTGGAGCTGTCTGATCACCAATGATATTCTGCCTGTCAATTTCAGCTTGACTCTTTGGCATCCTTGCAGACACAAACTTGACACTTTCTTGTTTATCATCAGTATCTTCTTCTTAGTCAGCCTCTTCCACTTCTACTCCCCCTGTGTTTATTACCCCATCTTCAATTTCATCCAGAAACTATTCACTGGGCCTTTGAGTATTCTGTTCATTTTCAACTATAGTGACATCATTGCTCTCTACAATTTTTCCCAGCCTTTTGTTGAAACATTTATATGCTTTTCTTTTCCCAGAGTAGCCAAGGAATATCCCTTCATCTCCTCGTGACTCAAACTTCCTGTGATTTTCTTTGTTGAGAATGAAACACTTACTTCCAAAGACTCAAAAGTATTTCAACATTGGCTTCTTTCCGTACCACAGTTCATACGGAGTCTTCCCTTGCTTCGAACACAATAGAGACTTGTTCAAAATATAGACCGATGTCAAAGCTCCTTCCTTCCAAAATTTCTCTGGTAGGTCCTTTTCAATAAGCATTGTTCTGGCCATGTTGTTGATGATCCGATTTCTCCTTTCAACAACTCCATTATATTGGGGAGTTCTCACTGATGAAACTTGATGCCTTATCCCGTTCTTCTCGAGATATTCTTCCACTTGAATGTTTGTGAATTCTGTGCCGTTATCTGTATGAAACTTCAAAATTTTCTACCCAAGCATCCTTTCTGATTCCCTCCTATACTGCTTGATACAACTTAACACCTCTGTCTTATGGGTAATGATAAATACCCAAGCCATTATGCTATAATCATCAATGAAAAGAACATAGTACCTTTTCCCATTTATGTCTCGTGGTGAGATAGGTCCACATACATCAGCATGCACCAATTCAAGCACTATAGTTGATTTATGTTACTTTGGACTATATGTCATTATGATGATCTTCCCTTGTTGATAAGCATCGCATGTATGAGTATGATCACGTGATAGTTTGGGAAGGTCTCTAGCAGCATCAAATTTTACCAGATCTTCCATGGATGGTTGACATAGGTGACCAAGTCACTTATTCCACAGCTGGTTTTCTTCCTCTCTGGATAAAAGGCACATATCTTCTTCCCCACTTACAAGGTAAAGATTTCCC
Organism: Viscum album; assembly: GCA_963277665.1. NCBI lineage: Eukaryota > Viridiplantae > Streptophyta > Magnoliopsida > Santalales > Viscaceae > Viscum > Viscum album. Next base: position 1,650,282,144 of record OY728163.1, read on the forward strand.
TTTTTCCTTTTTCCTTGTAGAACAACTGCTCCATCTTTTTCTTTCACAACACACATTTTCTTGGTAAATCAGATAGAGTTCCCAGAGTCACATAGTTGACTAACACTAAGAAAGTTATGACTAAGACCCTCTACTACCAAGACATCAGTACATCTCATTTATTTGCCCCCAAACTTGGATTTTCCTAAGCCAACAATCTTCAGGCCTTCATCGTTTCCAAATTTGACAACTCCTTCTTTGTCATATTTTATGCCTGTAACAATATCCTTATTACCCTTCATGTGGGATGTGCAACCACTGTCAAGGATCCACACACCAGATCGATCTCATGCTTTAAGGGAAATCTCTGCCACCATGACCTTCTCATTTTTCTTCTTCTTGGTCCATACTTTTTCCTTCACACTCGGCATAGATTGAGGCTTCTGTTCTTTCTCAGAGTATGATGGAACAACTTCATCTTGCAGAGCCGCAAATCTATTCTGCATTTTTAACTCACCTATTTGTTTATTGATCTGCTGCTTGCGTACATTTTGATTTTGGTTTGGCACATTTCTCTGAATGGTAGACGTGCAGTACCTAGCCATGTGCCCAAATCCTCCACACCAAAAACAGTGTCCTTCAAAATATGTTCTGGAAAACTGTTCTCTATTTGGCTGCCACCTCTGTTCTTGTTCCGTTCTATATCTCTTGGCTATGGAACACACATACTGTGAATGTCCCATCTTCCCACAACAATAACACCTGATATAAGGTTCATTGCTTCGTGTTACTTCAACACTGTGATTTTCCCTTTGGGATCTCTGAATATTCTGATTTTGCTTTGTGCCCAAATCAACCTTTAATTTCAGGACAAGTGATTGCGGTATTACCTCAATTTTCACAGATTTTTGTTTCTGATTAAGCCCTAAAACAACTTTAACATCTGAGCTCAATTGATGCTTCTTCCATAATGAACTACTAGGCTCCTCTTTCATCTCTTCAGTCTTCAAAATAACTTTCTTTCCCAAGAATCTGTTAGGAATCAAAGGTTTTTCCTAGTCTTTGACTTTTCTCCGCAGACCGAAAACTTCCTCTTCAAGATCTTTGATACGCTTGACATAATCTTTCAATTTTCCATTCAATCCATCGATATCCCTTTTCTGTTATTCAATATTGAGCTTATGATCATCAACCTTTTCTATGCTCTCTGGCCTTGAATACTTAAGGTTTTCTATTTCTTTTATAAGCTCAGACTTCTCGTCTTCCTGATGTTGCATGTAGAGTTTGGCATCATGTACCACCTTGTTGGATTTCTTTGTTTTGACTCTCCAAATATCTATCTCTTCAAGAGCTGCTTCTAATTCAGCTTCCATGTCAATTCTACCTTCAATTTCTTCTTCTTCTTTATCAGCGTCAGTTTCTTCCTTTTCTTGAGCACTACCGATAACATCCACCATTGCATTTTGTCGATGATATTTACAATTTTCAAACTCCTCAACCTCTTCATCCTCAGAATCATCTGAACAGTCTATTTCTTGTGAAAGAAGATTCTTCTTCTTGAAGAAATTTCTCTTGAATTGTTTCTTCCCTTTCACAAATGCTAAAGAATTCTTCTTGGGAATTTCTACTTTTTCATCATCATTATTGTTATCTTGAAACTTTTTGGGGCACATTGCCGCAAGATGACCAACCTTTCCACATCGAAAGCATGCTAGTGGAAGTTTCCCTTTAAAATTTCCTTTTCCTCTTTGCAGATTTGAAGAAAGGAATGACATCACCTCATCTGTCTCTTCTTCTTCCAGATAATCTTCAATGGTGAGCTTCTTCATGGCCTTAAATTCCATCTCTTTGGATTTCCCCTTTTCCACAACCTCGTTATCATCATTCCTCATCTCATATGCAACCAAGGTACTATGAAAATTGTCCAATGTCAGCTCCTTGGGATCTTTATCTTCTAGTACTGAAACTTTTGGATTGCACCGAGGTGGAAGCTTCCTCAAGATGCACTTTACGATCTTTATGTCTTCAATGACTTCACCAAGTCCTTGCATATCTTCCAAAACTATATTTACCCTATCAAAGAATGCATCAACAGACTCATTCGGGTTCATCTTCAGATCTTCATACTTATTCCACAACACTTACAGCTTTACCTCTCTGACCTTTGTATCTCCTTCATATATATTCAAAAGTTTTTCCCACATGGAATGTGAAATTTTGCATGAAATCACCTTTGTATAGATGGGATTGGAAAGGGATCCCCTAAGGTATTTATTTCTTTTGCATTAGCATCCAACTCTCTATGCTCAGCTTTTGATAATGTACCACTATTAATATCAGCTGTGATACCATGAAAAATTGCTGAAAACACATCCATTCCCAAGGATTGGAAATAGTGTTGCATTCAATTCTTCCATATCTGAAAATTACATCCGTCAAAGATCAGAATCCCTTTATTATTAGTGACCTCCATTGAGAGAAGAAAAAATTTCAACCTTTCCCTCTGATACCAATTGTTAGGTCCACAAGGCTGAATACCCTAAGAGGGGGGGGGTGAATCAGGGTATGACTAATTTAAAATTAAAGCCCGTTCTGATCTTGTTCCGCTATTAAGAAAAACAATCTTCTTTCTCTTTCTTGTTGCGCAATATAAACAAAAAGTAAAGCATGCACAAGACACAACAATTTTACTTGGTTCACCGCTAAGGGCTACGTCCAAGGAGCATATGCCGACAGGTTTTCGGTCATACCAAATTCCACTAAACTTCACTAGCTATGGATTAAAAGGTTTGGGATAGATCACTTCTATGCCTAGGCTCACTGCCTTTACAATGTTTAGGGTCAGCTCACTGCTTCCCCAAGGGTCACTCCCTATTTCTCTCTCTCTGGATCACTGCCGATGGAGAGGATCACCTTCTTCCTCTTCCTTCACTCACTGCTCTGGAAAGGATCCACTCACAGTTTATAGACCTATAGGTCTCTTCATTTGCATGAAATAATGCATCCCCTATTGTATGTGGATGCAATGTTGAAGTCCAACTTTCATTCGTAGATGAATCTCTCTTTGCACCGAAGGTATCGAGCAAACTTCCAGCTTCCACATAGCCCGAAAAACACTTCCAGAAATAAACCTTACTTGGCGCACAAGTCTATCTCGGTGTGAAAGTATCGGCACACAAGTCGCAACAGGCGTGCAAGTCCACCTCACACACTTGCGCGACACAAGCTTCTTCAACTCCAAACTTGTGCGACACACTTCCTTTTATTCCCAATCCAATATTGGTGTGCAACCACAAACAATCGCCCTTCTTCAAATCTGGCGTGCAAGTCCCACTTGCGCGACACACCACCACTTGTGATACTTCCACACCTGTGCGACAGGAGCTCTGATTTCTCTAAGTTTTTAATGCCAGTGAGAAATGAAGAGGGGTGGTCCAGTATTTATAGGCATTTTGACCACCCTACGCGACAACGTGCAAGTCAACCCTCGTCGCACAAGTCTCGGCATGCAGGTCTATTCCCCTACCAGTCACTTGCACGAACCACTTCCAAACTTGCGCGAACCTCTTTCTTTTTCCATATTTTGATCTTCTGATCTTGTAAAACCATATGCACACAAGTTCTCAAGCTTACAAGGCATCATCATGCAAGTCTCTTTCACGGCGCGCAAGTCACTTGCGCGACACCACCAATACTTGCGCAAAACTTATCCCTTTTCCATATTTTGATGATCTGATCTTGAAAAAACATATTCCGCGCAAGTTTCCAAGACTTCAAGTACACGACATGCAAGTCCCTTTTCCAAAAACAACTTTTCTTCATTTGTCTATTTTCAGGCCCAAAAATTTGGCAAACACTAGAAAACGACTCCACCTTGTATCTGTTCTTTTTGTACCACCTCCAGATCATCCATTCCTTTGTCGAAGTTCTTGAATCAAACATTGATCGTTAACCACAACTCTTGAACTCGACATTCCACCATGAAATCCATTTTGTCAACAAATTTGTACGTCATGGTTTTCTTTGTCAACACTCACAGCACAGTTGTCCACTTTGTCAACAAACACAATCACCTCAAAAATACTTCAATGATGCCTTGAGGTATTTTTTCCCAATACTTACATAGTATTATTATAATCACCACGGGTTCCTGGGTGTCTTTTAGATGATTGAGTGACGGTTGTTGACCAACCCTGATTAGACAGGTTGGTACCCCCTGGATTTTTTGTTAGGCCAGGCGGGCTTTGCCACTAGATTGGTCAGTTAGGGAGGCCAGTTGGTTATAGACTTAGGATCTTCACCATATGCTGGCAAGTGGTTCTGAAACCGAGTATGTCCATGGGCCATATAGGGATGTTTAGGATCACACATGTTTATTGGATTACTTATATTTCTTGTTTACTTTTTGTTGCACTGGTTTATTTTCAGTTGAACTTTTACTGGTTTTACTCTATCCCAACTTTGGTATTTTCTATTTTGGATTTTATTTATAAAATGGAAAATGATTTTGGAAATGGTGTGTAGCATGTGTTGGGTTTTTAAATGAGAACAACATGTTGAATATTTTAAAATGTGAAAACCCTACTTTTATATCTTTATTTCAAACTTGTGTCAGTGGACTGTTTTGGAAAAGAGAATTGTTGGATTTAGTGGTTTATTCTTGGCATCCCTACTGAGCATCTCAGTGCTCATGCCTATTATATCTTTCTAGTTGTAGGTTCAGTTTCTCGTATAGGTTCCTGGTTCAGCTGCTCAATGTTGGAGCAATGTGGTTTTGAGTTGGGTGGTGACCTAAGAGGTCACAAGGAGGTATGTTTGACTTTGTTTTCTTTCCACTTCCAGTTCTTATCTTTATATTAAGTTTTTTTATCTTTTTTATCTTGGGCCAAATCATTCCCAATAGTTAAATTTTGATGCTCGACACTGGTTTCCAACCCATGGGGATTGGGAACTCCCTTCGGGCCATGTCACAGGCCGGATCGGGTGACCGGTTCAGCATCGACCGGGTTGGTTCGTGACATAAGGATTCATTTTATGAAGGGAAAGTAGGTGGTTGCCTATGTTTCATTCCAAATGTGACCACATGAAAAGAATTATCCTACCCATGATCTCATGTTGGATGTATTGATACATTCTCTCAGGACATGTTTCCACTATCTCTTTGGTGATCTATTTACTATATATTCATTTTGTAAGATCCCAAAGTATATTTTTACTCAAAGAGACCTGAAATTATGGTTGAGAAACTAGATTAAATATCTTTAGAATTTTGATTTTGATATTTACATACACCTAAAAAATAGAATATGGTTACTAATGTATTGATTTTAAATTTATTGACTCAATCCTTTAAGGAATCTATGGAGGAGTGGTCTTTAATAAGCCTATTTACTGAGATGAGGTTAGAAGAAGAAGAAGTTGATGGGTGGGTGTTATTAATTTGTATGAAATAAGATTTGTTATTTTATGATCATATTTGGATTGGGAAAGTAATATACACTGATTTTTAGTATTTTATTGAAATCCATTATGGTGTGGAGACCTCATATGACTGTTCTTCATATCCTAATGTTGTTTTGTGTTTTTGAGGTAGGTTGGTCATTTTATCATCTTAGAGCCAAGAGTTAATGAATAATAGATGTATGTCTAGTTGGTCCATACACCCTAGGAATACCAAGATGTATCACTATTTGAGATTTTGGTATTAGCGGTTGGGAATGAGGTAATTGATTGTAGACTTTGTTTAATGATGACTTACTTTCTAGAAGATTACAAAAGAGAAGCATATAAATACTAGTCTATTGTAAAATTTACCCATTATAGTTTGGAAGTTAGATTATATATCCTTGGAATTCATTATTATTTTACCATGGAATCCTCATGGGAGAGATTAAATTTTGATGACCATTGATCAACTTATAAAATCATCTCATTTCTTTTCTATAAGAAAGATGATGATGGTGAAAGAGATTGGGTACCTGTATGTTCAAGAGATCATGAAGCTTCATGGAGTGACTTATATAGTTGTTTATGATAGGGATATATGGTTTACATCTAGGTTTTTGAAGGGTTTATAAGATTCAATGGGTACCTAGTTGATGATGAGAATGATGTATCATGCTCATACAGATGGAAGACTAAGTGGGCCATTCAGATACTTTAGGATTTGCTTCAAGTGTGCATGATTGATTTTAGTGGTTCGTAAAAAAACATATTCTTTTGGTCAAGTTATCTTATAAAAATAGTTATTAGGCATTGATTAAAATGAAACACTTTAAAGTATTTTATGGGTGGTCATGTAGATCCCCTTTATGCTAGGTGGAATCGAGAGAACGATCTTTGGTTGGAACAAGTCTGGTTTAAGATATGGTGAAAAAGGTTTAGTTGATTAGAACATGGTTAGTGATGACTCAGAGTCTCTAGAAATCCTATGCGTACCATTTTACGTGCTTGTTATAGATTATGGTTGGTGATCATGTTTTTCTCAAAGTTTCGCCTAGCTTGAGACATCATCATTTAGGAAAATAGGGTAATTTGGAACCAAGGTTTGTTGGACCTTTTTAGATTGTCTAACTATGTGGAAAAGAGGCTTATTAGTTGAACTTTATGTCTCTCTTGATATTGATTCATGATGTGTTTCATGTTTCCCAATCGAGGAGATATCAACTAAACACTTCTCATATGATTTAATGAGAGGATGTTGATCCTGATCCCAATACCTCTGTGGTTGAGAAACCGGTTCAAATTATGGATCATTATGATAATGTCCCGTGTGGTAAAATAATTCCTCTGGTCCTTTTACTTTGGTAGTGCATATGGGATATCCCTGAGACATTGGAGTAGAAATCATTGATGATGAAGAAGGGGCCTTATCTTTTTGTGATTCCATAATATTAAGAGTTTTTTTGTGGAGAAAAATTTCACGATGGGGAGAATTCTAACACCCTTTAGGTCAAAACTATGTTATTTTGGGATTTTTATATATATTGAGGTTCTAGAGGTTTTTAGGAGTTTGGGGTTGAGAATTTGTATTTTTGGAAGAAATAGGACATGATCATGGTTTTTTAATAATTATTAGTAACCATGTGGAAATCATATATCATGGATCTATTGGTTCTAGGGGTGATTTGCATGGTTTGAGCTTGGTGTGTCTAACCATGTGAGTCACTAGGAAAACCATGAAGATGATGGGTTTGGGTCCAGAGGGTATCAAATAGCTTTCATATGATTTTTATAAATATGTGGCTATTCCCAAGTAACCATTCACTTCAACTTTCAAGGGATAGTAGTTACCTCACGATTAGTGCATAGTTTTTCTAACCATGCATTCTAACCATGCACAACATATGAATTTATTAAAAATAAAAAATTAACTTTATAACATTGTTAATTTTTAACTATAATATTCTATTAATCCTTCACTAGCTCGATCCATCATCTTTTTAATTCTCTAGAGGGTTATCGCCTTGGTTCTTGTAATTTATTCTTTATTCTTGGTGAATATATTCAGGTTATGTTCTATTTTCCACTCGATTTATTATCTTATTTAAATATATCTCTTTTATATCTCTTACCCTTATTTCATTGGAAACCTATTGGGATGTGATTGTTAGATCTAGTGGGTTTTATGGGGAATTAATTTTGTTATTTATGGATTTAGTCTTGTGAGGATATGATATCTTTTATTCCAATCTCGATTTTTGAAGGTGACTAGGTTTTATCCATCAGTGAGGTAGGTGTATATATAAAATGGTAATATCTCATTATTCACTTGATTTTATTGTAAACTCATTTGGTTTGATTTATTAAAATGATTTATTTGAAATCAGAGAAGGTTTTTTTGTGAAATTGAATCTTGGGTGGAATAAAAAAGGGGGTTTTCTTTAAAAATAGTATTATTCACATTTTGTGTTAGATAAAATGAATCAAAGATCGGTTTAACTCTAAAATTATTTTTCAAGCATGGGGGAAGTGACTCTTGACTTGTGAAAATGTTTTAAAAAATTGTGAGCATGGTCTAATTGAATGTTCTGAGAAAAAATGACACTTTAGGAACCTTGGGCATGTAAGGTTATGAACATATGAAAAACATAGAATGTGTGGCAGTAATATGGGTTATGTATCTATTAAGATGTGGCCGATTTTTTATAGGATTGATATCGAAAAATTTTGGAAGGAAATTGGTATTGGTATGAATCATGTTACACTGAATTAGTGTTCCTTTGGAAATCCTATTACATATTCCCAAAGTCTAGAGCCCAACTTGTTCTTTGTTTTATTGCATGATTGTATTATTTCATGTTTTATTGATCACATGTTTATCTTATAAGATATGGATGTTTTGAATACTTCCCTCTATGTTGTCATTCATGTTAATATTCATATTCTTGGATTTGTTCTTGGTTTATGTTTCTTCTAGGTTTATACTCTTGGATTTTTTTTATGTCTCATGGTTGTATACCTTTTTTCCACATTTTACACTAATCGTTTTATCTCTTATCTATTATAAATGAGACATGTTTTGGTTTTTATGTTGATCTCCACCTTTGGGAGAGCCATCATTGGTGATGTGTCATGTTGATCTAGCTTGGTTCATTACATTTTCTATGGATTATTATATGATGAATTGATGAATGTTTTTATGATATTTTGGTACACATATGTATGGTTTTCATTATGTGATGGGAGGGTATGTTAAATCCCTATAATTAATTAGGTAATGATTGATATATCATGAGATAATATAATATTTTATAGGGTGTGAATGTAGTTAGTAAGGAACTCTATCAACTATAATAGTCATAAGAGTGAACCTTGACTATGGAAATGATGGAATGTGGAGTGAACCCAATCCATCATGGTACTTTTTCCACTAATATAGTCTTGGTAGTGATCCTTGACTTATGAAATTATTTTCTATACTTATGATTATGCCACATAAATTTTATGATGTGTTCTTATGATTACGATATAATATCATGTCTTATGATTGATTAATGATGATTCCTCACTCTTATGATTCATGTATTTTGAAATGATAAAGCTTTATACCATGACTCATTATTTATGATCCATGAAATATTTTTTATGAAAATTTTAAGTTATAATCATGATATCATAACCCTATGCATATCTTATGATTTCATATGATCATCAATTTACATCTCCAATGTTTACCCTTACTAAGCATTTAATATCACCCTTTATTATGTTTTAATTTTCTACCATGTTCTGAAGAAAGGTCTTAAGTAATAAATGTATAAAAAAGGTGCTATGAGAGAAGAAATTTGTGGGCAATGTTGAAGATATTTTATAAAATAAGTTGATTATACATCTAGTCTCTAAATACACTAAACCTTTATAGTCTTCAGGCATGTATTATTATGAAATATATTTAATTTTCATATAAAATGATGCAATATTTATATATTCACTACTAGAAAAATAACCTATACCAACAGTTTGGAACCATTGGTATAGGCCTCCAGACCGTTGGTATATCCTATACCAACAGTTTTGGAAACCATTGGTATAAATAATATGAAAATCTATATCAATGGTTATGGAACCATTGGTATATGTATTTCAAAAAAAAAACATTCGCTGGGATTTGATTCCAGGACCCCCTAGTATATCATTGAACGACTTAACCACTAACCTAACATGACTTTTGTGAACATAATTACCTAAATATATATATGTATTGTCATAATTATTTTAAATTTTGATTTATATAATGTTCTCCGTAAGAAGATCTGATAAAAATTCAAAGGACCTATACCAACGGTTTTGACAACCGTTGGTATAGGTCCTGATTCTAGATTCAATTCTGGGTGAAAGGTTGATATATGGGTGACCATTCCCAATGGTTTTCCAAAACCGTTGGGATAGGTATACCATTTCCCAACGGTTTGGCCAAACCGTTGGGAAAGCCATACCCTTTCCCAACGGGAAAGGTGGCCTCAAAGTGGGCTTTCCCAATGGTTTGGCCAAACTGTTGATAAAGGGGACCTATAGCAACGGTTTTTACAAACCCTTGGTATAGAAGCATTGGGAAAAGTAAGATTTCCAATAGTGATTTTATGCTCGGTTCATCTTAGTTGGTATCAAAGGATAGTTTAGTTATTTTTTTTAGATTTGGATATGAATAGTATGAGGACAAAACTTAAGACAACCTATGATGAATTGAAAGTGATATAGGGTGAACCAAAAATTTTCATAAGTTGATAATAAGGTGTAATAATTTAATACATCTGAGGAATTATTTTTATGAGTATATAATAGATCAATCTGATTATTGTAAATTTATTCTTAAACTATGATTTTTGGTTTTAGTCAATGGATGGAACTATAAGTAATCGTGTTAACAAAGAATGTGGTAAACAATTTAATGATTTTCCTCTTGAGTAACTGAATGAAATGGAAGTTAGAATACAAAATATTTGTTCTATACTCATGAAAATCTCTAAATAAATGAATCATTATGATCTTAAAAACGATAAAAGGAGGGAACAACACTACATTGAGTCTTTTATGAGGTAAAAACCACCTTATTTTAGTGGTTCCTCTAATTTAATAGTTTCAAAAAAATGGATTAGTACCACTAAAAATATATTTTTCATTCTCTAGTGCTCAAATAATGAAAATTTTGTATTGATTGTGTATAATTTAGAAGTAAATGTTGAACAATGGTGGAATATTATTAAGAAAATGAGATAAGAGGAAGAAATTGACTCTATGGAATGAGATGATTTTAAGATGGTATTTTTAGTAAGTACTTTACCTTAACTCTTAAAATAAATATGGAAATGGAATTACTTGATCTTAAGTAGATAGATGAAGAATATATTGATACCTATAAGGAAAATTTGACAAGATTTGTGAGGTATGCTTATGATTTTGTCATCAAACCTAAAAGAAAAATATATCAGTTCTTCAGTGACCTAAAACCAAGTCTTTGAAAGGCACAATCTATAAGAAAATTAGAAACTATAAATAAATTTTTATTTTTATATAAATTTATAAATGGAGAGTGTATTTTACCATTATTCTCATTGTTTTCATAGTAAGGGAAAATAGAGTTTTGAGGAAGTTATAATAAAAAAACCCATGGAGGAAAGAAAATGAATTTTCTTCTATGTCAGAAGCGTGTAAAAAAGAATGGGATAAATTGTATCTAATGGACTGGTAAATTATTTATGATTTTAAAGGAATTAAATTAATAAAATTAATTCTTAATAGTTTTAAATAGGAAAGGTAATGAAAATAATGGGAATAAAAGTCATTAAATGCACCAACCACACTACAAATATACAAATATAAGGAGAATGTGAATTATTCCAACCATCACTTGAATAACAGGGTTGATGGAATAAATCAATATTAAAAACCTATTAATACAATAGATAAAGGGAAATCTCATGTTATCACAATCACTAAAGTGGGTCACAAGAATTAAGTTGTGAAAAGTACACTTATCATCCACTCTAAAACCACAAATGTCTTATTTGATTATGGTTCTAACTCACTCTTTTATATCTACAGAATTTACTAAGGGTATCATATCACCACCTTAATGATTATATATTGAATTATTAGTGAAAATTACCAATGGTATGATAATCATATCTCATGTTTAAAACTCCTATCTAATAGAATTTTGTGGAAATATGTTTCTTGTAAATATTATTATTTTTCCTCTAGTTTAATTTAATGTTATTTTGGGCATGAATTAGCTTTCTTTATTTATATACCACATTAATTTCCAAGGGGAGTCAAATTTGATATTAAAAATCAACCTATGATTGTCTTTTAGTGTGAGGATGAATATATACTTCCAATGAAAATTTATTTTGTTGTATGGGATTTTCTACCTATTAATGAGGGATATTCATCTCAAATGGTTGGAGAAAAACTAACATTGATGATATGAATATTGTTAAATAATATTCTAATATATTTAATGAATATTTTCCTAGTCTTCCCCCGAATCATGAAGTTGAGTTTTCAATAGAAATCGTACTTGGCGATACACCTATTTCAAGGACTCCATATAGAATGACCCCAATTAAGTTGTAGGAATTGAAAAAGAAACTCTAGGAGAATATTGAAAAGGGATTTATATGTAAGAGTGTATCACTATGGGGTTCAACTATTCTTTTTTAAGAAGAAATATGGTTCAATGAATCTTTTTATTTATTTTCGATAACTTAACAAGATAACTATCAATAATAAGTATCTACTACCCCATATTGACCACTTGTTTGATAAACTACACAAATCTCAATGCTTTTCCAAGTTTTACCTTCAATATGGATATCGTCAATTGAGGGTTAATAAGGAGTATTTACCCAAGAAAACCTTATATATTTGGGTGTAGTCATTATGGATTTATAGTGGTGCCACTTGGACTTACCAACTCCCATACATCTTCATTAATTTTATGAATAGAGTCTTTAGAAACCACCTTGTTAATTTTTGGAAGTCTTTATAGATTATATTCTTATATACTCCCTGATAAAAAAATATAATGGAGATCATTTGATGATTTTGTTGAAGACCCCGAAAAAGGTTAAGCTAAAAACAAATATAGAAAGTGTGGATTTTAGATACATAAAGTTTCATTTTTGGATCATATAATCTCAAGATAGGGTATATCAGTGGATCCTTCAATGAAAAATTTATTGAGAAACAACCTAGACTAACCACAGTAACTAAGATCCATATTTTTTTAGGTTGTATGGATACTATAAATGATTTGTTAGAAATTTCTCATGGATATATAATCCAATAACCAAGTTGACATGAAAAGGAGACAAGTTCCATTGGACAAATTAATGTGAGTAAAATTTTAAAAAATTGAAGAGAAGGTTGGTTAGTGAACCTATGATCACACTACACTATAATAGAGAAGGGTTTGTGATTTATAGTGACGAATAAAAAATGGACTGAGATTCTTCCTCATGAATAATTATATAGTGATTTATTATGCCTTATGCTAATTGAAAATTCATGAGAAAAATTACTTTCATGATTTGGGGTTGGCGATGATAACTTTTGCATTAAAAATACAAAGGACTTATATTTATGGTAAAAATGTAATATATATACTAATAATAAAATCTTGAAGTATATATTCACACAGAAATAGTTATCTATTAACCAAACAAGATGGTTTGAGTTTATTAAAGATTATTACTACTTAATAAATTACCACCCTATGAAGGTGAACAAGGTGCCTAATGCCCCATGTAATAAGGACTATTCTATTTTTTCCATTATGAGTACTGAAATAGATCCAATACTTATTTATTTGTATAGTATGGACCTTGAAATCATAATGGAGAAAATTACTACCTTGCTCAGATGAATGTTCAACTATCCATCCATGTGAGGATTAAAGAGGTATAAGAGGAAGATGTGGAACTATAGAAGAAGTTGAGAAATGTTACTAAGTTAAACCATGATTAAAATTGAATGATAAGGTTTAGGAACAAATTATGTGTCCCATCAATACTATATTTTAAGGATCTATTGGATAAAGCTCATAGTTTTTCATTCTTTATTCATCCTAAAAGTAAGAAGATGTATAGAGATATGAAAGAGTATTTAAAGTGGGAAAAATGAAAGTAGATATTGTAGAGTATGTATCTCAGTTCTTGGTTTTATATAAAGTTAAGTCTAAGAGACAAAATTATAAGGGGATGTTACAACCATTACCCATACCTAAGTGGAAATTGGAAAACATCACTATAGATTTTGTTATGAGACTCCTGAAGGAATCTAAAGGGAACAATTCTATTTGGGTTGTAGTTAGTCACATTATGAAATAAATACATTTCATTACCATCTAATAATATTTATATCTTAATAAGATGACTCATTTATACATCAAGGAAGTGGTAAGGTTACATGGAGTACCACTCTTAACTGTATTTGACCAAGATCCGAGGCCTACCTTGATGTTCTAGAGAAATATTTTAAGATATTTGAATACAGAGTTGAATTTTAGTATTAAATATCATCATTATATAGATATTCAGTCATAAATTACTATTAAAATCCTAAAGATATTATGAGATCAAATTATATATATTTTAAATGTGGTTGGGATCAATACATTTCTCTGGTCAAGTTTTTTTTACAACAATAAATTTCAATCAAGATTTCAACTAGATCCTTATGAATCTATCTATGGATAGAAGTGAAAAATTCCAATATTATTGGATGAAGTTAGAGAATGAAATATATTGGGGCCTAATATAGTTAAGAAAATTTCAAATAATTTTAGAGCTATTCAGCAGTATATCAGGGTAGCTCAGAGTCAAAATAAAAGTTATGATGATAATTTTCGATGAGATCTAGAATTTAAAGTTGGTGAAATAGTATTCATATGATTATATATTTAGAATAGGGTTATGATATTCATAAATAAGTGAAATATTATCCTTATATATATTGGTACCTTCAAAATTATTGATTTAATTGGGATGGTTTCTTATCTCTTAGTGCTTCTATTGAATCCCTCTCAAGTACATGATGTGTTCCAAACATCTCCCCAAATAAAGTACAAACCCGATCCTTTATATGTATTTAACTCATAAGTAATACCATTAGAGAATGATATCTCTTATAAGGAATAATTTATAGAGATTATATATCAAATAGAGAAAGTTCTGTAGAACAAAACCAATCACCTGGTCAAATTTTTGTGGTGAAACCATAGATTTGAGGAAGCTATGTGAGAACCCTAGGATATGATGAAACAAAATTATCATCAATTTTTTGTATCAGACTGAAAAAATTTTGAGGGTGAAATTTCTATTAGGGGGTAGAATGTAACACATTAAAATTTTATGATATTTTTATCTTTAAAAAAATTTGATTTATTTGATAGCTTTCTTTACACGAAACACCGAGTTTAAACAAACTGCGATATACTATTGAAATATTATTATTAAATGTTATATTTATCACCAATAAATTTGATTTAAGGGTATTTATTGGACCAAATAAATTATAAAAAACTATTTTTAAACATATAAAAAAGGAATTTATTTGTTATCAATTGGTTATAAATGAAAATAAAAGAATTCAAAAGTAAACAAGGGATGTTTTTCTGAAAAAATGTTTTTATGTAAACAATGTGTTTTATATTAATAAATTAAATTAATAACTATTAATAAATTATTTTAATAAATTTTTTAGATAATATATTCAATCAAACATTTTAACATTAATTTAATGATTATTACTAGGAAAAAAATGATAAAAAACATAGTTTTATGCTTAAAAATGATTTTCTATAAAAACCCTATTAATTATGTTTTTTGTGCTTGTTTTGAAATAGATTTATTCTAATTATAGAAATTGAATTTGATAAAATGGATTACATATTTTTAATCAAAATTTCCAATTTTTTTAATGAGGAAACTTTCATTTTGGTCATAATGAATAGTAACTATGGTAAAAAAAATTCACCTCATTTAATGTTAAAAAGGATAACAAGGGGGTTAAATTAAGTAATAAAGTTTAAAATATAACTTAAACTTGTATAAATTTGATAATTGGAATAAATCTTTACCTCAAATTATCTTATATTATATTTTTTCCTAGGTTCCACTTTCACTTGAATATGAATTCATTATATTTAAATATTTTAAGTATTTAATAGAGTATCACCCCCTCACTTATAAAAGGGAAATTTCTCTACAATATTATCCACACCCATTGAGACATTAATATAAAACAATATATTCACAAATACTCTCATAAAATCTTTATCCATGACCTTGAGGTTCTAGTCTTCCCAAAAGACTCATCCAACAAGCTTTAAGGTGTTTCTCATAGGAGGATACTCGAAGAAGAGGTATATGTTATTAACAACTTTTTTCATGTTTATTTCTTTTTAAAACCCATAAAAATGTTATATAACCATATTAAAATGATGGTATTAGTATATTTACTATAATAATATTTTTATGTTAATTTTATATCCATTTTTTATCTCCTTCCCATCCATTGGAAAATAACAATGTTTCTTGTGCGTATATGTGGACTACCACCTCCACGTAGTGATATGATTATTTTTTAACTTATTTTTTACATGGATGATCATAAGGATATATTTAATGAATTTATATGGTATTTATTATATAAAGGTGAATTATTATTTACCTTTATTTCGTTTCATCCATTGAAAAGTAGAAATATCACTTATGCGTATGTACGGACTACCGTCTCCATGAAGTGATGTAATTCATTTTTCATAACCACCTTATATGAATGGTTATAAAAGTGTATATAATGAATAAATATGATAATAATAACATAATTAATAATTTTTAGAATATGAAACCCTGGCCAAGATTCAAGGACTAGAACCATTGAACCAAAACATGCTTTTAAAACAGATCAATTTTCACTTGAATGTTGATTTTAATGAAATATTTTTACTAAATGGGTAATTGAAAATTATAATTGAATTTTATGTTGTATGAAAATTATTAATATGGTTATTTCATAGATTTATAATAGATATAAATTTATTATACCATATCTTAATAATTTTTATGAAGAAAAACTATACCTATGGTAAAGTTTTATATTACAATATAATTTCTTTTTTAGGATTGTCAATGTTAAATTTACATTGAGCTAAATTATAAAATCATTATACTTTAAATCCAATATATTTTCTTATTATATTTTTATTTATATAATTTTCAAGTACTTGTACCATTTTACTTCTTTGTTACTTAATGATCGAAAAAATGTTTTAAGAAAAGCTGACCTTATTCCCACTTTGGTCGATGGAATTTTTATTCCATGTACATATTCTTTAAAATATTTTCAATAATGTTATTTTCTATGATAAAATTATTATTTAATGTCATTTTAAACCATATTTTAATTTCTTTTCAAAAATTTTAAAGGAATGTTCTTTTTTTTTCCAAATAATGCACCTTTATAATTTTTACCAAGAGTATGAAAAGAATCATTATTTTAAAATTTACCACATGAATTAATTTTCCCACCCTCATAACGATTATTTACTTATAATATTACTTTACAAGTTTCCATGATTATTTTTAAAGAAAATATTGTTCTAAATATTATGTAAATTTTTAGTTTTAATGATATTTAAGTAAAAAGTTATTTTAACCTATTTTTTAAGAGATGTTAAAATCCTCTTTTAAAGATATTTTTTATCTATTCCAACATAATTTGATTTTTATTATGATAAACATGGAATATTATTTAACTATACCATCCATATTCTTTCTCTAGAGGTCTTATGATTATGTAATGATGAAATGTTTATGAAACTCATTTATTTTACATGAGTTATGATATGATGAATTGATGAATTTTTTTATGATCTCATGGCACACATATGCATGATTTTAGTTATTTAATAGATGGGTCTATTAAATACCTCTAATTAATTTGGTAATTATTGATATCTCATGAGATAATATGGCCCTGAATGGGTAGTGAACCCAGTTTAGTAAGGTACTTTGTCCACTATGATAGTCTTGGGAGTGAACCTTGATTGTTGTAATGAATCATATTTTCCATGTATTATTTTTGGATATTGTATATATTTTTTTGAGACTAAGAGTTGAGAGGGAGTGTGATTCCATGGCCTAGTGTGCATGGAAAAAATGTTTGAAATTTATTAAATAAATTAATTATCACACACCTGCAATTTTCATAAAAAAGTGGAATAACTTCTAAATAGAGGATTAGATTAGAAATCCAAGGAAACTATGGAGCTCATAATATAGGTTTTACCTTAGGTGATACATAACCTTGTTCTTCATAGAGCTTTTATGGAAAATTCATCACAGACATGGAAATGAATAAAATAATTAAATAAATTATTTTTCTTTGATGCAAAAATTAGAGGGTGTTTAAGTAGAACGTTATGATAGAACTCCAGGGTTAGCTGCATAATTCTAGAGCCATTAGAGAACCATTAGAGAGTGCTTTGGAGGATCTCCCTCAGATGGATGGAGGTGAGATCATGGATCGACAATCAGTGCACAACAAAATCGAAGGATCTCACCAATGATCACGACAAAAATTTTTTATTCATTAGTGATCAATCTTAATTAAGGTAGTATTTTTTTTATTGAATTATATCCCCATTTTTAATTTCTATGATGAATTTGAATAAATCGACCAACTGAATGATTCATGGATCGGTCGTCGTGCGGGAGATTAATTGAGTTTTGGGGGAATTACTTTGGGATTATTGATTCTTCATTATTATTCTCATGGAAATAGATCGAGTTTAGTATGAACATCGATCTAGTTCTATTCCTCTTTATTGTTCTTGATATTTTATCCCCCATTTCTTCATTCATCATGAGCATTCTTCATTTAGCCCACAGTTCGACATCCACTGATGAAATCAATCATTGTACACCTAATTCTTGGTGCAATTATTTGATAACACAGATCTAGGTTCAGAACGACATGATAGTGGTAAAATGATGGGATCAACAAAAAATCAGATGATTTTTGGTACTAAATTTCATTCTCTTTGGTGTGTAATAAAGAATGAAAAATGTGGATGATTTATGAATGAATTTAAGGGATGAATCTTATTGTTCAATGATGGCATTACCTTTGTGTATTGGATCTCAATTTTTCAGTGAGGTGGCTTCTAGATCAATAAGCGAATTAATGAATGACAACACGGAAAACCATACCCGGGAATCTGGAAAAATCTATGATACACGACATTTAATGTAGAGCCACACACTATGTGGGCCCCCTATACAAGATCTAGGGTTTCAGGGGATAGTTAAGTATCAGAAATCATGTGACCCTATCACATGGTGTGTGACCTATCCTTGGTAACTTAGCATGTGCCTTAGAGGGTACAAAGACATGGGTTGGAGTACACGAGTTTGAGAACATTGTGAAATCCCCTACATGGACATGACCTAGACAAGTTCATGGGATAATCTGTGTACTAGCACACTGGTAAAGTAAATGGGAAGCCGATATACCGTGTACTTATATACAGACATGGACATGGGATGAGACATGGACTGTTTACATGGGCAGTACCTGAGATCAGAGGACATGACATGTATCCCTTCTACATGTTGTGTACTTCCTTAAACATGGTTTGGAGCCCTTGTCCTCCATGTCTTGGACAAGTTTATTTAGAGTTAATTCCCCATATACATCCCCTGAGGGTTATTATGGAATCAACTCCTACTCCTAGGAAAAAAAATCCTTCAATAAGACTTCTTGGATAGAGTTATTGAAATCCTACCTCAAGGCATAGAGTGGGATCCTCTATTCATCTTTATTCCCTAGGTGGAATTCTTGGCATCATTGTGACCAAAACTACGCAGGCAGTGATCCTATAATTAACAGGTTAATCTAGATTGAATTGTTAGTACTCCCTATGTCCTTGGGTGTGATCCTCATCTTTGTATAATATCTATTTATACATGTAGTGAGTACTTCTAATGGTGATACCTGATAAGCATTTCCTCTTGGATGGATGTAATCAGTGATATCAGACTCAAAAGTGTGTTCTCCTGGATGAGAGCTATGTGGAATCTTCAAGATGGAATCCCATGTCGGAAAAATATTTTTCTAAATTACCTTTAGAGTAATTGTCTCTATTGATTATATTTGGATATTCTTGTTATATGTGTCATAGACATATAATTATGTAGAGATGACAATATTTTCCTTTATTGTATTATTTGTGGTTTCGGGGTGTCCCACTGAGTATTTTTATACTCACCCCTATATAGGATTTTCCTACATGTATCATGTCTTGTGTAGAATATTGAACTTTTGACAGATTCCTTAACATAAGAGGACTAGATGATGCTTAGTGAGACCAAATAGACCGATGTGTGTTCCTATGATACCTAGACAACAATCCCTTTAATTTCAGGTTGGGATTGTTTTTTAGACTTTTGTGGGGGGATTGTATTTGGAATTTTTTACTTTCTTTTACTTCCTTTCATACTCTAGTTGTGGGATTTAGATATATTCATGCATGCATGGTTGTTAATTTGTTTTTACATTTCAAAATTATATAGGCTTAGAGATGTGTGCATGTGTACAAGTAGTTAGGCTAAGACCTCCTCCGTTAGTGAAATTCCTACTCGGAACTGGTCACCAGCCCCTATCCTAATAGAGGTGGGATTGTATAGTCACAGTATGGGCCCCATTGTGATGGGTTGTGACATAGTGGAATCAGAGCAGTCAATTATACCTTAGGACTGAAAATCTATGATATTGGTTTGGGGAAAAAATGTTAAGTGTTTTGAGTTCATATTTTAGGATAGGGACTCCAATGTTGGTGTGGAGACCAACATATCCATACACTAGTACTCTGATCACCTTATTTTTGACTCGATATAAGATAACATTGGTTGTAGGGGAAAAATAGAACATGCATCATATAGAAATGGGTTGCGTTTTCCATGTCCTTCTTGAGTTAACTCTTCAGATATACTCATTGACCATGGAATATCTTGTTTAATTTTTGGATGCCTCCATAACATATTCCAGCTAGGATCTAGCATCAGGATAATGATGATTATCCCCTTAGTAATGAGGCATCAATACATGGACTAGTTCTAGAGGTGCTACCTCTGGGTGGCGTACCAGCTATACCACCGACTATAGAGTAGCAGATGGTACCCGCAATACCAACTGATGAGGTGCGTAGACTAAATGGACTTTATAAGTTTTAGAGATAGAGACCCATAAGGTTTTGAGGTGAGATCGATCCACATGTAGAAGAATACTGGCTTGAGATGGTGACCAGATTTTTACATCTAGTTAGGACACCAACTAATTAGATAATGGTCTTGGCGGTGAGTCTTCTTCACAACTCAATAGGATGATGGTGGGGTTTAGTAACCCAGTATTACAATGAGGTGACTCTATCATGGTTAGAGTTTGAGTGTATTTTTTTATAGGAGTTATCTTCAGATATTCTGAGGGATTTATGTATCTTGGAGCTTCTACAGCTACAGCAGGGCAACAAAATAATAGCTTAATATTCATTGAGGTTTACTAAACTCTCTAGGTACTCGATGGATATGGTTCGTGAACAGTTCTTTAGGGAATTAACCTTTGAGTGAGGAATATATATATACATCTAAGATAGTTTTATCCCCTATGAATTCTTACCTATGATGGGGTTGCTAGAGTGAATTATAGTGATTGATATTTTCTTGGCTGAGAAGATACAACTAGTGGTTGTCGGTAGTGAGCATATAGGAGTAGAGACCTTGGAAACAAGGATCTAATGTTAGTATTAGGGACCTATACATGCAATAAATTTCAGGAGGAGGTACTGGGATAGAGGGTTTGTGGTTGAGGGCTCATAGGGTGGGTTTATTCATCCTAGAGAGAGGCAGTGTTACTCATGCAATGATAGGGGACATCTTGCTTGTGATTTTCTGATCCACCATATAGCTGACAGAGAAACCCTAGATAGGATTATGAGTCATAGGAAGTGGTAAGAGAAGGTAGGTTCTCAAGGATATGGATGTGTCAGAAGAGTTAGGAGAGAAGTTGTCATGACCCGTCCTCGGGGCCCGTGCCGTGACTACCCCAAGCCCGCCTTCCATAGGCCAGGGGCTGGCGACTAGCACCAAAGGCGTAAATCCCGATAAATGGGAAGGCATTGCCTTCATAAAAGTAAACAAAACACCACAGAGTACAAGCGGAAGTAAAACACAAAGTACAAAAGAAAGTACTAAAAAGTAAATGGGCCAAAATACAAACCCAACTGAAAGTACAGCTACAACTGAAAAAAAGTACAACAGAAAAAGACAACAGCTGGAAGAACGGAAGCGGCTCTTGGGTCGTCCTCCTCGGATCCTACCTGAAGGGTAGGTACAGATAGCGCAGCTCCTAGATCATCCACCATGGATCCTACCTGAAGGGTAGGTATAGATAGCACAGCTCCTCAATGCTCTCTCCGGTCAACCTCCTCCATGTGTCGTCTCATCGTGAAGTCCACCTCCGGATACTGACTCGTAGTGTGGTCCACCACCGGGTACCGTCCAGTCCCTGAACACTCGGCCTCCGTCAGCACTTCCCGTCGTCTGCAACCAACACAAAGAGGTGCGGGCATAGCCCGTGCAGGGGTGAGTATAACGATACTCAATAGGGACCCCGAGACCATCAAGGTCTCACTAAAACCAACAAGGATAACCACAAAGAAGATCTCAATAGATAAACTCTACTTAGGTATATGCCCATACATATACCTAAGTTATCAAGTAACCCATCTCAATCATGATGAAACACAAAGATTATGAAATCAACGGATAACCACTACATAGGTATATGCCCATACATATACCTAAGTTATCAAGTGACCCATCTCAATCAAAATGTAAACACAAAGGTCAAAGATTCAGCTCAAACCAAGATTTTCATTATCGAAACCCTAACTGCTGAAGAGCCCCATCTCTGGAGTGTACAGTGGTCCTGTCATGACTCCGAGGTACTGCTCACTAACCTAAGACTGCTGAGGTACTCCTCCTGTCGAGTACCACGGGCCAGCCACCCAAACACAGTAGTGCTTCCCGCCGGGGTATGCCACCCAAACACAGTAGTGCACACCCCCTAGTAGCCTGTAGAGGTACTCTCCGGACGAGTACCATGGGTCTGCACTGTCACAAAGGTAGTGCTCCGTCCGCCATGGGTCTACACCCAAACAAAGTAGTGTTCCGTCCACTGGGCTAGTTGACTCACTCCAAGTCGAGTGGGTCAAGCAGTCATCAAGTCTCAGCCGGATACACGGTCTCTGTACTCCGCACGCTCATCTCTGGGAGGGTCCGCTCCATGAGCTACAAGTTGATACTCCAAGTATCTCAAAGTCCCACGAAGAAGTATCTCAAAGGACCACCTCATCATAGGGGTCTCAACACAACAGATGGCGCGTCAATCGGACGCCCGATCTGTGAGTTACTAGCCTTTTCGTCCTAGGTGCCCAGTTGGTTTTGTGTGAAATCCAACCTGGACACTATCCAAATGAATCCAAAACTCAAGATAAGTATGCAAAAATTTCCGTCTCATCAAGAGGAAATCAACGAGACAGACGGCGCGTCAATCGGATGCCCGGTCTGTGAGTTATTGACTTCTTCGTTCCAGGGGCCCGGTTGGTTTCGTGAGCGGACCAACCCGACCGCACTTCGACGACATCCAAACCTCGAGTGGAGTAAGCCAAAAGTTCTGTCTCATCAAGAGTAATTCAATGAGACAGATGGCACGTCAATCAGACGCCCGGAACTCAAGATATAAGCGTTTCCGCTCCGAGGGCCCGGTTGGTTTCATATCCGAACCAACCCAGCCGAACCCAAAGTTCTCTGAAACCTTGAGTGTAATATACCTAAACGACCACCTCGATCCAAGGATCGCATCGCAACTGACGGTGCATCAATCGGATGTCCGTAGCCCAAGTTATGGGCAAAAGACCGAAGAGGTCCGAAAACGGGGGATCTGGGCCCGGACCGACTCGGCCCACCCCCCTGGGTCGGGCCGAACCGGGCCGACACGACCCGGGTCCGGGTCCGACCCGGCTGGGCGCGGCCCGACACGGCTGGGCGCGGCCCGGCCCGGCCTGGGAGCGGCCCGACCTGGCGGTCCGACCGGGCGGCTCGGCCCGGCGTGCTGGCTCGCTGGTGCTAGCCAAGCGGCCGTGCAAGGGGGGACCGCCCCCCTGGACGAAACCGCGGCCCCCGCGCGGGGGCCGCTCCCTGTCGTTGGATGCGGCGCGATTCGGCGTCCCTCTGGTCCCGCGCGGCCGCGAGACCAGCCGCCCGCCGTCGCGGCTTCAGCCGCAACGGCCCCTTCCCGGCGGCGCGCCGAGCACCGCCACCTTCTGGCGGCCGACCGCCACCTCCGGTCGCCGGTGCCGTCGTGCCGGCGTGGCGCACCGGCGGAGTCTTCCGCGGACCACCGGACGCGCTCCGGTGGTTCGTTTTGATCGCCGCTTTTTCCAATGGTCCTCCCGGGACCCGACCTTTACTACGGAGGCTTCAAAAGCCTTCGCGGCCCGCCTCACCATCGTTCGTCAATCCGCATTTCGACAACAAACTACGGAGTCTTCAAGTTGCCTCCGCGGCCCCGACTCCGCCCGTAGTTTTGTTCAGCCTCAACGGCGCGGCACGATGGCGCCGCGCTTCTTCACCGCGTTCTTTCTCGTTTCTACGCGGTACAACGACACCGCGCTGCCTTTCACGTGCCGCAAAAAATTCAAACAAACAAGGGGGGAGGAGGGTCAGCCATGTTCGTGCGGTCCGACCTCCTCCTGTTATTATGATAACAGGCGGCCCAATTGAAACCAAGGAAGGAGACAGATGAGATCACAATCAACAATAAAATAAACCCCCACAACTTCCCCCAACAAAATATTCCCAACCTTCAAGGAAAACGTTCGCGAATCAACTAGATAATAAGTTGATCCATGTTCTTTGTTTTCTTTAGAATGAAAGGAACAAGGGAATAAAATCGTTCTCAAAAATAATTCCCTACCTCAACGTTGTCGTCGAACGAGAGTTCGTCACAGAATTAACAGTCGTGGAAGAATAGGATCGTCGTGGAAGAGAAGGATCGTCACGGAAGAGAAGGATCGTCATGGAAGAAACGTCACGGAAGGAGCATCATTGATTTCTAAGGATTCGGCGTTCTTCTTCGGAGATCGGTGCGTTCTTCGCGTTCTTCGCATTCTTCGTTGAAGAAGAACGCTTTCCTCCAAATCCTCTCCACGCCACAAGCTCCAACAGAAATAAAATAAGAACAATCTTATTTTATTAACGCACAAGTCAACCTTTGGAATTCAAAAAGAAACAATCAATTCATTGAATTAATTATAACGATTTAACTGCCCAAATTAATGAGGCATTTCTTAACCAGAATAAATGCACGGGTTGACTTCATTAATAGGGGGTGCGGGTGTGTTACTTAGAAGGAAAGAAACGGTGGGGCTCGTGCGGGACCCACCTCTCAAATATCCTACCAAGTGGGTAGGATATTGTGGGTCCCAACTTATCCGCTTAACTTAGGTTAAGCCTCTTTAAGTAAAATAAAATAAATTGTCGCACCACCTTTATTTTATTTCTTAACTTAACCCCAAAAATTAAAAACCACTCCCGAGCAAAAGAAACTCCAGAAAAGGTGTTCCTAAGCAATTAACGGCGCTGCGGTTCCATTGGTGCCCTCGAAATTTGATTCCGAGCAATGTTTCAAAAGTTAGAAAAACCTGCTCGTTTGTTCACTGAACGTACCTGAGCCTAACTTCAGAAATTAATTCCGGGCACACCGGGCCTCGGAATCAGGTTCCGTCAAAAACCGTGTTCTTGTAAAATCCCAAAGAAAATTAAAAAAAATTTCCTTGAATTTTACGGGTCTTTAAATTACTCCCACCTCAGGGCTTTACGTCCTCATAAAGCTTTAACACAATCTAGGGTTACAAAAGCGGTACTGAGCACGCATCTGAGCCTTCCGCTCCCATGTGCTTACCTGGAGGTTCCCGTACTACCAAATAAAGTGCACCCAAGGAATCGACTGTCCTCTTAGGATCTGCTCCTGTAGATCCTCGATCTCCACTGGAACCTCCGTGAAAGACACCCCATCGCCATCATCCAACTCCCCCTGGTCGATGATATGTGAAGGATCACACACGTATATCCTCACTTGAGATATGTGGAAGTCGTCGTGTACCTGGTGCAACTGAGGTGGATGGGTCAAGCGGTAAACCACCTCGCCTACCCAGTTTAGGACCTAGAAAGGTCCGCTGAACCTCAGAGATAACTTTCCGCCTTGGCCACATCTCCGTAAACCTCGTCGAGGCGAGACCTGTATAAGGACGATATCGTCATCATCAAACTCAAGAGGCCTCCAATTTCTGTCAGAACTGGAACTCAAAACGACTGCTGCCACGAGGGTAAGTTTGACCGACTCAAGAGTGATCGGTTGCACCCTCCTGTGCATGAGTTTATCCTGTGCTGCCTGGGGTTTCCTTTTCGCCGACCAAGGAAAACCAATTCCGACGTCGTAGTTAAACCACAACCTTTTTGCCTAATACCATCAATTTGTGTATGAACTGTGATTGCCCAGTCCATACTCAAACCAACGTCATAAGGACTCGACACTGCCACCAAGAGATTCCAACCAAAACTCTCGCCTCAAGGGTCTGACCACACTGTCGGCGTAAGTGTGATTATTGAGTCTTCTCCCAAGGTATCTCCAGACCTGAGGGTCAATTCTACGGCTTACCGGAAACTCTAGGTCTGGGAAAAGATTTATAGAAGGATGGAATGATTCGTATCAACGTCTGTTACTACGGAAGCTAGTAGTAGACACAGACTATCCCTTGAATCATTCTTAGAGCCATTGGGTCACTCTCCCTGACCGCATGCAACTAATCTCTTCCTCCGCCCTCTAGCTCCCTGAGCCTGGCGGGGATAACTAAGGCCAGTGGTTGTAGCATGTTAAAATGTACACCACCTCATGCTACTCTCCTAGCTCTGCCTCTATGTCTGCTGCTTCGCAGACTCATCTCTCCTTAAAGCTTCCTCTTCTTGAAACATTTAACACGCTCGAGTCTCTAAGACTGGTGCCGGTTTCCTGTTTCTTACTGCACTGTGCAGTCTTCATCCGCTCCTGGATGATCTGTACCTTCTTTGCCTACGATCTGTAAGAGCTACTAAGATTTATCCTTTGCCGAAAAGAGAAAATCGGTCTCATCCCCTGGATGAACCACGCCCATTGCCTAATATAGTCAATCCTGACATGAATGATGCATTCATGCCATGGATGACGTCGTAAGGCCTCGACGTTATTACCAAAAGATCCAACTGTCACTCTCGCCTCCAAGGGTCGAGTCACACTATCGGCATTAGTGTGAGGTCACTGGGTCTCCTCCAGTAGAAATCTCGAAATTGAGGGTCAAGTCAACAGTCTTAACCGGGACCACTCAGTATCAACCAAACAAAAGGATAGGAAAGAAAAGATCACAAAGATAAGTGTCTTTTTATTATTGCAGCTCATAGTGCAAGACTCAAATACAACAGTAACATGGAACTAGAAGTACAAGAGACATATCCACTAGTTCTGCTCCTGTCCACCTGCTCCTAGAGCTCTACTGCCTTTTCCACTGCTCGGCTGTTGCTCAAGCACCCGCCGCTGCTTCTGCCTCGGTGGCTCCTCCAAAGCCTGCAGATCAACTGTACGAGGAGTCGGACAGTCACGTGCCAGGTGACCCTTCCCGCCGCATTTATAACACTTTCTACTCCTCGTACGGCTGGCTCTGGTCCTCTTGGACCTCTGCATCATCTGTCTACTGCCCACAGATGACTCGGCTACTGATCGAAAAACCTGCGGCAAAGGCAGCAGATCCTGAACACGTTTGGGGTGTAGAGCTACTGGCACAAAATCCCCCCCTGAAGAAGGTCTCGAAGTCTTCCCATGTGAAGGTCATCCCGTCACAAAACTGGAACAAGTGGCTCCAGCACCTACCTGCTTCTACCAGAAGGAGGCTGGCAGCAAAGATCACCATGAAGTCTGCAGGCGTCCCCACTAGCCTGAAGACTCTCACCACAGCCTCCAGCCAATCCTCAGCCGCCTGTGGGTCCATCTCTCCCCGGAACCTGGGTGGCCTATGGCGCTAGAACTCATGCAGCGCGCTCAAGTGGCATGCATCGCCTACTACTGGGGCTGGTGGTATCGATGGCCCAACGTATGGTAGTACCGCTGGTGCCTCAACTGCAAGAGGGACCTGTACCGAAGCCTCGTCGCTCGACAGGCTGTCAGTACGCACATACCTCTAGGCTCTAGCTGGTCGTCCATGAAAAGTCATCCTGAAAGAAACAACGTGACATGGTCAAACGATTATACCTGGTGACCTGACCGGGTTTGAGCTAATATTTAAAAACTTTTGGAAACACACATGCAATCAGTGTTTTCGTGCACAAAGTCGGAAATCAGTTGTCAGGGTCCTGGTGTATGGATACGTCGGCCGCCCGCACCAACACTGGACTCCCTGAACTGAAGACCACATTCGGTACCCTTAACACTATTGCTTCACAGAAAGAAAAATATCAGAGTTATACGTTCTGCGGTAGAACCGACTCCTCTGATACCAATTGTGACAACTGGGTCCTAGTGACAACACATGCACCCCACCTTAACATGGTCGTCAGGTCCTGGCCTACCAGGAACCACCAATTTCCCTGCAGACACGTGGGGCCCACCCCTGGTTCTACCCACGTGCCCGAATGGGTCATCTGACTAATGATTATCCCCACAGGCCAACACATGTCCTTTCCAGTGTGCTTTGTCCTCACTCACACACACACTGTGAAACTTCCCAGAAGGTCACCCATCCTGATCACTACTCCAATCCAAGCATGATTAACTGTGGAGTTCTAATCAGGTAGGCTCTTGAAAAGGAATATGCACCTTGTTAACATGAGTCATATCATTTAGTCATTTAACCCCTTATCATTTGTGGGTGTTACAATCACCCCCTTTAGAGCACAACATCCTCGTTACGGGCCCTACAAGTCAACCCAGGCAGTGCACCACACTTAAGGCTGGGTTCCTCCTTTGATACCAATTTTTCACGACCTGTCCTCGGGGCCCATGTCGTGACTACCCCAAGCCCGCCTTCCATAGGCCTGGGGCTGGCGACTAGCACCAAAGGCGTAAATCCCGATAACTTGGAAGACATTGCCTTTATAAAAGTAAACAAAACACCACAGAGTACAAGCAGAAGTAAAACACTAAGTACAAAAGAAAGTGATGAAAAGTAAATGGGCCAGAATACAAACCCAACTGAAAGTACAGCTACAACTGAACAAAAGTACAACAGAAAAAGACAACAGCTGGAAGAACGGAAGCGGCTCTTGGGTCATCCTCCTCGGATCCTACCTGAAGGGTAGGTACAGATAGCGTAGCTCCTGGATCATACACCACGGATCCTACCTGAAGGGTAGGTATAGATAGCACATCTCCTCAATGCTCTCACCCATCAACCTCCTCCGTGTGTCGTCTTATCATGAATTCCACCTCCGGATACTGACTCGTCATGTGATCCACCACCGGGTACTGTCCAGTCCTTGAACACTCAGCCTCCGTCAGCACTGCCCATCGTCTGCAACCAACCCAACGGGGTGTGGACATAGCCTGTGTAGGGGTGAGTATAACGATACTCAGTGGGGACCCCGAGACCCTCAATGTCTCACTAAAACCAACAAGGATAACCACAAAGAAGATCTCAATAGATAACCTCTACTTAGGTATATGCCCATACATATACCTAAGTTATCAAGTAACCCATCTCAATCATGAGGAAACACAAAGATTATGAAATCAACGGATAACCACTACCTAGGTATATGCCCATACATATACCTAAGTTATCAAGTGACCCATCTCAATCAAGAGGTAAACACAAAGGTCAAAGATTCATCTCAAACCAAGATTTTCATTATCGAAACCGTAACTGCTGAAGAGCCCCATCTCTGGAGTGTACAGTGGTCCTGTAATGACTCCGAGGTACTGCTCACTAACCTAAGACTGCTGAGGTACTCCTCCTGTCGAGTACCGCGGGCCAGCCACCCAAACACAGTAGTGCTTCCCGCCGGGGTATGCCACCAAAACACAGTAGTGCACACCCCCTAGTAGCCTGCAGAGGTACTCTCCGGACGAGTACCGCAGGTCTGCACTGTCACACAGGTAGTGCTCCGTCCTCCATGGGTCTGAACCCAAACAAAGTAGTGCTTCGTCCACTGGGCTAGTTGACTCACTCCAAGTCGAGTGGGTCAAGCAGTCGTCAGGTCTCAGCCGGCTACACGGTCTCCGTACTCCGCACACTCGTCTCTGGGAGGGTCTGCTCCACGAGCTACAGGTCGATACTCCAATTATCTCAAAGTCCCACGAAGAAGTATCTCAAAGGACCACCTCGTCATAGGGGTCTCAATGCAATAGACGACGCGTCAATCGGACGCCCGGTCTGTGAGTTACTAGCCTTTTCATCCCAGGGGCCCGGTTGGTTTTGTGTGAAATCCAACCCGACCACTATCCAACTGCATCCAAAACTCAAGCAGATTATGCCAAAAGTTCCGTCTCATCAAGAGGAAATCAACAAGATAGACGACGCGTCAATTGGACACCCGATCTGTGAGTTATTGGCTTTTTCGTTCCAGGGTCCTGGTTGGTTTCGTGAGCAGACCAACCTGAACGCACTCCGACGACGTCCAAACCTTGAGTGGAGTAAGCCAAAAGTTCCGTCTCATCAAGAGGAATTCAACGAGATAGACGGCTCGTCAATCGGACGTCCGGAACTCAAGATATAAGCGTTTTCGCTCCAAGGGCCCGGTTGGTTTCGTATCGAAACCAACCCGGCCGAACCCAAAGTTCTCCGAAACCTTGAGTGTAATATACTGAAACGACCGACTCGATCCAAAGATCGCATCAAAACTGACGGTGTATCAATCTGAGTTCTGTAGTCCAAGTTATGGGCAAAAGACCGAAGAGGTCCGAAAACAGGGGGTTAGGGCCCGGACCGACCCGATCCAACCCCCCCGGGGTCGGCCCGAACCGGGTCGACCCGACCCAGGTCTGGGTCCTACCCGGCGGGGCGCGGCCCGGCCCGGTTGGGCGTGGCCCGGCCTGGCGGTCCGGCCGGGCGGCTCGGCCCGGCGCGCTGGCTCGCTGGCGCTGGCCAAGCGGCCGCACAAGGGGTGACCGCCACCCTGGACGAAACCGCGGCCCCCGTGCGGGGGCCGCTCCCTGTCAACGGACGTGGCGCGATTCCGCGTCCCTCTGGTCCCGCGCAGACATGGTACCAGCCGCCCGTCGCTGTGACTGAAGCCGCGACGACTCCTTCCTGGCGGCGCGCCGTCAGAGTCTTCCGCGGACCACCAGACGCGCTCCGGTGGTCCGTTTTGCTCGCCGCTTTCGCCAACGATCCTCCCGGGACCCGACCTTTACTACGGCGGATTCAAAATGTCTCCGCGGCCTACCTCACCATCGTCCGTCGATCCGTACTTTGACAACAAACTGCGGAGTCTTCAAGTTGCCTCCGCGGCCCCGACTCCGCCCGCGGTTTCGTTCGGCCTCAACGGCACGACGCGACGGCGCCACGCTTCTTCTTTGCGTTCTTTCTCGTTTCCGCGTGATGCAACAGCACCACACTGCCTTTCACGTGCCACAACAAATTCAAACAAACACGGGGGGAGTTGGGTCGGCCATGTTCGTGCGGTCCGACCTCCTCCCGTTATTATGATAACAGGCGGCCCAATTGAAACCATGGAAGGCGACAGATGAGATCACGATCAAAAATAAAATAAACCCCCACAACTTCCCAGAACAAAATATTCCCAACCCGTAAGGAAAACGTTCATGGATCAACTAGATAAGAAGTTGATCCGTGTTCTTTGTTTTCTTTAGAATGAAAGAAACAAGGGAATAAAATCATTCTCAAAAATAATTCCCTACCTAAACGTTGTCTTCGAACGAGAGTTCGTCGCGGAATTAACCGTCGCGGAAGAAGAGGATCGTCGCAGAAGAGAAGGATCGTCGCGGAGGAGAAGGATCGTCACGGAAGGAACGTCGCAGAAGGAGCATCGTTGATTTCCGAGGATTTGGTGTTCTTCGTCAGAGACCAGTGTGTTCTTCGCATTCTTCGTCGAAGAAGAACGCTTTCCTCCAAATCCTCTCCATGCCACAAGCTCCAACAGAATTAAAATAAGAACAGTCTGATTTTATTAATGCACAATTCAACCTTTGAAATTCAAAAAGAAACAATCAATTCATTGAATTAATTATAACGATTTAACAGCCCAAATTAATGAGGCGTTTCTTAACCAGAATAAACGCACGGTTTGACTTCATTAATAGGGGGTACGGGTGCATTACTTAGAAGGAAAGAAATGGTGGGGCTCGTGTGGGCCCCACCTCTCAAATATCCTACCAAGTGGGTAGGATATTGTGGGTCCCAACTTATCCGGTTAACTTAGGTTAAACCTCTTTAAGTAAAATAAAATAAATTGTCGCACCACCTTTATTTTATTTCTTAACTTAACCCCAAAAATTTAAAACCACTCCCAAGCAAACACAACTCCGGAAAAGGTGTTCCTAAGTAATTACCGGCGCTGCGGTTCCATCGATGCCCTCAACATTTGATTCTGAGCACCGTTTCAAATGTTATAAAAACCCGCTCGTTCGTTCACTGAACGTACCTGAGCCTAACTTCAGAAATTAATTCCGTGCACACCGGGCTTCGGAATCAGGTTCCGTGAGAAACTGCATTCTTGTAAAATCCCAAAGAAAATTAAAAAAAAAATTCCTTGAATTTTACGGGTCTTTAAAGAAGTAGTTATAGCATACCGCCCTTTTAATACATAAATTTTCATTACATTTTACAAATAGAGGATCTTTAAAGTCTAGTGTCTTGGAAATCAGGAATAAAAACATGAAAACCTAAAAACTCCTTTAAATCCCCTTGAAAAGATTCTTTAAAAGTTCATCCTATGTACAATTACTACACCTCATAACCTAGAGACATACAATCAAAGGAAAGGGTGAGCATAAGGCTTAGTAAGGAAAATAAGTGAAATTGTTGACATGTGATCTTGAAAAATATTAATAAGAACATGATATAAATCACAAAGTCATGAGAAATGGATGAATAGTAATGTCATAATAAAAATAAATTGAATCATAACTTGAATATGTGGCTAAAACATTTCATTTAGACATTCATGAACATATCACCAAGGTTCATCCCCAAGGTGTTATAAAAATTACCAAGGTTGTTCACCAAGGTATTGTGAAACTTGTCATCTCTAGAGATTAATTATTTACCCAATGCATTGGAGTACTATCAGGGCGTACCCTTAATATGTATTTATTTTCATTTTATCCACATAGATAATAATCAAACATTTCATAAATAACCCATAGAGAATAAAATAAATGGGTTTCATTTCAAAGTCGTGACGTTTTAAAAGTTCTTAAAAATAAGATCATTATATCATTTATAACCCATGGAAAGGGAGTAAGGGTTATATGTATGTCAATTAAAGAATTAAATATATCGTTTTAATATATTTATGAACACACATAGAAACGAAATAGGTCTGGGTATTCACATAAATAAAAAAGAGAATTTCTTGAGAGAAAGAGATAGAAATTTTGAGACGAAAATTCTGCAGCATAATGGCTATATAACATGGTTTTAGAAAACATTTAAAAGGGAGGGGACAAGGGTCACCCACTCATAAATAATTAATAATAAATTATGGGTATAGAATAATATCATGGTATGGATACTTTAATGACATACCTCATGAAAAGTAAACATGAAAGAAAAGAGAAGATGTGATTACTTTTACGAGAAATTCGGCAGCCTAACGACGTCACTTAAAAATTCAAAAAACAAATTTATGAGAGTGGAAAGGGACTATAAAAAATTATACATGAAATGGACAGTAATTAGAACATATAGGGACATAACCTCAACATAAATAGATGGAATATAGAAGACACAAGATAAAGGAAGTCATGACTTAAAAGAGGAGGGCGAAAGAATCCCTACCACATTGTAATCAATCGAGTCATATGACCAAAAGTTAATAACCAACAAATGATTCAAAGAGTAACATGAATATAAATATAATCATGATAATATATATCAAATTTCAGTACAAAATACACCATATTCAATAAATTAGTGGCGAACAATGGAAGTCCCACATAATTAAAAGTGTGATAAGAAACCCCTTACCTCGTTGTCCGACTTGACTCGCTCGTATGTTCCTTGTTCTTCCTGAATAATAAACTTAAGTTACTTTATAATTGATTAATAATATTTTTAAAGTTTATTATTACTTTTATATTACTTATTACCTTTCTATAACAACTAGTTAATTATTTGAGCTCATGTCATACATTTTGTCAATGTTCGGAACTTGAGTCCAAAATGAACTTGTTATAATTATAAATTGTCCATGTGGTCAAAAGTCCATTATCTACAGAATGATATCAATAATTTAGATGTCATATATATCATATATATCAAGTATATATATGTATTTATAATAGTACATAACATTTAGAGATAAGAAATGAAATGCACCGTTCATAGAGACGGTAAGTCGTACGTACGCATGAACGCTACTTTCATTTCTATTTTATATTTTAATGAAATGAAAACATAGTGATTCATAGTTATATTATAATTTCAGTATAATATTTATGTCATATTTGTTACATAAGTTCATAAATTTTATCCTTTATATGTTCCATGCATGGCATGAACGAGTCATATCACTTTGAGTGGGCGGTAGTCCGCACTTCCTCTAATGAAATTATCGCGTTTAACCATTATGGGAACCATAAAGGTATGATATAAAAAGGAAAATACAGAATAATAAAAAAAACAATATATATCATATATATATACACTTCTATCATAATGGCCACCAAGAGAGGCGGTAAGAGATAATTGAATAATCATCGTTTCGTGAGGCAGTAGTTCGCCGTCCACTGAAACAGTATGTTCTTTACCCATTAGATGGAGGTGTGTGTAAGTTTAGCATGAAAACTTCTCATAACAACATACTTGTATATTTAGGATATTGGTTTTTTTATAAAATAAAGGAATAAAAATATTTTAGGGGGTTGGATAAGTAAAATAAAACAAAATAACTTAAGAGAATACGTTACATTTAAATCGGGTAACTCCCTTTGGTTTGAACCAAAAGGGTTTCTTGAAGTGTTTTCTGCTTAAGGTAAGGCTTCAAGGATGAATAGAGGGATATTTAGAGATTATTGTAGTAGAGGTTGGATGAGACAAGGGCTTGAGAAGTGTGGGAAATGGGTAGGAAGTGAGGTCTTTTTATAAGTGAGAGGAGGGGCTCTTTTAGAAAGTTTGAAAATATTATTTTATTATATAATGATTTTCAGTTTATAAAGGTCAAAAAATCATTAAAGTAGAATATAAGGTGGCTCATATTTGAAATAAAATTATATAATAATAATTTGACAAGTTTTGGATATTGTTTTAATTTTTATCTTCTTATTTATTTAAATCATCCATTAATGACTTAAACACTGCATCATCATTGTGTCATAAATAATTTTATTTTTTTGATGTCTAAAAATTATAAAAAAAATACCATGATGTAAGAAATATTTTTATATTTCCAATGAATATTTATAGTTGAAAATATAACTTATATAACCCCATGTAAAAATTGTTTTAGTAAAACAATACATGTTTATGAAATTTTTATTTTTACTTTAAATAAAAAGTTATTAATGTCATTATCTTACCCAAGTGGCTCCATGGGGTCCCAAAACTGACCCATGGATGGTCTTGGTCGGACATTACTCATCCAATAATGTTAGGACAAGTTTCAAGGTATTTTTTATTATTATAACATCATTTTTACCTTAAATTACCCTAATTACCTTTAATCGTGGTTAATAAAAGTCAAAAGTTACTATTCACCAAAAATTACTTTCATCTCATTGAACCACATATTACTTACTAATTAAAACCATGTATTTCGGAATTTTGGAATTCAATTCATAGAAGCGGTAAAACTTCATTTAAATGAAAATGCCAGTTTTTAACTACTACTTAGTGGTTTCACTATTCATCAAAAATTGAAGGTTTTTAGAAAAATTCCAAACATTCACTCTAATCTAAATTTGATATTCCGAATTCAAAAATGATGTCTATTTTAACAAATTCAAAACATATAATTTTCATGAATTAATTTTATAATTAATTCCTGTCGTCAAAAAGCGTGTTTTTAAGAAATAATAACCGTTAAAAGATTGATAATTATTAATGTCCAATTTCAAAGTGAAATTACTTCCAATGGCCAACATTGGGTTAAATAGTAAAAATATAATCTATTTAAACTTTAAAACCAATTAAAAATATAATCTATCCATATAAATAAATTAGATTAAAAGACGGTTTTGAATTAAAATACAACATTTTTTTCACTATTCATTAAAAATGTACATTATCAGAAAAATATCAAAATTTCATAAAAAGTAAATTTTGATGTCCTGATTCTAAAGATGAAAATTATTTTGTCAAATATAATATTTAAAAGTGAGAAAAAATATATTTAAAAAGGGTTCTCTATCAAAAGTGGTAAATCGCCCTTTTAAAGTAAATTATGCTTAAAATTAGATTCATTTACATTTTAAGCATCTAAATTTTATTGGATGAATGTAAAAACATTTAACAAACATATATTATCATATTTAAGTTAGTTATATTAATTACTACCAATATAAAGACTAGGTGTTAACTATCATTTATAATAATAATATTATATCTTTAGTGTGCAACATAATATTTCAAAGAAACCCATTGTTGCGTGTCAGGTATGCCATTGAATATAGAATCCCCTTTAAAATAAAATTAATATTTAATTCAAAAATATTAATAAATATGAAATTTTCATATTCTTTATTTTCTTGGGATGTTACATTCTTCCCCCCTTTTGGAAATTTCATCCTCACAATTTTAAAATTGAGCTTGGAAACTTCATTGAAAGTCCCACATTGGAAAAGAGTCAGTAAAACTATCACTTTAAAAGAAATAAAGAGAAGTACAAAGGTAACCCGAGTTAACCAATACTAGGATTCCATATAGGAAAACATGGATATGGCAGAGAAAACAAAAATTCAAGTTCTGATGGAGAGTGATACATGATTAGGAGAAAGTTAACCACCATAAAATCACAAACTTATGATATGTTAAATAGTTTTTGATTACCCAGCAGGAAACGTAAACCAAAATAATTTTTGTTTTATGCCCCTTTTCATAATTTTGAGGAATTCATTTACTACATAGAATAAAAATATAAGGAAATATACTTACCTTCAATTAGAGTTTCATCCTTTTATAAGTTTCTACCAAAACTAATCTTTTCTCCAAATAATGAGAATTCAAAAAGACTTGGTCACATGAAAAGCACAAGAATCATCTTCTAGAGAATCAAATAATCCACCAAAGAAGAACTATATATTTCCCTTGTCTTTAGACATAAACTAAAACCAAAATGGTTAGTATGAGATCATATAATCCCTTAAAAGGATAATCCTTTATAAAAATAAATACTACTATTAATCTACAAAATTCAACAAAAAGTACCCAAAGTTCAAGAAAGACCATTCAATACACAACCATCCTTAATATTCTTTAAAATAATACAAACTAATATTTAAACCCAAAACTCAGAAGGATTTAATCACATAGTCTTCCATAATAAATCTTAAAATTTATCTCCAAATAACATCGACTACTATTAAAGTCTCATACTAAAGTGTAATTAACCTAATCACATATTCTATATACTAGATTAATAATTTTCTAGAAATAACCCAAATCACCATATGTTCACAACAAATACATAGATTCTTAAAAAATAAAAATTTCAACCATTCCTCCACAAATGAAATCCTGTAGTATTTTATTTTCCTTAGGCATGTAGTATTCCAAAAGGGAAAAAATCTTCCAAAATAAAATTTATCATTTAAGAACTAAATCATTTTCCTATACAAAGGATATTAATTTTATAAAACATTAGTTCCCAAAATCAACTTATTATTGATCCATAAGATCATTTAACTAAAAAGAATAAGTCATAATAACTAGGGACTTCACGTAGGAGAGTGGTAGGCGATAAAACCGAATCGCACTTTGGTTGTGGGTTCGATTTCCACAGCTTTGTCCGACGTGATGGGTTGTCACATAGTTTGCGTGTTGTAATTTTTATAAAACTCAAAAATAAAGCTAAAATGTTTTAACCTTAAAGTTTTTATTATACCTTTCATTTGCATCCCAACACATTAAGATAGTTCTGCTCGTATCCATACATGGATGTACTTGTTTGATAAACCACTTACTTCACACTCAAAAAAATACGAGGAAGTTTTCCTATATTTAAAATTTTAAATAGGGTTATTAATAATGTTTTCATATCATAATTTCCATAAATAAATAAACTATAATTTGATACCAGCTATAGAATCCCGCCTTTTTAATACATAACGTTTCATTACATTTTACAAACATAGGATCTTTAAAGTCTAGTGTCTTAGAAATTAGAAATAAAAACATGAAAACTTAAAAAATCATTTAAATACCCTTGAAAAGATTCTTGAAAAGTTAATCCTATGTACAATTAATATAGCTCATAACCTGGATACATACAAAGGAAAGGGTGAGCATAAGGCTCGGTAAGGAAAACAAGTGAAACATTTGACATGTGATATTGAGAAATATTAATAAGAACATGATATAAATAACAAAGTCATGAGAAATGGAAGAATAGGAATATAATTATAAAAATAACATGAATCATAACTTGAATATTTGGCTACAAAATTTCATTTATACATTCATGAACATATCACCAAGGTTCATCCCCAAGGTGTCATAAAAATTACTAAGGTTGTTCACCAAGGTATCGTGAAACTTTCCATCTCTAGAGATTAATTCTTTACCCAATACATTGGAGAACTATCAAGGTTCACCCTTAATATGTATTTATTTTCATGTAATCCACATAGATCATAATCAAACATTTCATAAATAACCCATAGAGAATAAAAGAAATGGGTTTTATTTCAAAATCACGACGTTTTAAAAGTTCTTAAAAATAAGATCATTATATCATTTATAACCCATGTAAATGGAGTGAGGGTTATATGTATGTCAATTATAGAATAAAATATATCATTTTAATATATTTATTAACACCCATAGAAACTAAATAGGTCTGGGTATTCACATAAATAAACAAGATAGTTTCTTGAGAGAAAGAGATATAAATTTTGAGAAGAAATTTTTGCAGCATAACGACTATATAACATGGTTTTAGAAAACATTGAAAATAGAGGGGAAAAGGGCCACCCACTAATAAATAATTCATAATAAATTATGGTTATAGAATAATATCATGGTATGAATATTTTAATGACATACCACATGAAAATGAAACTTGAAAGAAAAGAGAATATGTGATTTCTTTTACGAGAAATTCGGTAGCCTAACATCATCACTTAAAAATTCACAAAACAAATTGATGAGTGAGGAAAGGGACTATAAAAAATTAGACATGAAATGGAAAGTAATGAGAAAATATAGGGACATAACCTTAACATAAAGAGATAGAAACTATAAGACACAACATAAAGGAAGTCACGACTTAAAAGAGGAGGGTGAAAGAATCCCTTACTACGTTGTAATCAATCGAGTCGTATGGTGAAAAGTTAATAACCACCAAATTATTCACAAAATAAAATGAATATAAAAATAATCATGATAATATATATCAAATGTCAGTACATAATAAACCACATGCAATAAATTAGTGGTGAACAATGGAAATCCCACTGAATTAAAAGCGAGATAAGAAACCCCTTACCTCGTTGTTCGACTTGACCCGCTCGTATGTTCCTTGTTCTTCCTGAATAATAAAATTAAGTTAATTTATAATTTATTAAGAATATTTTTCAAGTTTATTATTCCTTTTATATAACTTATTACCTTGCTATAACAATTAGTTAATTATTTGAGCTCATATCAGACATTTTGTCAATGTTCGGAACTTGAGTAAAAAATGAACTTGTTATAATTATAAATTGTCCATGTGGTAAAAATTCTATTATCTCTAGAATTATATTCATCATTTAGATGTCATATATTTCATATATATCCAGTATATATATGTATTTATAATAGTACATAACTTTTGGAGATAAGAAATGAAATGCACCGTTCATGGAGACGGTAAACCATATGTACGCATGAACACTACTTTCATTTCTATTTCATATTTTAATGAAATGAAAACATAGTGATTCATAGGTATATTATAATTTCATTATAATATTTATTTCATATATGTTACATAAGATAATAAATTCTATCCTTTATACGTTCCACATATGTCTTGAATGAGTCATATCACTTTGAGGGGGCAATAGTCTGCACTTTGTCTAATGAAATTATCACGTTTACCCATTATGAGAACCATAAAGGTATTCTATAAAAAGGAAAATACAGAATAATAAAGAAAAAAATATAATATATATCATAGATAGATATGTTTCCATCATAATGTCCACCATGAGAGGCGGTATGAGATAATTGAACAATCATCGTTTCGTGAGACAGTAGTTCGTCGTCCACTGAAATAGTATGTTCTTTACCAATTAGATGGAGGTGTGTGTAAGTGTAGCCTGAATAATTCTCATAAAAACATCCCTATGTATTGAGGATACTGGTGTTTTTATAAAATAAAGTAATAAAAAAAGTTTAGGGGGTTGGATAAGTAAAATAAAACAAAAGAACTTAAGAGAAGACGTTACCTTTAAATCGGATAACTCCCTTTGGTTTGAACCAAAAGGGTTTCTTGAAGTTCTTTCTGCCTAAGTTAAGGCTTCTAATATGAATAGAGGGATATTTTAAGCTTTTTGGAGCATAGTTTGGATGATCCAAGGGCTTGAGAAGTGTGAGAAATGGGCATGAAGTGAGAGATTTTTATAAGAGAGAGGAAGGGCTCTTTTGGAAAGTTTAAAAATATTATTTTATTATATAATGATTTTCAATTTCTAAAGATCCAAAAATAATTAAATTAGAAGATAAGGTGGACCATGTTTGAAATAAAACCATCCAATAATAATTGGACAAGTTTTGGACATTGTTTTAATTTTTATCTTCTTATTTATTTAGATCATCTATTAAAGATGTAAACACTACATCATCATTGTGTCATAAATAATTTTATTTATTTTATGTATAAAAAGTATAAAAAAATACCATG
This sequence comes from Viscum album, assembly GCA_963277665.1. Lineage (NCBI taxonomy): Eukaryota > Viridiplantae > Streptophyta > Magnoliopsida > Santalales > Viscaceae > Viscum > Viscum album. Next base: position 1,650,323,000 of record OY728163.1, read on the forward strand.
ATGTAGGAAATAATTTTATCTTTCCAATGAATATTTATAGTCCAAAATATAACTTATATAACCCCATTTAAAAATTGTTTTAGTAAAACAATACATGTTTATAACATTTTTTTACTTTAAATAAAAAGTTATTAATGTCATTATCTTACCTAGGTGGCTCCATGGGGTCCCAAAATTTACCCATGTATTGTCTTGGTCTGCCATTAATCATCCAATAAGGTTAGTACAAGTGTCAAGGTAATTTTGTATTATTATAACATTATTTTTACCTTAAATCACCCTAATTACCTTTAATCGTGGTGAATAAAAGTCAAAAGTTACTATTCACCAAAAATTATTCTGACCCAATTGAACCAAATTTTACTTACTAATGAAAAAAATTTATGTCATATTTTTAAAATTCAATTCCCATAAGCGGTAAAATTTCATTTAAATGAAAAAGTTAGTTTTTTAACTACTACTTAGTGGTTTCACTATTCATAAAAAATTAAAGGTTTTTAGAAAAATTCCAAAAATTCACTCTAAGCTAAATTTGATAAAGAATTCAAAAATGATGTCTATTTTTCCAAATTAAAAATATATAAGTTTCATTAATTAATTTTATAATCAATTCCCATCGTCAAAAAGCGTGTTTTTAAGAAATAATAACCATCAAAATATTGATACTTGTTAATGTCCAATTTCAAAGTGAAATTATTTCCAATGGGCAAAATTGGGTTAAATGGTAAAAATATAATCTATTTACACTTTAAAACCAATTAAAAAGATAATCTAACCATATAAATAAATTATATTAAAAGGCGGTTTTGAATTAAAATACAACATGTTTTCACTATTCATTAAAAATGTACATTATTAGAAAAATATCAAAATTTCATCCAGAGTAAATTTTGATGTCCTAATTCTAAAGATGAAAATTATTTTGTCAAATATAATATGTAAAAGTGACAAAAACTAGATTTAAAAATGGTTCGTCATCAAAAGTGGTAAATCACCCTTTTAAAGTAAATTATGCTTAAAATTAGATTTATTTACATTTTAAGCCTCTGAATTTTATTGGTTGAATGTAAAAACGTTTAAAAAACATATATTATCATATATAAGTTAGTTCTGCTAATTCCCTCCAATACAATGGCTAGGTGTTAACTACCATTTAAAATAATAATATTATATTATTAGTGTGCAACGTAAGATTTCAACGAAACCCGTTGTTGCATGTCAGGTATGCCATTGAATATATAATCTCCTTTAAAATAAAATTAATATTTAATTCAAAAATATTAATAAATATGAAAATTTCATATTCTTTATTTTCTTGGGATGTTATAGTAGGAGGTGGTATACACTTTGAATTGTTACCACCACCCCAATGTGGTCCATGCCAGGCTCAGGGAGATGGATGACAGGGGAGGGTACAACTACATGTGGTCGAAGCTTATGAACCAGAGTCTCTTAGGATGATTCAAGGTACACTCTATTTCTTTTCAACCTTAGTTATATAACTGATAGACATAGGTGCTATTCATTCCCTTCTTTTCACATATCTTTTTCGAGAGTTAGTGATTCCAGTTGAGCCATTGGCTCGACCCTTATGCTCGGAGACTCCCACTATAAAAGAATCAGTGATCACACAATTGTGAAGATGGTGTGACCTGACTCTTGAAGGTGATAGTTTCTATTGATATCTATTTTTAGTGGTGATGAGGCATTAAAATGTCATATTAGGTATGGACCGGTTATCTACAGTTCATGCCCAGATCAACTATGTCAGGTAGAGGACGTGGTGTGTCTGCAATGATATAACTATGTTCTCCTTTGTTAGTGGGAAGGAAACCTAGGAAATACAGGATTGAATTAATCATAAGAGGGTGCACCTGATTACTCATCAGTTGATTATCCTAACCCTTGGTGTAGTGGATGTTATGAGTTCCCAAATTCCTACAGTGGTGGTGGAGTATAAGGATGTCTTCCCTGAGGATGTTCTAGGCTTACCTCCCTACTAAGATATAGACTTATTGCATTGATCTAAACCCTGGTAAGACATCGATATATACACCATTATATCAGATCTCTCCCATAGAGATTTGTGATATGGGGGTGTAGTTGGAGGACATGTAGAGGAAGGGCTTTGTTAGACCCAGTGTTTCACCCTGGGCCACCCTACTTTTGTTCTCCCAGAAAGAGGATGATAGCTTGAGGTTATGTGTGGACTAAAAATGCATGAAATAGGTGATCATGAAGAATAATTACACATTACCGAGGATAGATGACCTCTTTGATTAGTTGAGAGGGGCTCGATGGTTCTCAATGGTTAACCTCAGGTCAGGCTATCACCAGTTACGAGTACGAGATGAGGATATACCAAAAATGACCATAATATGTCACTACGGTCACTATGAGTACTTGGTGATTCCCTTTGGAATGATGTAATCCCTATCAGTATTCATGAGAATAACAATCTAGATCAATCAATCTTACTTAAACCAGTTTTTGGTAGTCTGCATCGACGATATCCTTATGTACTCGACATTCGAGGAGGAGTACACGAGACACTTGAGGATAGTTCTAGACATACTTTGAGAGAACTATATTTACAGAAATCTCTTGAAGATTCAGTTCTAGATTTAGGTGGTTTACTTATTGGTACATTTTATCTCAACAGATGGAGTGATAGTGTACCTGAGCAAGGTTGAGGCAATGTTAGCTTGGGAGCCACCTAATAGTATTACAAAGGTGTGGATATTACTTGGGTTTAAATACTATTACCATATATTCATACACGTTCTCTACAGAATATAAGAACCCATGATATCTTTGAACCAAAAGGGGAATACTTTCATATGGATAGAAAAATTATAGTAGGATTTTAAGCAGTTGAGGTAGATTTTGACGAGTGCTCGGATCTTGATATTTTCAGAGGAGGGTGTTGAGTACATAGTGTTCAACGATGCATCAATAACTAGGATTGGTTGTGTTTTGATGTAGATATAGGTGATAATTTTCTATAGTTCACATAAATTGACACTATATGAGAAAAACTACGCAACCCATGATCTTGAGTTAGAAGTAGTAATATTCGTACTAAAGATGAGGAGAAAATACCTGATGGGTGAGAAATCTATCGTATTTTATAACCACATGAGTCTCAAGTATATATTCTATAAGAAGGATCTTAACTTGAGACATAGGAGATGCATATAGTTCCTCTAGGATTATGACTTTGAAATTGTTTACAATATTGGGAATGGGAATGTGGTATTACATTCTCTATATAAGAGATGTTTCTTATAGTTACTGAACGAGGAATTAGAGAAGTTGACCTCATTATAGTTATCCTTTATAGATGAAGGTGTAGAATCTTACCTTCAGTCAATGGTTGGTACCCTTATCCTCTTATAGTGAGTTAGGGAGTCATGACTTGGGGATGTTAACTATGAGACCCTACGTACTCAGATATCCATTGGACATGTTCATGATGGATTTTCTAAAGGCGGGGAGTATGTTTTTCTTTTTAGAGGACACATGATGGTACCAGTGAAATTGTGTGATGAGTTTATAAGATAGTTTCATAAATCTCTTTTAGCGGTACATTCGGGTGTAGAAAATATGCACCATTATCTCTGAAATCAGTTTTGGGGGCCAGGGATGAAGAATGGAGTTACAGAGTTTGTCTCTCAGTGCCTTACATGTCAAGAATTGAAGGATGAGAACCAAGTTATAGTGGGTTTATCTCAACAACTTGAGGTTCCAGATTGGAAGTGGTATGATATTTCCATGTAATTAACGATGGACTTACCACATACATTCAGGGAACACGATTCCATATGGGTGATTATAGACTTACTCACCAAGTCGAACAACTTCTTAGGTATTTAGAAGTAGAGTTTAGTAGAGAGCTTGGGATGCCTCTATATTCAGGAGATTATCTGACTCCATGGAGTTCCATCGATGATCATTTCTGATCATGATTCTTGCTTCATATCCTGGTCTTATAAGGAATTACAAGAGGCTTTTTAGATTCAGTTATGCTTGAGCATGAATTTTCACCCCCAAACCGATGATCAGAAAGAGCATACGATCTGGGTCCTAGAGTACATGATGTGATCTTTCATGTTGTACTTTTTCTTTATTTGGGAGGATCACCTAACACTGGTGGAGTTGGAATATAATAACAACTACCATTCCACCATTAATATGACACCATTTTAGGCTTTGTATAGGTGACCCTTTAAGTTAACACTTTGTTGGACTGACCCAGGAGAGTTAGCACTCATGGGCCTAGAATTGGTGTGATAAATTTCCAAGAAGGTGCAACTCATCTAGGAGTGTATGAAGAATTCACAGATCCATCAAAAGTAGTATGATGACAGACAATAGAGACCTTTGGTGTTCGAGGAGGGAGACCATGTGTTTCTATGAGTTTCACCTCGATGTGGATTATAGAGATTTGTATAGGGTGAAAATCTATCTCTAAGGTTCATTAGACCTTTGAAGATAATATGAAGAGTTGGTAAGGTGGTGCACTACTTAGCTCTACCTCTACAGTTAGACTAGGTACACGATGTCTTCCACATGTCACAACTAAGGAGGTACATGCATGACCCATCACACGTTATCGACTAAGGTGAGTTGAACATTGATGATGAAGATACCTTTACTGAGTACCTAGTATAGACTTAGGATCAAAAGGAGAGGATCCTTCATGGGTGATTGATTCCTTTAGTGCTTGTCTAATGGAAGCATGCGAATATTCAGGAGATCACATGAAAGTGGAAGGATCATATTAATGCTCAGTACCCAAATATCTTTGTATAGCCTTTTTTTTGGATTTTTAGGGCATAAATCCCCAAGGAGAGGAGAATGTAATGAATTTTATTTTCCATTTATTATTTTTGGATATTTTATGGATTATTTTCAAAAGCAGGTGCTGAGAAGGTATTTGATTTTGAGTCCTAGTGTTCCCGGAATAAATGTTTTAAATATATTAAATATATTAATTAGAAAGATTGTGAATTTTTACTAAAAACATTGAATAACTTATAAATGGGGGTCTGGATTAGAAATATAAGGGCACCAGGGAGTTCAGAATGGGGGTTTTACCCTAGGTGTGTCAAAACCTCGGTCGAAACATAGAGTTTGTGGAAAAGTCATCATAGGTGTAGAAATGAATAAAATAATTAAATAAATTATTTTAATGCTTTTTTGTTAATGCAGTGATTTGAGAGTATTTAATTAGAATATTATGATAGAATTATAGGGTTAACCGCATAGCCTTAGATCCATTGGAGAACCATTGGATAGATCTTTGGCGGATATCCTTCAGAAAAATGGTAACCAGATCATGGATTGATGATCAACGTTCAACATAATCAAAGGATCTCACCAAAAATCATGGTACAACTCTTTTCTTCATCATCGATTGATCTGAATCGATGTTGGACATTTTTTATTTTATTTTTTCTCTATTATTAATTTATATGATAAAAGTGAATCAATCAACTAATAAATTGATTTATAGATTTATCATTTTGCAGGATTGGTTATATTAATTGTGTTTTGGGATTATTACTTTGTGATTATTGATTCTTCATTTTTATTTTCATGATAATGGATTAGGGTCGACACGAACATCAATCGAGGACCATTACTTTTTATTTTTCTTATAGTTTTCTCCCATGATTCTTCATTCATCATTGAAATTATTTATTTGTCCCACAGTTCGAAATTGAGTAATTAAATCAGTCATTTCACACCTGATTTTCAGTGAAACAATTTTATATAACAGAAATGGGATCAACACGACATGACGGTGGTGTGATGATGGGAGCTTCGACGAATCAGTTGATTTTGGGTACCCGATTTCATGTTCTTCAGTGCACAATTAATAATGACAAATGAGGTTGATTTCCAAATGAATCTAAGGGATGAATCTTATTGTTCAATGATGGAATGACTCTTTATGGATTGGATCCTATTTTTTTGGTGAGGTGGTAGTTGGATCGATGATTGGATGAATGAACGACAAAAAAATAGATATGATAATATAGACAAATCCATTATCCACAATGTATAATGTGGAGCCACATGCCATTTGGTCCCCCCTGTGTAGTGTCCAGGGTTTCAGGGGATAGTTAGGTATCACATGATGTCTAAACCTATCACATTATGAGTGACCTCTCCTTAGTAACTTAGCATGTACCTTAGAGGGTAGACAAACATGGGTTGGAGTACATTGGTTGGAGCACACCGTGTACTCCCCTACATGGTCATGGTCTTGTCAAGTACACAAGATAAGCTGTGTACTGGCACGTGGGTAGAGTACATGGGTAGCCGACATTCCATGTACTTCTACACAGAAAAAGACACAAGATGAGACACAGTATATTTAAATGGGTAGGAAACATGGTCAATGGACACGACATGTAACCCTTTTACACGCTATGTACTTCCTTAAACATGGATTGAATCCCTTTTCCTCTATGTGTTTGACAAGTTTAGTTAGGGTGTGTTCCCCATATCAATTCCATGAGGGTTATTATAAAATCACCTCATACTCCTAGGACATCGATCCCTTCAGCAGGAATTATTGGATAGAGTTGTTAGAATCCTGCTATAAAGACCAGAGTGAGATCCTCTATTCATATTAATGCCCTAGGTAGAGTTATTTGTATCATCGTGACCAACACTATGTGGGTTCCAATCCTCTTCTTAGAAGGTTAATACAGATTGAGGTTTTGGTATACTTCATGGCCTTGGTCATGATCCTCATCCATGTATCATACCTCTTTAGACGTTTATCATGTACTTATAATGGCGAGACTCAATGATCATTACCTCTTGGATAGACATCATCAGTGATATCAAAATCAGGAGTGTGTTCTCTAGGACGAGTGCTATGTGGAATCATCAAGAGGAATCATATGATGACATACTATGATTTTAACTTACCTTTATATAGTGTGTATTTTTTTGAGTATATTTAGATATTATTTTTATATGTACTATAGACACATAACTTTGTAGAGATGACAATATTTTATTTTGTTGAATGCTTTTTGGTTTCAGAGTTTCCTACTGAGTATTGTTATACTCACCCATATATAGGATTTTTCCCCACGTGTTGTTTCTTGTGCAAATAATCGAAATTTGGAAAGTTTCCTTGACAGACTAGGACCAGACGATGATTAGTGAGACCAGACAGATCGAGGTGTGTTCCTACAGTACCAAGACAATAGTCCCTTTTCTTTTAGGTTGGACTTGTTTTTAGATTTTTAAGGTGGGATTGTATTTGGATATTTTTACTTTCTGTTACTTCTTGTCATACTCTGGTTATGGTATTTAGATGTATCTATGCACAATTTTTTAGTTGTTTTTACATTTAATAATTGTATAGGCTTAGAGATGTGTGTGTGTGTACATATACATAGGATAAGGCCTCACATGTTTGTGATATGCGTACTCGGTTCTTGTCTCTAACCCCTAGATAATTGGAGGTGGTCTTGGGGAGTCGCGAAACATGCCCCATTGGGACGAGTCATGATAATTATGTAAATAATGGATTGGGGAGTGTATCTAATCCACTATGGGATTTTGTCCACTATGATTATAATGGTATTAAGCATAACTAATGAAATGATTTTCTATGTTTATTATTGTGCCACATAATTCATGTGATATATTCTTATGCTTATGATATTCTCTCATGGATCATGATTAATTAATGATGATTCCTTAGGCTTATGAATCATGTGTTTTAAAATGATAAAGATTTATGTCATGAATCATGATTTATGATATATGTCAGATTGGCTATGAAATTTTCAAGTTATAATAATGATCTCATACCCATATTCATATATTATACTTGCATATGATCATCAATTTAAATCTCCCATGTTTACCCTTACTGAGAATTTGAGCTCACCCTTTCTTATGTATCCATTTCCCCATGTTATGAATAAAGGTTTTAAGTAATAAATTTATAAGAAGGGTAATATGAGAGAATACATTTGTGGGATATTTTGAAGATATTTTATGAAATAAGTTGATTATGTATATATTTTCTAAATATAATAAACATTTATGGAACTTGAGCCTTTATAATTGTGAAATATGTTGAATATTCATCTAAAATGATGAAATATTTAGGTATGTTATGTTTGGACCACCTTAGTTAGTACTTAGAGATTTAAGAGAGTACTAGTGATATTAGAGTAATTATGAGTGATCTCCTAGTAATTTGGTGTGTAATATAAAAAAAATAGTGAAACAAGTAGGATACATAACATGTATTTACATATTAATACATGTAAATTCATTTAGTGTAGTTTTTAGTACTTAAAGAATTAATAAATAATAGGAGGGAGTAGTGTAAAGATGTGTAACCTTCTAGGGAGTTACCATGACATGTATAAAAAAGTATTAAACAATATATAAATAAATATAAAATGGTAAATAAATAAAAAATATATTTTAAATAATTATTAACTTAAAAACCGTATTTATAATAATAAATAAATATTTTTAAAATATTTAAATTAAAAACCACTATAAAAAACCACCTCTAAATTTGTAAATTATATTTATAATAAAACATATACAGAATATTTTTTAAAATATTTAACTAAAATAACACCATGAAAAAAATACTTTTGAATGATTCCTAAAACAAAAAATTATGATTCTTTTTAGAAATTATCATGAATCATTTAGTAGTAGTTAAAACCATTAATAAATACTAAAAAATATTCCACTAAATACCATTTTTCTTATCGAGGTAGGAATCCTTCCTCCTAGGGTTTATATGAATCATATGAATCACTTGACACTATAGAAGGAACTCTCTCTTATCCACAATTTTCTAAAACCTTCAGTTAAAGGATAAATAGAATCCAGAGTTTCATTGTAATTAGGTTTACAATGTTTTCACAGTGTCTCTGACACCTACAAATATATGGGATTGAATCTAAATATATATTCTTTCAAGGACCCTCCTTGGATAAGAAAATTTATCCATATTTATTTAGAGTTTTCAAAAAAATTATCTAAAGATTTCCACTCTTAAAACATTTGGCTCAAACCATTAATGATTATTTAACACTTAAATGAACATGTGGGATATTAAAGAACAAAAAATCCATCATCATATGGTAAATAAATGAATATGATAGATGTTTGAGTGTAATATTAAATCAATAGAATCATTATCACATGGAATGATAATTCCATACATGAGGACCATGACATAGTAAGTTTAACTTTTCCAAAGAGCTCATTCGGATAGACCATAACATAGTCTAAATTGTGGTTTTATCATAGCTAATTTTGTTAATCTCCACGATGAAAAAACTGAGTGACACATAACTAAAACATGGATCCCAATACAATAGAGGTTTTTGACCAATGATGAAGGTTTATATAATAAGTGGTGAAACTATTCCCTCTCTGGTATAGATAACTATAAATCACCTAAAAATATTTTTTTATGTCCATAGGTTGTGTTTTTTGTATTCATTGTCAGATATCAAGTCAATGATAAGAGTTCAAGTTAATGATAAGGTCTTAGGTGAAGAGGTGAGTATCAACCCATGAAAGAAGATTTTGTTTCTTTCATTGTGTTTTCATAGAAAAGGAGAAAAAAAAGTCCTTCAAATAATTGGATGGATATATTTCTTATACCAATTACATTATAAAATTGTATATAAAATCATCATGTTAAGAAAATTTATAAATCTTGGAGAACCAATATCTACAATAGTCACTTACAAAGTTAAAAAACAAAGAGAAGATAGTTGTTTCACCTATATTGGACACCTTGGATTATTATACTTAAAAAGGATAAAATAATATAAATGTTTTAGAATAAGATCTAGTTAGAGTTAGAGAATATATACTCCATGTACCTTGAATTTTGGTTTCTAGAATTTAATTATATATGAAGGATGCTTTGAATTGAGATGGATCGGAATTGTTTTGAGTAAGGCTGAACTTAAATTGGAAGAATAGTTTTTTGAAATACTCTAATTGATGTGTTTTTTATGCTACAACTCCTTAGATACGCGATTTAAGGAGTTTGGAATTATTTTAATAATTCTTATAATTATTTAAAGATTCCCCAAGATGATTTGAAGAGGTTTGAGAAGGTTAGTAATTTTTGAAGTCCCCTTGATACAATTTAAATAAATATTGAATTCTTATGCTATATTGTGAAATATGTCAACGAAAATAATCCTACACAACCTGTGTACATGAGAATTCATCTACATAGAATAAATTTTCTTATCATATATTATTTGTTAGTTTACAATATTTATAATGTATATGAGTTTATAAGTGATATAAATTTATCATATGAAGTAAGCGATTTAATTCCCCATGTAGTATATTTCATGTATGTGGAAGTAATTTGAGATTGTGTAAGTAAATTGAATTATTCATAGGCTATCGGGAAATTAAAAAAGGAAATTCATTTATGTAGAAGTGAAATGGCCAACACATAATAGAATTCATCTACTCAATATACCTCTATAATATAATTCATTTATGAAGAATAAATTATGGCGAGAACATGAAATATATGGATAATAAATTTCAACCTAAATAAGAAATTGTTATCCCATGCAAGTAAATTTATTTATGTGGAAGAGAACTATCCAATCATTTGAGATTTGACTTATAGAATTTTTGAGATCATAATAGACTAAAAATTGATATTTCTAAAATTACAAGATTCTAAATAATTAATTGAGATGATGCTTGGGTCGATATTAAAAGAAAAAAATATCATTAAATAAATGTGATATAAGTAAAATAATTTTGAGATTATAATATTCAAGGCTGAGATATGAAAGGTCAAATAGTTAGAAGAATGTTAGTGACCTCAAATGTGATGAAATTAATTTATTATGGTTTCAATAATAATATAAATATGATTAAGTTGAGACTTGTATGTTCATTAGTACCTTTGAATCAAGTTATAATGACCATAGATTTTGGATTATTTAAATTAATAATATTTTGATAATTTTTGTTTCATACAATACCGGACTAAAAAAATGGATGACATATTTATTATTAAGAAAATATAAGAATAATAAAACCTTTAGTAAATAAAAAAAATTGTAATAAATTTGATAATGCATACAAAATATGATTATGAAAACCTAATGCTTTTAGAAGGTCGTCTTTAAAAAAAATAGTTTTTATTTATATATATTAATTTTTAATTTAAAAGTTAAATTTATAATTTTTTTATTTGAATTTTAAAAAATAAAATCCATATTTTTATTCCACACAACAATATTATCTTAGGGTAAATTGTTAATTTTTTTTTAAAATAATTTATTTTTATGTGAATGGTAAAAAAATAATTATTTTTCTAAATTCATCACTTTTATGACATTATCATAAAAAATGAATGTAAGAATTTTTTTTATATTTTTTATATAATATATAAATATTAATAATTAAAATAAATCATTTATAATTACTATGTTTTATTTATAAAACCCATGTTTATCATTTTGGAAGCTTAAGTAATTTTTACTCTAAAAAACTAATTCTATTCATTTATATTAAAAATTATTTTTCATCATTTGTATAAATTAAATATAAAAAATTATTTTCATATTTTCTATAAATATTTTCATATTATCTAATAATTATAATTTCATTTTTGGCCATAAAAATATGATTACTATGATTAAAATTAATGATTATGATAGTGGTAAAACTGTTATTTCAAAGAATTATTTTAATAATATTGTGTAATTTTTATCTAATAAAATAAATTAATAAATTATAAAATAATGAATTTAATATAATTTTTAATCCCATATAAAAATATATAATCACTCATTCAATTGGTAATCAATACAAAATAATATTAGGAACACTTAATAGTAAACCCTACATTTTTCCTAAATTGTTTTTCTTTATGATAAATGTTTTAATTTTTAAGATAATTTTATATTATTTAGAAATTTAATTGGATATAATAGATTAAAATTTTAGTTTCATCACACCTAAATTTGGAAAGTGGTTTGATTCTATATTTTTATAAAAACATATATTACCTTGTTAAAAAAACTAGTTACCTAGTAAAAAAAGAAAATGGTAAAATGTAAAAACCTAATTTTAAATGGCTTGAAATATACTTAAAAAATATATTTAAATAATATGTTTAGGATTTTTAGACATTATATCACACCAAAATCTATTATTTATCACTTTTGGAACCATTGAACCTTGAATAGTGTCCTTCCATTATTGAAAAATAATGGGTGTTCACAAAGGTTCTCTTTTCTTAACTTATAAATGGGGACACTTAAACCCCTTAATGCCACAACAATTACTTATAATTTATTCCAAAAGAACTTAAATTTTATCCTTATATAAACCTATCTAAATTTATTAAGAATCTTTTCACCATAAGTTATCATATGCCCTTCATTTCCAAAAAAAACTTTCAAGAGAATGTTTAAGGTACCAAAGTGAGTATTACTTACTACTTACCTTTCATTGTTATTATTTCCTTTGAAAACATACCCCAACCATAGTTATATAATGAACTCAGTATCATTATTATATTAAATGTAAAAACACTTATTTATTCCTTCCCATCTTCTTAGATAAAATAAAATAACGTCGACCATGCATTGTGCGGACCACCGCCTCTACGAAATAACATTTTTTCATCTTTTTTTATTGATTTTATTTATTTGTCCAAACCACTTGAAATGTAATTAAAAACATTAATTTTTTTAATTAATATAATTATTATTCTATTATAATGAAATTAAACACTTCCTTAACCATACTCACCCATCGAGATATAACATGTTCATGTTTGAGGTTTGTTTAACAACCTACTTGAACAATGTTATAAAAAAATATCATGGATGGAAATGGGAACTTAAATTCTATTATTATTATAAATTAATAATAAAATAATGATTTTTATGGTTATATAGAGGTTATATTTTATATTTAACTTATTATTAAAATATTATCTTCGATCACTAATATTACCGAAATAAGATAACACTGATTCAATTTTCATACAAATATAATAAGAAACCATATAATAAATAAGTATAATATGATAATAAATGGTATATATAAAATTAAATATCTAAAAATAAGGTTATTAATAAGGTACCTAATAAACTTAATTTTAGTATTCAAGATGTTATGTGCATACACAGAACGATTTAAGAACAAGGTATGGCTTTGTTCCAACTTAATTTTCTTCCATTGAGTTACAATCATGCTTATTGAAACAATATTGTTCTAAGATTTAATTATTCTACATAATGAATAAATTGTATTTTATTTACTCCTTATTTTATATGGTTCTTTATTTCTTCCTTATAACCACATTATCAAATGATTCTTACCTCAATGATTATGTTACTTGTAAGGATTATTTATCTCAAATTACAATTAATTAATTCTTGATTATGTTATGAACCATGTTTTATATTGTATTGTGTGGTTACTACCCATTTGATATTTTATATTATTATTATATCATTATTCATGAAATTTAATGTTTCATTTTAAATTTTATCCTTCAAGTGATTTTGATATGAAATTTTCTAAATCTATAAGTGTTATTTATCTCTATTTTCAATTCCATGAGACATGTTTGATATTCTGAACCATTTTTTTTATATTTACTATTCAATTACCTATTTAATTCATAAATAATTAATATTTTCATTTCATTATATTTTAATTTCATGGTATCTCTCTTATGTTCTTTTAATTCTCACATTACCATTACCATAAGGGTGTTTTCTTCTCAATTTTGTTTCATTGAGATATGATTCATATTTCACCACTTGTTTTATTTTTATAGTTTATATATTGGTCATGAATTACTTTATAAATAATATCATACTATTTTCCTCTAGTGAATTAAACTTATTGAAATATACCATGCCTTCGTCTTTCCAAATCATCCTTTATTATAGGTATAATTTTTATTCCAATACCTTTCCTTTGTGAATACTCTATTTTTCTTTACATTGTTTGAATAGAATTTACATATGTGGAAAATAAATATATTTGTTAATAAATTATTGATTTAACTATATACCACTTTCTTTATATGGGGTTACTTTGAGGGATGCTTATATAAAAATCTATTCCATTTACTAATTAGGAAATTATCAAAAATTTATATACCTTTTATTCCAATACAGATTTTTTTTATTACTTAGGAAAGTTGATTATGTATTGTTTAACCATACACCTTCTTTAATTAGATGAGTTATAATCATGTTATCCCAATTATTGACATGTGAAAGATATTGATGTTCTGTATGTTTTTATTCCAATAAAGATGTTTATAAAGGGAAGTTTATTATCCCTGGTATTATTATTTATATATTTAATATGGTGAATTAATTGGACTTAAATAAGTGATTGGTGGTTATCAATATTATATATCCCATCCATTCATTTATTGGTCTCACGAGAAAAAATAGATTGGATATTTTGGTGTATGTCTTCCCAAAACAAATATTACCTAAAGATAGGGCATTTCTGATAAGACTATGATGTCTAAATTCTTGATGTCTTTGATTAGGGAAACGAATTGGTTGTATGGTATTATTAATTTCATAGATAAGTAACATTTTATTGTTATCCAAGTGTTTATATATTTATATGTTAACTATGTATATGTTATTATCATAGTTTCTTTTGATTATGACATTATTATGATTATCTATTCATGCCTTGTTTTTCATGCTCATCTTATTCTCACTTATTATCTTTGATTATTTTCACTTATGTTTACCCTTACTAACCATTTGAGCTCATACCTTATTATGATTTCATTTACCTAGGTTATGAATAAATTTATTACACATGATAAGTATAACATAATAACTTTTTTAGAGAATTTTGTGGGATATATTGAAGACTTATTACTGAATAAAAATTTTCTTATATAGTATAAAAATGTCTCTTTGATGAGATATACATGGTCTTTGTTAGTTAAAAGTTTTTACTAAATCTCTAAAAATCTAAAAATAAAAATTAATTTGAATGGATGTGACTCAATATTTGTTAGTGATATTGTAATTATTGATGGTTAAAATTGGGTCGATTCTATTCATTTCAAATCCAGTATATAAAGATGGTGTTTATTCACACTGTATTCTAAGAGAGGGGGTCCAATGTGACACATTTGGTATCAGAGGAGGGTTTATATAACTTTAGAGTTTAGGATGATAGTTGAAGATAACTTAAGGGTTGATAAATTAAGTTTAATCATAACTTCAAAGGTATAGATAATCCTTTAGGATTGGTTGAGGTGGTATTGGATACTTAAAATTATTTGAGGATTAGGATAAGAGAGCTTTAGTGAAATACCCTAGGAAAAGACTAAGGGATAAGTCTAAGTATAGGATGACATCCCGATGTTTTCCCAAAGTAGATATTGACATCCATGTTTGGATAGTACATGTATATACGGGCTTCGACACAGATATACCTAGGGGAAATAACCCTGAATAGGGTGGATTGGGTATTAAATCAATAATTACTTGGTGAATGAAAAAACAGGCCTAACTAAACACCTGGTTTGATACTCTCAAGGGATATCATTTGTTTAATCACATTATATTTAAAAACCATTATGAAGTATTTGAGTATGATGTTAACTATTTAGGTTAGATAACCTAATTATAAAATGATTATGGATAACCTAATATTGAATAAAGAGATTCATATGTTGAACTAAAGGTATCATATGTTAAAAACAAATGTTTCATAGGGGAATAAATATTTAGATTAAAGTTTTCATATTCATATTTTTAATATTATCATAACATTTTGGTTTGAGTATTTTTTTGAAGTAGGATCATGAAAATTAAGCTGAGAAAGTTATTTATTTAGAAACCGATATGTCTTACAACTAAATATGGGGGATTACTTAAATGGTTGATAATTTTATTATATGCATATTTTTTTTAGTAAAAGGTGATTTTCCTAGTCTTACCTAAGGTAGTGAGATCAAAATTTTAAAAGAAATTAAAATTTGAAAATCTTATCTATTTTCATTAGTGAGTGATATTTCTCGATGATATTATGGTATATTTTAAAAGTTATAAGGATTATGTGAAACATATAAGGATTTTTTAGTTGTTATACTTTAATGGTTTGGAAACATATATTAAATGGTATCAATAACCTTGAAAAGTGATTTTATAAAAATGCTATATTTTTGTGGATAACTATTGGAGAACACATGATTTAGGGATGGGTAACTATTATGTTTAAAATATTCTTGATTTTGAGGTAATAAAGGGTTGATAGATTTTTATAAAAGTGAGTTAGATAGTATCGGTAACCTTGGAATTGATTATTGATTTAATGAAAAAGTGATCAATGATATTTTTGGTGAAGTTTATTGAATTTTGGGGACTATTATATATATTTACTAGTGTGTGACTTTATGAACTAGTGGTTAATACATTTGTGGGTTAAATATAGATTTAATTTTAAAAGAATATATCATTTTTCTGTGGTTTAATTTCTTGTAGATTCAAATTATTTTTGGGAAAGTTATGTTATGGATAATATATGATTATGGTATATACAAACTTGGGTACATGATTCTATGAAAAATTAATGTTGTTTGAGTAAATATAAGTAACATGATGCAACCTAAGAGAGTAAGATAGATTTAATATTAGAAGTTCTATCTCGAATGATGAATATTTTAAGAATAACCTCACATACTTTTATCAGTAATTTATAATTAAAAATTGACAGGATGAAATTTATATAAGGAGGTAGAATTTAATGACCTGAGATTTTGGATTCTTTAAATTAATAATATATTTGATAACTTGTGTCACACACAACATGGAACTAAAAAAAGTAGTGACATATTTATTATTTTGAAAATATAATAATAATAAAACACATAGTAAATAAAAGAAGATATTAATAAATTAGAAAATTTATATAAAATATGATTATGAAAACTTAATATTGAGTCAAAAGTTATAATTATGAAAATTCTATTCCTTTCGTTTTATAAATCAAAAACAATTTATTAAATACACAATTTCTAAATTTTTATGTCCAAAGTGTTTTAGAATGTTTTTGTTGAAAACATAAATCTTTTACCATACTTAGAATTAGATTTAATGCATTCATGAATATAAACTAACATTATTCATTATGATTATCGTAATGGGTATAGATCTGATAAACATTAGATTCACTATTATCAGACCATATATAAGACTTTCTGTCTTGACTTTCATCCTGAAAAAGTTTTTTTTAATCAGGCTGATATTAGAACCAATAAGCATCAGATTCACACTCATAGATATTATTGTAATGAAATTTGTAAAAAATTCCATCAGGCTGACTAAGTTTAAATTCTAAATATGGAAAAATGATTTCTATCAAAATGGAATATTTATTACACTATAATGGTGTAAGTCAGTACATCATGAGAAAATTAGTTACAAAAGATCCATTGTAGTTCTAGGTGTCCAAGTCATTGAGATAAAATTTGAGAAATATGATCGTTGGGAAGGAAATATGACCATTGGGATTTCACCTATAAATAAACTTGAAGAGTTTGGATAAAAATAGATGATGATCTAATGCACTGCTGGTTGATTTCATTTTTATTTTCTCATTGTGAAAGTTCACTAAATATTACAAAGCACTGACAACTTGTTCTTAGTATTTTGTAATTTTTTTGGAGTTTTTTCTTCTTAAGAGAACCTTGTTAGGTTGTCCACTTAAGAATAATTTTGTGTTGTAATTATGCATCCAATTTGTGATTACAATCAGGGGATTGTGGGGATATAAAGATGAAGAATCTGATCATCAGATTGATCAACATATTGTGGGGATAACAAGACATAGCCAATCTATTGGATCGAGGGCATCCAAGGATTGGAAAACAGAAAAAATCCGATCCATCAGATTGAGGGTTTTTAAGGATAGGTAGACATAACAAAGACAATATTCATATTGATGTATTTTCTTGCTGAGGAAAGAAAGACTTTCCTATATGTATAAAAAAGAGGTCATCTTTAGCCAAGGTTTTTGTCTACCTTAATCTTAAGGTTAAAATATATCTATTATTTTTAAATAGCTATAATTCATTCTTATAATTTTTATATTATATTAACTTTTTTCTTACTAGTCTTTTATTCCAATATTCTTATTTATATTAATTTTATCATAATGTTTCTAAATACAATAAACTTTATTAGAACTATTAATTAAATCTTCTGTGAAATCTAAAACATTCTGATCTATTCTGAATAAAATATGTTCCACTATGATATAATCATAATAATTCTTATTATAGTTTTTTTACATATATCTTATGTGATTAAATTTTCAATACTCTAATATTATCAGAATCATCCTGGTTATGATATTTTGATAACGAAACTAAGGACCAATTCTGAATCCAATATTTTTACATAAATAGGTTTATGAATTTATTTAGTTTAATTATTTTAAACAAAAGTTTTTAAAACTACAATTCACCCCCTTTTATAATTGAGCTATCAATAACATATTATTTCAATCCTAATCAGTATACTTATAATATACTGATCCAACAATTGGTATTAGAGTAATATTACATTGCTCTAATACTTTCTAAGTTTCTTTATCTTTACTATTGAAATTTTGTTAAATTTTCTTATAAATTTTTTTTTATAAAACTGTATTACAATAATGTGTTTGTGGAAAAGAAAGTTTTTCTATTAAGATGGAAGAAATGAATACCATATCAATAGAAAATATTAATCCCAAAAGACCACCAATTTTTGATGGTGTTGACTATGAATATTAGAGAGATGGAATGAAGACATTTGTAATCAACACAGGAATTGATAACTTTGTGATTCTCACTAGAAATTATAAGATTACTAATAATGAAGTTACTAACTTTACCAATCAAAAAAATAAAGACTATCAACTAAAATATAGAGTTAGAAATACTTTATTATGTTCCATTACTAGAAGTATATATAGTCACATCTCTTCATGTTAATATGCTAACAATATTTGTAAGAAGTTAGAGGTTACACATTTTGATACATCAAAAGTCGTTGAAACTGGAATAGAAATGCTAAGAGATGATTATCAAGCCTTTGAATTCTTACCAAGTGAATAAGTTACTATAATGCATAAGATATTCTTGAAAATTATTAATAGTCTATAAGCTATTGTTGAGAAAGTATTAGATGATGAAATCATTATTTATAAAATCATTGATATCATTCCCAATGATTGGGAATCTAAGAGACCAACTATTGATGAAACAAGTAAGGTTAGTAATATTACCCTAGATGATCATATTGGAACATTGATGTAGTATGAGAGTATACTGAAAAGAGATGTTAAGAAACAAAGGAAAAATAATGGTGGTGTTTCCTTTTCAACAATATATACCTTACCTTCAAAAGATCAATATACAAAAAAAGTGGTTAGATCTTCAAGAAATATGAAAGTTATTATTCAATCTGAATCGGATACTATAGAAAAATATGAAAATGAACTAGCTAATATTTCTCAGAGGATAAAAAATATAGTTGTTAAGAAAGATTTTTAGTATTGGTAGAAGAAAGGTAACAACGACATGAATGACACAAAATATTATGAAGTTACTTTTTATGAGTGTAAAAAGGCCTGACACATCAGACTAGACCATCTTAAGCTAAAAAGGAAAGATAAAAAATAGGGAAATTATGATAAGAATCAGAAAAACTTTTAAAAGTCAAAAGTAAAGAAAGTTTATAAAGCTAATAACTCTTGGAATGAAAGTGGAGGATATTTCTCAGATAACTCTTTCGATAATAATAGTTCCAAATAGAGGAACATTGGTCTTCTTACCAGAATACCTAAAGAAAATATTTGCATTATTAATAAGGTACACACTGCTAAGAACCTTACAAACTTATATTTAAATGAAAATTATCTTGAATCCAATAATGAGAAAAATTATAAGTCTTCATCAGAGAATAATACTCTTCCATCTTATGAAGAAGTTTATCCTTTTTATAAACTTCTTGAAAATGAAAATTGAAAAGTTAGTAAAAAACTTGATAAGTAAAATTCAAGGATAAATCTTTTAAAAAAAGAAGTATTATATCTTTTTAAAGATCTTGATAAGAAATATTTTGAAAAATAAAATATTTCTAAAGATATCTAAAAAGTAATTTCTGATAAGGATAGTTTACAAATTAGTTTTGATAAGATTAGTTCTAAAACTATTACTAATGAGGATAAGAATTTAGTTATTAAACAAAAGTCTCATTTTTTAAAGAAAATTTTTATCAAACTTTACTAATGGTAAATAAAACTTTGATAAAATGTATAAACAAATTCATCCTTACGGTACTAGTTCCATAATGGGTTATACCTTTAAAATACTAGTTTTTAGTAATAATTTATTGATTTTTAAAAATACCCCCTTTTTTACTAAATGTCAGAGTGGAAGAAATTGAAAAAAAATTATTCTCTTAATAAATTAAAGTCCTTAGGTTTCCACAAAGCCTATTTTTCAAAACAAATATAGATTCCAAAAGTATTGTTTACTGACATTTATGGACCCAAGAAGTTTTGGGTGCCGAAATTATAATGTTTTTATTTTTTAGAAAACAAAGAAAGTACGAGCAACAATAATAATTGGTATATGGATAATAGATGTTCCTAGAATATAAATTTTAACAATTTTTTTTCAAAAATATCAAGATGAAAGGTGGAAAAGTTATCTTCAGAGATGATTCTCAAAGAGAGATTATCGGTATATGTAATATTGTTCTTCTTGGTAAAGCTTTAATTTAAAATATTTTATTTGTTAAAGGTATTAAGAATAACCTTATAAGCATAAGTCAATTATGTGATGATGGTTACCTTGTAAATTTTAGGAATGATAAATGTGTTTTACACAATACTAAGAATGGATACATTTTTTCTACCCATCGACATGAGAATGTTTATACAGTTAGCTTATAAGACCTTAGGAGCCAAGACTTACCTTTACTTATCGAAATGAAATATAATTATTAGTTATGGAATAGAATATTAGGACAATGTAACCTTATAAATGAATCTAATTTGACTAAGAAAAGACTTTTTAAGGATCTACCAAATATTAGATTTGATTCTTCAAAATTCTATTACCCTTGTCAATACAGTACACAACATTAGTGGAGATTTAAATCTATTAGTGAAGTCTCAAATACTGATGCTTTATAGTTAGTGAACATGGAATTATTTGGTCCTACACAAACCAAGAGTATTTGAGGAAAATACTATATATATTTCTCGGTTGATGATTACACTAAATACACATGGGGATATTTTCTAGAAAAGAAACCGAAATCCTTTTGTTATTTTAAAAATTTGGTATCCAAAGTTAAAAATGAGAAAAAACTTCCCTTGATAACTATTCATAGTGATCATGGTGGAGAATTTATAAATTCTAATTTTGAAAATATCTTTATTAAGGAAGGTATTAAACACAATTTTTCATCTCTTAAAACCCCTAAAAAAATAGTGTTGTTGAAAAATGAAATCGTGTTTTTCAAGAAATAGAAAAGAACCATGTTGTGTGAATACTCAATTGCTATTTTTTTTGAGATGAAGTGGTTAATACTTCCTATTATACTATAAATCATGTTTTAATTTGACCCTTTTTTAATAAAAATCCTTATGATTTTTGGATAAGATGAAAACAAAAAGTTTATTACTTCAGATTTTTTAGATATAAATTATTCATATTTAATAAGAAATATAACTTACATATATTCACACCCAAATTTGATGAAGGAATATTTTTAGGTTATTCCAGTATTTCTAGGCCATATAGGGTTTTTAATAAAAAAAAATTTACTCTTGAGAAATCTGTACATGAGTAATTTGATACAACCAACCCTTTTGTTTTCAAACAATCCCAATTAACATCCCCCTCAGATGTGTTTTCAAAACTGATTTTCAACCTTTGTTAGAAAATTATTCTAATAAGGAAATAACTTCAGAAATAGTTTCTAAATTATTTACACAAAAATATTTTCTACCTTATATCAATGAATATATTTTTGAAAACCTACGAAATTGGTAGTTTGTTTGGAATCATCCAAATGATAGTATCATTGGTGATGTCGATCAACCAGTTAGGACTAGAAGTTATTTAAGGAATGAAATAAAACATCTTTCTTTATTTTCTCAATTTGAACTTAATAACCTAGACAATCCTTTATGTTATGTTTATTAGATTAAGGTTATGTAAGATGAGCTAAATGAATTTTGAGAGGAACAAAGTCTGGACCTTGGTAAAACAACCTAATGAAATTCCTATAATTAGATTTAAATGGGTTTTCAAAAACAAATGTGGTGAAACTGGAATAATCATTAGAAATAAACAAATAATTATTTCTAAATATTATAACAAACAAAAAGGCATATACTATGAATAAACCTATGTACCGATAGAAATATTAATACCTATTCGTATTTTGCTAGCATTTTCAACATTCTTTAATTTGAAATTTTTTCAAATGGATCTAAAGTGTGCCTTTCTTAACAGATATGTCTAGGAATAATTTTATGTTGAAAAAACCCTATTTTTAAAGATAAAAAACATCCTAAATATGTTTATAAATTTACCAAAGTTTTAAATGGCCTTAAATAAGCCCCTAGAGCTCGGCATGATAGGTTAACATGATTTTTGTTTCAAAAGAATTTTATTAAGGGTGTTGTAGATCCTACCATTTGTAAAAAAGAAGTTAAAAAAATATTATGATTGTTCAAATCTATGTTGATGAAATTATTTTCAGATCAACTCAAAAATACTTAACAAATTCTTTTTCAGATCTTATGAAATATGAGTTTGAGATGAGTATGATGTGTGAGTTAACATATTTTCTATTTTTTCAAGTATCACAAAAAACAAAAGGTACTTATATACTCAACATAAGTACATAAAATATCTTCTTAAAAAATTTGGATATGAAATTACTAAATTATATGTAATCCCTTTAGTACCTCAAATACACTTGATATTGATGAAGCTGAGCAACCAATTGATTAAACAACTTTTAGAGGTATGATAAGAAGTTTTTGTATACTTAATTTCTATTCGACTGGACTTAATGTTTTTGGTATTATTATATGAAAGATATCAAGAAAACCCAATGTAATCCCATCAAAAATCATTAAAATTAATCTTTTATTTTTTAAAGGGATCTATAGATTTAAGAGTTTTTTATTATTTTGGAAATGATTTTGAATTAAAAGGTTTTTTGGATGCTGAATTTGTTAGTTATGGAGTGGATATAAAAATTACATATGGAACTTGTCATTTCTTAGAAGATTATTTAGTTTCTTTTTCTTGTAAGAAACAACACTTGGTAACACTTTCCACTACTGAATCTAAATATATAGCAATTTGAAGTTATTGGGTTAAAGTGTTATAGATGCAATACACAATCACTAACTATGGAATGAGTTTTACTAAAACTCAAATTCTATGTGATAAAACTAGTTACATTTCTTTAAGTAACAACCCTACACATCACTCCCATGAAAAACACATATATATTAGGCATCAATTTCTTAGAGATCACACACTTAAAGGAGATATCATTTTACAATTCATAAGAAAGAAAGAAAAATTTGATGATATTTTTACAAAACCCTTATCTTCTGATAGATTTTAATATATTAAATAGAATTTAGGAATGATCAACATAATGTAATCATTCATATATACTTCATTGTTACCCAGCTCCTTACATTAATTTACTCCTCTTCATAGGGGGAGTACATATGTTTTCTATTCTTCAAATTTTTTATTTTTATTAAAAATATTATTGTAATGGGTTTTCTAGACTCATGTTTCATTAAAAAAATTTTTGAGTCAATAATCTCAAAAGGATAATAGGTCTCAAAAAATATTAAAAAATTTCTAGACTCAAGTTTTCTTAAAATGTTTTCAGATTCAAAAAAAAATTCATAAAAAGATTTTATTTCTGAAATATCATAGTCTGTTTTACTTCTAAAAACTATTTTATGTTTTCCTTTAAAAACTACAGTACTTAGTTTTTATAATAAAACCAATTTATTCAATAGTTTAAAACTATCATAATATAATAAGTTTAAAAAATTCAATAAGAACGTGTTGTTCATACTGATGAAACTTTCCAACTCTGAAAGGTGTTCTTCTTATCTTTTATTTTTTTGAACTATTTAATTTTTCTTTATATTTTTTATTGTAAGAATTCATTTTATATTTCATAAAAAAATTGTTTTTTTCAATTTTTTTTCTAATCATATTATCTATCAACATGATAAATTGTTTAAAACCTCAAGAGTGAAAAAATTATTAAAACTTTATTTTGAGGATTTTCAAATGTCAGATCATAAGGTTTTAATCTCAACCATTAGATTGATTCTAGAATATGGACTGTCACCAAAATTCAACTATATAAAGGGGACCCCTCCTATCCCACATCATAAATTTCAGTCTCTTTATGCTGAATTTATTCCACCTTTAGAATCCTCATGTCATAAAATTTTCCTTATGTCAGAATCTGTAGTTTCATCCCTGAATACGATGACAACATATAAGGATTTCTACCGGTGGTTATTTTTTTGAGAAAGGTTAGTTGAAAGATATTTTTATGAGAATTATAAATCTTCATTAATAAATATTATATAATTTCATGGATGGGAATCATTATGTGTTGGAAAATATGATAAATATTCATATCCAATATATCGTGGTCTTGTTTGTAACTTTTATACAACTAAGTTTTTCATAGAAGATGAGAAATTATTTTTCCTATCATGATATATGATAGAGGATACAAAATTTCATATAAGAAAGCTACTTCTATGATCAAAATTCCATTATATAGAGAATATTATTATCCTTCCCATAATATTTTTGATAATATTGTATCTTTTAATAAAAGGAAGGAACAAGACTCTTTGTTTTCTCCTGATGAAAAGTATTAGAAGGTAACTAATCTCACACCGGATAATTGGGTAGTTTTACTTTGGATGTAAGGATTCCTAATTCCAAGTAAAGAAGATTGTGATACTTTAAAAGTATCACATATTTTTTATTTTAATTTCTTATGAATATGAGGAAAATATAACTTATTAGATTCATTTTTCTTACCATAATTAACATAAATAAAGGATCTCTTAAGTTCAAAATTATCATGTTTCTGGCTATGTTAAGAAAATTAATGATGGAGTCTACGAAATGTTTTAGCATTATAAATAAGTTAACTATGGAGAGATTGAAAATCCAATTCATTAGTGATGATACTCTAAAGAGAATGAGATTTGGTTTTGATAAAGAATAAAAGAAGTTTATTGGTGCATCTATTGGTACTACTTCGGAAGAAGAACCCTCTAAGAAAACCAATAAAGGGGTTCAAAAGGAGAAAAAGAAAGATGACCAAGATAATCAACAAATTAATAAAATACAAGCCAATAATTCTTCCCATCCAAATAAAACAAAGAAACAAAAGTTAGTTTTGGATGAAGGGAAGAATGGATGAAGAATAAGGCATAAAGGAAAGAAGAATATCCTAAAATCATACTTGACCTAGATGAAGCTAAAACAATGATAATTCATTGTGCTGAAGTTCTAAAAGAATAATTAAACAAGAATAAGCAAAATAAGAAACTTAAAGGTGAATTTTTAACATAAAATTTGATGAAAGAAGTACAAACAACATCAAAAAATGTTACCATACCTCCATCCTAGTCATAAAAAGTGAATCTGGATACTAGATTAACCTTCCAATAAACTGCTATGGTTAATGCAAAAGTTCCCTCTGTTGTAGACAAGAGAAAAGATAAATTAGTTGATAAATAATAAATTCTATCCAAAGAAATAGAATCTCAATTGGTACCAGCTGTTAATGATGATTCAATAACAAAAATTTATCATTAGGGATATTTTATTAAATCAATGGTGGATGTATCCATAGGTATTGAAAAGTTATCAAATATAGGATAAGTAAAATAAGAATAAAGTGAATATGAAGAAGAGATTATATAAGAAGTGCATAATGATGAAGATGAAGAAGCTGAAGATGAAGAAGATGAATATGAATATGATGAAGATAACAACAGTGAAAATAAATAAAAAGATGAATATGATCAATTTGATAAATTTTATTTGATAACATCCTAGGAATCATCATCAAATTTCCATCCAAGTTATTCTAAAAAGAAAAATATGGAATTTTTGAGAAATTAAAAACCCCATCAATGGAAGAAGCTGAATTCTCATCTAAGAAAGAAGAGAAAGATCAAAGATCAAAGTTATAATGTAATAAAGATGATAATTATGGTGTGGATATCATTGAAATATATGATGGAAAATAAATTGGAGATAAATTTGAGAAATTATTCTCAAAGAAATATAATAAAGGTAAATAAAAAGTATTTGAAACTGGAATCATCCAACCTCAACTCCCTGAAGTTAAAGTATCAGATTTAGTGTATAAAATTACAGTAAATGATTTGATTATATAATCCAATATTTATAGATAATAGAATAAAAAATTCTATACTTTTCAAGACTAGAAGCCTAATTGTATTTGATTCATGAAAATCAAACTCAAAAACTGGAATCAATCAATGTTTTACCAGTTAGGATGATTCAGAATGAGGATGATCTCAAAGTTATTCAAGAAATCTCTCAAGCACATTAGAAGGCATACAATAAGGTAGTGAATTGGTCTCACAATACTTATGCTGATGCCAAGATTCATGAAGAAACTATTGGATATATGAAGAATTTTATGAATTAATCTGCCAAATCCATCAATGAGTTATCCAAATTTATGTCAGATAAAGTGAAATTTGTGGATCAGTTCTAGAGTAAAACTGACATCCAAACCCAAAAAGTAAAATAGATAAATGTGAAGATGAAATATATACATACATAGATTTCGAGACTCAAAGTTTATAAATACGGAATCAACAATTTGAATAATCAAAATGAATAATTGGATAGAAGACATCAGATGAATGAATTCATATTCAAAAAGATAAAAATCGATCTCAAAATGAAATTATAGAAAATATTGTGGGATAAAAAATAATTCATGAAGATGAAGAGAATCCTAAAATCCTTGATGAATAAATATTGAAATCTTTTCCCTTTTGATTTTTTTGTAATTATATTTTTTTGAAAGAATGTTTATGAATTAATGACTTATTCATCTCATTACGATTTTCATGAATGTTTTTACAATTATGATTGGTTCAATCTTCATTCATTTTTATGAATTATTAGGTAGTTTATTATATTGTTTCATATAGTTTTTTTTATAATCCTTTTCAGGAAACTCAATAATTTCCCCATTCTTTTGAAAATCACATAGGGGGAGAAATATTCATATTTGGGGAAGAAATATTCTTTTGGGGAGAAATTATTAAAAAGTGGAGAAAATCCTTTTTAAGGGAGATTTCTATAATAAAGGTGAGAATATTATCCTTAGGTGGGGTTTTTACCCTAAGGGGGAGTTAGTCTTATTCTTCATCATATTCAGATATGTTATAAAACTCAGAGGGAGTTAAGGATTATTGTTTAATTCTAAATATGAAGTACCTAAAATGAAATGGACCGTAAGTCTTTTAAAGTTATTTTTCCATTTTAAGTTTTGGGATTATGATTTCTGAAAATGGGAATATTTTTGAGTCAAAAGTTATACATATGACTTTTTCATTCTTTTTGTTTTGTAAATCACAAACACTTTCTTAAATACTTGATCACTAACTTTTTATGTCCAAAGTATTTTATTTTTTTTTGTATAAATTTTTTTTTTTTACAATACTAAGAATTTGTTTGAAAGTATTCATGAATATATACTAGAATTCTTAATTACGATTATCATAGTGGGTATGGATCTGATAAAAATCATATCGACCTTTATAAGACTAGATATAAAACTTTATATCTCGAATTGCATAAAAAAAATTATTTTTAATTAGAGTGATATTGGAACTGATAAATACTAGATTCACACTCATAAAGATTATCTTAATGAAGTTTGTAGAGAAGTATATTAGACTGAATAATCTTAAATTAGAAATACACAAAACCGATCTATTTCACAATGGAAAATCTATTACACTGTAATGGTTTAAGTCAATATGATGTTGAATAATCAGTAACAAAGGAGTCGTTGTATTGCCAAGTGTCCAAGTCATTTTGAAAAACTCAGAAAAATATTAATGTTGGGAAAGAAATATAACCATTGTGATTTAACCTATAAATTCCAATTAATTCTTAGAGTTTGGAGAAAAAAACTGATGAGCTAATTCACCACTGATCAATTTTATTTTCAATTTCTCATTGTATGAGAGCTCTGAAGATTACAAAGCATGAACATCTTGTTCTTAATATTTTGTAATTGTTTTAGAGTTTTTTGTTCTTAAGGGAACCTTGTTAGGTTGTCCACTTAAGAATAATTTTGTGTTGTAATCCTACTTCTGATACATGATTACTATTGAGGGGTTGTAGGGATTGAAATATTGAGAATCATTTCATCGTATCGATCAAAATATTGCAGTGATAGCAAGATAGAGACGATCCATCAGATTGAGGGCTGTTGGGGATATGCAAATAGAAAAAAGCTGATCAATCAGATCAGGGTCTACCAAGGATAGGTAGACAGAAAAAAGTTGACATTCATATCGAGGTATTTCCTTGCTGAGGAAAGACATACTTTCTTGTAAGTATAAAACAAGAGTTACCTTTATCCAATGTTTGTGGCTACCTTAATGTCAAGGTTAAAATAGATCTATTCTCTTTAAATAGCTACAAGTCATTCTTATATTGTTTCCATTATATTATATTGTTTCATTCAAGTATTTTATTCCATTATGATTATTTGTATTAATTTTATCATAATGTTTCTAAATATGATAAACTATATTAGAACTATTAATAGAATCTTATGTGAAACTCAAAACATTCTAATATATTCAGAATATGATCTGTTTAACTATGATATAATCATAATAATTATAATTATGACATGTTTACATATATCTTATGTGATTACTTTTTATATACTCTGATATTTTCAGAATCATCTTGATTATGATATTTTGATAATCGGACCGATGAACAAGTCTATATCTGATCTTTTTACATAAAGAGGTTTGTGAATTAATTTAGTTTAATTATTTTAAACTAAAGTTTTTAAAACTAAAATTCATACCTATTTAAATTAATCCATCAAGAACATATTCTTTCGATCCTAATTAGTATAATTCTGATATATTGATCCAACACTTAATGTTTTTAAAAGGATTTTTTTCAAAAAAAGTATTTTTCTTTATATATATTGAATTTTCCATTAAAATTTAAATTTTTAAATTTTAGAATTTATTTTTAAAAATTTAACTTCATTTTTGAATTCCAAATAATAAAATTATCTTAGGGTGAATTTTTAGGATTTTTCTAAAATAATTTATTTTTTGATGAATAGTGAAAAATACTGATTTTTCTAAAACTGTCACTTTTGTGACATTATTATAATAAAAGAATGTTTTAAATGTATTTAAACATTTTTATATAATATATATATATATATATATATTTATAAGTAAAAAAATTATTTAAAATTGTAATTTTTTATTTATAAAACCCATGTTTATAATTTTGGAAGTTAAGTGATTTTTTCTCTAAAAATCCATTTTTATTCGCTTATATTAAAAATTAGTTGTAAAAAATTATAGAAATTAAATATAAAAAATTATTTTCATATTTTATATCAAAATTTTAATATTACTTAATATGTTTAATTTCATTTTTGGGCATAAAATATGCTTGAAAAGTTTAAAATTAATAACCATGATAATGGTAAAAATTTTATTTTCAAAGAATTATTTTAATTATATATTTTTTATTTTTATCAAATAAAATAAATTAATAACTTCTAAAAAATCATTATAATATAAATTTTAAACCCATAATTAAATATATTATCACTAATTTAATTGGTAATCAATACTAAATAATATTGAAAATATATAATGGTAAAAACAACATTTTTCTACAAAAATGTTTTCTATATATTTAATGTTTTCATTTAAAACTTTATTTTATGTTATTTAGAAATTGTATCAGATTTAATATTGGATAAATTTATGTTCATCACACCCAAATTTTTTAAGAGGGTTTATTTTATATTTTTATTAAATTATATATTACTCAGTTAAAAAACTATTTACCTAGGTATAAAAAAATGTTAAAATATAAAAATTTAATGGTAAATTACTTGTAACGTGTTTAAAACACCTGTTAAAATTAAAGGTGGAGTCTTTATTGACATTATCTCACCCAAAAATCCACTATTTATCAATTTTGGAACCATTGACCCTTGAATATTGTCATTCCATTTTTGAAAAATAATTGGTGTTCACAAAAGTGACATTTTCTTCACATATAAAAGGGGACACTTGAATCCATTCATGACACACCCATTCCTTGGAATTTATTCCCAAAACACTATAATTTTTATCCTCCTAAAAACCTATATCAATTTTATAAGCCCTTGGTCACCATAAGTTATCCAATTTCCTTCATTTATAAGGAGAATTTCAAGAGAAAGTTCAAGGTACCAAAGTGAGTATTACTTACTCCATACCTTTAATTATTATTATTTATCTTAAAAAATACCCTAAATATAGTTATATAATGACCTAAATATCATTAATATACTTAATTTTTATTATATTAATGGAAAAAACTGTACTTATTCCTTCCTATCAACATTTAAAAGACAAAAGAATGTTGACCATTCATTGTGTAGACTACCGCCTCCATGAAATAACATTTTTTTTTCATTTTTCATCTTGAATTTATTTATTTAATCACACCAATTAAAATATAATTTATCAAGTTAAAAAAACTAATTAATATCATTATTATTTTTTTATAATGATATTACACACTTTATTAACCATACTCACCCACCGAGATAGAGTATGGTCATGTTTAGGGTTGGTTTAACCACATACTTGAACAATTCTATAAAAATATATCATGGAAAACTATGGGAAGTTAAGTACTAATTTTATTATAAGTTAATATGAAAATATATAATATTTTTTTATTTTTTAAATGTTATATTAATTATTCAACTTATTATGAAAATATCACTTTCGATCTAAAAAATTACCGATATAAGCCAAATCAGATTTAATTTTCACACAATCATAAGTAAAAATATATTATAAATAAATAAAATATTATAATTAATAGTCTATATTAAATTAAATATAGATTAATAAGGTTACTAATAAGGTAATGAAATTAATAAAAAATATACTAGGACCTTGGGTGTTACACTATCACCCAGGGTGACCAACACCTTCTCTAGCCAATGTCGGGTTGTCTCTGAACATATCACATAATCATCGAACATGAATCAGATCCCAAGAAATATTTAATGGGAATAAAATCCTATCATAGTATAATAAACAACACATGATAAATTAATCCCTATACATATCCAGTATAATGGGTATCATGTCCACGTGGAATCAAAATCACCAATACATAGTTAACACACCCTAATAACATAACTTTGATAGTGGGCTTGGTTACCTCATAATATCATGATAATTAATACAGGGGAATAAAATCCTAATAACAAGGTCATAACTATGGTCATTTCATCCCGAAGACAACATATATCATTGGACATTACATTCTAACATTATCATTAAGGGAGGGCATTACATGCCTATACATGATAACTCTCAAGTAGACAGGAAGCCCAGGTATCAAGACACATCATAAGAGAGGGGATAATGTTCTTAATAAACCATTATCACATGGTAATCTTATCCCTTTACTTGTAAGAATCATTCCATGGGTAGGGTGTTATACTTACAAGGGAAATATCAAATAGCTGGGAAGCACATCCCATAACCACCATCATCAAACCATGCAGGAATTCCTCTCCATATCTGGTGGGAATTATGTCCCATTACAATGGTCATAAAATACTAGTTACAAACACATTAAATAATTTTAATAACACCCCTAGTCATGAAAAACATATCACAAGTGGGTATATCATCCCAACCTTACCTATCGTAGGTAAAAATGATATTTCATCCCATTAACATAGCCAATATCACAGTAAGGAAAAATAAATAGGTTAATAACATCATAAGAATAATTCCATTTATATTTTACATACCATCCAACATGATTTAAATGATATATAAATAATTTTTTACATGCTTTACCTATACATGTAATCACAACCAAGGAATAATCTACTATGTTTTAATGATTTAGAGGGACGAGGCATACTCACACCATATTCTAATAATACAAGCCAAAAAGGATTTTTGGAAACTAGTAAAACTTTCCTTGGAGTTTATATTGAGGCTAACCAAACCTATTTTCACTTTACCTCCCTCAAATAGGGCTAAAGGAACCCATTTAGGATCCATCAAAACATAAAACAACCCTAGGAAGCCCAAAGGGGGTCCTAAGTACAAGTTCCACACACTTATGGTCAAGATAATGGATATCATTGACTGTCACATCAACAAAAAATAACTAAAGGGTCCATCATGGCTCTAAAAATCTTTACCTAGCTCAAAAAAGGTCAAAGGAAAGCATTTCATATTAATTATAGGTTAATTGTATATGAGTGGAAAGACCACATATAAAACATTGCATAAAATGAGAAAAAACATAAGGATTAGTTAGGGACAACCTAGCTTGGTATAATAGAATCCCAATCATTGAGTATCACCATATAAATCATATCTATCTAGTATAAATTGAGAAATAGGAAAACAATACATGAAATTTGGGCATAAATGACAAAAAACTCTAAAAAGTGAAAGAAAACTAGAATAAAGGGAAGAAGAGTCACAGAATAACCTCTAGTGATCACCTGGGATATATGAAACTCAAATAAAAGATCAAATGAGGGATAAATTACTCAGTATGGAGAGAAGAACCCAAGTAGATGGTGTTATATGTGACCTCTTAAATGATAGAGGAAAACCTCATTAAATAATATTTTAAGAATTTAAAAGAATTTAATTAAAATTTTAAATAAAACTTCATAGACATGTGTTGCAGAGTGGACACAATTGTTAGAGTTAGTTCCCCTTTAATGGTCACATTATGGAATGGCCATCCTGGTTATGACACAATGCCTCACTCTAAAGAAGAAGTGAAAAGACTAGACTCCCCTCCCCATGATGTGTCTTAGCACTCCACAACTCAACCTTCTCTTCTGACTTGGCTTCATTATGAAACCCTAAAAATTACAGTTTGACAAACATTCACGTGTCCATCATTATGGTGTAACCCTTAGGTGTTACAACATAATGAGCCTCTTATAGTTAAAATCTAGACCAATACCAAGCGAACTCATGAAAGAAACCCATGATCCACAAACCCCTATCCAAAACCTCCAATATCCCAAAGCCACCAATATACACATGGTTTAAAAAATATAAAGGAATTTATACATTGTATAAATATAGGGTGTTTCAACCTCCCCATCATATGGAATTTCATCCCTAAGATGGATTATCAAGAATCACCAAGCCTCATGGATGAGAAACTCTAGCCATTAAAACCACATATCAAACCCCTTCTCCCATGTCTCCTATTGAACATACTTGTGATTTAAATACAAAAATACCAAAGGAACCATATTCTTGTTAATATTTTTCTATCCATGATCCATAGTATGAATTTATCAATCCTCAAACAACACATATGACTCTAACTTGAAATATTATACATAGATCATGTCATATGGATCAAGATGTTATATTCTAATAAAAAATACATTAAATGAATCCTGAAAAACACCATATATCTAAGGAAGTGATAACTGATATAAAAAAATGTCAATCCTTATGAAAAACTTAAACAACCCCATGAACTTGGGAGCTAGTTTCCCTCTCCGTTGAATATTCCTGCATCCCAATCGAGGAGTCACTTATAAAAATATTTGATTACCCACCTAAAACTCAGGAGGGAGGCCTCTCTAGTCAACATATGATATATTCTTACTCTGAGTGGTCCCTAACCATTTTCTAATTAGAAAAATATTACTTGACGTATTATTTTTGTGTCTCAGCCCGAAAACTGCCGACTCCCCAACCTCTAGACAATACAAAGTTGATCCACAAAGTCTACTATATCAAGATTCAAAAAGGCACTATCTAAATCGATGTTATATAACTATAGTTATAGGTAAACTCAACTTATTCAAAATGACTCTCCCATAAATAACTGAAATATAGGACACACGCTCTTAATATATCCTCCAATTTCATGATAGTATGCTTATATTTCACATCCATCAAAGGATGGTATACCATAATCAGATGAACCTAATTTTTAATAGAATTTAGAATAAATTACTAGAAGTGAAACATGAATCATTAACCAAGGTCTAAAATGATAATCCAAGGCACACCATGAATATGAATTATCTTATAAATATATAAGCTTCCTATTTTTTCAATAGCTAGTCTCTCCCTGATAGGTATGAAACCTATGAAATTTTTAATTTGTCCATAATAACCCATACTACATAATTTCCTTGGGGAATACTCAACAGTCCCATCAAAAGAATCCAAGGACACATGATCCTACTTCCACTTGAGAATCATTAGCAACTAGATAAGACTCATTGGCCATTGGTACTCAAACTTTATCCACTAATAAGTAAATCATTGTGAAATGACCCCTATTATGAATTTATTCATTCTGGTCCAATCATACTACCTGATGATATCATGGTACACATTGATAATACTATAGGGAACAAGCCATACCATAACATGTGAATTTCACATCAACTCCTCGTGCATGATTGTAGGGACCAAAACTCTAACTCAGATATAAATGACCTCATCAATATTGAGGAAAAAATCCATTGGCATCTCCCTATCATCATCATCATTTCAATTTTTATTCCAGAAGTGTTCAAACAAGAAAACAACACTAGGGGGAACGAAAGTAATGCAATCCAAGGGCATCACCCCTGATCAAATTAACCCCATCTGGCTTCAGCTGAGAAACATTAGAATAGAAAATGACCAACACGTCATCACCCGCAAGAGAGGCTAGATGATCCGCCACTTTGTTACCCTCCCTCCACGTATGTGTGATGCTCTTATTCCTGGACACTAGGGCTTTCATTTCCTTATCATATAGACTATTGACCAGGGGCAGATACCTTTACCTTGGAGCGCATCATAGATAGCCCGGGAATCCGTCTCCACCTGCGATATGCCGATTCCTTTCTGATTGCACAAGAAGAGACCTGTGTGAACAGCTCGTGTCTCCGCTTGTAGAGAGCTTCCATTACCAAAATACGCAAAAAAATCCAGAAGCATGATACCCGAACTATCCCGCATAGCCCCTCCCCCACGCATCTCCCCCTGCCAGCAGGAGCCATAGACGTTCAACTTCAATCCCTCACACAACGGTTGCCACCTCACCCATTTCCCCAGGCCTCCGTGACCCGGCGCTTGGTCCATACCGCGAGCTCCGAGAATCTCCCGCATCGCCGGTACATCCTTCCAGGCACTTGCGTGTGACGAACAGTATGCCAGCATGAAGAGTGACCTGGCGATGATTTCCCTCTCCGTAGACAGCGCCCCCTCATACTTTTCCCGATTTATGGCCTACCACAGCCCCCAAAAGCCCGCGCTCCAAGCAATGGCCTATGCCTCCCTCTCATTCCAAGACTCATCCACACCCCAGAACCATCCAGACAGAAAGACCTCCACATTATCCGCCTGGAAGGACAACTCGAAAAAGCCACCAAGAAACCCCCACACCGAACATGCCCAATCCCCTGCTACGAAAATGTGAGACATCGTATCCTCACGGTAGTCAATGCAACAACAGCAGCGAGATGCCATACTAATCCCCAACCGCTTGATATTTTCATCACTTGGAAGAGCACCCCTTTGAATCCTCCACATGAGAAAGTTAAACTTAGTTGGGAGAAACTTGCACCAAAGCCAGCCACTCCACCCTACCAACTGTCCCTGGGGGCCGCTGCTCCTACAGAAGTCTTTCACCGTGAACTTCCCCGAGGGAGCAGGGGTGAAGATACAAAAACCCCTTTTCGTGTTGATGAGAATAGAGTCGTCTCACGCTGGTCAGAATCCAGGATGTATCTGAAAAAGGAAGGATACTGTGCCGCTTCCTTGAAATAAATCATGGGCGCATGGCATCCCGGATAACTAATGATATTCCCCGACTAGTTGTGGTGCCAAAACAGGATACTCCCCTCCCCGAAGATCCACCAAGAGAGCTGTAAGATGTCTGGAACAATGCTTCTGACCATCAACCACAATGATGACCCCCTCACCATAGAATATCCATCATTATCCCTGTACCTGCATACCATGAGACTCCCCCACAAAGACCGCTCTTCGACCACCTCCCAAGCCAACCTTGCGTGCATACACTGGATATAACCTCTAGGCTCTTCACACCTATCCCCCCTACCGAATGGGACATGCCATCTTCCCCCATGAGACCCAATGCCTCTTTCCTTCCGAAGCCCCATCCCAAATAAACTGATCCAAAATCTTGTCAATGGATTTTACCACCCCTTTCGGTACAGAGGTCACCGATAGCGCATGGACTGGGATGGCTGAAAATACACTATTCACAAGCGAGATACGGCCTCCAAACAAAAAAAATGGTTTTTCCAGTTCAAAATATGCCCTGAGATCCGGCTCATGACCCGGTCAAAATCCCTAACCCGTATCCTGCCTGCCGACACTGGAGTCCCAAGGTATTTAAACGGGAAAGAGTCTATCAAGGAGTGAGGATAAAATACTCAAATATTTCTTGGTTGCATTTCCCTGATACTTATAAACATTAATAAGTATCTCAATAAAGAGTCTCATCATCTTATACTTTATTCTAGCCACCAGCACCACTTGCACCTATGTTTTCACACAAGGTTAGTTAGAAATTATTTCCCTCTTCCTAGGGGAATAAACTATCTAAAAATAGAATGATTGAGGATACTTAAACCACATCCTCTGTCAGAGGTTTAGCTTTCATTATGAAAATATATACCTAAGGCTCTTATAGTCAGTATATATAATTAACCTCTTTCCCATAAGATAGTGATACCAACATATAAAATAATAAACTATCACAACCAAATATAGATCACTAACATACTGAGTATAGGTAAATGAATGCGACACACCCATATCAAATAAAATAGATTCTATGTTTGACACCACTCAGATCATACCTCGAATAGTCGATGATCCCTTACTATGGTTAGTAGATTTTGGCTTGATGAAATGAAGCTAGCCCAACCCCAATCCTATGAATTGGTATCCAATCCCTTGGATACCGTAAGGAGAAACACTCAACTACCTTTGTTAACCCTAGGAATCCCAACCTCCTCCACACTATGACTAGATAGAAGAACTCCAAATATCATCTTGTAGTACCGCACCTGATCTAGCCACTGATCCTTATGCCTAGCCACTGCTCTAACCACTATATATATGAGAAGAACTTTTATATAATCACTATAGATGAGCCATCTTCCCACATTATAAACACTTCATTGGAGGTTTATGGTAGTGTGGTAGAGTATTCTCTAACTAGCCACACTGATAACTGTAGATTCTGGGTACTATAGAAGTTCCATTAATGGCATGTACAACTCATATTTTTAGTCTTAATTTAAAAATAACCATTGTCTCACATGAAGTACATCACTTCCAAAAATAATTCAAATTAATTTAATAGATAAAAGTTTCATAACTATAATAGGAGGATCTTAACATGTAATTTATAATTAATTAATGAGTGAATATAGAGTTACCTCAACTTGTAATTCCCTCTTTCGTTGATGATTCGGTTGACTAGATTTAATCATAACATCATTTTTATATAGTATCCAAGTGAATAATCCTTATAGAGATGATACAAAATCTATGAACATTGTTTTAGAATTTCCAGGTTCTAGCATGGCTGATCCTAACTACTTACATTGTTCATGGTTAATCACAATAGAATTATTCTTGAAGGAGGAAGAACTATTGTTGTTCACTAAATGTATTGAGATCAGAGGAATATAGATCACGTTCTTGGTCTCTAGATATCTCTTTAGGTCTTAAAAGAGTATCTCTCTATCCATTCTCCACATAAATAGTGATTATGGAAAGTGATATAATTAGATATTTATTATGGAAGGTTTAGGGTTAGATTATGCACAAGACTCTTTCAAACTTTATAATTCTTATTTGACCTCATGTCCAATAATAATAATAATAATATTATTAATATATTGACCTGAGAAAAAATTTAATAATATAAATAAATATAATTTATACCACTTCTAATTGGACTATTAAGCTCGATCCACTTTCCCTCATCGATATATATTTGTCCTTGAATAATGACTATTAATTTAATAAATAAATGTCACTACATTATTCATAGATAAATAGAATAAATATTATATACTCTTGAACTTGAAAATAGATAATAATAATTATTTAACTCGCATATTCTTAAAAATATATTGTGATTAAATCATTCTGATCAACTAAACCTGGATAAATATTATTTATTCAAACCTATTAAAATTAATACTTTAATTTAACGGAGATTATGGGTACACTTAGTGTGTAACCCTATAGGACTCTTTATTTGTTCCATTAGAAATAACTACCTAAAGTTTATGGTTAGCTTCTAGAAACATTCCAAATCACCCATAGAGGAATAAGTTAAATTCATAATGAAATTCTACCTTCTATTAATTCTTACTGTGTAATATAACCCCTTTATAAAAATATCTCAAATAAAGAAGGTTGTATACTAGTTCCATCAACCTATGTTATTGATATATTTTATTTTATTTTTTTTGAAAATGAACTCATCCACTGAACACCATGGCCATGAAATTATCTAGGAATTTCTATTCCCATCAAAGGGCATGAGATATAAACTTCTATCAAGAGAAAAAAGGGATAAATCATTTCTCTAATTATTTATTAATGTAATATCACTTGTGATGTACCCAATGCATTCTACCACATCGAAATCATATGCCATCATGGTTTTTATCATTACATAAAAGTATCTACGTCATTATATCCATTAATAATATTATTAAAGTCTAATGATTGACACACACATACGCTAAGAGGAACATCTAATGACACATGGAAATGCAGATATCCTATTGAAAGCTGTATTCTTATAACCTCCAATATTAGAGATTAATAATGGAGAAAACCATGATAAGGTGTCTCAATGTCTTATGATACTTCCTACCATTGATATAATATATCATCCATGTCCTATTAGACAATATCATCCAACTATAGAACAATATTCAAAAATACTATCATGGTAGCTCCAGGTTCTCATCATAGTGGGGAACTTATATGAACTTTCAGTGTGAAATATATTCTTAAGAAATTATCACATGAAAATGTCATGAATAGGAATAATAATTATGTTATAAGTATCTCTATTAATAATTAAAACATATAATCAATACCTAAGAAATTAGGTTCTAGGTCACCAACTCCAACAAACTCCCACTTACACTAGAGACAATTGATATAAAATATCAGTTCACTAGATCTCACATGATACTCATGCCTCAGCTAAGATAGATCCTTCATCAAGAGGTCTAAAAAATTTTCATTCATGGATACTCCGCTCACTGTAACTTCATCTCGTTAAGAAAAATACCTCAATAGATGAAACTTATGAAGTATGTTTTTTATCCTTTGATGTGATATTGGCTCTTTAGAAAGGGACATCATTGTAGTGTTATCATAGTAAACATAGGTTCTTTACTACTAGGCACCACATCAAGATCTTGGAAAAAGTTGTGAATCCAAAATGATTCCTTGTCTACATAAAAATCCTAATATACTCAGACTCTGCTATAGAATCAGTGATAACCAGATTCTTAGAACTCTCCCATCTCACAACTCTAATGTTGATACAAAAGACATATCCAAACTACGACTTCAAGTTATATTATCTTTTTGAAAGATAAAATCTATATAAATCTTAATAACCATATATTTATATTTTCCATACCCTAGGAATATATCCTTATTTTTCCTTATATATTTAAGGATAGCCTTAACAGTAATCCAATATCGTTTACATAGATATTCTTGATATCTTCCTACCATGATCAATGCATAGGCTACATCAAGCCACATACATAACATGGAATATATGATATATACTATCACATAAGTGTATGGTATCTTACTAATTCTCTCTCTTTCCTCTTATATTTGAGGACACATTTTATTGTAAATATGTATACCATGTTACACTAGAACCAACCCCATATTGGATTGTTACATACAAAACCTATTTAGTATTTGGTTAGTGTATGTACTTTGAATTATTCCAAGAAACCACTTAGATCTATCACACATGATCTTGATCCATTAAGTATAATATGCTTCAGCTAAGTCCTTGATAGAGAAGCACTTACTCAACCATGATTTAACCTCTTATAAGGATGGTATCTCATTTTCAATTAGTAATATGTCATCAACATATATTACTATAAAAAAAACTTTACTCCAACTAAACAAATTGTAAACACATGAATTACATTTATTATTGATGAAACCAATTTATTTCATGAATTCATTGAACTAAGTGTTCCATGGCCTAGATAATTTCTTTAATTTATAAATGAATTTTTCTACTTTTATATATTTTTTTCATTGTCCGGAGTCACAATCCATTCTAGTCATGTCATATACACATACTCATGAAGGTTCTCATTAAGAAAATAATTTTTTACATCCATTTTACAAATTAGATAGTCATGTTAAGCTATTATGGTAAGAAAAATTATGATGGATTTAAATATAGAAATTAGAGAAAATGTTTCTTAATATATAATTCCTTGATGTTTTTTAAACCCTTTATCCACTAGCCATGCTTTATAGGTATTTACTTTATCTTCCATTTCCAATTTTCTCTTGAATACCCATTTACACCTGATGGTTTTTACATCAAATAGAGTATTAATAATAACCCAAACATGGTTTTGATACATGAAATACATCTCATAATTCATTTCTTCTTTCTATATTGTATATTTTGAGATATATACTACCCTATTGTAGGAGAGAGGATCATTATAGACAACCAATAATGAGTCACCATCATTGGTGACTAGAAAAACACACCTCTCTAGTTCTGTTACCGCTCTAGTAATCTCATGTAGCACTTGTGTTTTAGGAACAAATTTTACCCTAGGGACCTCTAGAATCAATTATTGTACCAACTATTATGTATATTGAGAATTAAATTCATTGAATTTGATATTTAAACCACTATAATCCTTGAGGATGTTATACATCTCATTAAATATAGACTTCCTTGTAATGGTTACTTCCTTTTATGAAGGGTTATATAGATAATATCCCCTTTTTTTCTTAGGATACATGATAAAGATATTATTCATGCCTTGGGGTGCTAGTTTGTTGCTTGATCTAGCCTTAAAAAATGAATCGCTATTCCAATAAATAATATATGAAAAAAAGTTTATTTTCACTCCTTAATTTGAAGGGAATACCATTTTTCACTTTAGTTGGAACTTGATTTAGTAAGTATGATACCATCTATAATGCATATCCCCAAAAGGATATTGGAAGGATTGTGTGACTCATCATTAACCTTACCATGTCTAGTAGTGTATGGTTCCTCCTTTCATTAACACCATTCCAATATGGTGTATAAGTTAGAGTGAATTAATAAAAAAATCCATACTCTCATACAAAGTCATTAAAGTATTGGTTAAGTTATTCACCACCTCAATCCGATCAAATTTTTTTTATATTCTTACCATGATAATTCTCAACTCCACTGTTGAACTATTTGAACTTATCAAAGGATTCAAAATTTTATCTCATCAAGTAAATATAACCATACCAACTCAAGTTGTTATTATAAGTAATAAAGTATGAGAATCCACCTCTATCTTCTACTTGAAAATGTCCACACACATCTCTATGAACCAAATCTAGAAGCTCCATGTCCCTTTCGTCTTGAAAAAATGATGGTTTGGTCATATTTCATTATAAATAATCATGACATCTTTCCAGTGGTTTATGTTCAAAATACTCTAAATAACCATCTTGATAGATCTTTATCAAATGATCCTTGTTTATGTGAATAAGATGGTGATTCCAAAACTGGGTACTACATGAGTCACATGTATTTATTTCATAATAAATTTTCAATATTTTGTTTTAATAATTTAATAAATAAATTACTTTATTTAACTATTCTATATCTCAATAAATTCTATCTTTATAAAAGTATAAATTTTATTTTCAAAGTTGAAAATAAATCCATCCATGCCTAAAAAAGAAACAAAAATGAGGTTCTTGGTAAAACTCGAAACATAATAAAAAATATTTAAAACCAAAACCAACCCTATTGGAAATGTGATATGGTAGTATTCAATTACTAGATAATCCAAACTCATTCCATTATTATCTTGTAGATCCACCTCACCTTTTTCAACCTTCCAAAATCTACTTGGTTTTGGTATTTGGATAAAAATTTGATAACTATATGTAGTATCTAATACCAAAACTGTCTATATGGAAATATTACATTAAATAATGGAAAAAACTAATTCTTCCCCTTACATATTTGGATGGGTATAATTTCTCTTCTAATGGACCTTCTTGCCACATTAAAAACAAATTGTATCATGTTCCTTTCCTTGTTTCTATATTTTCTTCTACTTTGAAGGATAGTTCTATGGATATTTAGACTTAGAATGATTCTTTGAAACCTTTTCCCTTATTTATTATCTTCTTACTAACCATAAGAAAGATTAGTTTTTCATGCCCCATGTATTTATCAACATCGTCAATAAGAGTAAGAAGTTTCAAAAGTGTCATCTTCTTATTTCTTATATTATAATTCACCATAAAACTAGAGAAGCTTTTAGGTAGTGGGGAAATAATGAGATCTATGCACAACTCATTAGGGTTATTAAACCCTAATATACCTAGGAACTAAATGTAGTAAATAATCTTGAATACATGTATCCCAGATCACACTGACTTTCTAAGCATGCACATGAATGGTGTATTGGAGATCTCATATCCTTCTAATCTCACCTTCTCTTGATAGAGTTTCTGAAGGTGAGAAATGATGTTATGGAAATATATACCCTAATATTTCTTTATAATATCATTTTACATAGAGGATAAGATGAAAAATTATAAATCTATCATGTCTTCTACATGTTTTATATAGAGATATACTTCTTTCTCACTAGCCTTTTTTCCAAATGACTCAGGAAGTGGGGTTTCTATTGCATATTGTTTCATGGAATAGTATAATGTGTAAATACCTATACCATTCCTGAAAATTTTCACTGATGAGATGGTTATTATTCTCTAGTATGGATCAAATA
This sequence comes from Viscum album, assembly GCA_963277665.1. Lineage (NCBI taxonomy): Eukaryota > Viridiplantae > Streptophyta > Magnoliopsida > Santalales > Viscaceae > Viscum > Viscum album. Next base: position 1,650,366,526 of record OY728163.1, read on the forward strand.
CAATATTTTCAAAGTCTTTTGATTTTACATTTCTACAAATCAAGAGAAGATTATTAGTTCTTCTTGGATTAATAAATTTAAAATTAAATTCTAATAATCTTGAACTATTTTTTTGAAACCTAATAGACATCACCATTAGTTTTAGAATATCCTATTTATTTATATATTCTAGTATAAAGGATCCATATTACCCTCCTCATAACTGAAAATTTTCTAACAAGTTATTCTAAGGGTTTTAAGTAGGCGTAACTTTCTAACTGAATTAACTCATAGTTCCTTGATCCATTTAGTAGGATCACTAATCCTAAAATACTGGTTTAATATTTCCTCAGACCTTTACACTTAGTTACATTATGTCTTTATTGGGTATTCAACCCTTGATGTGAACCTATTTAAGTCAACAAAAAACATTAAGATAAAATTTCCCTGATAATTGAAAGAACCCAATCATGGGTTGGTCAAGAACATTGGACTATGAGGTTGATTCTAACTTAAGTAGTGAAAAATTATTCCAAATTAATATTTTAGTTGATGGTTTTTATCATTATGCATAAATCCCATTTTACCTTTATCACATGACTTGTCAATATTAAGTGGATTTAACTTAAGTGATTAACTATGTCTAATAAAATTTACACATAATACAGTTTTATTTTATTCCATATTACATGATTGATAAATAATTTATTAGGTGATCATACAAAATAAAAAAACATAAATAATTAACCTTAAAAATTATAGAAATAAAATACAAGTGTAATGATTATTAGATTATATAATGGTTAGTTTATCTAGAAGATGATAAACTAACCCTCGACCCTAGGGCGAAAAACATTGAACTGTAGCTTGGTTTGTGTTACAAAATTAAATCTTAGCTCTTATGTAACATCTTGATTGGATTTACCTTAGATCTTGGACTCAGATGACCCCCTATCACTTGGGAGCTCCATTATTACATAATATTTTACTCACATGCAAGTGAGGGTATCCAATAGATTAGATAAAGGGGTTTTACACAAAAAAACCATTAGCACATAGGCCCTTACATAATAAAGAGGAGGACAATACACACATACCAAAAAAATTTATATAATCATAATAAATTAAAATAAACCAATCACATATATAGGGTTGTTCCAATATATTTATCATCCACACAACATGAAATTATTATACATTTTCAATCTAGTTATCAATTACTTCAATTTGTTCATTAATTAAGATAACACATCATGAATTAATCCAGTTAATTAAATTTATCTTATTTCCTTCAAGCATCCTTGAATCACCATAATCCATAATTTAAAAAAAATATCATCTAAAATTAATGAAACACACAACTGTACTTGGAGGAAGCTACATGTGCATGTCTAAAATTTTAACACAGAAATTGATTTGATATATATAATTATCATTCCTATGATATGGAATGTACTATCAAATAAATGACACATGGAACACATGTAAATAGGTTTAATTATATATTTAATACATATCTCTATATAAAATTGATCACACTATCTACAATAGGCTACACAACATTTACTTTATTACATGTCATATACTGTCTTCTGCCCATGCATCCAACACATTCCTAGGGTCTGGGAGTGCTTCTTACAATAGATAAGTTTGAGGTACATAGCGTGTTGTCTATATTATATGGTGTGTGGCCTTATAGTTTTATTTTTATTATTATTCCTTAAATCATTTATCAAATGAAAAACATGTTAGGACATCCCGTGTTCTTTGCCATGATAAAATAAGGACTAAAAATCATATACAATGGTCACATGACATGTAGTTCTTTAAACCATTTTATAGTCTATTTGGATATACACATCGATCTTCTTTTATCGGATATGACCTAATATATTGAGATTAAGTTGAGAAAAACTTATAAATTGAGTGTATTTATGCAGTTCAAACTGTGTACACTATTTTTTTCTTGGTAGAACCTTTGGCACTACTAGAAGGTGTTTATAGACATTTCTTCATTTTAAATATTAACCTATTTATTGGTTATGTTAGTGAGAATAAATAAGGGAAGAGAAGATTATGTTCAGATGTCAAAATGAGTCAATCTGAAGAAAAAGAAATCTTAAATTCATGAAAATAATCAATGAATAAAAAATAATTATAAATTAAACATGTGAACCACTCTGATACCACTTATAGGTTTTGGGCATAGTAGAAGAACCTTCAATGGCATGGATAACTTGTATTTTTAGTATTAATTTACAAATAATCGTTGATGAACTTCAAAAAGGCATCATGTACAGTGAAAACCACATATTACTTGACAAGAGAAAAATTTTATAACTATAAGAGGAGGATATTCACATGTAATTTGTAATTAATTTATGAGAAGATATGGAATTACCTCAAATTGTAATTCACCCTATCATTGATGATAAAATTGTCTAGATATCATCATACTATTGTTGCACTATAAGATCTAAGTGTAAAATCTATTTAGTGGAAATCCACACAATCACCACAATCTATAAACATTTCCATAGAATCATTGGTAGCTTTCATGATCGATCTTGATCACTTAAATTGTTAATGGTTGATCGTAACATAATTCTTCTTGAAGGGGGAAGAACTCTTCATGGTCACTCGATGGCTTGAGAGAGGAGGAAGAGAGAGCATGTTATTGGTATCTATATCTCTCTTTATGTATTTAGAGAGTCTCACTTTATCCATTTTATAAAACAATAGTTATTATTTAAAGTGATATAATTATATTTTTATTATGGCAGGTTTAGGGTTGATAAATCACACACAATCCCATTTCCAACTTTGTAATTCTTAGTTGACCGAATGTCCAATAATAATAATAATAATATTATTAATATATTGACATGAGAAAAACTTTAAGAGTATAAATAAACATCATTTATACCATTTCTAATCTGACCATTAATTTCGATTTTCTTTCCCTCATCAACATTTACCAATTATTGAATAATTACTATTCATTTAATAAATAAATGTCTCCGTATTTTTCATCAATAAATATAATAAATATTATATTATCTAAACCTTGATAATAAATATTTATTATTATTTAACTCAAAAAATATTTTTAATAACTTGTGATTAAATAATGGAGATAAACCGAATCCAAATAAATATTATTTATTCTAACCCATTAAATTCAATACTTGTATTTAACCGATATTAGGGATGCACTTAGTGTGTGACTCTCTTAGCCTATTTCTTAGTGGCATTAGGCATAACTACCTAAAATACAAGGTTAAAATCTAGCAATATTTCAAGACACTTATAGAGAAAGAAGTTAATGTTTTAATGACATTCCACCTCCTACAAATGATTATCATGTAATATAACCCCTTTATTGTGCTATCTCAAATCAAGCTAGTTGCATACTGTTTCCATAAAAATATGCACTCAATGTCACTTTCTTTTAATTTATAGAAATGAACACACCCACTAAACCCCATGTTGATGGATTTATCTTGAAAGTTTCATTCCCATCATAGGGCCTGATATATGAACTTCCATCAAGGGACAAAATAGATAAAACCTTTCTCACATTATCCATTAATGTAATATAACTTGTGAAATACCCAATATGTCCTACCTCACCACGAGAATGTGTCATCATGGTTTTCATTAATACATTAAATTACGAGAGTCATGATATTCCTTAATTATAATATTAAAGTATAAGGATTAATACATATGTTCATTGATAGAAACATCCAATGAAACTTGTAAATGTAGATTTCCTATTGAAGAGTCTATTCTTATAACCTCCTATCTTAGATATTATCATGGGTGAACATCCTAAGAATGCGTCACAATGTCTTATGAGCCTCCAACCCCAAATATCCTATATCATTTATTTCTTTTTAGACAATATCACATGGCTATAGAATAATATTCAAGGATACTATCAAGTTACATCCTTGTTCCCATTACAATGGAGAATTTCTTCTACCTTTCAGTGAAACATATTTTATTAGGACATTATCACATGAAAATATCATGCATAGGAACAATAACGATGCGATAAGTGACTTCATCAATAATGAAAACATATAATAAATTAATAATGATGTCATTTATAGGTCATTAACTCCAACAAAAACATACTAGTAGAGGAAACCCATGTTGAGGAGAAAAAGACCCCTGACCTCAACTAGCCTATCCAATACAACTCCAATGAGAATAACTAAAACACTACTTATAGATACGTAAATATCCACTCTAGGACCTAACATAAGAACTCATCTGCCAATAATATCTAAATTCATCTAGGTTTATCTCCGTAATGAGGGTTTGATTCAAATCCTCGGAAAATAACAACATCTAAAAAATGTTAAACTGAGAATGAATTAATTATCTCAAACCATCCTTAAAATAGTGAAATCTGACACTCTCATCACTCAATAACAAAGGAGAGATATGAATCAACCTAGTAAAATGAGAAGTATAATCCATCATTGATATTACACCTTGAGTCAGATGTATAAACTATTGATATTTATTAACTATTAGTGTATTGGGAAAGAAATTATTGAAAAAAGAGAGCCTGAAATTCATTATAGTACAACCCCATATGCTGATCATCCTAGACTAGGACATCCCACTAGTGACTCACCACTCTTCAAAGAATATACACTACATGATTCACCCACCACTCAATGGGTGTCTCTAAATGAATGAAATAAAACGTATCAAATCAATACATATCTCATTATCCTATGGTCCACCCTCTCTAGTAAATAGAGGTGGATGCTATAACTAAAGCACCCTGGTTAGGCCAGAAATGGAAGGATTTATTTTTGGAGTGCCACGTCCCATAGAATAAATAACATCAAGCACATTGTTGATCAATAGGTGGTATATGTAAAACTAGGGGATCCATATCAAAAACCGATGTTGAATCCTCATCCCCACCCTCCCAACCTTAGATAGATAGTCATTTTGATGGCATGCCACTATAATTCCAAACACACAACTAAGAATCACATATATAACAGGTCTGTATATAACAGATAAGATAAATATTAATATTTAGATCATCCTACTATACTATACACACACCCTAGCATACTTGGGGTCCCAGATAACCTCAAGTTCTTTCTGTAGACCCAAAATACCCACTCTCTCTTAGGGGTAAAATAAGATTCAATTTATCAATCTAAAAATATCAAAATTTAATCATGGATAAGTTTAGTAGAATACCACCATCCATTCATATAAGAAACCAATATATATGTTTCCAATGATATTTTAAATAATATAAACTCATATCAGAATAAAGGTTCTCAATCATAGGTAAGATAGTGAATTCCATGTTAATTATATATGTGAACAATGATTTAGAAAGACACACTCTCTTTCCACCAAGATACAAGATGGAAAACCAATAAATTAAAATTAAATATCAAAATTTAGCATATTTAGTAAAATTAACCCAATTTTAAAAAATAGAAACCAATAACAACAATCCAATACTTTATAATTTATAATTTTACAATATGTGGGTGAGATATTCCCACACATAGAGTCCATGTCATATTCCAAACAAATCCTATCTACTATCTAGCATATCCCAAATAGTAAGACTATGAAAAAACCAGGCTCTAATACCACTTTGTAACATACTCGATCAGATTCAACTCTACAATGATCGAACAAGGTGATACATACCTCAAGTATGCCTCCTTATATACCAAAGGTTATTGACCAGTGATGATGGTTTTTACAATAAGTAGGAAGACTACATCCTCTTTGGTATAGATAAGTATTAATCACAAAAAATAAATATAAGAATGACCGTCACATAATTAAATAATATGAAGGGATACATCACAACTAAATTCAATATTCAATAATAACATCACCCATACTATAATAAAGTGTTCATCTACAATGTCAAAAAGTCATACATAAGTGAACATGATCTCCATGGGAAGATCATACAACATAAGTCTTAAAAATAAACAAAAGGCTACAAAAGATAGGAAAATTGGTCATGATTAAATCCCTTATCTCATATCCTAGCTTTTAACATGCTTCACAACTTATCCCTCAATTGTAAGGCCCTTACTATTACCTATATCAAGAACCATAAAGTCTACTTGGGTATTAGGGTTTCCAAGATGGCTATGAGTACAACTCAATAGGCTATCACCAATCATCTATAAGTATATATAGTATACGCAAGTGAATGTATGATGTGATATCCTCAAAAGAAAAGTAAATATGTAATGACATAAATAAAAAACATGTCACAACCATGGGTGCTAAACCACCACCCAACATGATAAATACCTACATTAGCCATTGCTAGAGTGTCTCTGAACATATCACATAATCATCAACTATTCATTATGTCCCGATTCATATTTAATGGTCATAATGTCCCATCATAGTATAAAGGCCAACACATGGACAATGCATCTCTAGACGTAGTCAATACAGTGGATATCACCTCCCTATAATATCACAATCACTAATGCATGGAAACACATCCTGATAACATAACCATGATAGTGGGAATAATTTACCCATAATATCATTATAATCGATACATGAGAAACACATCCCAATAACAAGATCAAAACCATGGTCATAACACCCCCAAGATAATATATACCTATGGGAATCATGTCAATACATTAACTTTATTAGAGTTTATAATTTCCCTAGCCATGCAAACCCTCAATTGGGAAAGTAACCCAAGTCTCATGCCACATCATAAGAGAATTCATCAGATTCCTCATAAAAAATTCTTACATAGTCATATCATACCCTTCCTTGGAAGCATAATACCATGGGAAAGGGGTCCCAATTAAAAGGGCACCATCAAATAGTTGGGAAGTATATCCCACAACCATAATCATCAAACCATATGGGAATTCCATTCCATAGGTTTTTGGTCATTACATCCCATTAACATATTTATAGAATCTTGATCACGAAGATATGAAATAATGGGCATAGAATCCCTCTTAATGTGAAAGGACCTCAGGAATATTGAGAATTCATTAAGAGGGGGTGAATCAGTGAATTCACTACTTTATACATTTCTCATTTAAAAAACCTTTGAAATTTGTTAAATTTTATGGTGATATTGCAACATATAATCTACATACAATCCAAAGAATAAAAATAGTATGTATAATATATTTTTACAAGGTTAATTACTCATAATGAGTGGCCACATCCTAAGAATGATCTAGTAAAACCCATGATCACATGATCCACTAGAATCATCACGTTGGATAAAAAGAGAAGGGATTATCCTTGAAATCATGATACAAAAAAATGTCTCCCAACTTGTGTAAAGTGCTCCTGCATAAAAATGTTAAATTTTAAATAAAAAAAACAAACCGATTCATAAAATAAAAAACTCTAAATTATTATTGTAGTGATTTTTCTTCAACACTTATCACACTCATACTAGAATATAAAAATGGTGATTGAACCTTATTTCTCCTCCTATTATACTACTAATTCTTCTTCTTTAACTTCATTTTATTCCTCTTTTACGTGCACAACATCAAGTACTCTTTTATACTTCTCATTTACTCTATCTTACTATATTTTTATAATATAATATATATAAGACAACCATTCACATAGTCTTATATAAAAATTCTTAAGTAGAATTCAAATTCAAATTGAAACTCCCAACTTCCTTTTAATTCGCTTCAACTTCTTCCCATTCAAATCTGATCCCTTATATCATCATAAATTTGTTACTCAATTTTTTATGTATTTAGGAGACCTTTTAGATGAGTTTTGACCATCCTCTAAGTTATCCAAATCACAATGAGGTAGTTTACAGGTGGTTAATTTTCAAGTTATTCCTTAGTCTTTCATACTTAATTTTTAGAAAAGTTTTGATTTACCCTTACTTATTGAGTAACCCCTACATATCACTATATATTGTAGAGTAAACCTTATATATCATAGTAAACCCTATGTGTGTGTATATATATATATATATCTTATAGTACCCTTATGTATCATATAGAAAATTCAGGTTACCCTTACGTATCATAAGGAAAATTTAGGTTACCCTTACATATCATAATACTTTAACACTTTTTAGACCTATTATTGTCAACATAAAACTTCTCCAGAATTCTTCTAAACACATCTAGACTTCTTTCAAACACCTCTAGTTTTAGTACCTCAAAGGTCTTAGGTGCATACAGGTATGAAATTATTAACCAATTTAAACACTTTTTCCTTTTATGTCTCACTACTCTAATTTTTTTTACCTCTCAACCTTGAAGGTCACTTGTTATAATATTTTCTTTAGATGTTGATAGGGAACAATTCACTTGACTATCCCTTTATCACATATTATTTATAGTTATTTTTTTACCCAATTATAGTGTTCATATATAATATAAATAAGACACAATTGCTTTTTTACTTGGTTCACCACTATATACTAGTCCAAGGAGCATGTGATCGACAATGTGTTGATACACAAAATCACTAAAATCTCACTACTCTTAAATGGGGTTTAGGATAGATCACTCTTGAAAAGGATCACTACCCTTAATAGTTTAGAGATAACTCACTACTTCCCAAGGGTCACTCCCTCACACTTTCTTCCTCTCACCCACTACACTATAAAGGACCACCTTCACTCAATATATATACATATAGGTCCATTCAACAACATCACTTATGTTTATTGCATCCTTGAATCTATGTAGATTTTCTATTGATGTCCAATTACTTCTCTTCATAGATCCACTAGGATCTCCTCTTGAACAACCTTCTTCTTTCTCTTACCAGACGTGGTAGTGAATTTATTCAAGTCTTCATCTTTAGGTCAACTTCAACTTTCTATACCAAAATAACTCCTCTTTCTTCAATTTAGAAGAATCTTTGGTAAGTTAAAACTTTTATTATTCTATATATTATTTCATATAATGAATATATTCTCTTTGTTGTTTCCCTCTAGTCGATATCCATTATTTAAAATAGAGATCTTAAGCCAAAAAATTAGACACCCTTCACACCATTATAGGAATTCAAATTTTTTTCCTAAATCCCCATGATTTACATCTTTATGCAGTAAAAGAAATAACTTCTTCCTAGATCTGTTTCTCTATCCTTTGCAGTGAGAATTAATTTTTATTTAATCCACTGTTGAATCAATGTAAAATCACTTTGATCCATACTATAATCATGTAATAAATTAAAATCCTATTATTATTGAGTCATTAAAGAATTGTTAATTCATTTTTTGATATTTTATCTATAGATTTAGAAGTTATCTAGCCAAAATACACACTAAAACAACTTGATTTTAGACACCACAACATGAACTATGTGTTTACAGGAAAGCAACCTTTGAAACACTTATCTCCATGGTCTATTATACTTTTTTTCTTTCACTTCAGAACTATAATTTCCACCTTTTATGTCCATAACAAAAACTACCACCATGGGAACCGCCACACTTATTTTAATATCAACATTTCTCATAGGTATAACTTCAACTCAAAATTACAAGTGAAACTCCCAGATTCTTATCACTATAGTGTAGAGGTATTCTTAAAAATATTAGTTTAATTTAGTCTAACATGACTTCTTCCATATTTATTCCCCATTTATAACATGTTAAAATCCAATTCAAAATTTCACGTGCTATGATATGGTGAAAAACTACTAGCTTTTTTGAATGTAATGCGACCATTGATATGGTTTGTTCCTCCTCCTCCAGATATTTTGGCCATTGAAAAACATTAGGTATTCAACAAGGTATATACTCTTGACCTTAGTCACTTAAATGCCCAAGGGTGGGCTTCAATATTTTTATATAGGTGAACTGGAACTACACTATAGGGACCCCCATAATGTGGTCCTTTCTAGCTTACCCATTTTGGTAATCTTTAACATAACCACAACCATTGAACACAATGTGGTCTTCACTGGTTAGATATTTTTCACTCTAGTATAATTTACTTCCATTTACTCCATTTTTGGATTGCTTCTAGATATCCTTACTTTGTAAGGACAATAAATCTATCATAAAAACCTTATACATTCTTAACAAATCCAATATTAAGTAATAAAGTTCATTATTAACAATATTCCAAGCACCACCTTGTACTCTATGTGGTAATTTTCTTATAGAATCAACACTTATTTTAAAAAAATCCAAAAAATCCCTTTTATATCCTAAAAATATATCTTTTTTGATTTTTTGGAAATAACTATTACATTATTTCCCCCAATGCATATCTTATTTACTTCATAGATCATTCACCCCTTATTGATAAGGAAATAAAAGGGTTATTATACCCTTTATATAAAATATAAAAATGTTTCAAATCTAATTAAAAATTAATCTTGCATTGTCTCCTTCTATGGGTGACTGGATCCTATACCCCTTTATAAACAATGACCAGCCATTTTAGTATGTAATATTCTTTGAATGGGGTCATCTATTTGAAATTTTCTATAAATTTTCTCCCCTTGATGTGTGGTAAGAAATTACATGATAATAAAATCCCCATTTGGAACACATTATTACTTATTTGGATTTTCTTACAAATTTATAAGGAAAATTGAGATTTTTCTTCTAATTATAACAAACCTTCAAATTTCTTGTTGGATATCCTGAATTAAAGAATTTCCTTTCTCAAAAAATGTAAATTATTAATAGATTAATTGAGTGAATTTACCACTTGGTACTTGATATATTAGAAAATACTCTAAGACTATAAATTATGGTCCTGGTGTAGGAAACACGAGTTTTTGGAAACAACAAAAGGACTATATATGTAACTCATTAATATGAATTATTAAACAATGTATTTTAACATTATCACTTCTCAAAATAACATGAAATATCCATCAAACTTTTAATGAAAATAATTAAAAGAAAATTAGTAATGCATAGAGTGTGGGGATCATACCATATATGATAAATTTATACCACTTGTTAAGAATTGACTCATGATACTAATTTTTATTTAAAAAAACTTCACAATAATAATTTTTTTATGAGTCTTAGAAACCTTTTAATTTTTATCATAAATCCCCATTAGACTTTAGATATTAACACTAATTTTTGATTCTCAAATATGGGATACCACTTGTGGGAATATCTCTTCCATATCAGTAGTATTTTTCATCTTGTGTATCATTACAGTTGATACCAAATTTTAAAAAATATGAATGTAAAATTCTTGTGCTACTATTTCCCAACTACCATCTTCTTTTTAGTTTCTTGATACCACTTGCACAACTAGAAATTCAGGATATATCCACCATTTAAAACTGTGGCTATAGGTAATAGCCACAGTTTGGGGAACCGTGGCTCCAATAGGTGTGGAAATAGGGTCGTGGCTATATCCACAGTTTCAAACCGTGGCTATAGTCGTGGATCCGAACCGTGGTTATTGACCTTTAGACAGGGTTCAAACTATGGCTATAATCCTATAGCCACAGTTTGAACCATGGCTATAGGTCTATAGACACGGTTTGAAACTATGGCTATAGCCGCGATTCTATTTCCATGCCAATTGGAGCCACGGTTCCCCAAACTATGTCTATAAATCTATAGCCATAGTTTTAGGACCTATAGCCACGGTTTAAAACCATGGCTATAGGATGCACATTCATGAAAAAAAAATCCAGCCATACACAAACCCACAAACATTGAAAACATGTAAAACAATAAATCTGGAAATGATGAACCCAACTTCTCCCATAACATTCAATAAATCCATCCAATCTGAGCATGCAAAAACCCACAAACATTGAAAAACTGTAAAACAATAAATCTGAAAATAATGAGCCCAACTTCTCCTAGCTCTCAGATTCTCCCACAACATTCAATTTGTAAAGCAGTCTAGCTTCTCCCAGCTTCTCCCACAACATTCAATTTGAAAAATAGTAACCTGAAGCAACATGTAAACAGAACATGTAACCTCAAATTAATAAAACAATCTGTAAAACAATCATGCATACCTTAAAAAAACATGGAAGCCTTTGAAAACTTTGAAAACAATCTATAAAACCCACAAACATGTAATCTTATAACCTAGAAAAAACTATAAACATGGAAACCTATAAAACAATAATGCATACCTAAAAAACAATAATACTTGTAAAACAATATATAAAACATGAAAAACATTGAAAAACAATAATAACTTCATCCTAAAAACAATAATACCTTCTTGGAAAACCTGTAATATTATAACCTATAAACTTACAACCTATAAAACAATATGTAAACCTATAAAACAATCCAAACCTAGCAACTAAAACACACAAACCTAAAAACATAGAAAATTAGTAAACCTATAAAACAATCTGTAAACCTGTAAACCAGTAAAACAATCTGTAAACCTGTAAACCAATCTGCAAAACGACCTATAAACATGTAATCTTATAACCTAAAAACATTGAAATCTATAAAAATGGAAACCTTTGAATCTCTATCATGCATACCTTACAAACAATAACACCTTCATCCTGTAAACCTAACAACTAAAACCCACAAACCTAACAACCAAAAAACTAGAAAACTAGTAACATGTAAATGTGTAATTCACAAACTATAAACTTATAACTTCCAAACCTGCTAGCTTACAAGCCTTAAAACCATGAAACCTATAAATCTGCAACCATAAAACTTGAAAAATGAAAACATTCAAATACAAAAGTAGAAAAAAATTCATTCTCTTGAAAGTAAAAAAACACAAGACCTATAAAATAAATAAAATAGTAACAATCTGTATACATGTGTGGGAATTGAGCATAAAATTAAGTTGTTCACTAAAAATAATTACTTTAATATATCCCATAATATGTTGGGTTAGTGAATATAAAGTAAAATAAATAAAATAGTAACAATCTATATACATATAACAAGGGTGGTCCACCAAGTGCTAATAATGTCACAACAATACAAAAATAAGATCCAATAAATTGGCTGTTTGAAACATTCTTGATATCATTAGTAAAAGAAAGAAAAGATTAAAGACTTTGCACTAAGGATGCTCAGAATTCATACAAACTAAAGTAGGAAAATATGATTAATTACATGGTAACAAAAACTATATAAACTAGAAAGATGTCAATTCAAGTAAGTGTTGTTTAAACATACTATCAACTTACAAATCATCAAGGTGAATGTCAGCAAGGTAATCAATTAGACCAGTGAATTGATTGATCTATAAATACCTAAATAAAGCTATAAATACATTAAAAAATGATATTTATCTTAACTAAAGTCTCAGTTGCTTACAGTGTACCAAGTCTCAAAAGTGACCCGAAACTATGAGGTAAGTTCCCTGTCATTGAGTTGTATGAGAGATCCCTGTATGTGAAACAAATCATTATAAAATAATATTCAATTGAACAAGAACCTTCTAACATAACAGATTATGAAAAGACAAAAGTGGACTCAATAAATGAAAATAAAAATATGAAGGAACTCTAAAAGGAGAATTTATAGGGCTATTTGCTTACAATGTGGAAATAAAAAACATAAATCCCTCCATATATATGTTTTTATTGTCCCACCATAACCTTGAAGAAATAAAAAAACCCATGTAGAATCAGTTTTTATAGTCATTATAGTAAGTAGTTTTTCTTTTTTAGTTTCATTCTAACATTCTAGATGATTATACTCTTTTTATAGATTTTACATTTAGTAGTTAAGATCTCTTATGTAACTCACATATTTCCCTAGTATGAAGAGGATTTATCTAGTAAGAACAAAGAAGGGTAATATTTGAATGAAATTTCACTACTATGTACGATATTATCAATTTAAAGCATAGTATATACCCACATTGGATTATCTGTGAGTAATAAATATGCAAGTGTAATAGAAGATTTTTATTAACAACAATTTTTTTGAGATGTTAATCATACATTTATTATTCTATATCATAAATTACATATGTTTTTATAGTAATATAAAACTTTTATATTAATAGAAAAAAGTTGATCCAATAATAAATATAACATAACAGTGACATAAAATCTTATATTTGAAAACAAAAAATCATTATCTATATGTCATATTAGGAATATGGATGTTGTTATGTTTACATTCTTCCTGTAGTCCTCATCAGTTAATGTATTTAATATCATCACAAATAAATCATCAAGAAACACTATATACATGATGTATTAAGCAAATAATGTTAAATAAACGCATGAATGAAAATAAACTGTGTAAATCAGATCAATTACCCCTTAAAAAAACTTTAATAGATTCAATAAATTCATTATCATCCTAAATAAAACTCAAATTAGTAACATGAAAATCTAAAACTGTGATATATTTAATGATTATTAGTAAAAATCTCTTAATAAGATGTTGGGGATTTGACCTCAGTAAGCTGAATTCATAAAAGGATATTATGAAAGGTATTGAAAATTAGGTTGTCAATGAATCCAAGTCTGACAATGAAGAATATGAATTAATAAAATGAAATATAGTTCATTAAATGTGTATCTAGTGTAAAGGTTTATAAAATTGGGGAAAGTGAAATATGAACCACTGAGTAAACATACATATTTGGTCTATTACAGAAGTCGATTGTCCATGAACATGCATCATAAGAAACCACCTGAAAGGAAATAACAGGAAAAGAAGTGAGATATAACTTCTTATATATATGTGACTAGTGTGTCAACTAAACATGATAAATGATACATGAATCCATAACCAACAATGAACAAAGAATATTCAGATTGATATGCACATCCCAATACTAAATAACATCAATTCTAGTTTCTTGAGATTCAATCCATTTAGAAACATAATATGCTCCCAAGAGAATATAAGTATTTCAAAAAGAAATAGGAAATGGATTCTTGAATTCTATATCCCATACATCAAATATTTTTAAAAAAATCAAAGGTTGTTGGAGAATTTCCTATTTTTGGAAATACCTCCAATGAATTGGAAATCCTTACATGATTTATAAAAATATTGGACATCCTTAAAAACTATTACCTAGAATAATCCAACACAGAAAACATTCCTAGATATGTACTGAAGTCTAAAATGGCCTCTGTATGTAAGTGTATAACAAAATTTAAGAAAACAAGTTACCTCTTCAATTGACATACACCTCATAATCACTTAGCCACTATGTATTTTCTAAAAGTATGGATCCTACTAAACATAGAACTTTGACTTAGATTTTAGCTAAAGTAACACATGCTTAGAAAACATTATAATTTTGATGTGCCAAGCAGTTAAACATTTCTGCATACCATGGCACCTTATCAATGCTTTCATAGAGCCACTTACTAGGGAGTGAATCATTCAGGGATGTTTCAGTAGGTGTACATATATCAGAAATGTATGGGAGTATGTTAATGTGGTTTGAAACTAGGGTTCCATAGCCCTTCTTATCCTTTATTTCCACATTAAATTATTATAGGAGAAGAATCAACCTTACTGACCTTGGTTTTGCCTAAGTTTTCTTCATTAAATTCCCATGAGCTGCAAGACCAGAATAAATTGTTACTTAACATCCTACAAAATATGAATGAAAATTTTCCAATGCAACAAATATAGAAAAACACTACTTATTGGTTGTTTTATAATTAATCTGAGATGAATCTAGGGTCTTTGAAGAATAATTTATCACATTTGGGTGTCCATTGACCTTCTGGGATAACAATACTCCTACAATCTGGTTGGTGACATCATGTAATACATCATGTGAAGAATAAGTTATCACATGTGGGTGTCCATTGACTTTGTTTACACATAAACATGGATTTAATTAATTAATGACTCATTGATTTATGAAAGGTGATTCTTTACTTCTCTCAATAAAATCAATTTAGATTTCACTTAAGTAACATATCTTATGAAATGAGGAGATTTAAGGAAGAGAAGAAGAAATGCTCAGTTGTTACAGAATGAGATGATTTGAATTCTTTATTATACTTATATCTTTGGTTTTATTTTTAAGTAAAGGGGAGAAGAAGGCATTGATTTTGAATTTAAAATTGGTATTGACAAAAAATCCAATGGGTGATATTGAATAACACAAATTTATTGAAACAATATTTTCATTGTAGTGTTTTTAAATATACTTGTTTGATGAAAAGTCAACACTACAATTATTTAAGAATAGAGTTTCTACCATTGAATCAGTCTTGAGAGCTATTAAGTGAATATAATTGTTTAATTAAAATTAAATGTTACAATTATTTAAGTATGGAGTTTCTATCATTAAATTAGTTATTAGAGGTATTATGTTGGCAAGGTTTATTTAGATGAAGCAACATTAAATGTGATGATTTCATGTTTGAATACTTCTGCAAAGGATACACATTGTTTACACCAATTCTTTTAATAAAAAGAGGAAACATTATAAAATGGTTAGAAGAATAATCTATACTAGTTTTTTCAAATATGTGAGTATTGGATTTGGTTTCTTTTAATATTATTTTTTTGGGACTGTAAAAAATATGGCATATCCCAACTAGCTAGCCTAGGAGGACTGTTTACACTAGTGAGGTGGGTAGTCGAATCCCTAGCCAATCGGTGTGAGAGGAATTGGTGTGTATAGTGAACCCCACAAAGCCACATAAGAGGCAGTGGTGAGCCACTCTACAGGGTGGCATTGCAGTGTATGGGAGCACCCGGATGGAGCAGTGCAGTGAATGTAAGATGCAGGCCAGTAACCAATTACGTCAAAAAAATGGAGCACTTTGTATTATAAGGTATTGGGGAACTATGATACATTTCAATTTGGGTCTAGGACTTTGGAAAATTCAAGAACACAACTCAGATAAGAAATTGATAATCTTAGGCTTCAAGAAATCTATTTCTTGAATGTAGCTCACATTCTGAGAAGGTGCTACACTCATCTCATGCATGGGTTAAAATTCCCCAAATTGAGAATATTGTATTGGGATCATATATGGAATCCTTTTTGGTGAAACCATATCCCATATGGTAGATATAATTTTTACCACTGCCTCTACCTGTAGGGTCATAATATCCTAGGTAGATCTAGAAGAAATTATAAGTGACTACAAATCAAGCCCATCTTGCAAGGAAGGGGCTTCTTTACTACAACTTCCACCATGGGGGTTATCAAATCCTTAGAAACGTCGAAAATTACCAGTGGTGGCAGGGATGTCGCGTCAACAGGGAGGTGGGGAGGCTGCGTCGATAGGGAGGCAGGGAGGACGCATCTGTAGGGAGGCGTGGAGGCTGCGTCGGAGCTGCATCGGTGGGGAGTTAAGTAGGCTACCTCGCGAGGGGAGGAGGGGTCACATTGGCGGGGAGGGGAGCATCGACATGGAGGCGGGGAGGCTACATCATAGCCACATCGGTGGGGTGGTAAGTCGGATACCTCGCGAGGGGAGGAGGGGTCGCATCGGCGGGGAGGAGAGCTAGCTGACTTGCAAGTGGAGGAGGGGGAGGAGGATTTGGGGAGGAGGATTCGTGAGCAAGGGAGGGAGGGGGAGGAGGATTATCTAGTGAGGGAGGGAGGGAGAGGAATCAAAATGGAGGGAGGGGGAGATATCATTCGTGATAGAGGGAGGGGATGGAGATGAGTTGCGATGGAGGGAGGGTTTCTAAACCCACGGATGAAACGAGAGGAGGTCGATCCCATGGGGTTTTCTACTCTAAATCCACAGTTTAAAAAAAAGTGTGGCTATATCTTAATCTATAGCCACAGATCAATTAAATTGTGTCTATACATCTGTAGATATAGGTCATTTTTCTAGTAGTGTTGGTTTATGGACTGATTCCAACTGAATCATAGTCTAATAATAATTGATATATTCTATAATTTAGCAAAATAACTATGATCAACTTAAACAAGTATTTGAAAATAATTATTACACCAACAATGCCTTTTTTCCATTAAGTATTTAGCATATATATTATCCATTGAATTCGCCTTCAGGATTGATGTCAAATTGATCCTTGAATACCACTTTAAGCATGCATCTTTTAGCTTTGGATAGACCTTATTTCATCTCTATAACATGTGATTTTATATAAAAATCACCATATAGATCATATATTCCCAATAAAACTCTACCTCTTCACAAATAGATAGTAATAATAAATCATATATGGAGAGGTGTACCTAAAGGTTCCTCAAGTAGAGAAATGGTACTATTCAATTTGGAACAACTCTTTGGTTTCCACCATTACCTTTCCTCTTTTTAGATTTATGGTAAGGAATTTAAGTGCCCATTCAAGACCAAGTATCATTGAGAGGGGGAGGGGTGATTTAGTGATATTTTTTCCTTTTAGGTTTTATTTCTTATAAAACAAACTTCACCTCTTGTTGAAGATTCATCACCTTACTGAAAACAAAACAATAACACATCCATAAGAACACAATAATTTAAAAGGTTCACTACTATACAAGAGTAGCTACTTCCTTGGTGTGGTATGTAAAAAATCCAATACCACACATTCTAATAGAAAAAAATCATTTTGTATGGAATACAATGAGTAGGATATACCCTTACACTCATATAGAACTATGTTGAATACAATAGTGCATACGATTTAATTAGAACAAAATGATCTAATACAATTTGTGTTTAAAGATTAAGAAACATGTTATTGTGCTGCCTTATCATCATTAAAAAATATGATCTTCAAAACAAATCTTCACATTCTTACCTAGTAGAAGGAAATAACTCATTCTTGACTTCATAATGATACTAAGTCTGATTTTCCAATCCAATTACCAATTTTGATTGCTTAGTCTGATAATATAACACTATTTGAATTTGGTTGAAACAATTCTAAACTACTTTTGTCTAAGTCTAAAAATCTTAGTCTGATTTCTCGTTCCAATTCCAGAAACTCTGAATATGATCTTATTTATTATCCATTCTTATAATCTCCATAAAAATTCCTCAGGTATGCTCATTCTAGAAACTTATTCTCCCTATAAGTTAGGAGCTTCTCTCCCTTCTTCTACACAAATTACTTGTGTCATAAAGTACAAAGTACCTTCTACTTTTATAGTCAACCTAAAAGAGGTTTTGGTAGGATTCTGAAAAACTTTACCACTCAAAAAAATTTCCATAATCTTCAAATATCCCTTAATATTATCTACATCTTTGATTTATTAAAAGCTTCTTAACTATTCTCAAATCTTCCCAACTTCATCTCTATTTAGACTTCCTTCAAAAACTTTAGTCTGATTCCAATTCCCCATTTTGATTTTTCCATTATGATGGAGACATAAGGTCACTCTGATTTTCTTAACCCATTTGAAAATAAATTAGAATGGAAGAAATCTCATTACATTGCTCCAGACCAAATGAAAACAAATGAGAAAAGAATTACTTATGAATATGATTCTTGAAAATAACTACTCATTCTAATATCTTGATTATAATGGATACAAAAGATTATTTATTACATTTCTATGCACCAAAATAAATATATGAAAACCATTCTTTAAACTTCCTCAACCACTTCTATGTTACCTTTGAAAATAGTTTGGAAATATTCAAGCAATTATCCTTTTCTTATTTTTCCAAATCAATGATGTTCTGTCCGATGAAGTCATCAGTGTCATCTCTATTTTGATGGTCTTGACCCACTTGATACAAAACTATTAAAAACAAATAAGATCTTTCTTTATCATGACCTAAAAGAAAAACAACCAGAAATTTCATCTTAATG
The DNA here is from genome assembly GCA_963277665.1 of Viscum album. Classification (NCBI taxonomy): domain Eukaryota; kingdom Viridiplantae; phylum Streptophyta; class Magnoliopsida; order Santalales; family Viscaceae; genus Viscum; species Viscum album. The sequence goes on from OY728163.1 coordinate 1,650,386,201, forward strand.
GAAATTGTTCAAATATATTTTTTATGTTCTCTGATCCAGCTTTTAATTGGTCTCAATAAACTCTAATTCCTTCCTTTTTGTTTGTCCCAAAAACTCTAAACAAAACAATTCTTCCTCTGATGATCAGTGGCACACCGCATCCGATGGACCAATTCCAATAGCTTCAACTTCAACAACTTATTTTCTCTTCTGATTATGATACCAATGAAATTCCATCATTTATCTACTTCCTTCTACGAATATTTTTTCTTGTGTCTTATTAATATGATTGAAATCTAGAACGTTAAGTTTCTCACATTTTGATCAACCTTTTTATCCTTCAAATAAATCTACATCCAGTGATCTCATATTGATAATATTTAGACCAAAAGGATTCAGCTTCAGCAACATCCTCCTTCCATAAACATCTTCTTGTGTCATGAATTCATCATGACTTTGAAAACATTGAAGATCAACAAAGAATATTCTAACTTACATTGGGAAGTACTGTAACTTCCCATCCTTTATAGAAACACCATTCTTTCCAACCATTCCTCAATACAATTGGAAGCACACCTTTTTTTTCATAAGGCTTGCATCATAAGTTTTATAGATTTATTATGATTTTTGTGAATTAAAAAAAATAAAAGAATCATGAGATTTTCATCAGATCCAATCAGACACTGAAGTATCTTTTCAATATGACATTCCTTTCATTCCAAACCTAAGGTGAGTCCGATGAACCTTTTATCCCAGAAAAATTCTTTTCACACTGATTGAATTTCTTAAGCATTTTGCGTCTCATGTAATGAATATGATGGTCAGTTTGATTTTCAATCTTTACAAAGTGAATTTATTTTTTTATTCTTTTACAACAATAGACAACACTTTCAATAAATACTACATTTATCTTCTAAAAATACCTTCCATCCAACTTGGTCCCAACAATCTCCCCCTTTGGATTTTTTTGTCAACTAAGATTCATAAATCACTAAACATTGTAACCTCAAGCTATGGATTACTTATCAATAATTCTAATCCTACAAGAGCTAACTCATTGTAGGAAATAAGAATCATTGGCAGCAAAGCCATGTTGTCCAAAATTAGTGACTCATTAAACCTCTTCATATTTTCTTCACATATTTATTTACTTCTTAAACTTTTTTATCCACAAAAATTTTCTACAACCACTCCAACAAATAGTTATAATAGTTTACACATTTACAAGATGAAATCATAGATTACCCAAAAATCCCCCTATATACATGCTTCTTTAAAAGCTTTAACACATATCAATGGATAGATTTATGAAATAATTATCTACCTTGACAATATTATTCAAATACTAGATGAGAGAGGGAACAAAAAAATATACCTAAACCTTGATGAGAAGGTGGTTTTATGCCCATATTCAACCTTAGTCTATGAAAAGGTTCATTTGACAAAGGTTTTATGAAAATGTCAGCAACTAGTTCTAATATAAGAACATACTCTAGCTTCAATTCATTCTTCTATATATTCTCTTTGATAAAATTATATTTTATATCAATATGTTTTTAATGAGAATATTATACCAGATTCCTGGTAACGTTTATTTCACTTTGATTATCACAACCCAAGAGAAAGGGTAACTTTACTTTAACAAGTAAGTCTTGCAATAGAGTTTTCTTCCAAATAAGTTGGGTAGATGATTTAGTGGTATAAACCTAATCAGATTTATACATTCTAAGAGTTACTAAATTATATTTATTTGTATTCCAACTAACATGAATATTTACCAGAAAGAAAACTCCACCAGATGCAGATCTTCTATCATCAATATTTCTTACCGAATTAGTATCTGAATACCTAAACAAGTAAATAATTTATAGGCCTCCATACCTAATTTTTAATTTTTTTGTGCATTTTATATATCAGAGAATTATATTTCCATTTAATATATTTGGTTATTTTGGATTACTTTGAAATATTTCACATATGGTAACAATATAAACAATGTTGGGTCTTGAGGCAATCAAATATAAAAAAATTCCTATCATCTTTTAAAACTCTTCCTGATCAACCTCATTGCCTTAAAAATCTTTAGAAAACTTGGTTCACACTAAAATTGGTGTTGAAACTGGTTTCAAATTTTCTATTTCGAACTTATTAAAAATTTCCTTAGCATAATTTTCTTGAAAAATATTAATGTTTTTCTTCTTTTGTAAGATTTGGAACCCAAGAAAGTATTTTATTTCTCTCAGTATAGACACTAAAAAAACGTTTTCATTTCTTTAGTATATCTTTCACAACTTATATCATCATTCCCATCAAAGATAATTTCACCAATATAAACAATTATGATGAAGGAAAACTCCTGACTTTTCTTGATGTATAGATTACTATCAACTCGTACTTTATTAAAAATCATCTTCCTCAAAAAAGTATCCCATTTGGAATACCATGTCTTCAGAGTTTTCTTTAGCCCATACAAGGATTTCTTTAACTTTCATAGATAAATTTCATCTTTACCAACAAAAAATCCACATTTCTGATCAATATAAACTTCACCATCAAGATCAACCTTCAAAAAGGATGATTTCACATCCATCTGTAAAATTTTGTAGCTTCACTATTAAGAAATAGAAACAAGGATTATGATTGTTTCTACTATTACCATAGGAGAAAAGGTTTCATAAAAATTAATTCCTTCTATCTATGAGTAACCTTTGTATACTAATGTTGCTTTGTTCCTTATCAATTAACCATTTTCATTCAGCTTGTTCTAAAAAATCCACTTTGTACCAATAACATTTTTTTTTCATTTGGTTTAGGTATGAGTTCCCATGTATCATTATTTTATATCTAATACAAATCTTTATTCATAGTTTAAACCCATTCAAGATGCTCAAAATCTTTATTTACATATTTCAGTTCAACTCTTGAATATAAAGAAGTATGTATACCAACTTTTGATGTTATTCATGTTTTAACCTTTTGATGCTGATCACCAATTATATTTTTAGCTTTTACTTTCTTCCTCATCCAGGGATGAGTTTTTTTTAGATTCTTCCTCATCACTTGAAATAGTTGAGTTTGATTCTTATTCTTGGTAAGGATTAAAATTGTTTTCATCCTTGTCGGAATCCTTATCAGAATTTATTTTTTCCTATTTATCTTCCTTATCACCACGAGTTTGTTTATTTTCTTCATATTTTTCAAAAAAAATCACATCAACAAATTCAACCAATCTTCTCAATTATTTTTTGAAAAATCTGTATCCTCTTCTTACAGGATCATAGATAAGAAAAATTCAATATTTACCTATCTTCTCAAACTTTCCAAGGTTTCCACCTTTTTTTATGATGATTGGAATCCCAAAAGCTCTAAAGTGTTTCAAACTTTGATTTTTCCACAAATAATTTCATATGGAGTCATATATAAACTTGACATATAGAAACATTAGTTTTTAATATACACAATAGTGATGATTTATTACCTCAAAAATTAATGAGAATAAGGATGTTCATATAACATAGTCCAACCCATTTCCACCATACTTCTATTTTCCTCTTAGAAACACCATTTTTTAGGAGTATAAGGTGTGATGAACTCATACTGAATTCCATGATTCTGAATATAACTTTCAAATTATTCATTTTGGTATTCACCACCATTGTTAGTTCTCAACTTCTTCAATGAATACTCACATTCCTTCTCAACTTTCCTCCTAAAACGTTCAATTTTTTTTTAGAGAATCTGACTTGTGTTTGATATACATAACACAAGTAATGCGAGTAAAGTCATAAATGAAAGTGATGAAGAACTTTTCTATATGAGTTGATTGTTTTTTTTAATTTGACCATAGATATAATAATGAATAACTTCCAAGGGTTTTTTTGAAAAGATGTCAACTTTCTTATGCATATAATTTTCAATATTTCCTTTTTGATAGATTTTCAACCCCATTCTCTTCTTATTGACATATCAGGAACACATTGGGCACAACTTATATTTGAAAACATACTCATGTTTCTTTGATACATGTGTCCCAAACTTTTATGCCACAACTGATTTTCTTCAACCATGATCAAGGAGTAATATATTTATATTTCACCAACATGAAACACGTTTCCTTTTGCATGTTAAACTCTTGTAACTATCTTTCAATATTCCTCACTTTTCACAACAAACAAATCTTTTCTAAAAATGAATTTTTTGCCTTCATCATTGAGTTGTGAAACACTTAGGAATTTATGGTTCATCCCTTCAAAAAAAAATTCTCAGACTTTAAATTTTCTTTCCCAACAACAGTAGATCCAATAACTTTGACTCTAAGGGATTCATCATTACCAAATGTCACATTTACTTCTTTGAAGTCTTTAAAATTCTTCAAAAACTCTAAGTCTCCTATCATATGAGAAGATAAACCACTATTTAGGATCCAAGGTTGTTATACTTTTATAGCTTTGAGAGTAGTTTCTATAAAAATATCCTTTTCATTCCATTTATCATTCTTAACATTCGACTTTTCAGAATTGTTGAAAAACTTTTTTTTTGTGCTGATAAAAATACAAGATATCATTTTTTAATATGTCCAGGCTGTTCACATCTCTCAAAAATAGTTTCTAGAGGTTGAAATATATTTTACACCTTCACTCCAACATTCTTAGATTTCTTTAAAACATCCTTCTCAGACTTCTTCCTTTAAAGGGATTGACTTCCCCTTAAACTTTTCCATACATAATTAATGGAATTATAGAAATGTTATTGGTTGAACCAACACATATTATCCGTATGTCTGAATCTTCCAAAATACCAGTAGTATCTATAGAAATAATATTTTCCTATGAAACTTCAATACTTCCCTGAGTTGTGAGCATGTTTCTCAACAACCTTATTATCTTTCTTATCAGAAATTCTTTGACCACCAACCTTTTTGTTATCGACTAGAATAATATTTTTCAGATCGATCTTATTTTTATCCTTATTGAAACTAGAAGTAATAGAAATTTTTTCAGACTCATTATTTTTAGAAACTTACGACTTCTCGACTTTTTTGTTCTTGGCCACATTCATAACTTTCCCAACTTTCTTTTTATTAAAAACAATTTCAACCTTCTTCTCAACCTTTGAAGGTAATTTTTGATCCTTCTCAGGTTTACCCTTTATAAAAATTTCACAAACTTCAAAGATATAATTATTTAAACTTTTAACCCTCTGTTTAACTTTATAATGTTTTTGTTGTACAAGTTCCAACTCTTTTTCTTTTTTCCTGCAGTCTAACTTCTAGATGTTTATTACGATTATTTTTTTTCCAAGAGTTTTTTTTCTTCGAATTATTAATCTCTTCTAATAGATTGAATTTATCATTATAAAAAATTTATTAATTTTTTGTTGAAGAGTATTCAATTTACAACTTCTTGATTTCTTTATCAAGCTTCTTAATCATTATCAGAAAATATTTCAATTCTTATTTCAGATGAAATTCTGATTGATTTTATTCTTCCTTAGAACTACTACTTCTGAACTCTTCATTGTTATTTGTTGAAATGAAATTATTTTCTCCTACCTTCTCAAAACATTTTACAAATTCATCCTCATTATCTTCTTCCTCAACATCTTTATATTATAAAATTTTCCTTTTGGATTCGAATAATTTTTTATCTTTACTTTTGGAATAAGATTTATTCTTATCACCCTATTTCTTTCATGATCTTCTCTACCTTCTATCATCTTCTTAAATATTCTCTTCTTTATTTATTCGTGGAAAATTATCCATAAAGTTATCAATGGATCCACATTAAAAAAATTCAAGGGAAGTTTCCATTTATATTTATGTGTACCTATTCTCATATTTTTAGAAAATAAGGATAAAAATTCATCAAGATTTTACATACCTCATTTTTAGAATCGAAATCACCAGTATATTCTTCAATAATATTATTCTTTGAATTTTCCTTATTAGAATCCTTTAAAGACATTTCTCTATTAACTTTTATTTTTATTTTTATAAATTTCTCCCTTATTATTTCATAAGCGATGAGAGTGATATAAAAATCATCCAGAGATAATGTTTGAGGATATCTATATTCTAATGAAGTAACTTAGCATAAAAATTTTTAGGAATAATTCTCAAGATTTTTTCAACAACTATAGAATATTCTAAATTTTCACCCAGACATCTAATAGCGATGACAATGAAATTCACCCTAGTAAAGAAGTCACCAAAAAATTCGTATTCACCCATCTTTATATCTTCATACTTCATCCTCCAAATTTTTAACATTGTCTTATATACTTTTGCATTTCTTTTATAAATGTTTTTCGCTTATCCCAGAAACCTTTGGCTATGGAAACACCCTTCACTCTTAAAAACTCACTTTCAAAAAGTGATGAGAGTAAATAATTCTTTTCCCTCCAATCATTCTCAAGATTCTTATTGTCAATAGATTCAAGATAAAATTTATCATCAATAAGAGGAAATAAAATTGTTTCATCTTCAAGAATATCATACCCAAGATACATAAGATAAGGAAACATTCTATATTTCCAGATATGATAGATCTTACCATTAAAGATCGTAATCAATTTACTATTCACACAATTGAGATTTTCCATCACAACTTCTCTTTCAAAACTACAGAAAAGATTAAAAGAAGGGAAATTTTGGGTTTGATACAACTTGTAATTGCCTAGTCAAGATCAAGTATCACTAAGAGGGGGAGGGGGTGAATCAGTGATATCTTTTTTTTAAATTTCCTTTATTATGCAACAAAATTTACCTCCTATTAAAGATTTATCACCTTACAAAAAACAAAACAATCACACATCCATAGGAACATAAGAATTTATAAGGTTCACTAATTAATAAGAGTATCTACATCATTGGTATGGTTTGGAAATAATACAATATCAAAAAATCCACTAGAAAACAATCATTTTGTGTCAAATTTAATGAGTAGGATATTCCATTATACTCATATAACAATATGTTCAATACAACAGTGCGTGTACTTCAAGTAGCACAAAATGATATAATACAATTTGTGTGAAAATTTTAAGAAACATGTTACCATGATTCCTTGTCAAATTTCACAAATATGATCTTCAAAAAAATTATTCACTTTCTTATATAGAAGAAAGAAATAACTTCTTCTAGTCTTCAGAATGACACTGAGTCCAATTTTTCTTTCCGATTCTCAAGTCTGATTACTCAGTCTGATAATATAAAACTATCTGAATATGGATGAAACAATTCTGAACTACTTATGTTTGAGTCTAGAAATCAATGTTTGATTGATCAGTCAGATTCTAGAAACTCTGAATACAATCTTATCTCTCATTCTTTCTTATTCTGTTCAAAAAATTCCTTAGGTATACTCAATCCATAAGATTCGTATCCCTACAAATTTGGATATTCTCTTTTTTCTTCCACACACAAAACTTGTGTTAGAATGTAAAAAGTAAATTTTCATTTTATAGTTGACCCAAAAGGGGTTTGGGCAAGATTCTGAAAAACTTTCCCGCTCAACCAAATTTTCCAAATCATCAAACTTCCCTTAAATCTAGGATATATAGTTCAATTATCCAATTATTCTTAACTCTTCTTAAATATTCTCGAATCTTCATGAATTCATCTTTAATTATACTTTATTCACAAACTTTAGTCCAATTAAGACTCCCCAATCTGATTTTTCCATTACGATGAAGACATAATGTCACTCTGATTTTCTTGACCCATTTGTAAATAAATTAGAATTGAAAACATATCATTACATTGCTCCATACCAAATAAAGACAAATGAGAAGAGAAAGATTATCATTATGATTATCATAACCAACTAATCAATCTGAATTCTTTATTATAATGGAGACAAAATATTCTTCATTACATTTCTCTACACCAAAAGAAATATATGAAAACCATTCTTCAAACTTCTTCAACCACTTCTATGATCCCCATGATAGCACTTTGAAAAGATTAAAGAAATTATGCTTTTCTTATTTTCCTAGACCGATGATATTATGTCTGATGAAGTCATCAGTGTCAGCTTCAGTCTGATGGTCTTGACCTACTTGATAAAAAAACTCTTGAAAACAAATCAGAGTTTTCTTTATCTTGACCCAAAAAGAAAAACAACCAGAAATTTCATCTTTATAGATAATAGATGACTACATAGTTGATGTTCTCTGATTGAATTTTTCATTGGTATCAATAAAATCTAATTCTTTCTTTTATGTTGGTCCCAACAACTCCCAACAAAACAATTTTTCCTCTGATGATTGGCAGCACACTGCATCCGATGGACTGGTTTCAGTAGCTTCAACTTATTAAACTCATTTTCTCTTCTGATTATGATACCAATGAACTTCCAAAACTTATCTACCAGTTTCTTAAAAGATTTGTTTATGGTGTCTTATCAGTCCGACTAAAAACTAGCACATTTGGTTTCCCACATTACAATCAACCTTATGAACCTTAAAAAAAATATGTGTCTGGTGATCTCATACTGATGATCTTGATACCAAAAAGCTTTGTCTTTAGAAACATTATTCTTCAACAAACTTCTACTTTTGTTATGACTCCCCCATAAATTTCAGTATGTTGAAGATTATCATAGAATCATCTGAATTACATTGGGAAGTATTGTAACTTCACATCCTTTCCAGCAACATCATTCTTTCCAACTATTCCTCAATACGATTGGAATCTCCCATTACATTAATAAGTCTTTCATCACAAGTTTCGTAGATTAATTATTATTTTTGTGAATTTAAAAATAGAAAATCATCATAAGGTTTTTATCAAAGGCAATAATATTCCAAATTAGCTTCTTAATATGATACTTCTTTCATTTCAATCTCAAGGTGAGTCTGATAAACCTTTTATCCCAAAAAAATTCTTTTCAAACTGATGTACTTTCTTAAGGATTATGAGTTTGATGTCCTGAATATGAATTTTTTTTTGATTGTTAATTTTTATAAAGTGAATTTATTTCTTTCTTATTTGAAAACAAAAGAAAACAATTTCTATACAAACTTATTTTAGCTTCCAAAAACACTTTCCATCCAACTTGGTCCCAAAAAGGAGTTCTATCACCTCTTGAAACTTATATTTTACTTGTTATTCTCAAAAAACTAAATTATTTATCCCTTTTCCAATGGGTATTTCTGTTCTGTTATTACACTCACACTCATTTATTCATGGATAAGATAATTGTTTTCCATCCCTGGCTTGGGATTTTCCACAGTTCTAGAATCTATTCCACATGAAAAAAATTCTTCTTGTGTTTCATTTTTAGTGGATTTTCCTTTTATCTTCTTTATCTATTGAAGGAATATTCCTCCAATTTTCAAATCTTGACTTTTAGTGTTTTATAAGAGACCACACAGGCATGACTCTTCCTTGATGACCATGAGTTCCTCTTAGACTCCACATTCTTTCATAGTGGATTATCCTTTGTTTTCTCTTCCACCTTTATCACATCTGCTAAAACTACTTGCTTTTGTTTCCAAATATTATTTTTTAGTTCCAAGATAGATATTAAATGTGAATAGATTTTGGTGCTTGATATGGAATATTACCTTTTTAATACATAATAATTTCATTACATGGTATAACACTTAATAATACAAATGATCTATTGAGTTTTGGTTTCTTGGAAATTAGGAATTTAATAAATGGAAAAAATAAATATTATTCTAATACACTTGAAAGGATTATTCATAGGTTCATCCTATGTTACTTTTACTTTAACTCATATCCTGGGGACATACAACAAAAGAAAGGGGTGAGCATAAAGCCCAGTAAGGGAATAAACGAAGGAGATATTTAGCATGTGACCATGAGGAATATCAATAGGACATGATCATAAGAATATGAAACATATCATTATTGAAATACCACGAATCATAATGTTGAAATGTGGCTAAAATATAAAAATGATACATTCACAATCATATCACCAAGGTTTAACATAAAAACCTCATAAATCATAATTACCAAGGTATCATAAAACATGTCATCTCTAGAAATTAATTATTTACCCAATGAATTAGAGTGTTATCATGGTGTAGCCTTCATATTTATTAGTTCAAATGAGCTAGATTGATCATAATATATCACTTCATCAATAAACCATGGATGAAAATTGTCATGACTTGTCCCCCAAGGACGGTTTCGTGACTACCCCAAGCCCCCCTTCCATAGGCCAGAGGTTAGAAACTAGCATAGGAAAGGAATTTCCCGAAAATGGGAAGGCATTTCCTCAAAACCTATACACACACAAGCAGGTTACTCTACACAAAGGTAAAACACATCTGAAGAGTAAGGTGAAACAAAAACTAGTAACCAAAACTAAGTGTAATAGTAAGTACTGAATGCAAAGGGGATGTAATAAAATCCCAAATGAAAAGATACGACTACAATAGAAAATAGAAAATAGCTCATAAGATCGTACACCAAGGATCCTACCTGAAGGTTGGTACATCTCGTCTCCACAACTCTCCATGTTAACCAGTCACCTCCGTGTACCACATGATCCTGGCTCTTATAGTCTTAGCTGAGCTTCTCATTGTCTCCACAAGAAACAACAAGGTGCGGGCAAAGACCGTTCAAGGTTGAGTATAACAATACTCGGTAAGGACCCCAAGACCCCAGAAGGTCTCTCGAATTCCACTAAGGAAAACACAAAGCATGATCTCAATCATATATAAAAAAGTGAAAGACTCAGCTCAAACCAGGTATAACTTAAGTAAAGAAGTAAAAATGATTAGTCGTAAGGCTAGATCATCTTATTCTGTTAAGTGACATTGTTTCTGATCCACACAGGATCGATATGTACTAACCCCCACTGACCCACATAGGATCTGACCCACCCAGGATCGATAGGTACTAACCCCTACTGACCCACACAGGATCTGATCCACACATGATCAGTGCTGACCCAAAAATGATCACAAGGTGATGATCCATAGAGGATCACTGGGTGCTGATCCACACATGATCGCTAGGTGTTGATCCACACAAGATATCTGGGTGCTGATCCACACATGGTCGTTATTCATTCTTCACGTCTCAGCCAACCATTGGATTTTCGTACATAGTACGCTTGATTCTTAAAGGATCTACTCTTCAAGTCATAAGTCATACTTAAAACTGCAAAAAGTCTCATGAAGAAGTAACCCAATTATCTGTCATGTCATAAGGGTTCCAACACAATAGACGAGGCATCATTGGACACCCAGTCTGAGAGTTATAGGCGTTTTAGTGCTAAGGGCCCAGTTGAATTTAGGTATGATCCAACTCAACCATAATCCATCTTTCTAAAAAATTTACGTGATGTATCTCAAAATGACCTTCTCATTCCTAGAATTTCATCACCATAGATGGTTCGTCAAACAGACTTCTGATTTGCGAGATATAGCATTTTAAGCGTATCTGGGCCGAAAAGGATCCGAGTATGGTCTGAATTGGTCGGGCCGACCCGACCCACCCTGTACAGGGTTGACCCAACCCAGTCTGGGTCCGGCCTGGTTCTGATCTGGCCTGAACTGAACTGGTTGGTCCGAACCGAGTGAACTGGGCCACGGACCGGCCCAGCCCGCCTCGGCTGGGCATGACCCGTTGGGCGGTCCGGCCAGCCGGTTGGTGCAAAACCCGGCTGGGTGGCCGTGTGGGGACCTCCCCCATCTTGAATGGACCAAAGGTCCATATGTCTCTTTGAAATAGAGTTTCCACGTAGTTCCACTCCTTGTTAATGGATCTCACAGGGTACGGGACCCTTCACTACGACTTCGAAGCCATGACTCCCTTCTCTACGGTGCGCCGTGTTCGCCAACGCAACCGGTTGAGAGCCAGCTGCCCTTGTTGGCGTGACTCAATGCTACAGATCCCCTCCGAATCTCGTGATGGTGCATCGTCTACTGCCACAGTGGTCGACCACTTCTGGATGCCTTCATCGCCCGCTGGTGCCGGTCACCGGTGTCGCCACGCTGATGTTGCGCCGACGTAACTTCCGCGGGCCACTGGGTGAGCTCCGATGGTCTGTTTTCCCTTAATAATGTGACAACAAGCCTCTTAGAATGATGTCATCACTATGTGGCTTTTGGATTCTAGTTTTCTTTGAGTTCAAACTTCTCCCACGAAGAACGCGATAAAAACAAAGCAGCAGAGGGTCCGAGCCTTGTTCGTTTGGACCGCACCCTCCACGTTAGCATCATATCAGGCGAGTAGAAAATAAAGAGATCACTTGGATAAATTTAAACCCATTCAAGTTCCCACAACAACCTCCCACAAATTCAAGAATTAGGAAAAGGAATCATGAGAAATTATAGAATTAAAAAAAACCTACCTCATGTTTGATGGTAGGCATTGCAGAAGAGGAAGGAGTGTCCACGTCCGAAGGTGTTCATTGACGTTCACCATCGCTTACCATTTCCCCCAAAGACCATCGATTGAAGCCTCATTCTAGGTTGGTGGAAGGTGTCGTGGAACTTCATCAGAGATTCCTCTATTGAGTTCCAAAATCCCATGCCCGAGCTTTCTTTAAATAGAAGGGAGAATCCTCCCATGTTGCATTTCATTAATGTAGTTCTTTTATAAACCACATTTAATGTTTCATTAAAACATAGAATGGTGTGGTTACACAACCCAAGGGTCATGTCATTAAATATCTTCCATTACATATGACCAACCAACTCTGCGGTCCCGCTACATCGCTCAATGGTTACAAAAAGTAATAAAATAACTCAAGGAGTTATTTTTTTTTTATTTTTTTGTAAAGTCCAAAAATTAACTTTTCATCCGACCCTTTCCAGTCAAAGTTAAGATTCTCCTAAGAGAATCCCAGAATTGCAAATTAAACGATGCTCTCAGATTTTTAATCCGATAATTAGTTCAAATGATAGGAATTTGTGCCCACATGTTTACTGAACGTACCCTCAAAAAGTTCAAAAATTATTAACAGTCACCCTCAACCCGTGCCGATCGAGGTTAGGTTTTGACTAAGGGAATCACATCCTCACGAGCTCAACTATACTCTAGGATTTCCAATTAGAGTTACCATTTAGGATTTATAGAATTTAACAATAAAATAATTGTTACTTAATTATTATATTTACGGAAAAAACTAACTTTCATTGTTGGCCCGCACTGGCCAATGTTAGGATTTTCTTTAAGAAAGTGTAGCCTCACAAGTTCAGTAGTGGTAAAAGATTTTTAATCCAAGTCTTCTTTCAAGAGTTATAAGCATTTGAAAAATAAAATAATTTAATTTAATTATTTTATTTATGGTTATTCCATTTTAGGATTTCTCACTGGATGCCTGCGCCAACTAAACTTAAGTCACTCCTACGTTAAACCTGCCATTCTAAATGCAATGGTGCCCTAATATTTCTAATATGGACACCCATTTAATATTTATTCAACTTTTTCAGGAAAACCACTCACACACGCTATTTAAAGCTTAATATTTTTCGACAAATCATTTCGAGCACTCCGGGCCTCAGAATCACGTTCCGTCAATTTTCAAAGTCTTATAAAAATTCCCTATAATTAAAAAACATTATACAGAATTTTTGAGCCATTAAATTATCCCCACCTTAGAGATTTATGTCCCTGAAAGACAAAACAAAGGAAAATAAAAAAAAAAGAGGGTACTAAGCACGAATCTGAGCCTCCTACTCCAATGTTCTCTCATAAAGGTTCTCGTGCTGCCATCGAACTCACACGAGAGGGACTGACCATCCATGAAGGACTCACTGCTATCAATCCTCTATCTCCATCACAAACTCTATAAAAGTTTCCCCATTATCAAATTCTAACTCGTCCTAGTCGATAACGTGTGATGGATCATGCACACATCTCTTCAGCTAGGACACATGGAAAACGTTATGCACTCGGTGCATCTATGGGGGAAGAGATAGGTGGTACTCCACCTCACCTACTCTATTGCGAATCTGAAAAGGTCCAAAGAATATCAAAGATAGATTTCCGCCCTGGCCAAACCTCTGTAATCCTCATCGGGGTGAGAATCGTAGGAAGACATGGTCTCCCACCTCGAACTCCAAGGGTCTTCGTCTCTTGTCAGCATGAGACTTCTACCGGCTCTGTGCAATCTTCATCAACTCCTGGACGATCTTGACATTCTCAATGGTAGTCCATACCAACTTTGGACCCATAAGTGCTGACTCCCCTAAGTCTGTCCACCATAGAGGTGATCTACATGGTTACCCATTCAGGGCCTCAAACGGAGCCATGCCTATGGTGGAGTGATAAATATTATTGTATGAGAACTCCACCAGTGGTAGGTGGTCCTTCCAACTTTGACAAAATCCAGGATAGAAGAATGAAGCATGTCCTCCAAGGTCTGTATGGTTCACTCCGTCTGGCCATCAGTCTGAGGATGAAAAACTGTGCTCAAGTGTAGTGGAACCTTTTACTCATCTTTCACATAGTGACAGGTAATGAATCATGATACTAACACTTCTATCGCTTTATTCATCCCTAGACACCATTACCAATGTCAGAGATCCTCGTACATATTTTCCACACCCATATGTACCCCCAAAGGGGGATGTGTGGAACTCCATCAACACCTCCTCTCGTAGAATCACTGGTACTATAATGAATTCTTTGAAGAGGATGACGTGCTCCAAACCTACAGGAAATCCATAAAGAGACTGTCCTGAGGATATCTAAGCATGTCATTCCTCGTAGTATATGTCCCCTAGATGTGCTTCCCTGACTCACTGAAGGAGTGGGGGACTAACTTTCATAGACTAGAGGTAAGCTGCTCCATCACTATCCATGAAGGATAATTGCAATGTGGCTAGCTTCTCTCTCACCTCACTTAGAAAATATAGACCATACCTCCTACTGAGTGTATCTGATACTACGTTACCCTTCCTAGGAGTGTAGACTATCTCAAAGTTGTAATCCTGGATGAACTCTAGAAATATTCGTTGTCTCAAGTTCAGGTCTTTATTTGAGAATATATACCTGAAACTCTTGTGATTAGAGTAGCTTGTAGACCATTCACCAAACTATAATTTCAGATCCTGTAGCTCTACGGGAGATATACGATAGGTAGTTGAAGATATTGGGTCCATCCTAGGGTATAAGACAATGCAAAAGTCCCTCTCTCTACGGGGAGGTAATCCTGGAAACATCTTTTGAAAGTATATTCCTACACTCTTCCACTACTGTTGGGAAATGAACACTCAAAACACCTACTTCCACGAGGGTAAGGTTGGATGACTCAGGAGTGATTGGCCACCCCCTCCTATGCATAAGATTATCCTATTCTATCTGGGTTTCCTTTTTCATCGACTAAGGGAAACCCCATTCCAACACTGTGGACATACCACACCCTTTTTGCCAAAAAACAGTCAACCTGAGCATGAACTGTGGATGACCATTCCATACCCAGACTAACATGGTAAGGCCTCGATTCTTCTACCAAGAGGTTCCAACAAAAACTCTCACCTCAAGGGTCATATAACACCATTGGAATAAGTTTTATTATTGAGTCTCCTCACATAGGTATCTCCAGACATAAGGGTTAAGTCAATAGTTTAAACAGAAACTCTAGGTATTGAATAAGATTCGTGTCAAGAAGGAATGATTAATACCTATGTCTATTACTATGGAAGCTAACAATAGACACAAACAGTAGTTCGAATCATTTATGGAGCCCTTGGGTCACACTCCTTGACCGCATGCAGCTAGTCCCTTCCCCTATCCTCTAGCTCCCTAAGATTGGTGAGGACCACATTGGGGTGGTGGTTGTAACATGTTGAAATGTATACCACTTCATGATGCTCTCCTAGATCCTCTTCTACATCTTATACCCGACATATTCATCTGTCCCTATCACTTCCTCTTCCTAAAACATTTTACACACCCAATTCTCTGAGACTAACATTAGTTTCTTGCTTTCCCACTGCTAATATTTACTGGCTGTATCTACTCAACCAATGAACATTCAACCACAAATGTTATCTATAGAATCCTAACATATGTTGGAATACATAGAGGAAATATTTCTGGGTCTAATTTCCCTAAACTCATCTTTCTCATAGGTTCGAGCCCTGAAGCGCTGTTTGTATCATATTCATCGAGTACCGAAATAGTCGGTATGCCTCGACGAATACATAGCTACTGATGTGTCATCCTGCCGAAGCTGTAAAAGATCTTGGGAACACATACCCCTTAGATTTTTATGGTAAAAGACTTCTTCTTTTAGGAAGGTTCTCAAGCTCTGTCCACAAAAAATTCACCTCATTATAAGTTAGGGGTAATATAAACCCTGCCATCACCCTTCCGAGCCACATAGAATGCTCACTGCTAGGACCACCAAATTATCTAATGGTTCCCTAGATAGATGGAAACTCGATATCCACCTCTGGCCAGTCCTTATCCGCATGTGATTTGGGATCACCTTGGAACCTGAGGGGTATCTATTACAGAAACTCATGTAAGGCACTGAGCCTATATGTTTCCTCTCCCGGTAGCATTGATAGTAACTGCTGACCAACGAGTAGTGGTATCATTGGTACACCACTCGAAGGTACTATCTCAGACAATAGTCATTGTACTGAAGCCTCATCACACTGTGGACCATCCTTATGGTCACAGATTGGAATCCTGACTAGCTGTCTGTGTAGAGGCATCTTGGAAGAGAATCAAGATGAACTAAGTCCAATAAGTTATACCTAGTGAGATGAATCAAATAGAACAAAAAGAAAAAAACATTTTCAAAACAGAAAAAACTAATGTTTTCATGTATCGAGTTGGAAATCAGAATTCAGGGTCCTGATGTATGGATACATCGGTCATCGCACCAACATTGGACTCCACAAACTAAAACCCAAAATCGAGACACTTAACATTATTTCTCCATTGAAAACATAGACTCTTAGTTATTTTGGTAGAATTAACTCCTCTAATACCACATTATCATGACCCGTCCCCTGGGGGCCCGTGTCGTGAATACCCCATGACCGACTTCTATAGGCCAGGGGTTGGTGACTAGCACCAGAAAGGCATTTTTCAAAAATGGGAAGGCATTGTCTCAAAACCTGTACACACACAAATAGGGTACTCTATGCCAAGGTAAAACCCAATAGGAGATTAAGGTGCAGAAAAAACTAGTAACCACAACTAAGTTTAATAGTAAGTACTGAAAGAAAATAGGATAGAATGCAAGCCCAACTGAAAAGATACAACTACAACAAGAAAATAGAAAATATCTCATAAGATTGTCCACCAAGGATCCTACCTGAAGGGTAGGTAAAAATCATCTCCACAACTCTACATGTCAACCAATCACCTCCATGTACCACCTGATCCTAGCTCTTATAGTCTCAACTGAGCTGCTCGTCATGTGCACAAGACACAAAAAAGTGAAGGAGAATCCCGTGCATGGGTGAGTATAACAATACCCAGTAGGGACCCCAAGACCCCTGAAGGTCTCTCATAATTCCACTAAGGAAAACCACAAAGCATGATCTAAATCACAAAGCACAAAGCGAAAGACTCAGCTCAAAATTGGTATAACGTAAGTACATAAGTACATATGATTATTCGTAAGGCTAAATTATCTTAGTCTTTTAAGTGGCACTACTACTAACCCACACCGGATCGATAGGCACTAACCCGCACTGACCCACACAGGATCTGACCCACCCATGATCGATAAGTACTGACCCCCACTGACCCACATAGGATTCAATCCACCCCTGATCGATTGGTACTAACCCCTGTTGACCCACACAGGATCCGTGCTGACCCACACATGATCTCTAGGTGCTGATTAACACAGGATCACTATGTTCTCATCCACACAGGATCGCTAGGTGCTGATCCACATAGGATCGCTAGGTGTTGATCCACACATGATCGTTAGGTGTTGATCCACATAGAATCACTAGGTACTGATACATAGAGGATCAATAAGTGCTGATCCATAGAGGATTGAAAGGTTATGATCCACACAAGATCTCTTGGTGCTGATCCGCACAGTATTGTGAGGTGCTACTCCACACAAGATCTTTATTCATTCTTCACGTCTCCGCCAACCAATGGATTCTAATACATAGTACAATTTATTCTGGGAGGATTTTATTCTCAATCCATCGGTTATAATTCAACTAGAATGAAGTCTCACAAATAAGTAACCCAATGATCTGTTATGTCATAAGGGTTCCAACATAACAGATGGCATGTCAATCAGACACCTGGTCTGAGAGTTATAGGTATTTTCGTGCCAAGGGCCCGATTGGATTGGGGTACGATCCAACCTGAGCATACTCCAACTTTCTACAAAACTCAAGTGAAGTATCTCAAAAGGATATTCTCATTCCAAGGATTGCATTTCCACATAAGGTTTGTCTAACAGACATCTAGTTTGCGAGATACGACCTTTTAAGCCTATCTAGGCCGAAAAGGGTCTGGGTCCGGTCTGACCTGGTCAGACCGACCCGACCCAACCCATCCTGGGCCACCCCAACCTAGTCTTGGTTTGGCCTAGGTCTGACCTAGCCTGAGTGGGCTCGGCTGTGGACCAGTCCAGCCCACCGAGAGGTCCGGCCCGCCAGCTGGCGCGACACCCGACTAGGTGGCCATGCGGGGATCTCCCCCCTCTCGAACAGACCAAAGGTCTATTTGGTTCTTTGAAACATTGGTTCTACATGGTACCGCCTCTTTATCAGCGGGACCCACAGGGCACAGGTCCCCTTCACCACAGCTTTGAAACCGCATCTCCCTTTTCTGCGGCATGCCGCCTTCGCTAACGCGGCCGAGCGAAATCCTACCGCCCCTACCACCGCGACTCCCCTCTGTGGAATGCACTAAAGTGGTGCCTACTACCACCATGGCCGACTAATGTCGGCCACCTAGATCGCCTTCTAGCACCGGTGTCGTGCCAAAGAAACTTCCGCGGGCCATTGGGTGAGCACCGGTGGTCCGTTTTCTCTTCCAAATGTGCCTACGGGCCTCTCAGAATGATGTCGTCACTGTTTGTATTACGAATTCATGTTTCTATCGAGTTAAAACTTCTCCCATGAAGAAAGTGACAAAAACGAAGTGGTGGAGGGTCTGGGACTTGTTCGTTTGGCCCACACCCTCTGTGTTAGCATCATATCAGGTGGGTAGAAAATAAGCTCACCACTTAGATAAATTTAAACCCATTCAAGATCTCGTAATAACCACCCAGAAATTCAAGAACAAGGAAAGGAAATCATGGTAAATTCTTGAATTTAAATACAACCCCTACCTCGAGTTTGATGGAAGGCGTTGTAGAAGACGAAGGAGTGTCCACACCCGAAGGTGCTCGTCGGCATTCGCCGTCGCCCGCCGTTTCCCCCAATGACTATCGCTCGAAGCCTTGTTCTAGATTAGTGGAAGGCACCATAGAACTTCATCAGAGGTTCCTATTTTGAGTTCCAAAAGCTCATGACCAAGCTTCATTTAAATAGAAGAGAGAATCATCCCACATTGAATTTCATTAATGCGCTTCATTTATGAACCTCATTTAATGTTTCATTAAAACATCAAACGATGCGGTTACACAAACCAAGGGTCATGTCATTAAATGTCTTCCATTATGTATGAACGACCAACTCTGTGGTCCCGCCATGTAGATCAATGGTTACAAAAAGAAATAAAATAACTCAAGGAGTTATTTTATTTTATTTTTTGTAAAGTCCAAAAATTAACTTTTTTGTCTGACCATTTCCAGTCAAAGTTAAGCTTCACCTAAGAGAATCCCAAAGTTGAGAATTCAACGGTGCTCTCAGATTTTTAATTTGATCACCGGTTCAAAATATAGAAATTTTCTCCCACATGTTTACTAAATATACTAGGGGAAAAAGTTAAAAAATTATTAACAGTCACCCTCGACCTGTGCTGGTCTAGGTTAGGATCTGCCTAAGGGAAACATGCCATCATGAGCTCAGCAGTACTATCAGATTTCCAATTCGAGTTACCGTTTAGGAGTTATAGAATTTAACAATAAAAAAATTGTTACTTAATTATTTTATTTACAGCTAAAAAATAACTTTCACTATTGGCCTGCACCAGCCAATGTTAGGATCCACATAAGGAAAGCATACCCTCATGAGTTTAGCGGTGGTATCCGATTTTTAATCCGAGTCTCCATTCAAGAGTTATAATAATTTGAAAAATAAAATAATTTTATTTAATTATTTTATTTATGGTTATTCCATTTTTAGGTTTTCTCATCAGAGGCCTGCACTGACTAAACTTAAGTCATGCCTAGGGTAAACCCTCCATTCTGAATGCAATAGTGCCCTCAGATTTCTAATTCGGGCACCCGTTTAATAGCTATTCCACTTTTTTAGGAAAACCTCTCACGCGTTCTATATAAAGCTTAACATTTTTGACAGATCATTCAGGACACTCTGGGCCTCCGAATCACATGCTATCAATTTTTGCAGTCTCATAATAATTCCATATAATTAAAAAAAATTATATGCAATTTCAATGACATTAAAAAAATAACATGTTTCATATAAAATCATTTAGTATATAAGTGGTTAAGTACCTGAACATTTCATAATTTTTATACCCATGAGAAGGGAATGTGGGTTTAATACATGCAAATCCCCAATCAATAAATTATTTTTACATTTAGTTTAACACCTATATAAAAGGAAGAGGTTTGATTATTCATAATATAAAAATTTATCATTTAAAGAGATAAATTGAAGAAGTGAATTCATCAACATGATAGGTATACAATATGGACTAAGGAAAGGGAACTATAGCAGGTACTGTAGTAGTCAATATAGCAGCCACTATGGTATGTACTATTCAGTCTTGTAACGATCAGAACTGTTAAACCATTTGGGATTTTGGGCCACTGGTTTGGTCCTCGAGTCCTTCATGGACTTTGGGCCACCCAAGGCCTTCAAGCCTATAAGGATTTCTGGCCACCTTAAGGCCTTCGGGCCACTATAAGGGCTTTGGACCACCTCAAGGCCTTAGAGCCACATGTAATTGTGCTTTAACAGACTAGGTAGACTCTACAAGGAGTTGGCACTAGATGATGATTTAGAGTAGGCGTATTCACCAGAGAAGAGCTAATAGATTTGGAAGAAAGTGAAGGTATGAAAATTGCCATCGGGACCAGCCTATGCATGCATGAGAAGCCTATCCAAACAGCAACGCGAAGGTGGAGAGTTGACATCATGATGTAGATTCTAAGGAGGGGTAGTTCCAAGTAGTTATAGTCTAGATGAATTCTTCTAAGACCTTCAGGTCATGTAATTTCACAAAGCCTATGGGCCATGTAATAGTTCCCCTTCATCCCTTAAAAGGGGGTTATCAAAAAATGAATAAAAAATTGAAGGCCTTTAGGCCATTCAAAGTTAAAGGGAATACTGAGAGGTAAAAAGGTATCACATTTTTAAAATAATATTTTGGAATTAATGGTACAATAAAAAGTGTTGGAAAATAATGTAACTAAACATTTATAATACACACCATAAAAGAGATACTTGAATGGAAAAGGGAAAGAGGAGAGTTCTCTTACCTTGAAGAGTTGATTCTTAAAACTGGAGTATGACACCTTGAGACCTTATAGACACCTTAAGGGGACTCTTTGGGAGGTAAAATTACTAGAACATTGTGGATAATGGATTTGGGGTAGAGAGGAATGCGGAATGGGTAAGGGTTTATAGTAAAAGAGGATGGATTTTTTATTTATTTCCAAATATAGGTCTTGTAATTTCAGGCCATTAAAAATGGATTAACCATAGTTTTTTTATCATGGTTTTAAACATGTAATTTATGTTTTATAAAATTTTAATCTATTAGAACCGAAATCCATTTTTTAATATTACTTTGGACATGGAAAATAATTTTTCCTCAAAATATAGTTATTGAAAATTATAATTTCAATTTTAGACTTTGGAAAGTCATTTATTGGTTTGAAAATTGATATAGATAAATATATTAAACTAGATAATATTAATAAAATAAGATATTTTTGTTCATAAATTATGTTTAATTAATTCTTATATAATTATTACATATATATTAATTCATAAAACATACTAAAAAACAAAATCATATTTTTACTATTCACTAAAAAATAAAGTATTTTAGAAAATTCTCAAAATTTCAATCTAATTTCAATTATATTATTTAAAATTTATTTTTTATTTTATTAAAATAATCCTATAAATATGATAATTTCAACTTTTGAAAAAAATCCTTATTTATCGAAAAAATAATAGTTTTTGGACATAATCAACTTTTTAACACTTATAAAAATTTCCTAGGACCTTATAAAATTATATTATCAATTATATTTAAATATATATTGTTTTATAACACCATTTTATGAAAATAAATTTTATTTAGAATAAATTAATGTATTATAAATTTGTATATATTTTTTGAAAATTTAATTATATATTATTTGTATAAAAAAATAAATTTATCAACTTCATCTTATTTTCATGTGTATTTTATAACATAATACTAATAATGGTATTATTAAAATAAATAATTCATTTATAAAAATGAAATTAAAATTTTATGATACTAAGGTCTAGATACATACCCCCTTATTACACCAGCATACTCCCTAAGGGTAAGGTGTGCAATGGTGGTAGTTTCATGGGATGGCTTAGCTAACATTGACCTAGTAGTGATCTCCACTAACTTAAACTTATCTTGTAGGTGATTATATTCAAGCCTTAGTCATTTAATATCTACTTAGTCTTGGTTAATGGAGAACCCCAGTGATGCTACCTCCCTCCCATGTTTTAAAAAATGAGCTTCAAAATACATGAATCTACTGGTTAAGGTAATTGTTTCTCCTTTCTACATCAATTATCATTTTTCATTACCCTTTATAAACACTAATTGTAATGGTAACATTATTACTAATGGTAAAAATGTCCAATAGTCATATTTACTAATGTCTATATTGATCAATGATCATATTGACCAATGATCAGGTAACAGTCAGACCCCAACAACAAATTTTCCCCTTATACACTATATATTCTCCACAATTTATCAACATTTAATAATTCATTACCAAAGATTTTTACAATTAATTTGAAAATTTAAATTATATTACTAATGTTTCTTTTTTATTTTAGTAGTTTTCATGGAATTATTAATCATTTTTATAGAGTTTGAACCTATGGAGTATACCATTACATGGTCAATATTCTTTTGTTTTTATATCCCTGTACTATTCTTAGAAATTGTAATTGGTATTATTACTTAACATGTAATATTTTTTAATAGTATTTATATGTAATTATATTGTGAAATACAATAAAATATTTATTATTATTAAAATAGAGTTCTTTTATTAATTATAGAAGAAATTTTTAGGATTTTACATTATCCCCCCTTATGAAATTTCATCCTCAAAATTTGCGTCCTACTTTAAAACAAATGGGGGTATATTTTCTTCATTTCTTCTTGAGGTTCCCAAGTAGCCTCTTAAGACTTGTGATTTTTCCATAGGAATTTCTCCAGTCATGTTGTCTTATTCTTCCACACTTGTTCCCTTATGTCAAGTAACTGGATCAGTTCCTCTTCATATGAAAAGTCAGATTCCAAATCTACATCATTTTTATCAAGTACATGTGTTGGTTCATAAATATAATTTCTTAGTAGGGATACTTAGAAGACATCATGTACATTGGAAAGATTTTTTTGTAGTGATAATCCATAAACAATCACCCCAACACACTCTATAATATCAAACTATCCAATACACATTTAACTTAGTTTCCCCTTATTTCCAAATCTCATAACTCCTCTCCATGGTGATATCTTGCAAAATACATAATCCCAACATGAAATTATATGTTCTTACTTTTTTTTTCCATATAAAATTTCAATCAACTTCGTGTAGCCTTTATTTTTTTTGAATCACTTGAATATTTTCTATAGTCTCCTTCACAATGTATGCTCCCAACAGTTTCCCTTATCCAACATCATCCCAACTTGTTGGAATTATACACCTTTTTCCATAGAGAGATTTAAAAGGTTCCATTTTAATGTTTAAGTGGAAACTATTGTTATATTAGAATTCAATAAGTGGAAAATATTGGTCCCAACTCCCTATAAAATCAAGTGATCATTCCTGTAACATGTCTTCCAATGTTTGAATAACCCTCTCAGACTTCCCATCAGTTTAAGGATGATAAGATGTGTTTAGGTTTACTAATTTATTCATAACCTTTTAAAGGATCCTCCAAAACTTATAAGTAAATCATGGATCTAAATCCGAAATAATCGACATTAGTACTCCATAAAGTCTCAATAATTATTTAATATAGAGGTGCGCTAAGTGATTTAGGGAGAAATACTCTCTTATGGTAATGAAATGGGATGAATTTTTCAATCTATCAACAATTATCCATATAATTTTTTTCCCTTGGATGTATTAATAATTATAAGAAAAAAGTCCAAAGTGATGCTGTATCACTTCCATACAAGTATGGGTAGTGGTTTTAATACCCATTTTGGAAGTTGTTTCTTTTCCTTCACTCACTAATACACCTAGAACCTTGTAATGTAACCAGTAATCTATCTTTTCATATTATCCCACCAATAATGATAATAAAGGTCCCTATACATTTTTATTAATTCTAAGATGTAAATATAATGTAGAGCTATGAGATTAATCCATCATATCCTTCTTTATTTCTAGAATAGATTTAATACATAGCCATGATACAAATTTTAGTATATTTTCTTGATCAATATTGAATTCAAGAAATTCCCATTTTTTAAAGCCTCTATCTTCTTTCGCATAAAAGAATCATCTCTTTGAGTTTTCTTGATATTATCAAGTAATTATGGATGATAAATCATTTGTGATATAATGATGATGTCCCTTCCTTTATTATTTTCATATCCAACCTTACCAGGTCATTGAACAATTGATCTCCTTCAATATTTATCATTGTAAGAACACTATGATATATCCTACTCAATGAATTTATGACTTTATTTACTCTTATGTTATAATAATGAATTGAAAAATAATAGTCTTTAAGATGTTCAAACTATTAATTTGTTTCATGAGTAGTTCCTTTTGTGTGAATATATACTTAAAAATTTGGTGGTATGTGTATATACCACACTTTTCCTTATAAAGATAGTGTGTCCATATCTTTCAAGAAAAAATGAATATAAAGAAATCTAGGTCACGAGTAGGATAATTCCTCTCATGAGGATTTAACTATTGAGATACATATGCAACCACCTTTTCAATCTATATGAGGAAACATCCAAGACTATTTAGAGATGAATCACTATATATAATAAATCATTCTCTAATAGAGGGTAGAGTTAGAACAGGTGCACTAAACAACCTCCTCTTTAGTTCTTGGATAATTTCTTCATACTCCTTTATCCAAATAAGCTTAACTCCTTTTCTAATTAACTTGGTTAGTGTATTAGAAACCTATGAAAATATTTTCATGATCCTTTTATATTATTTTTATTGTCCAGGGAAAATATGAATCTCAATTATTATTATATTATGTGGCCACTCATCTATGACCAATTTCTTTGCTAGATCCACTGAGATTCTTTTAGTGGTCACTATGTTCCCTAAGAATGAAACTTTTTGTAACCAAAAGTCACATTTAATAAATTTACCAACACCTTCCTAAAAGTTTGTAATTTAAAACTTAGATGATCCTCATTCTCCTCAATAATTTTGGAATAAATCAAAATATCATCAATAAAGACCACCAAAAAGTTATCAATGTAGTCCTTAAATACTCTATTCATCAAATATATAAATATATAAGAAACATTAGTCAATATAAATGTTATAAAAACAAACTCACAATTCCCATATATTATTTGGAAGATGGTATTTGTAATATCTTCTTTCTTTACCCTCAATTGATGATACCTCGATCAAAGTTCAATGTTTGAGAAGAATTGAGCCCTATGAAGTTGGACAATTAAATAATCAATCCTTAGAAGAGGATATTTTTATTCACTATGATCCCATTAAGTTCTCTATAATCAATTCATATTTGCATTAATATATCCAACTTATTTAGAAAGAGAATAAGTGCTCCCCCAGGAGACACCTTGGCTGATTGAAACCCTTATCCAAAATATCTTGAAGTTTTTTCTTTAATTATTTTAAATATTTATATTACATTCTATATTGGGTCTTAAATATTGTCTTGGATCCAAGTATGAGTTCAATGGAAAACTGAAACTCTCTTTTTGGGGGAGGTCTAGGTAACTCTTTATGAAATACATCAATTTATTATTGAAAAATAGGGACATTTTATATCTTTATAATTTCATTTTATTCAACCTATTCACCAATAATCTCTATAAATATGTCTATAGAAGGTGCTTATAGATAAATTTAAGGATGGGATATATCTCCATTGAAAATAACTCTAGGTTTTTCATTCAATACCAATTAAATTTCCTTGATTTCATATTTAATCTTAGCATTATACTTTGAGATCTAGTCCATCCCTAGTATAGTTTCAAATTACACCATGGGAATGAATAATATATTTTCAATAATATTGTACTCACAAAATTTGATACTAGAGTTTATATAAACATTAGATGCTTGGATAATCTATCCAGGAGTCTTAACTAATAACACAACTTCTAGTAATTTGTGGTTTGATTCTATATTTTTTGAAAAATTGGATAAAATAAAGGAATGCCTAGAACTAGATTCCAACAAAGAACTTTCTAGATTTGAGTGAAAAATGAGTATACCATTCACCACATCATTTGGAGACTCCACTTTAACCATCATGATTATGAAAGAACAACCCTACTCACTTATACTATGATGAGGTTGATGGTGGTTTATTTTTATTATATTTTGATTTGGACATTGATTTGAAAATTTCCCACATTTTCCTCTCTTGAAAAATTGAACTTTAGTCTATGATTTCATAATATTATCTTTTTATTTTTAATTGAGATGTTTATTATTCACCTCACTATGATAGTTTTGAATTATATGGACATATATTCTACACTTAAAGCACTTT
The DNA here is from genome assembly GCA_963277665.1 of Viscum album. Classification (NCBI taxonomy): domain Eukaryota; kingdom Viridiplantae; phylum Streptophyta; class Magnoliopsida; order Santalales; family Viscaceae; genus Viscum; species Viscum album. The sequence continues at coordinate 1,650,413,216 of OY728163.1, forward strand.
CCCCTACAAAGAAATATGTTACCTGAATTTTTATTCCCACATTTGTTTCACGTAGGTAGTTGTAGTATATTTCCTTATCTTTCATGATCAAAACTCGTACTTGAGTTTGGTTTCATTTATAACTTATTTTAATTCAGAATATGTGACCACTATGTCTCTCCAAAATCTATTTAATCCTTTATATCACTCCGTACTATCTTCTCATTGTTTTATAGTCTCAATTTTCTAGATTCCTTTAGAAATGGGGTCTCATCCCACCAAAAAAAAAATAAAACATTACATTAGGATCCATAAAAAAGATAGGGCAGTATCAAGTAAGTATTGTAAAGTTTATTTCATATCTTCCCACTGATTCATTTTTCTCCTGTTTTACTATAATAATTATTTCTCTATTTTTTTCTCATCAAATGGGGAAAATATTTATTGAAAAAAGTTCCCCTAAACTCTTCCCACTACATAAATCAATCCATACTTTTTAATTTGTGTTCTTAATTAGTGTCTAATACTGATCATCTTCTCATTATAAGTGGTATAATACCAAGGTGACTTTATCAAGCTCTAAATAACGGAGTAAAAAAGTATCATTTCTATAGAGGTAATATGTTGTTTGGATGTAAAAACTTTGACACCAGTAGCCCAGAATCAGTGGTTACTTTATTATATTGGAACAATATAAAAGGAATACCATATCTAAGGACTATATAGTTTAGTAGTTTTGGAAAACTAAATACATACTCGAACCATATGTTACAATTAAAAATAAAAAATAAAATATAGAAAATCCTTTGAGGACACCATTATTCTCCAAGTTTAACACTGTATTTAAATCTAAATAAACATATTGGAATCCTAAGGAAAAATAAAACTTAAGAAAAGGGTGATCTCAGATGATCATTATGGGTTATGTTTATTGAAAGATATCATAAGTAAAAATAAAAAATTATGTCAAGGTAAATAACTGAAACAAAATTCATTTAATCAATAACTTGAGCATAATATGGATAGAATAAAATATGATCAAATAATACCATATAAATAATTACATGATCTAGAAAACTTAACCATTGAAATTATATAAATAGAATAATCACATGTAAATCAATAAATAATATCATAATGAGATAATTCATAATGGAGGACATCATAAACATAACATTAAGGCTTTAACCAAGACACCATACATAGAAAGGTAAAACATTATCTAGTAACCATATTAGATTGTCTCATTAGACCTACAGATGCATCTAGGAGTTATAGAGAGACCCACCCATAACTTATTAATTAAAATTAATTCCTATTTTCAAAGTGGTGAAACATAATAAAAATATACATTTTTATTGAAACTATCATACAAAACGTAAATAAATTTCCCTAATCAGTAACCACAATAAAAAACCATCCAAAGTAATATAATAAATGGTATCAAAATAGTATATACCCAATTGAACTGATCATAAACCATTTAATAAAGTATGGAAGATGGTATAATAAGATATCAAACCCAATGAATCATAAGATTAAATAAAGGAAGTTGACATAGATGAAAATAATTTTAATGAGATAATTGAAAAATTATTTAGGAAAATACCCTTCTTCTCTTTGAAAATCACATATATTTAAAACCCTAGAAAAATTATAAAAAAAATATTTTAATTGAATATGACCTTGTAAAATTGTAAATTAATATTCAAAACATTAATGAATCATGATGGTGGGAAAAGTAACTCATTTCTTATAAGTTAAAAAAATATTCCTTCCGTATTTTTGTTAGAAAAGTCTCAAAGAACCTTGTTTTTAAAATAAAAAAATATACCTTTCAAAACATTTTGTAAAAAGTTAAAAATTGAGTAACAATGAATTTAAATAATCATATTAAAATAGTAAAAATATTTTTGGAAATAGGTTGATAAAACATGGACATGGATGAAAAAAAGAGTTTTAACGGAAATATTAAAAATATATTTTTTTTTTAAAAAGTCCCACATAAATACCAAATCATTGAAGTGAGCATTAAAAAAATGAATCAAATACATGTATTCATTATTAATACACATAAAAAGTGAAAATAAAATAAAATATATTCAAAATTAATTTTAAAAATAATCTTAGTACGACATAATTAAGGAAGTAGAAGTTTAACCCAAACAATGGAAATTGGGTTAATAATTCCCTTACCACTTTGTAATCAGTCAAATCATATGTCCCATGGAAGTAATAATTATCAAATGAAATATTTAACACAATGAATATTATTATATTCATGTTATTATATATCAAATTTAACTATATATACAAAACATAATAAATAATTTGTGAATAAGGCATATATCTCACAGAAGTAAAAGTGAGATGAGAAACCCTTACCTCATGCTTCCTTTTAGTTTTTCACAGTTTAACCTCACATATAAAGTTGTAAATAATGCTATTAATTAATTAAATAACTTTAATAATATTTATAATAACCTATATGATACTTTTATAACATATTATTTCCTATTTATGAATAATATTTTATTATTTTCATTGTTTCAAGTGCATTTATTTCATGATTTCATGATCGGTTCATTTGTGTATAATTATGGATTTTATTATCAAATGGAAATAAAACTACAAAAGTGAAATGAAATGGTATTAATAAACTTCCATAAGTATATATGGTCCCATATATAATTTTAATTTCTTATATGAGGATTATTCATTTGATAAAATGTTAATGATAAATGTTTATATTAATTTGGTGTTTTGTATGACCATCATGAACAAGTTTCATTTAATTTAATATTATGTTTATATATTAGTTTAAAAAGATGAAATATGTAATAATAAAAAAATTCTTATTCAAGTGTAATAATATTTTTATGACCAGCCTTGAAAGTTGTAATGGAAGATAAAAAATCATTATCCATGAAGATGGTTAACTGTCATAATTTGGATAATGGTTTCATTTCATTGAATAAGAGGAGATAATAAAAGGGATGGATATAATATATTACATTATCAATATCAAATTCAGGTATATAAATTATACCAGAGTTATAATTCCTTTATGTATGAGTTAGGTGAAGAGAAGGTAGAAAAATAAAAGAGATTAAGAGAGGTTGTTTGAGAAAGTTACCTCTTGAATATCACCTCATTGAAGGACCCCTTAAGAAACATGGAATTTGTCTTTGGGTGAGACCAGAAGCACTTGGACATGAGTAGAGTGGGGATTTTAGGGTTTGGTATATATTTTAAGTGTTCAAGGAATTTTAGTAGAAAAAGGGTGGTGAGGAGTGGTATTTATACTTGAGGAGGGGTGGTTTTAATGGATTAAATAATGATTATTTTATATTTAAAGCCAAACAGATTTCAGAGGAAATAATTCCATAAAATTAGATTTATAATTAATGTTTAAAAGGATTTATAAGGACTATAAAAACATAAAATAACCATTTATTTTTTTTAGTTTTTAGGTGTTTTCACCTTTTACCTTTTAACTTTAACCTGCTACATTATTTTACATATACATCGGTAAATATTTTTTTACCATGATAAATGTTTTATGACTAAACATGAAAATGACCTTATAAAATAATATGGAACTAATAATTATAAATATGGAATCCATTTTACATGATTCAATTTATATAAGTGACAAAAATTATTTCTAAATATGTTACGTGTATAACTCATAAAAATAGTTTTTATTAAGGTTAAAATCATGGTTTTCAAAATTGCTAAGTATGTGTTTATAAATGCAAAAACTTATTTATTATGTAATTTCATAAATAGTTTTTGATTAATAATAAGGTTTAATACATTTGAAATAATTATCATGTAATAATTTTTTCATAAGTGTTATGGTATTTTGTAGAAACAATATTTTCACTTTTTAACCCAAAGACCATCTTTTTTATAAAATTCCCAAAAAATTAACCTAAAATATTTTTGAAATGGCGAGTCAAAAAATGAAGTTTAATTTTTCAAATAAATTTTATAAAAGTTTCAAAATTATTTATATTTGTTTCTCATATAAATCAACAAAAATCACTTTTTCAAGAAAACATATTTTAAAGAATAAAATTATTTTAATAAAAATAAGGTGTTCATTTCTTAAGAATAAATGAATTTTTATTTAATATTAACTTAATATTTATTTAATATTAACTTAATATTTATTTAATAATATATTTAATATTATTCACACACTCTAATTTAATGGATAGTTTGTAATGGTCTTGTAAAAATGATAATATTTTGGAGTTTATTTAAGATTGGTGTTATGTGAAACGTAAGCTATCAAATTGAATGTTCTTTTAAAATATTAGGGATTTACATTCTCACATAATTAAATAACTACATCCTAACAATTTAAACTTTTAATTGGAAATTATGGAGTTGAAATTTTAAAATACCCTTTTATAAATATCTCATTATAAAAAGGGTTAATACAACTTCCTCTGATAAATAAGGAAAGTAAAAAAGTGAAGTACACTACAAAACTAAGATACCAAATAGGAGAACATCAGGGATAAGTAAAAACATGGACATAGAATAGAAATTTAACTATCAAGTTACAATGATATTGATATAGAACATGGTCATTAGAAATTTTACGATCATAAAATTGTAAATATTTAATGGGTTAAATAACCATTGATTTCTCATTGATAAAATTAAACAAATAATTTTTTTTGTTCCAAAATCCTTTTCATAGAGATGAGAAATTATCTTACTTCCTTGAGTAAGAACAAAATAAAATATAATTACTTTAATGGTATAGTTTCTTCCATAAAAAAGTTTTCATCAAAAACTTATATTTTTCTCCAAAATCCATTTCAACCTTTATTCCTAAAATAAAATTCAAAAATGTTCTATTTAACTTAATAATACAAGGTCACCGAAATAAAATTATAATTTATATGTCATACTATTTAAATAAAAGAAAAAATATGTTATACCAATCAGGATATCATATAGGCCAGTGTTAGGCGATGCATATAACAACCTAGTCATAATATACAGAGGCATTTCATCATTTTGAGGAATACTTAAAATATTACACAAATAGATGCCCAAAGTCTGTATTAGTTTAATGCATTTGGAAACATAAAAACATAAAAAATGGTACATGAGTGAGCTAAATTATCTTCCACTAGGTTCTTAATGACTATCACACTTCTTAAACACATCATACTTAATACATATCTTCATAAAATATGGAGGGAAACATAAAAATGGGTGCGATCAGATGCTTAGTAAGGGTAAACAAGGGAGATATGTAAGTATGAAAATGAGAATATGGGTATGGTAAAGTGATCATAACCTTATAATATCAAACCATGCATATCGAAGATCATAAAAATGAATCATGTAATAAATATTGACAGTTAATAAGACATGAATCATAAGGGGATCAATAGAATAATCCATGAAATCATAACATAGGAGTAAGACATGGGATTTTTGGAATACACATAAAAATATAAAATCTTATTTAAAATATACATGTCAATACCTTCATAACATATTAGGATTGGGATAATCACCCATGGACCTAATTTGGGATTGGGATAACAACCCTTGTACCCTCTTATTTTTGGGCTTGGGATACAAACTATGTACTATCTTACTTCCAGGATTGGGCTACAACCCATGTATCAAATAATTTTTAGGCTTGGGCTACAACCCGTATACCTTCTTGTTTTTAGGCTTGGTCTACAACCCATATACCCTTTGATCTCATATACCTTTTATCCTTACCCAATGCATTAGAGTGAGATATAGGTCTCACTCATATCATAATTAAATCATACATATGTGTGCCCCAAGATCATAAAGAATCATATAATAACCCATGAAATGAAATCGGTATCATGAACATGTAATAATATCATAACCTATGGAACAAGACACAAGTTTTATAATCATTTAATCAAATAATAACCCATGAAAAGAATCTGGTTTCATAAGAATATAACCCTTTAAAGAGAAATGAGTTTCATAAAAATATATCCCATGAAATGGAAAAAGGTTTGATAAACATCATTCCATGAAAAAATAAACCTTAAGAGAAAATAGATGAATGGATCATTTGGATAATTTCCTGGAAATTCATGAGTAACACCAATAGATTTCATCTTAGATGGGAAATAATTTTGAAATATATTAAAAAAAATTCATGAGGGATTTTACTTTTTTATTTGAAAAAATATATTTTTAAAACATAAAACCTTTTAAAAATCTTTTTCATGAAAATAAACTTGAAAAGTTATAAATTAATCTTTGAAAACATTTTGAAATCATTTTTATTTGAAAACTTATATATAATGATTGAAAATTTTTTGAAAAAAATTTCTTTAAAAACACTTTGAAAACTAATAAAGAAATATTGAAAATGTTTTAAAAAAAATCTTTGAAAATACTTTGAAAACTTATAAATAATTCTTGAAAACATTTTTATAAAACATGGTTTTGAAAAAACATAGATTTATGACCGAAGAGAGAGGTAAAGTCAGATTTTATTAAAGACAATTTCTTAAATATATTAAGTACCAAAGAGTGAAAAATGGTACTAATAATTGAAGATATCATGAATAAATAAATTAGAAGTAAATTCACGACTTTTCTTGAAAGCTATATGATAAGGTTTCATCAATTAATTCATAATCATAAACAATCCTGATAAATTATGAGATTGATACAATAAACTCTTACCACTTGGTAACTTTGAATCATACTTCCCATGTAAGAAAATAAAATTACATGAAGAATAATATATCATGAAACTAAGTATATTCATGACAAAATAGGTTGAATGGAAGTATATACACCTCAAAAAAGAATATAGGTGTATAAAAAACACATGTTTCAAAGAAGAAAAATTCAGACAAAACTAACTTACCGATTTGGTGACTTTTGAAAGGTAAAACCCCATGAAAGAGAGATCATAAAATGGATATTTAAATAACACCATAAATAAATTCATAAATTTTATTATAATAATCATATAATACATTCATGTGCAGTAAAAACACCACATATAAGAAATAGGTGGGGAACATGGTTTGTGTCTCAAAGAAAATAAAAATGAGATGAGAAAAACTATACTACATGAGTAACTTTAGAATCATGATACCAATAAAAAAATAACATAAATTAACTATTTTAATATCATTAAAATATAAATTAATGACATAACATTTCATATGGAAGTATATACACCACCAAAAATAATCTAGTGATGAATATTGCATGTATCTCACAAAAATAAAAAGGGAGATGAAATTCCCTTACCTTAAGAATTGAATTTATTAATACATGTTAAAACCTTATATATAATAAATATAAGTTTATTATAAATCTACCATAAAACATATTATTATATCTAATACCATATATTATTTGGTTATGACTTTATATTATCTGTTTATTAACAAATCCATGTTAATGTTACGTTTCAGGTAATATCTGCATTGTTTTTCATAAAAGTTTTGGATTTTTATTCTTGATCCTATTACTTAGATCATGGTTTACTTATTTCAATAATGTAAATAATGATATAAATATAATATATATTAAATATATATTTATTTATAATAATCTATAAAATATAGAAATATTAAATGAAATACACCATTCATGGAGATGGTAGGCCATGCGTACACATGAACATTGTTTCCGTTTTATTATCACATTGAAAGAAATAAAGTAAATTGAATATATTAATATATATAATATCATTAAATTATAATTATTATTTCATATATATAATATAATTTCAATGAAATATCCTTAATAAATTCTATGTAGTGTGTGGAAGAATCACATCACTTTGAGGAGGCAATAGTCCACACTTCCCTAAACAAAATTATCAGATTTACACAGATTGGGAAGCATGAAGTTATGTATTATATAAAAACTAGAGAGGAATAAATACATAATAAATATCATAAATATAATATAAAAATATATTTTACATCATAATTCCAAACCACGAGAGGTGATAAAGTAAAAAACAAACAGCATCATTCTGTGAGGAGGTAGTTTGCCAAGCACAAGAATGGTAAGTTTGTTACCCATTAGATAGAAGTGTGTGTAAGTGTAGTTTGAAACATTATAAAAAAATATAACTATGTTTAGTAAACTGATATTATCATATAATCATGGAATAATAATATTTTAGGAGGCGGAGAATGAAAATAAAATAAGAGAGCATGAGGAAGGATGTTATCTCTTCTTTGGGTTACGCCTCTTGGTTTGCACCAAAGGGATTACATGGATGGATTTAGGCCAAAATATATATTTATAAGATTAATTTATGGATTTTTGGAGGCTATTTGGGTAGATTTTGGACAATAAAAAGTGTCTTGAGAGGTGTGAGGAAGGGGAAGAGTGAATACCTTTTTATAGGGAAGGAGGAGTGGAATTCTTGTAAATACCAAAAGGTAAGAACTAACAGTAGGTATCCATTACCTCATGTGATTAAAAAATAGAAAATAGTGATTAAAGTAAATTAATGGTAGAAACAAATATCTTCCATAAAAAATAAATGAATTTTTATAATTTTTTTCCATAGTCTTTAGGTTTCCTTATATTTTTCATTTTGGTTTTTCATTTAGGTAACTAGTTTTTCAACCTATGAAATTTAACCACTAAGAGTAAATTGAGATGTTATTTATTAGATAATATATTAAATATTAATTAAAAATATTATATCTAATTTAAAAAATAAAAAACTCATGTGTGTTGGAAATTAATTTTAAAAGAAGCGCATGCAATGCACAAAAACACTACTTTAACTCAAACTGTGCTAACAATGTTTTTACTATTTAGGGGTCTATATGTTCATTATAAAAGATCATTTGGTTGATTAATAGATAATATTTTATATTTATTAACACTTAAAAATAACATGACATAAGTTATGAGTTTTATTAATTTTAAATCTTTTAATAAAATATAATTTATTGTAAAATAACTTTAATTTCAATTTTGGAGATTATTTATTTATTTTTAATTTTAAAAATATCAAAAAATTGTTTGAATTAAAATATATTAAGTTAAAATATGTTTAATATGATATATTAATCTAAAAAATATTGTAACACAATAATTCATTAAATTCACTTTACTTTTAATGTTTTTAGAATCTTTTATTTTATTTAATTATTAACTAAATGATCCACGTGTTAGCATTTGTTATGCGTTTAATGTAATTAATTCATCTCTAAAAATTAATTATAAATAATTATGACAATAATAAATCATTTATATTTAAAAAGGATATATATAACCAAAAATATGTTGTTTTTTCCATATATCAAAGTTTTATACATGTTAAAGGAAAGGAATGTGCTATTTTTTTGGCCTTTTCCTTACTTAACTTATAAAAATAGAGAAATTTTGTTGAATAGTATCTTAATAAATCATAAAATTAGAAACATGAATGTATATAGTATAAATATGGGTATAAAATGGATTTCCGACAAGTTTCTTGGTCATTTTGTCCCTTAAGTTTAAGATTTAGTCCCTTGTTAAACTAATTTTCCTCTTAATCGTTGTAATTAATTTTAATTACATTCACTAATAGTTTTGGTAAAAAACTAAGATTAAATTATTACATATTGTAAATTATGATTATTCAAAAAATGGAATCCATTTTTCCAAATTACAGTCACATAAGTGGCAGAAATTAATTTAAATTTAATCCCGTAGATGGGATGACACATGTTTTTAAAGTAAAAATGTTCAAAAATTTGTTAATTTTTTATATCTAATTTCAAATTGAAACTCATCCCAATTACCTAAATTGGATTAATTTATGTATAATTGATATAATTATACTTTAAAACCAATTATAAATATAATTTCTCCTTAAAAATAAATTCGATGAAAAAGCAGTTTTGAAATAAAATTCACTATTCTTCACTATTCCTCAAAAAAGTGAAACTTCATAGAAAAATAAAAAAACATTCACCCTAACATAATTTTCATGTTTTTATTTAAAATATAAATTTTATTTTGACATTTAAAATTTATAAAATTTCAAAAATTCATATTTAAAATAACTTCTCCATTAAAAGGTGGTAAAACCGCTTTTATAAAAATATAGGTTTTTATGTCTATTATTGGGGTCATTCAAATCTTATTCCTATAAAATATATTATATTAATATAAAAAATATATATTTCATTAATATAATTCAAAAATATTAATTAATTTAATTTATTAGTATAAAATTAATATGTGAGCATAAAAGTAGTTTTTATAAAAACATTCCCTTTATATTCAATTGGTTATTATATTCATTTCTAATTAATTAGTAACAAATGAAGTCAATCATATATTTTAATATGTTATATAATCTTATTAATAACCATAAACTTAATGGTTAGGTTATATATTATTATATTAAATTATAATATATTTTTTTTGGTAAATCTCAGTCTTGCATGTCACTTAAGACATCGAGGAAAGTTGGTCTTGCATGTAATATAAGCTAACCTCAATGTTATGTGTAGAGAAAGCTAAACATTATATTGTGTTTAGAACAAAATTTAATTGGTGTTACATATAATTCATGAAAAAATTAGTGATTTAATATAGAAAAACTTTTTTTAGTGTTGCATGAATTTCTAAATATCAACAAGATTAAATTAATTTGAAAAAAATCAGAAAATCTCAATGTGTTACATTCTACCCCCCCTTAAAATGAATTTATCCCTCGAAATTCATTTGGGTTATCAAAGGTTTAATACTTGAAAGTTCCTTTCATATAAACCCACATTGTAAAAAAAAATACTAAAACTTCCTTTCAAAAGTGAAAGTCAGAACCATAACAGTCACCAAAAGTAACTCATAACTAGTTTCCCACATAGGATAACATAGGTGGGAAGTGAAAACATGGAAATGGAAAAGAAATTTAACTATCAAGTTTTGATAGAGAGTGATAGAGAATATGGTTAGGATAAAGATAACAATCATAAATCCATAAATCTATGATGATCTTAGGGGCCATTTGATTCATAAAAAAAGAAGGTACTAGGATAACTTTTCAGTTTCAAGATCCTTTCCCTAGAGTTAAACTATTTTCATAAGAAGATATACTTACTTGATTCAGTACAATATCACCCTTTGTTGTGCCTTAATAAATTTACACCTCTCCTCATTCTCTAAAAAGTAAGGATATTTTTTTTCATTCCTAAAGAACTAACAGATTATGATATCCATGATAAACCATCCAATTCGTCACCAGGTACCATCAATAAAAAGTTGTTAAAACATCTTATTCAGTATGCATAAATCCTCATATGGTGAGATAGTACTTTAATCTCACAAACATAATCTAATTTTTAACATAAACTTTCCATAAATGGTTAACCTTATAACCTTTCTAAAGTATGAAAATTCAAAACTTTAGAATGAAGGTCATGAAATAATCTTAACAATTATCCCCTATATATCACAAAGTAACTCTTGGTTGTTACATTAAAAGCATGTGAACACCTTCATCATATATTCTCTTGAAACATGGTAATAACCTAAATTACCATAAATAATTTTTGAAAACATACATGCTTCCTTATTCCAAGGATTACTAGATACATTCCTTGATTCCAAGAAGTTTTAAACTTCATCCATGATAACATAGACCCCTTTTTTAACAAATACATTACCTATTTTGATGTCATAAATACTATCCAATTTACTTAATCCATATCATCACCTCTTAATTCATATAAAATATCATTTTATCATCCTCAGAAACATGTTAAAGGACACCTTCCCTTAATGTAACCTTTCCATTAAATCAATTTGAGCGGCCATCAGTATCATTTTAAAAATTCTTGAAAACACTTAAATAAAAACCTATACAAAAAAATTCATATATACTTCATGATTTATATAAAATAATCTCTAAATTCCAAAACATATACCCTTCAATCATCCAACTTTATTCTTAAACCATTAATAAAGCTTCATAAACTTATTCCTTAATACCTCTTTCCTAGATTATTAAATATGAACCATGTGTTAAAGTTACTCAACTGTTATCTAATCATGTTTTTTGAATTTAATATAAAAAATATGGGAAGAACATTCCAAACCTTTCACATGTCATTTATAGTATCCTTATCTTCATAAGTATATCCAATACTCGTACCATATTCTTGATTCTCTTCATGAGGTTTCCACTTAGGACATCAATTTGTATAAAACCCATAATTTACACTTATGAAACATTAAATGTTAACCCAATTCATTTTAGTTCCTACTATTGACTAAGACCTTAAGGAATAAGGTGAGAAACACTTATCATAGTAGAAAACCATATAATCATGAAAAATTACTTATAGGATTTCTAAATAATGAAAAATTACATACTTTTTTAATCTATTACAACTTAGGTTTATCCTAGGTTATTTATAGTCATATTATACTTAAATCCTTCATGATAGTTCATAAAGAGTTTATGAATTCACAAATGATATACCTCTGGAATTTCAAACTAGGTGTCTAGCAAGACTCGTTGTCGTGTACCAAGTTATGATCGAGTTAGGCTCGAAGAACCTTTATGGAGTTGTTATCCCTAGGTACATATGTGCTAGATCCACATCCACTTATAGTATCCAAACATGGATTTAATGCTAGGAAATCACTCTCTCCATCCATCATAAAGATTCCATGAAATTTTACAATCCTTTAACTCATCCTTAGACTTATCCTTATAAACATACATATATATACCCTTGGAAATATCCCAAGGGATCTCACTAATGTTTTCTCATCCTAGTTTTCAAAGGTTTACTAAACCTTTTCTCTCATACTAACTATAAAAAACCAGTCTTAACATACATGGAAATTACATCATTTTTTAGGAATACTTAAAACATTACACAAACATACTAACCAAAGACCATATTAGTTTAATGATTTTTGAAACATAGAAACATAAACACTGGTAAATGAGTGAGAAACATTATCTACCACTAGGTTATTCAAGACTAGAAACCTTCCTAGAAACATTATACGTAATACATATCTTGAAAACCTAGGGAGGAAACATAAAAATTGATGATATCAGATGCTCAGTAAGGGTAAATAAGGTAGATATGTAAGCATAAACATGAGTATAGGGTTATGATAATGTTATGATAACATTAAAATATCATACCCTTTATATCAAAGATCTTAAACATGAATCATGGCATAAATATCAGTGGTTCATAAGACATGAATCATAAGGGGACCTAGAGCCTAATCCATGAAACCATTACATAGGACCAAAAAATGGAATTTGTGGCATAAAAATAATCATATAAAGTATAATGTGAAAGATACCAACCAAGACCCTTATAACATGTTAGGCTTGGGCTAATCACCCATGGAACTGCAGTAGGATTTGGATTACAACCCATGTAACCTCTTAGTTTTAGGCTTAGGGGACAACCTATATGCCCTCATACTTTCAAGCTTGGGCTAAAACATGTGTACCAAATTATTTTAAGTCTTGGGCTACAACCCATGTCCCTTCTTGTTTTCGGGCATGGGCTACAATCCGGGTACCCATTGAGATCATATAACTTTTATCATTACCTAATGCATTGTAGGGATATATAAGTACCACCATTCTCATAATTAAATCATATATATGTGTGCCAAGAGATCATAAACAATAATATCATAACCCATGAAATAAAATGGGTATAATATACATGTAATAATATCATAATCCGTGAAAGAAGTGACATGTTTGATAATAATTTCATCAAATAATAACCCAGGAAAAGAAGCGGGTTTTATAAGAATATAAGTAATAAAATAGAAGTGATTTTCATAATCATATAATCAATGAAAGAAAAATGGGTTTCACAAACATCATACCATCAAAACATATACCATTCAGAGAAAGAATATGAGTGTAACCTTTGGGTCATTTCACATAAAGGAATGACTAACACCAACATATGTCATATTAGATGGAAAATAATTTTGAAATATTTTAAAAACATTTCATGAAGTGATTATACTTTCTTCCTTGAAAAAATTCTTTTTAAAACAAAAAACCTTTTGAAAACCATTTTCTTGAAAATAAACTTGAAAAATTACAAAGAAATATTTAAAAACATTTTAAAATTATTTTTCTTTAAAAAAATATAAGTAAAGCTTGAAATCATTTTTAAAAACATTTCTTTGAAAACACTTTGGGAACTTATAAATAATGATTGAAATTTTTTATAGAAATATTGGATTTGAAAGAACACATATTTTGGACTGAAGAGAGAGGTAAAGTTAGATTTTCTTAAAAATACCTTATCAAAAATATTAAGTACCAAAGATTAGAAAAATGGTACTAATACTTAAAGATATCATGAATAACCAAAGCATAAGGAAAGTCATGATTGTTCTTTAATGATGGATCATAAGGTTTCATCAATGAAATAATAAGCATAAACAGTCCCAATAAATAATGAGATTTTTGTAATAAACATTTACCACTTGGAAACCTTGAATCATACTCCCCGTGTAAGAAAATGAAATTACATGAATCTTAAGATGTCATGAAAATAAAGAGATTCATGATACATCATATCAAATTGTAGTATATATGTAGCAACCCAGAATTATATCAATAGAAATTCCCTTCTTATAATTATTTCATATGGTGTATATCAAATAAAATTATATAGAGAACACAATAAAAGTTTTATAAAAGAATAATGAATGAAATTAGTTGTATTCATAGAAATTAAGAAAAATTTACCAAGTGAATATCAACATGACCATTGGAATAATAACATGACCATTAAGAATAGTAATCTAAGCAATAGAATAGTAACCCCACATATGAAAGTGTAGATAAAATTTAGGTATCTTCTGAATGAAAATATGATATATTTATATCATGGTGTAAGTAAATAAATGTTTTAAAAAAGATAAATCGAATGTTGGTATTTTTTTATAGGTCATAAATACTTAATTATAATATTATAAATAATATAATGATTTAAAATAAAATATATTTTCATAAAATAGATTCATAAATTAATATTTTTTTGTCTTATTATTATAATATAATTTTATTAGACCATTATTAATTTTTCAAAGTGTCATAAAATTAGTTATAATATTAAAATTAGTATTTTTTGAATAAATGATGATTTTAATTAAAAATTAAATTTATCATATTTAAAAAATTATTTTCATAAAATGGTGTTAATTTTTAAATACTACACATACAAAAATGGTTTTGGTGAATTGTTGTTATTTTTCTTAAATAGTTGAATTTTTGATGAATAGTAAAGTACGGTAATTTACGGTATATATACATTATAAGTTAAATACACTATTCCTTGAGTTATTTTTGATGTAATAAAAATAATATAAATATTTCCTTCTCTCTTTATTGTTTTTATTCACAAGATTCTAAACTATTCATAGCCTTGAGCCAAAATGATAAACTAATGAATACAATAATAAAAAACACCCCTCTCATCCCCTATAAATACCACCCTCGCCACCTCTTCTCCTCACAACTTCAAAGCCTTGAATATTTTATAACTTTTTCCAAAAACCCTTCCCAATCCCCTTCCCCACATCCAGGATTACTTTGTCTCAACAAAAGACCAAATCTAATTTCTTTAAGGAGGTTCTTAAGGAAGATAATTAAAGAGGTAAATTCCTCTTTCTTTTTATTTTAATTTATTTTCAATTTATTTTATTTTATTATTATATAATAAACTCACCTTATCCAAGTGGAATGATAAATCAAGTATCTTATATATAGAGTAATTTTATTATGTTATTATAATAATTCATTATCAAATTCCTTCTTCTCTCCCTTTTGTTCTAAAAATGAAAATATCATCCGTGATGTGTCGATTTACCGCCATCATGGACGATGCATTTTCATTTTAATTTACCGCCTTCAAATATGGTCATAAAACCATTATAATTTTTGAAATATATTTTAATATGACCTTTTCTAATTTCTAAAATAAACATATACACATAATATTAAATAATAAATAAAAATAGTCTGTGATGATCAAAAACCACAAAAATTAATCTAAAAGATTATCATTAACATGTTATCTAATGAATCTTCATCACATATAAAAAAATAATAATATAAAAGAACATTTAAACTTTTCTAAGTTCATTAATAAAATATATTTTAAATTTTGGATAATTATTCTCATTTTACATGATCTTCCATACATGTTTACAAGAGAATCAATCATGAAAACCAAGAAACGAACACTCTTAGAACGACAGAATTGAACTCTATAACTCATCATAATGGAAATAAATGAACTTAATAAAATTATAATAAATCAAATACATGTAAAATAGGTTTTGGATATAGTATTTAATGAATCTAATTTTATTATTCAGGATATTAATGTAAAGAATTAATTTAGACTTAAGGTAAGGGGATTCTCGAAACCAATTTACTTTCTTTGGGTTATTCCTCTTTCATACCAAATTTCAATATAGTTGTTCTTTTAATATTCCTCAAATATAATTTCATTCTCCTTACCTTTTAATTTTTGGTTATAAATTAATCAAATATGATTTTATCACAAATGCAATTATTTTTACAAAATAACTCTTCTTTCTAAAAAGAGATGTTTTACTTATTTTGAGATTGTTTCTTCTTCACTAAATATTGATGATTCTTATAAAGATTATGTTATTACATTTTATTTCAGTAACCCAAAAGTTTATTCACGAAGGTATGATAATGAAACCTATTATTTTCTATGGGTTATTTTATTTCCATGATTGATATACATTCTAATTGGAATTCATGATTATGTAAATGTTATGATGTGATGGGTGCACCTGAAATTATATAGAACTCCAATTCATTGGGTAATGTGATGTATGTCGTGAGATAATGTGAAATATTCATGAAAATGATGTTATATTTTTTCATAATGATAAGGATTCTATTATTATACACATATAATATGCATGAAAATGATTCTAGCTTTGTTCACAATTATGTGTGGAATTTTACCAATAAGTCATGATGTGTCATTTTTATTCATTAACACTTTCCATGAATTTATATAATGATTCATCTCATGATTATGATGATGATACCATTCTTATGTTATAATGATGATGATTATTCTCACCCATTTTATATTGATTCATGTTATTATCTATCCTTTTAATTGGATTTTAGCTCACCCATTTCACTAATGTATATCCTCAGGTGATTACTTTTACTAAGAAGAATGTGAAGACCCCTAATAATCTAGATTAGAAGGAATTAAATATTGTTTAGGTTTTATCATGTAAAATTTATCCATGGTCCTAATTTTCCTATGACACTAAACCCTTGGATCATGGTTGTGTAATGATTTTATGTTATTTACCATTAAAATGATTTAATAGTCATATAAGAAAAAGTATGGTCTCTATAGTTAGTATAAGAGCATGATTTAGTTAATTTTGGAATTAGCATTAGAGAAATTTAGTGAAACCCATTAGTATACAACTAGGTACATGTAAGCACCCAAGAATATTTTCTAAACCTAGGTATCCCACAAGATATTCCTTTACAGTTAGTTTCACAATGTAATAAATTATTTATGAATGACTTATTACCTTATATTTTGTTCAAACATTTTTAATTTTAAAAAATGGTGGGAACTAGGAGAAAGTAGGACAACAACCCATCCAAGGGAAACAACATATATTGTGTAGAGACCCAAGTTTGATGTACATAGACATTACATTACTTTTGCAGAATACTTAATACATGAAAAAATAGATGCTCAAAGACCTTATTAGTTTAGTGTCTAGAAACTCAGAACAGAAACTTCTAGCTTAGTGAAATATCTTCAACATCTCCCATAAAGATATTCCCCTTTCGTTTTCCTACCTAAAAACATTTTTTATATCCTGGGGAAAAGAAAACATAAAAAGGGTGAGCTTAAATTCTTAGTATGGGTAAACATGGAGAATATAAATCAAGCCATAAACATTTGAATGTAAAAACATGAACATAAAGTTTAAACATCAAAATCTTGAGTCATGAAATAAATCGTGGCAGTACGTAAGGAATAGATCATAAAGGAACATTAATCATGATAAAATAGCATGGGAATAAAACATGGAGTTGTGGAAAAACATTAAGCACATAATATTATTTCCATAGTATCCAAGGCATTGTTTCCAAGGCCATAATAATGTAAAAATTCTCTTACTGAACCGAGTTTACTAGTCATTCCAGCCATGTATTACTAAACCAGATTTACCTTCTATTCTAGTCATGTCTATATCATGAGATATAAATCTTTACCCAATGAATTTTAGGGAGATATAGGTTCCACCCATCTCATAATGAAATCATTATTACATATTCCACAAAACATAAATCATTCATTATAGCAGAACCAAAGAAATAAAATTGGATTTTAAACCTTATTTCATCATAACGTAATCCATATAAGATAAATATACATCATAAAAATAATTCCATCCTAAAAAAATAAAATCAAAGTAATAATAGGTATAGATACATACACTATGTCAACTTAGATGGAAAATAATTTTGATAAAACACTTGAACTAAATTCCTGAGGAAAAAATCATTTCTTCTTAAGAAATGTTTTCTTTTCTCAAATTTCTGATCAATTTTAAAAGAAAAGAATTTTGTTGAAAATAATATTGAAAATGTGTAGATGAAGATTCATGTTATTAATATATAAAAATAAGTTTATGGTGTATAAGTTAAAAAAAACATTCTCCTCGTACCTTTACTGGATAATTCAAAAAGTACCTCGTATGGTAAACAAAAGAAAGATTCCTTCCACACCATGTAGTAAAAGTCAAAACTGGGTAAAAATGACTTTATAAATACATATAATAATAAAAAACATTTTAGGAATTTTTTTTATAAAACATGGGCATGGATGATAAATATATCACCAGTATATACTTACGTATAAACAATCTTAGATAAAAATGAGATTGTAAAATTATCCCTTACCTTATATCCGATTTCATATATATGTGTCCAAAACTCCAGTGTAGTGGGTTTAAAAATATTATCAACTTGGAAAATAACCATAATAATATTTATGATATCATTTATTATTAACTTATGACTTTAAATCACCCATTCATTTTTCAATTCCATGTTAAAGCAACGTTTTGTGTAATAATCGTTTTATTTATCATACTTGTTTGGACTTTTTATTCTTTATATGATTACTTATATCACGATTTACTTACTTCCAAAATGTAAAACATGATATATATATATATATATTATATTCAGTATATATATATAGATAAATGAAATGGAATACAGCGTTCATGGAGACGGTAGGCTGTATGTACACATGAACATTGTTTGTGTTTCCATATTGAATTGGATAGAAGTAAATGAAATATATATATATATACAAAAATAAATCCAGTAGAATTATTATATCTTATATTTTATGATAATTTATTATATATACTTCATAATCATTCTTGAATGGTTAACATGGAGAATAAATCTCGTCGCATCGTGGAGACGGTAAGCCGTACGTACGCATGAAAGATGATATCATTCCCATAATTGTTGAATGGTATTGAAGTGAAGGGTGTATAATATCTCAAAATTAGTATAATGATATAATAATAATATATAGTTATTATTTCCACCATTATAATCATCCAAGTAAGGTGGTGGTGAAAAACAGATTACACCACGGCGTGGAGACGGTGAGCCGTATGTACGCATGTGCGATGATTTCATTTTTCGTAGGATCGATAGAAGGTAAAATAGGTTTATTTAATATTTATAATAAAATATAAGTATATTAGTGATACTTATGTTATTAATTTATAATTAAACCACTAAATAATAGGAATTAGAAGAAGAACTAAATTTGAAAGAATCAGTAGAAGAGATTACCACTTTCTTGACGTGCCTCCTTTAAATTTACTCTTAGGGCATTAGATTTAGTCTTTTGAGAAGGCCATCACCTATATTATGTTACTAGGTAAGTTATAAGATAAATGATAATTTTTTTTGATCTTGAAGGCTTAAAATAGAGTGATGAGGAGAGGGAGGAGGTTCCCTTTTATAAGAGAGGAGAGGGGCGCTTTAGGTAACTCTCAAAAATATAAATTTATAATAAAATCAAACCCTACCCAAAAACCTCTAAAGTGTCCCTAATTAAATGATGAGAAGAGATAGGGTTGTAATATTATCAACCAATAAATTTTGTAAAACTTAGTTTGTCAATTTAAACCTTATATTTTTAGCCGAAACTTAGTTATTCTATTAAATTTTAATTTCGGTAATAACATTCTAAATGTTTAATAGCTATAAATATTTACAAATATGGTGTTAATTGACCATAAATAGGTATTTTATGGAATTTTAGATCTTATAATTATAACTTTGTTATTTTTATATATTTTATATATTTTTAAATAATTTAATGAAATTTATTTTTAAAAATATCAAAAGTTTCAATTTTGACACAATTCATTTATTTGACTTTAAATAAATTCATCACAAAATATAAATTCAAAAAAAAATTATTTAATACACTCATAAAAAGTCATATTCACCTATAAAATTTATAGATCACTTAAATTAGTTCATATGATATTATTTTTAATATTTTTAAAACCATTTATTTGATATTTATATTAATAAAATAATTTTTACATCACTGTTGTGTCATTATTAATGATAATTAATTAATCTTTAAAAATTCTAAATAAATTCACATTATGTAGATAATTTAATTATATTTATTGTGAATATTTTATTTTGATTTTTTATGAAGTTTACCACTAAATTAAAATTGTCACACTTATAAGATATAAGAGAGTGACATGTTGTCACTTTCTTTTGTTTTAATAATAATTACATCATTTTTGTGGACAAAAGTCTATGAAATAAATCTATTCTGACCCTTAGGTGATATGGGTCGACTTTTATTCATTATATAAAATTTTGGCAGGTGTTAGGGTAATTTTATAATATTTTTTACCCTAAATTACACAATTTACCTTTATGGTAATAAAAATAATTACAAAAGTTACTATTCATAACGCCAAAAAAATCATGCACCATTAATTTTGTTCTCATATAATGTTCTAAAAAATGTGTAAGATGAAATATACTTTTATATAAAATTCAAAATGTGGTTAATACTATTCATAACGGCTAGTTATATAATATTTTAATAATATATCCTTGTTTAATGAAACTTCGTACTGCGTACCACAAAAGCTATCGAAGAAGATTTATCTTGTGTGTAACACAAGACAAGCCCGTGTTGCATGTAGTGAAATCTTACTTTGGTGATGCGTATAAAATAATCCAAACTTATTTAATTTATACGTTGAACAAAATATATACTCGGTGTTGTGTGAATTGAATTCAATCAAAAGAACTTGAAATTATGTGCAACACAAGCTAAGAATAGTGTTTCGTATACTGAAAGATAATACAGTGTTGTGTATAGAGCAAGCTAATCTTGGTATAGAGTTCAACACAAGACATCAAAGAAATTAAAAAGAATCTATCTCATAAAATCTCTGGGTGTTACCTTCTACCCCCCTTAAATGAATTTCTCCCTTGAAAATTTTCGGGGTTATAAATAGTTTACTACATGAAAGTTTCTTTCATAGAAACCCACATCTTAAAGAAGAATTCTAAAACGTAATTTTAAAAATAAAAGTTATAAACATAAGGTTAACCAAATTAACTCATCACCAGGTTTCTACATAGGAGAACACATTTAGGAAGTGAAAAAATGGATATGGAAGAGAAATATAACCATCAAGTTCTGATGGATAGTGGCAGAGAATAAGGTTTGGAGAAAGTTAACTACCAGAAAGCCATAAATCTATGATGATATAAGGGACCATCTGATTCACCGGATAATAAGGTACTAGGATAACATTTTGGGTTTTCAATATCCTTTCCCTAAAGTTGTATAATTTTTAATGAGAATAAATAATTACTTGATTTTGGTACAACCTCACCATTTTTCTTGCATTGAACAATTTCCACTTCATATCTTATTTAAAGAAATAAAGTCAATTTTTTCATTCTTGAAGTTTTAACAGATCATGCAATAGAATGACAGGTCATCCCATCCGTCTCTATCAAAAAACATTTATCACAAGTTATTAAATATACATAAGTCCATCTATGGTGAGATTAATCATATATGGTTCCAAAAAATGGACTTATACTTCATCTATCATAACTCTTAATAAAATAAAACTACTTTTGACTAACTAGGGACTTCTTGGAGGCCAGTGGTAGGTGTAAAATTCCTATCACACTTCGGTTGTGGGTTCGATTCCCGCAGCCTTGTTTGACACAATGGGTTGTCTCCCGTCCTGTGAGTTGTACTTTTTCTAAAACTATACAATTATAACATTCTATAAATAATATAAAAGAAGTTCTAGACTTAAAGAATACTATCTGATTTCCAACATAATATATTCCAACCTTTAGGATTATCAGAAATACTTCTGTCCAATCTCATAGTACAAACAAAACAATTACCGGAAAGGTCATATAACATGAATGTGAATACCATATTTTATCCCCCATATATCATAAGATATATCTTTTTGGTCACATTCTAAACATGTTCATACCTTAATCATGCATTCTATAGAAACATGAATTATCATATAACCTTAGCGAAAACATGAATTCTCTCAGAAGTTAACTCTTTCCACATACCAAAATCCCAAAAATTCTATATACTCAAAAAACGATATCACTTTGTCCTCATATTAGTCATGAGCTCATTAATACTATCAAATATATCATTATCTCACTATCCCTTCATTATGAACATATCATGTGATTTCCAAAGATATTTCAATCACTTTTTATGGTTATTGATACCATATTCTTATGGAAAACCATAATAGACCATAGATATTCAAATATTTCATAATACCATTAAAGTACATCTACAAAATTGTTCTTGAATACCAATAAATAAAAATATCAATCCATCCTCTTAAATGGTTGGAATAGAATATGTTCTTCCTTGATTTAGAAGTAACCTCTTATGTTTGGGCATTGAGTTGGGTAATTCTCATGTTATCTACATAAAAGACATTAAACTCCATGGCAGTCTGTTACTCTATGATCCTTTTCCCCACACAGATAACATATTCCTATCCATTTTAGGTATTCCTTAAGGTTCTTCTTCCCCTCTTCTTGATATGAAGAAATCTTAATCTTCCTTCCTTTATGTTCCTCACCATGTAGATATTCATAAAATTCCATATTCCTCTTATTTTATGACTTAGGAATACCATTAAAGTTAACCTTGTTAATGATATATTGCGATTATTGATTCAGCATAACCACAATATCTTTCTCCCTAGGTGTTACACAATTTCATTGCTCATAGTCACCAATTTTTTCATCAGATTCAATGTTAACCCAATTCCTTCTGGTTCTATCCAGTAACTAAAACCATAAACCATAGTGTAAGAAACAATTAAAATAATGAGGAACCACATAATCATAAAAAGTCACCTATATGATTTATAACTTATGACACCTTCGTTAATCCATGAAACCTTAGGTTCAAACTAGATTATTCATGATTGTTAACATAATTCTAAGACATTAACCTATAGTTATACTTAACCTTTGGGACATCCCCAGACATACGTTATAAATATATCGAGGGATCTCACAATAGTTTTCGCATACTAGTTTCCAAAGATTGACTAAAACTTTTCTCTGATACCAACTGTAGAGACCCAAGATTGACGTACATGGACATTACATTACTTTTGCGGAATACTTAATACATGAAAAAACAGATGCCCAAAGACTGTATTATTTTAGTGTCTTTGGAAACATGGAACACAAAATTCTAACTTGGTGAAAGATCTTCAACATCTCCTATAAAGATATTCCCCTTTAAATTTCCTACCTAAAAACTTTCTTTATATTCTAGGGAAAATAAAACATAAAAAGGGTGAGATAAAATTCTCAGTAAGGGTGAACTTTAAGACTATAAAAAAAACCGTAAAAATTTGAACATAAAAACATGAACATAAATTTAAACATCAAAATTTTGAGTCAAGAAATAAATCTTGGTAGTACGTAAGGTATGGATCATAAAGAAAAATTAATCATGATAAAATAGCATTAGAATAAAACATGGTGTTATGGAAAACCATTAATCACATAAATATATTCCCAGTATATACTTATGTATAAATAATCTCAGATAAAAATGAGATTGAAAAATTATCCCTTACCTTAAGTCAGATTTCTTTCGTATGTGTCCAAAACCCTTGTATAGTGAGTTTAAACATATTATTAATTTTTAACATAACCATAATAATTTTTATGATATCATATATGTTAAAGTAATGTTTTGGGTAATAATCATTTTATTCATCATACGTGTTTGGACTTGTTATTATTTATATAATTACTTAGATCATGATTTACTTATTTCTAGAATGTAAAAAATTATTTATATATATCTTATATATTCAGTATATAAATATAAATATATATATATATATATATATAAGATAGATAAATGAAATGGAATACACCGTTCATGGAGATGGTAGGCCGTACGTACGCATGGACACTGTTTTCATTTCCTTATTGAATTGGATGGAAGTAAGTAAATGAAATATATATATATATACATAAATCTATTTGAATTATTATGTCATATATTTCATGATTATTTATTATATATACTTTATAATCATTCTTGAATGGCTAATATGGAGAATAAATATCATCGCGTTGTGGAGACGGTAAGCCGTACGTATGCACGAGCGATGATATCATTCCCATAATTGTTGAATGGAATTGAAGTGAAGGGCGTATAATATCTCAGAATTATTATCATGTTATAATAATCATATATAGTTATTATTTCCACATTATACCCATCCAAGTAAGGTGGTGGTGAAAAATAGATTACACCATGGCGTGGATACAGTAAGTCGTACATATGCATGCGTAGTGATTTCATTTTTTGTAGGATGGATAGAAGGTGAAAAAGGATTATTTAATATTTATAATAACATATCAGTATATTAGTGATACTTATGTTATTACTTTATAATTAAACAACTAAATAAGTAGAAGTATAAGAAGAAATAAATTTGAATGAATCTGTAGAAGAGATTACCACTTCCTTGACATGCCTCTTTTAAATTTCCTCTTAGGGCACTAGAGTTGGTCTTTTGAGAATACCAGAAACTCTAGAATGTGACTATGGAAGTTTAGAAAAGAAATGGGAAGTGTTTTTCCCATCTTGAAGTCTTAAAATGGTGTTAAGAGGAGAGGGAGTAGGTTCCCTTTTATAAGAGAGGAGAGGGGCACTTTAGGAAACTCTCAAAAATATTAATTTATAATAAAATCAAAACCTACCCAAAAACCTCCAAAGTTTCTCAATTTTGAATATGAGATGAGATAGGGTTGTAATATCATCAACCATTAAATTTTGGACAACTTAGTTTGTCAATTTAAACTATATCTTTTTAATTGACACCTAGTTATTTTATTAAATTTTAATTTTGGAAATAACATTCTAAATGTTCAATAGTTATAAATATTTATAGATATGGTGTTAATTGACCATAAATAGTTAGTTTATATAATTTTAGATCTTATAATTATCAATTTGTTATTTTTAAATATTTTTATGATTTTTTAATAATTTAATAAAATGTTATTTTTATAAAATATCCAAAGTGTCAATTTTGACACTATTCATTTATTTGACTTTAAATAAATTCCTCACAAAAGATAAATTTGAAAGAAAATATTTAATAAACTATTAATATTTCATAGTATCCTATAAAATTTGTGAATCACTTAAATTAGTTCATATGGCATTTCTTTTAATATTTTTAAAACCCTTTATTTTATATTTCTATTAATAAAATAATTTCAACATCACTCTTGTGTCATCATTAATGATAATTAACCAATATATAAAAATTATAAAGAAATTAAAAAAAAGTATATAATTTAATTATATTTCTAGTGACTATTTAATTTTTTTTTGTTTTATGAAGTTTATCACTAAATTATAATTATTACACATATAAGATATAAGAGAGTGAAATATTGTCACTTTCTTTTGTTTTAACAATAATTAGATCATTTTTTATAGAATAATTTCCATAAAATAAATCTATTCAGACAGTTAGGTGATATTAATAAACTTTTATTCATCCTATAAAATTTTGGGAGGTGTTTTTGTAATTTTATAATATTATTTTTACCCTTAATTTCCCTATTTAACTTTAACTATGGCAATACAAATAATTATCCATGTTATTATTAAGAATGACCAAAAAATCAAAGTATCCCATTAACATAATTCGGTCCTATTGATTCCAAATATGAAATCTATTTTTCAAAATTCAAAACATAATATTTGTAGTAATTAATTCAAAATTAATACCACTGTAAAAAAATGTGGTTTTGTTTAAAATACTACAAAATATTGAAATGTTTTTACATATTAATTCAACGTAAAATTAATGACAATGATTTAAATTGTATTAAAATATAAAAATATATTATATTTATACTTTTAAACCCTTCAATGATATATTTTAGCCATATAAATTATTTTGATGAAAAAAGTTGTTTTCAATTAAAATTTAGCGTATTTTCACTATTCATCAAAATATGATAGTTATCAAAAAAATGTCAAAAATTTATCCAAAGTAATTTTTTTGTCCTCCTTCCAAATAAAAAGTTTATATTTCTATATTTTACTTATAAAAGTGTCAAAAACTATATTTAAAACCGGTTCTCCATCAAAAGGCGGTAAAACTACATTTTTTTTTTGTATAATAATTCTTTTATCCGAAAAATTGATTTGGTTCACATATCATGTTATATAAAATGAGTAAGTTGAATTATAATGTTATATAAAATTCAAAACGTGGTTAATAATATTCATAACAGCTAGTTATATAATATTTTAATAATATATCCTTGATTAGTGAAACTCAGTATTGCGTACCACACAAGCTATCGAGTAAGATTGCTCTTGCGTGTAATGCAAGCCAAGTATAAGGACCCAACCTCAAACATTACTAATTATTGAATTAAATTAATAATTCACATTGGGGATCTTTTCAGGTTTAGAGTTTTAGAGAATTAGGACATAACTATTACATCTCAAAATTACGAACTAGACACATCTACTTAGTTTCCATTTTTTTCACAAAATAAAAACTCTTGAACAAAAGATTCATGTCTAGTTTTTGTTCTAGACAGCATGAAATTTCCGTGATCCCATCCTTGACTCTATTCTAATTTTTTCCTCTGAAAAATATTTCAAAAGCATAGTATGAGCATAAAAATCCTAGTAAGGGTTATAACAATATGGAAAGAAAACATTAGTCCATGTATACATAAGAATCAATGAAATCATACTTTACTCATAAAACATAATCAATTTAACATACCTCATGAAATCATAAGATTTATGCATAACTCAATAGAAATCATAAGACATAAAGGTATCTTGAGGCATTCATAACATTCTTACATACGGAGTAACACTCATGGTTACATTTGGAATACCCATCACAGTATATTCCCTAAATCTCTTCTGAGAAACCATAACGTTTAACCCCTTCACGTTACCCAATGCATTAGAGAGCTATATCGGGCTCACCCGCCCTTAGTCTATCACGGAACCACCTGTATTCATAAATAATTCCCAAGAACCTTAACATAATAATAGAACATAACTTAAGCATAAAGGAAAGATAACATTCCCACATTTCAATAACAATATAACATTCTAAGATATTGAAATAATGAATCCATTCTAAAAACCATTTTCAAAACCATTTAAAACATTTAATAAAGTGATTTTTGAATCAAAGTGTCCCATACCACTTTGAAGCTTTTAACATTTTAAACCATTAATATCTACACAAATAATTTGTCACGACCCGTCCCCCGGGTCCCGTGTCGTAACTTCCCCAAGCCCGCCTTCCATAGGCCAGGGGCTGACGACTAGCACCAAAGGCGGAAATCCCTATATTTGGGAAGGCGTTGCCTTTATAAACGTAAAAAAAACACAACTAGAGTAAAAGAGGAAGAAATCACTAAGTACAGCACTAACAAAAGTGCTTAAAGTACAAAGGGGCTGAAAATACAAGCCCAACAGATAGGTACAACTACAACTGAAAGTAAAGTACAATAGAAAAGACAAGTAGCTAGAAGATGACATGCAGCTCCTGGAACATCCACCACGGATCCAACCTGAAGGGTAGGTACATATGTCCTCCTCAGCACTCCACGTCCGATCGTCCGTCTGTCTGTCTCCTCCGGGTACTGACTCGTCGTGAGATCCTCCTCCGAGTACCGTCCAGTCCTCGAACGCTCGACCTCCGTCAGCGTTGTCCGTCGTCTGTATCCAACACAACGAGGTGCGGGCATAGCCTGTGCAGGGGTGAGTATAACGATACTCAGTAAGGACCCCGAGACACTCAAGGTATCTCTAAATCCAACATGGATAACCACAAAGCATAATCTCAACAGATAACCCTTACTTAGGTATAAGACCATACTTATACCTAAGTTATCAAGTAACCCATCTCAATCATTAGGAAAACACAAAGGTCAAAGACTCATCTCAAACCAGGATTTTCATTATCGAAACCGTATTTGCTGAAGAGCTCCGTCTCTGAAGAGTACAGTGATCCTGTCACGACTCCGAGGTACTGCTCACTAACCTTAGACTGCGGAGGTAATCCTCCTGTCGAGTACCGCGGGTCTGCAGCCATCTACCGGGCACTCCGTCCGCTGAGGGTCTGCCGCCAAATACCAGGCACTCTCACTAATAGCCTATAGAGGAACTCCTCCTATCGAGTACCGCAGGTCTGTGGCCAACTATCGGGCGCTCTGTCCACCGTGGGTCTGTCGCCAAATACTGGGCGCTCCATCCACTGGGCTAGTCGACTCACTCCAAGTCGAGTCGGTCAAGCAGTCGTCAGGTCTCAGCCGACTACACGGTCTCCGTACTCCGTACGCTCGTCTCTCGGAGGGTCCGCTCCATGAGCTACAGGTCGATACTACAAGTATCTCAAAGTTACACGAAGAAGTATCTCAAAGGACTGCCTCGTCATAGGGGTCTCAACGCAATAGACGGCGCGTCAATCGGACGCTCGGTCTGTGATTTATTAGCCTTTTCGTCCCAGGGGCCCGGTTGGTTTCGTGTGCGAACCAACCCAGCCAAATCTCAACTGTACCCCGAACTCTCATAGGGTATACTCATAGGGACCGTTTCTCAACGTGATCACTAATTCCGCTGACGGTTCGTCAAACGAACGTCCGGTCTGAAAGTTATCAGCTTTTCCGTTTTAGGGGCCCGGTTGGATTTTGGGTTCAACCCAACCCAGCCACTATCCAAATACCTCCAAACCTCAGGTGAATTATGCCAAAAGTTCCATCTCATCAAGAGGAATCCAACAGGGTTGAGGTCACGTCAATCAGACATCCGGAGCTCAAGTTATAAGCGTTTCTGCTCTGAGGGCCCGGTTGGTTTTGGGTTCGAACCAACCCGGCCATACCCAAAGTTCTCTGAAACCTTGATTGTAATATACCGAAATGACCATCTCGATCCAAGGATCACATCACAACTGATGGTATGTCGATCTTAGGTCAGTAGCCCAAGTTATGGGCTTTTAAGAAAACTTGTCCAGTTTTAGGGGGTTTTGGGCCCGGACCGACCCGGCCTGAGACCCCCTGGGTCGACCCGACCCGGGTCCAGGTCCAGCCCACTAGGGTGTGGCCTGGCCTGGCTGGAGAGGCCTGGCCCGGCGTGGGCGGCCCCACAGGCGTGGCCGGTCCAGGCCGGCACGGGCGTCGTGCGTGCCACGTGAGCGTGGAAGGGGAGAAACCGCCACCCCTTTCGACGAAACGGCGGACCCGCGGGGGTCCCCCCAGCAGCACTGACCGGGGGTTTGACCCCTGGTCTTTCAGGATCTGGACGGCCGTAACGGTCGGCCAGCACACTCCATGCGGGACCGGTTGGTCCCGCCCTCCAGAACCGGTGGCCGACGGCTGCAGACGCCCTCCCTAGCTCCGCGGTGGCCCAAGGCCGCAGCCTTGGTTCGTCCGGTGAGGCGCGACGGCGCTGCGCCCCTGCGCCGCGGCCCGAATCTGACCGTGGATTCGTTCGGCCCCAACGGTGCGGCGTGATGGTGCCGCACTTTTTCGCCGCATTTATCCTTGTTTCCGCGCGGTGTGACGACACTGCGTCGCTTCCATTTCAAGCCACGAAGATAACCATCAAAATAAAATAGGGGAGGAGGTTCGACCGTGTTTGTGCGGTCTGACCCCCTTCGTTATTTTTATAACAGGTGGACGATATTATCGAAGAACGTATAAATAAAAATATGAAGGTAAAGACAAAACCCCTACTGGATGAAGTTATCGAACAAAGGTCATCGCGGGAAAAGGACGTCACAGAAAACGGCGTTACGGAAGACGGTGTCGCGGACTGAGGCACCGTAAGCGTCGTTGGCGTCACGGAGAAGAGAATAGTTAGCGTCGCGGTACACGACATCGCATCGTCGATCTCCAAGGAACCAGCATTCTTCGTCGTCCTTCGTCGGAGGCCGGTGTTCTTCATCGGCGACGGTGCCTTCTTCACATTTTTCAAGGAGGAAGATGAGGTTCAAGACTTGAGAAAATCCTCCCAATCCTTCTCGCACAACCCAAACACCCTTAATGAAATAAGGCTTGTCTTATTTAATTAACTCACACAATCCACCAATCAATTCGAAAATTCAAAATTGAATTCTTGAATTAATTATATTGAACAACTTAAACAGTTAATTAATTAAGAGAGTTGACTTTACATTTAGGGGGGGTGTTACATGATTAATGGGGAGTTTGGAGGGTTAGAGAATTTGAATAGGTGGGGAATCGTGTGGGACCCACCTCACTAATATCCTACCAAGAGTTAAGATTTTAGTGGGTCCCACCCCAACTCTCTCTCATGGAAGTTAAACCACAAAGATGTGAAATAAAAATTGTAACACAATTTTTATCTCATTTTAAAATTATTCCATTATTTTTATCAACTCTCCCCGAGAAAACGCAACTCCAGAAAAGGTCTTCCTAAGCAAAAACTGGCGCTGCGATTTCATCGGCGCCCTTAGATTTCGATTCCGAGCACCGGATTAAAAGTTATAAAAACCCGCTCGTTCATTCACTGAACGTACCTGAGCCTAACTTTGGAATTTGATTCCGGGCACACTGGGCCTCAGAATCAGGCACCGTCAGAAACTACGTACTCGTAAAATTCCAAAGAAATTAAGAATAAAAATTTTCCTTGAAATTTACAGGTCTTTACATTACTCCCACCTCATGGATTTACTTCCTCGTAAAGCTATAACACAAACTAGGGAAACAAAAGCGGTACTGAGCACGCATCTGAGCCTTCCGCTCCCATGTTCTCACCTAGAGGTTCCCATGCTGCAAATGAAAGTGCACAAGAGGAATCAACTGTCCTCATAGGACCCGCTTCTGTTGATCCTCAACCTCTATTGGAACCCCACAAAAGTCACCCCATTGGCAATGTCCAACCCCCCATGGTTGATGACATGCATCGGGTCATGCTCGTATCTCCTCAGTTGAGATACGTGGAAGATATCGTGCACCCAGTGAAACTGAGGTGGATGGGTCAAGTGGTAAACCACCTCGCCTACCCTGCTGAGGACCTAGAAGGGTCCAATGTAGCGTGGAAACAACTTGCCGCCCCGGCCAAATCTCCGTAACTCACATCGATGTGAGACCCGTAGGAAAACGTGGTCACCATCTTCTAACTCTAGTGGTCTCCACCTCTTGTCAGCATAAGTCTTTTGTTGGCTCTGATCTTTCCTCATCCACTCCTGGGTGACTTGGACCTTTTTTGGTCCTACAAGAGCTGCTAAGATTTCTTCTTTGCCAATAAGAGAAATCTGGTCCTATCCCCTGGATGAACCACGTTCTTTGCCTAATATAGTCAATCCAGACATGGATGATACTAATCCATACCAAGGACGACGTCGTATGGCCTCGACGCTACTACCAAGAGATCCAACCGTTACTCTCGTCTCCAAGGGTTGAGTCACACTGTCGGAATCAATGTGTGGTAACTAGGTCTCCTCCAGTAGGTATCTCAAAAGTGAGGGTCAAGTCAACGTTTTTTTAAACCAGAACCTCTTAGTAACAACAAAAAGAGAGGACAGGAAAGTAAATGCCACAAAGATAGTTGTCCTTTATTACTGTAGCTCAAAGTAAAAAGACACAAAGCATCTATAAACAAACATCAACAATGCTAGAAGCAACATGAACAAAAGTCTCCATGTATGGAGCTAGTCCCGCTCTTGTCCATCTGCTTTCAGAGCTCCGTAGTCATATGCTTCTGTTGCCTGAAGCTGAGCTCTCTCATGTCCACCTGTTCCCTGTAGTTGGGGTGGACCTCCTGGTGGTGGTGGTGTCAACACCTAGAAGCGTCGTCCACCTCCAGCTACACGGCCATCTCCTCTACCATGGCCGCCTGCTCCTTGCGGTCCGCCCTAATAGAACCTATGCCTCTGTCTAAGGGGTTCTTCATCTATCTGCTGATCATATATACGTCGGGTCAGACAGTCACGTGCCATATGACCAAGCCTGCCACAGGAGTAACACTGCCCACTCTTGTCATGACTGGCTTTGACTCCACCTCAGTTTCCCCGCACAACTGAACCTGAGTCATGCAGTCGGCCACCGGTAGGTCTGGTCCTCTTGGACCTCTGCGTCATCTGTCTACTTCCCACTGCAGAAGACTCTGCTGCATACAGGCTAGTGGTGGGTCCTGCTGCTGGAGACTGCTCAGCAAGGAAAATCTCCACTAAGAG
The DNA here is from genome assembly GCA_963277665.1 of Viscum album. NCBI lineage: Eukaryota > Viridiplantae > Streptophyta > Magnoliopsida > Santalales > Viscaceae > Viscum > Viscum album. Next base: position 1,650,446,120 of record OY728163.1, read on the forward strand.
GGCTCACTCCAACACCCCTGTCTGCGTCGGGATGCTGTGAGAAACAACAGAAGCTGTAATCTCTCGCCTGAGCCCCTGCTCAAAGGTTCGGGCCCTAAAGAACGGGTCTCGTACCATGTCTGTAGAGTAGCGCGAGAGGTTTGTGAACCTCGCTGAGTACTGAGCTACACTCATGCTGCCCTACTGAAGATGAATTAACTCATGGATCTGCACCGCTCGAAGGGTGGATGGTACAAACTCTACCTGGAATAGGATCTCAATGTCTGCCCATAGAAGTGATGTGTAGTCATGCATCTGGAGCATCAGGCTCCACCATCTGCCTGCTGCTGCCTGAAGGAGGCTGGCAGCAAGGATCACCATGAAGTCTGCTAGCATCCCCACTAGCCTGAAGACTCTCACCACAGCCTCCAGCAAATACTCAGCCGCATGCGGGTCCATCTCTCCCCTGAACCTGGGTGGCCTCTAGCGCTAGAACTCGTGCAGTGCGTTGAAGCGACGTGCACTCTCTGCTGCTGGGGCTGGTGGCATTGGTGGCCCAATGGGTGGTAGTACCGCTGGTGCCTCCGCTGGTGCCTCAATTGGGATAAGTCCCTGTACTGAGGCCTCGTCGCTCGGCAGGCTGTCAGTACGTACCACTCTCGGGGCTCTAGCTGGTCGTCCACGGGGAGGCATCCTAAAAGAAACAAACATGAAACGGTCAAACAATTTATACCTAGTGATTTGACCTGGTTTGATCTGACTTTTAAAACTTTTGGAAACACACACGCAATCAGTGTTTTCGTGCACAAAGTTGGAAATCAGTTTCCAGGGTCCTGGTGTATGGATACGTCGGCCGCCCGCACCAACACTGGACTCCCTGAACTGAAAACCACATTTGGTACCCTTAAAACTATTGCTTCACATAAAGAAAATATCAGAGTCCTAAGTTCTGCGGTAGAAACGACTCCTCTAATACCGATTTGTCACAACCCGTCCCCCAGGGCCCGTGTCGTAACAACCCCAATCCCGCCTTCCATAGGCCAGGGGCTGGCGACTAGCACCAAAGGCGTAAATCCCTATAACTGGGAAGGCGTTGCTTTTATAAATGTAAACAAAAAAAACCAGAGTACAAGCAGAAGAAATCACTAAGTACAACAGTAACAAAAGTGGTGAAAGTATAAAGGGGCCGGAAATACAATCCCAACAGATAGGTACAACTACAACTGAAAGTAAAGTACAACAAAAAAGACAAGAAGCTGGAAGATGACACGCAGATCCTAAATCATCCACCTCGGATCCTACCTTAATGGTAGGTACAGATGTCCTCCTCAACACTCCACGTCCAATCGTCCATCCGTCTATCTCCTCCGTGTACTGACTCGTCGTGAGATCCTCCTCCGGGTACCGTCCAGTCCTCGAACGCTCGGCCTCCGTCAGCGCTGTCCATCGTCTGTATCCAACACAACGAGGTGCGGGCATATCCCGTGCAGAGATGAGTATAACAATACTCAGTAGGGACCCCGAGACACTCAAGGTCTCTCTAAATCCAACATGGATAACCACAAAGCATAATCTCAACAGATAACCCTTACTTAGGTATAAGACCATAATTATACCTATGTTATCAAGTAACCCATCTCAATCATTAGGAAAACACAAAGGTCAAAGACTCATCTCAAACCAGGATTTTCATTATCGAAACCGTAACTGCTGAAGAGATCCGTCTCTGACGAGTACAGTGATCCTGTCATGACTCCGAGGTACTGCTCACTAACCTTAGACTGCTGAGGTAATCCTCCTGTCGAGTACCGCAGGTCTGCAGCCAACTACTGGGCGCTCCGTCCGCTGAGGGTCTGCCACCAAATACCGGGCGCTCTCCCTAATAGCCTACATAGGTACTCCTCCTATCGAGTACCGCAGGTCTGTGGCCAACTACCGGGCACTCTGTCCGCCATGGGTCTGTCGCCAAATACTGGGCGCTCCGTCCACTGGGCTAGTCGACTCACTCTAAGTCAAGTCGGTCAAGCAGTCGTCAGGTCTCAACCGACTACACGGTCTCCGTACTCCGTACGCTCGTCTCTAGGAGGGTCCGCTCCATGAGCTATAGGTCGATACTCCAATTATCTCAAAGTTCCACGAAGAAGTATCTCAAAGGACCGCCTCATCATAGGGGTCTCAACGCAATAGATGGCGCGTCAATCAGACGCCCGGTCTGTGAGTTATTAGTATTTTCGTCTTAGGGTCCCGGTTGGTTTCGTGTGCGAACGAACCCGGCCGAATCTCAACTGTACCTCGAAATCTCATAGGTTATACTCATAGGGAACATTTCTCAATGTGATCACCAACACCGCTGACGGTTCTTCAAACGGACGTCCGGTCTGAAAGTTATCAGCTTTTCCGTTCTAGGGGCCCGGTTGGATTTCAGGTTCAACCCAACCTGGCCAAAATCCAACTGCATCCAAACCGTAGGAGAATTATGCAAAAAGTTCCGTCTCATCAAGAGGAATCCAACAAGGTCGATGACACGTCAATCGGACATCCGGAGCTCAAGTTATAAGCGTTTCCGCTCTGAGGGCCCGGTTGGTTTCAGGTTCGAACCAACCCGGACGTACCAAAAGTTCTCCAAAACCTTGAGTGTAATATACCGAAACGACCATCTCGATCCAATGATCGCATCGTAAATTACGGTGCATCGATCGGAGGTCCGTAGCCCATGTTATGCGATTTTAAGCGAATCTATCCAGTTTTAGGGGGTTTCGGGCCAGGACCGACCCGGCCCGAGACCCCCTGGGTCGGCCCGAACCGGGTCGACCCAACCTGGGTCTAGATTCGTCCCACTAAGGCATGGCCCGACCCAGCCGGCGCGGCTGGTCCTAGCCGACATGGGCGCCGCGCGTGCCGCGTGAGCGCAGAAGGGGGGAAACCGCCACCCCCTTCGACGAAAAGGCGGACTCGCGGGGGGTCCGCCCAGCAGCGCTGATCGGGGGTTTGACCCCCAGTCTTTCCGGATCGGACCGGCCGTAACGGCCATCTAGTGCACTCCATGTGGGACCGGTTGGTCCCGCCCTCCAGAACCGGCGGCCGGCGGCTCCGGCCGCCCTCCCTAGCTCTGCCGTGGCCTTGGTTCGTCCGGCGTGGCGCAATAGCGCCACGCTTCTTTGCCGCATTTCTCCTTGTTTCTGCATGGTGCGACGACACCGCGTCTCTTCCATTTCATGCCACGAAGATAACCATCAAAATAAAACAGGGGAGGAGGTTCAGACGTGTTTTTGCGGTCTGACCCCCTCCGTTATTTTGATAACAGGTGGTCGATATTATCGAAGAACGTCCAAATAAAAATCTGAAGGTAAAGACAAAACCCCTACTTGATGAAGTCATCAAACGAAGGTTGTCGCGGGAAAAGGACGTCACGGAAAATGGCGTCGCAGAAGACGGCGTCACGGACCGAGGCTCCGTAAGCGTCGTTGGTGTCACGGAGAAGAGAATCGTCAGCGTCGCGGTACACGGCGTCACGTCATCATTCTCTGAGGAACCAGCTTTCTTCGTCGTCCTTCATCGGAGGCCGACGTTCTTCATCGGCGACGGTGCGTTCTTCGCGTTCTTAAAGGAGGAAGATGAAGTTCAAGACTTGAGAAAATCCTCACAATCCTTCACGGACAACACAAACACCCTTAATGAAATAAGACATGTCTTATTTAATTAACTCACATAAGCCACCAATAAATTCGAAATTCAAAATTGAATTCTCGAATTAATTATATTGAACAACTTAAACAGTTAATTAATTAAGAGAATTGAATTTACATTTAGGGGGGGTGTGGGTGTGTTAAACGATTAATGGGGGGTTTGGAGGGTTAGCGAATTTGAATAGGTGGGGAATCGTGTGGGACCCACCACACTAATATACTACCAAGAGTGAGGATTTTAGTGGGTCCCACCCCAACTCCCCCTCATGGAAGTTAAACCACAAAGATGTGAAATAAAAATTGTAACACAATTTTTATCTCATTTTAAACTTATTCCATTATTTTTAACAACTCTCCCCGAGGAAATGCAACTCCAAAAAAGGTCTTCCTAAGCAAAAACCGGCGCTGCTATTTCAACGGCGCCCTCAGATTTTGATTCCGAGCACCAAATTAAAAGTTAGAAAAACCCGCTCGTTCGTTCACTGAACGTACCCAAGCCTAACTTTGGAAATTGATTCCGGGCACACTGGGCCTCAGAATCAGGCGCCGTCAGAAACTGCGTACTCGTAAAATTCCTAAGAAATTAAGAAAATAAAATATCCTTGAGATTTCAGGGTCTTTACATAAATCCTTAAAACTATTTTGAAAACATGTATATTAATGAGAAATATTTATAAGAATAAATCATTAAAACATTTAAAACGATATTTTAGTTAAAGGGTTTTTAACAAAATGAGAGACACTTGAATACAATAATTTAGGAATAACATTTAATCAGAACTTTATAATATCATGAGAATAAAGGGATTCATGATATAATATGTCAAAGGACATTATATACACCATATAAGAGGGAATTGGTGCATATCAAAAATGAAGTCTCAATGGAAATGTTAATTGAGATGAAATCCCCAATAAAGAAGGTATCCTTAAATTAAGGATAAATCAATCTCATAATTATGTGTGAAAAATATAAATACACCCAATATAAGTGGATATTAAGTGTAAAAAAACCAGAGGTCATTCACACATATTCATAGGATTACATATTCAATAACTACAAGTTGAACCCAAAGAAATCGAAATTGGGTTAAGAAGTTCCTTTGGTAAAATTCGACAGCCTAACAACATCACCTTAAAATTCATAAAATGAGTTGAGGAGACAAAAAGGGTATCTCATCACTTGGAAATAAATTTTACATCAATAAGGATATATAATAACATATCCCAACATAATAATATGTAAATTAAAAGACATAACAAAAGAAGACTTTTAAAAAGAGGAGGGTGAAAGGTTCCCTTACCGATTTGGGTAACATTCGAAACGTACACCCCATGAAAAAAGGACTATAAAAAATTGATGTAAATACTCATAAACGAAAGTATATTACACAAAGAGTATAATAATTTGCAGTACATATACCACTAAAAGGAAATGATGACAAATGTAGCATAAATCTCACAGGAATAAAAGTGAGATGAAAAACCCCTTACGAACACTCGACAGCCTAACGACACCACTTAAAACTTCCAACAAAATGGATTGATGAAATAAAATAGGGTCTCTCATCATATGAATATAGAAATCACAGTAATAGTAATATAAAAGAACATCCCCCAATATAAGAAAGAGGAGCTTAAAAGAAATGACATAAAAGAGAGTACTTAAAAAGAAAGAGATAGATAGGATCCCTTACCTCAAGTCCGACTTGTCTTGTTCGTTTCTTTATATTGCTGAATAACAAACTTTTGTCAATTTATAATTTATTAAGGAAATAATTTAAATTTTATTATTCAATTAATATCATATATTATCATTTTATAATAATTAGTTAATTATGTGAGTTCATATCATACGTTTTGTCGATGTTCGATACATGAGTCAAAAAATGATCTTGTTTGAAAATGATTGTCCATGTAGTTATAAGTAAATAATATCCAGAATAGTATTAATGATTTAAATATCATATATATCCAGTACATATTCATTTTATACTATTCCATAACATTTGGAGATAAAAATAAATGAAATGCACCGTTCATGTAGACGGTAGGCCGTACGTACGCATGAACACTACTTTCATTTATTTGTCATATTAATGGAATTAAAAATAATTGAGAGATATATATATTATAATTACAGTATAATATATATGTTTTATAGGTCACGTAAGTTCATTAATTTAATTCTTTATACATTCCATGTATTTCATAAACGATTCACATCACTTGAGGGGGCGGTAGTCCACACTTCCTCGTATGAAATTATCGCAATTGCACAACATGCAAAGCATAAAGGTATGTTTTAAATTTAAAATACAGAATCATATGGGAAACATAAATACCATATATATAATATATAAAATACAGCGACATCATAATGGCCACTATGAAAGGTGTTAAGAGAAGATTGAACAATCATCGTTTCGTGAGGCAGAAATTCACCATCCACAGAAACAATATGTTCTTTAACCATTAGACGGATGTGTGTGTAAGTGTAGCTCGAATACTTAAAATAAAAACATACTAGTATATTTAAGATACTGGTGTTGTTTCAAAAGAAAGGAATAAAAAGAGTTTATGGGTTTGGAGAAGCAAAATAAAACAAAAGAACCCAAGTGAAGACATTACCTTTAAATCGGGTAACTCCTCTTGGTTTGAACCAAAAGGGTTTCTTGAAGAAAATTATGCCAAAGGTGATGCTTCAATGATGAAGAGAGGAATGTGGATACATGAAATGGTCAGGGGTTGGCCGAGCCAAAGGCTTGATTGGTGTGGGTAAGGTAGTAGATGTGGGGGCCTTTTATAAGAGAAGATGTGGGGCACTCTAGGAAAGTTATAAACTATTACTTTATTATAAAATGATTTTCGGATTTTAATGGTCCCAAAAGGATATTGTTCTAGGATAATGTGATAAGGTTTCTAAATCCACCCATCAAATAGGTTTGTGACAAGTGTAAGACTTATATTTCACCTTATCTTCTCATTTTATTTAAATCGTTCATTTATGAGGTAATCACTGCATCATCACAGTGTCATAAAGAAATTAATATATTTAATGTCTAAAAATTATAAAAAAAAATATCATGATGTAGGAAATCTATTTATATTTATAATTAATATTTATAGTAAAAAATATGACTTGTATAACCCCATGTAAAAAGTGTTTTAGTAAAACAACACATGTTTGTGACATTTTTATTTTAACATTAAATAAAAAGTTATTAATGTCATTTTCCTACCAAAGTGGCTCCATGGGGTCCCCAAGTTGACCCACTGATTTTATTGTTCGGCCATGACTCATCCAATAATGTTAGGACATGTGTCAAGGTCATTTCATATTATTATAACTTTATCTTTACCTTAAATTACACTAATTACCTTTAATCGCGATTAATAAAACTTAAAAGTTACTATTCACCAAAAAATTATTTTAATCTCATTGAACCAAATTTTACTTTATAATGAAAACCATGTATGTATGATTTTTGAAAATCAAATCACAGAAGTGGTAAAGTTTCATTTAAATGAAAAATCAGTTTCTTTAACTACCACTTAGTGGTTTCACTATTCATCAAAAATTGAAGTTTTTCAGAAAAATACCAAAAATTCACCCTAATCTATATTTGATATTCTGAATTCAAAAATGATGTATATTTTACAAAATTCAAAATATATAAGTTTCATTAATTAATTTAATAATTCATTGCCGCTGTCAAAACAAATAGTGTGTTTTTAAGAAACAATATCCATTAAAAGATTAACACTAGTTTAAGTCCAATTTCAAAGTGAAATTAATTCCAATGACCACCATTAGACTAAATGGTAAAAATATATTCTAATTTCACTTTTAAAACCAGTTCAAAAGATCATCTAATCATATAAATAAATTATTAGAGTGCAACGTAAGATTTCAAAGAAACTCATTGTTGCATATTGGGTACGCCATCGAGCATAGCGTTCCCTTTAAATTAATATTAATATTTTATTCACAAATATGGATAAATATGAAAAAGTAATATTCTTTATTTACCTAGGATGTTACATCCTTCCCTTCTTTTGGGAATTGCGTCCTCACAATTTTTAAAATTTTGCTTGGAAAATTCATTGAAATCCCCACATCGGAAAAGGAGTAAATTAAACTGTCACATTAAAAGAAAGAAAGGGAAGTACAAAGGTCACCCGAGTTAACCCATACTAGGATTCCATGTAGGAAAACATGGATATGGAAGAAAAAACAAAGGGTCATGTACTGAGGGAGAGTGATAGAAAACATGTTTAGGAGAAAGTTAACAACCAACAAATCACAAACTGGTGATAGGTTAAATGGTATTTGATTCCCCAGTAGGAAAAGATATTGTACAACATTTTTGTTTAAAGTTACTTTTCATTGAGGAATTTATTTTTGAGATTAACTAAATCATAAAGAAACATACTTACTTTTCATGTTGACTTTCAACTTTTACTAGATTTCTTACACAAACTCATACTTTCTCCAAATGATGAGTATTTCGGAAGACTTTTTCACATTAAGAGTACTATAATCAACTTCTCGAGAATCAACTAATAAAAAAAGAGAACTATATACTTCCCAGGTCTTTAGACCTTAACCAAAAACAAAACCAAAAAGTTCAGTGTGAGTATATCAGTAAAATCATCATATAATAATGAGGAGCATACACACCAAGATATACTTCTCCAAGTTATCTCAAACTCATTCTAACTTAAAAAAAACTATGAATCCATATAATATACTAACCGTTGTGGTTATACAAAACTTTTCACTTTTTCTTAAACAACACTCTAACCTCTAAAGTTATCTAAACCGACCTCTGATAGCAACTATAAGGACCCGACCTTAAACATTACTTATTATTTAATTAAATTAATAATTCACATTGAGGATCTTTTCAAGTTTAGAGTTTCAGAGAATTAGGACATAACTATTACATCTCAAATATTACAAAGTAGACACATCAACTCAGTTTCCATTTTTTTCACAAAATAAAAACTCTTTAACAAAATATTCATGTCTAGTTCTTGTTTTAGATAGCATGAAATTTCCTTGTTCCCATCCTTGACTCTATTCCACTTTATATCCTGTGAAAAACATTTCAAAAGCTTGGGATGAGCATAAAAAGCTTTGTAAGGGTTATAAAAATATGTAAAGAAAACATTAGTCCATGTATACATAAGAATCAATGAAATCATACTTTACTCATAAAACACAATCAATTTAACATACCTCATTAAATCATAATATTTATGCACAACTCAATAGAAATAATAAGACATAAAGGTATATTGAGGCATTCATAACATTCTTACATAGGAATTAACCCTCATGGTTACGTTTGGAATACCCATCACAGTATATTCCCAAAATCTCTTTGGATAAACCTTAACTTTTAACCCCTTCACGTTACCCAATACATTGGAGAGCTATATCGGGCTCACCCGCCCTTAGTTTGTCACGGAACCACCCGTCTTCATAAACAATGCTCAAGAACCATAAAATAATCATAGAACATAACTTAAGAATAAATGAAAGATAACATTCCCACATTTAAATAACAATATAACATTTTAATATATTGAAATAATGAATCCATTCTAAAAACCATTTTCAAAACCATTAAAAACATTTAATAGAGAGATTTTTGAATCAAAGTGTCCCATACCACTTTGCTGCTTTTAACATTTTAAAGAATTAATATCCATAAAAATAAGTCCTTAAAACCATTTTGAAAACATGTATGTTAATGAGAAATATTTATAAGAATAAATCATTAAAACATTTAAAACTATATTTTAGTTAAAGGGTTTTCAACAAAATGAGAGACACTTGAATACAATAATTGAGGAATAACATTTAATCAGAACTTTATAATATCATGAGAATAAATGGATTCATGATATAATATATCAAAGGACAGTATATACACCATATAAGAGGGAATTGGTGAATATCAAAAATTAAGTCTCAATGGAAATGTAAATTGAGATGAAATCCCCTATAAAGAGGGTATCCTTAAATTATCTATAAATTGATCTCATAATTATGTGTCAAAAATATAAATACACCCAATATAAGTGGATATTAAGTGTAAAACAACCAGAGGTCATTCACACATATTCATAGGATGACATATTCAATAACTACAAGTTGAACCCAAAGAAATCGAAATTGGGTTAAGAAGTTCCTTTGGTAAAATTCGATAGCCTAACAGCATCACCTTAAAATTCAGAAAATGAGTTGATGAGACAAAAAGAATATCTAATCACTTGGAAATAAATTTTACATCAATAAGGATATATAATAACATATCCCAACATAATAATATGTAAATTAAAAGACCTAACAAAAGAATAATTTTAAAAAGAGGAGGGTGAAAGGTTCCCTTACCGATTTGGGTAACATTCGAAACATACACCCCATGAATGAAGCACTATACAACATTGATGTAAATAATCATAAAAGAAAGTATATTACACAAATAGTATAATAATGGGCAGTACATATACCACTCAAAGGAAATGGTGGTAAATGTAGCATAAATCTCACGGGAATAAAAGTGAGATGAAAAACCCCTTACGAAAACTCGGCAGCCTAACGACACCACTTAAAACTTCAAAAAAAAGGATTGATGAAATAAAATAGGGTCTCTAATCATATTAATATAGAAATCACATTAATAGGAATCTAAAATAACATCCACCAACATAAGAAAGAGGATCTTAAAAGAAACGACATAAAAGAGAGTACTTAAAAAGAAAGAGATAGGTAGGATCCCTTACCTCAAGTCCGACTTGTCTTGTTCGTTTCTTTATATTCCTGAATAATAAAATTTTGTCAATTTATAATTTATTAAGGTAATACTTTAAAGTATATTATTCAATTAATATCATATATTATCATGTTATAATAATTAGTTAATTATGTGAGTTCATATCATACGTTTTGTCAATGTTCGGTACATGAGTCAAAAAATGATCTTGTTTAAAAATTATTGTCCATGTAGTTATAAGTAAATAATATCCAGAATAGTATTAATGATTTAAATATCATATATATCCATTTAATATTCATTTTATACTATTCCATAACATTTGGAGAAAAAAAGAAATGAAATCCACCGTTCATGGAGACGGTAGGCCGTACGTACGCATGAACGCTACTTTCATTTCTTTGTCATATTAATGGAACTAAAAATAATTTAGATATACATATATTATAATTCCAGTATAATATATATGTTTTATAGGTCACATATTTTCATTAATTTAATTCTTTATACATTCCATGTATTGCATGAACGAGTCACATCACTTGAGGAGGCGGTAGTCCACACTTCCTCGTATGAAATTATCGCAATTGCACAACATGCAAAGCATAAAAGGTATGTTTTAAATATAAAATACAGAAGAATATGGGAAACCTAAATACCATATATATCATATATAAAATATAGTGACATCATAATGGCCACCATGAAAGGTGTTAAGAGAAGATTGAACAATCATCATTTCGTGAGGCAGTAATTCGCCATCCACAGAAACAATATGTTCTTTAACCATTAGATGAAGGTGTGTGTAAGTGTAGCTACAATAATTCACATAAAAAAAATACTAGTCTATTTAAGATACTGGTGTTGTTACAAAATAAAGTAATAACAAGAGTTTATGGGTTTGGAGAAGGAAAATAAAACAAAAGAACACAAGTGAAGACATTAACTTTAAATCAGGTAACTCCTCTTGGTTTGAACCAAAAGAGTTTCTTGAAGAGAATTATTCCAAAGGTGAGGCTTCAATGATTAAGATAGGGATGTGGAGAGATGAAATGGACAGGGGTTGGCCGAGATAAAGGCTTTATTGGTGTGGGTAAGGTGGTAGAGGTGGGGGCCTTTTGTAAGAGAAGAGGAGGGGCACTCTTGGAAAGTTATAAACTATTACTTTATTATAAAATGATTTTCGGATTTTAAAGGTCCCAAAAGGATATATTTATAGGATAATGTGATAAGGTTTCTAAATCCACCCATAAAATAGTTTTGTGACAAGTGTAAGACTTATATTTCACCCTATATTTTCATTTTATTTAAATCGTTCATTTATGAGGTAATCACTGCATCATCACAGTGTCATAAATAAATTAATATATTTAATGTCTAAAAATTATAAAAAAAAAATCATAATGTAGGAAATCTTTTTATCTTTTTAATTAATATTTATAGTAAAACATATGAGTTGTATAACTTCATGTAAAAATTGTTTTAGTAAAACAATACATGTTTGTGACATTTTTATTTTAACTTTAAATAAAAGGTTATTAATGTCATTTTCCTACCAAAGTGGCTCCATGGGGTCCCCAAGTTGACCCATGGATTTTATTGGTCATCCATGACTCATCCAATAAGGTTAGGACATGTTTCAAGGTCATTTCATATTATTATAACATTATCTTTACCTTAAATTACACTAATTACCTTTAATCGTGATTAATAAAACTTAAAAGTTACTATTCACCAAAAAATTATTTTAATCTCATTGAACCAAATTTTAATTCCTAATGACAATCATGTATGTCGGACTTTTGAAAATAAAATCACAGAAGTGGTAAACTTTCATTTAAACGAAAAATCAGTTTCTTTAACTACCACTTAGTGGTTTCACTATTCATCAAAAATTGAAGTTTTTCAGAAAAATACCAAAAATTCACCCTAATATATATTTGATATTCCAAATTCAAAAATGATATCTATTTTAAAAAATTAAAAATATTTAATTTGCATTAATTAATTAAATAATTCATTCCTGTTGTCAAAACAAATAGCGTGTTTTTAAGAAATAATATCTATTAAAAGATTAACCCTAGTTTAAGTCCAATTTAAAAGTGAAATTAATTACAATGAACACAATTGGATTAAATGGTGAAAATATATTCTAATTGAACTTTAAAACCAGTTCAAAATATGATCTAATCATATAAATAAATTAGATTAAAAAGTGGTTTTGAATTAAAATACAACATTTTCACTAAAACTGATCTTTATCGGAAAAAGAACAAAAATTTACACAAAGTAAAATTTGCTGTCAAGATTCTAAATAAGGATTTTATTTTCTTAAATATAACATATAAAATCTTCAAAATTATATTTAATAAGGGTTCTCCATCAAAAGACGGTTAATCGACCTTTTAAAGAATATTAGAAGATTTAAGCTTAAAATTGAACTCTTTCGCATTTTAAGCCTCTAACATTTATTGGAAAAAAGTAAAAATATTTGAAAAACATATATAATAATTTTATAGTTATTTATGTTCATTACCTCTATTAAAATGGCTAGGAATTTACTACCATTTAAAATAATATTATTTTATTATTAGGGTACAACGTAAGATTTCAAAGAAACTCATTGTTGCGTATTGGGTACGCCATCGAGCATAGGGTTTCCTTTAAATTAATATTAACATTTTATTCAAAAATATGGATAAATATGAAAAAGTAATATTCTTTATTTACCTGGGATATTACATCCTTCCCCCCTTTCGGGAATTGCGTCCTCTAAATTTTTAAAATTGGGCTAGGAAAATTCATTGAAAGCCCCACAACGGAAAAGGAGTAAATTAAACTATCACATTAAAATAAAGAAAGGGAAGTAAAAAGGTCACCCGAGTTAACCCATACTAGGATTCCATGTAGGAAAACATGGATATGGAAGAAAAAACAAAGGGTCATGTTCTGAGGGAGAGTGATAGAAAACATGTTTAGGAGAAAGTTAACCAGCAGAAAATCACAAACTGGTGATGGGTTAAATGGTAATTGATTCCCCAGTAGGAAAAGTTAACGTACAACATTTTTGTTTTAAGTTACTTTTCATTGAGGAATTTATTTTTTAGATTAACTAAATCATAAGGAAACATAATTACTTATCATGTTGACTTTCAACTTTTACTAGATTTCTTACACAAACTCATACTTTCTCCAAATGATGAGTATTTAGGAAGACTTGTTCACATTAAGAGTACTATAATCAACTTCTCAAGAATCACCTAATCCAAAAAAGAGAACTATATACTTCCCATGTCTTTAGACCTTAACCAAAACCAAAACCCAAAAGGTCAGTGTGAGTATATTAGTAAAATCATTATATAATAATGAGGAACATAAACACCAAGATATACTTCTCCAAGTTATCTCAAACTCATTCTAACTTAAAAAAAACTATGACTCCATCTAATATACTAACCGTTGTGGTTATACAAAACTTTTCACTTTTGCTTAAACAACACTCTAACCTCTAAAGTTATCTAAACTGACCTCTGATAGAAACTATAAGGACCCAACCTTAAACATTACTTATTATTGAATTAAATTAATAATTCACATTGAGGATCTTTTCAGGTTTAGAGTTTTAGAGAATTAGGACATAACTATTACATCTAAAATATTACAAAGTAGACACATCAACTCAGTTTCCATTTTTTTCACAAAATAAAAACTCTTGAACAAAAGATTCATGTCTAGTTCTTGTTTTAGACAACATAAAATTTCCTTGATCCCATCCTTGACTCTATTCCACTTTATGTCCTGTAAAAAACATTTCAAAATCTTGGGATGAGCATAAAAAGCTAAATAAGGGTTATAACAATACAGAAAGAAAACATTATTCCATGTATACATAAGAATCAATGAAATCATACTTTACTCATAAAACATAATCAATTTAACATACCTCATGAAATCATAATATTTATGCATAACTCAATAGAAATCATAAGACATAAAGGTATCTTGAGGCATTCATAACATTATTACATAGGGAGTATCCCTCATGGTTACATTTGGAATACCCATCACAGTATATTCCCTAAATCTCTTCGGAGAAACCTTAACGTTTAACCCCTTCGCGTTACCCAATGCATTGGAGAGCTATATCGGGCTCACCCGCCCTTAGTTTATCACGAAACCACCGGTCTTCATAAACAATGACCAAGAACCATAACATAATCATAGAACATAACTTAAGAATAAAGGAAAGATAAGATTCCCACATTTCAATAACAATATAACATTTTATGATATTGAAATAATGAATCCATTCAAAAAATCATTTTCAAAACCATTTAAAACATTTAACAAAGAGATTTTTGAATCAAAGTGTCCCATACCACTTTGAAGATTTTAACATTTTAAACCATTAATATCCATACAAATAAGTCCTTAAAACCATTTTGAAAACATGTATGTTAATGAGAAATATTTATAAGAATAAATCATTAAAACATTTAAAACTATATTTTAGTTAAAGGGTTTTCAACAAAATGAGAGACACTTGAATACAATAATTGAGGAATAACATTTAATCAGAACTTTATAATATCATGAGAATAAAGGGATTCATGATATAATATATCAAAGGACAGTATATACAACATATAAGAGGGAATTGGTGAATATCAAAAATGAAGTCTCAATGGAAATGTAAATTGAGATGAAATCCCCTATAAAGAGGGTATCCTTAAATTATATATAAATTGATCTCATAATTCTGTGTGAAAAATATAAATACACCTAATATAAGTGGATATTAAGTGTAAAACAACCAGAGGTCATTCACACATATTCATAGGATGACATATTCAATAACTACAAGTTGAACCCAAACAAATCAAAATTGGGTTAAGAAGTTCCTTTGGTAAAATTCGACAGCCTAACGACGTCACCTTAAAATTCAGAAAATGAGTTGATTAGAAAAAAATGATATCTCATCACTTGGAAATACATTTTACATCAATAAGGATATATAATAAAATATCTCAACATAATAAGATGTAAATTAAAATATATAACAAAAGAAGACTTTTAAAAAGAGGAGGGTGAAAGGTTCCCTTACCGATTTGGGTAACATTCGAAACATACACCCCATGAAAGAAGGACTGTACAACAGTGATGTAAATACTCATAAATGAATTTATATTACACAAAGATTATAATAATGTGTAGTACATATACCACTCAAAGGAAATGGTGGAAAATGTAGCATAAATCTCATGGGAATAAAAGTGAGATGAAAAACCCCTTACGAAAACTCGGCAGCCTAACAACACCACTTTAAACTTCCAACAAAATGGATTGATGAAATAAAATAAGGTCTCTCATTATATGAATATAGAAATCACAGTAATATTAATATAAAAGAACATCCCACAACATAAGAAATAGGAGCTTAAAAGAAACGACATAAAAGAGAGTACTTAAAAAGAAAGAGATAGGTAGGATCCCTTACATCAAGTCTGACTTGTCTTGTTCGTTTCCTTATATTACTGAATAATAAACTTTTGTCAATTTATAATTTCCTAAGTACATAATTTAATGTTTATTATTTAATTAATATCATATATTATCATGATATAATAATCAGTTAATTATGTGAGTTCATATCATACGTTTTGTCAATGTTCGGTACATGAGTCAAAAAATGATCTTGTTTGAAAATGATTGTCCATGTAGTTATAAGTAAATAATATCCAGAATAGTATTCATGATTTAAATATCATATATATCCAGTATATATTCATTTTTTACTATTCCATAATATTTGGAGATAAAAGGAAATGAAATGCACCGTTCATGGAGACGGTAGGCCGTACGTATACATGAACGCTACTTTCATTTCTTTGTCATATTAATGGAATTAAAAAAAATTGATAGATATATATATTATAATTCCATTATAATATATATGTTTTATAGGTCACATAAGTTCATTAATTTCATTCTTTATACATTCCATGTATTGCATGAACAAGTCACATCACTTGAGGGGGTGGTAGTCCACACTTCCTCGTATGAAATTATCGCAATTGCACAACATGCAAAGCATAAAGGTATGTTTTAAATATAAAATACATAAGAATATGGGAAACATAAATACCATATATATAATATATAAAATACAGTGACATCATAATTTCCACCATGAAAGGTGTTAAGATAAGATTGAACAATCATCGTTTCGTGAGGCAGTAATTCGCCATCCACAGAAACAGTATGTTCTTTATACATTAGACGTAGGTGTGTGTAAGTGTAGCTCGAATCCATCACATAAAAACATACTAGTATATTTACGATACTGGTGTTGTTACAAAATAAAGGAATAAAAATAGATTTTGGGTTTGGAGAAGCAAAATAAAACAAAAGAACACAATTGAAGACATTACCTTTAAATCTGGTAACTCCTCTAGGTTTGAACCAAAAGGGTTTCTTGAAGAGAATTCTACCAAAGGTGATGCTTCAATGATTAAGATAGGGATGTTGAGAGATTAAATGGGAAGGGGTTGGCTGAGACAAAGGCTTTATTGGTGTGGGTAAGGTGGTAGAGGTGGGAGCCTTTTATAAGAGAAGAGGAGGGGCACTCTTGGAAAGTTATAAACTATTACTTTCTTATAAAATGATTTTCGGATTTTAAAGGTCCAAAAATGATATATTTATAGGATAATGTGATAATGTTTCTAAATACACCCATAAAATAGGTTTGTGACAAGTGTAAGACTTATATTTCACCCTATCTTCTCATTTTATTTAATTCGTTCATTTATGAGGTAATCACTACATCATCACGGTGTCATAAATAAATAAATTTATTTAATGTATAAAAATTATAAAAAAATATCATGATGTAGGAAATATTTTTAGCTTTATAATTAATATTTATAGTAAAAAATAGTACTTGTATAACCCCATGTAAAAATTGTTTTAGTAAAACAATACATGTTTTTGATATTTTTATTTTAACATTAAATAAAAATTTATTAATGTCATTTTCCTACCAAAGTGGCTCCATGGGGTCCCCAAGTTGATCCATGTATTTTAATGGTCGGTCATGACTCAAACAATAAGGTTAGGACATGTGTCAAGGTCATTTCATATTATTATAACATTATCTTTACCTTAAATTACACTAATTACCTTTAATCGCGATTAATAAAACTTAAAAGTTACTATTCACCAAAAAATTATTTTAATCTCCTTGAACCAAATTTTACTTCCTAATGACAACCATGTATGTCGGATTTTTGAAAATCAAATCACAAAAGTGGTAATGTTTCATTTAAATGAAAAATCAGTTTCTTTAACTACCACTTAGTGGTTTCACTATTCATCAAAAATTGAAGTTTTTCAGAAAAATTTCAAAAAATCACCCTAAGATATATTTGATAATCTGAATTTAAAAATTATGTCTATTTTACAAAATTCAAAATATATAAGTTCAATTAATTAATTTAATAATTCATTCCCGCTGTCAAAACAAATAGCATGTTTTTAAGAAACAATATCTATTAAAAGATTAACACTAGTTTAAGTACAATTTCAAAGTGAAATTAATTCCAATGACCACCATTGGATTAAATGGTAAAAATATATTCTAATTTCACTTTAAAACTAGTTCAAAAGATGATCTAATCATATAAATAAATTATATTAAAAAAAGGTTTTGAATTAAAATACAACATTTTCACTAAAACTGATCTTTATCAGAAAAATAACAAAAATTTACACAAAGAAAAATTTGATGTCCAGATTATAAAGAAGGATTTTATTTTGTCAAATATAACATATAAAATATTCAAAATTATATTTAAAAAGGGTTCGCCATCAAAAGGCGGTTAATCAACCTTTTAAATAATATTAGAAGATTTATGCTTAAAATTGATTTCATTCGCATTTTAAGCCTCTAACATTTATTGGAAAAAATTAAAAATATTTGACAAACATATATAATCATTTTGTAGTTAGTTATGTTCATTCCCTCTATTACAATTTCTAGGCGTTAACTACCATTTAAAATAATATTATTTTATTATTAGAGTGTAACGTAAGATTTCAAAGAAACTCATTGTTGCGTATTGGGTACGCCATCGAGCATAGTGTTCCCTTTAAATTAATATTAACATTTTATTCACAAATATGGATAAATATGAAAAAGTAATATTATTTATTTACCTGGGATGGTACACCAAGTCAATGTTGTGTGTAGTACAAGCTTCCTTTGGTGTTGTGTATAAAAAAATAAAAACACAGTGCATTTATACATTGATCAAAATCTGCACTTGATGTTGTGTGTAATGAATTCTATCACAGGAAATTGAAATTGTGTGAAACACAAGCCAAGAATAGTGTTTAGTGTACAACAAGCTAATATGGTGTTGCATATAGTGAAAGCTAATCTTGTTATCTCGTACAACAAAAGAAATCAAAATAATTAAATAGAATCCATCTCATAAAATGTCAAGTTGTTACATTCTAACCCCTTTAAATGAATTTTGCCCTTCAATTTTTTTGGGTTTATAAATGGTTTACTACTTTAATGTTTCTTTCATAGAAACCCACATCCTGAATAGGAATAATAAAACATAATTTTAAAAATAAATGTTAAAAACATAAGGTTAACCAAATTAACTCATCACTAGGTTTCCACATAGGAGAACATTTGTGGGAAGTGAAAACATGGATATAGAAGAGAAATCTAACCATAAAGTTTTAATGGATAGTGGTAGAGAATAAGGTTTTGATAATGTTAAATACCATAGATCCATAAATATGCAATGATTTAAATGACCATCTGATTCATCAGATAATAAGGTACTAGGATAAATTTTTTGGTTTTCAAGATCCTTTCCTTAAAATTGAATAATTTTGAATGAGAATAAACACTAATGTGATTTTGGTACAATCTCACCATTTTTCATGTCTTTAATATTTTCCACTTCATCTCTTATTTAAAGAAATGAGGTCAAAATTTTCATTCTTGAAGTTTTAGTAGATCATGAAATAGAATGATAGGTCATCCCATCTGTCTCTATCACAAAAACGTTATCACATGTTATTAAATATACATAAGTCCATAAATTATGAGATTAACCATATATGGTTCCAAAAATGGACTTATACTCTATCTATCATATTTCTTAACCAAATAAAACTACTTTATACTAACTAGGGACATTATAGAGTCCAGTGGTAGGCGGTAAAGGCCCGTATCACTTCAGTTGTGGGTTTGATTCCCACACCCTTGTCCAACGCGACAGGTTGTCGCTCATCCTCTAGGTTTTTTTTCGAAAACTATACTATTATAACATTCCATAAATAATATAAAAAAAGTTAAATCCTTAAAAAATACTATCTGATGTCCATATTAATCCATTCCAACCTTTAGGGTTATAAAAAATACTTATGTCCAATCTCACAGTACAAAGAAAACAATTACTAGAAAGGTCATATGATAAGCATGTGAATATAATCATTTATCCCCCATATATAATAAGATATATCTTGTTGGTCACATTACAAACATGTGAATACCTTAATCATGTATTCTCTTGAAACATGAATTACCAAAGTACCTTAGTGAAAACATTAATGCTGTCAAAAGTGAACTCTTTCCACATGACAAAATCTGAAAAATTCTATATACTCAAATAATGATATCACTTCGTCCTTATATCAGTCATGAGCTCATTACTACTATAAAACAACTCATTATATCCTTATCCCGTCATTATGCGCATATCATGTGATTTACAAAGATATTTCAATCACTTTTCATGGTTTCTAATACCATATTCTTATGGAAAACCCCAATAGACCAAAGATATTCCAATATTCCATAATACTATAAAATTAAATCTACAAAATTGTTCTTTAATACCAATACATAAACACATAAATCCATCATACTCAATTATTGGCATCAAATATGTCCTTCGATTTAGATGTAACCTCTTAGGTCGGGGCATTGAGTTGGGTAATGCATGTGTTCTCCACATATAATACATTGAACTCCAAGATAGTTTGTCACTCCATGAACCTTTTCCCCACACCGATAACATATTACCCTCCATTTTAGGTATTTGTTAGGGTTATTCTTCCCTTATTTTTGATACACAGAAAGATTAATATTCCTTCCTCTATGTTCCTCATCATGAAAACATGCATAAAATTCCATATTCCTCTTATTTGAAAACTTAGGAATACCACTAAAGTTAACCCTGTTAATCATATACCATGATGAATAATTCAACATAATAATAATATCTTTCTCTATAGACATTATGCAACTTCACTGCTCATAATCACTAATTTTTCCATCAGATTCAATGTTAACCCAATTCCTTCTCGTTCCCTCAATTAACTAAAACCAGAAACCTTAGTGTAAGAAACAATTAAAATAATTAGGAACCACATAATAATAAAAAGTCACCTATAGGAATTCTAACTTATGACACATTCTTTAATCCTTGACACCTTAGGTTCACCCTATATTATTAATTATTTTTAACATAATTATAAGATTTTAACCTATAGTTATACTTAACCTTAGGGACATCCCTAGACATACCTTATAAAAATATCTAGGGATCTCACTATAGTTTTTTCATCATAGTTTCCAAAGGTTGACTAAACCTTTGCTATGATACCAAATATAGAGACAAAATATTGATGTACATGGACATTACATCACTTTTTCTGAATACTTAATACATGAAAAAAACAGACGCTCAAAGATCGTACTAGTTTAGTGTCTTTGAAAACTCAGAACACAAAATTCTAACTTTGTGAAAGATCTTCAACATCTCCTATAAAGATATTCCTATTTAATTTTCCAAACTAAAACCTTTATTTATATCCTAGGGGAATGAAAAAATAAAAAGGGTGAGCTCAAATGATCAGTAAGGGTAAACATGGAAAATATAAAACAAACTATAAACATTTGAACGTAAAAACATGAACATTAATTTTAAACATCAAAATCTTATGTCATGGAATAAATCTTGGAAGTACGTAAGGTATGGGTCATAAAATAACATTAATCATGATAAAATAGCATTGGAATAATACATGGAGTTGTATAAAACCATTAAGCACATAATATGATTTCCATATTATCGAAGACATTGTTCCCAAGACCATCATAGTGGACAAAGTCCATTACAGAACTGGGTTTACATGTCGTTCCATCCATGTATTACCGAACTCGATTTACCTTCCATTATAGTCATGTCTATCTCATGAGATATAAATATTTACCCAATTCATTGGAGGGAGATATAGGTACCTCCCATCTCATAATGATATCATTATTACATGTTCCACAAAACATAAATCATTCATCATAGCATAACCCAAGAAATAAAATGAGATTCTTAAACATCATTTCATCATAATGTAATCCATATAAGATAAATGGAAATCATAAAAATAATTCCATCCAAAAAAAAAATAAAAAAAGGTACTAAATGGGATAGATACATACCTGATTTCATCTTAGATGGAAAATAATTTTGATAAAACTCTTGAACTTAATTCCTGAGGAAAATATAATTTCTTATTCAAAAACATTTTCTTTTCTCAAAATGCTGATAAATTTTAAAATAAAAGAATTTAGTTGAAAATACTCTTAAAAAATTATAGAGGAAACTTCATTTTATGAAGATGTAAAAATCTTTTCATGTTGTATAAGTTAAAAAACATTCTCCTCATACTTTTACAGGAAAATTCAAAAAGTACCTCGTATGGTAAAAAAAGAATGATTCCTTCCATACCAAGTAGTAAAAGTAAAAAAATGGGTAAAAATGACTTTATACGTACATATATTAATAGTAAAAATTTTATGAAAACAATTTTAGAAATCATGGACATGGATGATAAATATATCCCCAATATATACTTACGTATAAACAATCTCATATAAAAATGAGATTGCAAAATTATCCCTTACCTTAGATCTGATTTATTTTATATGTGTCTGAAACTATTGTATAGTGGGTTTAGACATATTATTAATTTATAATAGAACCATAATAATATTTATGATATCATATATGATTCACTTACAACTTTATATTACCTATTCATTTTTCAATTCCATGTTAAATCAACGTTTTGGGTTATAATCGTTTTATTTATCATACGTCTTTGGACTTTTTATTCTTCGTATGATTAATTAGATCATGTTTTACATAATTAATGAATGTAAAACATTATATATATATATCTTATATATTAAGTATATAAATATGTATATAATAGTTAGATAAATTAAATGGAATACACCGTTCATGGAGACGGTAGGCCGTACGTACGCTTGAATGCTGTTTTCGTTTCCTTATTGAATTAGATGAAAGTAAGTAAATGATATATATATATATATATAAATAAATAAAGTAACATTATTATGTAATATATTTCATGATTATTTATTATATATACTTTATAATCATTTTTTAATGGTTAACAGGGATAATAAATCTAATTGCATCGTGGAGACGGTAAGTCGTACGTACGCATGAGTGATGATATCGTTGCCATAATTTTTTGAATGGTCTTGAAGTTACAGTTATATAATATCTCATAATTAGTATCATTTCATAATAATAACATATATTTATTATTTACACCATTGTATCCATCCAAGTAAGGTGGTGGTGAAAAACAGATTACACCACGGCGTGGAGACAGTAAGCCGTACGTATGCATGTGAGGTGATTTTATTTTTCAAAGGATGGATATAGGTTTATTTCATATTTATAATAAAATATCAGTATATGAGTGATAATAATGTTATTAATTTATAATTAAACAACTAATGAAGAGGTATTTTAAGAAGAAATAAATTTGAATGAATCGGTAGAAGAGATTACCACTTCCTTAACACGCATACTTTAAATTTTCTCTTAGGGCACTAGAGTTGGTCTTTTGAGAAGACCATAACCTCTAGAATGTTACTAGGAAAGTTTAGATGAGAAATGGGAAGTGTTTGGCAGAGCTTTAAGGCTTAAAATGGAGTGAAGAGGAGAGGGAGGTGGTGCCCTTTTATAAGAGAGGAGAGGGGCACTTTAGGAAACTCTCAAAAATATTAATTTATAATAAAATAAAACCCTACCCAAAACCTATAAAGTGTACCATATTATAATATGATATGTGATATGGTTGTAATATCATCAACTAATAAGTTTGGGACAACTTATTTTGTAAATTTAAATCTTATATTTTTAATTGACACTTAGTTATTCTATTAAATTTTAATTTTGGTAATAACATTATAAATGTTTAATAATTATAAATATTTAAATATAGGGTGTTAATTTAAAAAAATAGGTATTTTATGAAATTTTAGATCTTATAATTATCATTTTGTTTTTTTAAATATTTTTATGATTTTTAAATAATTTAATAAAATGTTATTTTTATAAAATATCAATAGTGTCAATTTTGATACTATTCTTTTATTTGACTTTAAATAAATTCCTCACAAAAGATACATTAGAAAAAAATATTTAATACACTCCTAAAATGTTCTAGTAACCTATAAAATTACTGTAACACTTCAATTAGTTCATATGATATTTCTTTTAATATTTTTAAAACCATTTATTTGATATTTCTATTAATAAAATAATGTTTTCATCACTATCTTTTCATCATTAATTATAATTAATTAATATATAAAAATTATAAATAAATTTACATGATGTATATAATTTATTTATATTTTTATTTACTATTTAATTTTTTTGTTTTGTGAAGTTTATCACTAAATTAAAGTTATTACACTTATAAGATATAAGAGAGTGACATGTTGTCACTTTCTTTTGTTTTAACAATAATTACATAATTTTCACAGAAATAAATATATGAAATAAATCTATTCTGACCCTTATGTGACATGGGTATAATATTACTCATCTTATAAATTTTTTACAGGTGTGAGGGTAATTTTATAATATTATTTTTACCCTTAATTACCCGATTTACCTTTAACTATGGTAATAAAAATAAATACCCAAGTTACTATCCATAATGCCAAAAAAATCAAAGTAGAACATTAACATAATTTGGTCCTAATATTTAAAAATATGGAATTAATTTTTCAAAATTAAAAATACAAAATGATCAGTAATTAATTAAAAATTAATTCCGTTGTTGAAAAAATATGTTTTTGTTTAAAACATTGCAAAAGATTGAAATGTTTTTACATATCAATTCCACGTAAAATTAATGAAAATGACTTAAATTGACTTAAAATATAAAAATATATTCTATTTACACTTTTAAACAATTAAATAATATATTTTAACCATATAAACTATTTTCATGAAAATGTTATTTTCAATTAAAATTCAGCATATTTTCACTATTTATAAAAATATGAAAGTTATCAAATAAATGTCAAAAATTTATCCAAAGTAAATTTTTATATCAATATTCCAAATAATAAGTTTATCTTGCCATATTTAACTTATAAAAGTGTCAAAAACTCTATTTAAAATGGGTTCGCCATCAAAAGGCAGTAAAAGTGCATTTTTTTAAAAATACATCTTTTATCCGAAAAATTGATTTTGTTCTCATATCATGTTCTAGAAAATGCGTAAGATTAATTTTAATGTTATATAAAATTAAAAATGTGGTTAAAACTATTTATAATAGCTAGTTATTTAATATTTTAATAATATATCCTTGTTTAGTGATACTCAATATTGCATACGACACAAGCTATCGAGGAATATTGCTCTAATGTGTAATGAAAGCCAAGTCAGTGTTGCGTGTAGTGAAATATTCCTTTGGTGTTGTATATAACATAATCAAAACATAGTTCATTTATAAATTGAACAAAATCTATACTCGGTTTTGCATGAAATGAATTCTATCAAAACAAATTGAAATTGTGTTCAACACAAGCCAAAAATAGTGTTTTGTGTTTTGCAAGATAATATGGTGTTGAATATAGTGAAATCTAATCTTGGTATTTCATACAAATAAAGACATCAAAAATATTAAAAATAATCCATCTCATAAAATGTTGAGGTGTTACATTCTAACCCCTTTAAATGCATTTCTCCCTTGAAATTTGTTGGGGTTATAAATGGTTTACTACTTTAATGTTTATTTCATAGAAACCCATGTCCTAAATAGGAATAATAAAACATAATTTTAAAAAGAAAAGTTAAAAACATAAGGTTAACCAAATTAACTCATCATTAGGTTTCCACATAGGAGAACATTTGTGGGAAGTGAAAACATGGATATGGAAGGGAAATCTAACCATCAAGTTTTAATGGATAGTGGTAGAGAATAAGGTTTGGAGAATGTAAATACTAGAAATCCATAAATCTACAATGATTTAAGGGACCATCTGATTCATCAGATAATAAGGTACTAGGATAAAATTTTTGGTTTTCAAGATCCTTTCCCTAAAGTTGAATAATTTTGAATGAGAATAAATACTTATGTGATTTTGGTACAATCTCACCACTGTTCATGTCTTGAATAATTTCCACTTCATCTATTATTTATTGAAATGAAGTCAAAATTTTCATTCTTGAAGTTTTAGTAGATCATGCAATAGAACGATAGGTCATCCCATCTGTCTCTTTCACAAAAACGTTATCACATGTTATTAAATATACATAAGTCCATATATTGTGTGATTAATCATATATGGTTCCAAAAATGGACTTATACTTCATCTATCATATCGCTTAATAAAATAAGACAACTTTATAATAACCAGGGACTTCCTGCAGTCTAGTGGTAGGCATTAAAGGCCTATCACACTTCGGTTGTGGGTTCTATTCCTGCAGCCTTGTCCAACGCGATGGGTTGTTGCCCGTCCCACAGATTGTAATTTTTCTAAAACTATACTATTATAACATTCTAGAAAAAACATAAAAAAATTTATAGCCTTAAACAATACTATCTTTTTCCTAACTTAAAATATCACAACCTTTAGGCTTATCAAAAATACTTCTGTCCAGTCTCACAGTACAAAGAAAACAATTACCAGAATGGTCATATAAAAATCATGTGAATACCATCATTTATCCCCCATATATCATAAGATATATATTGTTGGTCACATTACAAACATTTTAATACCTTAATCATGTATTCTATTGAAACAAGAATGACCATAGAACCTTAGTGAAAACATGAATTCTGTCAAAAGTAAACTCTTTCCATATACCAAAATCCAAAAAATTATATATACTCAAAAAATGTTATCAATTTGTCTCTATATCAGTCATGAGCTCATTAATACTATCAAACATATCATTATCTCCTTATCCCTTCATTATGCACGTATCATGTTCTTTCCAAGGATATTTCAATCAATTTTCATGGTTACTGATACCATATTCTTATTAAAAACCACAATATACCATAGATTTTATAATATTCTGTAATACCATAAAAGTACATCTACAAAATTGTTCTTGAATACAAGTACATAAACACATCAATCCACCATCTTCAATTATTGTAATGAAATAGTTCCTTACTCAATTTAGAAGAAACCTCTTAGGTCGGGGCATTGAGTTGGGTAATGCCCGTGTTCTCCACATACAAGACATTGAACTCCATGACAGTCTCTCACTCTATGACCCTTTTCCCCACATAGATAACATATTCCTCTCCATTTTAGGTATTCCTCAAGGTTCTTATTCCCTTATTCTTGATATGAATAAAGATTAATCTTCCTTCCTCTATGTTCCTCACCATAAAAGCATGCATAAAATTTTATATTCCTCTTATTTTATGGCTTAGGAATACCCCTAAAGTTAACCCTGTTAATCATATATCACGATGAATGATTCAGCATAATCACAATATCTTTCTCTCTAGGAATTAAAAAATTCAATTGCTCATAGTCACCAATTTTTCAATCATATTCAATGTTAACCAAATTCCTTTTGGTTCCCTCCATTAACTAAAACCAGAAACCATAGTGTAAGAAATAGTTAAAATAATGAGGAACCGCATAACAATAAAAATTCACCTGTAGGATTTATAACCTATGACACCTTCACTAATACATGACACCTTAGGTTAACCCTAGATTATTCATGACCATTAACATAATTATAAGACTATAACCTATAGTTATACTTAAACATAGGGACTTCCCCAGACATACCTTATAAATATCTCTTGAGATCTCACTAAATTTTTCACATCCTAGTTTCCAAAGGTTGACTAAACCTTCGCTCTGATACCAAATGTAGAGACCCAATCTTTATGTACATGTATATTAGATTAATTTTACATAATACTTACTACATTATAAAAACAGATACCCAAAGACCATATTAGTTTAGTGTCTTTAGAAACCTGAAACAAAAAATTCTAACTTGGTGAAAGATCTTTAAAATCTCCTATAAAGATCTCCCCCTTTCATTTTCCTACCTAAAACCCTTATTTATATCCTGGGGAAAAGAAAACATAAATAGGGTGAGATCAAATTCTCTATAAGGGAAAACATGTATACTATAAAACAAACCATAAACATTTGAACATAAAAACATGAACATAAAGTTCAAACATCAAAATCTTGAGTCATGAAATAAATCTTGGAAGTACATAAGGTATGGATCATAAAGTAACATTAATCATGATAAAATAGAATGGGAATAAAACATGGATTTGTGGAAGACCATTAAGAACATAATATGATTCCATAGTATCCAAGTCATTGTTTACAAGACCATCATAGTTGACAAAGTCCATTACTGAACCGGGTTTACTTGTCAGTCCAGCCATGTATTTTTTAATTAGATTTTACTACCATTTCAGTCATGTTTATCTAATGAGATATAAATATTTACCCAATTAATTTGAGGGAGATATAGGTCCCACCGATATCATAATGAAATCATTATTACATGTTCCACAAAACATAAATCATTCATCATAGCATAACCTAAGAAATAAAATGGGATTCCTAAACATTAGTTCATCATAACGTAATCCATATAAGATAAATGGACATCATAAACATAATTCCATCCTAAAAAAATAAAATCAAAGTAATAATAGGGATATAGACATACACTATGTCATCATATATGGAAAATAATTTTGATAAAACACATGAACTTAATTCCTGAGGAAAATATCATTTCTTTTACAAAAACATTTTATTTTTGCAACATGCTGATCAATTATAAAATAAAAGAATTTAGTTTAAAATACTCTTTAAAACTTATATATTAAGCTTCATGTTATGAATATGTAAAAATATATTCATGTATTATAAGTAAAAAAACATTCTCCTCGTACTTTTATCGGAAAATTCAAAAAGTACCTTGTATGGTAAACAAAAGAAAGATTCCTTCCATACCTTGTAGTAAAAGTAAAAAATGGGTAAAAATGAATTTATACATAAATATAATAATAGTAAACATTTTATGAAAACATTTTTATAAAATATGGACAAGGATGATTAATATACCCCAAGTATATAATTATGTATAAACAATCTCAGATAAAAATGAGATTGCGAAATTATCCCTTACCTTAGGTCCAATTTCATCCGTATGTGTCTGAAACTCCTGCATAGTGGGTTTAAACATATTATTAATTTGTAACAGAACCCTAATAATTTTTATGATATAATATGTGATTCACTTATGACTTTATATTACCTGTTCATTTGTTAATTCCATTTTAAAACAAAGTTTTGGGTAATAAACATTTCATTTATACTACGCGTTTGTACATGTTATTCTTCATATGATTACTTAGATATTGATTTACTTAATTCAAGAATGTAAAACATGATTTATATATATATATCTTATATATTCATTCTATATATATATATATAATATATAGATACATGAAATGAAATATGCTATTCATGGAGACGGTAGGTCGTACGTACGCATGAACACTGTTTTCATTTCTTTATTGAATTGGATGGAAGTAAGTAAATGAAATATATCTATATATATATCTTGTAGAATTATTATGTCATATATTTCATGATTATTTATTATATAAACTATATAATCATTCTTTAATGGTTAATAAGGAGAATAAATCTCATTGATTTGTGGAGACGGTAATCCGAACGTACGCATGAGCGATGATATCATTCTCATAATTGTGGAATGGTATAGAAGTGAAGGGTGTATAATATCTCAGAATTAGTATCATGTTATAATAATAATATATATTTATTATTTCCACCATTATATCCATCCAATTAAGGTGGTGGTTAAAACAGATTACACCACAACGTGGAGACAGTAAGTCAAACGTACACATGCGCAGTGATTTCATGTTTTGTAAGATGGATATAAGGATAAATAGGATTATTTCATATTTATAATAACATATCAGTATATTAGTGATACTTATGTTATTAATTTATAATTAAACAACTAATGAAGAGGAAGTATAAGAATAAATAAATTTGAAAGAATCGGGAGAAGAAATTACCACTTCCTTGACGTGCCTCCTTTAAATTTCCTCTTAGGGCACTAGAGTTGGTCTTTTGAGAAAACCTGTACCTATATAATATGACTAGGGAAGTTGATAAGAGAAATGAGAAGTTTTTTCCAGAGATTGAAGGCTTAAAATTGAGTGAATGGGAGAGGGAGGATGTGCCCTTTTATAAGAGAGGAGAGGGTCAATTTAGGAAACTCTCAAAAATATTAATTTATAATTAAATAAAACCCTAACAACAAACCTCCAAAGTGTTCCAAATTAAAATATGAGATGAGATAGACTTGTAATATCATCAAACAATAAATTTTGGACAACTTATTTTGTCAATTTAAACCTTATTTTTTAATGGACACTTAGTTATTCTATTATATTTTAATTTTGGTAATAACATTATAAATGTTTAATAGTTATAAATATTTATAGATATGGTGTTAATTGACCATAAATAGGTATTTAATTAAAATTTAGATCTTATAATTTTCAATTTATTTTTTTAATTTTTTTTATGATTTTTAAATATTTTAATAAAATGTTATTTTTATAAAATATCAATAGTGTCAATTTTGACACTCTTAATTTATTTGACTTTAAATGAATTCCTCAAAAAATATAAATTCAAAAAAAAATATTTAATACACCCTTAACATGTCATATACACCTATAAAATTTGTGTATCACTTTAATTAGTTCTTATGATATTTTTTAATATTTTTAAAACCATTTATTTGATATTTCTATTAATAAAATAAATTTTACATCACTATTGTGTCATTATTAATGATAATTAATTAATATATAAAAATTATAAATAAATAAAAAGTTTGTAGATAATTTAATTATATTTCTATTGAATATTTATTTTTTTTGTTTTATGAATCTTATCACTAAATTAAAATTATTACACTTATAAGGTATAAGAGAGCAACATATTGTCACTTTATTTTGTTTTAATAATAATTACATCATTTTATGGGAAAAGTCAATTAAAAAAATCTATTCCGACCCTTAGGTGATATGGGTTGACTTTTATTTGTCCTGTAATTTTTTTTCCAGGTGTTAAGATAAATTTATAATATTATTTCTACCCTTAATTACCTGATTTACCTTTAACTATGGAAATAAAAATAATTACCAAAGTTACTATTCATAATGCCCAAAAAATCAAAGTAGCCCATTAACATAATTTGGTCCTATTGATTCCAAACATGGAATCAATTTTTCCAAATTAGAAATATAGTAGTTTTGGTAATTAATTTAAAACTAATACCACTGTCGATAAAAACGGGTTTTTGTTTAAAACATTGCAAAAGATTGAAATGTTTTTACATATGAATTCAATATAAAATTATTGAAAATTACTTAAATTGTCTTAAAATATAAAAATATATTATATTTATACTTTAAAACCCTTCAATAATATATTTTAACTATATAAATTATTTCGATGAAAAACATTGCTTTGAATTAAAATTTAGCATATTTTCATTATTCATCAAAATATAAAAGTTATCAGAAATATGTCAAAAATTTATCCAAAGTAAATTTTTATGTCCATATTCCAAATAATAATTTTATATTCCCCATTTATCTTATAGAAGTGTCAAAAACTATATTTAAAATGGGTTCTCTATCAAAAGGCTGTAAAACTGCATTTTTTTGAAAAATACTTTTTTTATCCAAAAAATTGATTTTGTTCTCATATAATGTTCTAAAAAATGTGTAAGATGAATTATAGTGTTATATAAAATTCAAAATGTGGTTAATAATATTCATAACAGATATTTATATATTATTTTATTAATATATTCTTGTTTAGTGAAACTCAGTATTGCGTACCACCCAAGCTATCGAGGAAGATTACTCTTGCGTGTAACACAAGCTAAGTCAGTGTTGCATATAGTGCAATATTTCTTTGGTGTTTCGTATAACATAATAAAAAAATAGTTCATTTATTCATTAAACAAAATATATACTCAATGATGCATGAAATGAATTCTATCTAAAGAATTTGAAATTGTGTGCAACACAAGCCAAGAATAGTATTGCATATACTGAAAAATAATACACTGTTGCGTATAGCACAATATAATCTTGGAATAGAGTACAACACAAGATATCAAAAAAATTAAAAAGAATATATCTCATAAAATCTCGGGGTGTTATAGTTTTACAAAAAAACATCCCTAAGACATGGTAGGTGGAGTTCAACATTTTATGGCAATGCTTACCTAACTTTCTCAGGCTATGAACAATAACCGAAATAATATCCAATGTCTTTATTAACCTATGAGGGATAAATTGGTTATTGAGTCTTTTATTTGGCTACAACCATGAACATTTAGTGGATCTTTCGATCCACTAGTTATATAATAGTGGGTCAACTCAATGGAGAATATATTTTGTATGAATCACTGTTCTAATATGGAGAAGGTGAATCTAGCCATTTATCATTTATATGGAGATGTAGATAAATGGTGGGTGTTGATTAAGAACACCAAGACAAAGGGAGAAATTAAAGAGACGGATTGAGAAAAATTTATGAAAATATTTCTTAACAAGTATTTCTATCAAGCTCTTATTACAAATATGTAAAGATAATTCATAGTGTTGCAGCAAAAGGAAGGTGAATCTATCATAGCCTATGAATCAAATTTCACAAGGCTTTTAAGGTTTGTCTCAGGTTTTCTTATAAATAATGATATAAAAATAGATAGATTCTTTAGTAGGTTTTAACAACACCTTCAAAAGGTTCTATCTATTTGTGACTTTAGGAGTTATGAATAAGTTTTTCGATGTGCTCTCAATGTGGATATGGAGTTTGGAGAGTGGTTTTGTGGCAATAGTGTTAAGAAATGAAAGATAATGTTTTTAAGTTGGAGGATATAATGAAAAAGGTGGAAAGAAAACTCAACCACCCAGATGTCAAAAATGTGGGAAGAAGAATCATTGGAATTTTATCAAGGGATGGGGAAATGATTCAAGTGTGGGATAGATGGTCACAAAGATCACGAATGTAGAAGAGACTTGAGAAAGTAGGATAATGTGGTGAAGGAAGGAGAGAACCATCCATAGTTAAATGCTTCAACTTTAGAAAGAAAGGTCTCTATAAAATCCAGTGCACTAAACCTAGAGTTCTAAAGGGTAATCAATGTCACCAACCCCCAAATACAAAGGAGAAAGTGAAGTCTTATGAAATCACTACAAGTGAAGGGTATCCCAATAATGAGGTGGTGATATGTACGCTAGTTATTAATTCAATAACAGTGAAAATACAATTTGATTCTAGTTCTATGCATTCTTTCATATCTTGAAAGTTTAATAGAACTATTCCCACACCACCTCAAAATATAGAGGTTGAGTTATCAACTAAACTTATTCATAGATCTATGCCTATATCAAAGAAACCTTATAGAATGGCCACCACTGAGTTAAAGGACCTGAAAAATAGTTACAACCATATTTAGACAAGGGTTTCATATGCCCGAGTGCTTCACCATGGGGTGCACCGCTCATCTTCATCAATAAAAAGGATGGAACAATGTGACAATGAATTTATTATTGTGATATTAACAAAATCATGATAAAGAATTTATATCCTCTTCAAATGATAGATGAGTCATTTGATAAACTATGTGGGGACAAGTATTTTTAAGGTGGAACTTCATTCAGGATATCACTAATTAAAGTCGAGGAAGGAAAATATTCTCAATACTTCCTTTTGAACAAGGTATAGAAAATATGAGTTTATAGTTTTGCCTTTTAGACTCACTAATGATCCAGAAATATTAATGGACTTAATGAAAATAGTCTTTAGATATTCTGTTGACAAATTTGTGGCAGTCTTTATTGATGATATTTTGATATACTCCAAGAGCAAGGAGGAACACGAGGAGCATTTGAATACCAGGATAAAGGCCTTGCAAAAGGATAAGATATATGAAAAATATAGTACATATGAGTTATGGATAGAGGATGTATCATTCATGGGATATGTTATCACTGGAAATGGAATATCTATGGACCCTTCCAAGAAAAAGGCAACAAAAGAGTGGCCTTGCCCAACATCTGCAAAGAAGATCCATATTTTCCTTGGTCTAGCAGGGTATTATCGATTATTTTTGAATAAATTATCATGATTTTAAAACCCATCAACCAAGATGACATGGAATGGAGAAAATTTTGTTTGGACTAGTAAATGTGAAGATTGCTTCAAAGAGTTGAAAAAGAGGTTTATTACTGCACCAATATCCACACTACCAAAAACTAAGGAACTCTTTATAGTACAGAACAATGATTCAAAGAAGGGATAAGGATGTTTACTGATGAAACATGATAATGTGATATCCTATGCCTCAAGTTAGTTAAATAAATCACGAGAAAAACTATCCTATGGATGATATGGAGTTGGTGGATGTGATCATCATGTTGAAAATCTAGAGGTATTATCTCTATAGGGAGAAGTGTGAGATATATACTGATCATAAGAGCCTCAAATATATATTCACATAAAAGGAGATTAATATAAATCAGTGAAGATGGTTATAACTCATCAAGGATTATAACTTATCAATCCACTACTATCCTAGTAAGGAGAATAAAGTGGTAGATACTCTAAGTAGAAAAGATTCTAAAACATTATCGATGATGATAGTTGAGAATAATCCAATAATCATAGATTAAAAAAGGATAAGCATGGGAATTATTAAGGAAGGAAAATAATCAATCCTTTCTCAAATTATTTCTCAACCATCCCTCATGGAGAAAACAAATGATGCTTAAATAAATGATGTGGAAATTGATAAGAATATGGAAGCTATCAGAAATGGGAAATCCTCAGAGTTCAAAATAGATGAGGAAGGAGTTTTAAGATTTGTATCATGACTATATATACCATTCAATAAAGAGATAAATAGGTAGATTCTGAAAGATGCACATAGATCAACATTCTCTATTCACCCAGGGAGCATAAAGATGTATTTAGATGTCTGAGAGAACTATTAGTGGGATAATATGAAGAAGAAGATTGCTGAATATACATCAAAGTGTCTGGTAGGTTAGAAAGTGAAGGATGAAAGAAAAAATTCTAAGTGGATGATGAAACCATTAACCATAACAACATGAATATGGGAAAAAATCACCACTGGAATTTTTCACTAGACTTATAAAGACATCTAGAGGAAACAATTCTATATGTGTTGTTGTGGATCATCTTATATAGACATCTCACTTTATCACAATTATAGAGGACTTATCACTGGATAAACTTTTAAAAATATACATCAGATAAGTGGTAAGGTTTCATGGAGTACCATTATCGATTATATCTATATGAGATCTAAGATTCACCTCTATGCTCTGAAAACGTTTTCAACATTCTCTAAATACTAAGGTAAACTTCAGTAGGGATTATCATCCTTAAACTGACTTCCAATCTAAAAAAACTATTTAGACACTGGAATACATGTTGAGAGAATGTTCTCTATACTTAATAGGAGGGAAGGACCAACATATACCTCTGTTCAATTTCTCTTTCAACAATACTTTCCACTCAAGAATCCAAGTGTGTCCATATGAATCCCTTTATGGGAAAATATGAAAAACATCTACATACTGAGATGAAGTTGGTGAATGGATGCAGTTGGGACCTAAAATAGTCAAATAAATGATAGAAAAGGTGAGAAAAATTTAGTAGCATATCCAGGAAGCCCAAAGTTGATAGAAGAGTTATGAATACAATCATCAATAATACATAGAGTTTATGGTCAGAGACATGATATTCCTCAACATATCTCTATTGAATAAGATCATGAGATTTGGGAAGAAAGGGAAGTTTAGTCCCAGGTACATTGACCCCTTTGAGATATGCGATCATGTCAGAGCTGTGACCTATAGACTAGCACTTTCACCAACCATTTCTTACGTATATTATGTATTCCATGTATACCTCTTGAGGAAGTATATATTGGATCCCTCACAAGTACTGAATCCCAAGGTGGTACAGTTAGAAAATGACCTCTCTTATAAGGAGAATCCGGTGACGATCTTGGACCATAGAGATAAATTTCTATGCAATATGAATACCCACCTTGTCAAAGTACTTTGGAGGAACCATAAGTACGAAGAGACAATATGGGAACCAGAGGAAGTGATGAAGGAGGAGTACACTCACATGTTCCCATCTTAGTTGTAAAACAAAATTTCTAGGGTGAAATTTCATAAGTGGGGAAGAATGCAACAACACATAATTCTATCAAGGGAAATTAACTTCTTATAATTATATCATATGGTTTAAATCACATAAAATCACAAAGATATCTCAATACAAGTTTTATAAATTAATAATGAATGAAATAAGTGGTATTCCTAGAAATTAAAGAACCTTTACCAATGGAATAGTTACTTAACCCTTAAAATAGCATCATGAATATTAAGAATAATAATCGACCCAATGGAATAATAATCATTCCTGTAAAATTATAGATAAAAATTAGGTATCTTATGAATTAAAATATGATATATTTATATCATGGTATAAGTAAATAAATGTTTTAAAAACGATTAATTGTGTACTGGTATTTTTGTATGTCATAAATATTTAATTACAATCATATATTTAATATAATGATCTAAATGAATTTTTATTTACATAAAATAGATTCATAAATTAATATTTTATTATCTTGTGATTATAAGATAATTTTATGAGACCTTAATTAATTTTTCAGTGTCATAAAACTAGTTATAATTTTAAAATTGGTATTTTTTGAATAAATGACGATTTTAATTAAAAATTAAATTTATCAAATTTATAAAATTATTTTCATAAAATGAAGTTCATTTTTTAATTATACACGTCAAAAAATAGTGAGGTTAATTTTTTAAATTTTTTTTAAATGGTTGATTTTTGGTGAATAGTAAAATACTGTAATTTAAGGTATATATATATTATAAGTTAAAAATGATATTCCATGAATAATTTATGATGTAAGAACTATAATATCAATATTTAATCCTCTATTTAAAGTTTTTATTCATAATAATCAAAACTATTCATATTCTTGATCCAAAATACAAAACTAATGAATAAAATAATAAACCCCCTCTCCCCCTTATAAATATCACCCCTCATCATCTCTTCTCCTCACAAATACAAAACCATAAAGATTATCCAAATTCTACTCAAAATACTTCCCAATACCCTTCCCCACATCCAGGATACTTTGTTCTTAACAAAAAAGTAAATCCAATTTCCCTAATTAGGTTCTTAATGAGGAAAATTCAAGATGTATATTCCTCTTTCTTTTTCTTTTAATTTAGTTTCAATTTCTTTTATTTTTGATATTCCCTCATCACCTCCCATTATACAAGTTTAATTATAACTAAAATATATTATATATACTATAATTTTATTTTTTTAATTGAATAATCCATCATAAATCCTCTTCTCATCTCCCTTTTGTTCTAAAAATGAAAATATCATCTGTGATATTTGGATTTATTACCATTGTGGATGATGCATTTTAATTTTCCTTTACATTATTTAAGGCTGGTCATAAAACCATCATAATTGTGGGAAAAGATTTTAAAATTTAAATTATAAATTTTTTTATGTTTTGTAGCTAACATATACAAATAATATTAAATAATAAAACAAAACTAGTTCATGATAATCAAAAACCGCCAAAATTAATCTAAATGATTATAATCAACATTCTGTATAATGAATAATACTAATATATAGGAAAAATATAAAATAAAAGACCATTTAGAATTATTTATGTTCATTAAAAATATATAACCTTAATTCTGGATAATTATTCTCATTTTACACAATCTTCCATACATGTATACAAGTGAACCGATCATGAAAACCAAGAAACAAAAACTCTCGAAATGACAGAATTGAGCTCTATAAATCATTATAATGGAAATAAATGAACTTAATAGAAATATATTGAATAAAATACATGTAAAATAGATTTTTTAATTAGTATTTATTGAATATAGTTTATTATCTAGGATATTAAAGTGAATAAAACATTCACACTTAAGGTAAGGGGATTCCTGAACTTAATTTCCTTTATTTGTGTTATTCCTCTTTTATACCAAATTTATGTATGGTTTTTATTTTAATATTACTAAAATATAATTTCCTTATCCTTATTTTTTTATTTTAGTATTTACATGCTTCCAATATTATTTTTTGAGAAATGAAAATATTTTTACAAAATAACTCTTCTTTCTAAAAGCACATGTTTTATTTCTCTTGAGATTGTTTATAATTCACAAAAAATTTATGATTATTATAAAAAGTATGTTATTAAATTTAAATTAGTTAACCCTAAATTTTATTAATGAATTTATTCTCATGAATCTCGATCCTTTCCATGGTTTTTTTATATCCAAGATTGATATACGTTCTAAATGGCATGCATGATTGTGTAAATGTTATGATGTTATGGTTATGCCCAAAATTATATAGCACACCAATAAATTGGGTAATGTGATGTATTATATGAGATAATATGTATTTTTTGTGAAAATGATGTTATATTTTTTCATAATGATGATGATTTTATTATTATACACATATGTTATGCGTAAACATAATGCTATCTTTGTCCACAAATCTGTGTGGTATTTAACCAATAAGACATGATGGTAATTTTTACGCATTTCCACTTTCCATGAATTTATCTAATGACTCCTATCAAGATTATGATGATGATACCATACTTATTTTATGATGATTATGATTATTGTCACCCATGTTATATTGATTCATGTTCTTATCTATCCTCTTACTCGGATTTTAGCTCACCCATTTCATTGATGTATATCATCAGGTGATTACTTTTACTAACTATAATTCTAAGGCCAATAAGAATCTAGAGAAGAAGGAATTAAATAATGTTTATGTTTTATTACGTAAAAGTTATGTATGTTACTAATTTTCCAAATACACTAAACCATTTGATGTTGGTTGTGTAACACTTTTATGTTTTTTAACATTAAAATGATTTAATATTAATGTAATAAAAATTAGGGTCACTATAATATAAACCTCACAAAATAATATAGGTATATAAGAAAAGATGTGTCTCAAAGAAGAAAAATTTAGGCCAAACTAACTTACATATTTGGTAACTTTTGAATGGTAAAATTCCATGAAAGAGAGATGATAAAATAGATATGTAACCATAAATTTAATAACAATAATCATATAATACATTCATTGGTAGTAAACACACCACATATAAGAAATAGGTGTGGAATATGGATTGTGTCTCACATAAAATAAAAGTGAGATGAAAAACCCCTACTACTTGAGATACTTTGGAATAACAATCCTCATGAAAAAAATAACATTAAATAAAGGAAATTAATGAAATAAAATTTCATAGGGAAATATATACACCACCCAAAAAAAAGTGAGTGATGAATATGGTATGTATCTCATGAAAATAAAAAGTGAGATGAAATTACCTTACCTTAAGTATCGAATTTCTTCGTACACGTTCAACCCTCCAATATAATAAATATAATTTTATTATAAATCTACCACAAAACCATTTTATTATATATAATACCATATATTATTTGGTTATGAATTTATATTACCATTTTATTAACTACTCAAGGTTAATGTTACGTTTTGGATAATATATGCTTTGTTTTTCGTATAAGTTTTGGCTTGTTATTCTTGATCCTCTTACATAGATAATGGTTTAATTATTTCTAAAATTTAATGAATGATATAAATATAAATATATTTTACATATATTTATTTATAATAATCGATAAAATATATAAATATGAAATGGAATACACCATTCATGGACCTATCTTTAATACATCCCATGTAGTGTGTGAACTAATCACATCGCTTTGAGGAGGTAGTAGTCCACACCTCCCTAAACGAAATTATCATATTTACACAAAATGGAAAGAATAAAGGTATGTGTTATATAATTATTCTAGAATAATAAAAACATAATAAAAATCATATATATAATATAAAAATATATTTTCCATCATAATTCCAAAACCATGAGAGGTGGTAAATGAAAAAGCAACAACATCGTTTCATGAAGCGGTAGATCACTGTACACAAGAACGGTAAGTTAGTTACTCATTAGATGGAAGTGTGTGTAAGTGTTTTTTTAACAATTATAAAAAAAATCTTAGTATATTTATTATATTTATGTTATCATATAATCATGGAATAATAATATTTTAGGTGGTGTATAATGAATATAAAACAAGGGAGCTTGAGGAAGGATGTTATCCCTTCTTTGGGTAACTTGTCATGGTTTGTCACAAAGTTCTTCTTTGGAAGAATTTATTCCCAAATGGAGGATGATAGTATTAAGTTATGGATGTTGGGAGATTATTTGGGTATATTTTGTATGAGAAAAAGTGGGTTGAGATGTGTGAGTAAGGGGAAGAGTGAATGTCTTTCCATAGTGGAGGAGGAGTGACATTCCTATAAAAATGAAAAGGTAAGCACTAATGGGAGGTATCCATTACATAATGTGATTAAAAAATAAAATAATATGTATTAAAGTGAATTTACGGTCAAAAAAATATATAACACACAAAAATAAGTCCATTTTTATAATTTTGATCCATATTCTTTAAGTTTCCTTATATTTTTCATTTTGTTTTTTCATTTTGGTAACTAGTTTTCCAACCTAAGTAATTTAACAATTAATAATAAATTAAGGTGTGATTTATTATAAAATATAGTACCATGAAATTATAAATATGATATATAATTTAAAAAAATAAAAATATCACGTTTGCTATAAATTAATTTTAAAACAAACGCATGTAATGCTCAAAAACACTACTTTAACCCGAACCATGATAACAATGTTTTTACTATTTAAGGGTATATCTAGTCATAAAAAAATATAATTTTTTCCACTAATAGAACATATTTTATATTTATTAACACTTAAAAATCACTTAGAATAAGTTATGTTTTTTGTTAATTTTAAATAACTTAATAAAATATAATTTATTGTAAAATAACATTAATTTTAATTTTGGCATTATTTATTTAATTTTAATTTTAGAAATATAAAAATATTATTTGAATTAAATTATATTATTTAAAATATATTTAAAATCATATATTCATCTAAAAAAATATTGGAACATAGTAATTAATTAAATTTACTTTACTTTTAATATTTTAAACATCTTTTATTTTATTTAATTATTAACTAAATGATCCACCCGGTAGCATTTATTATGCATTTAATGTAACTAATTCATCTCTAAAAATTAACAATAAATAATTATGGTAAAAATAACTCATTTATATTTTAAAATTGTATGTATAACCGTAAATATTTTGTTTTTACATATCTCAAAGCTTTATAAACGTTAAATGTAAGGAATGTTCCTTTTTTGTCTTTTTTCCTTACTTAACTTATGAAATAGAGAAATTTTATAGAATTGTATACTAATAACTCATAAAATTTGAACCATGAATGGATATAATCAAAATATGTGCATAAAATGGATTTTTTACAGGTGTATAGGTCATTTTGGGCCTTAAGTTTAAGGTTTAGTCCCTTGTTAAGCTAATTTTCCTCTTAATCATTATAATTATGTTTTATTAAATTCACTAATAATTTTTAGTAAAAAACTGATGGGACCATATTATAAATTATAAATTATAATAATTTAAAGTGTTGAATCCATTTTCAAAATATCAATCATATAATTTTTATAAATTAATTTAAATTTAATCTTGTATACGGGACGACACAACGAGTTTTTAATGTAAAAATATTCAAACGTTTGCTAAGTTTTTATATAAAATTTCAAAGTTAAATTAATCCCAATGAATTAAATTGGACTAATTCATTTATAATTGATATTATTAGTCTTTAAAACCAATTATAAATATAATTTATTCTTTTAAAAATAGTATATGAAAAAGCAGTTTTGAATTAAAATTCAGTATTTTTTACTATTCATTGAAAAATGATACTTCACAGAAAAATACCAAAACTTCACCCTAATGTAATTTTTATGTTTCTATTTAAAAAATGAAGTTTATTTAAATATATAACATTTATAAAATTTCCAAAATTTAGATTTAAAATAGTTTCTCCTTTAAAAGGTGGTAAAACTACTTTTAAAAAAATATAGGTTTTTTTTGTGTAATATTGGGTTTATTCTTATCTTATGACAATAAAATTTATTTGATTAATTTAAAAAATATATATTTTATTAATATAAGTCAATAATAGTAATTAATTTAATTTATGAGTATAAAATTACTTTCTGAGAATAAAATTAGTTTTTATAAAAACATTCTCTTTATATTCAATTAGTTCATATATTCATTTATAACTAAATATTTACCAATGAATTCAATCATGTATTTTAATTAGTCAGTTAATAATATTAATAACCATAAAAATAATTTCTAGGTTTTATATTTTTATATTAAATAATAATGTTTTTAATACTAAATTATTGTTCGGTAAAACTCGGTCTTGGGTGTTACGGAAGCCATCAAGGAAAGTCAGTCTTACATGTAATGTAAGATAACCATGGTGTTACGTATAGAGAAAACAAAACTTTATATTGTGTGTAGTGAATTATTTATTTGGTTTTTCATGTAACAAAATAAAAAGATAGTTCTTTAACATAAAAAACCATTTTTAGTGTTGCTTCAAATGAGAAATATGAAA
Source organism: Viscum album (assembly GCA_963277665.1). Lineage (NCBI taxonomy): Eukaryota > Viridiplantae > Streptophyta > Magnoliopsida > Santalales > Viscaceae > Viscum > Viscum album. The sequence goes on from OY728163.1 coordinate 1,650,488,789, forward strand.
AATATTAAATTAGATTGAAAAAATAATAATTTAAAAAATCTAGGGGTGTTACAATGCATCCTTGTTGCCCTTCAATTGTGGGTTCAAGCCTCAAGGCCTTACTGGATGCGATGATTTGTCTCCCGAACTATGGGTTGTACTTTTTAAAAAAATATATTAATATAATCCTTACCAAATTCCAAAAATAACCTTAATATATTCAAAATTAAATAAATATTTTAACCTCAATGGTTATCTTATAAATTTCATTTTTCATTCCCCAAAAATACCAATATTTCATCATTATTTCTTGAATTCTTTGGTAAATTAGTGAAAAATTCTATAGTAATTTCATCCCTTACTCCAAGAAATAAATACCAAAAAATGATTTTTTTAGGCATAAAGTACTAAAATTCAATTTTAATGGATCTTAAGATCTATAAAGAGTGAAAATTCATTCTATCTATCTCAAAATATTTTACAAAACCAATATGGTTGGATAAATTTTTCCAATATACACAAATATATCATTATTTAAAACCTCATATAAAGTGAAAATTAAACATTTTCATAAATGTTTAACCATATGACCATTATAAGAGATCAAGATTCAATACTCCGGAAAGAAGGTTAGTACATTTTTAGAATTAACATACTATTAATCTCTAAAAAAAATGAAGTAGTTCTTAATCTTCACATACCAAGCATTTAAATACCATTTTCATGTATTCTCTTGAAATACAACAATAAAATGAATTACCAAAAATACTTATTGAAAATAGAAATGCTTCCTTATTTCTTAAGTAAAACATAGATTATTGGATATTTTCTAAAAATATTTTCATCGCCATCAATGGTAACATTAACCACTTTTTCAAAAAATCATTAACTAGTTCCAAGGTAGCCAAAAATATCCAATTTAATATATCCATATCAATAATCTCTTCATCCCAAAATCATTACCCCAATATTAGGAACATATTATGGGTTATTATTCCTTAAAACATGTGTTTTCAAAAAGATCATCTTTCCACTGCATCATGGTACCATTAAACATATTCTATCATATCCTTAAAGAAAAAGTACTATATTATAAACCTTATTTGATTCATAATTATCATAGAAATATTGTCTTATAACATATTTCTTATATCAAAAAACCCAATCAAAATAATTATTCCATTTCGGCTATATTAACAGTATAAAGTTTAACTTGATCCCTTAAATTCTTCTAAGGTATATTCCTTTGATTCTTTTGGAATTTGTTTTCATAGTTCCCCATCTCCTTGTAGTTGAAACATTTCACATTTAAAACTAATTTATTTCTCTTTCAATCATGAACTTTTTTCCCTTCTCTCCACACTTGTAACAAACTCCCATTCCCTTTAGGCAAGTACTATGGTATTTATTTTCAAAATTATCACATGTGGGAAAATCATTCATTCTATTATTCCATTTATCTATCTTTTTCTATACTATCATATTATTTTATTATTTTCCTTCATATCCATAATACTTGTAAAATTCCTTCATTATATTTATGTGAAATGATATTATATCCTCGTATGATGAGAAATGATGTAAGATTTTTAACCTTCGAAAAACTGTCTTAATACCATCAAAGAAACGATCAATCCTGATCTTTGGATTACATATTTAGTCCATTGAATGCCTTTATATCCTTGTAAATTTGGCTTCATACTTAGAAAAATTCTCATCCCCTTTTTATCTCAGACTTAAGAATTGTTGCTCTATATCGACTAACTGTTTGTGTGAAAAATATTTTTCTAAGAAATGTTCCTTAATCATTCCATTATATGTTTTCTATTTCCACATCATCCTTATAGTTTTGAATTAATGAACACCACTGATCTGTATGTTCTGATAGATGATAAACTACCATAACAACCTTCTCTATTTCATTAATTTCCAAGGTATGAAATATCTTCTCTAAGGAAATTATCCATTACTATGATATAAATGGACTTTTACTCCCATTGAATGATGGTGGTTGTTTTCACATGAAGTAGTCTCACACTGTTCCACCACATTATGGATCAAAGCTCTCCATATGAGTAAGTTTATTTCTCATGACCTGAGTCAGTTGTCCTGGTATAGTTATAAGTGGTTCAGCTACAGCAACAACTGAATCTCTAACATCATTATATTTCCTATTAGGGAAATCCCTATATGGAATACGTACGTTGATATGGTTTCCGTCCCTTTTGATAGGTTCCACTTATAATCAATTTCATACACTATATTATATTATAAATCACAATGTATGATTTCGAAACTAGTGAAGCATTTAACATAAATTTAAAATGTATGTATAACTAATATCAAAATCATGATCTTAGTTACTTTGTGAATATTATCAAAGTCCATTATAGTGATATGTTTCCCTAATCTATGTTTTTTCTAAATCTAGTTTCCAAGGTTTCTACTAAAATCTATGTAATAACAATTATAAAGACCCCAAACCGAGTAGTCATGAGTTAGTGGATACTTTATTATATTGGAAAAATATACAAGGAATCTTACCCTGGAGGACTAAATAGTTTATTAGTTTTGGAAAACAAGTTACAAACATGAACATTACATTACATTTTAAAATATAAAATACAATATAGTGAATCCTTTCCGGACATCATTATTCTCATAGATTAATAAACTTCTAGGCATCTTGGGAAAAAAATAAAACATAAGAAAGGGGTGAGATCAGATTCTCATTAGTGGTTGTGTACAAAAAAAGATATCATTAGTAATCATAAGCAATTATGGAAAGGTATATAACTAAAACACAATTCATTTAATAAATAACTTGAGTACAATATGGCCATAATAAAACATGATCAAATAATACCATATTAATAATAACATGATCTAGAAAACTTAACCATGGATATTACACTTATTGAATAATCACATGAGAATAAAAAACAAATAACATAATTATGGAATGAATAATTTAGGACATCATAAACATAACACCAAGGCTTTGGCCAAGAAACCATACATAAATGGGTAAGAACTCATCCAATACCCAAACTATTTTACCTTATAAGACCTACTAATGCATCGAGGAGTTATATAGGGCCTCACCCATAAATTAGTAAGTAAAGTTATTTACAATTATTAAAAAGGTGAATCATAATCAATATATACATTTTTATTGAAACTATCATACAAAATGTTAATAACTTTCCCCAATTAGTAAACATAACTAGAAACTATCCAGAGTAATATGGAGAATGGTATCAAAATAGTATATCCCCAGTCAAATTAATCATAAAATTTTTAATAATTTATTAAATATGGTATCATAAGAGCTCAACCTCAAAGAATCATGCGATTTAAAAAATTATTTTGACATAGATGGAAATATTTTAAATGATATCATTGATAAATTCGTTAGGAAAATAACCTTTTTCACTTTGAAAATCACATATTTTTAAAACACCATAGAATTATAAAAGAAAATAATTTCTTTAAATATGAAATTTTAAAATTTTAAAGTAATCTTAAAAACATTAATTCAACATGGAAAATGGAAAATACGCTCATTCTGTATAAGTTAATAAACATTTCATTTTTATTTTTGTTAGAAATGTCTCAAAGAATCTTGTTTTGAAAATGAGAAAATATATCTTTTAATTTTTTTTTGTAAAAAGTTAAACATGTGTAAAAATTAATTTAAATAATAATATTATAATATTAAAACATTTTTGGAAACAATTTTAGAAAGTATGTATATATAAGAAAAAGAGAGTTTTAAGGAAACTTTTAAAATATAATGTTTTAAAAGAAATCCCCTTATAAATATCATATCATTGAAGTGATATTTTATATAATTAATTTCATATATGTATTCACTATAAATCCATATAAAATAAGTGTAAATATAACATAAGATATTCAGAACTAATTTAACAAATAATCTTACTACAAAATAATCAAGGAAGTATAAGTCTAACCCAAAGAATGAAAATTGGGTTAAGAATTCCCTTACCACTTTGTAATCAGTCGAATCATATGCCCCATAAAAGTAATAAATATAAAATTAAACATTTAATACCATGAATATAATTATATTAATGAAATGATATATAAAATGGAATTATATACACCACACATAAGAAATAAGTGGTGATTAGGTAAAATATCTCACAAAATTAAAAGTGAGATGAGAAACCCCTACCTCACGCTTACCTTCAGTTTCACATAATTTAAAATAATGTATAAAAATTTAAATAATGTTATTAATTAATTATATAACTATAATAATATTCATAATACCTTATATGATACTTTTATAACATCTAACCGCCCATTCATTAATAATATTTCATTATTTTCATTGTTTTTGGGGTGTTTGTTTCGTGGTTTCTTGATCAGTTCATTTATGTCTAATTATGGATTATATTTTCAAATGAAAATAAAACTATAGAAGTGAAATTATATTTTAGTAATTAACTTATATTGTTATAAATGGTCCCATGTATCATTTTTATTTCTTAAAATAGGACGATTCGTTTGATAAAATCTCAATGATAAATGTTTAGTTTAATTTGGAGGTTTTTTCGACCATCAAAAACCAGTTTCATTTTATTTGATATTATTATCATATATTAGTTAATAAACATGAAATATATTTTAATAAACATTTTAAATTCTTATTTAACCAGATTAATACTTTTATGACCAGTCTTGAAGGTGGTAATATAAGAAAAAAAATCATTATCCACATAGACGGTTAACTGCCGTAATTTGGACAATGGTTTCAACCCTTTGAATAAGAGGAGGAAATAAAAGGGATGGATATAAGATATTCCATTATCAATATAAAATTACATTATGTACATGATAATTGAGTTATTTTTCATTGATAGGTGAATGAGGTGAATAGATGGTAGAAATAGAAAAGAAATTAAGAGAGGTTGTTTGAGAAAGTTACCTCTTGAATATCACATCCTTGAAGGACCCATTAAAAAATTGGAATAGGGATTTGTGTGATACCAATATCACTTGTATTTTGGGAGAGTGGGTAAGATAGGGTTTGGTAGATATTTTAAGATCTTCAAGTCTTTTGAGGATAGAGGGGGTAGCGAGGAGTGGTATTTATACTTGAGGAGGGGTGGTTTCAAGTGATTAAATAATGGCGATTTTATATTTAAAGCCAACCATATTTGGGGGACATTAATTTAAAAAAATTATATTGTTAATTAATGTTTTAAAGTATGGTTATTTTCTTTAAACACATCAACCACCCATTTAATATTTTATTTCTTAGTTATTTTAATATTTTACCTTTTAACATTAAGTCGCTACATTATTTTACCTATACTATGGTAAATCTTTTTTTTACCATGACAAATTTTTATGCCTAAAAAAAAATTGAACTTATATCATAATCTGAAAATATTTATTGAAAATATGGAATCCTTTTTACTTTATTTAATTTAGAAAAGTAATAAAAATTAATTCTAAATATGTTACAAGTATAACTCATAAAAATAGTTTTTTTAATATTAAAATCATGGTTTTAAAAATTTCTAATCATGTGTTTCTAAATGTAATGGATTATGTGTCACAAACCATCCCAATTACCCTAGTAACGATATAACCAATATGACCTTGACATATCCCTAAGGGTGTTCCCAATCCCCATGGATTGTCTCCTAGCACCTGACATCATACAACATGCAACTAGGAACAATTTTTCCACTAACAATGCTGAAGAAAAAAAGAAAGACAATATGCATATCAAAAGAAAAATCCCCTAGGAGTAAATTACCTGAATAATATAAGGCATAAAAAAGACCAAAGTACTAAAAACAAAGTAAAAAAATAAGGAAAAACAACCCAGGTTCCTAAGGACTCAACTCACTAAGACCACAATTCAGTAGATGGATCCACCTTTAAGTGATCCTTTCATGTTTCTCAAACCTAGAAGAAGATAATATACAAACACCCAAAGGCACAAGTAAGGTGTAAGCTAAAAATCCTCATATGGTGTCACCATGAATTCCATAAGAGATGCTAGTAATTGATTAACCAAAGGAACACTTTCAATTTTTAAAATAAAACAAGTTTGATATTTTTGAAGAATAATTGAACAAATCATGTTATACAGTTCAAATGATGGAAAACTACTCTGAGAAAAGGCTTTACAAATTATGAAATATTTATAAAATAAAGGATTAAATAAAAGAGTTACATAAAATAATTTATATAAATTCATTAGGCATGTAAAGCAGTTCAAAATCATTGGCATACATTTATATTTCAAATATAAATAACAAGTGATCAACAAGGTCATCTACCAAAGAGGTATAATTGTATTTACACCTATAGAAATCTACACTCTCTAAGTTATAACAACAATATGTATACACATACATCCTCTAGAAACTAGTTAGAAAGGACTTATCACCATCACCTAAGGAATGTGACCTAATAAATGTATATTTTAGAATGTTGTAGTAATCATAGAGTGTGTCCAAATAACTAACCAACCACCTAAGTATTGCATGCACTCTTACACAATCAATGATAGGAAATTTATTTTAAGACATCTTACTCCAAAATCCCAGGACCCAGTAGAAACCGGACCTAAGAGAATTTATTAAATAAAAATAGAAACAATTCATACAAATAGGGGATCATTACAAAACCGAGAGTGCACGACACCCATCATATCTGCCTCAACCATTGGAGCACAAAAATCAAGGGCCGTAAAGGACCGCATCATAGCCATCTCCCAAATCGCCTGCTTGGACAAAGCATCCGCCACCGCATTGGCTTCTCTATAAGCATGTGAGACCACCAATTGAAAATTAGCAACATTGCAGAGACATTCAACCCAGTGAGGTAACACTCTCCATGGGACATTTCATGTCTTTGATGCCAAGTCATGAACCACAAGATGAGAGTCCAATTAAATCCATAACATGTTCTAGATATATCGGACAACATGCCTAAAAGCGTGAATTATCACCCATAATTCAGCCTCGTATGCAACCCCAATATCAGTAAAGTGGTAGAAGCACCCCTTGACAAAGACACGGTATGTTCGAAAGACGCCACTACATCCTGATAGTCCTGGAGCACCAAAAGAGGCACCATCCATGTTGACCTTGATCCATGGGCTGATCCGAGGTATCCATCGTATGTTTTTAAGAACACGAGGCTTCTGAGGCCGTCTGGAGACTCCAAGAAGTCTAAAAATCTGCAATTCAGAAAAACAATTATACATTATAACTGTTTGAATCCATGAGGTAGCATGGACCTCTGAATGTATCACGACCATGCCACATTGAATAGGGACAAACATGCCATCAAATATTAGAGTGTTTCGAGCAACCAATGTGGCCATGATCACAGCTGCAATGGCCATAAGAATGAGATTCCCAAGCTGTGTGCTGTAGCGCACCTTGGACAGCCCATTTAACAGATCATGTAGCAGTAGATTTTTGTCAATTGCAAGGCCAAAAAGGGTTCCAAAGTATTCCCACAACCTCCCAATATAGCTGTAATCCACAAAAATATGCTGGGCAGTATCCTCAGTACCCATGCAATGATGATAGGCCAACACAAATTGAAAACTAGCCCATTTGATCCGGTCGTGAGTAGGGAGATGATTCTTCCATAATCTCCAGATTAAAATAATTATAGAAAGCTGGATAAAGTTATGCCGACATTTTAAGAGCCAGGAAGGTGCACAACAGGACCCTCCACAAAGTATCTGATAAAAATCCTTTCTCATGAACTGCCCATCATGGTTGTGCTTCCATATCACCGTATCACGGTCCATGGAAGTGTAATTTTGAATTTCCATCTCCACCTGCTGTGGAACAATATTGGCATAACATTAAAAATATGAAAGAAAATCACTTATGAAAAAATGACCTGCATCCGGGGGAACATCCAGACTTTCTTGTAAAGGCCTCTAAAGCCATGTTTTTCTCCAGCAATTGAGGTGAGAGTCCCTACAAACCAGTCATTTAATGTCATGATTGAGTTGCATAAAAGATTACTTGAGATATTCTTAAACAAATGATGCAATATAGTGCTTATATCCATTAAGCAGCCTTCCTCAGAATATATGTACAAGAAAATCATTTGACCCATCCTTAGAGATCATACCCCATGTGAACTTCCCGATAAAACGATCATTGAATGTCCAAAGATCTTTGACTCCAAGGCCTCCCAACTCAACCGGCTTGATACAGTCTTTCTAAGAAACTATGAAAATTTTCCTCTCATGAACTTATCCTATCCAAATAAAGTTATGTATCATACCTTATATGTCCTTGATGAGGCCCCTAGGCCAGCGATAAAGAGAAAAGGAGTAAATAAACTTAGAGGTGATCACCGAGTTGACAAGGAAGATCCTCCCAGCCATGGACATCACCTTCCCTTTCCATATGGCAAGTTGGTTCACAATGTTAGAGGATATTCCATCCAGATGCTGCCTCCTCACCCTACCCCAGAATAAGGGGACCCCTAGATAATTGAAGGGTAAAGATCCCTTTTTAACACCAAGATGTTTAACAATCCTATTTTGTTTACCAATCATAACTCCATTACCAAATACAATGAAAGATTTTTCCCAGCTTATTGCTTATCCATCCACCTCTTCATAATGCTCAAAGAGGGCCTTAATAGAAGATATAGTTCTCCTTGAGGCTTGACCAAGCAAGAGAATTTCATCAGCATATAACAAATGAGATGGGGAAAAGTCATTCCTCCCAGCCTTTATTTTCTTGAATAATCTAATTTGAGAAAGATCATTAATGCATCGACTGAGGTAATCTTCAACAATAGCAAAGAGAAGACCAGAGAGAGGGTCACCTTGTCGTACACCCCTGGTGTAGGGGAAAAATCCACTGGGTGTGTAACAGCCCAAGATTTTATAAAAAAAATATTCTTTTTAATTTTATTAATGTCTTGTTTTGTACGCTACACCAAAAGGAGCTTGCACAACACACATCCTTGTCTTGCCTTGCATTACACGCAATCGCGACCTTCCTCGATAGCGTGTGTAATACGCAATACCGAGTTTCACTAAACAACGATGTGCTATTAAAATATTATTAAAACTAGCGGTTATGAATAGTAATAACCACTTTTTAAAATTCTGTAAATCTTATTTTTTTAAAATGAACTTCATTCTTGGATTCGGAGTATCGAATTTAGCCTAAGGTGAAATTTTGGTACTTTTCAGATAACTTTCATATTCTGATGAATAGTGAAAATTAATAAATTATAATTAAAAACAACTTTTTTAATCAAAATAATTAATAGTGATAAATTATTAATTTGAGTGGTTTTAAAGTATATTTAGAATATATTTTTACAATTTAATACAATGTTGGTCATTGGTTGTAATTTCACATTTAAACCAGACATAATCAAGTGTCAATCTTTTGATATATATTGTTTCCTAAAAACACGCTATTTATTTTAACAGCGGGATTTAATTATAAAATTAATTAATACAACTTTTATGTTATGAATTTGGTAAAATAGACTTCATTTTTGAATTCGGAATATGAAATATAGCTTGGGATGAAATTTTGGCATTGTTCTGAAAAACATCAATTTTTGATGAATAGTGAAACTACTAAGTGGTAGGTTAAAAACTGAATTTTGCATAAAACTTAATTTTACCGCTTCTGTGAATGGAATTTCGAAAATCCGAGAGACACGGTTAATATCAAGGACTAAAATGTGGTTCAATGAGATGAAAATAATTTTTTGGTGAATAGTAACTTTTTACTTTTTTTACCGCGGTTAATAGTAAATAGGGTAACTAAGGGTAAATATGATATTACTATTACCCTAACACATGTCCTAATTCTATTGGACAAGTGTAATTCGACCAAAAACAAACTTAGGAATAAAATATGACCATTTAGGCCCACTTGGGTTAGATTAGGACATTTATTATTAATTTATTTAAAGAAAGGTTAAAATAGTTAAAATCAAAGTTTAATAAGTAAATCATTTTTAATATGGGGTTATACATAAGATAAATTCGACTATAAATATTCATTAGAAAGCTAAAAAGATTTCCTACATAATGGTATTTTATTTTTAAATTTTAGACATCAAATAATTTAATTAATTTATGACACAAAGATGATGCAGTAATTATCTTATTTATGAAATATTGACATAATTGATGTTATAAACACCAAAATAAATGTAATTTGAGAATTTTTATGAATTCCACTAATTTTATAGGTTACTATGATATATTAATGTTGATTTAATCAACTTGGTTCGAACATTTAATTCTGTTATGACTTTCACAAAAATCATATATCAAATAGTGTCAAAATTGACACAAAATAGTTTTTAAATCAAATATTATATTATTAATTGTTATTTTATTCCTAAAAATATAAGGTTCGGCCAAATGACTTAGATAAGGATTTATATATTAATAATAAACAATTTGGGGTTCGTTTGGCATGTTATAGTAAGTGTATTAACCATATAGTGAAAGAAAACAAAAAGACACGGTAAAAGTCAAATTATTTAACTTAGAGTTAAATCTAATTGATAAGGTTTAAAATAAGATCCAAACATGTCTAAATTTGATTGGTTGATGAGATTACAACCCTATCTCATCTAAGCTTAGAATATGAGTCATTTTTGGAGGTTTTTAAGTGGGGTTAGATTTATTATAAATTAATATTTTTAAGAATTCCTAAGGTGCCCCTCTCCTCCCCTATAAAAGGACACCTCCTCCCCCTCCTCCTCACACCAATTTGAGCACTCAAGCTCGGCCAACCCCTGCCAAAATTCCTTCTCCACTTCCCTAGCAACATCCTAGAGGTTCTGGTCTTCCTCAAAGACCAATTCTAGTGCCCTAAGAGGAGGTCTCAAAGAGGCACTTCAAAGAAGAGGAGGTTCGGACACTTACAAAGAAAGTCGGACCTAAGGTAAGGGAAATATCACAATCTCATTTTTATCCGAGATTGTTTATTCGTAAGTATTTACTGGGGTGTATTTTATCATCCACATCCATGTTTCATCAATATGTAATATTATTTCCATCCACCTACAATTGTTTAAATCCATTTTTACCCTTCGGTGAGTTTTAGTAATATGTATGAAAGGAATCTTTTGTCGTTTTTCGTACGAGGTACTTTTTGACTTTTCCGACAAAAGTACGAAGAATGTTTTTTTTAACTTATACGGCACGAACGGATTTATACTGTTTTATAAAGCCTTATTTTCATGAAGCTTCCTCTAAAATATTTCATGACTATTTTCAATAAAATCAATTTCTTTTAAAATTGCATGATGATTTGAGAAAAGAAATTGATTTTCAAGAAGAAAGGATATTTTCCTCAAGAATTCAATTCAAGCGTTTTATCAAAATTATTTTCCATATAAGATAATAAAGGTTTCTGTTTCTATCCATATTTTTACATTGATTTGACTATGTTGTTATGGAATTATGTTTATGAATTCCTTTATCTTATATGAATGGTTTTATGATGTCATGTTGTTTAAGAATCCCATTTTTATTACATGAGTTATGCAATGATGTATGATTTATGATTTTGTGGCACACATAAGAAAGGATTCATTAAGAGATGGGTGGGATCTATATCTCCCTCCAATGCATTGGGTAAAGATTTCATATCTCATGAGATAGACATGGCTGGAATGGTAGGTTATACCGGTTCAGTGAAACAGGACTGAAACGAGGATTACTCGATTCAGAAAGGGACTTTGTCCACTAAGATAGTCTTGGCAATGAGTCTTGACTAACAAGAAATGATTCTCTATGATTATGTGTGTATGCCACAATGAGTAATGTTTTAAGTAAGGGTTTCATTTTCACTACTATGATTTATCCCATGTTATGAAATTATGCTCTCTTTTGCAGGTTAAGATTTCAAAAAATGTTATGTTCTTATGAAAATTATGTGATTGATATTTCTTTTGTTTACCCTTACTGAGCATTTGAGCTCACCCTTTTATGTTTTCTTTTCCCCAGGATATAAATAAAGGTTTTAGGTAAAAAAAAAGGAAGATCTTTGTGGGAGATTTTGAAGATCTTTCACCAGGATTAGAAGATTACGTTCCGAGTTTCCAAAGACACTAAACTATTACGATCCTTGTGTGTGTGTTTTTGTTATGTACTAAGTATTACGCAAAAGTAATGTAAAGTCCATGTAAGTCAGGCTACGGGTCTCTACAGTTGGTATCAGAGGAAAGGTTTAGTCAACCTTTGGAAACTAGGATGCGAAAACGTTAGTGAGATCCCTAGAGATATTTCTAAGGTATGTATAGGGATGTCCCTAAGGTTAAGTATACGTATAGGTTATAGTACTAGAACTACGCTAACGATCATAGAATTAAACCTAAGATGTTAGATGTTCAAGGTACTCCCCCTTTATTATGTTGTTTTCCCTAGCATGATTTTTTCCTCTCACGCTATTCTTTTTGGGTTTTAGAAAATGGCTGGAAACAAGGTGATTCACGATAATGGAGGAAATGATGGAAAATGGAATGATATTCTTCATAATGAAATGGGATTTGGAAGTCCAAACATAATTATTATGCCGAATCAGCAATCTCATAATATGATCAATAAAGTAAAATTTGGTAAGTTTCCTGACTCGACTAATAAGAGAAAGATGGAGTTTTATGATGATCATAGAGGAAAGAATGTTCAATTTCCACTATGTAATTCATGTGGGAAGAGGCATCAAGGAGAATGTTTCAAAGGAACTGGAAGATGCTTTAGGTGTGGAAAAGAAGGACACAAAGCAAGTAAGTGCAAAGGAAAAGGTTCAGTTAACACCATGGATGAGGATAATGGTATTGCTACGACATCAAAAATGGTTAAGTGTTTTAAATGTGGAATGTATGGGCATTATGCAAACCAATTTCCTAAGGGAAAGACTCATGAAGAGAATCAGTATGGCCATATGGGTAGTATTTATGTGGATGATGATGAAGAGACTACAAATGATATGTGAGATGAAAGAATTGTTGAAGCTCGGTTAATGGTTTAAGAATGTAGTGGAATGATTACATGTTTATCATGTGTAATGTTGTATAAGTAATCTCATGGTACTATGGAATAAAGAGACATGTAAGGATTGTTACATTGTTGTCTGATTAATGTTACCAGTAACCATGAAAGGTTATTCAGATACTTTTGGAAAGTAGATGATAAGTGCATAATGAAAGGATAAGAAGATAATGAGATGCTTGATTGTATTCATGAGCTCATGATTGATATAAGGACTAAGTGATATCATGGTTTGAGTATATAGAATTTTGAGGATTTTGGTATGTGGAAAGTGTTAACTTTTAACTGCACTCATGTTTTCACTAAGGTATTCAAGAGAATACACGATTAAGGACTTTGAATGTTTGGAATGTGACCAACAAGACATATCTTATGATATGTGGGGATCAACGACAGTATTAAATCTCTGGTAATCGATGTCACTATATTATGAGAGTGGACTGCAGTATTATGTATAAGCCTAAAGATTAGACTGGATTATGTTGGACATAAGTTAGTATTGTTTAAGGATAGAAGATTTTCGATATTATTGATGGGATGTTATAGTAACATAGTTTTAGAAAAAGGGACAACCTGCAGGACGGGCGACAACCCATCGCTTCGGACAAGGCTGTAGGAATCGAACCCACAACCAAAGTGCGACTGGCCTTTATCGCCTACCACTGGCCTACAGGAAGTCCCTGTTTAGTAGAAACTAGTTTTATTATATTAAGCAGTATGATATATGAAGTATAAGTCCATTTTAGGAACTATATATGATTAAACTCACTATAGAATGACTTATGTATATTTAATAACTTTTGCTTACCTTTTGTTTGAGACAGATGGAATGACCCGTCATTCTATCACATGATCTGCTAACACTTCACGAATAACAAATTCAACTTCATTTATTTAAGAGATGAAGTGGAAATTGTTCAAGGCACAAACAAAAGTGATATTGTATCTAAATAAAGTAAGTATTTATTCTAATTCAAATTTTCAACTTTAGGGAAATGATCTTGAAAACCAAAAATGTTGTCCTAGTAATCTTATACTTGATGAATCAGATGGTACCTTAGATCGTCACAAATTTATGGATTTGTGATTACTGGATTTTCCATAGCCATGTTCTCTACCACTCTCCATCAGAACATGATGGTTAGATTTCTCTTCCATATCCATATTTTCACCTATGTGGAAACCCAGTGATTAGTTTATTTGGGTAATCGTTACATTTCATACTTTAGTTTTTAAAGCCAAGTTTTGGTATTCCCTTTTACGATGTGGGTTTCTATTAAAGAAACTTTCAAATAGTAAACCATTTATAACCCCGACAAATTTCGAGGGCGAAATTCATTTTAAGGGGGGTAGAATGTAACAGCCCAAGATTTTATAAAAAAAATATTCTTTTTAATTTTATTAATGTCTTGTTTTGTACGCTACACCAAAAGGAGCTTGCACAACACGCATCCTTGTCTTGCCTTGCATTACACGCAATCGCAACCTTCCTCGATAGCGTGTGTAATACGCAATACCGAGTTTCACTAAACAACGATGTGCTATTAAAATATTATTAAAACTAGCGGTTATGAATAGTAATAACCACTTTTTAAAATTCTGTAAATCTTATTTTTTTAAAATGAACTTCATTCTTGGATTCGGAGTATCGAATTTAGCCTAAGGTGAAATTTTGGTACTTTTCGGATAACTTTCATATTCTGATGAATAGTGAAAATTAATAAATTATAATTAAAAACAACTTTTTTAATCAAAATAATTAATAGTGATAAATTATTAATTTGAGTGGTTTTAAAGTATATTTAGAATATATTTTTACAATTTAATACAATGTTGGTCATTGGTTGTAATTTCACATTTAAACCAGACATAATCAAGTGTCAATCTTTTGATATATATTGTTTCCTAAAAACACGCTATTTATTTTAACAGCGGGATTTAATTATAAAATTAATTAATACAACTTTTATGTTATGAATTTGGTAAAATAGACTTCATTTTTGAATTCGGAATATGAAATATAGCTTGGGATGAAATTTCGGCATTGTTCTGAAAAACATCAATTTTTGATGAATAGTGAAACTACTAAGTGGTAGGTTAAAAACTGAATTTTGCATAAAACTTAATTTTACCGCTTCTGTGAATGGAATTTCGAAAATCCGAGAGACACGGTTAATATCAAGGACTAAAATGTGGTTCAATGAGATGAAAATAATTTTTTGGTGAATAGTAACTTTTTACTTTTTTTACCGCGGTTAATAGTAAATAGGGTAACTAAGGGTAAATATGATATTACTATTACCCTAACACATGTCCTAATTCTATTGGACAAGTGTAATTCGACCAAAAACATACTTAGGAATAAAATATGACCATTTAGGCCCACTTGGGTTAGATTAGGACATTTATTATTAATTTATTTAAAGAAAGGTTAAAATAGTTAAAATCAAAGTTTAATAAGTAAATCATTTTTAATATGGGGTTATACATAAGATAAATTCGACTATAAATATTCATTAGAAAGCTAAAAAGATTTCCTACATAATGGTATTTTATTTTTAAATTTTAGACATCAAATAATTTAATTAATTTATGACACAAAGATGATGCAGTAATTATCTTATTTATGAAATATTGACATAATTGATGTTATAAACACAAAAATAAATGTAATTTGAGAATTTTTATGAATTCCACTAATTTTATAGGTTACTATGATATATTAATGTTGATTTAATCAACTTGGTTCGAACATTTAATTCTGTTATGACTTTCACAAAAATCATATATCAAATAGTGTCAAAATTGACACAAAATAGTTTTTAAATCAAATATTATATTATTAATTGTTATTTTATTCCTAAAAATCTAAGGTTCGGCCAAATGACTTAGATAAGGATGTATATATTAATAATAAACAATTTGGGGTTCGTTTGACATGTTATAGTAAGTGTATTAACCATATAGTGAAAGAAAACAAAAAGACACGGTAAAAGTCAAATTATTTAACTTAGAGTTAAATCTAATTGATAAGGTTTAAAATAAGATCCAAACATGTCTAAATTTGATTGGTTGATGAGATTACAACCCTATCTCATCTAAGCTTCGAATATGAGTCATTTTTGGAGGTTTTTATGTGGGGTTAGATTTATTATAAATTAATATTTTTAAGAATTCCTAAGGTGCCCCTCTCCTCCCCTATAAAAGGACACCTCCTCCCCCTCCTCCTCACACCAATTTGAGCACTCAAGCTCGGCCAACCCCTGCCAAAATTCCTTCTCCACTTCCCTAGCAACATCCTAGAGGTTCTGGTCTTCCTCAAAGACCAATTCTAGTGCCCTAAGAGGAGGTCTCAAAGAGGCACTTCAAAGAAGAGGAGGTTCGGACACTTACAAAGCAAGTCGGACCTAAGGTAAGGGAAATATCACAATCTCATTTTTATCCGAGATTGTTTATTCGTAAGTATTTACTGGGGTGTATTTTATCATCCACATCCATGTTTCATCAATATGTAATATTATTTCCATCCACCTACAATTGTTTAAATCCATTTTTACCCTTCGGTGAGTTTTAGTAATATGTATGAAAGGAATCTTTTGTCGTTTTTCGTACGAGGTACTTTTTGACTTTTCCGACAAAAGTACGAAGAATGTTTTTTTTTAACTTATACGGCACGAACAGATTTATACTGTTTTATAAAGCCTTATTTTCATGAAGCTTTCTCTAAAAGATTTCATGACTATTTTCAATAAAATCAATTTCTTTTAAAATTGCATGATGATTTGAGAAAAGAAATTGATTTTCAAGAAGAAAGGATATTTTCCTCAAGAATTCAATTCAAGCGTTTTATCAAAATTATTTTCCATATAAGATAATAAAGGTTTCTGTTTCTATCCATATTTTTACATTGATTTGACTATGTTGTTATGGAATTATGTTTATGAATTCCTTTATCTTATATGAATGGTTTTATGATGTCCTGTTGTTTAAGAATCCCATTTTTATTACATGAGTTATGCAATGATGTATGATTTATGATTTTGTGGCACACATAAGAAAGGATTCATTAAGAGATGGGTGGGACCTATATCTCCCTCCAATGCATTGGGTAAAGATTTCATATCTCATGAGATAGACATGGCTGGAATGGTAGGTTATACCGGTTCAGTGAAACAGGACTGAAACGAGGATTACTCGATTCAGAAAGGGACTTTGTCCACTAAGATAGTCTTGGCAATGAGTCTTGACTAACAAGAAATGTTTCTCTATGATTATGTGTGTATGCCACAATGAGTAATGTTTTAAGTAAGGGTTTCATTTTCACTACTATGATTTATCCCATGTTATGAAATTATGCTCTCTTTTGCAGGTTAAGATTTCAAAAAATGTTATGTTCTTATGAAAATTATGTGATTGATATTTCTTTTGTTTACCCTTACTGAGCATTTGAGCTCACCCTTTCATGTTTTCTTTTCCCCAGGATATAAAGAAAGGTTTTAGGTAAAAAAAAAGGAAGATCTTTGTGGGAGATTTTGAAGATCTTTCACCAGGATTAGAAGATTACATTCCGAGTTTCCAAAGACACTAAACTATTACGATCCTTGTGTGTGTGTTTTTGTTATGTACTAAGTATTCCGCAAAAGTAATGTAAAGTCCATGTAAGTCAGGCTACGGGTCTCTACAGGGTGTGCCATTGATAAGAACAGACAACCTTGATGAACATAGGATAGTATTAATCAGCTTGATAAACTCATTAAAAAAACCATTCCTTCTGAGGACATCCATGAGGAAACTCCATTTTAATGTTTCAAAGGCCTTTGAGATGTCAATCTTCAATGAAAAGTTCCCTACCTTTGTCTTTTTTCTCATAAGATTAATGCTCTCTAAAGCAGTGAAGAGACAATCCTGGATATTTCTCCCAGGAACAAAGTCAAATTGATTGGTAGTAATCATGTCACTAACCATTGGGACCATTCTGTTCATGAGGATCTTGGTTATGATTTTAGGGATAGTATTTCCAAGAGCAACTGGCCTAAAGTCCTTGATATCAAGGGAGTTATTATTTTTAGGCAATAGAGCAATGAAGCATGAGTTCATCCCATATAGAAGGTAAGAGTGAGTGAAGAAGTCACTGATAGCTCAGGTAATATCATCCTACAAAATATCCCAATAATATATGAAGAACTTGTTATTGAATCCATCTGGGCCAGGAGCGCTGTCCACATTGAGAGAGAGAAGAGATGCTCGAATTTCCTCTTTAATGGGGGGGGGGGTAACAAGATACTGATTATCATTCTTTTTAATGCCTAGAATTATATTCCAAACCATTTTATGAGTGTTAACATGGCCATCATCAGAATACAGTCCCTTAAGGTGATCCACGACTGCCACAGAAATCTCACAATCAGATGTATAAATATGAACATTGATGCTGATTGCTTTCGCCATAGCTCATCCCCTTTTATCTTTATGCAATCTGTTGAAAAATTTATAGTTCTTGTCTCCTTATTTAAGCCATCTTACATTCAATTGATTTCTGACTAACATTTCCTGGGTTAAAATTACGTCATCCAGCATGTTATGTGCCAGAATTTCATCTTGAGATGGAGCAGACTGCTGTTGATTTTGAATCTGAATGAGAGAGAGCTCCACCTCAGCATCCTTGATGTTACATTCCAGGTTAGAAATATATTTTATGCTCTAGTCCTTGAGAAGTTCCTTTAGATGATTTAACTTCACAACCAACCTCTAAAGATGACTTCCAATAGGCTCAAGCTTCCAGGTTTCCAGCACAAGTTCCCTGCATCCATGCTCCATCACCCACCCATTGTTGAATCGGAATGGGAGGGTTCCTAACCATGCCAGTTGATTATCAAGCTCCACAACAAGTAGATTGTGGTCAGAGTGGTGTCTGGGTAATGTAAATCCAGAAATTCCAGGAGCAGGACCTTGGTTAGCCATTTGAATGAAACATCTATCAATTTTACTTGCTTGCTTCCCATTACAGGTGTATCGACACCATGTGAACTCATCTCCAGCAAGTGGGACTTCAACCAGATTGCAATAATCAAGGCAGATAGAAAATTCAGAGGCCACATTTCTATTGAAATTACCTCAAGTTTTTTCCTCAGTTTTTAGCACCACATTAAAATCTCCAAGAGAAATCCAGTTATGCTCCATCTTCCCAGAAGCCTCTTTGAGATCCTCCCATAACTCCCTTCTCTTAATGTAGAGATTGGATGCATACACAAAATAGACTAAAAATTCAAATGCATCAATGCTGCATGAAATTAGAACACTCTGAGATATATTCACACAAGACTTTATTTGGATGGATTCATGCCGTAGCACCCACAAGTGGTCCATCTCAGAATCATGAAGATTACTAGACACAAACTGATACCCAATGGATCCACAATTGAATCCACTCCATCTACTAAAAAAAAGAATTGGTTCAGAAATTCCAACAAGAAAAGGATTTTGGGCCATGATAAAGTGTCTCAGGGCTTTGGCCGTTCGGGAATTTCCCAGCCCTTGACAGTTCCAATAGAAGATATTCATTTCATATGGGTCATTCCCCATTTTGGGGACCACCCTTTGTTTCCATTGCCACTTTTCCCTTCCCTTGCTTCCCTTTACCTTTGTTACCTTTCCCTTTTTGGCTGATGTTCACCCCAGAGATCACGGGTGAGGCCACAAGATCCTTCCCCTCAGATGGTTTTTGTGTGTTTTCCACAACATGGTTGACATTCTGATCATGAGATGGGAATGCCTGTTCTAGGGGGACAACCACTGAAGGAATAAATTTCCCCTGGTCAGAAATTGACTCTGTGAGCAAGCTAGCCCCATCCTCAGGGGAATCAGTTGAATCAGGTGGCTGGGGATCTTCAATATCGTCGGACTAGAAAACACCACTCAAGGGTGAAACTGTGTTCTGTGATTTTAAGTGAGAAGGGCCACTGCTCACATGTGTTGTTCTTTGAGTATCCTTGGAAGGGAGTTTCTGTGTGAAATTCCCCTCTAGATCAGCTGAAGCCACTACCTCGCCACTCATGATTCCACCTGCATCATCATGGGACAGCACATATGCTCCATCTTGAGCCAGTGGCTGGGGTAAGGCCTTCTCTGTAGTATCCTTGCCACAACAGATTGAAACCACAAGTGGTTTTTCCACATTGAAATCTGCACAATCTGGAATAACAGCCCCCTGCTGGGAACCTGCCACACCATTCAAGACCGTGGACCTTGAGCTAGTAACTCCTTTAGCAGAGTCCATTTTTGCTGCACTACATTCCACCGGTGCATCCACCATGAGATCACTTGGAGCCACATGTGTTTTTACATCAGGATTATCAGCGCAACTTGAATTCTCAGCTCCCAGATGAGAGCCTACCACACCATTAAGATCCTCAACCCCTGAGCCAGTGACATATTGAGCTTAATCCACTTTTGACATATGAAAATCCTCCATCAATTCCTACCCTTCAACTAGAGGCTACCCAGAAGTGTCTCCCTCCTAATATCCAGATGAGACAGGCCCATCCAGCACCTTGGCAGCAACCCCATTGCCTCCCTGAGAACCATCTAGGATCTTATCCTTTCCCTTCCTCCTTCAACATGCAGCATCATCATTCCCTTTCACTTTGCGTACACTGCATTCCTTGTCCCTTCTACACTCAAAGGCAAGATGACCAAAAAGCATGCACTTCAAGTAGAATTTCAGTTTTCTTTCGTAAACAATATCCAGCTTCATACTGTTATCCCATGTTGTTAGAATGATTTCCTCAACAAGGGTGCTAGCCATATCCACTTCCACGAGTATCCGAGTGAAGTGCCCAAACCTCAGGTTAGTTGTCTGCCGGTCCAATCGAATGGGATTGCCAATAGCTGAGGCAATGTTCCATAATATCCTTGGGTACCAATAAAGCCAGTTCAGCCTACATATTCGGATCCATATCTAAGCATGAGTGTTTCGAACATTCATGGGATCAAAATTCCAGTCCCATGTTTGAATGTTCAAAAAACCCGGTTTTAGAGGCATGGTTCCCTTGCTCCAGGCCCTTCTCTTGTACTCATCCGATAGGAAGGCAACATGATAGTATCCCCTTCCCATTGAATTCATTTTCCAGTCATCAAACCCCCATACTTCAGCAATCCATTTGGTCATGTAATTGAATTTCCACAGATTCAAACCTTTGGGTATCATCACACGAGCAATGATCGAGAATCGGCATAAGCTAACCTGTTCCTCAACCGCCTCCTGATTTTCCGACACATGGGCAATCTTCCCCTTCTTTATCACCCGACCAGGTGGTGGTGCATTAAAGAAAAAGGAGGGATCAGAGATCTCTTTGACCACATCAGCAAAGTTACTCTTCAGACAACCATTTTCGGGGATGAAAGATCCCAATTATCCAATGGGATTTTTTGTAAATGCAAACATTTCCGAGTGACCAATACATTCATCAAGGTATCCCGAACGACCATCATCCTTTTAATTTATCCCCAAATCATTCTCCGCATGATCATTGGAATCTCCTAGTTTAAGTTTTTCAACCATGTCCCCTTGGGATGCCATCTTCATTCATTAAGACTTCTTAAAATACAATTAATCTCATTCTTATATTTAAATGTGATTTTTTAAAACCAAAACATGTCCTAATAAAAAAAACATGCCTCTTTAATAAGATAAAACCACTGGGTTCTTATCAAAACAATTGAATCCATTTTTACCGGATTAAAATCCATTCAAAATCAATTCTATCATTTCACAATTTATTTCCACAATTAAATTCAACAATTTAATTGAAATCATTTCCATCAAATCCATATTTTAAATTAAACAACTTAAATTAACCAATTTCCATAAACACACCCCAATTCAATGAAATTGAGATTTTTCCTAATCTTATTCCAAAACCATTTCAAGTCTATCAATTCACTAGAAATGGATTTTATTACATCAATAGAAAATGAGTTTATGAAACTGAATTTAAATAAACTATTGAAATAAATCAACCAATTCATTGTTAATAAATTTAACTAACTGGATTGAAACCAGCTACCTCAAGGTCATCTATGTTAACAAAAAAGGCAGACCACCCTATGTGGTTTAATACAACTCCTCAGAGACTTATTATCATAAGTGTTGACACACCTATGGTAAAAGTTCATCAAGGGTTCTTAGAGCCAAAACCAGATATTTTATTTCAAAAGTAAATAAAATATCACATGCAATGATAGTTTCCCTCTCCTAAATAATATCTGGATTATTATTTTATGTCCTCACATGTGTTTGAAATTATAATTCAATATTTCATGAAATTACATGTTGATAATTACACATTTATTGTACTCATTTTGTTTCGATCACTTAGAGAGTGCAGAGTTCTATAGTTGGAAATACTATCGTACCTATTTGGTAGATAACCATGTTGCTCGCTTGTTATTTATATTTGAAATATAAATGTATGCAATGATTTTGAAATTATTTACATGCATGATGAATTTACATAAAATGTTTTATGTAACTATTTTATTTAAACAATTATTTTAGAAATATTCCATCATTTGTAAAGTCTTTTCCTAAAGTATTTTTCCATCATTTGAACCGTATAACATAATTTGTTTAATTATGATTTGAAATGTCAAACCTATTTCATTTTAAAAATTTAAAGTATTTCTTTAGTTAATCAATTATTGGCATATGTTATGGAATCTATTTTGAGACCCTACTGGGATTTTTATCTCATACCCTACTTATGCGTTTAGGTGTTTATAGATCATCTTCATCTAGGTTCAAGAAAAGGGAAATGATCACTTAGAGGTGGTTCCAGCTGCTGAACTGTGGTCTTGGTGAGTTGAGTCTTTAGTGACTCAGGTTGTTTTTCATTATTTTAGTACTTGGGTTATAGTACTTTAGGATTATTCCATATTGTATTCCGGTACTTTAATCCTAGTGGAGTTTTATTTTTATATGCATACTGTCTTGCTTCTTTTACTTCCACATTGTTAGTGGAAAAATCGTTCTCACTTGCATGTTGTATGATGCTAGGTGCTAGCTACCAACCCATGGGGATTAGGAATGACTTTTAGGCTATGTCAGGTCTAGATCAGTTATCCTTTTACCAGGGTACTCAGGCTGGTTCGTGACAAAATGATATCAAAGGGAGGTCGAGCTTTTGTCTAGAAGTCAGTATGAATTTGGAAAATCTTGTCAGGTATTTGGAGGTAGTTTCGATTTAGTGCCTGACTCGCTCTCATTACAATGAACCTTAAGTTTCTAGGGGTGGTTAGGGAAATATTTATTGCGGTTTATTTCTATTATTTTCCTTATTGTGATTTGGATAGAGTGAATTCCAAATATTGTTTGTTCCTTATATTAGGAATAATTTCTATCATTACTTTGTCTAATTGTTAATCTAATGACTTTATTTTATCTGGTGATGTTATGTAGCATCATGCCTCCAAGAATACGTATGAATCAAACCTAGGAAGAGGCTATATATAAAACTCGACTAGAAAATCCTACTATGGATCCAACTCTAGTTGAGGTAAACGTGCATACCGTCCAAGCTCTAGGACATGCACCACCTCTAGTCCTCATTCAGGCTCCATCTATGTATGCTCAGGGAAATGTTATTCAAAATCATTCCTAAGAGTCACTTCTCCAGAAACCAGCAGTTTTCAAAGGATCCACTGATCCTCAATATGATAAGGAATGGTTGTCTAGGATAGAATTTCAATTTGAGTTCTTGTAGAAACTAGATGAGATCAAGGTTAAGTGTTCCACCTTTGTGCTGGAGGGACCAAGAAGGAGATGGTGTGATATGATGGTGATGACAAAGAAACATGAGGGATTAGAGTGGAAGGAATTCAAGGTTCTTTTCACCAACTAGTTCTATACATAACCAATGGTGTTTTCCAAGTATGTAAAGTTTTTCAAGCTTAATAAATCTAACAAAACAGTGACTGAGTATTCGAATCACTTTGTTGAGTTGGTGTAGTTTTCACCTAAGATTGTATTTAATGAGAGGATGAAGGCTCAACAGTTCAAGTTGGTTCTTTAATCAGATATCCATTCTCAGGTCTTCTTGAAAAATCTACCCACTTATGTTGATGTGTTGGATTGGGCAATGATGGTTAATATGGACTCGGTTGGAAATTCAGTGTTGAAGGGAGTTCTATTTTTTTCATATTAGAAGCATGATTTTTGTTAAAGGAAAGAAAAAACTTGATGACTTTAGAAGTGGTTTTCAACAATAGGGTCATTTTCAACCTCCTATAGTGCCTAGAAAAATCCCTTTGATATGATACAAGTGTGGTCAGTAAGGGAATTTAAAGAGGGTCTTCACCAAGGAACCTACGAACCATAGATCATGGGGAAATTTAGGGAACTTGAAGAAAATTTTCCACAACTTTTCTACTTAGCGCAGTGGAACGAGATCATCAACACCTCTAAAAAACTATGGGGTAATCAAATGATTTATGTAGAAAAGGGTTCCATTCAAAGGCATCAAGAATGAATCTTATTCACATAGTGGAAGAGTCTCTTAAGGAATATGATACGGGTCTAGTGACAATGAGAGGTACCATTACTATAACTCAATCTTTAGTGACTACTCTATTTGATACCAGTGCACCTCACTCATTTATTTTGTCCCGTATCATTAATATGATTAATCTTCCTAGGGAGATTTTATATTGTGCAATGTATATTAATACACCCCTTGGTATGAAGATATGAAGGGGTCTCCATAGTCCCACTTGCATCTTATCTATATCATATGTTGAGCTTGCTTGGAGTTTTCTAGTAGTTGACATGAAACTTCTTGACATCATCTTCAGAATGGATTGGATAACTACCAATAAATCCTTGGTTAATTATTATCCTCTAAGGATCTACCTTACCAAACCTAGTGGTGTGTCTCTTACCATTCAAGGAGAATGATACCCAAGGTCAAGCATAGATAGACCTTATTATCTAGAGTTGGGGAAAGTGATATCAGTGTTTTCTTTTTATTTGAAGTGATATTCATTGAGTGTTGATATCCCTCCAATTTTTGTCGAGTTTCCCATCATGTTTTCTTCTAGATTTTATGGGTTTTCACCAATAAGAGAGTTTGTGTTTTCCATTGACTTGATGCCTAGTTCACAACCAGTTTCAATTACCTCTTACCATATGGCACCAGTTGAACTGAAAGAGCTAAAGTCCCTATTGGATGATCTTCTTGAGGATATGTTTCACACTTGTATACTCAACTTTAGTGGGAATTGAGAAGATAATTTGGTGATGGTTGAGTTTTCTTATAACAATAGTTGTCAGTCTGTGATAAGAATGAATTTTTTTAGGACTTCTATATTCATCCTTGTAAATCTCCGTTGTGCTGGATAAAGATTGATGAATGTTCCTTGGTTGGACCGAGTTTGGTCCAAGAGATGAAAACTAAAATTCAGTTGATTCATCATATAATGTTGATAGTACATAGATGGTATAAGTATTATTATGATCACATCATAGGCATTTTTAATTTTTAGTTCACGACCGGGTGTTCTTAATGGTTTCACCTCAGTTGGTTTATCGACAACTTGGGAGGAATGTGAATCTTGAACCTCGTCTTGTGGGACCTTTTGAGGTTGTTGATCAGGTGGGGAAAGTTTCTTACAGCTTATCACTACCACCATAGATGACGTAGATACATAAAATGTTCCAAGTATCAAAACTACAAATGTATCTCTTTGATCCATATCATGTTTTGAGCTTGAGTGATCTTAGGCTTGAAATGAATGACCAGTCGGGGTAGTTATTTCTGAGACCAAGATACTTCGTGGGAGGAAGATACCTCAGTTCCATGTATTATGAAAGCATAGTTATGATTCTCATGAGATGTGGGAGGGGGAGGCACTAATTATAGAGAAGTGGTATCATCATTTTGACATGGAGGATTCTTTATAGGCTTTATAGGGATAGAAAGTTCCTATAGTGGGGAGGTTGTAACATCTCTTCACTGTTTCAGGTATTCCTAAACCTTCTTTTGTTAAATTATTAATATATTAATTAAGTAAAAAAGAAAAAAAAATTATTTAATAGATTTTTTTGGATAAATGTTCTAAATTCATTAAATTCTATTTAACACCGGGTTTTGATTTATTAAAATGAAAAAAAATCGATTTGGGGTTTTACTAATAAGAGAACCGATCACTGTGGTTTGTGGGGGATCTGTTTATGTGTGATTGACATCAGGTGTACTTTTTATAATATTTTTGAAGACCTATCTATTTTTTCCTCTTCCTTAGAGATAAAGTGGAGCATAGAATCCTAGTGTGCCTCTCCTAGGTGACACTTTCTTCCATGTTTTTTTATTTTATTTTAATATTTTCTTTTATTTTCATTTTTATTCAATAATTCAACATATGAAAGAAAAATAAAATGTTTTATATTAAATAAAATGATAATATTAAAATTATCAATTGATAATTTACTGAAATATTATTGTTTTTTTATTAATTTATTTATTTTTATTATCAATAGATAGTAAAAAATTTCTGATAAATCGTTTTTTCCCACTTAAGATATTAATAATTTAAAACAAGTGGGTTTAGGAATACCTGAAATAGTAATGGGTTATTACATTATATATTATGTAATTCCATAAATAAATTTTGATCAAGAATAAGGATTAATAATGTTGAAATAGTTATCTTGTAATAATTATTTCATAAGAGTTATGGTATTTTGTAAAAATTTCATTTTCACTTTTTAAACAAAAAATAAACTTTTTTAGAAAATTTACAAAAATTACCCTAAGCTATTTTTGAAATAATGAGTCAAAAAATGAATTTAATATTGTTAAAGAAATTTTATAAAATTTTCAAAAATTAATTATATTTATTTTCTTATAGAAATCAATAAAAATTTATTTTTGAAGTAAACATTTTTTGAAAAATAAAATGAATTTACTAAAAATTATGTAATCATTTCTTAAGCATAAATAATTTTTTCTTAAATTTAAACTTTATATTTATTTCATAATATAGTTAATATTATTCAAACATTCCAATTTAATGGCTAGTTTATAATGGTCTTATAAAAATGATAATATTTTGGAGTTTTTTTAAGCTTGGTGTTTTATGCAACTTATGATATCAAATAAAGTGTTCTTTTAAAATCTCAGGGTGTTATATTGAAAAGTAATGGATCAACATATCAACTAAAAGAAGGTGGTTATTGATGCATTAAGGGATCAACTATAAGTAGTTCCCTTTGAGTTGAATCTGGAAGCTCAACATTAATCAAGATATTATGCATAACTCGATAGATTCTATTAATTATGCCCATGATTTTTCACATTCTAGATTTCTTGATTTTAGTGAGGCCATAAATTAATCATCTATTACACTCATCATTTACATAGTTCCACCAATTTCCCAATATTTTTCTTAAATAAGAAAACCTTACTGAGAAATTTGTTACTTTTAAGAATCTTTTAATTCTAAAGGAATTTTATGTCCTAAAAAATCATTATTAAAGGTACTATTATTTAATATAAATTAATATAAATTATATTTTATATGTTTTTTTCATAATGGTTTATAAAAACCATATGATTAAACAAATATATCCCCCATGTGTGTCAGACCAAATGTGCAGTAAGGACTCTTTTTCATGAAGTTGGTGATGATCAAGTTAATACCCAGTACACCCTTTTCAAGGTTATTTCCATTTGGTACAACTTTACCAAATCCATATCCATTTCTATTATCCATACCAGGATTTAATTTCTTGGAAACCACTTGCTTAATACTTCACCAAAATTTTATGATGTCTCACTATTTTTAGACTTATCCCTAGGGTTTATAGAAATGTTTTAAAAAACCCAATTTCCATAAATAACTAAACCTACATTTTATATCAACTATGGAGTTCATCCTTTTTTAAAACATAAAACTTTAAATACATGGTATAACACTTAATAATATATAGGATATTTTTAGGTTTAGTTTATTTGAAATTAAGAACATAATACATGTAAATCATTAAAATTATTCCTATCCACTTGAAAGGCTTCTTTATAAGATATTAATAAGTTACTTTTACTATAAATCATATCCTGAGGATATATATCAAAAAAAGGGATGAGAATAAATCCTACTACAGGAATAAACAATGGATATACTTATCATGTGACCATGATTCATATCAATGCAACACGATAATAAGAACATGAGGTATATCATAATACGATGATCATGAATCATAACATAAAAATGTGGCTATAATATAAAAATGATACATTCATAAGAAGATCACCAATTTTTATCACCAAGGTATCATAAATCATAATCACCAATGTTATTCATCAATTTATCATAAAATATGTCATATATAGATTTTAATTACCAAGTTATTCACAAATATATCAAAAGAATATCACCATGTTTTATCACCAAGTTATTATAAATCAAAATTACCAAGGTTATTCACCATGTTATCATAAAATATGTCATATATAGATATTAATTATTTACCAATGCATTTTAATGGTATTAGGGTTCACCCTTCATATGTTTTACTTCATGGGAGACACATTGATAACAATAAATCATTTAATTAATAACCCTTGGAGGAAAATAATGAGTTTCATATAAAATCATTTAGTACATAAGTGGTTAATTACTTGAACATTTCATCATTTTCATAACAATGAGAAGGGAATTTGGGTTAAATAAATTTAAATTCCCAATAAATAAATAATGTTTACATCTAGGTTAATACCCATATAAAATTAAGAGGTTTTGGTATTCACAATATAAGAATTTATCATTAAAAGAGAGAAATTCAAGAAGTGAATTAGACAACATGACAAGTATAAAATGTGGATTAAAGAAAGGGAATATTTATAGAGAAAAAGTAATCCCATTAGTTAGACACTATTTTGGATGTAATGGAACAATAAATGTTTTTTGAAAGAATATAACTCAACATTTAGAATACACATCGCAAAATAAGCATAAGAATGGAAAATAAGAAGAGGGGAGTTCCCTTATCTTGAAGAGTTGCTTCCTAAAACATGAGTATATCACCTTAATAACTTAAAGAAATCTTATAGGGACTCATTTGGAGGTAAAATTACCATAAATTCATGGATAATAGATTTTTAGTCGATTGGAATGGGGGATGGGTGGGTATTTATTGTAAAGAGGAGGAATTGTTTAATAATTTCCAAGTATAGGTATTGGAATTATAGGTTAAGGAAAAACTATTGTCTTACCCATAGTTTTTATAATGGTTTTAGAAATTTATGCCAAGTTTTTTAATATTTTAATCCATTAGAATCAAAATCCATTTTTTAATATTACTTTGGGCATGGATATTAATTTTTCCACAAAATATAGTTTTTTCCATTTTACACTTTGTAAAGTCATTTATAACTTTAGAAATTGATTTAAATTCATTATAATTCATAATATTAATTAAATAATATATTTTTCTCAAGTATTATATTTAATTAATTATTAAATAATTATTACATATATATGAAGTCATAAAACATATCGAAAGTTAAAAAACTATATTTTTACTATTCAAAAAAAATAAAAAATTTTAAAATAATATCATAATTTCACCCTAATTTTGATTTGATGATTTCAAATATAATTTTGATTTCATCCAACTAATTTTCTATATATGATAATTTTAACTTGAAAAAAATCATTATTTACCAAAAAATAACATTTTTTGTGACTTAGTCAACTTTCTAACACTTATAATAATTCCCGAGGACATTATAAAATTATATTTTGAATTATATTTAAATAAATGTTTTTTATAAGAGTATTTAATTAAAATAAATTTCATTTAAAATAATTAAGTTTATTATAAATGTGTATATATTTTATAAAAAAATTAATTATGTTTTATTTGTATCCAAAAATATATTTATCATATTTATCTTATATTCCTATTTATTTTAAAACATAATAATGAAAATTGGATTTATTAAATAAATAATTCATTTATACAAAATAAATTACACTTTTTTGATACTATAGTTTAGATACATAACCCCTTTTTACACTAGCATACACCCTAAGGGTAAGGTGTGCGATAGTGGTAGTTTCATGAGGTGGCTTAGATAACATTAACATGGTGGTGGTCTAAACTAACTTAAACTTATCCCCTACCCAATTTCATTTAAGCCTCACTTATTAAAGCTCTCCTTGGGATTGGTTAACGTAAAACCCCAATTATAATACCACCCCCACCAATTTCAAAAAAATAGGCTTCAAAAGGAATGACTCTACTGATTGAGGAAATCATTTATCCTTTATGCATCAATTATTGTTTTTATTACCCTTTATAAATAATAATTATAATGATAAAATTATTACCGATAGTTATAGTTTCCAATGATTATATTAAAAAATGGTCAGGTCACGGTTAGATCCCAACATCCACTTTTACCTTTATACCATATACATAGTCCATAATATATCATTATTTACTACCTCATTACCAATGTTTTTTAAAATTTATTTGATAACATAAATTATATTCCATATATTTATTTTTTATTTTAATAGTTTTCATTGTAGGTTTAATCTTCTTGGTAGAGTTAGAACTTATAGATTATACCAGTATATGGTCGATATTATTTTCTTTTTATATCCCTGTACTATTCTTAGTCATATTAATTGGTATTATTAATTTACATGTAAATTATTTTGTAATATTATTTCTATGTACTTCTATTGTGAAATAAAATAAAATAGTCATTATGAAAAAATATATATTTTATTAGTCATAGAAGTAATTTTCATGCTGTTACACTTGATGCAATTTTAATTAAGTCTCATTCTTGTTCTATAAAACATTAAACCTATTTTCAAGCTTAACATTCATTTTTATTGGATAAAATCTACCCATTTATTTTATTGGAGTAAAGTGCCTCTTTATGAAATATTTTACCTTCCATATATTCTTCCAACTACATTACCTTTCCATGTGACTATGGTTAGAATAAACAAAAAATCTACCATGATAATCATACCTCATTTGGTAATTTCTCGAATAATGTATTGGCACTACTGTTGTTCTTCTTTCACTTTTTATATTTTTTTCTTCAAATAAAATACTCATAACATGACCAAATATTCTAACAATGTATCATTTTAGTTCGACCTTTTTAATGGACCCTCTCTTCTGTATTTTATATGGAACTCATATTTTTTATATATTTCATATCTGTATTTATTCTTACTATTGATGATGAGTTTGGAGGGATTTTCATTCTCTCATTTGTTGTGTTTATATACTCCTCAATATCTTTGATATTCTCATAATTTTCCTTCAATTTTCAGAAATCTCTCTCAAACTTGATGTAGAATCCATTTATTATTGTCTTCTCTACTTAAGATAAATTTTGAGTGGAATTTTTCTTTCTTTCAAATCATTCTTTATGATCATATGCTTTAAAATTTATTGGGAAATATCTTAAATCATGTCACTTTTTTCATTCATATTTTCTCTCAGTTTCTCCATATTTAAATTCAATTCCACTTCTTTTTTCTATATCCTTTTATTTCACAATTCCAAATCATCAATCATTACATAATTCACTTCATGAATAACTTCCCATTATTATGCCTTCTCTTATAGTATTGGGATCTCATATTGTCTAATGCATGAATATATCCTTGATTGGAACCTTGATGTAGTCACCTCCTCATCACATTTTCTTTTCACCTGCACAATAAAGTAAAAACACTACAATATTTCTCCAAAAAAAATTTAGAAACAAATAAAGATATGGAATTCATTACTATAGTTGGAGAGCCCTTTATTTTGGCATTATTATTCTCCCATTTTCATTTAGACATAAGTTGATTTTAATATATATTTATTTACTTACAAAATAACTATTTCAAAGCCATCCAATTGTCTTTAGAAAATTCAAAGTGATCAAAATCCTCGGACATATCTTCTCTAAGATCATCATTTAATTATTTTTTTAACAAAGTATTAATCTCAATATTTCTTTGATATATCTAAAAAATAACTCCATGTCATCTCATTAGAACAATTCCTTCCTACAAAAATTATCAAGGGAACTCCAATAGAATATTATATGAATGAAATGAAATCATTTTGACATGTTTTGAAATAGTTTATATTAGAAAAGGGATAAATCACTTCATATTCCATTTCTCTTCACAAAACTTCAGATCAATTTAGAGAATAAAATCCAATGAAAATGAACCTATTAGTATGATACCAATTGTTTATCCCAACAAGGGGCTTAAGATGAGATATACCCTAAGAGGGGGGAAGGGTGGCGAATCAAGGTATGATATTCTTAACCAATTTAAACACATTTTATTTTTATGTCTCACTACCCTAATAGATCTTAACCCCTCAACCTTTAAGGCCACTTATTATAATCTTTTATTTAGATATTGATCCAATTAAATTCACTTGACGATAACTTTTAATATATATTTTTAAGGTCCATTTTACACATTTTTTGTGTGAATGTAGGATTTAAATTGGATATAGTTGGGTTTTACTTGGTTTACCACTACATGATATCTGATGGAATGCGAAATTAATAATGTGTCGATACACTAAATCACTAAAATATTACTTATCTTTAATGGGGATTAGGTTAGGTCACTCTTTCCAGGGGTCAGTCCACCTGTAATTTTAGGGAAAGCTCAATACTTCCCAAGGTTTTATCCCTCATACTTCCTTGATTTCTCTCACTACACTAGAATGGATCACCTTCACATAGTTTGTGGATATGTGTGTCCCTTCACCAACATCACTTATGTTGATTTCATCCTTGAATGTATGTAGATGATTTGTTGATGTCCAATTGCTACTCTTCATATAAATTCTATGATATACTCTTGAACAAATTTCTTCTTTCACCTACCAAACATGGTAGTGAATTACTTTAAGACATCATGTTTGGCATGAATTCAACTTTCTGTATCACAACAACACCTTCTTTACTTTCGTAAGATCTTTATGAAATTCCAAATTATCTTTTTCTATAGAATTTCTCCAATGATATAGTATCCTATCTATTTCTTCTCTCTATTATATCTACCTTATTTAAAATTAATATCATAATACAATAAATTTTTCACATATATAACCATTATGGGTATCCAAATACTACCCATATCTCCCCATGATTTTCATATTCACATGGTCAAAGAAATAATTTCTTCATAGAACCATTTCCCTTTCCTTTGTAGCATTAATTAATTACCATTAAATCCATTATTGAATCAATAAAAACTTACTTTAATCCATTCTTTAATCATGACATAAATTATTTGATAATGATTAATAAATAATTAAATAACCATTTATACATTATATGATCTCAAATATCTATATTTGGCATGTCTATAGATGAAGCTTCCACTAAAATAGCTTTCTTCTAGACACAATGGCTAGGCTTATGTATTTCCTGGGAAAATACCCTTTGAAATTCTTGGATCCTCAACATTTTTTATATTTTACCTTTCACTATATAACTAAAAAGTTTTCATCTGTTGTATGTAAAAAACTTACTAACACAGGTACCACCTCACACATTTTTTGGATCACCATTTATCATAGGTGGGACATCAACTCAAAATGACCAAATCCCGATCACTCTATCATGGAGGTCATCTTCAACCTTGTATTTCAACTTATTCCACCATGAATTATTCCATGCTCATTTTCTATTTCTCATTGGTGAAACTACAACTCAAAAATCTATGTTCTATAGTGTGGTGACAAACAACATAATTTTTTGATTTAAACACAACCAATGATATGTCGTAGTCTCCATTACTTGGTCATTTTGGACATTGAATAACTTCATGTATTCAAAAAGGTGGATCATATTGACCATGGTCACTAAAAGGACAAAGTATTTGATTCATTATTTTTCCTAGGTGAACTGGAACTCTACCACAGTGACCCCCATGCTTTGTATTTTTTTAGATTTACTATTTTGGGAATCTTTAACACAAACACAACCACTAAACATGATGTGATCTTCACTGGTTGTTTGTTTTTTACTCCAATAAAATTTACTTCTATTTATATCATTTTTTTATTTAATATAGATATAATTAATTTCTATGGACATTGAATCCATCACAAAAACCTTCAACCCTATTAACAAATCCAACATCAAGATATCAATCCTCTGAGCATCACCTTTTAATATTTGCGGTCTTCTTCTGGCATCAACACTTATTTTCAACAATTCTAACTCAAAACTTTATGGTTTTAATATTTAAACATCAAAAAATCCTTCAATTCACATGATAAGATTAATTTTATGTGATTTTGAACATGATTTTTTCATTGAAAACAAAATCTATCAAAAAATATATATCCACTACTTATCTTCATAATACATATTCCCTTTGATAAAAAATCATCATTTAAGAAATTTTTCTTTAGCTCTTGATCCTAAAAAACTCCCCATTGGTTAAAAAAATATTCAAAAGGTTATAAAAACCTTGGATATCAATATCTTCTTCAATCAACTATTGTTATCAACATCATGAACAATGTATCAAAAGGATCCATATCATTCCAACCTTACCGATCAAAATCACAAAGAAAATTTTATCTTTATAACATAACCAACATTATAATAATTAATAATTACTATTTTAATAACATCATATATATAATTCTAGTTAATGTTGGAATATTTTCTTACATGCTTTAAATGATAGTTAGACCAATTCTTGCATGATCGACTTATACACATAGTGAAAAATAAGGTATAACCAATTTGGTTTCATTATTTTATAGGGGAGAGGAATATTTACCCTATATTCCAACAATAAATTCTATAAAATCGTTCAAAAAACAAGGAAAAACACCTAGGGGTTGAGCCTCAGGTTAACCACACTGATCTACAATTTCCCTCCCTCAGAGAGGGATAAAGTCACTCATTTAGGGTTCATCACAATATAATACAACTTAAGGAATACCAAATGGGGTCCCAAGTACAAATCCTATACACTTAATTTGAATATAGTGGCTATTGTAAACTAGATCATAAATTGGTATATCATGTTCCTAAACATACTTACTTAGCTCAAATTGAAACAAAAGAAATAATTTTAGATTAATTCTAGGTCAATATCACATGGTTAGTAAGATCATGTACCATATATCACATAAAATGTGTGAAAACCATATGGATTAGTCAGGTACCACCAACCTTAGTCTAATGAAATCCCTCTCACCAAATATCACCATATGAATTAACTCTAATGGTTATAAATTGAGAAATATAGAAAAGACATAAATTATGGAATAAATGATAAAAATACCAAATTATGATAGAAGACACGAATAATGGGAAAAATATTCATAGAATCACCTCAAGTGAACACTTGGGATATATGACTCTCAAATCCAAGACAAAACAAGGGATAAATAACGTAGAGGGTAGAGGATAATCTACGTGCAAGGGGTTACAGGCGACCTCCTAGAGGAATGGGGAAATTCCCCATTTAATAATATTTTAATAATTTTAAACCATTTCATTAGAATTAAAAAATACTACAAAAACATCCATTAGGGTATGGCCATAATGGTCATTACTTGGTTCCCCTATTAGAGCCATGTTATGGCATGGTCATCCTAGTAATGGTGTAATTCATTACCCTAAGGAAGAAGAGAAAAACCCAACTTCCCCTCCTTATGGAATAAACTGGAGCTCAAAGGCAAAAACTCCCCTATTAACCTAAGCTTCATGGTGAAATAATAATAATTTAGGCATGTAATCTTTTCATGCAACCATAATTACAGCACAAACCTTAGGTATTAGAGTGTGCTGAGTATCTTCTAGGAAAAAGCTAATCCAAACCCAGGTCAACTCCTAAAACAAACCACTAGGACCTAAAAAAACACTTGAAATATCAAAAAACCACTAAACTACATAATTTTTTACAAAATTATAAAGGAGTTTATACCTTGTATGGATACATGGTGTTAGAGTGGTTAATCCTATTTTAGTTAAAATTTCCTTGAATCTCCCACTTATACTGAAATCTCCTTGACTTAAGAAACTTTCATCTTTATTTCACATAATATATAATTTTTTTTGAAACTATATCCAAAAATATTTTTTGAATATTTCCAAAACTCCTTTTGGAAAATATATTAAACAATTTCATTACATGATACGTTATATATAAAAATTTATGAAAAGTTATCTATAACATCTTCTAGATATCCTCCAAAATACTTTTGGGATAACTTTTAAAGTTTCATGAACTTTATCCTCATTCATGAAACCAAAAAGTGTAACCACATGATCCTTTATAACATTAATAACAATTATGAATTTCTTAACCCATAATTGTAATAAAAAATATTCCTTTATAAAAGTGTCAATACTACTCAAGCTATAAAGGGATCTAGTGTGATATCCATCAAACACATATATCTCCATAACCATGTCCACTAGCTATATCATGTACAAGTATTCATTTTTACATTATCCCTTTATCCAAGACATTGAGTGAAAGAGAGACATATTTTTTTTTATCGTATATATCTACTCATATATTCTTGATTCTTTGAGTATAAACTGGCCATATGGTTGAACACATGTCTTGTTATTCACCATCATGGATAAGAACATTACATGACCCTCATTTAATAGATAAACCTGTCATATTTCTCATCTAGGTATGGTCATACACTCCATTTCTCTATCTAAATCAATGGCCTATATTTCATACTCTTCATATGAGATAAAAAATCATGTATTGATTAAAATCAAGAGACAAAATTATCAACAGAATACTCAACTACACATGATTATCTCTACCTAAAGATTATCATAAGAAAGTTATCATATGATAATGATTCTCATGATGAGTTCTTTTCTAACCATAGTTATGGAGAAATCTGGCTGTCCAATACACACCAATCATACCAAATTCATAGGTATGACACATCATAAGGTAAATATGTGTATTCATATTGTTCATACAAATCCTTTTAGACCTTATAATCATATTACATATCTCTATATGAAATTATATCCACACTAACATTATTTTCACCGCAAACTATAATAATCCATGAAGAACATTGGTAAGAGATAACTCAAATTCATACTTTGATAGGTTAATTATCATTTAACTTATCATTCCAGATATAACCAACATGAAGAAATGATTAACTAGAGAAAAATCTGAATAACATGATACATTCTTAAAACTATTTTAAGAATATACTAAAAAACCTATAATAAGAACTAGTATTATATCACATATGAAATACTTCTATAATACATTTTATTTACTAAACTTTTGGGTTTTGTTAAAATCATTACATCTATATACAATTAACAACACATATACATGTGACCATCATATAAACACCCTCCAGGTAAACTCCTTTAATGAGTAACAATAATAAAAATGTCTGTTTGAATAATTGTGAGACTTGGGAATTATTTTCCAAATTAAAAACTCTTTGAATAATAATATTTAAACCCATTTTATTCGCAACATAAATTTTATATTTTCAATGACTTCCATGGTCTTCTAAAAACTTTTCTAAATTCTTCATTATCATTATTCTTGAATTTTTTTTCAACAAAGATATAATTTGATAACATTTGGTAATACAATTTAACTCTTTACATCAATATCCTTATTTTTCCACACATTTTAGAAATACATTAGGATATATAGTGGCATACACTTTTTTTATAACTAAATTCTACTCTTCATATCTATATTTACTGGAATACCCTAAAACCCTTTTATAATATCAAGTGACATTCACTTTTAATTTGACTAGTATAATTTTATTTAGGTTACTTGAACTTCTCTAAGTCTTAATATGCCCCCACCATCCTCTTAGAAACAATATTCTCTCTAGAATATCATGATAAGATAAAAACACTACTTTTTTATCTAGAAATAACACTCATTTACTTTAATGGGATTATTTAAAAATAAACTATTATCATCTATATCATATATAGAATTATATGTGTTTGGAATAATATTCTAAAAATAATAATTTATTTCTTAAAATATGTCACCAAAGATGGTGGGAACTCTTTCCATCAAATTTCAACAAATATCTTGGATAAACTCTTTTATCATGGAAAAACATATTTATCCCAATGTTCCTTTAAAATATTTTATTATACCTGAAGAATCATAATATATTTTTATTAAAAAATATCTAATTTATTCATTAAATAACCATTTTTTATAAACATGTCTTATTATCTAAGAGAAAATGGATAAGATTATAAATACACATATTTTATTCCAGAATCATCCAATATTTAAATTAATTATTGTATCCAAGTCCATAATGTAGAAACTCATTTCTCTATTACATTAATTGATACTTCAATCTTCATACATAAACTATATGTAAATTTTTAACTCTTCTATATTTAAAACACTTGTAAAACATAAATTTGGTATCATATAACAATCAAAATCTAAGAATTTATCTCTATAAAATCATATAGAATATGGAATCTCCACCGTGTTTCTCTCATCTCATTAAGTAATCTAATAAATTCTTCCTCTAGTGACTAGACTTAACAAAATAGAAACATTATCCTTCATTTTTAACTCTAACCTTTTGTTTTAAAGACTTTAATATACTATTACAAGATCAGTTATTGGAATTTATAATATATATTTTATTATTCTAGTTTGAACTTTTAATCACATATATTTTCAACATAGTACTTGATCCTAGACTCACCATATACTTATTATCTATCCTAAAAATATTTAATAGCTTAGGTAAATGTTTCTTAAGTGTATTCATATTTAAATATACAATACACTGCTAAAAATTTTCTATTAAATATTGTAGAATGAAATTATTAGCTAGATAATTATTTAGATGTGACCATAGTATATATAATTAAATTAAATCCCCAATAATATTGATTACATGAGAAGAGATGAAGTACCCTCTACTGTATTATTCTGAAAAAGTTGTTTAGAAACTTTTTATATTGAATGTCTTGATTTCTTTTGATATAAATTTTTTTAGTTACCAATAATACCATAATAATACTTGTTCTTATATTAATTTTTGAGTTTAGTCTCTATATATACACACAGAAAATTATTGAAATATTAAGATAATTTATCTTATTTTTATAATAAAAATTATTCTCTTCTTGATTGGACCCTTTATAAGGTGTTTCCATGGGAATTGGTTTCTCTAACATATTGAATTTTTCTTCCTACTTGAGAACCATTCTGGAATTTCTATACCATTCTAAGAAGTTGCTTCGATTAAGATTCTCCTTTTAAAATATTGATATCAAATTCATGATTGATGATGATCATTTTATCTATAAAAAAATCTCTTATCGTATGAGTATCGTGTTTTATATTCATCTAATTAGGAATTTTATTAAACACACTCCCACTAAAATGGTGACCCATTTTAAATTGTACCATACCCATTATTGGTCTAAGATCCATATTTCACTAATTAATGAGTCCATTTTAGTGTTACTCTCCCCACTTAGTTATTTAGGTAGACAATCATGATGATCATATCATATATGACTCTTGGATTTTTAAGTGGATAACTATTTTCCAAATCCATCATATTGATAAACTCTACACTATTAATTTTTTATCATATCTCATAGGTATTCCCATATAAGTGTAACTAAAATATCAATGTGTGGTTTAGTTACCTAACTCTTAATGTTATCCATTTTCACTATTACCTAGACAAGATTATCTATGAGAATCTATCTTTAACATGAACCCACCCGACTTGATGATTGATGTATTGAGATGTGTTTTCTTTAAAA